>JAZHRO010000036.1:66882500-68132500 GCA_037157565.1 Thalassia testudinum
CACACCTTCATTAAACCCATTCAGACTTAATCCAACTTTAAGTAGAGGATCAAAATCGTTTGGAATCAAATAGGGTTGTCGCCTAGGTAGGCATTTGATGTGAGCTCACCAAGATGACTTGGTCATCTAGGATGCCTGCACACCATTGGTTGGTGTGCAGGAGTCTTGGGCGAAGCTCTAGGATAGATTAAGTCATCTTAAGAGCCTCAAATTTGTACATCGAATTTTCCTTGGCTCCTACTACCTAGGAGGAGAAGCAAAACCAATAACAACGATCTAATTTGGGCATGAGCTCAATATGTGATAAAAATCAAATTTAAATAGCTCATTCCCATCGCATTAATTCCAATTACACAAATATAAGCTTGATTTGATCAATTAAAACCAATTAAAACTTATTTGTTATAGAAATTCTTCAATGAATCATGGGAATCAAATCAGAATCAATAGATCAAATTGGCTCAATTCAAATAGAAGGAAGGGTCCTTGTGAACCTCTAAAATGAATGGATGAACCCTCCAAGTGAAATTTAGCACGCTTTAGATCTAAAAACTAGATAGCTTCAGATTTAATGTTGCTATGATGGATGAGGTGATCACGTGATTAAAACATGGAAAAATTGAGAAGAATGTGATTGTAGAGTGAGGAAGGAGATTAGTGTCTCGATATGGATTTGTGGATTCATCCTCTCTGATTTGAATTGTTCAAAGAGGGTGGATTGGCAGAGAACTACGGCTAAGCTAAACTACTCCTAATCTAACACAATCAAGTGATGAATTCTAATCTAAACTATTTAATTAAGCTACAAAAGTAGTAAATCTACTCTATGAAAGCAATTAAATCCTAAACTAATCGGACGAAGGGAACCTCTAGGCCAACAGTGAGCGGCTGAAGACAATGAAAGGGAAGAAACCTCCAGTGAGTGAAAGCCCATAGAAGGAGCTTTGGGACGTTCCTTGAAGTTACGTGATCCAACTCGATGTGGTTGAATAGGGTAGAAGGTACTACTGTTGTCACAATTAGCAGATGAAGGGGAAGGAGAACTTGAGGGGTGGATGAAGGAATTAACTTAGGGGGGAGGGAGCTGA
This sequence comes from Thalassia testudinum, assembly GCA_037157565.1. NCBI lineage: Eukaryota > Viridiplantae > Streptophyta > Magnoliopsida > Alismatales > Hydrocharitaceae > Thalassia > Thalassia testudinum. The sequence goes on from JAZHRO010000036.1 coordinate 66,883,589, forward strand.
TAGGGGTCGCAAGACACCTGAGGTGGTGTTTATATAGGATGAGGGGGCTCTGGTGACTTGGGATCATAGGTTTGAGTCGAAGGGCATCAATGGTGGATGGAGTGGGATGAGAGCATGGGAAGTTTTTGGAATCAAAGTTAACCATTAGATGAGATCCACGATGATAGGTAGAGGCATGACCATTGGCTATAGGAAATGGGGTTGAGATCCACTGCAGATCAGATGGATCAGAGAATGGATGGCAGAGAGCTCACAAGTTCTTTGTGAGCTACAGTATCAGGTGATCGCACCCAAGTTTTTTTGGGTTATTTGCAAGAAACACCCTTGACATGAAGCGGTGGAAGATTTTCAGACAAACCCATAAGTGGTACATAATCAATGCAAAGCCATCCCTAAGGTTTACAAAATGGTTCTTAACAATTTACAAATAAGTCCTTGATGATTTAAAATGAATAAAATGTAAAGGAACTTTTCTATACATAGGACCTAAATACAAAACATCAAGTACAAGGTCCTAAGGATGTCAGAATGCAATGAAATTTTTATGGTAGAATTTGCAATGAAATTTTTATTTCTAGCTAATCCTACCATTGATTTGTACTTTTAAGCCTAATTTAGTATTCAATTGGCATTCATAACATCAAAGTGTATTTTAGGTATAGAATATCTCAAAATTGACCTAATTATGCATTTTTAGCACAAATTGAGTATTTTAGGTCATTTTCCATCATTCCCATACTTAACCCATTTCTTGTGTTAATTTGATAATGTTTAACCTAGTTTCTAGCTTAACTTTGGCATTTTAGCTATGATGAGCCACACCTTGTCAGTTATGATGTGCTCATTGGTTTTAATATTGGTGGTGATTACTATGGTGGAGGTTAGGGAGATGGAGATGAATATCCTATACTTAAGGGTGACTAAGGTTTGATCTAAAGTGGTGTTCTCTATGGAGTCTACTTGGTGGGCTTGGTGATAGGGAGATGGGACAACCATAACCTAGGGGTGTAGTAATGGTGGTGGTACTGATAGGAAGTAGGTAATGGTTCTAATGATGGCTCTACCTAGTGGGTGTGTGTTCTAAAGTGGATGGTAGGTGAGTGGCGTGTGTGAGTGAAGTGAATGAGAGTACATGAGTGATAGTGGTGTGTTGATGGAGGTGGTGGCATGTTAAGGTGAGTGTGATGATGGTAGTGCTAATGAAATGGTGAAATGGGCATGTATGTGTAGTGTGTAGAGAGTAAGTGTGAATGTGAGAGTGTGTATTACCACTACTAAGCAAGTAAAAGTATTAAAAGTAAGTAAAGAAAATGCTTGAAAGGAAAGAGTTAATCTACTAAGCAAGTAATTGAGCAACTACACTAATAAGAAAATAAAAAAGAGAATGGAGGCAAAGAAGTTAGGTGCCCTCTCCAACGTGGGCAACTGTTCCAATTGGAAGGTAAGGACAATCCTTGGCTTGAAGCCTATCTCCTCTTCGCCTAGACACCATGACCATGTAGGCACATGAGAAGACATTGGCCATGATTAAGGAGCTCTTATAAGGGAGAAGCTCATGGAGACTAAGGTGGAGAAGATGGAGGGAATGGAGGTGGTGGGGCGGGGGGGGGGGGCGCACTAATGTTGGGGTCCTCTTTATAGAGGGGCCACCTAAGTGTAGTGATCCTAGGGTATAGGTTAAGGGGCCTACTTTAGGGTACATCTTAAGGGTAGAAGGTTCTAGCATAAGGTGCACACTAAGGTGATGGTATAGGTCAAGGATGGTCAAAAGGGTGGATAAGGAGAGTAGGGTTGGTGTGGGGATAGGGGTCCTTAGGAGGGTGGTTTAGCTAGGTTTAGGTGGCGATTTAATGGTAGCATAGGGATAAGTAGGATTGGGTTACGGTGTAGGTGATTAGGTTAGGTAGTGGGCTTCGAGTAGGTGGGCTTGTGTTGGTGTGTGTAGGCCTAGAGAATACAATGCAAATAAATATTATGTAGTGGCTACTACTAGGCCCACATAGGCATAAATAAAATAAGAAAACATATGTGTAGATACTATAAATGCGCACAAGTGTGTACATGTGTATAATTTTGTAGATAGTGGTGTAAGCACATGTAATTGCAATTTTATGTGTGTGCACAAGTGTGTGTGTGTAATGCATGGTTGTGTGCATGGGTAGGTGTAGGTAGGTTTGCCCTGACAGGACCAGGTTTGTCCTTGTTCTTCATGCCTTTGTCTCTTGCTCCCTTTCTCTTATAGCTGGCTTCTTCTCCTTGTCTCCAGAATGCAAAGATAGCTTCTCCGCATCATTTCAAGTTCAAATGTTGCTCCTAACTTATTATCCTACATGCATAAAATCTCACTATTGCCCGATAGACCATAAGATGATAGAATTACAATTAAGAATGTACAAATATAGTTATGCATGCAATGCATGTGATAGATTCTCTATTTACATGATGCAAGCTAGGTTATTAGCTTAATTTAGTCAACTTAGGTCCTATGGTTGCTTTGCAATCACTTAATTTTCCTACTACTTTGTGATTTAGATTGAGTGGAGTTGAGGACTTTATGTACTTGAACGGTGTGGTAACCGCATTAACTGCTTGGGTGAATTGCCATGCGGATTATCCAAGTGGGTCCCTCCCACTTCGTTAGCCAAGTAATTTAAATGTTGAGGAGATTCAATTTAAGTCTGAAAGATAGTAGGATTAGGTCCAATAGGGCTCAACATTCTATGGCTAGATTTGTATGCTTGATTGCTTAGTTAGGGTACCACTTCTCACATTTGTCTCTATCTTCTCATCTCATTATTCTTCAACACACACATAGATTTCAAATTCTATCCTCCTACACACACATCCTCGAAACAATTATAACTTCAATCCCAATTTTAATCAATATTACCAATCCTTATATTAGGATAATTCCACTTTAAGTTGGGAAAATGGGTCTAACTATGGATCTGGATATCAATATCAAGGTCAAACATTATACCCTCTTAATAACAACTTTCAATATGGGTCTTTATACTCAAATGATTACTCTAATAGGACCTACAATCAAGGAGGGTACCTTGGACACCTTTATCCTCGACCTTCTTATTCCAAATCTCCTAATCCTCATCCTTGTGTTCATTCTTGCCTAACTTAAATTAGGGTCAATCTGAAATCTTTGAGTCCACACCTTAAAACTTGGATTATAGGTATCATTTATGTGGCTGCAATTTAGGAACATCTAATTTTTCAAGCCCACTGAAAGATGAGAAATTTGATTTTGAGGGCCCTCCTGAGCCTGAACTTTTTTGGAGTAAAACAAAGGAGAGAATGGTGTCTCATGAAGAATTAGACTCAAAAAATGTTAGTATCAGAATCTCCCTAGGTCCTAGTAATCTTGACCCCACAAAATCGAACTTTAATCTTGATTTAACCAAGAACCTAAAGCTACGAAATAATTCAAGCCAAGAACAATTAGGGAACAAATCTTTTGAGGAAATCATAAAGAAATTTGATGATATTAATGAAAGTTGTTGTCATCTTGATAATAGTCTAATTTATTAATGAAATTTGAAACCTATGTATCTCACTCTTACACACACTTTGAGTCGACTTATGAACAACTATATATTGAGAACTAGGTTTTCAACGAGGATTAGATCTGAGGGTCAAAGTCAAAAATCGAAACTAATTTCAATATAATTTTGAGACCCTCACAAGTATGGTTGTTACATTGCATTAGGTATGCTCCTTAGATGTAGGGTATTCACATCCTAGCCTGGCACCTGGATCTCCACTTATTTCCATTGAGGAGATGTTTTAAACCAAGATTTTGGAGGAGTCCCATAGTTATATGTATATATATATATATATAAAGAGAGAGAGAAAAATAAAGAAAGGAAAAAAAAAGTGTATATTCAAATATGCACTGCTTAGAATGAGGTCGGGTGTCTCTTACAATGTTATCCTATGGCATTGGAGTGTAGGGCCTAGCCAGGAAGGTGCTTTTACAGTATCATCCTGAGATGTCAAAGTGCAGGGCCTTCCATCTAGATATATAGGGGTAATGACTATTTTTGTAGTAAGGAAAATCCAAAGTGGGATGAGTGGAATGAAGGGTAGTATAGTACTTCATAGAAAATAGTTTTTAATGTGGTTGCCCACTTTTCGAGTTAGTTGCACGAGTATAGATGCTTAGTATTTCAATTTCTGGCAAACACTCGGTGGACTTGTGAGCTGTAGAAACTACTCTAGAAGTTGATGACTGGAGTTTATGGGAATTTGAAGGGATTTGGTGACTTGTATTTAGCATGATAGTCTAGTGTTAAGTCTCCGAGTATGAATTTTCCCATGTATTGTCTATAGTTGGTGACTACTATTACCTCTTAATTATAAAAATCCTAACTCAAGTTTTGATTTCATTCATATTTCTGATTGTATTTTACTCGGGACTAGCAAAACTTAAGCATGGGAGTGTGATGAGTATACTTAATTATGTGTTTCCATGCTTAGTTATGCTATTTTTAAGGCATCTTGTATATAATTGTATGCATACTTCTTAAAATTAGGAATACATAATTGAGCCTAATTATTCCATGATTATTAATCTAGGACTCTATTTTTGTGTAAGAGTATCTAAGCTAAGCCTAGGTAGAAGAGAATATCAAGGCTAACTGAGATCAGCTGAAGAGGAGACCAAAACCCTAACCCCAATCCTAATCCTAAATCCTACTTTCCTAAAAGCCCACTCCACAATCCCAATCCTAAAACCTTAACCCTAGTCCTACCTTCTAGAAGATCCCATATCCCATGCTACTTTATCCAAGCCTCCATAAAATTCTAGGTCATATCCTATGTCAAATTACCTAATCCTATTCTAGATTTCAATTAAAGAAACCATATCTCAATCAATCCCTTGATTTCCCCACAAAATCTCCACCTTCCTAATTTCCTCCACAACATCCCACATCCCCACCAAGTGTTCCCACCTACATCCTCAAATTTCTATATATATTGACATTAATTTTTCCTAACCAATGCTAATATGAGGGTTAATTAGGGTAGAAAGCATTTAGTTAGTTTAGTCATATAGGTGCATTTTGTAAATATTGCATAATGTTGGGTTTTTATGTAATTTTCCCAACTTGTATTTGGTACCTTGATGTCTTTGTTATATTATGTGCAGGTACCAGGTTTGGAGTAATTTTGAGCCTTGGAGATTGGACTTTTATGTTTGAGCTCACATATGTTGGAGGATGAGCCTATTTATTTAACCCTAACCTAGTTAGCAATTAGGTTAACCTATTTAGGGACCTAATTTTCCCATCCTAAGGACCCAACCACCTAGCCTAATTAGAAACCTAATTTAGCCAATCATGGACCTAATTATACACCTATTTTGGTTGCCCAAATAGACCTATTTAAATCCCCAGAAAGCTAACCTTACCCTTACCTCATCCCTTCCTTAAACCCTAAGTACATAGAAAACCCTAGATCATATCCCTTAGGTGCCACCTACCTTAGGCATTTTCTAGAACCCTTAGCCATCCACCATAGGTTCCCTTTCCACCCTTAGATGTTTATCCTAAGGCCTACACAAAAGAACTTATCCTTACCCTACCTATTGCACAAATATCATATCCTTTCTTATTTATAACATATCCTCTTCCATTAAATCCTAACCCTTAAACTAACATCCTAAGGCCTTAAATCCTACACCTAGTATCTATGCCCTCTCCTCCAATCTAAACCCTCCATCCTACCTCCTAATAAGTCCCAACCTTCCGTCCAATTCCAACTAAAACAACCTAGCCCATCAACCTAGATTTGATCCTAGCCTTTAATCCTAACCTAACTAGATCCTAGCCCTCCACCTAAAACTTAGAATCCTATATAAATAGGACCCTACCGCCCTCCCTTTCCTTTATTAGGTCTCTTTAGTAAAGAATAATTCCACCATCTCACCACCTTCTACCTAGCCTTGCTAATTAGTCTACCATCTCACCACCCTTCCTCCATTAGCAAGCCTCCAACCTTTGCTGCATCTCCTGACAATTGACGCACGCAGAACGCGTTGGTTTAATTATGTCATTGTAGCATGCATTCGTGACATCAGTTTTAATTTAAGATTTGGATTTGGTGAGTCCAAGTGTCTATCTCAGGGAGGCGTGAAATCGGATTAGTTTTAGTCGCTTTAGGTGTCACAAAATGGTAGTGTGGTTTGCTTGCGAAAATGAGAGCAAGAGAGAGAGAGAGAGTAGGGTTAGAGCTTGTGTTTAAAACATGACAATCACTTTAAAGAGATGTGAACTACAATATGAAAACAACATTAACATATAGCATGCAATTAGAGTTTGTTTACAAATACAACAATAGATGAAAGCCTAAAATATTGCAACATAAAACTAGAGTAAGAGAGAGTGTGAGGAAGAGGCGAGGCGGCCACGGCGGTGGAGGGGAGCTCCGTTGGTGACTCGACAACTCCGAGGTAGATATGGAGTGTTTGGTGGAGCTAGGAGAGGGCTAATATTGCATGGAGAGTGTGTGAGAATTGAATGCCCTTGAATGGGGTGGTTGAGGGGGTTTATATAGTAGAAGAGGGCTTCCAAAAGAGGTACGGGTCTTTAGCGACGTCCAGGACGTCGCTAAGTCCTTTCCAAAAGTGTCATTGAAGTCCCACGCCCACCAGTCCATGCACCCATTCTTCCTCTTCTCAAGCTACACCCATGCATCCTCAGCCGTAGGATCTGAGGTGCGGATTGCCATCGGACAGCTAAGGATGTGCTATGTCGCCCTCCCACTGCACTCGCGGATGTTGCCTTCACGTGATCTGTGTGCTCGCAACAAAGGCCGTCAGATCATGCATCAATGGCTGGGATTGCGCACGACTAGGCGTGCTGGATCACGCCTCACGTGAGGTGAGCGTGCGTCATCATGCGCATTTACGTTGGACACTCGAGATTGCATCGCGTGCCTCCATTTGATTCTGTCCGTGCATCCATCATTGGCTAAATTTCAGTTGCGCGCACGGACGCAGTCGGTGCAAATCAAACGTGTGTCGCACGTTTGTGCAGTGGGGCGCTGACCACTGCACTGCCTCTTCTCTTTGTCTCAGTTGTGCATGAATGCTCAGCTATCCGATGGTGATCAGACGGTCGAGATTGAGTCTTGGCGTGGTGAAGAGCACGTCGGCGAGGCCCGTGCCCTTGTGATTCCTCAACCGTCTGATCCTTGGATCGGATGACTTTGGATGCTTCTGCATGATGAAGCGGGGGTGTTGTGTCGGTGGGAGCACGGCAGATGGCACCACATGGCCGTTTGTGGGCCATTGATCATTAGATCAACGACCAGAACTTCTTGCACTTGTTGGGGGAGCTTCGGATGTCAGATTTAAGTGATTTTGAGTCCGTTGGACTCCATTCATCGATATGGATCCATCCATGCAGTTCGATTGCTCATCTGAGGACTATTTCAACATGCACTTGTACACATAGCCATTAAATGTTGATTATAAGCAATCTTAATTCGTCATGCATGCAATGCTCCCAAGCCCATTATGGTATGTTATTAATGCACATGTATCCTCAAAACTAGCTCTAGTTGATGGAATTATCATCATTGGATGTAGAGTTATCAGTAGCCGTCCTCCTTATCCTTTGCCTTTGCCTCATCTCCATCTCATCTTTAAGGTAGCTGCATTAATGAACCACTCTCCATCTCATCTCTTTCTATTTTTCTAGTTCTTTTCTAATTGTAGTTCTAGTAGAATTCTACTTGTTCTAGTTCTTGTTCTAGTACTTCTAGTTGTAAGTTTGACATTTATTCTAGTAGTAATAAAGTTTAGTTTTCATTTATATTACTTGCAAGTCCTTCTTCTCACCCCTCTTCTCTATTTATCTACTTGATTTGTTTTCCTTCTACTTATCTCAATTTTTATAATAAAAAATAGAAAAAATTTTAGTTAGTTAGGATTTCATATTTGCTTTCTGTTGTCTGCATTTAGTTTCAACTGACGCCTCCCCGTGTTTGACCTGGGACTCACCAAGGTCTCAGTTATTTTACTTTTGTTTAGAAAAATCTCGCTGCAACGAACACTCTTTTTACTAAGTGGTTTCGCGAGACCACATCCCACATAACCCAACAATTCCTCTGCAAAAACCCACACAAACCCTCCTTAAGAACACCACAACTCCATGCCAACATTGATTCTAGAAGACAACAAACCCTGATTCCCAATTCTAGTTGCCTAAAACAGAAATCCTAATGCTACTTTCCAAAACCTAAACTTTGCCTTGCCCTCCACACAAGACCAAAGCCCATGCCCCTCCTTTCTATATATACAACGTACATACTCCATGCAAAGAGACATCTCTTCTTCCTCTCCATCTCCTCTTTCCCTCTCCCTTCCTCTATAGCTACCCCCTTCCTCCTCCTCCTCCTTCTCCTCCTTCATCTTCTTCTCCTCCATGCCATCTTCTTCTTCTCCCTTCCTCTTTAGCCACCACCTTCTTCCTTTAGGTCTTAGCTTCTCTTAGGTCCCTTTCTCCCTTAGATTAGCCTCTAGGTGTCTCTCTCCTCTAGATCTTCTTCTTCTTCTTCCCTTAGTCTTTTTCTTCTTCTTCTTCTTCTTCTTCTCCTTCTCCACCTTCACCTTCTTCTACAACAAAAAGCTACAAGTTCAAGGTGCTACATCTCCTAACCTTCTTCGTGTTGGTGTAAATGCACGTTGGCCCTTGAATTTAATGATAAAAAAACATTTTATATTTAATAATTGCAATTTAAGTTATGAGATTTTAGGTTATTGTAATTAGTTAAGGTAGTTGGAGGGATCTTAAGCTCAAGTCCATGGTGGAGATGGTGGGGCTTGATGATGAAAAGAAGCATCAAGGAGCATTGGAGGAGAAAGCATGGAGCTAAGAGCTAAAGGTTGTAGATTTGAAGAATAGGAAAATTTCCTTATTATTTTTGTTGTCTTTATTTGTTGCTCCTTTTTTTTCTTAGAGAATTGTTAAAGAGCCCAAAATTTAACAACCTAAGTCCTAGACACACTCACCCAACCGAAGGACACTTAGGTAAACCTTATAATCAAGTTAGAAAACCAAAATAATGGATAAACTACCTCTTAACCTGACATACACTCCCTGTATCAGTTGTTCAAAGCCATGTCTAGATGTTTGACACCCTTCCTAGATGTCCAATAGTAGACCGTTGTGATTTAAGCTCAAATCTTGTTGTTAGACTTAATCCTAATTTCCCAACTCACGAGAAATATGATTCTTAGTAACGTACATCACATTAGATGTCCAATGCTTTGTCCAAAAGTCTAGACCTTTCTATAGATGTCTGAATACCCTCTCAGACATCCAATAGAGAGATGTAGGCCTAATCTAACCCAAATCTTGATTTGTTAGACATAATCATCCTTTCAATTTCTTTAGAAAATCACTTCTCAAGACAATCATGGCCATTAGATGTCTAATAGTCACCCAAGACATATCCAGCAGACGTCTAATCTTTTGACACAAGTACAATGTAGATGATCCAATACATTAGGAGGAACTGTGCTATTTCTTCTATTATTGGATGTCTAATCTTATCCCTAGACATCTTATATGTCTATACCAAACATCTAACCTTGTGGCATATGTACCCTGCAAAAGAACCAACCAATTCCAGGAAGACCATCTTCTAGAATTAGACATCCAAATTCTTATCAGACATCTGATATACCCTAATTAGATGTCTAATCAATTTTCTAGACATCTGATTTTGTTGTCAGATGTAGTTATTATCCTGTACTCATTGAGATTTTGCCCAAATCTTCTAGCATTTGATTCCAACGTCTAGGAAACCTCTCCTAAGCCTTCTTGAACCTTCCTGACACATCTATAAATAGTTTGGACCCTCTTCCTTGTTTAGATAGATATAAAATGTTTCTTTCCACCTTATACTCATTTTGCGATAGATCAAAGAAGATAAAATCAATCCCTACTCTCCAAGCTTTGTTCTACACATCCAAGAGCACTGATCTGCTATGCCACCATGCCAATCCACTTCCACAATTAGGGAAGTTTCTCACGCCTATATGAGCTTAGTGTTAAATTGTATTTCGTGTTTCTATAGGTTTTGTTTCTATTTTATGTTTTGGGTACACGTTGCACATTCCCATTTTCTTTGGAGACAAAATACTATTCGTGAAGAAGAGAGGTTGAGGTATACTACCCTCGATCTAAAATAGTGTTGTTGTAGTTAAGGTTGTACTACTCTCGATTTAAAGTGGTACATATAGTGGATTTGATCTACTTGGTAGATCGAAAAATCCTAAGTTGAGAGACTTTAGTGGTTTTTACCTGAGTTGGGTTTTCTACGTAAAAATTCTTATCTCATGTCGTGATTGATTAGGCAATTGGATTTCATTTCATTTTCCTACACTATTCACCCTCCACTAGTGCACAACCTACAGTTGGTACCAGAGCCTCGTTCTTTCACTTATGTAGTTACACTTGGTGAAGATCCGAGCATGAAGGGAAACATCATTGCAATGAGGCACATCGAGGGACAATCCATCGTTTGGACACCCTACTTTGAAGGTTAAAGTTTCACTTATTGGAAATTATGGATACATGACTACAAGAAAATGACTGTACAATTTGGGAGAGATGTGAGACTCCCTACATCATCCTAGAGATGACTATTGATGGATACAGTCAAGATCAAATCAGGGAGCTATCTCTCAATGCAAATATGATGAACACGTTGTATTGTGCGTTAAGTCTAGAGGAGTTCAATCGAATTTCACAATGCTCAACTGAATATGAAATTTGGCTCACCTTAGAGGTAACACGAGAAAGTACATCCAAGGTAAAATCTTCTAAAATAAATTTACTCTCTCAAGAATTTGAGTATTTCTTTATAAAAAATAAAGAAAATTTGAGTGAGATGTATACTAGGTTCACATTGATTGTTTTTTTTTTTTGAAAGGGTGAGGAGTGCTATCGAGGACAATAGAAGACTGGAAATCTTTTATTCAACATTAAAAGGGGCCATTAGATACATTCGTCCCACTCTTTCACATGTACCCAGCACTCTCTCACAATAGCTCCCACATTACAAGAAGCCCCTCTAAAAAGGCACTCATTACAAGCACGCCAAACACACCACATGATAGCCACCATCTTCGTCTGTAGATTCCCTGACACCAACATTTTCCTCCAGAGATCATCCCATGTAGGTAATGGCTCCCCACATACTTCCCTGCAAATATGATCTGTCACTAGGCACGAGGTGAAAAGGTGTATCTTATTGTCAGTGTCAAATCTGCAGCAAGGGCAATTATGTAGTGGAGCACCCAGCCTTCTACTTCTTAAATCTCCCGTTACAAGTCCATCTTGCCTGCATAGCCAAAGAAAGATTTTGAGCTTGAGTGGAGTCCTTAACTTCCAGAATTTGCCGCAGTCAGAATCCGCAAATGTGAGATCAGTAGCTGTGCCAGCCATCAACCTCTTGTATGCTTTGACAGATGTGAATTGACCATGTATCCATCGGTAGCCATCCTCACCATCTACCGGTTATAATGCAGCCAGATCAGCAAGTAGCTGTGCCTGCTCCGTTTGAGTCCTTCCCCCCTCGCGCCTAGCAGCTGCATTCAATGGCCATCTGCTAGCCTCCTCATCCCAGCACTCCCTAACCGATATCTTGCTATCTGTTGCAGAAGAAACTTCTCGCTAATCTATCCCAGATCAGACCAAACGTCTTCCCAGAAAGCAAAATTTCTGCCATCCCTTAGCGTAGGTGTAAAATCTGACCAGTGATCATGGATCTCCCTCCTCACTGATTGCCAAAAAGATGAAGGTCTATAAGGGGTTTTATTCCAAAGCTACACTTGCGTAGGATCGTACGATTCTTTAATTATTTGGGACCATAGTTTGCCATCCTCCACAGATAATTTGATTGCCCACTTGAGAAGTAAAGCACCGTTGAATTCTTTCAATGATATAATGCCCAATCCTCCCTTTGATCTAGGCTTGCACAAGTTTTGCCACCTCACTAGATGTAGGAATCTGCCTTCCATCTTCACACCCTTCCAGAAGAAGCATTTTCTCAACGCATCCAGCCTCTTCCAGACAGACTTCGGAGACCTGAAAATCAAGAAGAACACTGGAGTTGCAGTGATAACAGAGTTCAGCAGAATCAACCGCCCACCCTTCGATAGGAAGCTACTGCTCCAGGACTCCAGTCTGGCATTTGCTTTCTCAAAGAGGGATGCCCAGTTGGTCTTCTTTAGCTTCTTGTTGGATAGAGGTAAACCCAAATATCTCACTGGCAGGTGGATGAGGGAGTATGCAGAGTGGTTGAGATCTCATCAGTCTCCCTAGCAGTCATACCAAAAGAGATCAAAGTAGATTTTACCCTGTTCAAATGCAAACCCGAAATCTCTGCAAAGATATTGATCATGGCAAAGAGAGATTCTGCTTCACAGAGCCCACCCTCTACAAAGAACAGGGTGTCATCTGCGTATTGCAAAACAGTTGCCAGAGCTGGAGAATTTGTAAGCAAGTACCCCTTGACTACACCCACATCTGTCAGCCTGAAACTAAACTGTGTAATTGTGTCCACTACCAGGTTGAAAATAAGTGGGGCTAGTGGGCATCCCTGCTATACCCCGCATTGTGGCTGAATCCAAACTCCAAAGGGTTTTCCGTTGATTAAAGGAGAGAAGGAAGATGTGACAATACACCTTTTCATCCACTAAATCCACATGGGGGGTAGCCCCTCCTCTTAAAAATCTCCCACAGATAGTGCCACTCTATTGAATCGTAGGCTCTGCTAAAGTCAATCTTCCACATGAATGCTTTAGACTTTCTTCTCTTCCATCCAGAGATCACCTCCTGTGCCACTATGAAGGATTCGTGTAGGGATCGATTAGGGAGAAAAGCTGCTTGCACTGGACTGACCAGGTTAGATAGCACACCTTTCAGTCGGTTTGACAACACCTTGCTAATAATTAGGTAAATTGAGTTCGATAATGCAATGGGTTGAATCTCAGAAAGCGTCTTTGCACCACTGTGTTTAGGTAGTAGAAATAGGTAATTCCTATTGAGTCTCTCCATACCTGAATTGCCCCTCTGAAATTCTCCAATAACCTCCATCACATCCCCTTTGACCACTAGCCAAAATTCCTTGTAAAATAGAACCTGAAAACCATCTGGGCCCGGAGAGCCTTCTACGTTCAATCTAGTCATTGCTTCCACCACCTCCTGCTCTGAAACACTTTTAGTCAGCTTAGCTTCAGCAGGACTTCCTAGCCGAGAAAAGTCAGATGCTGCCAATTTCCAGCCCCCTCTCCCTTTTGTTCTTGAAGTTTCCTTGAAATACATAGCTGTCTCTCTTTTGATTTCATCAGATGAGGTAAACACCAAGTCCCCGCATTTCAAAGAGGAAATAAAATTCACTCTCCTTCTAGCGCTCGCTGCCATATGAAAGAAGTTCGTGTTTGCATCACCCTCTTTCAACCAAAACTGCCTAGATTTTTCATGCCAATCCATTTCCTTAGATTTGTCCTCCTCATGAATGACTCCCTGCCAGTGCTTCCTCTGTGCCTCCTCAGCTAGTGTCAACCATTCCATGTTCTCCTTCTCATCCAACAATCACCCCATAGAGAAAGCTTCAAACCTCCTCTAATCTCTCAGAACCTCTATTATTCGTCTGTACTCACTTAACATCACTTTCAGGTCCTTCAATTTCACAACCAGACGGTATGTGGCTGATCCTTCGACCTTCTTATGTGCCCACCAATAGCCAACCATCTCCCTAAAACCTCCCTCCCTCAACCAAGATTTCCTGAACTTAAAGTAGGTGCCCATAGGGGAATCCTCCCCATTGTCCCACAATAGAGGGGTGTGGTCAGAAAAGGGGCGAACTAGCCCCATAACTGATGACAACTGATAACACGCTAACAGCTCCACATTCCCAAAGAACTTGTCCAGCTAGAGACCAGCCCATTACCCCTCGCCACGTGAATTCAGCTTCCGCCAAGGGATATTCATTCTGACCCACCTCTGACACCACTAACTGAAACCTGAGTGAAGTTCTATCCACTCTTCCATTCCTCCGATCATTCACTGATAGAATGTTGTTAAAATCCCTGCCTACTAGCCATGGCAGCCCATTTGTATTGCTCGCCATCACCCGCAGCTCTTGCCAGAGTACGTTCCTCATATTATCCGCACAGGGACCATACACGCAAGATAGAATCAACTCCTGTGCATCCCCAATGACTTGAAATCTACACAAGAGCACATAGTTACTCCTCTACATTTCTTTCAAAGCTAGAGTGGATTTCTTCCACCACATAGCCAGCCCTCATGCCCTTCCAGTCGCACTCACGGCTCTAAAATTAGCCTGCCCTCCTTGCAACAACGACTGCCAAAGAGAATCCCCTCCTTCTTCTAAGTGTGTTTCCTATATCAGCGCACAATCCACCTCCCATTCGCAAAGATATTGGGCTAGCGACACCCTTCGCACACAATTGCGCAACCCACGCACATTCCAAGTGAGCACTTTCATCCCTGAAGCTTTGAGGCCCCTTGCTGCCCCCGTACTGTTTTCTCAACCTTCAAAATGTCTGCTATCTGCCCTTCACAATAAGAATGGCTTCCACCAGTACTCCTTCCCCTCAACTTATATGGTGATCTCATAGATTTCACCCTTATAGAAGAACCCACCCCATAGCACACTTCCCTTGGTACCCTAGGGGACTGGCTATCTATCTGCAGTGGAATAGCCTCACAGGCCTCCTGCTAGCTTTGGATATCATGATGTATAACGGTCAACTCCTTTCCCCCACCTTCCTCCTATTCCAACATAGTCACCAAATGTGGATGGTCCAATTCCATCACCTCCTGCATTTCAGCAATCGACTTCCCTGCCCATTGAAGTTCTTCCTTCCCTTTAGCTTCTTGTCTGCCAGCGTTTCTGGCACCTTCCTCCTAGGCACCAGTTTGAACATCCAACTCCTCAACCTGCATCGTTGGAGCTCCCTCTTGCACATTAACCTTGCAGACTAGGGCCATTTTCAACCGGAGAAGCTAGGAACTGCCCCCGCATCTCAAAGTGACTTTGTTCGGTACTGTGCCCCCCTTGTCATCTTCACCTCAACCTTAATCGACCTCCCATCTCCCTCACACAGTCCAACCATGACACCTTTTGCCATAGTCGCAAAATTTGCAATCACTCCTGCCACCACCCCTGTTGTTCTTAGATGTAACGGCAAGCCCCAGATCTCCATGACCCCCCTTCTACTCTCAGCCCGCTGTGGTGGACGATCTCGGAGAGCACCGTCAAAAGGAGATACCAACCTCCATATCACCATCAACTCATCAAAGCTAGTCGTGCGAAATCATAATCCTTCCACATCCATCATGTTAAAATAAAAAATTCAAATCTCCTCCCCCCCAAATGAGCCAACTTCCATGCCTGAGAGGAGAGCTAGAGAGATCTTACTAGGCTTTGGATCTTCTCAAAAGCATACATGCCAATCGTAATCTCACCAATGAGCACCCCCTTAGTTGCCAGCTCTGCTGCCCTGGTCTCCTCAGATAAGGGTACTTCCACATCATACATCAATCCTAACCCCTCTAGTGGAGGTGATGGGTGCGGTAGTGACGACTCAGCAACTCCATGAGCCCTAGTCTGCCCCCCAGCAGGTAGGCCAACCTTCCCCTTCTCTCGAAAATCAATCTTCTTATGTTCCTACCCCCCACATGCCAAGCATAAGGTTGGTGACCTACATTCCGCCGCCATATGTCCTTTCCTTCTACAACGATAACATACCACCTTCGCATTCCCTCCTCTCCTTCGCCTCCACACCTCACCAACCCTTTAGGTTGCCCGTGGAGCTGCCCACGCCTCTTCCATCCTCTCCCTTTGCCGCTGCCTCCTAGACCTCCACAATCTCCTGCCGTCATCGACCTCCCAAACCCTAGCTACACTCCTCTCCATCAGCTTTGGGAAAGACAGTTATACAAGGTGAGCTACAATCTAAGCTCCTACACTCACTTGGATTGAGTGGGAGCAAAAAGTCATCGCCATTAAGGAAGCACACCAAGTGGAGGAGCAAAAAATGGTTGAACTTTTAGGCAATGTCATGGCTTACAAAAATAAAATTGAGCAAAGAAAGGAGACACCAGAGTCCAAGAAAAGCCTCTTGCATTCAAAGCTACTCCTGACGATGAGGTAAGTTCCAACGATGATAAAAAATTTGATTTTTAGTTAACAAATTTACCAAGTTTCTTAAGAATAAGAAATTAAAGAAAAAGGGAAAGAAAAAGGAGGAGCCAATTAGATGCTACCATTGCAAGAAAATGGGGTATCTTAGATTGGAGTGCTGTCTCCTAAGGAAGGAGAAGAAGGTCAAGGAGCAAAAGGAGTTTCAAGTAACATGGGACGACATGAGTGATTGGGAGATTTTCACTTGAAAGATGATTTCAGAAAAATAATATGTCATCGTAATTCACGTGGTGGAAAAATCCCGAACAGAAATATTTATTAGTCAAAACTAACCACGAAGTTTGGATGTCGTATCCATAGGGAGGAACAGACCAATAAACTCACAAATATCTCGCATCCATAATCACAAATTTATAGAGAAATCCATGGAATATTTAATGAGTGCATGCTTTAATGAGAGAGAAAGAGAGTAAAATAAACTATACGTTGCATGAAATGGAGAGAACGTGAGGGCTCCTTAGCAACTTTCCACCCAATACATAAAATATTCAAAATCAAAGCTTGGGCAATGGCATGAAATGTAATTATTGATAGGCACTTTACTGTTAGGAAACAGGGGTATCCCTCCCCTTGTGCACATGTGGAGCCAGTTGGGCCGTGCTCGGAGGAGGTTAAGGATGCGGAGGGTGTTCTGTTGGTGGTGGTGGCATCGACGATGGTGGTATGAGGGAAGGAGGTCGCTGACGATGGGTTCGTCCACATGTGCACATGGACTGCGGTTGGTGCGTTTGGCTGGGCTCGAGATGGTGAGGCAAGGTTGATGGCGTGGTTGGAGAGGAGAGTCGTGGCCTGTGGTGCTGGTTGCGTGGTGATGGCTTTGGGTTCTTCTTTGGGGTTGTCGGTGGTGATGAAGAAGAAGAAGGCATGTTAAGGATGAAGAAGATCAGTGGGGGCTCTCCTTGTTGTGGAGGAGAGTTGTCATGGACGTACGGAGCTGCTGCTGCATGCAAGGAAAGAGCATGCACAGTGAGTGGCCGATGGTGTGTTGGAAAGACGTGAGGCCAGCCTTGTTTGGTGCGGTTGGAGGAAGCTGAAGATTGACGAAGGTGTGGGTGTGCGTTGGCTGAAAAGTTGCATGGAGAAGAGGATGGAGATTAAGGGGGTGTCTCTTGTTGGTTGCGTGGTTGCTCCGTTCGTGTGGCCTCTGTTGGGTCATTGTTGAAGATGAAGGAGATGGAGGTGACAAGGACGGGCGTGGTGGTGTTGTGGTGAGTTGAGGAAGAGGAGGCTCATGGTAGCGGGAATGTCGAGGTCATAGTAGGGTTGTGGTCGCTTGGTGATGTGGTGGCTCGCGTTGGTGGCACGACGCAGGCCACACGCTGTCATCATGTGGCTTGTTGCGATTGCTACGGGAAGGAGATCCGAGGAGGAGTAGAATGCGGTCAGTGGCTTGCGGTGGTGAAGGAGGCACACTGTGGTGGCTGTTGGTTGTAGTGGTTGATGGGTGAAGCACGATCAGAGGAAGAAAAGGACAGTGGTGTTCACCTCCATCTAGAGGAGAAGGATGATGGTTCGTCCCTCCTTCATGTACCTGTTATAAAAAGAAAGAGATGAAAGAATCAGAGAATGAGAGAGAGATTATTGGGGAGAGAGAGATTGAGGGGAAAATAAGGAGATTAATCAGAGGATTGTTGCCAAATATATGAGTCATTATTTCCTTCTTAAATTAAGCTTGCCATAAATTATAAGAGTGAAATAAAGCAAGCTTTAAGAGAGAATTCTATGATGATTCTCTTGTCATTTTTGTTGGAAAAATCAAATGTCACGGTGGCATTCCAATTGAGATGGGATATGATGTCATTTAAATTGACCTTCCAAAAATAAACCTGCATCAACCATTCGTAAAATAATGAAATGCAAGGAATATTAAATCCAACACTTAATTAATTTAATCAACGTAATGGATGCTTTAAATAGACTTCCTATCCCAACAATGATATACTTCCACTAAAGTGTGCCTATCAATGAGCTTAGAGGAGAAAGAGGAAGAATCGGAGAAAGAATCAAAGAATGAAATCGTGTGCCTCAGTTTCATGGCCATCATGGATGAAAGTGAAAATGAAAATGATGAAAAGAAGGAGGTAAATTCTTTTACTTTAGATGAGTTGCAAGTAGAAGAATTATATGATCTTAGTAAGTCCTTGAAAGTTCAAACTAAAAATTTGAAATATGATCTTAGTTCTCTTAAATATGAAAATGAAAATCTTGTGTTAGAAAATCAAAAGTTAGTCTTAGGGAACCATAAATTGATTGATGAAAAGAACCTTCTGAAATCTAAAAATAAAATTTAGTTGGAGACTATTGAGGACTTAGAAGGCAAGAAAGCACCTGTAGAAGTTGAAAATGGTTTCTTTAAGGTAGACACTAAAGGCTTTGAAGAGATTATTTAGGAATTGGAATATGAAATAGCTCATCTCAAGGAGATGTCAAACCAACTCCTTGATGATTTAGCCAAATTCACTAAAGGAAAGACAAATTTGGACAAATTGATTCCCCATCAAAACCATCCTCTAGTAAATTTGGCCTTGGCGATTATGAGGCTAGTACAAGTGAAAAGGTCAAGAAAGAAGCCCCACCTTTGAGACCCTCTAAGAAATCTGGATCCAACCACACTTGGATATCAAAAAAAAGCTTGAATCTTGTTTTATAGGTTTCAAGTGAGACTACAATGTGAAGTGTCGGATTTATAAATTGAAGGATGAACAACTCAAATTGGAAAGACCAAAGAATGGACCTAAGAAGCTTCAATGAACATGAAGAAGATTAAGATGTTCCTTTAAAGGTAAGGAGGTTGACAAGGTGACCAATAGGTCTTGGATTTGAGGTGCTCAAGGCATACAATCAGAGACAAGCTCCTCTACCCAAATTTGAAACCTACAGATGGAGAAATGATTACATTTAGCAACCTCCACATGGGTCATATTATTGGCCTTGGTAAGTTGGTAAACCTTCTTGATTTTGATGAATCGATTTATTTGTATCAAGATACGGGGAGGGATTTAATTCTCATTATAGTGCTATAATTTCATTAAAAAGGGGGAGATCACCCTTTAATATTAGTTGGTTTAAAATTGACATAGAAGTGCATGGTTTTAGGGGGAGCTTATTTCCTTCATTATGTGAAAAAAGGGGGAATTAACTTATTTTTAGAAGAGCATGTCTTAAAATGG
The DNA here is from genome assembly GCA_037157565.1 of Thalassia testudinum. Classification (NCBI taxonomy): domain Eukaryota; kingdom Viridiplantae; phylum Streptophyta; class Magnoliopsida; order Alismatales; family Hydrocharitaceae; genus Thalassia; species Thalassia testudinum. The sequence continues at coordinate 66,903,025 of JAZHRO010000036.1, forward strand.
AGTTTAGGAATAAAATTAAATCTTTTTTATAATGTTAAAAAGGGGAAAATTATGAGCTTAATTGTTAATTATTTTGTCATCATCAAAAAGGGGGAGATGTTGATGAAAATACACCTTGGTCCTTGATTTTGATGATAACAAAATATTTTGTATTTAACAATTGTAATTTAAGTTGTGAGATTTCATGTGATTGCAATTAGTTAAGGTAGTTGGAAAGAGCTCAAGCTCAAGTCCCTGGTGGAGGTGGAGCTTGATGATGAGAAAAAGCATTAAGGAGCATTAGAGGAGAAAGCATGGAGCTAAGGGCTAAAGCTTGTAGACTTGGAGAATAGGATTAGATTTCCTTAATATTTTTATTATATTTATCTATTGCTCTTTTTATTTCCTTAGAGAATTGTTAAAGATCCCAAACTAAAACAACCTAAGTCCTAGACACACTCACCCAACCTTAAGGACACGTAGACAAATCTTAGAATCAAGTTAGAAAATCAAAATAGCGAGCAGACTGCCTAATCAGATGTCCACTCCTTATATTATACGTCCGAAGCCCTATCTAGACGTTTGACACCTTTCCCAGACATCCAATAGTAGATCGTTGTGATTTGATTTAATCCCGAATCTTGTTGTCAGACTTAATCCTAATTTTCCAATTCATGAGAAATATGATTCTTGGTAATGTACATCACATTAGACCTCTAATAAAGAGATGTTAGGCCTAATCTAACACAAATCTTGATTTGTCAAACAAAATCATCCTTTCTATCTTTTAAGAAAATCACTTCTCGAGATAATAATAGCCATTAGATGTCTAACAGTCACCCCAAACGTCTGATCTTTCGACACAAGTACCTTGTAGATGATCCAATACATCAAGGCAAATTCCAAGAACTATTTCTCCTGTTATTAGACATCTAATTCCGGTCTTCTATCGTCATTGATAGCACTCCTCATCTTTTCAAAATAAAAAAAATTATTAGACATTTAATCTTATCTCCAGACGTCTTATATGTCTATACTAAATGTCTAACCTTGTGGCACATGTACCCTACACAAGATCCAACCAATTCCATGGAGACCACCTTCTAGAATCAGACATCTAAAATTCTTATTAGACCTTTGATCAATTTTTCATACATCTGACTATGTTGTAATATGTAATTATTTCCCTACACTCAACGAGATTTCAACGAAATCTTCTTGGATTTGATTCGAACTGCAAGGAAACCTCCCCCAAGCCTTCTTGAACCTTTTTTTCACCTTATACTCATTTTTTGAGAGATAAAAGAAGAGAAAATCAATCCCTATTCTCCAAGCTTTGTTCTACACATCTGAGAGCACCGATCCACTGTGCCACCATGCCAATCCACTTCCACAAATAGGGAAGTTTCTTATGCCTATAGGAGCTTAGTGTTAAATTGTATTTCATGGCTCTATAGGTCTTGTTTGTATTTTATTTTGTTGGGTGTTTGTATTATGAATTTTTGTCTTCATTAGAGACAAAATACTCTTTGTGAAGAAGAGAGGTTGACAAACACTACCCTCGGTCTAAAGTAGTGTTGTTGTAATTGAGGTTGTGGCACCTTCTATCTAAAGTAGTACGTATAGTGGATTTGATCTACTTGGTAGATTGAAAAATCCCAAGTCGAGAGACTTAGGTGAAGGTTTTTTTACTTAGGTTGGGTTTTCCACCTAAAAATTCTTACTTCGTGTGGTGATTAGTTGTGTGATTGGATTTTATTTTGCAACTTTATATCATTTTATTTTCCCACACTGTTCACCCCCCTCTAGTGGCAACCTACACTTTACACTTCTTCATCCCTGGTGGTCATTGGTAGGCCTCTCCATCGTTTCCATGAGTCCTTATGCCTCCTCGACTTGTTTCACCTATGGCTACTTTTATTTTTATTGTAGTTGATTCATGTACTTAATTATGTTTCAATGAAGACATCATTTTTGGTGCGTAATCTTGGCTTCGTTACTGTAGTTATGTTCATGTGACTTTTATTTCTTTCATATATAAAAATGCCAATAAAATAAAAAACACAAAACCTAGAAAAAATATTGTTTGCTTTGCCTTCTTCAAATTTGCACCATTGATTTTTTATTTAGAATCATAATCCCATTTTCCAAAAATCACTGTGCAAATTCCACACGTTCAAAAATCACCAATTTTGTTTGTAGCTTAAGGTATCAAGTAGGGATTCTCGTTGCAAAATTTTGGGCCCAAATTTCTTATGTAACATTTTATAAAATTTGCACATTGACGAGGGGTCCAATGCTAAACAGATAATGAAGTTTCTGTACTGCTGGATTTTTAGGAATTTTTATACAACTTTGATTTCCATGAAATTGATATGAAAATACATGGTTTTATAAATGCGATGTTTTATCGTTGTAATGCGTGCTTTCAATCAACTTTTAAATTTATAAAACCTAGTGATACAGATTTTACGTGGTTTGTTAATAATGCGAAATAATATCGTTGTATATGTAAAATCGATCAACTCTTAAATTTATAAAACCTAGATAGTGGAGTATCTAAGGTTGTATAAGGAGGCCAAATTGTTAATCACAAGAATTGATTCTCTCTCTCGCCTCTCAAATCCGCACTTGTCTTTTTTGAATTTAATTTTTGTTGTTTTTATGGTTTTGGAAACAATTGGGTATTTGATGCAAAGATGAACTATCTATCACTAAACCTAAGTGATAAGAATGAAACCATCTCTTGTAAGCTCACCCTAGGCAAGTGCGCCTAGGGTAATTAGAATAGGAGAGTGTGGTGTGAGGGTTGCCTATGGATCGAAATAGTATACTAGAGGGGAGGGGTGAATAGTACCGATCTAAAGAAATTTAAATCAAAAATAAATTCAAAGTAGAATCAATCACAGATTACACCTGGATTTATAGTGGAAACCCAAACTAAGTGAAAACCATTACCTAAGCCTTTAAGCTTAGGATTTTCCTGACTAGTCGAGGCTAGGCAATCCACTATCGTACCACTTGAATGAGGGTGGCACAACCTCTTTACAAACCACTTCTCTATACAACCTGAAGAGAAGCACAACAACAACAACAACAATGGATCTTCCCCAACAACTTGGGATCCGTTAATCAAAACAACAATGTAAAAGAACAATATAGAACTATGGTACCTAATCAAACTGAATTTTTGCGGAGGTTCGAATTGCCGTGCTTTGAATGGCATGAAAATCAAAGTGCAACAACAATTGATTTTTTTAGCAATAATAGAATGCAAGTGGCCCTAACTGATTTTTTTTTTTTAGCTTTTCAGAATCAAAGGCTTAGAAGATATTGGATTTGTGTTTTACCTACCCCTAGAGTGGTTGATGTGCAGCTGATCTTCTTTCAATGAGTTCCTGAAACATATCACAATCAAAAGAGATGTAGCAACTTAGTACCAATTCAGATATTGCAATTAAGAGATCTAAATTGCATGTTTCTCCAAAATGTTAGTCGCTTGAAATCAGGTTTTAAATCATTGTGTTGCAGTATAGTCAAAATCTCATGAAAAACAGATAAAATTTATACTCGAAAAAGTCCGAGGTTGTTCGCTAGGAGCAAGTAAGAATTCAATTCTCAAGATTGCAATTTTAAATAATAGAGATAAGAAATTATGATCAGAAATTAATTCAGAATAATATGGCAGTAATATCAAATGTCAAACTGCAAAAAGAATGGAGTAAAATGGTGATTTGAATCACCAATTACTCCCTACAATAATAGCAAGTGGAACTCAATAACTATGTAGAAATAAACTCAAATAAACGTCTGATAAACAGTGATCTCTCTTTTGATTTGCTTCTTCTTCTCTTTCTCTGTGCTTGTCTCTCTTCTTCTGCGGCTCTTCTTCTTTTCCTTTCTTTCCCTGCTTACCTTCTTTTTCTTCTCTGCTTTTGTTCACATAGAGGGGGAAGGGGTCTTAAATTTGGCTAAGTGTTAGCCAATTCTCTAGAGAGCAAAACCCCCCTAACCCCCACTCGCTCTCTCTCTTTCTCTCTCTAGGTCAAGCTCTCCTAGAGCCTTCCACAGTATCGAGTATACGGGTAATCAGAGCTAGAGCACACCCAGGCCCAGGCTCATCGGCAGTGGGTGGTGAGCGAGGAGTGGATAGCATTGGTGGGTAGTCGGGTGCACTAGGTCCGCAGGGGTAGTGTCGCTGACAAGGCACATGAGAAGGTGCAGGGGACCTCACCCCCAAGTGATTTGAGGCGATAATCCTCTATCACTTTTTTAATTTATGCACTAGCGTCGCTTCCAAATCCCACGATGTGGGACTATCTGTCCCCTATTCCTCGCGCACATAGCCATAGTGAAGATGGCTCAAAATTGGGTCACGGCTGTGCTGCTTCCTTCCAATTGAGAACCTGGGAACCTACAGCTGCTGAATCCGCACTGTCTGAGCGTGTCGCCTAGAGTTGCAGGTGAAGAACAAGCTTTAAAGCTTACTTCAGAGCTGTGTATCAATGGCGGAGGGGCTGGTACCTGAAATTAGTAGGAAAGCCTTTTCGCCGCATCAGAAAGCTCAGGAAGTATCGTCGGACCACAGTAAGTGTAGTGGAGGTGGTTTCGTGGCATGTGCATGTGTGATGAGTGCTGGAGGAAGTGAAAAATGAAGGCGAACGTGTTGTGTTCGGGGGAGGGTTTGGGAGAGTAATCGGTAGAAGTTTGGGATGTGGTACTAGCGAGTTTGGGTGTGTGTGGTGGCTGCTAGGGCTTGCTGGAGGTATGCCGGTGAGGTGGAGGACGAAGTCATGGAGGGCGTCGGCGGGGTCAAAACGATATGTTGAAGATGCTGATGTGATGAGGAGAAGATGGGTTGATTGACTGGGGTAGCAGACGACAGGGAGTAGAGATGGCATCGGCTGCGGTATGGCTGAGGCTGGAGAAGGAAGGAGCTCCGGTAGGGGTTGGATAACGAGGACGAGGAAGATAGAGGCATCGGCTAGTACTGCGCGACGTGGAGGAAAGAGGGAAGGATAAATCCGTCATCGGTATTGTGAACGGACGAGGAATGGAGACAGAGGAGGTCAATGGACATCGAGGAGCACTTCAGCCGGAGGAGGAGAAAGGAATTAAGGGTTATTCTAGTTGAATTTGAGCGTCGGCCGAATGGTCTGCCCTGGGGAGGCTTATATAGGTTGTTAGAGGGTGATTAGAGCTTGGGAAGCAAGCTTCCCAAGCTTAGAAGGTCACCGGAGTTGGAAACCCAACTCTCTCATGCGTTCGCATGAGAGATTGGGAAAGAATTGAGGCTCAAGAATCAGTTTGATCGAAAGAGAATTTCAAAAGGGATCTTCGATTCAAATTTGAGGAAGTTTCATCAATAAATCAAGGAGAAATCCTTGGTTGATTGTTGCCGGAGCTTTAGGATTAGGATTTATCTGCGATGGGGGCCTATTTGTGAAAATAATGACAAAGTTAGGGGCCTTTTTGTAAGGATTTTGAAAGTTAAGGGCATATGCATGATCAGACAAGACCAAGTTGCAAATTAGGTCAAGACAATCTCAAATTGGGCCCAAATTTTGGTACAAACCTAATTTGGACTTAAGGAATCCAATGGTGAAGTTGGATTTTGGCTTTGACCATGTTTGACTGGGTAATTCATGCAAAAACCCAAATTAGGGCAAATGCCTGTCTAGGACTCTGTTTTGGGTCAAGATGGGTTCTACTGGTCAAATTGAAGATACCAAACTCTAGAGAATATTTTTCTATGATTTTTAAAGGGTTTAGGTGAATTTTATCTTGACCAGAACCTCAGTTAATTAAGCAGGTTTATTTTTAAGGTTTTACAAGCTTTTAATTCTCAAAACACGCAAAAATCCTTTTCCGTCTGTTCTAACCCACTTGTTAGCCTTTTAGGGCCATTTGACCCTTAATTACCCCCTGGGAAAACCTGTGGTTGTATTGCATTCATGATATGATGGTAAAATTATAGTTTTAACCCTGGTTTCTTGTCTTTCCCTCAGAATGATTATGCAGTGAGTTACAGTCCTCTGGCGGTTATGTAGGAGCATTTACTGACTTAATCAGATCAAATTGTGCTAGTTATGACTCATGATGGTGTTCCCATGATACCCCCATGCCTAGCTTTTGCTATTCCTTTAGCAAAATCGCTTCAACACTCTTCATTCGCGACATGAAACATGCATAGGTTAGGCATGTTTTAATCTTAATCCTCTCTAGTTCACTTCAACACTAGCTTTTAAGGCTTTAATTCTGCAAATGGGTTTTCGGGCTACATTTAGGCATTCACCTAGGTTAGGCATGCATTGCATTTTATTTGTATTTTTTATGTGCTTACCTAAGTGTCAAGGATAAGAAGAAAGTCAGATTCCACATACCTTAGCACCCAGGAAGGAAGAAGATGAAGGAGAAGCACCTATCAGTTGGATCTTAGCTGAATCTAGCAACCCAACTGGATCCTACGTCATTCTAGCTGTATCAACTCATCCTTAGCTCCATTTAGCTCATCTCAACTAAATGGTAGAAGCTAGTTTGCCTTAGCTCTATTCAGCTCAGCTCAACTAGATGGCAGCTCAAACTAGCTCATAACAGTTGATCCCAGCTCCATTCCAGCTTCTCCAGCTCAGAATAGTTCACTGGAAGCTCAACTTGACTAGGACTAGCTACTACCATCAACTAGCTAGACCTAGTTAGCTGAAGAAGTCATCAACCAGCTCATGCCAGCTCAAGTCCAGCTCCTGGAGGCTCAACTCAGCTCAACTTAGTTGAGCTGAGCTACTTGACTTAAGCTAGCTACTCCAGCTAGCTAGGTAATCTTTGAGAAGACCAGACCCAGCTTACCTCAACTCAAATTAGAAGAAAGCCATCTCAGATTAGCTTGGTTTAGCTGTTAGCAAAGAACTAGAAAGCAAAGCTAGCTACTGAGCTCCACTTCAGCTCCCTTCAGTAGGCATTAGCTATAGTGCATTTCTTTTTGACTCCCTCCAGCTCCTCACCTCCGAAACCCTAGCTCCCTCTACCTTGTATTCCATTCACCTACTAGCTATGCTAGCTTAGCTAGTCCACCTCCATGGTATCCCAACCTAACCCTAAAACACCAACTAACTAGCTCCACCAAATACACCTAACCCTAAGCCCACCTAAGCTACCTAGTCCACCCTCCTTTTGGCGCCAACCATAGCCACCCTTTCAACCCTCTCGAACACCAAAAGCACCTTCAAGTTGGCGCCAAGAACCACCCCTCAACCACCTTGATTTTGGCGCAAACTTAGCCTTCATCTCAACCGTCCATCCACCACCAAACACATCCCAACCCTCCACTTTTGGCATCACCTAAGACCCTTCTAGAAGCCCCTCTTTTGGCACCACTTTTGAGGTGTCTCTCCACCACCAAAGGGCACCAACATCAAACCATAACCACCCCCATGTGCCCCTTCGGTTGGCGCCAACTATCCATAGCCTTAGGATCCCTCAACCACCTCCATTATGCCATTTTAGCCTTCCAATTAGGCCAGCCAACCACCCCTCTCCACTCCTATATTTACCCCACCTAACCACCACCTAAAAATCATCTTCTCCATTATTTTTTCCCACCTACACCATCTACATCTCACGGCTAAGGAAGAAGAAGAGTAGAAGATCAAGGGGGAAACCTACTCGCCCCCTTCGTGCCTTCTTACTCTTTCTTCCCCTCCCTTATGCCACGCCATGGAGGAGGAGTTCTTCACCTAGAGGGGGTGGCCAGGCAAGAGGAGGAACAAGGTGGTTGACGCCCACCTTGGAGGACAACTTGGAGGAGGAATACTTGAAGAAGAAGCTGAGGAGAAACCTTTTTAAGTACAGGAGCAACCTCACTTGGAGCAAGGCTATCCAAGACTTCAACCAGAGGATCCCTTCTTCTTCTTTATCTTTCCATGCTATTGTAGTAGTTAGTGTTTTCTCTTTTTCTTGGAAGAACCATTTAGCCACCTGTCATTAACTCTACTAGTAATACAAGCTTTCAATTGCCTTCTATTTATTATTTTCTAGTTAGTATGCTTTCTTGATATCTTTGTAGTGCACCACACTCTTTTCTAATTACCCTAGGCGCACTTGCCTAGGGTGAGCTTAGAAGAGAGGATTTTTTCTTGTCACTTAGGTTTAGTGATAGGCATAATCTTGAGCGTAATTATCATCGCCGCAATCGTACCTTATTATTTTGAAAACCATAAAAACAACAAAACCAAAAATCACATGTGTTGATTTGAGAGACGAGAGAGAGAATTATCTTGTTGACTAACAATTTGGCCTCCTTGGATGACCCTAGTTACTCACCATATCTAGGATTATAAATTAAAAGTTGGTGCGATTTACGTGTTGCAATAACACTAATTACATCAATTAACAAACCGTGTATTTTCGCCATCAGTGAATATCTAAGATCTGCTCGCAACTCACAACAAGTGCTATTTTGTATGATTTTTGAAACCTCCATACTTCCAGAGGCCATGAAATTTTGTCTCCTTATCACTTGTATTTATCATCAACATTTGTAACTTCTAGTAGATACCACTATCTGATTCTGAGCATTACAACCATATTTCATGCTCTTTTTAGGTGGAGGTTGCATATGACATGTCACTGATGCAGAGTTTAACACAATGACAAGATGAAAAACTTTCAAACAGCAGAGTCCATTATGCGAATGTGAAAACTGTTGGTATAGGCTCCTTGCCACAGTGACTACAGTCAACAAATAACAACTTGTCCATTTCAGTTGATACACCATTTTCTAGTAATTTTCGAATAGAAGCTGGAGTTTACGTAGCACTGATGGTCTTGACTTATGCTAATGGAGTATCCATATCTACAGCAGGTGCAATCAACGGTGCCAATGTTCTTGGGCTAATTTTGGCTATTGGATTTGGAGTGTCACTCTACGTTCTAACCAAATAGGGTTAGATTGGAATAGTCTAGACTTCTATTGTAAATAGGAAGAAAAAGAGTTAAGTGCTCTTTTGCATTATGATGTAATTTTTTTATTATTCTTTTTTGTAATATCTTCATAATATTGTAACAAGTACTTTGTATTTTCATTTCAATAAAAATGATGTCTTATGCCATTGATCACTTTTTTTTAAAAAAAAAATAGCGGGGAAAGCTATCGTGCTACGATAGCAATCCAGAGGGCATTTTATTTCATACTATATAAAAAGAAAAATGGAGAACTACACATTGGATCCCCATCTATATATGAGGGACCAACACTCATTTACAATTTGCTCACAGCAAACTGGTTTCTCCTGAAATAACTTCTCATTTCTCGCCCTCCAAACACACCACAAGGTCATAGCCATACATGTATGTGGCCTTCCAGGTGTTGCAAACCTCTGCCATAGGGACTCCCATGTAGGTAGAGGTTCCTGACATATTTTTCTCCATATCATATCTGTGACCAGGCATGAAGAGAATATGTGTGGTAAACTATCAGTGTGCAACCCGCATAAATAGCATTCATTTAATGTTGTCCCCATTCTTTTGTGTCTAAAATCTTCCATGATCAAACCTTCCCTCCTGCACAACCATAAAAAAATTTGTACTTTCAGTGGGATCTTCAATAGCCATATCCTCTTGTAGACCAGGTCACTTTCCATACTCCTGCTAGATCTAATAATTCTTTCATATGCCTGTTGGCCAGTGTACCTACCATTCCAACTATATGTATCCTCCACGCCAGACCTTAGACTGAACTTCTACAAATCTGAGATCAGGCTCTGCCTTTCCACCCATAGCCAGGTACCCTCTCTGCTGGTTTTAGACTCATCAAGCATCCAGCAATCTCCAGTTTCAGACCATAAGCTGCTGACAGAGGCATCTTTATCTACAGTAGCTGATATGCTCTTGGATAAGAGTCTTTCAGAATACCCAGCGGTGACCATTGTTCATTCCATAAGCTAAACTCATGGCCATCTCCAAGATTGGGCTGCATCAAATGCCAGTTGCTTCTGATAAATAGAATGATAGATCTCCAAAAAGGGGATGGTTTGGCTGGAAATAGTCTCTTCAGCATACTATTTGAGCAGCCATAACAGTCTTTAATAAGTTCAGTCCAAAGCTCTTCTTTGCCATCAAAAATCTTTATCGCCCATTTAATCAAAGGGCCTCACTGAATTCTTTAAGAGCCTTGATCCCCAATCCACCCGCTTCCTTTGGCCGACAAATTTGATCCCACTTCATAGGCTGCATGAATCTCCCCTCATGTCGAGCCCCTTTCCAAAAGAATTTCTTTCGCATTACATCTACACGTTTCCAAATAGATTTCAGGGCTCTGAAGATAGAGAAGTAGAACACCGGGATAGAAGTAATAACTGAATTTAGAAGGATCAGGTTTCCACCTTTTGACAGAAATTTGCTGTTCCATCCTTCCAACTTGACAGAAATCTTGTCAAAAAGAATATTCCAATCACTCTTCCTCAGTTTCGAGCATCGCAGTGGCAATCCCAGGTATTTAATTGGCAGTTTTGAGCAAGAAGTTCCCAACGTAGCTGACAGTGTTTCTTGCTCCTGTTCATTCAGGCCAAAGCAGATCAAGATAGATTTCTCCCTATTTAGTTTCAGACCTGATAGGTCTCTGAAGATCTTCACCATGTGTTCTAGAGCATGGGCTGCAGCAATTGTCCCCTCCACAAAGAAGACCATGTTGTCTGTGTATTGTAAAATAGGGGCCATAGCCTTCCTATTGGATAGGGAATAACCTCTTATAACACTAGCCTCAGTCAATTTACATGCATATCTAGCAAGCCCATCAACTGCAAGGGTAAAAATCAAAGGGGCTAATGGGCATCCTTGTCTAACCCCACATTGGGGTTGAATCCAAGCTCCACAAGGTTTCCCATTGATCAATTGGGAGAAGGAAGTGGTTGTAATACATCGCTTCATCCACTGGATCCAAATGGGTGGGAAACCTCTTCTTTTGAATACTTCCCAGATGTAAGTCCATGAGACCAAATCATAGGCCTTTTGGAAATCCACTTTCCACATAAATGCTTTGCACTTCCTTCTATGCCACCCACACACCATTTCCTGAGCCATAATGAACAATTCCTGAAGGGATCTGTTGGGTAGAAAGGCAGATTGTACAGGGTGGATCAAGTGCTGTAAAACAATCCTCAATCTATTAGCCAATATCTTACTCACCACTAAGTAAATGGAATTTGAAAGAGTGAGTGGTCTAAAATCTGAAAATTTCTCAACCCCCTGTGTCTTTGGCAACAAAAAGAGAAAGGATTTATTGATCTTATCAAAGCCTGCATTGCCCCTCTCAAACTCTCTTATAACATCCATCACCTCATTGCCAATCACACTCCACATTTCCTTATAGAAGAAAACTTGAATACCATTCGATCCTGGGGAGCCCTCATTGTTTAATTCTTTTATGGCATCTATAGTTTCCTTTTCAGTGATAGTAGCCGTCAGCTTGGAAGCTTGATCATCTGAGACTCTAGTCACATCACTCGTAGCCATCCTCTAGCCACCTCTCTCTGTTGCCCATGATGAGTCCCTGTAATACCTGATAGCCTTTGCTCTAATTTCTTGCATAGATGACAGTCATTGTCCATCTTTGAGGATGGACGAAATAAATTTTACCCATCTACGAGAGCTAGCTACGAGGTGAAAGAATTTTGTGTTGGCATCCCCCTCCTTGAGCCATAGCTGTCTAGACTACTCCCTCAAATCCATCTCTTGCTTTAGGTTCTCCTCCACTACCACACCTTGCCACATTCTTCTAGCTGCAAGATCCTCATCAGATAGTGGGCCTGCTACCTCCTTAGAATCCAAGATTTGGATTTTATTTAGAGCCTCCAAATGCCTTTGTTGCCTTAGTACAGACACCGTAGCTCCATACTCTTTCAAAACTATGCACAGAGTAGCCAGCTTGGAGGCAAGCCTTATAGTGGCTGAGCCCTCCATCTATTTCATTTTCCACCACGAACCAATCATCTCGAGAAAACCAGGCTCTCTTAGCCATGATCTTCAAAACTTGAAGTAGGAGCCTATTTGGACCTCTTCCCCACTATCCCAGACCAAAGGAGTATGGCCTGAGAAGGGGCATTCTAGTCTAGCAATAGTAGAGAGCTGGAACCTATTGAGGATAGTAGCATTCCCAAAGAATTTGTCAATCTTCACATAAGGCCATTTCCATTTCGCCAAGTAAATTCGACTCCTGAGGATGGGTACTCATTCAAACCAAGAGATTGGACCACAAGCTGAAAACCAATAGAAGTACTGTCCATGACCACATTCGGTCTGTCATTCCCTGTTAGTACATAGTTGAAGTCCCCTCCTACTAGCCAGGCATCCCCTTGCACAAGTTATGCAGTTGCTGCTCAATCATCCCAGAGTTCCTGTCTCATCGAGGCAACGCATGGACCATAAACACTGGTAATATAGATGTCATCTTGCCCCTGATTTCTTTGGAACTTATAGGTCACCAGGTGGCAAGCTTTGTGTACTTCTAGCAGATGTAATTGATGAGAGACTCATCATGATCTCTAATTACCCTTAATTAACTAGTCTTCCTAGTTAATTAGCTAAGGATATGTGAATATATGGGTTAATTATAAAATATGGGATATATAGTAAAGGATCTTAAAATAAGTTAAAAATGCTATTTTAATATCCAAATAATATTATTAATAATCTGATTAATAATTGGACTCGAGATATTAGCAATCATTTCTCTAATTAATAGGTTAATTAACTTAAGCAAAATGTATACATAAGTATGTAATAACTTAAGTAGCCTTACCTAATTAAACTAATTAACTTAAAAAGGTCAAAAATGTAAATTCAAGGTCTAAATATAATAATTACCTTATTTATAATCATATATAAAATGTTGGAAAAGATCTAAATTAAAATAAACCTTGAAAACTTGAGCTTACATTTAGATCCTTATAATTCATTTCAATCGGGTCCTTAATTTTCATATAGGTCCTTAGGTTTCATTGCATATAGGTCCCTATCTTCTTCTTCTTCTTCTCCAGCCGGTTGAATGGCTGACAACTGAGGGTGCTTCCACCTCTCGATCATCGCCTATCCAACGTCGCTTGACCTTCTCCAAGCTCTTGGAGCTTGCACTCACCATCCCATCTTCATCCATCAGTCTGGATGATACTTTTGTCCTAATTTTAGGTGGGAGTTAACCTTACCGTCGTTGAAGATGACGCCGATGGTTAACCTCCTCTAGCTCCTTACACATCCAGATCCACCGCCCTTTTCATATCCGTCAACTATAAATAGCCCCTGACCCCCTCGATTTTTCTTAAGTTAGCTCCCTTCCCTCTTCTTCATTGTAGCCAACCCAATAGGCTATTCTTCCACAACTTCGGAGACCTTCCACCTCATCTTCTGATTTCCTCCGTCCACCTCAATTGGCTCAGGGACTTCGCTGAGGTCTGCCGCATTCTTGGATAAAGGTGCTGACCAAGGAGTGCCTCTGCTTCATCCACATTCGCCCACCGGAGATCTTCCTTATTCCCATATGATTTCGCTCCTCTATCATGAGCCTTCAACGGAGTTCCTCTACCTCCTTCATCCAGGTAACATTAGGATAGGAGTAGGAGTAGCAGTAGGAGTAGTTTAGCTAGGTAGTTAGTTAGGTAGTGTAGTGTAATGTTTGATTTCAAGAGTCATCTTCTTCGACTCCGACGAGCTCCTTGAGTTCGCCAGAGGCCTAATTTTGTCTTTTGAATCCATTGTCCACCTTCTTTAACCATCCACGATCATTTCTAACTCATTAAATCACTAATTAGATCATTGAATCGTTAAATCCAAATCCACCTCCAACAGCTACTACTACTGTCCATGGCAGCAGTAGTTGACCTAGATTCACCTTCATCAGATCCTTCATCATTAATTCATCATCAAAGGATCCTAATTATTATCTTAATTCGATTAATTATCGTATATAGCTTAAATACCTAATTTTATCTAAGCTCTTGAGCTCGCTGTCAGTGGCTGCTTAGGAGTTGTTTAAATTTTAAATTATTTATATATTTATGATCGCTGACTTCCTTTGACTTGCCTCAACCACTCTTTTGAGTGAAAGAGCATGTCCTGTGCTTCAACTACTCAAAATCTATTCAAACTAATTTTAATGTTTAATCTTTCATTTAATGAATTTGAGAGGAATTAATTGCGATCCTAAGGTTCCTGACAACCTCAGGAATATTTTCAAATAAAAAATGGCACGAATTAACTTTTAGTACATTATTTTTATCTTTCATTGGACTCACCGGAGCTCCGACGAGCTCTGGCAAGTGAAACTTGCTCTTCAGCCTACAGAAGTTGATAAAAAGCTCCAGAAGGATTTAATGTTGATCACTGATCAGTTTAAGGAAGTTTGTTTGAAGATTTAATGACTGGAGCATAGATTGAGGTTTCTTCTTCTCCAACTCCGACGGAGTTGGAGAAGCCTATACAAAAGCTCAAATGCCACATTTAAGGTGTCTAGAAGCTTTAATGCAATATACTGTAGCTGTTCATGACCTTAGTTTAGTGTAGCAACCTATCAATCTCTCTGTCGAACAAAGCACATTTAGAGCTCAGGCGATGAGCCTGGAACCCTAAATTTTAGGGTTAAAACATATGTTTAAGAGATTAGATGAGTTTCTGAGGTTGTTAGGATCCTATTCTAGGCTTTAATTTCTTGTTAAGGGGCTTAAATCAGAAAGTCAATCTTGAAGCTTCATTGTCAAACTTGAGTAGGATATTTTGATTTTGAGATCAAATAGATGATTTGAAGAGTTAATGCTGTTCTTGAGATTCTGTTAAGTGAATTTAGATTGATCTGATTGAGCTCTGTTAGTTTATTTTGATTAGAATTTCAACCTTGCCAGTTTGGGTTGTTTTTGAACCTAAACTATTGGTAGATGGTTTTTGATGAGATTTGATCTCAAATCCTGCCTAGATGAGTTTGTTGAATCCCTTAGGATCAGAAATGATTCCAAGTGTCTGTTACACCTTTTCCAAGATTGAAACCTATCTCTGAAGCTTTCAGAGAAGCTTCAAGCTTCTCTGCAGAGACCTGAAGCTTTAAGAGCTCAAAACCCACACCATTAGATGTGGAATCTCTTGCAGAACCTGTTTAAACCCTTAGCTAAGTGAGAAAGTCTAGATTATGGACTCTGTGAACACCATTTCCATTTCCAGGTAGTATAACACCATAGGAAACCCATAGTTTCACCCTTCAAATTGAAGAGGAAAACATCCCCTTAACCTAAAATTGACCCTGCAATCTTGTAGAACTACTCTAGAGCTTTCCAACAAGACTTGAATCGCTTGATTTGGATCTCTGAGATAGGAGTTCTTCTCACTTAAAGTTGTCTCTGGATGGGGAAACAATAGTCCCACATTGGAAGTTCTTGAATGCATGCCTTAGTATAAAACGTTTTTGTTAATAGGGCTTCTCAGTCGTCAAGCACTGGGTGCGAAATGAAATTCGAGCATCTGCGTGTGTGTGTGTAGGCATGTGTGTGCCTGTGAGCACCTGTGTGGGCGTGTGCGATGTGTGTGGCCCTGGGAGGGCGAGGCCTGGGAGGTGGTTGGGCTGATTTGGCTCGAAAGGAAGAAAAATACACCAAAAATAAACCAAATAACTCGAATCAGGTGAGGACTTAGTAGGGTCAGGTCCCACCCAGAGAAGGGTGTTGTGTATCCTCGAAAAGTTCCCGTTGCAAACCATGAACCAATTTTTGGTTAAAGGAAAAAAACCCAGTTCAGCCAAAGAAAGAAGAGTAGAGAAGCTAAGTGTTGAAAGAAGGAAAGTAAAGAGGCTAAGGGAAGAGGAGAAAGAAAGGAAGAAAGGAAATAGAGAAGGGCTTGAAGAAAAAAAGAAGAGAAGGAACATGCATGAAGACTAAGGAAAATACTAAGGAAAAAGACTAAGGGAGAAGATGAAGGCAAGAGCAGAAGAAGAGAGGAAAGAAGAGAGCTAGAGAGAGTATAAGAAAGAAATAAAAAAAAAGAAAAGAATAAGAGAATAGAAGAGAAAGAGAGAAAGAATAGAGAAGAGAAAGAAAGAAAGAGAGAGAGGCTGAAGTATAAAAGAGAAAGAAGTTTTATTTCTTTTTAATTATTGTAATATGAATTGCTTTTAATTGTTGTAATAAGGCTTGTTGTAATTAGAAAACTTTCATTTTCCTTAAATCTTTTGAAATAAATGTTGAAAATAAGATTTCATATGGGATTTTGCATATTTTCTTCAATTTAAATCATTTTTGCAAAATTCATGTTATTACAATTAATTTAATTATAGCTCCTATACCTATAAGATTTATAGAGTTAATTGGTGAATTTAAAATAACATATACCTCCCAGCGAATGACCTGGACTCAACTAATTAAAAATTCTAAAATGTTAGGTTAATTCAACCTTATACTACTAACAGACACAATTTCGAGTTAACCTAAGTTACTCTCTTCTACTCATAATTAAGTAAAATTAACTTAATTAACTGAGTTGAGGTGTAGAAACGACCAGTAACCAAGCCCTTCTCCACCATGTAACAATGTCCCTAGACCTGCCATGTGTGTTAAACATCACACACTCATTCACCCTCGTAGCCTTCATATCATTCCATACCCTATCAAATTCATTCTCAATGTTGGTCTCTTGTATTATCGCACAATCGATCTTCCACTCTCTCAAATATCTCATCAGAGAAGCCCTCCAGCTCTTGTCGTGCAACCCACGCACATTCCACGTAAGGACTCTCATCTTCCCTTTTGAGACCCCTCCCTCTTTTGGTATTGGCTCTTACTAACTTGCATAATCATGGCTACTGCATTTTCATCCAAGATCAGGTCTGATTTCAGCCTCCTCTGTCTGAGCCTATAGGGCGATCTGCCTACACCAACCTTGGTAGTAGGTCTAGTAACAAATTTTAGGCCTTCACATCTTTTTAATTTGATTGAGTCCTCAAGGAATTATTTAAGATCTTTTTCAGAATTTGTACCTCAATTTTATCAGACGTTGGCTGTGGATCACCTGCTACCACATTTGCAGACGTCAATGCCTCATTCCTGGCTGATTCCACCTACTCCTTATCCATCATCTCCCCCATTTCCACAAGGTGGTGGTCCTTATGCTTTTTGGTTGCCGATGCCTCATCTGGGGAAAGCTTGCCCAGTACATGTGCATTTGTCTCTTCAGCAACTTGCATATCAGACGTCTTATTCTACCCCTTCTTCACAGTATTATCTCCCACTATGAATCTCAAGATCAGTAGCCAAGAGCTACACCTGCACCGTAGGATCAATCTATCAGGGACCGATCCTGCCTTGAAGACATCCACCATAACACTAAGGACCCGACCATCACCCTCAATCAAACCAACATCCGCATCTTCTGCCAATATAGCAAACCCAGAAATCATGGTTGCCACCACCTCTCTTGATCTCAAGGGTAGCGGCAAACCTTTAATCTCTAGTCTCCCCGATCTAGAGCCTAACCTCTGGGGCGGCCTCTCTAGTAAAGCTCCATCAAAAGGAGAGATTAATCACCATATCACCATCAATCCTTCAAAAGAACTCGACTAAAAGTGCAGACGTTCGACGTGCATCATCTCCAAGCCAAAAAGCACAAATCATGTAGGGGATAAAAGAGCGATTTTCCAACAGTCGGTCGATGGGGATAATGAACTTACCAGTTTTTGGAGCTTCTCTGAGGATGGGTTGTCGGTCATTACCTCTTCGATCAGAGCCCCTCTTAGCACCAGTTTTTCCTTTCTTATTTCCTCTATCATAGGGACTTCTACATCAATCGTATGACCCCCGTATGTAGGAGGAGGCGGCGATGGTGGCGGCTATGCCCTAAAATTTGAAACTCTAGTGCGCATATTTGTCCGACCCTTCATCTAGCCACTATTTTCCATACACGAGTCCTACTTATGGCCATGTCCTCCACACGCGAGGCACACAAGGGGGAAGCGACATACGACCGCCATATGACCTTGATGCCGGTATCTAAAGCAAACAATCTCCCTATTGCCCCATGACCTCCCCCTGTCTGTCCTCCTCATACCCACCTCCCATCTACCATTGGCCATGAAACCTCTCCTTTCTTTTCGTCTCCATGCCCTAGATCTCCATGTAGTCCATCCCTCAGCATCATGATTCCTCCCACCTATCGCTTCATGATTGCCCTCCATGATCCCCCCCGATCCTTTACTCAACATTGGTAAAATAACCACCCATGCCATTGATCACTTTTATCAGGTTATCCATGTTATATGTGATGATAACATCATCATCATCCATATCTAGCTTTATTTAGTCATAATCAATTGATAAATGCTCCTACATAAATGCCAAAGAGCTGTAATTCACTACATATCCATTCTAAGAGATAAACATTAAAATAAGGGTAAAACTACAGTTTTAACAGAATATCATAATTGCAGAATAGTCATGGGGTTTCCCAGAGGTTAATTAAAGGTCAAATGTTCATAAATGTCTAATAAGTAGATCCATGCAGACAGAAATGGGTTTTCAAGCATCACAAGAATTAATTGATATCTGAAATCCTAAAAATAGATCTGCTTAATTAACTAAGGTTTTGGTTAGGATAAAATTCACCTAAACCTTCTAAAAATCATAGAAAAATATTCTATAAGATTTGGTACCTTTGATTTGACCATTTGAAGCTATTTTGACCTAAAATAGAGTCACAGACAGACAGTTGTCCTAATTTGGGTTTCTACACTAATTACCTAGTCAAACTTGGTTGAAATGTAAATCTGACTTCACCATCATATTTCTTGGGTCCAAATTAGGTTTGTACCAAAATTTGGAGCCAATCAAAGATCATCCTGACCTAATTTGCATTCTAGTCCTGTTCTGACTCTTTTCCTTACACACATGCCCCTAACTTTCAAATTCTTTGCAAATAACCCGCCAACTTTGTCATCATCTTCACACAAAGGCCCCTGTCACCATTGAGGTCAAACCTAACTTCCACGGAAGCCTTGATCGACTTGAATCCTACTCAAATGGCAATCAAATCCCACAAAAATTGGTGGGATTGGTGTTCACACATAGACACATCATCTGGGATCTTGTTGGAGTTCCAAGTCCCCATAGATTGCTCATGCAAACGCACGAGAATTTTGGGTTCTATTCCTTCAAGCCCAAGCATTGGAAATCCCTCTTTCTTGGTCCAAAGCTCTCCCTAAATCTCTATAAAGGCAGGTTGTGCACAACCTTACATCTTTAGCTTATTTTTGGGAAAAAAACCTCCTTCTTCCCTCCTCTCTGGCCAAATGCTCCACGAGCTCCAATGACTGGAAGTGCGATTTTCATTTTCGATAAAAATTTTAACATAAAATGACGTGTCGTTATAGTTCGTTGCGTGGTAGAAAATCACTTTTCAAAACAGTTAATACTCAAAATCTAACCATGAAATTAGTTAGGTCATCTCCAGAGGGAGGAATTAGCCTATTGAATTAGTGAGTGGTGACTCATTTATTCGGGAATCTCAATGGGTGCGCCTATTCTTTAGTGCAACTAATTGCCCTCATGAATTCTAATTCTAAGCAATTAATTAAGACTGTAGGTGTTTATATGCAAAATTATCATAATATAATATTCTATTAAATAATGATCTTGGTAATGGTAAACATCATAAATACCAATTTCGAAAATATGGCTTGTCCACCATAATCCATGCATTATATCATTCATGAGAGATATTCATCTGCAAGTAATTTTGATTAAGTAGAAGATGCTTATGCAAATTCACCTCAATAATTTAATTCATTAAATAAGGGAATAGTGTACCCCACAATGGAAGAAATCGTAAATACTAATTGCTGGAAAAATAGAGGATTTCTCCTCTCTCTTCCTCGTGCGTGAAGGAGCATCGACGGGCTGCTAACGTGCGAGGGAGGTTGACGAAGACGAGGTCGATCCGATGGAGGTCGCGGCGTCGACGGAGATGGTTGAAGGTGGGCTGGCCGGTGGAGGAGAAGCTCACCGACGACGGGTTTCCAACATGCGTGCGTGGGCCATCAGCGATGGCTTCGGTGGCGTGGGTCGTCGACAGAGGTCAAGGCGATCACTTTGGTGATGTCAGCAGCGAGGGACATGGCCGGCGGGACTTTGGGTTCCTTTGTTGAGTTGCAGGTGGTCGATTGGGAAGGAAGATGAGGACGAAGAAGAAGAAGAGGATCAAAAGGAGGAGGCGGTGGTGTTGGTACTGTGGATGGGTTGCTGCTGTGAGGGGCGTGTGGTGTTGATGGCGTTGGTGGTCGACGGCAAAGGGATGACGACAGCTGTTGAGGTGGTGGTGTAGGTGGGAGAGCAGCGGTGGAATGAGGTTGAAAATGGAGAAGTTGAATAGTGGACGGAGAAGGTGGCTAATGGAGTGGCTTCATGGGCATGCATATGCTGTCACCGTGCGTGCCCAAAGTTGATGAAAGGCGACGAGGGAGTTTGCTCAGGGCCATAGTGCCCGCAGAAGTTCACGGTGTATGCCTGTTGCATGGTGGAGGAGGATGGAGGAAATCCCTGCAAGGGGGAGATCGATGCCCTCTCTATTGGCCCACTCTCTTTTTTAAAAAAAGTCTCATCTGTTTCCTTCTACCGCAACTTCTCTAACCACTCGTGAAGATTGCGAGTGGTTAGAATAGTGGATAAACATTGGCCAACCTTTATCAGGCGTCTGACTTCATCACCAGACGTCCTAAAAAATGCAAAATCTAGGAACTTGTGCTGGGAGTTCCTAGATGTCCATCCTTAGCTCTAGACATCTTATATATGCAGAATGAGCATTTGATTCTCATACCTAGCCTGCATCCATCAAATAAATTATGTTACCATATCATATGTTATTAAATGTAAAATTTATGCACAAAATTATATGCAGACTAAAATGAATTACCACATATCCTCTAATCAATTAACAACTAGGAATAGATAATTAAATATTACTTAGGCCAAATAATGATCCACTAGACTTATCAAATGCCCCACGCCTAAGTTTTGCTAGTCCCTAGTAAAAGTGAAAAATAATTGAAGTAATCAAGAGTTTTCTTCTTTCTTTATTCCAAAAATTTAGAGATCCAGACATGAAGTAATAATAGCCTAGGTAAAGGATCCAAGTGAAAAGCCAACTTACATTTACAGTTCGTACTTATCCCTTGGTAAACATTTTATTAGGATAGGCAACTACTTCCCTCGGGGGTAAAGCAGAAAATAATTTGTAGTTTGTCCCCGACTTTTTGTCTTAGGCAGGAGATACTGAGTTGAATGGATTTATATTTGGTGGCTCACACTCATCTGGTGCTACCTATAGTCTGGTACTGTAGACTCTAACTCTCCAGACTATCAAATGAGTCAACCCAAAGAGAGGCTAAACAACTGTTCTCTCTTGATGTTCCTTTATGCTTACTCTTTTTCTTCTTTTCTTTCTAAGATCACAAATATCACCAGATTTTGTAAATGTACTCACTATTTGGTGGCCTCACATGGCATTCACACTTCAATTAAAATCCTAATAACCCTACAACTAAGTTAGAAGTCCTCAGCCAGTATTTGGGTGATCAGAAATACTAAAAATTAGGTATGGGTCATACTTGGTGGATCGCAATGGGTGTTTTTGTTGTTGCCTCAAGAATATTAACACAAAAAAATGACATGAAGATAAAACTCCAAACTTGGATTTTTTTTTCTAAATATAAATATTTCTCTTTTCTTTTTTTTCTCACTTTTCCTTTCCCCTTTTTTATTTTTTTTCTTTTTTCTTTTTCTTTCTCTTTTTCATAACTCAACACAACACGATGTAGACTTTTATTCATGAGACATTATTAGGGATGATGATGGTCAAGAGGATATTGTGTGGCTTATTTGGTGGAAGTGCCTACTCTTGGCACCAGGAAAGAATGGATAGGACAATCGTATTTCTGACCTTTGACATTGCTACCCTCCTTCAACTGAGGACTCTATGAAGGACGGTCGTAACCATCCACCACAGTCATAGTTTTATTAGGACTCCATCTCTGTGTATCTGCCTTATTAGGTAACTCTCAGGAATTCACACAATATACACACACAGGAATAGAGAGCGAAAACTATGTCTAACTTTGAGGTATCATCATCTAATTATCCAGAACTTAAGAGTCCTTTCACTAGACTTAGCACAGCAATAGTCTCTCTACTTTCTTCTCACAAATATAAGGTGGATCTAATAGAAGATAGTATGCCTGACTCCCTATTAATTGTCCAATGGTTCAGTAGACTAAAAATGCTTATTGGTTTTCTTCAAAGATCTTTTACAGTCTACGTGCAAGTGAAGTAAATGTACTGGATTCTAAATTTAAGAATAATTTAAGAAGAAAATATTTAATGACTCCTCCTTGATAAAGATGTTTTGCTAGGGCTAACCATTCAGCTCAAAAGAGATTTTTTTCTTTTTTACTAATGCACCTAACCTAAATGCATGAATACTACCTAAAAATGCAAAATGCACCCCTCCATGCCTAAATCCTACAATGTCCTCATTGTAAAATTAAAATAGGGGGAGAAAGGAAGGAAATCACTTGATGAGGCATTTTTCTGGACGTTGGGTTGCCTCCCAATAAGCACTGCATTTTCTATCGGCAGCCAGACTTATAGGGAACCTGTAAGTCTGGTTCTAGACTGAAAGAGCTAGGCCCTAAGAATATGCGTAAAAGTGTAGGCCTAGAAAATAGGTAGCCACGGATGTTGGTGAGCTAATGATGCAGTGTGATCCCAAATGCTCGCTAGAAGACATGAAAGTAGAGAACCTCATAGGCTACCAGGGGAGGTTTAGGAACATGAAAAGGGACCTCCCGAAATGGACTAAGTCGAGGATAACAAGGATCCTCCAAAGTAGGAAGGGTTTTAAAAGATATAAACATAATTATTTCAAACCCTTGAATGGCGAGACTAAAAGTACAAGCATCAATCCACACTCACCATTCTACCCGAGGATGTACTGGCTTGATATTCTCCCCAGAAATAATGTATATGAGTAGAGACCTGAGTCAAGGATTAGGTAAGGACTCTACAGGTTTCTTGAATGATTGAGTGGTAATTATTAAGTCCAAAGAGGGCTTAGTCTATTTAGGTTCCATTCCCAATAAGAATTCATCTTCCACATCCTTACTTAACTTCATTATTTTATGAACCTCCAACTGTTCCTCTACAATAGATGAGCCATGAATAGAATTCAATATCTCATTAGTAGACTCATGATCAACATGCTTTGACAACAGTTGGGTTTTCTAGGAAGTAGCAAAATCAGAATTATCATCAAATCCATCCCCGGGTTATTTCTTGTCAATTACATCCTTTCCGGGGACTTTTTGTACTACTTCATTATCCTTAATATCTTTAGGAGGATTATCATCTTTAATGTTTTGGAGAAAGCCTATATCACTGAATTCTTTGTTCTTCTCGGGGCATAAATCCTCAATTGATGTGTATTGACCTCGAGAGTCTCCCCTAGGCTTCTCATTATTGTGTTCATCCTCCAATATCAACTCTTGGTTTTGTGGAGGATGACTCTCAAAATCAAAAGAAGGGAGGAATCCAGATTTCACCAGATTATTTATATCCTCAGGGGGTAAGTCCTTGAATAACACATAATCCCCCTGTGATTCACTCTAGATTCTAAGGTCGGGTTCCTCCATCAGGTTATCATCCTCCTCTAAAATAGACTCTTTGTATCCCTGAGAACAAAATTGATCCAATTCATCCTCCATTCCCTTAGGGTCACCTTCATTCGGTGCATTTAAATCCTCAGAATGTTGGATGGTAGGTGCTGATTCCCTAAGTGGAGGGTCAGGATTAGGCTTACTAAGGGTAGAATGGGGTTCCACCAGATGATTAATAGGGGAAGTGATATGAACAATACGACCTTGACCCGGGTTATCAGGGGTAAGGAAAATACTGTCATCAGGGTCAAGGTCCTCAAGAGGTACCATCTTCCCTTTCTTTTGACTCCAATATAGCTCGGGTGGATAATCACTAGGATCGTTCTCCTCTAGTGGCTGTGTCTCATGGGGAGAGTCTAAGTGATAGCTACTCAAAAAGGGATCCATATTGTCATTGGTTTCCTTAGAATTATTTTGATGATCACAGTTATATAGGTAGTGATTAGAATCACTAGTAAGAGCGTAGCTAAGCTGTCTAATTTCCTTGTTCAATTGTTGACTATTCCTCAACATCTCTCCCATAGACTCCATTTGTTTTTGTTGTTTTTCATTTCTATCATAAAAGAGGAGAGACTACTATTATCAAATTGGGGAGGATAGTCAATCTCAGGCTTTGGTTGGCTACGGGTATCAGTCCAACCTCGATAAGGAAAATCATGAAGGGTGGGAAGGTTGGGTGTTTGCATAGTAGTGGGGATTCCATGGGTGGAAAATCCTGCTCCTAGGCTCTGCTTAAAAGTTGGAGCTATCTGGCCAGTACTCCCAAGATAGGAATATGATTGATCCCATGAATTGTCATTGTACCCATTAAAGGATGGATACACTCGGGGCATGGGATCCTGGTTAAAATATGGGAAGTATTGACTCTGATAATCTGAATGATAGGAGTAAGGGTGATCCATTTCTTTAAGCCAACATGTTTAACTCTCTTAGGATTTAGAAGAAATCAGAACACAAGCAGAAAGTTCCTAGAGAGTTCTACCACTATCAAAACAAATGCAAATATAGTGGGATCTATTTTTAGTAGATTCTAGGTCTTAGAATTAAGTGTTCAGTTGGTAGCCAAACAAGTTTTGCAAGAATTACATTTATTAGGCCGATCTTCGTTGGTGCCTACAACCTACTCGCAAGGGATGGAAGTCTCGAATCGAGCCCACACACGAGGAACCAAAGTAACTTAGTGGATAGGCTTGTTGATTTCCGACTAACTTCCCTTGTGGTGCAAAAGAGGAGAGGTAGAAATTTATTAAGTGACCTTATGTATGATGTGCACAGTGTCTCAGGTGTGCAACACACGTTCGCATTTTGAATTTTGAAATCTCGCCAACAAGATCCTTTAACACACAATTTCAAGTCCTAGATTTTAAGGTCCAACCTCTTAATAGTCTCAATTTTAAAGTGACCACTGAATTAATTTTATTCAAACACTTTAGTGGTCTTAGAATTAAGTCTAATGTAGATGCATGACAGGTAATTGATGCTTAAGAGAAGACATACCTTACTCCAGCTTTCTTCATGCACAATGTTTGCAATGTAGAAATATAAACTAGATGCTGCTCATTCAATCCTAGATGGTCGCCCTATTGATATACAGCTTCTAGCTGGCAGTTCGAATATTTATTTTTTTTTATTTTTTTATTTTTTAATAAGCAAACAAACTTAATCTAACTAACTAACTAACATGCAGTTCAAATAATTCAAATAAACCTATAACCTAAATAAAATAGGAACATGCTCCCGAAAAGACACTCCCACATACAAGAGTGATAAGAAATAAAAAGCACTGGGAACAGGTTCCCAAAAATGCCCAATAAGGGTCCAAAAGATAGAAATTAAATATCTAATGTTTATCTAGCCTAAATCTAATCTAAGATATAATGACTAAATCAAGAAAGGCTCCTTCGTACGCCTTCATGTGCTTGGGATCAAGGCCCACAAGCACCCATTGCTGGCCTCCAGGTGGTGTCAAGGTCCACCAGAAATATCGTCTCCGTCGTGCGTGCTCGTTGCGTTCGTATTTTGTTTTTGCATAGAAAAAGATCCATAGTTAGTAATTCAGAAAATCTTCAGAAATAGCATAAAAATGATAGGAATTCCTCAAAAAAATTAATAGGCACGTTTCCTAACCGGCAATGATGCCATTTGAAAGAGCGATCTTCATTTCGATAAAAATTTTAACATAAAATGACATGTCGTTATAGTTCGTTGCATGGTAGAAAATCGCTTTTCAAAACATTTAATATTCAAAATCTAACTACGAAAATAGTTAGGTCATCTCCATAGGGAGGAATTAGCCTATTGAATTAGTGAGTGGTGACCCGTTTATTCAGGAATCTCAATGGGTGCGCCTATTCTTTAGTGCAACTCGTTGCCCTCATGAATTCTAATTCTAAGTAATTAATTAAGACTGTAGGTGTTTATATGCAAAATTACCACAGTATAATATTCTATTAAATAATGATCTTGATAATGGTAAACACCCTAAATACCAATTTCTAAAATATGGCTTGTCCACCATAATCCATGCATTATATCATTCATGAGAGATATTCATCTACAAGCAATTTTGATTAAGTAGAAGGATGATTATGCAAATTCACCTCAATAATTTAATTCATTAAATAAGGGAATAGTGTACCCCACAATGGAAGAAATCGTAAATACTAATTGCTGGAAAAATAGAGGATTTCTCCTCTCTCTTCCTCGTGCGTGAAGAAGGAGTGTCGACGGGCTGCTGACGTGCGAGGGAGGTTGATGAAGATGAGGCCGATCGATGGAGGTCGCAGTGTCGACGAAGATGGCCGGAGGTGGCCAGCTAGTAGAGGAGAAGTTCGCCGGCGGCGAGTTTCCAACGTGCGTGCGTAGGCTATCGGCAATGGCTCTAGTGGCATGGGTCGGAGGTCAAGGCAAGCACTTTGGTGTCGGTAGTGAGGGACATAGCCAGCGGTGGTGGCTGTGAACGATGGTGATGGTGGCCGACGGGACTTTGGGATCCTTTGTTGAGTTGTAGGTGGCCGGTTGGGAAAGAAGACGAGGATGTTGAAGAAGAAGAGGATGATGAGGAGAAGGAGGCGGTGGTGTTGGTGCTGTGGATGGATTGCTGCGGTGAAGGGCGTGTGGTGTTGATGGCATTGGTGATCGACGAGGAAGGGATGATGACGACTGTTGAGGTGGTGGTGCAGGTAGGAGAGCGACGGTGGAATGAGGTTGAAAATGGAGAAGATGAATAGTGGACGGAGAAGGTGGCTGATGGAGTGGGTT
The DNA here is from genome assembly GCA_037157565.1 of Thalassia testudinum. NCBI lineage: Eukaryota > Viridiplantae > Streptophyta > Magnoliopsida > Alismatales > Hydrocharitaceae > Thalassia > Thalassia testudinum. The sequence goes on from JAZHRO010000036.1 coordinate 66,929,987, forward strand.
GATGGGCACGCATATGCTGTCACCATGCATGCCTAGAGTTGATGAAAGGCGACGAGGGAGTTTTCTTAGGGACACAATCCTTGTTGAAGTTCACGGTGTACGCCTGTTGCTCAGTGGTGGAGGATGGAGGAGATCCCCACAGGGGGGGAGTTCGATGCCCTCTCTGTTGGCCCGCTCTCTTTTTAAAAAGAAGTCTCGTTTGTTTCCTTCCACCGCAACTTCTCTAACCACTTGCGGAGATTGTGAGTGGTTAGAATGTTAGATAAACATTGGCGGCCTTTATTAGATGTTTGACTTCATCACCAGACGTCTTAAAAAATGTAAAATCCAGGAACTTGTGCTGGTAGTTCCTAGTCTAGACGTCTTATATATGTAGAATGAACATTTGATTCTCATACCTAGCCTGCATCCATCAAATAGATTATGTTACCATATCATATGTTATTAAATGTAAAATTTACGCATAAAATTATATGCAGACTAAAATGAATTACCATCTATCCACTAATCAATTAAGAACTAGGAACAGATAATTAAATATTACTTAGGCCAAATAATGATCCACTAAAGTGGACTTATCAGCGACCTTCTCCGAACACCTTCCTTGTCCACCCTCATAGAGCATAGCCGGTAGATTCCTCTTCCTTAACTTCTTCTGCGTGTCGCAATGCCGGCGGTCGTTGTCTCCGCCTCTTTGTCGTCATCGCTTCTATCACTGGAGTTTTCATCACCTCTAAGTACAGCATACCACCAGCAAGGAATCCCTCCCTTTCATCTGTTAGATTTAGGTTAGATAGGTTTCCTTAAAATTTTAGGTTAATCTCTATTGTTTAAAATCCAAAAACAACCCCTCAATCTAACTGCATGCCACCATCGTCTTCCGCTATGGCCGTACCTCTGGCAAGGTCTACCTGTCACCTCACACCTCCAACTGCCTCCCCACATACTCCACAACTTTCACCTCATCCACTTGAACCAAAGCCCTCTCCTTTCTAGGGCTATTCACCCCTCCAGATGACCACCAAACAACCCATCCTTCGCACGCTGTCCCCGACTCCGTCCAGCCATCATATGCCCTCTTACGGCACGCCACCACCACCCACACATTCCTCGTGGTTCGGTGAAGGTGCTGAAGTATTTTAACTTGGTTGCAAAGCCGTATTCATGCTTTTCAGGTCTTTGGCCGGAGCTCTGCCACTGTAGTCCTTGTCGCCTTAGCTCTTCGCGTTCGAGGTCATGCGAGCCCCAGGTCTTCACTTTAGGACACGCGGACAAGCCTTGGGACCACTCCCAGGTCCTTGATTGAGAGCGTGAACCCCAGTGGCTACTTCAATTGGAGACGTCTACATCTCTGTTGCGCACGCGAAAGAAGGACTAGATTTAGTCCCACATCGTGGGATTGGAAGCGATGTAGCTGAATAAAGTGTTTTTCTACTTATGCCTTGCTACCTCGAGAACATTGGGGTGAGGTCCCTTCACCCGACACACCCGACCACCTAAATCTATCACTTCTTGGCTACTACCCACTACCAGTAGCCCTGGACCTGGTTACTGTTCATACCCGATTAGCTCAAATATTTGAGAGAAGAGAAGAGGCAGGAAAGAGAGAGAGCAGGGGAGGGGAGGGTTTTGCTCCTGCAGGCTTTGTACGACAGTTAGTCGCTGAGAAGGAGAAGACCCTAAAGAAAAGAAGAGAAGGATCTGTGAAGAAAAAGAAGAAGTTCTGTAGAAGAGGAGAAAGGAAATAAAGAAGAGGAAAGGAGAAGGCTAAGATAGAAGAAGAAGAAGAGTGCAGAAGAAGAAGAGGCTGAAAAGAAGAGCAGAGAAGACGAAAAGCACTATAGAAGGCGACATTTAAGTCATTCGATCCACATGCCAAATGTCTGACCATATTATTTTTTGAAAGAGCTATTTAGGAGATCTTACTACAACGAAGCATATCTTAAACTCCTCGATAGATCCCATCCAACAATATGTATTTCTAAAATTAAGAATGTTTTGATGATTTATCTTAATAATTTACATTCACAGTTACATAATCTTTAAAAAATTATGAGAGGTACTTATTTTTATTCCTAGAACTTGTAGAGATAGAGCTATCTATACCTAAAAAAATTAAATGCCAAGTCATTACTTTCGTTTGTATCAAATCTATTATGACTAACTTTCTGTCACAATAGGTTTAAGGATGGAAAATCTATTCCCCAAGCTTTTAGTGACCTTCATTTGGGAGACAGATTTTTGGGGATGGATTTTCCATCACCCACCCTAAAATCTGTCCCCATAGCATTTAATTTTGTACTCAAAGGTTGTCACTACAAATGTATTTTGTTGTAGTGGAAGGAAAGTTGGCGCCTCATATTGTGGTAGTTATGGTGGTGGTTGTGGCACGAAAGGGTGCATGGGTTGGCACCAACATGAGGAGGTGCCATAGGTGGTGGTGGTTACTCTCTTTTGGTGCCAAAAGAGAAGAGGGTTGGTGGTGATTTTGTGGTCTAGGTGGCCTGTTGAACGTGTACGGACCTACGCTAACGTGTTTGGTTTTGGAAAACCTGTCGTTGTAGTTCGAAAGCGAAGAATTCGTGTTCAACAAATAAAATTTATACCGAAATTAAAATTCTGGGTCGAACACAGGGAGGCAGACGTTTGATTTAAAAACTACGCGTTTCTTTTTATTTGTTACAGAATAATTCAATTTAGAACCATCTAATTATTTACAATAAATAGAAGAGAGAGAGAGAGTAAGAGAGAAAGAGAATATTACACATAGAAATCAAAATGAGATGTAGAATAAACAAGGAATTTTTGTATTGAAGAGATTGTTCATTACAACTAGAAAGCATAAAATAATTACTCTAGAAAGCGATAAATTTACTCTAGAAAGCATTAAAAGAATGGAGAGAAAAATGTCCTCCTCGACGATTGCTTGGAGGACGAGTAGATTAATCTAGAAAGCAGTAAATCTATACTAGAAAGAGGTAAAAAGAATAGGGAGAGAGAAATCCTCCTCGACGGTTGCTTGGAGGACGAGCCGGACGGGACGACGCCTGGACGAAGGTGAACGAAGCGGGACGAAGGAGGACGAAGCAGAAGAACGGGAACGAAGCAGCACGTCGTCGTCGTCGCGGGATCCACTTCTGAAGGGGAACGAAAATTTGACTTTATCTCGCGAGAAGCATCTCGGGTGTGGGACAAGCTTTTCTTGAGCTTTGGAGGGGTAGAGAGGAGAAAGAAGGGATGAGAATTTCGTATGGAGGGGGTCTCCTTTTATAGTTGCAAGGAGTGGGGGCAAAATGGACATTACATCTTCAAAATAATAAATAAGGGGTCTTTAGTGACGGATAAATCCGTCATTAAAGTCCCGACGTGGCTGTCGCCGCCGCGCCCACGCGTGCCTCCTCGGCTGCCCGCTACTCAACGCTCGCGCACGTCCAGCGCTTTTTAGCCGTCCGATCGCGAGATCGGACGGCTTAAAACACGTTCGTGCCTGCTGCAACCCGCCGGCCTGCCCTTACGATCGCGCGTTATGCGGGTGCCCACGACCTTACGATCACCATCCGACGCTCCACGCGCCTCAATTACCCGTGCCTCCAATCCCCTCGCCGCTGCTCGAACCCGCGCCCCGCGCTCGCGTAAGCGCGCTTGACCGCTGCGCTACGGGGCGCGGATGGTCGAGCGCATGTTTTAAGCGCCGGGCGGCCACATCCGTTGGATCTCCATTTGATGGCGGAGAGCGATTGGGAAGGGGCCTTCACAAAATGCCAGTGGCCGTTTGGGCGGCTGAGATGGCGCCACGTGGCGCCATCTTGGCCGTCCATCTTCTGGAAGTTGTAGATGGTGCCACGGATGTCGGATTGACTCGATTTTTGTGTCGTTGGTCTACGATCGTCGATCTGAATTCATCCATGCGGTCGGATTTATCATCTGAAGTGCGGATTTACACCATCCTGGCCCTTGATCTTCTAGGGTTCCCCGATCTCTATCTGATGCTACAGATGCCTGATTAGGGCGATCTTGGAGTCGTTGAACTCCAATCGTCGTCCTGATCATATCCATACGGTTGGATCTTTGATCCGAGGCCCCGATAAAATGTTTTCCCTGTCCAAGCACATAAAAGGAGACAATTAACCTCCATTTTATTCAAACTACTCTAAATGTGAGATGATGCATGTTATGCAATATTTATATCATGCAATGCAATCCTATGATTAAGAACATGCATAAATAGACATTTTAAGTAGTGTAAATGTGTTTACATCATGCCCCCATGCCTATCTTTTGCTAGTCCCTAGCAAAAATTATATGCTATTTATAAAAGAATTAGGTTAGATTATTTGGACTTGAGTTATTTTCAATCATTAAGAAATTATCTACTTAGGAACTGAACTTTCAAAGACACAACAGTACCCGGGTATCAGCCAAAATGCAGACCGCCTCAAGCCCTCGCCTTATTCAAAGAAAAATTTCTTTTTCTCTTTTTACTCTTTTCTAATTTTTTTGGATTTTCAAATTTTAGGGTTTAAGAGTGGCTTTCTACGGCCATTCAACTCACCCAATATTTGATGAGAACCCTAAGTTTTAAGCATCTTATTGTGATTGTGATAGACTCGTTGACCGGCAATTAGAACGGACTTCGGATTTCTACGCCTCTAGGTGACCTCAAAAAGAATTCTGCCTAAAGGCGTATCTTTACAACTGGTAGCTTTCTCCCTACTTTTATTTTTTAACGGGGTCAACACAAGGGTGAATCCAGTGTATATCTCCCTGATTTATTCTACTTCTTCGCTTCTTCCTAAGTGTTTTGGGAATTTTTAGTGTATTTTCTGAGCTGGGTTCTGGACAACCGGTCGATGAGCTGTTACCACCGACAACTTGCCAGCCATACTCGTGCGGCGAAGTGTGGCTTATTTCTTTTTGTTCTTTTCTCCTTTTTCTTTTTTATTTTTTTTTTCTTTTTAAGTAGGTGGCTTCCTTGATCTAAAATTTACCTAAAGGCAGGAAAAAAAAAGAAAGGTCCAGTGACTAGGCTCTGGATAACCTACCTATGGGCTGTTACCCACGATAACTTGCCAGCCATATCACCCTAGAAGGTTCATTAGCTACCCAATTTCCGTTAGAATTGCCAAATAATGAGTCAGTGCAAAGAAAGTGTGTAGATGCTTAAAACTCAAAATTCCCTCAAATCAGAGGGCGGGTTGATAAGTCGTGTACTTATCACCCAAACTTATTTATTCCAATTATAATAGAATTAAAATGGCGAGGACTCAAAGACAAATCCGCATTTTAGTGGATACACAAGCTAATTAAGTCCAAAGACCTGAGGGGTCTTTGTGTTCAGATCTTAATGTAGTATTTCTTAAGATTGAAAATTTTCTTAAACCCAAATTCTCTTCCTAATTCTGATTTTTTTTTGATTTTTTTTTATATATATAAAAGAAAATAAAATAAATCTACGGAGCTGACAAATGAATTCAGAGATAAATATCCACCCCTCCATGCCTATCTAATGCAATGTCCTCATTGTATTAAAAAGACATAAAATAGAGTAGAAAAGAGTAGAAAGCACCTGAATTGCGTGAATGTCATGTTCGCTCCGAGATGAAATCGAAAAAGAACTGTAAAAGTGTTGAGTTTAGTGCCTTCAGCTAGGCGCACTATACAAAGAAAAGAAATGAAGAATTCACAAGTGCAGGTCAGAATTAATATAAATAGAAGAATCCTCTGACCTATCAACAGCGGTCCACAGATGTGGACCAGATTGTGGTGCAGATCCATCCCCCATAATCGAGAATATCTTAGGTTCTGGATAAAAATTACCCAAAACCTAAAATCAGAATGCAAGCGGGGTCGGGCCTGCGATTTATGAGGATGCAACCCAAGGCCAAAATGTCGGGTTACAGAGAATTGAAGCTCAAAAGGATAATCGTTGAATGTGTGCTTGAGTTGAACATCCTCGAAACAAATGTCGTAAGGGTTCTGATTTGATGGTTTCAGCTTAAAAGGAACCCTTCGACTCAATCTTCCATTTCCTCCAAAATTAACTTCCCAAATCAGAACTTCCCCGCTCTTATCCTCCTCATTCAGCATATCAAATTCTAGGACCTCTTGTGTATTCATCACCCCGTCTGAAATCTCCAAGTCTAAATGATGTGGCAGAATCAAAATTGACTTGGGTCTAATTATCTCAGAATTAGAATCATCAATAAGCTCAACAGGGTGTAACTGATAATCAGGGCATTGAATTGATTCTTCCAGAAAATGCGATTCTGGATCCGTAATGTCTACCCTAATAAGATCAGTTTCCTCAGTTATTGGGCTATTAAATGATCTATCAGATTCCTCAGGCCCAATTGTCTCACAGAAATCATGTTCAGAAAACTCACATGAGACTTCGCAACTTGAATCTTCACCATCAGGATCCGTATCAATGTATGTCCCAAAATCAGTTGTCACTTTCTGTTCCAAGGAGACATACGTTTCCTCGTAACCCGGCTCAGGGATCTCAGGTGAAGAAATCAAATCATCCTTAATTGGTTGCTTTAATTCAATCTGGTCAGCCTCATAACACTTGTCCCCCCCAACAGGTGCCTGAGCGGGTTCTATTATTAGCTTTCCTGAAGAGGGTTCATCCTGGGAATTATTCCAAGATTGAATCAAAGCAACCACGAATCTCATCCTCAATTTTTCTAATTTCCCAAGTAGAAACTCACCCGGGTTCTTATCCTTAACATCTTGGAGCCAATCCAACAAAGACTTGTTTAAATCATCAATCATTTCAATCAGGGGCTCCAATCTCTCAATGCAAGGTATTGGCTGAACTTCTAAAGATTGAATGATATTCCTCAAGTTAGCCAGAACCTTATCTTGAACCTGATTAACCTGAACCAAATGAGTTGGTTCAGGGTTGGGCGGGTTTGACATCAATGTAGAGGAATTAACTAATTGAGATTCGCTATACCCTTCCTGATGATAGGTCAGTTCAGATTGTTGAAAAGATGGTGGTGACCTAAAGGCAGTGAAATCAGAGGATGGGTAAGGATCGGTGTATCCTTCTTGATTGTAGATCGTATTATGCTGTTCATGAAAGGAAGACGATCTATAATCGATGTAGCTCTGAGAAGGATAAAAATCAGAATCAAAGTGTTCAGAGTTAGACCCTAAACACGGGGGTCCGGAATTGTATCCCTAATCCGAATTATCCTAACTAACTGATGGTCGATTACAATACGAGTTGAGATAATCGTCATGTTGAGGATAATTTACAACAGGAGGGAAAGAGCGGGAATGCGTGAAATATGTGGAAGGATTCATGATACACGAGAGGAAGAAAGGTTCCCTGCAATACAAACAATCAAACCTGTCCTTAAATAGGTTAGCCTAAAGACCTATAGACTCTCAAAACCCGTCTTGAGATAAAGGAACGATTTGATCTACTTCCGTTTGTTCAATCCAACCAGTTAGAAGGAGGGACTGGGAGAAGGTTCTTCCTTTGGCTTGCACCTCCGGTTCCTAGTGTACCCCCCAGCCGCGATCGTTTGACTCTACTCCCCTAGCTAGACATCAGATTGAACAGTAGAAACAGACTAATCGAAAATGATCTCGTTCTGGGTTCTGAAGAGCGAGTCCAATGCTTAAGGCCAACGTCTACTCTGTTTTATTTAGGGCTAGGTTTGAATGTGCTTTGGAATGTGATGGGCCCTTTAAATAGGTTGTGCCCTTAATGATTGATTGATTCGTGTGTGAGTGCACAACCAGTGGTTTTCAAGCAAGATTGTTTTTGATGTGGTGAATTTTAAGATTCAAATCTTGCTTAGTAGCTTTTAGGATTCAACTTTAGGTGTTTTCAATCAAGTTTCGTTGGCACACCAAGTTTTACAAGCACAGGTGAAGATGTTTTCCTTTAAAGTTTAAAAAGAATGTGGAGTGCCTGGTAAATCCCTAAGAGTTGAACCTAATTGGCAGCTACTTGATGAGTTGATTTTATTTGAAGTGGTGCGGCCCAATCAACTCAAACAATTGGCCTGTTGCATCACTTAATTAGGCACACAAATGATTACCTAATCTGATTTCTACTCAATTATGTGTTTGGATGTGTGTACCGGCTCCTAAGATTGGATTACCGGTTGAATTTGAAAATCAGATGAGGTTGTGTACCTCTGTGAGATTTTTTTTTTTCTTTTTAATGTGGGGGTTGGGGTGAGTATGGGTGTCAAACAACAAACAATCTAACCTTAGAGTTTATAAAAATACCTAGGTTGATTGATGTTTGAGTTATTATGTGATGAAATGAAATCTAATGGGTGGGAGGTGGGGGGTAACTCACAAAACCTTCTACAACACTTTACTCCAATCTACCGCTTTTTCCTGCCTCGAAAGAGTACCTGCAATTACAATAAGAAAGGAGAAAAGTGAGGTAAATGATTTGTAAGTTACAAAACGCGAAGAGAAATCAAAGATCGTTGCCTCCCCGGCAACGGCGCCAAAATGTTGAACGTGTACGAACCTACGCTAACGTGTTCGGTTTTGGAAAACCTGTCGTTGTAGTTCGAAAGCGAAGAATTCGTGTTCAACAAATAAAATTTATACCGAAATTAAAATTCCGGGTCGAACACAGGGAGGCAGACGTTTGATTTAAAAACTACGCATTTCTTTTTATTTGTTACAGAATAATTCAATTTAGAACCATCTAATTGTTTATAATAAATAGAAGAGAGAGAGAGTAAGAGAGAAAGAGAATATTACACATAGAAATCAAAATGAGATGTAGAATAAACAAGGAATTTTTGTATTGAAGAGATTGTTCATTACAACTAGAAAGCATAAAACAATTACTTTAGAAAGCGATAAATTTACTCTAGAAAGTATTAAAAGAATGGAGAGAGAAATGTCCTCCTCAATGATTGCTTGGAGGACGAGTAGATTAATCTAGAAAGTAGTAAATCTATACTAGAAAGAGGTAAAAAGAATAGGGAGAGAGAAATCCTCCTCGATGGTTGCTTGGAGGACGAGCCGGACGGGACGACGCCTGGACGAAGGATAACGAAGCGGGATGAAGGAGGACGAAGCAGAAGAACGGGAACGAAGCAGCACGCCGTCGTCGTCGCGGGATCCACTTCCGAAGGGGAATGAAAATTGGACTTTATCTCGCGAGAAGCATCCCGGGTGTGGGACAAGCTTCTCTTGAGCTTTGGAGGGGTAGAGAGGAGAAAGAAGGGATGAGAATTTCGTATGGAGGGCGTCTCCTTTTATAGTTGCAAGGAGTGGGGGCAAAATGGACATTACATCTTCAAAATAATAAATAAGGGGTCTTTAGTGACGGATAAATCCGTCACTAAAGCCCCGACGTGGCCGTCACCACCGCACCCACGCGCGCCTCCTCGGCTGCCCGCTCCTCAATGCTCGCGCACGTCCAGCGCTTTTCAGCCGTCCGGTCGCGAGATCGGATGGCTTAAAACGCGTCCGCGCCCGCTGCAACCCGCCGGCCTACGCATGCGATCGCGCGTTACGCAGGGCGTCCAATTGCACGACAGCGCTATCGGGCGGCCACGACCGCACGATCTCCATCCGACGCTCCACGTGCCTCAATTACCCGCGCCTCCAATCCCCTCGCCGCGACTCAAACCCGCGCCCCGCGGTCGCGTAAGCGCGCTCGACCGCTTCGCTGCGCTGCGCGGATGGTCGAGCGCATGTTTTAAGCGTCGGGCGGCCACATCTGTTGGATCTCCATCTGATGGCGGAGAGCGATCGGGCGGGGGCCTTCACAAAATGCCAGCGGCCGTTTGGGCGACTGAGATGGCGCCACGTGGCGCCATCTTGGCCGTCCATCTTCTGGAAGTTGTAGATGGTGCCACGGTTGTCGGATTGACTCGATTTTTGTGTCGTTGGGCTACGATCGTCGATCTGAATTCATCCGTACGATTAGATTTGTCATCTGAAGTGCAGATTTACACCATCCTAGCCCTTGATCTTCTAGGGTTCCCCGATCTCTATCTGATGCTACGGATGCCTAATTAGGGCGATCTTGGAGTCGTTGAACTCCAATTGTCGTCCTGATCATATCCATATGGTTGGATCTTTGATCCGAGGCCCCGATAAAATGTTTGCCCTGTCCAAGCACATAAAAGGAGACAATTAACCTCCATTTTATTCAAACTACTCTAAATGCGAGATGATGCATGTTATGCAATATTTATATCATGCAATGCAATCCTATGCTTAAGAACATGCATAAATAAACATTTTAAGTAGTGTAAATGTGTTTACATCATGGCCGACCATTTAAGCGGAGAGGAGGTGGACTATGAGCTAGGTTAGCTAATAGGGAGTAGGAGCTAGGGGGAGTTATGATGAGCTGATTTTGACTTCATGGAGCTAAGATGAAGCTGAAGAAGTGATGCATGTGAGCTCAACAAGTAGCTTAGCTAGTTAGTTATTTGCTAGTTACTAAGTTGAGTAGTGTTGAACAAATTTGATCTGGCTTCTACTTGTATGGAGCTGAGGTGAGCTGGAGCTGACCTTCCTCAAGACTTCGTAGCTAGCATAGGTCTCATAGTTAGGCTAAACTAAGTTGATCTGAGTTGGGTCTTCATGAGTTGGAGTTGAAATGACCTAAGCTGGTTGATGACTCTTCAATTGGCTTAGCTTAGTTAGTTCAGGATTAGTAGCTAAGCTAGGTATAGTTGAGCTACCATTAGTTAGGAGAGCTAAGGGTGAGCTGGATTTAGTTGAGATGAGCTGGGATCTAGCTACTTGAGCTTCTGTCTTCATCTTCTAGGGTTTGTGCCTTTCACATTACCAAGGTTTAGGTGATTTCTACTGTACTCTCATCCCTGGAAAACCAATGGAACACATATGAACATGAAATGATAGGAAATGCTGCTAATGTATACCTAAACCCTAGAATGCATGAAATACAAAATGCAACCTAATACCATAATGCAATGTCGAAACCTTAGGGTCTAGATGTGATTTTTAGTTTAAGAATATTGATAAATTGGTGTTTATTAGAAATCACTTGTAGAAGTTTTCTTACACAATGAGGCATCTTGGATAAATTAGGATTAAGTTTTTGAGGTCATTAGAGTTAGGTTAGTCTTGTGTCTTGCAACAAGGGTCAAAATAGTCCTTCTAGGCAATTTTGAAAAGCCAAATTCAAAAGAATAGAAAAAATATCTCCAAAAATTTCAAAAAAAATCCATATTCTTCTCATAGGTCAGGAAGTAATATGAACAACCTACTTGTGCGATGAATACAATACATTATTCCAATTGTATTGAGGGACCCATTTAACTGTAATAGTGTGTCCACATGATTTGACACATAGATCTGAATCATTGATTGAGTGATTTGATTCAGGTTGGTTCACTTACGGTATATAACTCCAACCAAAAGGATTGGTATTGACCCCGTAATTCTTGATTAATGGCCAAACAAATTCTCATTTCTCAATTTAAGGTTCCCAAGCCAACTTAACCAAGCCAAAACATCAAGTTTAAGTTAATAACTGCTTAATTAACTCTGAATCCTTATACTGTGTGTGCAAGATTTAGTGTGGAGGCTAAATACAGAGTAATAGTTTATCAGATCAAAAAATGCTATGGGTGACGATCATGTTGAAGGATATTAATTGAGATAAGCCCAAATCTACTTATGAAACTCTATTATGATAATAAGGCAGCAACAAATCTCATAAACAACCCATTGCTTCATGATGGGAGCAAACATGTTAGTTCGATTGACATTTTATACAAGAAAAAATTGAATCTGGTGAGGAGTGCACATTTGATTTATACAAGAAAAAATTGTGGATTATGTTGTGATTATCTTATTCCACATTGAGTTTAGAATGTCAGGAAGTAGGTGGGTCTCATATTTAGATCCATTCAAGCAGCAATAAATAAGTTGACTTGTTCTTTTCCATAGGGATGAGCTACCACTTGTATGTTAAAGAAAAGAACCAAGAGGATGTTGGGAATCGTATAGCGCGTATTTGATCAGAAATGCTTCGTAGTACAGTTGCGAAATATGATCAACAAAAATAATTCCTAAGATAACGAGACTTGAGTCCCAGTTGTTCGTCTTTGGGAGGCATTTATGGAAATGCAGATTTGAAATCGATCTCACTCACTCTACTTATTCAAAATCACATGTCGATTTATGCTAAGTTCGTATCAATGCATGACATGCCTTTTCCAGAATATCAGAAATTGAAAACATGCAACTTTAATCACACCAAAAGATGATAATCAGGCACGTGGTGATTTTCAACAGATATATATATAAAGATGATGATAACAGAGTTGCAGAGCATAAGTAGATAAATGCTTGTACAGGGAAATAAAACTACTCGCTACCAGAAAACGACTGCATACATGAATCTATGGGACGATTTTGCATGCATCATTGGGGGAGAAGTAAGGAACTACACTATTAAGCAGTAAATAAAGCATGTAAATATAAGAAGAACTATAATCTAATCTAGTAGAAATAAGGGCATTCGGAGGTGGCTCTGATGGCCTTCGAGTTGGTTGAGAGGAGAAGGAAGGCGACCAATGGTGCTTAGGTCGGCCCTTGGAGAGAGGTTGGAGAGGTGATCTAGCATCTTGGCGTGAAGGTGGTGGTGGCCATGGTGAAGCCACTCGTGGACATGGAGGTGGAGTGGATGTGGAATGAAACTAAGCTAAATGGAACCAAGAGTGGATGGGTGCAAATGGCCACCCCTTAGGTCTTTTTATAGACCTAAGGGAAGCTCTCTAGAGAATTATGGAATTCTCTAGAGAGGCCTATGGTGGGAGCTCATGGGAGAGTGAGAGAGAGAGGATGGATGGTGGTTTTTAGATCCACCAAATGTGGATCTAAAAATTGAATGGCTCTTGGTTGCTAATTTTAGCAACCAAGGAAACAACACATGGTAGAGAGTTGTAGAGATCTCTAGGCTAGGTATTTTCATGTGGATGGTGTGTGTGGGTGTGTGTGGGTCGAAACTTAGGTGGTTAGGTTGATTAGGTTAGGTTCTAGTGGGTTTAGGTCAAGGTAGATCTCAAATTAAGGTTGTAAACCCTAATTCACTAAGGTAAAGTGCAATTAAACTTAATACAAGTTTAATTGGGTGTGTGAAAACTTAATTGAGAGTAAAATAACTCAATTAAGTCAGGTCTAGGTCAATTGGACTCTCACTGAGTCCAATTGGACAGTGTGTGCTGAGATCAGGGCTCAATTGGACTCAATGAGTCCAATTGAATAGCCTGATGGAATTGACTAAGATCCAAGTCAATTAGGTTTAGTGAGGACCTAATTAGGTCCTTAGGGAGGTCTAGAGGTGATGTACTAGGGTTAGGGCACCTTAATTTAGGTTTCTATGGGGTTGGAATTGGGTTTAGGGACCTAGAGATCTAAGATCAAGGCTTGAATCTCAAAATAGGGTTTGGAGGGTAGTTCTGGATGTCCAATAATAGTGTCAGATGTCTTATAGTGAAAAATCAGAAGTCCAGACTTGTTGTCTGGACATTCAATCAGAGTCAGGAGGGATTCTAGGTTCTATCTTAGCTATTATGCAGAAATTGGACGTCTGACCAAGTGTCTGGACATCCAATAACACTGCAGAAGTGGGTTTAAGGTGTGTGGGAGTTGGCTAAGGGTTCTGGACATCATGTAACTTATTTGGATGTCCAGATAGAGGCTAGAATTAGGGTTTTATGGTTTCGTAGGGTGTGGTGACCTAATCTAAGGGTGGCTAAGGCTTGGAGAAGCTTTTAGGCTATCCTAAGGCTAGGATGGTCCTAAGTTCTTCATAATTTACTGCTTTATTCCTACTTAAAAAGAATAGCATACCTCAACCACTTACATTATTGTCTACTACATCTTATTCTAGGTCTTCTGCTCCAGCTCTGCTGCAACTCTAGTTATTTTTTATTCTTCAGATCCATCTTTAGATCTACCTTCCGGTCAGCTTGTTACCTGTAATTGATATAATGCACCTAATCAGCACATTATAGCATTATTTTATGCATAGCTAAAAGAAAGCAGTAAAGGTGCTAGTAATGCTTATGCATGCATGAATTACCTTAACTTATGCTAAGTCCTAGCCTAATTTAGGTCAATTAAGACCTATGATTGCTGCGCAATCAGAGGACATTATGAGTTTCCAATTTTGGAGACAACATTGAAATATAAAGATGAGAGCATAAACACCCATTGTATATTGATGATTCTTCAAAAACTAGAACTGAAATTTGCAGCTCAAAACCCTACACTAAATTAGAAATGGGGAGAGTGGAGAAGTGAGATGACCATACGAACCACAAGAACCCAAGAAGCGCTGACCTTGGGAACCAACGAACATCTTTAATTGAGGTTGGGCAGTGTAGGATGGATGGATGGTCGTTGCGGGATGTAACATTTGAAAGCATAGTAGGGGAGGATACCATGATTGACTACTTGCCCTTATATAATGGTGATGAAGAAATCATCATCGAGTTAGAGGAGGTTGAGGAGGCTATGAAGAAGTGGTCGAATGTTGTGGTTGTGGAAGAGGCCCTTGTATGCAATGCTTCATTGATATGTGTCCCAGGTATGGAAGCCTCAGAGTAGTACTGCTAAGGTTTTATCCTTGGTTCGAGGTTTCTTCCTTATCACTTTTGAAAAGGAGGAGGACTGTATTGCGATGGTCGGATATGGTCCCTAGTTCTTTAGGGGTGGAATCTTCCTGAACACACTTTGGTCGAGCCCCAAACTAAAACTTATTAGGGAAGATTTCACCTTTGTGACAGTTTAGGTGTGCCCCTGAATTTAAGTTCTATGATCCTGAGTTGAATTGGAAAGCCTCTCTAGCATGACCAAAATATGATAGTAGAGAGGAGGATTAACTATGTGAGATGATGCGTTGAAGTCTTGGCGAGAAAGGAGCCTTTAGGGGCTATCCTAGTATGTGTTCATGGGGAGGGCACAGAAATAGTTACAATCGTCTATGAGTGGCTACCTCCACGGTGCAATCAGTGCTACTGGTTTGAGCATGATGATTTTAGATGCAAAGCGACGGTTTCACAAGAGGCTGTGGCCTTGGCCAACATGAACATCAATGGCAACGATGGAGAAGCGAAGGGTTGTAGGTACAGAATGGCTCTCATGTAGGAAGAATGAACGTTGCACCACTTAGGGTGGAACCCTAAGGGTTAGAGGATGTGGAGGATGTGGATGGTCATGCAACCCAGGCATTTATTTCAAATTTAAATCTTTCCTTGGATTGGGAGATTCCCTTTTCTCCCAATGAGGCCAATGTGCGAAACTCCCACATGCATAAAAAGCAATTGTCATTTAATGCCCTATCATTAGAGGTGCTTTTGGCAAGGGGGGAGGAAGAATTGATGCTAGTGTCAAGAAAGAAAAAGAAATAAAAATCAAAACTTAAAGAGAAGGCCTCAAAGGAAACAACGCTTGTGGAGGGGAATGTGAAAAAGGATGCCAAAGATGGCAAGTGAAAAGAGTCTGGTGTAGACCCGGACAGGTTGTGTTAATATGGTGATTTTATCATTGAAATGCGTATAGTGGTTAACCTAATTCGAGCTTAACCATCTCTTTACAAAATTTTTATCCTGGCTTACTTTATTTTATCTTGGTCACTTTTAGGCCCAGGGTCGAACTCAAGGAAGTGGGATTAGAAGTGAAGTTTCTACGCCTTTCCTGCAACGAATCTCTTCTGTTTGTTTATTGTGCTTTTGGTGTTTTTCTATTTAAGATTTTTTTCTGATAATTTTTGTCGTTGAGGCACACCCTCAAAATCAAGTTCTTGACTTTGAGCCAAATCAGGGTTTCAAAATTGGTCTTGCTATTCGCAAGACTGAGTACCTGCAAGTCAAGAATTATCTTTTCTCTTTTATATATATATATTTTTATCTTTTTACTGGCATGAAAGAGAAACAGAAATAAAGTAAATATAGTATAGATATATATGTATATATTATATATGTATAAAGGGATGGGGGTGGAGGTGGAGATGGAGTGTAGCACGGTGTTGAGTCAGTTGTCGTCTAGGAAGATGCAACCAACAGGACGAAGTGCCGCGTGGAGTGTAAGGTGGATTGGTGGAAGATGAGTGCGAACACACTTTCTGTACGCGTGTATCGGGGAATATTAGCAACTGGTGCAGATATTCCCGCGATACAACGTATGGTAGGTGATATGAAAAAATATATATATGTAAATATATGTATAGATAGATAGATGTATATATATATATATATATGTATATGTATGTATGTATAACTATATAGATGTATATATATATGTATATATATATAGTAATATATGTATATAGATATATGTAGATAGATATGTATATATATATATATATATATGTATATATAGTTATAGATATATATGTATATATGTATGTATATTTGTATATATATATATATATGTATATATATGTATATATATATGTGTATCTATACTTATACTTAGTTATATAGGTAATAATATATATATATAGATATATATGTATATATGTATATATATTTATACGTATATAAATATATGTATATGTAAATATATATGTGTATATATATATATATATATATATATATATAAGTATATAGATGTATATATATATATGTATGTATATAGACTAATACATAGTTATATAAGTACTAATATATATATATATATAAATATATATATGTATGTATATATATATATGTATATAGTAGAGTACAGGTGTGTGTACGAGGGTGTGAGTGTGTGTGTGTATGTGTGTGTAGAGAGTGTGAGAGAGTGCTGTGAGAGAGAGAGAGAGAGAGAGAGAGAGAGAGAGAGAGAGAGAGAGAGAGTGCTTGCTATGAAGAAGGCATTTAAGTCGTCTGCAGTAGCGGGGCGACATCTGTTAGTGCATGCGCACGTGCAGGTGCGTAGGCACGCGAAAGCGTGCGCACTGGAGGGAGTGAATGCGAGGGAGAGATACTGCAGCGCACCGCATGCGCTGAGAGGCGGGTGCGGGCGAAGGTGCTGGGATCGGGTGCACGCAGACGAAGGAGCGGGCGGGCTTACGTGGGCGAACGCAGACGCGCGAGTGGGCATTGGAGCAGGCATGGGGTGGGACGCGGGCACAAGCTGGGACCGGTTGCGGCACGTCGGGTGACCAGTTAAGTGAGAAACTTACTGGTCACCGTACTGTAGCCACAGTGTTCTGCTGAAACGCGTGAACAGTGGCTACAGTGTCAGTCGGCTCGTGCAACCGCCTGTGCCCGATGCTGTGAATGCAGGAGGTGTGGCACGACTCGACGCGCGCGCAGAAGAGGCTGCGCCGGCTGGGCTGCGGGCAGGACTTCATGATAGAGGACACGGAGAGGGGTGCAGGAAGCCTGCTGGGGTGCGCTGTGGACGCGGGACAGGCGCCTGAGTCGCGTGGTGGCGGACGCTGCTGCTGCTGACTTGCTGCTGTTGCCGCGGAGCTTCAGACCTTGAAGCCTGCGGCAATGGCAGAAGTGGCTAAACGTCAAAACAGGGAAGAGAGAACCACCACGCCCACTGACTCTTTGATGAGCTGGGTGGTGGTGGATCACGGTGGTGGTTGTGCACCACAGTGAGGTACTCCTGCTCGCAGAGTGGCTCCTGAGAGAGGAGAGGCTGCGTATGGAGGGGAGAGGGGGAGGAGATGGCCTGGAGAAGAAGCTGCTATGGTGTTTTCTTGGCGTGGACCAGGCTCCCCTTGCAAAGAAGTCGTGCCATTTTTATAGAGGAAGAAGGCATGCACAGCCATGCCCTGGCTGTGCATGGCTGTGCATGTGGCTGCAGGGCAAGCTGCTGCAGGGAATGGCGCGAGGAAGAAGCTGCCATGCATTGCAGCCGCGTGGAGCAGAATTTCAAGGTCAAATAGAAATAGAAAATAAAGATGGAGATTTTGCAAGGAAGCACTTGAGGAAAACATGAATTGCGAGGCTATTTTATTCACTCTCCTCCCCTCTCAATTAAATGCATGCATGCATGTATTTTTACAAATGCGACTATGGATACCTAATATGAACTGGTAATGCTAGGAAATAGCACAAGATGGCACAATTGCAGGTGTATTTTTGCGGTGCAATCATACCCCCATGCCTATCTTTTGCTAGTCCCTAGCAAAACATTTTTTTTGTATTGTATTTAGAAATGATCTTAAGCTGAAGATTTTCTTCTAAGGAGACATAAGTGTGTTTAATGTTGGATATTGTGAGAACCAATTGCAGAGAAGACTACCAATACTTTAAGTCTCACATGACATAGATCATCTCTCAACTAACTAGGACTCTTGATATTTAAACCTTAAGTACGATTTCCAGGACCTAGGAGGTTTTTGCCGTACTCGAGAGCTCAAGAGATTATGGCTTGTGCTTAGTGAAGGATCAAGACTGACCAGATGAACATTAAGACTCAAGCCCAGGGTTTCACGAATTTTTAAGCACAGGTTGGTCCCAGTTTCAGTTCATGTCTTCGGATTGACCCTTTAAAAAGATGACGGAAAACTCAACTCTCATTTTCTGACATTTGTGGCTCAAAGAAAATAGGGTATTTGTAACTTGCCCTGAAGAATTTTTGTAGGGGGAAGACTTTACAAATATTTGTGAGATATACTGACTTTTTTTTTTGAAACACGTGTCAGTATATCTCTTGCAACATTATTTGGAGGAGCACACTTTTCTCTTTGGCGGGAGAGTTTCTTTTTGGTGGAAAGAGTCTCTCCTAAACACAAGACTAAAACCTGGGATAAAAAGTCTACCTGCATGCACAGGTAAGGACTCCACCTTCTCTAATGAACACTAGGGTTGGATCTTATGTTCACCTGGTCTTTCTTGATATGTGAAGTGTGAACCAAGATTACTTAGGCTCTCGAGTAGAAGCAAACCAATGGATCCTGTACTGGTGTCTCAGGTACAAGAATACGTCCTTAGTTAGGAGAGATTCCGATCTATCTTGTCAATGCTCAAGTGAATTAAGCTGAGCCTGAGCGAATCAAGCTTCTATGGCCTGGAAAGTCTTCAAAACAATGGTTGAATATCCGTAAATACTTATTGTATTTTTGTTTCAGCCTTCAGATCATTACTAAACAACTTTTTTTTTATTATATATATATATAGATAGATAGATGAAAACTGCATGATACCCTAAAATACCCAGATCCTAAGGATGCCTATCCACCCCCCCATGCCAAACGATGCTATGTCCTCATATGCATGCAGGGTAGGGTAGAGAAAGGACGAAAGATCGGGTAACAAGAGCTGAGGTGCAAGGTATACAGTAGGGTGGTAGGGTGGGTGGATGGTGGGTGGTGAAGTGAAAAGTGAAGTGATCGTGACAGTGGCGTGAAAAGTGATGGTGGATGGTGAGTGTTGTTGGGGTGCCTCCCAATGAGCATTGAATTTAACGTCCCCAACTAGACTCAGGATGAGGCACAAAAATTAGTTACCCTCCAGCAGGGCAACAGTTTCTCCAATGGGGCAGGTTCATGAGTAAGATAGGGTTTCAAACGCTGCCCATTGACTGTAAATTTATGCCCAGATTTGGGATCTTCAATTTCAACGGCCCCGTTGGGAAATGGTCTTGAGACCAAGAAAGGACCAGTCCATTTGGACTTCAGTTTCCCAGGAAAGAATTTGAGTCGGGCATTATAAAGCCAAACTTGCTGAGATGGCTCAAATTCCTTCCGCCGAATACGGCTGTCGTGAAAAGCCTTAGTGCGTTGTTTGAAAGTTAAAGTAGAATCATAGGCTTCACGACGGAGCTCTTCCAGCTCCTAGAGTTGGAGTTTCCTTTCTCGACCACACAGGTCTAGGTCGAGGTTACATTGGCAAACTGCCCAATAAGCGCAGTGTTCCAACTCCACGGGCAAATGACAAGGCTTCCCGTAAATGATTCTATAAGGAGACATACCAAGGGGAGCCTTGAAGGTGGTCCGATACACCCAAAGTGCATCAATCAGCTTGTCGGACCAATCCTTACGGTCAGGCCGAACCATTTTTTGGAGAATTTGCTTGATTTGCCGGTTCAACACTTCTGCCTGGCCGTTCGTCTGAGGATGATACGGGGATATGATACGATGGTGGACTCCGTATTTCCTTAGAAGTGCCCAAAAAGAAGCATGGGTAAAGTGGCTTCCTCCATCCGAGATAATGGCTCGAGGGATCCCAAAGCATGCAAAGATGTGGTCTTTGACAAATTGAGTGGATATAACATGGTCAGCACAAAGCATGGGAATAGCCTCGATCCATTTCGAAACATAATCAACAGCCATGAGGATAAATTCGAAGCTGTTGGAAGGAGGAAAGGGACCCATGAAATTAATTCCCCAAATGTCGAAGATTTCTGCAGCTAGGATGGGTTGTAAGGGCATCATGTCATGACGTGACATTGACCCTAACGACTCGCACCTAGTGCAATGCTTGGCATAATTGTGTGCATCCTGGTGAAGGGAGGGCCAAAAGAAACCGCACTGCAACACCTTGGCTGCAGTTTTCCTCCCAGAGAAATGGCCTCCGCAGGCCTGATCGTGGCAGAAGGATAGCACACTGGGGAATTTGCTGTCAGGAACACAGCGACGGATGATCTGATCAGCACCTATGTGAAAAAGAAGTGAATTATCCCAGAAATAATACTTTGCTTCTGCCATGAGACGCTCGCGCTGGTTTTTAGGCCAACCACGTGGAAGGGATCCAGAAGCAAGGTAATTGGCAATGTCGGCATACCAAGGTCCACTTGCCACATTAATTGCCAATAGGTGCTCATCAGGAAAAATTTCATTGATCGGCAGAGTAAGTCCAATATGGTCAGGGTCTAGTCTCGAAAGATGATCAGCTACAACATTCTGGGCTCTGACCTTATCACGGATCTCAATGTCAAATTCTTGGAGTGGAAGGATCCAACAAATCAGTCTAGGCTTGCCATCCTTCTTGTGCATGAGATGGCGAATGGCTGCGTGATCAGTGAAAACAATAATGTGTGAGCCCAGAAGGTAAGAGTGGAATTTCTCCAGCCCAAAGATGACTGGCAGTAGTTATTTCTCAGTGGTAGTATAATTACACTGGGCCTCGTCCAACGTCATACTGGTGTACTACACCACGAAGGGGTGTCTATCGTTTCTTTGTCCCAGGATGGCTTCGACTGCAAGGTCGAAAGCGTCACACATGAGTTCAAAGTCGAGGGACTAGTCAGGTGGCTGGAGAACAGGGGCCTTGGTGACAGCATTACGGAGCTGCGTGAATGTTCGTATGCAGTTGGGGAACATATCGAAGGGTACGTCGGTCGATAGGTGATGAGTTAAAGGTCGAGAAATCTTGGAGAAATCTTTGCTGAATCTTTTATAGAAACCGACGTGTCCCAGGAAGGAGCAGATTTGCTTGACAGAGCCAGGCATAGGTAAATCAGTAATTACATCAAGCTTAGCTCTGTCAACCTCAATACCCCTATCGGAGATGATATGTCCGAGAACAATTCCCTCGTGTACCATAAAATGACTTTTTCCCAAGAAAGCATGATGTTTACATCAGTACATCTCCTAAGGATACGAGTCAGGTTGGCAAGACATTCATCAAATGATGGTCAAAAGATCGAGAAGTCATCCATGAAGACCTCGAGAAAGTCATCCACCATGTCATGGAATATCGCCAACATACATCTCTGGAAAGTTGCTAGCGCATTGCAAAGTCCGAACAGCATCCTTCTAAATGCAAAGGTGCCAAAGGGGCTGGTAAAGGTGGTTTTCTTTTAGTCCAGGGGGTCAATTGCCACCTGGTTATATCCTGAGAATCCATCCAGGAAATAGAAAAATTTATTTCCCGCTAATCGCTCTAGGATTTGGTCAATGAAAGGTAGCGGAAAGTGATCTTTCTTAGTTGCAGCATTGAGTTTCCTATAATCTACACACACTCTCCAAGATGTAGGAGTGCGTGTTGGGATGGATTCACCCTTATTATTGACACGGATGGTTAGTCCTGCCTTTTTGGGCACAACGTGAATCGGACTCACCAAGGGGTTATCGTTGATCGGGTAGATTATACCCGCATCTAGCCACTTAATGATTTCTTTCTTAATGACCTCCCGCATGTTAGGGTTGAGACATCGCTGCATCTCGCGGGAAGGTCGAGCCTCCTCCTCCGTATATATACTGTGAGTGAAGTAGGAGGGGCTAATGCCAGATAAGTCTGATAAAGACCATCCAATGGCTGCCTTGTGTTCTATGAGGACCTTTGTTAGTTTGCACTCTTGCTCCCTGGTCAATTGTGAACTGATGATTACGGGGAGCGTTTCATTTGGTCCCAGGAAAACATATTTAAGTTGTTAGGCAGCTCTTTCAGCTCGGGAGTGGATGGTGAAAGATTTGGCATTTCTGGGGGGGAGAGTGTTCTTGGCGTTTCGGAGAACAAGTCAGGAGGAAGAAATTGGCCCTCAGATTGGCCAAGAAGAGGGGCCTCTTGGATAGATGGATCCAAAAAGGAATAGCCCCAGTGAGAAGTATATGGGCTCAAGGTCCCAGTGTGGAGTTGCAACTCCGCCTAATTTGGCGGGAAAGAAAGGGCAATCCGGTCTTCAAGAGTGTGGACTGGCGGTGAGTAGCCCAGGTATGACTCAGACCACGAGGTATGGGAAGTGGAGAAAGCCTCGTCAGAAGTCTGGTCAGGAGAAAGTACTGGACAAGGGAGGGATGGGGGAACATCACAATATGTGTCAGTCAGGCAATCGTCAGTGTTTACAGGTAATCCGCAGCAGTCAGAATAGGTCCCAATTAGTCCGATACACGCACTGACGGCCATGTCCTCGTCAGACGTGTCATCCTCGATGCAATCGCAATCAAAGTTCTTGGCTGCCTTGAAGATGTTAAGCTTGAGCTTTTCAGATCCAACGACAATATCAATACAACACGACTCGCAGTCGATATGGGTGCGGGCTGTGGCCAAGAAAGGTCGACCAAGGATGATCGGACAATCAGAAAGTGAGCTAGGAACTTCCATATCTAAAACAAGAAAGTCAACAGGAAAATAGAGACTGTTGACCCTAAGCACCATGTCTTCCACTACACCCTTCGGAATTTTGATAGAACGATCTGCCAACTGTAACGTGACAGGGGTGTGTTTCAAATTTCCCAAGGAAAATTTTTCAAGCATGATGGTTGGTATGAGATTGATGGAAGATCCTAGATGAAGCAGGGCACGGTTAAAATTGCAGCCTTGGATGCTATAGGAAATAAGCAGTATGCCTAGATCTTTCTACTTCGGTGGTAGATTTGACAGTATAGCACAACTCGCATGAGGCGAGAGAACCACCGGATTCTTAGTTTTCTTTGACTGTTGCATGGGTGTTATGTAGTCTTTGAAAAATCGGGCGACAGTAGGTATGTGGTCGATAGCCTCGAGCAGGGGTACCTTGATTTCTACATCCCTGAACAAATTACGCAGGTTATCAAAGGCATGCGTATCCTTCTTCTTGCCTTTTGGCTCCCTCAGTAGATTCTCAGGGAATGGAACTGATTCTGGCTCCCTCTCGCAAATGCGGTGCGCATCCCGAATGAGAGGGCGATGAAGAAGATGGGCCAGGATCAAGTCGAGGCGGATCGACGGTTTGCTTACTGCTCCTCGTAGTGATCGCATTGGACGATGCAGGTCCAGTGGGATCATACGGCGGAGTAGGGTTTGCAATAGGGACATAAGAGTGAGGTGCTGCAGCGGGATTAGCCTGAAATCTCGGTGGAATGCTCGGAGCTTGCAGAATTTGATGTACCTGCCCTTGAGAAGGTCGTACCTGTGGTTGAGGACCATGGGGTACGAAATTTCGTGGGTTTGGAACAAGTTGGGCGGGAAGAGTGCCCTAAGATCGAGTCGCCATGCGTAGTTGACTGATCTCAACATTCTGCTATGCCAACTGGTGCTGAAGAGAGGTCATGTTCTCTTCATGGCACTTTGACATTTCTGTCATCATTCGCATCAATTTGTCAAGAGGACTTGATGCATGTTCGATTTGCGGTATGCAAGGACACGATGGCGGATTTGCCATAGGATTAGATTGTGCCCTTGGGATGACAGGTGCGGATGGTTGCATTGGTCCACCCGTGGGGTTTTGGCGCTGCAGGTTGTTGGACCATGCGAAATTTGGATGATTTCGCCACCCTGGGTTATAAGTGGCAGAGAACGGGTTGTTCCCCAGGGCGCAAGTGTCTTCTATGCTAGAAGACGCGTCCGCATGTAAATATGCGTCCGAGCACACGGACTTGGTAGAAGCCATATCCACATGACTTACCGAGTCGCTTGACGCGACACTCGGTAAGGAAGGTCTTACGGGGTTTCTCGGGATAAGCCTGGTCTTGGAAGAATTGGGATTGTGACGAAGTGGTGAGGTAGGGGTGTTTGCCATAGAACGGGTGGGGTTGGCCAGAAGCTCATCCAGCTTCTTGTGCATGATGGAGACTTCATCTAATTTCTGTGCGATAAGGCTAAGATCAGTGGATGAATAGGAGGGTCCCGTGTCAACTTCGTGGACATTTCAGGGCAGGCTGGTACGATTAAAGGTGACGATGGAGGCATTCTTCATTGAGTTTTCACTCATTTTCAAATAATTCGAATGCTCCATTCTCATCTTTATTCATAAAATTCCCTTTGCAGGAAGCGTCTGCAATCTGCTTCAAAGTCTCATTTAGCCCATAGTAGAAAATCTAGGCTATATGCCACTTAGGCAGACCGTGGTGCGGACACTTCCTGAGGAGGTCATTATATCTCTCCCATGCCTCATGAAATTGTTCACCGTTTTGTTGCGTAAATGAAGTGATAGCACGGCGAAGCGCATTGGTTCACCTGATTGGGAAGAACTTCTTGAGAAACACTGTTCGCATCTCTTCCCAAGAATGGATGGTTCTCCCAAGGGTGCATAACCTCTACGATGCTTTATCCCGCAATGAAAACAGGAACATTTTCATGAGGACTATAGGTAACCCGATATTTCTTGGTTTAACAGTTTCAGCCAATCGGGTTAGATCTTCCAAGTGGAGAAAAGGATCTTCACTTGCAAGACCATGGAAGTGAAAATTTATCAGGCCAATTATGTTAGGTTTTAGTTCAAAGTCGTCCCCGAGCATGGGGACTCGAATTTGTCCTATGATCTCTGTAGCAGCGGGATTCTGATAGGAGCTAAGAGACCTAGGCTCCACCCATTCGGGAGGGTTCTGCATTTCCTCTAATGTTTCCCTTATGGCTTCAATTTGTTCATTATGCATTTCCATTTGGGCTTGGAGGCGGGTTATGGGATCCAAGGCTCCACCACCTGGTGGGTTTTCAGGGCGGTTTCCTCCCTCGGGATTTGGGGGTGGGCATGTAGCCATGTTTGTGGAGGAGGAGGGCGATTCGGCTTCTTTTCTAAATTTATTAAACAACTCACACAGTTCAGGGTTTTATGACCTCCTCCCAAACATGCACTACTGCAGGAAGAAGTGGGGGATAAGACGGGAAAAAAGATGAGAGAAATGATGCAGCAATGGTACACATGATGACAAATCAATACAATCAAATTCCCAACCTCTACAGTGTGCCCTTAGACCTAAAGATCTAAGTTACCTACTATCATGAACTACGAAATCGAATGCGAGCACCGCGAAACCACCGGGCCAGATTGAAAGGCCGTTTGCCCCAGTCTTAGACACCCGATAGCACGTGAGAACCCTCACCAGCACGTAGGCGCTACACGCAGGTAGTTAGACCTCCAATCCTTAATAAGGGTGAAGTTACTACCAATTTTAGTTAGAGGCTTAGGAACAAGTGTTTCTGGAATGTGAAGGGCGTTATTTACAGGTAATGCCCAAGTGATTGATTTTTAGACTGTGTAAACCAAGCATGCAATGGGGAAATCTCCCCGAATTGAAGTTTTAATTGGTGAATGATTTTTAGAATTCAGCCTTAAGTAGTATGGATTTTAGGATTTCTCTGAATTACTACTTCAACCAATCTTCAGGTTTTGAGAGAATACAAGTTTTCTTCTAAGCCCAACAAACCCTTCTTCAATGTCAGTTGGTTAATGCATGCTAAAATGCAATGGACTTCCCTAGATGGAGATTTCTATGTGTGGATGCACGAATCAGTTTTAGATTAGTGTGAAAGGGAGCCAAAGCACTTCAATTTAAGTACTCCCAATCACCAGAATGATTTCCACACACAAGGCTCAACCAAAGGATAAAGAAAATCAAATTGTTGGGGTAGAAGTATTCGGGATCGAATCTTAGTCATGTGAAAGGTCGTGGTGGGGTTAGAATCAACTCAATTCCAAGTCTCCCCACCAAAATGGTGATCTCGAATTGCAGATTAGTGAGGCAAAGAGGGGTGCAATCAATCTTTTTATTTGCCTCAAAGAATACTTCACATGGCGAAAGATTCAAGAATCATGATTCTTGGATCTTCGCTATGCGAAGTTTGGCGGGAAATCCCAGGGCGGTGGGAGTAAAGGCAATCAATCAAACAAGTGAATTTTAATCCACTTGCCCCAGGAGATCCCAAGAAGTTTTTCTAGTTTTTTTTTTATATATATATTTGGGTGACAAGTTAACCTAAGTTGCTAAGAAAGGAAGACCTACTTGTTCAGTAACGTGTGCGAAGCTCCAATGTGGTGTCGGCGTCTTCACGCTCTCGTTCCCGCCTTGGATCTGCTCACGTCTCTGACTTCGTCTGCCTACCTTCTCCTTGCAACAGGTTTACCTGCACAGCAACAAACAAAAACACCAGTGACGAGAAGGGTGTGAGAAGAGAAAAATTAAAGGAATGGAGTAGAAACTTACTTGAATACGCACTTCCCCAGCAACGGCGCCATGAAAAGAGTCTGGTGTAGACCCGAACAGGTTGTGTTAATATGGTGATTTTATCGTTGAAATGCGTATAGTGGTTAACCTAATTCGAGCCTAACCATCTCTTTACAAAATTTTTATCTTGGCCTACTTGATTTTATCTTGGCCACTTTTAGGCCCAGGGTCGAACTCAGGGAAGTGGGATTAGAAGTGAAGTTTCTACGCCTTTCCTACAACGAATCTCTTCCGTTCGTTTAGTGTGTTTTTGGTGTTTTTCTATTTAAGATTTTTTTCTGATAATTTTCGTCTTTGAGGCACACCCTCAAAATCAGGTTCTTGGCTTTGAGCCAAATCAGGGTTTCAAAACTGGTCTTACTATTCGCAAGACTGAGTACCTACAAGTCGAGAATTATCTTTTCTCTTTTATATATATATATATTTATCCTTTTACTGGCATGAAAGAGAAACGGAAAGAAAGTAAATATAGCATAGATATATATATATATATGTATATATTATATATGTATAAAGGGGTGGAGGTGGAGATGGCGTGTAGCACGGTGTCGAGTCGGTCATCGTCTAGGAAGACGCAACCAACAGGATGAAGTGCCGCATGGAGTGTAAGGTGGATTGGTGGAAGATGAGTGCGAACACGCTTTCTGTACGCGTGTATCGGGGAATATCAGCAACTGATGCAAATATTCCCGCGATAGAACGTATGGTAGGTGATATGAAAAAAAAAAAATATATATGTATATATGTATATATATATATATATATCTATACATATATTTACATATATATATATATATATACATATATATAATTATATAGGTATAGGTAGCAATATATGTATATATATATATATATGTAAATATATATATATATATATGTATGTATGTATGTATGTATATGTATGTAAATATAACTATATAGATGTATATATATATATGTATATATATATAGTAATATATGTATATAGATATATGTAGATAGATATGTATATATATATATATATGTATATATGTATATATATATATGTATCTATTCTTATACTTAGTTATATAGGTAATAATGTATATATATAGATATATATGTATATATGTATATATATATTTATACGTATATAAATATATGTATATATGTAAATATATATGTGTATATATATATATAAGTATATAGATGTATATATATATATATGTATGTATATAGACTAATACATAGTTATATAAGTACTAATATATATATATATATATATATGTACATATATATATATATGTATATAGTAGAGTATAGGTGTGTGTACGAGAGTGTGAGTGTGTGTGTATGTGTGTGCAGAGAGTGTGAGAGAGTGCTGTGAGAGAGAGAGAGAGCGCCTGCTGTGAAGAAGGTGTTTAAGTCGTCTGCAACAGCGGGGCAACGTCTGTTAGCGCACGCGCGCGCGCAGTCGCGTAGGCGGGCGATGATGTGTGCACTGGAGGGAGTGAGCGTGAGGGAGAGAGACCGCAGTGCACCGCGTTGCGCGGAGAGGCAGGTGCGGGCGAAGGCGCTAGGAACCGGTGCACGCAGACGAAGGAGGGAGCAGGCGTACGCGGGCGAATGCAGACGCGCGGGCGGGACGCGGGCGTGGGCTGGGACCGGTTGTGGCACGTCGGGTGACTGGCTAAGTGAGAAACTTACCGGTCACCGCACTGTAGCCACAGTGTTCCGCTGAAACGCGTGAACAGTTGCTACAGTGTAGGGTTGGCTCGCGCGACCGCCTGTGCCCAGTGCTGTGAGTGCGGGAGGTGTGGCACGGCTCGGCGCACGTGCGGAAGAGGCTGCGGCAGCTGGGCTGTGGGTGGGACTTCGCGACAGAGCACGTGGAGAGGGGCGCGGGCGGCCTGCTGGCGTGCGCGATGGACGCGGGACAGGCGCCTGAGGCGCGTGGTGGCCAGCACTGCTGCTGCTGCCGCGGAGCTTCAGACCTTGAAGCCTGCGGCAATGGCGGAAGTGGCTAAACGTCGAAACAGGGAAGCGAGAACCACCACGCCCATCGGCTCTTTGATGAGCTGGGCGGTGGTGTACTCACGGTGGTGGTTTTGCACCACAGTGAGGTACTCCTGCCCGCAGAGTGACTCCTCAGAGAGGAGAGGCTGCGTATCGAGGGGAGAGGGGGAGGAGATGGCCTGGAGAAGAAGCTGCTGTGGTGTTTTCTTGGCGTGGACTAGTCTCCCCTTGCAAAGAAGAAGCTATGCCATTTTTATAGAGGAAGAAGGCATGCACAGCCATGCCCTTGCTGTGCATGGCTGTGCATGCGGCTACAGGGCAAGCTGCTATAGGGAATGGTGCGAGGAAGAGGCTGCCATGCATTGTAGCCTCGTGGAGCAGAATTTCAAAGTCAAATAGAAATAGAAAATAAAGATGGAGATTTTGCAAGGCAGCACTTGAGGAAAACGTGAATTGCGAGGCCATTTTATTCACTCTCCTCCCCTCTCAACTAAATGCATGCATGCGTGTATTTTTACAAATGCGACTATGGATACCTAATATGCACTGGTAATGCTAAGAAATAGCACAAGACAGCACAATTGTAGGTGTATTTTTGTGGTGCAATCAGCAAGAAGGAGAATAAGGAGAGTGGGGTGAAGTTGCTTCCACCTAAAGCTGGACATGTGAAAAAGGTTGGCTAGGGGGCAACATTGATGTGCACACATCTAATTGGCCTAAAATGCCTATTTAAGCATGTTCCTAGGTCTATAGAAGTATCATGCATTATACATACTGCATAACATGCATCATCATGCATTTATATTAGTTTGAACAAATTATAGGTTAATTTTCCCTTTTTGTGGCGAGGGGACATGATAATATTTATCTGGGCCTTGGATTGAAGAGCCAACCTCATGGATCTGATCAGGGCATTGATCAGAGTCTAATGCCTCCGAGATCATCCCGATCGGATTTCCGTAGGATCAGATGCAGTCCGAGATAGATCAGAGGTCGAGGGGAAAGGTGGTGTAAAATCCATACCATAGATGAAGAATCCAACTGCATGGATGGGTTCTGATCGATGATCGCTACCCAACGACGCGAAAATTGATTCAATTCGATAACCACGGCACCACCTACAAAGCAAAGAAGATGGACGGCCCAGATGGCACCATGTGGCACCATGCAGACCGCCTGCAGCACCCTGCTCAACCTCTAAAGCACTGCGACCTATGATCTGGGCCGTTGGATCACCATCCAATGGCCATGATTTGGCCACGTCACTCCCCAAGCTGCGCTTTACATTTCTTGAAGGGGAGGGCTCAGGTGACCTCGACCATTAGATTGCCATCCAACGGTTGTGAGCACTCAACCCTCAAAACAAAAGTGAGACAAAGAGGTGGGTGCAGCTCAGTGGTCGAATGCTCTATGGAGAGTAAGGGACGTGAGTTTGATTCACGTCTCATGGATCAAATTCACTGAAGAGTCCTGCGGATGCAATTCAGCCGTTGGATGCGTGGACGGTCAAGGGAGTGGAGACGTGGTGCTACATGGAGTGTTGGATGAACATGCGTGTGATGACGCATAATCGCACATGCGATCACATGCAGACGCTACGCACGTGGTAAGACGAAGAGACTCACATGCTTTTTAAGCCATTCAATCTCTTGATCGTACGGTTGAGACAGGTTGAGTGCGATGGAGCATGCAACGCTTGAAGATCAGGCGCTAGATGACGTGGCTTTACAAGAGCTGTCAAATTGTCATCATCATCACACGACCCTCGTTCAAGGCATGCCTTCAACAATGCTTGCATTCATTGATGCTCATAAATGTCACTAAAGGTCCTGATATTAATCTTAGAGCCTTAAAAAGACCTCTCTACCCCATTTCTATGCCTATAAAAAGGCCCTACGCTCTCCACTTTTTCTTCATCACTTATCTTCTTTTCTCACCCCCTCCAAAAGCTCTACGAGTTGGTTCCATACTCAGGATGCTTCACTAGTGTCTTAAATATAATTTTTCTATCTTCTCATCCTCGTTCGTTGAGCGCCTGCGGTTGTCCTCTCACTGCCATTCCGGAAGCGGATACTGCCACGACGTCACCTGATAAATGCAATTTATCATCATTCTTATGCCCCAAAACTAACCTAGTTCTTAGAGTTTTAAGTCCGCAAATGAGTTTTTGGGCTGCATTTAGGCATTTACCTAGGATAGACATGCATTGCATTTTAATGTTTTTTTGATGCATTTATCTAAGTGTCAGGATTAGGCAGAATGTCAGATCCCACACATCTTGGCACTCAGGAAGGCAGAAGATGAAGAAGAAGCTCCTATCAGCTCGATCCTAGTTTGATCTAGCTCATTTCAGTAGAATCTTAGCTAGATCCAACTCATCCTAGCTGGATCCTAGCTCCTTCTAGCTGGATCAACTCACCCTTAGCTCCATCCAGCTCATCTCAGCTAAATGGTAGCTCTACCTAGTTCACCTTAGCTCCATTCAACTCACCTCAATTGGATGGCAGCTCAAACTAGCTAAAGGCAGTTGATCCCAGCTCCAATCCAGCTGTTCCAGCTTAGAAGAGTTCACTGGAAGTTCAACCTAACTAGGACTAGCTACTACTATCAACTAGCTAGACCTAGTCAACTGAAGATGATCTTAACCAGCTCAGGTCAGCTCAAGTCCAGCTCCTGGGGACTCCACTTAGCTCAACTTAGTTGAGCTAAGCTCCTTAGCTACTCCAACTAGCTAGGTCCTCCCTGGGAATATCAAACCTAGCTCACCTCAGCTCACATTAGCAGAAGCCATCTCATCTTAGCTTGGCTTAGTAGCTAGCAAAGAACTAGCAAGCTAAGCCAGCTAAGGTAGCTCCTTGCAGCTCTCTTTAGCAGCCACCAGCTCCAACGCAGCTCAAGATTACTACTTCCAGCTCTTCTCCCTCAAAACCCTAGCTCCAAATGCCTCCAACCCTACTCCCTACTAGCTAAGCTAGCTTAGCTTAGCTAGTCCACCTCTATGGCTCCAAAATCTACTACCCTACTTCCTAAGCTCCACCAAAAAGACCACCTACTCCTACTTTATTTTGGTGCCAACTATTCCTTCCATCAAAACCCATCTCCACCCTCCATTTTTTCCCTCCAAAATCAATACCTTCTAGAAGGTATTTTTGGAGGGAAAACCAAGTCACCTCTTCATTTCCCTCCCATTTTTTCCTCTAAAAATATCCAATCACCCCTTCATTTTCCCCCAAAAAATGCCATAACCACCACCCTTCCCATCTTATAAATACCTTACCCTACCACCACATAATTCCCATCTCTTCTCCATTAGTTAGGTTCACCATTCTTCCACCCCATCTCCCTACCAAGGAAGAAGAAGGAGGGAAGAAGATCAAGGGGGCAATCTACCCACCCCCTTGGTGCCATCTTCCTCTCTCTTCTTCTCCCTTAGATATGCCAAGGAGGAGATCATCTTCAACATCAAGGGGATGGCCAAGCAAGAGGAGGAGCAAGGTGGTTGATGCCCACCTTGGAGGATAGCTTGGAGGAGGACTACATCAAGGAAGAAGGAAGACTGATGTAAACATGTTTACATCAGTCTTCCTGTTTACATTGCATAAGATGTCTATTTATGCATGTTCTTATGCATAGAATTGCATTGCATACTATAAATATTGCATAACATGCATCATCTTGCTTAGACTAGTTTAAATAAAATGGAGGTTAATTGTCTCCTTTTATGTTCATGGACAAGGCCAAATTTTTATCGGGGCCTCGGATCGAAGATCCAACTGTACAAATGTGATCAGGGCGATGATTGGAGTTCAATGACTCCAAGATCGCCCTAATCAGGCATTTGTAGCATCAAATAGAGATCGGGGAACCCTAGAAGATCAAGGGCCAAGATGGTGTAAATCCATACTTCAAACGACAAATACAACTGCATGGAAGGATTTGTATCGACGATCGCAGCCTAACGACGCAAAAATCGACTCAATTTGACAACCGTGGCACCATTTACATCATCTAGAAGATGGACGGCCAAGATGGCGCCACGTGGTACCATCTCAGCCGCCCAAACTGGCCCAGCTGAGTTTAGAGCCGACCGCACCCTTCTTCGCGCATTGAATCGTGGCCGTTGGATCACCATCCAACGGCCATGAACAGCTGCTCCTCAACTCAATCGCGTGACCATTTCTCCTCCACAGCACAGTGGGCGAGAGCACTTAATCGAGCGAGCGGTGTGCGTTCAAATTACGGTGAGAGGGCGAGCAAGTGTGAGGAGCATCGGATCGCGATCGAGCGGTCGTGAGTCCTCAATAGTGCCCACGCGCTATCGCACGCTCGCACCTCACGTGGGATCAGACGCGGCAAGCGTGCATAGAGGAGGCGGGCGGAGAGGTGACTTAAGCCGTCCGATCGTGAGATCGGCAGAATGTGAGCACGCGTTACGCCTGAGGAGGCGAGCGGCCGCGCCGGCGGCGCCCCACTACACCCACGATGGGGCTTTAGCGACGATTTTATTCGTCACTAAAGACCCTTGATTTAATCTTTTCCAAATTAAAATGACCAAATTGCCCTCAATCCTTGAAACTATAAAAGGAGACCCCCTCCACATGAATTTCTCATCCCTTCCTTCTCTTCTCTCTCTCTCCAAAGCTCAAGAGAAGCTTGTCCCACACCCAGGATGCTTCTTGCGAAATAAAGTCAAATTTCCGTCCCCCTTTCGGAAGCGAATCTTGCGACGACAACGATGTGCTACTCCATTCTCGTTCCTCCTGCATCGACCTCCTTCTTCCTGCTCCATCCTCCATCCTGGCAGCGTCTTGTCCGGCTCATCCTCCAAGCGATCGTCGAGGAGGATAACTTCTCTCTCCCATTCTTCTTTACAGCTTTTTAGTGTAGAATTTTCTTGCTTTCTAGTGTAGCTGATTTCCCACTTTCTAGTGTAATTCTTCTTTGGTTTTATTGTATAAACACTTTGAATTATTGA
Source organism: Thalassia testudinum (assembly GCA_037157565.1). Taxonomy (NCBI): domain Eukaryota; kingdom Viridiplantae; phylum Streptophyta; class Magnoliopsida; order Alismatales; family Hydrocharitaceae; genus Thalassia; species Thalassia testudinum. The sequence continues at coordinate 66,963,730 of JAZHRO010000036.1, forward strand.
ATGCATGTTTTCTCTCTCTCTCTCTCTCTCTCGTTTATTCTAATTGTTATTATGGCTTCATTGTAATTACATCGCTTCACTTTTCAACAAAAATTATAAAAAAAATATATAATTGCGAATATAGATCGACGTAGCCTCCCTGAGTTCGACGCGGGATTTCTATTTCGGTATAAATTTTATTTGTTGAACATGAGTTCTTCACTCTCATACTACGACGACAGTTTTTCAAAACCAAACACGTTAGCGTAGTAGCTCATAGCGTTCAACATTTTGGTGCTGTTGTCGGGGAGGCAACGATTTTCGATCTTCTTTTCGCATTTCATGCACTTTATTGTTTCCTAACTTACTTTCTCTTGTGTCTATTGTTTTACAGAGACCTCCATCAGGGAATCATCAAGCGGTAGACCAGAGTAAAGTGCAGCAGAAGACAACTGTAAGTGCTCCTCATTCTTCCCCCCTCCATAGATTTCATTTGCCACATTATATCCAAATTCCAATTAACCTAGGTGTTTGCATAAATCCTATTAATAGTTTGGTTGTTTGGATTCTCACTCACATTCATTACACCCTCATTTATAAAAAAATAACAAAAAGATAATCTTGTGGGGCAATTTTCAACAAACACACAACGTACACCCACATTCAAGGCACTTAACCTAATTGATTTATTTCTACTCAATCGAGTTCTGATTTGTGGAACCGGTACACACAAAGCAACACATAAAAGAGTAGAAATCATTCTAGGTTAACCATCTTTGTGTGCCTAACTTAGTGGTGTATTTGTGGCCAGTTGTTTGAGTTGTTTGGGCCGCGACTCTACTTAAAATCAACTCATCAAGTAGCTCCTCTTTAGGGTTTTCAATCTAGGTCTATTCCAGGCACTCCACTTTCTTTCTGGTTTTAAAGGAAAGCGATCTTCACCGGTGTTTAACAACTTGGTTTACCTAGAAACTTGATTGCAATCCACCTAATTTTAAACCCTAAAAGCTACTTAAGCAAGATTTGAACATTAAAATTCATGCATCACAAATAATCTTGCTTGAAAACCCTGGTTGTGCATGCACTTACACACATCTCAATCAATCATTAAGGGCACAACCCATTTTAAGGGCCCATCACATTCCATAAGCACCACAATCCGAGGCCTTAATAAAAATGAGTAGACATTGGCCTTAAGGTCTGATTCGCTCTTCAGGACCTAGTTTGATATTGTCTTTGATTAACCTACTTGTACTGATTAATCTGATGTCTAGCTAGGGGAGTAGCGTCAAACGACCGCGGCTGGGGGGTACACTAGGAACCGGAGGCAAAAGCCAAAGGAAAAACCTTCTCCACAGTCCCTCCTTCTAATTGGTTGGATTAACCAGATGCAAGTAGAGTAAATCATTTACAATCTTAAGTAGGTTTTAGGAGTCAATAGATTCTTAGGCTACCCCACTTAAGGACGACCTTATTTTGTTGTGCTACAGGGCCCCTATCCTTAGTCCTTCCGACCTTCTCCTAGTTTATGCTGGGAAGATGGTCATTGAATCCCCGATTGGAAGGACCGTTAGAGTATTCTAGGAGGCGCAAATTGGATTTTGGTCAAATTGATCCCATGGCCGACCAACAGCTTCCTCTACCTGGAAATCCACAGGAAGAATTTCGAAGGCAGTTGGAACAAATGCAGAGAATGCAGGAATGGTTCCAGAGAATGCAGGGTGCTCAGCCCTTGAAGGATTTTTATGATCCTTCAAATTACGGGAACGTCCCAGCGTCCAGATTCTAGCCGATGATGTAGAAATCAAGCCCTAGGTGTTAAGCCTGATCAAACATTATCATGGGCTTGGCTCCGAAGATCTATTTCAGCACTTGGAGGACTTGACCACTTTGGTCCAAACCACCAAGGCACGAAACGTAAACGAGGAGAAAATGATCATGAGGCTCTTCCCCCACTCTCTTAGGGATAAGGCCGTGCATTGGTATAGGATAATAGGAAGACCAATTGCAACTTGGAATGAGTTGAAATCAGCCTTTCTGAAGAAATTCTTCCCAGTCGGACGTACCAATGCTTTGAGACGGGCAATCACTACCTTTACCCAGAGGCCGGGGGAGCAGTTTCATGTGGCTTGAGAGAAATTTCAGGACCTATTGCAGAGGTGTCCACACCACGAGGTGCCGAAATGGTAACTCGTGCAGATCTTCTATCATGGGTTGACTGAGCAACTCAGAAATCATGTGGATGCTTCTTGCGGAGGTAATTTCCTCAATAAAGACGTAGATAGTGGACATGATTTATTTGAGGAAATGAGCGAGAATTCAATTAATCATGCCTCCATAGATACATTTAGCTAGTACCAGTAGCCAAGATCAAATGTCAATGAAGTCCATGACTCTCATTCATTTGATATGGAATTGATTTGTAACAAAGTTGATAAGGTGGACTTGGTTGCTAAGAGAATGGAAGAGTGGATGGTTGGAAATTCTATGAACAACTCTCGATCTACTGACAAAAAGCCATTTTCGTGCATTTGGAAGTCATCGGAAATCGTAGTATAGTCGCACAAAAACGTTCGTCAAAAATTGATTTCTAAAGATAACAAGACTTGAGTCCCGGTCGTTCGTCTCTGGGAGGCGTTGCTTTTACTTTTGAAATCAATCTTTTTGCCGCTCTACTTTGTTTAGAATCGCATGCTGGTTCGTGATTATTACGTATTTACGTACGACATGCTTAGTTGCAAGAATATTAAGAGTTAGAAACAGGCAACATTAATCATGCAAAAGATAATAGAAATCATTAAGCTCATGGTGATTTCAAACAGATATATATATATATATAAATGTGTTTTCATTCATTCATTTGGGAGTTGTTGCATAAGGAATCTAGAGGAAAGCTTGTACATAAATGCTTGAAAATTAAATCTTGCTATCAGAAAATGATCGCATACAAGAATCGATGGGAGGATTTCGCATGCATCATTAGGGGAGAAGTAAGACTACACTACTAAGCAGTAAATAAATGCAATAAATATACGAAGAGCATAATCTAAATCTAGCAGAATGGAAGGGCATTCAGGGGTGGTCCCCGGTGGCCTTTGAATGGTTGGGAGAAGGAGGGGTGGCCAATGGAACTTAGGCTGGCCCTTGGAGAGAGGTTGGGGAGTTGATCCAGCTTCCTGGCGTGGAGATGGTGGCCTCCATGGTGGTGCTCAACTCGTGGAGGTGGAGTGGAGATGGAAGTGGCTATTCTAAGTGGAATGGATGCCAAGGAAGTGAATGGGTGCAAATGGCCACCCAAGGGGTCTTTTTATAGACCTAAGGGAAGCTCTCTAGAGAATTATGGAATTCTCTAGAGAGGCCTATGGTGGGAGCTCGTGGGAGAGTGAGAGAGAGAGGGTGGATGGTGGTTTTTAGATCCACCAAATGTGGATCTAAAAATTGAATGGCTCTTGGTTGCTATTTTTGGCAACCAAGGCAACCACACATGGTAGAGAGTTCTAGAGAACTCTAGGCTAGGTATTTTCGTGTGGATGGTGTGTATGGGTGTGTGTGGGTGTGTGTGGGTCGAAACTTAGGTGGCTAGGTTGATTAGGTTAGGTTCTAGTGGTTATAGGTCAAGGTATGTCTCAAATTAGGGTTATAAACCCTAATTCACTACGGTAAAGTGCAATTAAACTTAATACAAGTTTAATTGGGTGTGTGAAAACTTAATTGAGAGTAAAAAAACTTAATTAAGTCAGGTCTAGGTCAATTGGACTCTCACTGAGTTCAATTGGACAGTGTGTGCTGAGATCAGGGCTCAATTGGACTCAATGAGTCCAATTGAATAGGCTGATGGAATTGACTAAGATCCAAGTCAATTAGGTTTAGTGAGGACCTAATTAGGTCCTTAAGGAGGTCTAGAGGTGGTGTACTAGGGTTAGGGCACCTTAATTTAGGTTCCTATGGGGTTGGAATTGGGTTTAGGGACCTAGAGATCCAAGATCAAGGCTTAAATCTCAAAACAGGAATTGGTGAGCAGTATCAGATGTCTAATAATATAATCAGACATCTTATACTCAAAAATCAGAAGTCCAGACTTGTTGTCTGGATGTCCAATCAGAGTCAGGAAGGATTTCGAGTTCTGTTTTGGGTATTCTTCAGAAATTAGACGTCTGACAAAGTGTCTGGACGTCCAATAACACTGCAGAAGTGTGTTTGAAGTGTGCGGGAGTTGGCTAAGGGTCCTGGATGTCTTAAAGCTTATCTGGACGTCCAGAGAAGGGTTGGAACTAGGGTTTTAGGGCTTCCTAGGGTGTTGTGACCTAATCTAAGGGTGGCTAAGGCTTGGGGAAGTCTTTAGGCTATCCTCGGGCTAGGATGGACCTAAGCTCTTCACATTTTACTGCTTTATTCCTACTTAATAGAATAGCAAACTTTTAACCCCCTTACATTATTATTCCTACATCTAAACTAGGCCTTCTGCTCCATCTCTACTACAACTCCTGTTATTGATCCAGCTTCAGATCCAGCTCCTGATCAGCTTATTCCCTACAATCGACATAATGCACTTAATCAGCACATTATAACATTATTTTATGCATAGCTAAAGGAAAGCAGTAAAGATGCAGATAATGCGTATACTTGCATGAATAACCCTAACTTATGCTAAGTCCTAGCTTAATTTAGGTCAATTAAGACCTATGATTGCTGTGCAATCATCCACTCAATCCCAAAATTCGGGATTCCATTCTTCACGAGCTCCTTTTTGACGGGAGTTCGTGAATCAACTCGATGCGGCTCAACCTGTTAGTCAGCATTTTTCGGAACTCCATGGGTTCCAAACTAGGGCCTTTGATTCCAGTTTTTCTGATGCTTCGCTTTCTTTCTCTCCATCCTCATCCTATGAGGATGTCTGCGCTGTACAAGAGAATGTTAGATCCAACCCTTACTCTAATGCTTATAATCCGAGTTGGAGAAACCACCCTAACTTCTCTTGGAAAAACTTGGGGCAACTGATCCAATTTCGACCTAGCAACTATGCTCCACAACAACCAATGGGTCAGGGTCATGTATAAACTCAGTTGCCTCCAAATCAGGTTAATCAGCCAGCTTGGAATGCCCGTCAACCCGTAGGGCAGGCTGATTTGAACCGACAAATGGTAGAGATGCAAGGATCCATGCTCCAGCTCATGCAGCAAATGAAAACCATGTTGGACAACTTGCAGTCCGGGCTCATTGCTAACTCTCGTCAACCCGAATCTCTACCATCCCAACCCATATGCAACCCGCGAAATATTCTGAATCCAAGCAACCAAGCCCATGGGTACGGAAATCAGAGGGACCCACACGCACATGCTCAGGTGGTTGAGCAGGGTTCCTCCTCTTCTTCTTCTTCCTCTGCAAATCAACAATTTCTGGTTAATCAAGCCCCTCCAATCTTTCCTAACCCTCCCCAAGACCCAAACTCTTAGGCTTCTGCAAATTCTGTCACCTTGAGGAGTGTTAAGCAGACTCAAGATCCACAACCACACTGTTCTGATCTACTGTATCCTGAAGAACCTGAGGAGAGGGAGGAGAAATCAAAGCTCAGGAACTTGATTCCAAAGATTTGACTCATGTTCCTTTTCCTGAAGCTTTGATCAAATCAAAGAAGTATGTTGATAGCAATGAGGAGCTTCTAAATCTATTTAAAAATGTTGAGATCAATATTCCGCTGCTCGATGCTATCAAGCACATACCGGCTTACGTGAGATTTTTAAAGGATTTATGTACACAAAAGTGTAAGTCGAGAGAATCTATTCCGAGGAAGGTGGTACTCTCTGATTAGGCTAGTTCTGCACCACCTCCCTCAGAAAAAAAGAGATCCAGGTGCTCCATTGATTTCTTGCGTTATTGGAGATTACACATTTGATAGAGCACTTTTGGATCTGGGTGCATCTATCAACCTAATTCCAACTTCTCTTTACGAGAAGTTTCGATTAGGTGAACTTCGGCCAACTTCAGTAATGCTACAGTTAACGGACCGCTAGGTCACAAATCTGCAAGGCGTTATTGAAGATGTTATAGTTAAGGTCAAGGATTTCTTTTTTCCTATAGATTTCCTTATTCTTGACATGGATGTACCTGATAATCTGAGGAACACGTCCATCATTCTGGGGCATCCATTCCTAGCTACCGCTATGGCCAACATTAATTGTGAAAGCGGTAGCATGGAAATCGCCTTTGGGGATCAACGAATGAAATTGGATATTTTTAAGGTGATCAATAAATTTGAGGATTGTGGATTTATTGAGGAACTTGAGGAGGATAATGAAAATAATGAAACTTTTTTGATGGTTTCTTCAATTGAAAGTTCCTCCTTTGATGACGATTTTGACCCGCAACCCTCTATGGCTGACTTGCCATCTTCTAAAGAGGTTATTGATTTTGTTCACTCACAACCTCTTCCTCTTGTTGATTCTTCAGCATCTACCTTACCATTAATTATCAACCCGCCCCAGCTTGAACTGAAACCATTGCCTAAGAATTTGAAATATCAATTTTTAGGACCTCAGAAGACGCTCCCTGTGATTATCAGTGCTAAATTGACAAAGGAGCAAGAGATTAAATTGATCAAGGTCCTGAAGGAACACAAGGAGGAAATTGGTTGGACCATTCATGACCTTAGGGGGATTGAGCCATCTTACTACAATCATAGAATATTCTTGGAAGATGGATCCTACCCTTCTCACCAGATGCAAAGGGGATTAAATCCAAATATGCAAGAAGTGGTCAAAAAGGAAATCATCAAGTGGCTTGATGCAGGAATTATTTATCCAATCTCTGATAGTCCCTGGGTAAGTCCTATGCAGATTATTCCGAAGAAAGCTGGGATTACCGTTGTGACTAACGAGAAAGGAGAATCTGTCACAACTCGTTCAGCTTCCTCTTGGAGGGTTTGTCTTGATTATAGGAAGCTGAACATAGCCACTAAAAAAGATCATTTTCCCCTACCTTTCATCGATCAAATCTTGGAAAGATTAGCCGGGCAGAAGTACTTCTATTTTCTTGATGGCTACTCGGGATACAACCAAGTTCCTATCCATCCTGAGGATCAGGAAAAAACTACTTTCACCTGTCCCTACGAAACCTTTGCTTTTCGTAGGATGCCTTTCGGTTTATGCAATGCACTTGTGACTTTTCAAAGGTGCATGCTAGCCATATCTTTTGACATGGTGGGAGACTTTATGGAAGTCTTCATGGATGATTTCTCTATTTTTGGAGAATCGTTTGAATCTTGTTTGGTTAATCTGGAAATGATTCTTAAGCAATGTATCAAAACACGATTGGTCCTTAGCTGGGAAAAGAGTCATTTCATGACCGAAGAAGGCATCGTCTTGGGTCATGTAATCTTTGAATGGGGATTTGAAGTGGATAAAGCTAAGGTTGATGCTATTGCTAAACTTCCTCCTCCCACATCGGTTAAACAAATCTGATCATTTCTTGGACATGTGGGATCCTATCGAAGATTCACCAAGGATTTCTCGAAGGTTGCTCGTCCCCTGAGCAATCTTCTTGCCAAAGAAATGCCATTTGTTTTCGACGAATCATGCCGAAAGGCATTTGATTTCCTAAAAACGGCAGTCACCTGTGCTTTAGTTTTGCAACCACCAATTTGGATAGCCCCTTTTGAGATCATGACTGATGCTTTTGATTATGCGGTCGGGGTTGTCTTGGGTCAGAAAATTGATAGAAAACCCTCTATCATCTACTACGCTAGTAAAACTCTAGATGAAGCCCAGAGGAATTACATATTACTGAAAAGGAATTACTAGCTGTAGTGTTCGCTTTGAAAAAATTCAGGGCTTATCTCTTAGGGTCTCATGTTATCATCTATACCGACCACTCGGCCTTGAGACATCTCTTGGCCAAAAAGGATGCTAAACCCTGGCTTATTCGTTGGATTCTTCTGCTTCAAGAATTTGATCTTGAAATCAAGGATAAAACCAGGGTACAAAATGTGGTAACGGATCATTTGTCGAGACTCCTAGGTGATTCTTCTCGTCCAGACATTCCGATTGCTGACACTTTTCCGAACGAAGCTATTCTTACAATTTCAAGTGTCTACACCCGATGGTTTGTTGCATTGTTAACTATTTGGCCGTTGGTCAAATCCCCCAGGATTGGACCAAGCAACAACGGGATAGACTCAAATCTGAGGCCAAATACTACTACTGGGAGGACCCTGAACTGTACTGCATTAGCTTTGATCAGATTATTCATCGATGTGTACTAGAGAATGAATTCAATAGTATACTCGAGTTCTACCATGCATCTGGTTGTGGTGGACATTTCTCCGGGAAAAAGACGGCTGCAAAAATCTTGCAATCTGGCTTCGATTGGCCATCTTTATTTAAGGATGCCCAGGATTTCTCAAGGTCATATTCTCGATGTCAGGCACTCAGGAGCATAACTAAGAGAGATATGATGCCCCTAAACCCAATTCTTCCTGTCGAAATTTTTGATGTTTGGGGCATCAATTTCATGGGACCCTTTCTCCCTTCATTTGGACATCAGTACATTCTTGTTGCTGTTGATTGTGTCTAAATGGATTGAGGCGATTCCCACCCAAACCAATGACCACAAAGTGGTCATCGATTTTGTCAAGAAAAATATCTTCAGTAGGTTAGGGATTCTGAGGGCCATCATCAGTGATGGTGGCACTCATTTTACTAATGCCCAATTCCAAAATTTGTTGGCCAAATACGGGGTTAATCACCGAATTTCCACACCTTACCATCCCCAGACGAATGGACAAGCCGAGATCTCCAATCGGGTGATCAAGAACATTCTGCAAAAAATGATTAGGCCTGATCGCAAGGACTGGACTCAAAAGCTTAAGGATGCTCTTTGGGCCTACCGCACGGCGTATAAAACTCCCATCAGCATGCCTCCATTCCGTTTGGTGTATGGAAAGGCATGCCATCTACCCATAGAGATTGAACATAGGGCATTCTAGGCGATCAAACAATGCAATTTAGATTTGAATTTAGCTGGGAGGACCAGGAAATTTCAACTATCTGAGTTGGAAGAGCTTAGAAATGATGCATACGAGAATGCCAGGATCTACAAGGCTCGGACCAAAGCTCTACATGATCAATTGATTTCCTGCAAGAGCTTTGAGCCGAATCAAAAGGTTTGGTTATTCGATTCAAAACTTAAGCTCTTTCTTGGCAAACTTAGATCTAAATGGAATGGCCCATTCATAATTGACCAGATTTTTCCAAATGGAGCCGTTCAGATTTCTGACCCAAAGACGGGTAACACATTTAAAGTCAACGGTCAACATCTGAAGCCTATTATTGACCGTACTCTTCCAGAACCTATCTCAGACACGGTTGCTCTAGCCATTCTGTGACTTCTTTCACTGGACTTTGCCTAGTTGACAGCATTAAACTTAGCAGTTGTACATATGACACAAAGCTGATACGAGCTTCATATTCAAGTGACATCTTTCATACTTTACCCTTTCTTTCATGTCTCTTTCTCAATGTGGACATTGCATCAGCTAGGCATGGGGGGGTGGATTCATTTTCGAATGATTTGGTCAGCTTTGTGAAATTCATGTAAATTATTTTTCTCTTCTTATTTATATATATAAAAAAAGAATTAGGAAGGAATAGTTGGACATTAGGACTTTTCAATCTTAGGAAAAATTACATTAGGATTTGAACACAAAGACCCTTCAGGTCTTTGGACTTAATTGGCCCGTGTATCCACTAAAATGTGGATTTGTTTTTCGAGTCCTCGCCAACCTTAATTCTATTGTAATTTGAGTAAATAAGTTTGGGTGATAAGTACACGACTTATCAACCCGCCCCCTGATTTGAGGAAACTTTGAGTTTTAAGCATCTACACACTTTCTTTGCACTGACTTGTTGTTCAATGATTTTAACGGAAATTGGGTAGCTAATGAACCTTCTAGGGTGATATGGCTGGCAAGTTATTGTGGGTAACAGTCCATAGGTAGGTTGTCCAGAGCCTAGTCACTAGACCATTCTCTTTTTGTTTCCTGTAAATCTTAGACTAGGGAAGCCACCTACTAAAAAAAAAAGTCAAAAAGAAAAGGAGAAAAGAAAAAAAGAAATAAGCCACACTTTGCCGCATGAGTATGGCTGGCAAGTTGTCGGTGGTAACAGCTAATAGACTGGTTGTCCAGAACCCAGCTCAATAAATGCACTGAAAATTCCCAAAACACTTAGGAAGAAGCGGAGAAGTAGAATAAATTGGGGAGATATACACTAGATTCACCCTTGTGTTGACTTCGTAAAAATAAAATTGGGAAAAAGCTACCGGTTGTAAAGATACATCTTTAGGCAGAATTCTCCTTTTAAGGTCACCTAGAGGTGTAGAAACCCGAAGTCCGTTTTAACCGCTGATCAATGAGTCTATAACATTCACAATAAGATGCTTAGAACTTAGGGTTCTCATCAAATCTTGGGTGAGTTGAATGGCCGTAGAAAGCCACTCTTAAACCCTAAAACTTGAAAATCCAAGAAAATTAGAAAAGAGGAAAAAGAGAAAAAGAAATTTTTCTTTGAATAAGGCGAGGGCTTGAGGCGGTCTACATTTTGGCAGATACTCAGGCACTGTTGTGTCTTTGAAAGTTTAGATTCTAAGTAAACATTTTCTTAATGATTGAAAATAACTCAAATCCAAATAATCCAACCTAATTCTTTTATAAATAGCATATAGTTTTTGCTAGGAACTAGCAAAAGATAAGCATGGGGGTGTGATGTAAACATCTTTAGATTGCATAAGATGTCTATTTATGCATGTTCTTAAGCATAGAATTGCATTGCATACTATAAATATTGCATAACATGCATCATCTTGCATGTAGATTAGTTTAAATAAAATGGAGGTTAATTGTCTCCTTTTATGTTCATGGATAGGGAAAAACTTTTATTGGGGCCTCGGATCGAAGATCCAACCATACAGATGTGATCAGGGTGACGATTGGAGTTCAACGACTCCAAGATCGCCCTAAGCAGACATCTGTAGCATCAGATAGAGATCGGGGAACCCTAGAAGATCAAGGGCCAAGATGGTGTAAATTTGTACTTCAAATGACAAATCTGACTGCACGGATGGATTCAGATCGACGATTGCAGCCTAACAATGCAAAAATCATCTCAAGCCGACAACCGTGGCACCATCTACATCATCCAGAAGATGGACGACCAAGATGGAGCCACGTGGTGCCATCTCAGTCGCCCAAATCGGCCCAGCTGAGTTCAGAGCTGACTGCACCCTTCTTTGCTCGTTGAATCGTGGCCGTTGGATAGCCATCCAACATCCATGGATAGTCACTCCTCAACTCAACTGCGCGACCATTTCTCCTCCACAGCGCAATGGCGAGAGCACTTAAGCGAGCAAGCGGTGCGCGTTCGAATCATGGCGAGCGGGCGAGCGGGTTCGAGCGAGCAGGTGTGAGGAGCATTGGATCGCGATTGAGCGGTCATGAGCACGCAATAGCGCCCATGCGCTATCGTACGCCCGTGCCTCATGCGGGATCAGACGTGGCAAGCGTGCATAGAGGAGGTAGGTGGAGAGGCGACTTAAGCGTGAGCATGAGATTGGACGGCTGAGATCAGCAGAACGTGAGTGTGCATTACACACTAGGAGGCGAGCAGCCGCGCAGGCGGCGCCCCACTACACCCACGATCGGGCTTTAGCGACGGTTTTATTTGTCACTAAAGACCCCTGATTTAATTTTTTTTAAATTAAGATGACCAAATTGCCCTCACTGCTTGCAACTATAAAAGGAGACCCCCTCTACACGAATTTCTCATCCCTTCCTTCTCTTCTCTCCCTCTCCAAAGCTCAAGAGAAGCTTATCCCACACCTAGGATGCTTCCCGCGAGATAAAGTGAAATTTTCATCCCCCTTTCAGAAGTGGATCCAGCGACGACGACGACGTGCTGCTCCGTTCTCGTTCCTCCTGCCTCGACCTCCTTCTTCCCGCTCTGTCCTTTTTCGTCCAGGCGGCGTCTCGTCCGGCTCGTCCTCCAAGCGATCGTCGAAGAGGATAACTTCTCTCTCCCATTCTTCTTTACAGCTTTCTAGTGTAGAATTTTCCTGCATTTTAGTGTAGCTAATTTCCTATTTTCTAGTATAATTCTTCTTTGGTTTTATTATATAAACACTTTGAATTATTGAATGCATGTTTCTCTCTCTCTCTTTCTCTCTCTCTCTCTCTCATTTATTCTAATTGTTATTATAGCTTCATTGTAATTACATCGCTTCACTTTTCAACAAAAATTCTAAAAAGAATATATAATTGCGAATATAGATCGACGTAGCCTCCCTGAGTTCGACCCGGAATTTCTATTTCGGTATAAATTTTATTTGTTGAACACAAGTTCTTCGCTTTCATACTACGACGATAGGTTTTTCAAAGCCAAACACGTTAGCGTAGTAGCTCGTAGCATTTAATAAAGACCCTTTTCAAGTGCGAGGCAACTGCACTTGGAGTAAGGGCCATCCCAACTTCAGCTAGAGGATTCCCCTTTCTTCTTCTTTATCTTCCACTCTACTTTTTGTATTAGCTAGTAGTTTAATGTTCTTGTAGAAGCATTCCTCTACTTGTATTTGACTTTACTAGTAATACAGAAGTTATTCGCCTTCTAATTTTCATGTTGTAGTTAGTGTGTTTTTCCATGTTGTTTTTGTAGTTGTAGTGCACACACTCTCCTCTTCTAATTACCCTTGGCGCACTTGCCTAGGGTGAGCTTAGAAGAGAGGACTCCATTCTTGTCACCTAGGGTTAGTTGTATAATTATGTCTTTGCATTCTGTTGCCTCAAACTCGATTATTTCTGAAAAATATAAAAACAATAAAATCAAAAATCACAAAAAGAAACTAAGGATTTGAGAGGCGAGAGAGAGAAACATTCATGTGATTAACAAATTGGACTGCTTGCATCACCCTAGATACTCCACTATCTAGGTATTATAAATTTAAGAGTTGATTATGGATTTTCGCATTTTAACAATACTATTTTGTATAATTAACAAACCATGTATTTTCCTAATCACTTTTTGGCGCCGTTGCCAAGGAGTCACGGCTTAGTCACATATTTTATCTCTCTCTTGCTTTATTAGGTCTTCATAAATTTTATTTTGTATTTTGTTTAGGTGAGAACTGGGAGCAGGATTTGGAACACTTGGAGCGGAAGCTTCAAGTTTCTTTTCTTCCCACATACTTCAGGTTGGTACCCCAGGCCTTTTCTCACCAAAAATAAAAATAAAATATCTTAAAAAATATTTAAATTATCCAAAAAATTCAAAAACAAAAAAATTGAGGGTGGTGGAACCCTAAAATTCATTTTGTTGATTGTTTGCTTCACTTTTCCATCACCTTCATCTTATTAGTGTCTCATTTCTGAAAATCCATACTTCTATCTTGATTTCAAAAATCAGGTTCGGGCACATAAGAGCTTCCTAAAATCACCAAATTTCATCCAGGGAAGCCCCTTTGAGTTAGAAACTTTGAGTCCAATTTTCAAGAAATTTCATTGAATATAAAAATTAAAAAATTCTTGGACTGAACAAGGATCATACCTTGTTTTCTTACTATTTTCTTAGTGTCTGTGAATTTTATAAATTTTTTTACTCATTAGATTTGGGTAAACTTTATATTACTGGAAACTTTAAAAAATTATCTACAACATATAAAATTCTCAAAAATGTTTGAGGCTATGTGAGATTTCTTCAAAATCAATTCCCTAAATCTATCAATTCTAACTCTTAACACCAGTAAGAAGAAAATTTCCAAAAAAATATTAAATAATTTTCTAAAATCCCAAAAAAATTATTATGGATTCCTTGTTTGATTTGCTATCTGGTGGTGGTGTTTTTTGTTGTGTTTGGACCACCACCTCAAAAGATTTTTAAAAAGAGATTCATTTAGAAGTTGCATGCATAGGATTTTTCAACTTTAGGGTTTCAATTTGTCTCTTAGTCACATCAACTCTAAAGGAATTGAACTCCACCAACTACAAATTGATTGTTATTATTTGTGAAATTTCAAAACCTTGTTTGAAATTTTAATAAGTGAGAATCCTAAAGGACACAAATTCTTGATTAAAACCTAAAACACTTGAACAACAAATCTTTGTTTGCAAACCCCCTATTGACTTGGCTTAGGCATCACTTCTTGCCCAATTCGCACACACATAAAAAAGAAATAATCGGGCATTACCCCAACTAACACCTAGCACATTCCTTATGCACTTTATCCTCCTAGTCCAAATTAAAATCTGTAGCAATTTGACCCCTAAGGTTTCACTAAATTTAGGCTTGCTATCTAGGTCTTAAGTCATCTTTAGTTGATATAAATTCTTTGATCTATATCTGGTGTCAGGCTAAGGGGTCGTGTCAAATGACCAAGTGTGGGTTTACACAAGCCCCCAGTGATTTTTCTAGGACATACTTGGGCCCAAACCTCCTGTTATTCATCTTGGCCAGATTTATTGAGAGAACGGATATCCACTATTGATTTCTTATCTCCTAGGTAGATCAAGTCTTAGGTTAATTTTTAGGGAGTTACATTTAAGTTAGGTTTAGAATTTTGTATTGATTGATTGCACACTTCTCTCATCTCTCCCTCCTCTCCTCACCGTTTCTTCCATTTTGCACGGGCAGCGGTTGTTCGAGCGTGGAAATCGCGTATTTGAAAATAGTGTTGTAGCTTGTAGTATAGTTGCGAAATCCTCTCGACAAAAATATTTATAGATTAACGAGACTATGAGTCCCGGTCGTTCGTCTCTTGGAGGTGTTTATGGAAATGCTAATCTTGATTTCGATCTTTTCCTCTCTACTCACTTAGAAATGCACGTTGGTTTCCAACCTACGAATAAAGGTGTTGCTAGTCTAGTTATTAACCCTAATGATGTGTCCATGTGTTAAATAGATAACAAAAGTAAACTTGTGAGTATTAGTACGCACAATCCTAGTTATGCGATGGCTATTTATCTTCATGCACTGACATGCTATTGCAATAATATCAGAAATCAAAGTAGGCAACTTATTATCACAGGCAAGATGTTGCAAGCAAGCTCATGGTGAATTTTCACACCTAGATATATATATCGAAAGAACTCAGAGATTTTTCATTGATTGCATGATGGCGGTTACAGAGCGATGCTCGAGGAAAGCTTATACATGAATGGTTAAAATGAAAACTAGCTAACAAAAAATGCACACACATGTGGATCTACAAGAGATTGCACATGCACCATGTAGGAGGGAGAGATATAGCTACACTACTCAACATAAAATAAAGTAGAGAGATATTAAAAGAACTACTTATCTAAGCTATTAGAAAGAAGGGCATACGGAGGTGGTCTCCAATGGCCTTTGAGAGGGTTGTGAGGAGAGGGGTGGCCAATGGTGGGTAGGCCGGCCCTTGGAGATGTGGAGGAGGAGTGCTTTAGCCTTGGCATGGAGGTGGTGGAACCATGGTGAGGGAGCTTGTGGAGATGGAGGTAGAGTAGAGGTGGAGTTATGCTAATGAGAGGTAGAATGAGGCCAAAAAGTAGATGGGGCCAAGGTGCTAGATGGGGTCATGGCCGTCCAAGAGAGTCTTTTTATAGACTCTTGGGCGGCTATGGCTGTGGCTCTCTACAGAACTGTGGAACTCTCTAGAGAGAGCTCTAAGGTGGCCATCCAAGAGAGAGAGAGAGTGGTTCTTAGATCCACAAAATTTGGATCTAAGAGCTGAACATCCCTTGGTTGCTACTTTCGACAACCAAGGTGGCACTAACCTTAGAGGAGCCTAGAATGCTCTAGGTGTGTGTGTGGCTAGGTGAGTGTGTGTGTGTGTGCGTGGCCTAGGTGGCTAAATGGTCTAGTGGTCTAGGTTAGGTCCGAAGGGTTTAGGTTAGGGTAGGTCCTAAAATTAGGGTTGTAAACTTTAATTACTAAAAGGGAATGTGCAATTAAACTTGTACTAAGTTTAATTGAGTGAGTGTGAACCTAATTGCTAGTGAAATTACTCAATTAAGTTGGGCTTAGGTCAATTGGACTCTCATTGAGTCCAATTGGACTTGTGTGGGTTAAGATTTGAGCTCACTTGGACTCTATGAGTCCAATTGACTAGGCAATTGTAATTGACTATGATCCAAGTCAATTGGGCTTAGTGAGAACCTAATTAGGTTCTTAAGAAGGTTTAGAGGTGGTGTACTAGGCTTAAGGTACCTTAATTTAGGTTCCCAAGGGGTTGGAATTGGGTTTAAGGACCTAGGAACTTAAGATCTAAGCTTGAATTCTGAAATAGGGATTGGAGAGCAGTTCTAGACATCTAATTTAAGGGTCAGATGACTTATACTCAAAAATCAGAAGTCCAAGTCTCTTGTATTGATGTCCAATTTGAGTCAAGGAAGAATCAAGGTTCTGTCTTGGAATTCTGCAGAAATTGGACGTCTGACCAAGTGTCTAAACGTCTAATAACACTGCAGACAAGGGTTTGAGGTGTGCGGGTTGTGGCTAAGGGTCCTGGACATCCAATAACTTATCTGGATGTCCAAATAAGGGTTGTACCTAGGGTTTTGGGGTTTCCTAGGCTATGGTGACCTAGTCTAAGGGTGGCTAAGGCTTAGGATGGTCTCGGGCTATCCTACGGCTAGGATTGGTCCTACGTTCTTCATAATTTAACTCTGTTTTACTTTTACTTAATAGAGTAACATACCTCAACCCTTACATTATTTCTCTACTACATTTATTCTAATCTTCTACTCCAGCTCTACTGCATCACCAGCTTCAGATCCAACTTCAAATCCAGCTTCTAAGCTTATTACCTACAATTCATATAATGCACTTAATTAGTACATTATATCATTATTTCATGCATAGCTAAGGGAAAGCAGTAAAGATGCAATTAATGCTCATGTATACATGGATTACACTAGCTTATGCTAAGTTATAGCCTAATTTAGGTCAATGAAGAGCTATGATTGCTATGCAATTAGCAATCCAAAACTCCACACTTGGAGGGACTACTTGATTTTTGCCTCCCCCACAAAAGTCTTTTTCCTACATTCTTCCTCTTCTTTAAAAATGGAAAATCAAAATAGGTCCTCTAACCTGCATGCTAACTTTTCCTTCCCCCATCTATTCACCTAGGAGCTACTTAATCAGGCCCCCCCACCTAATTTCTACTCCATAATGGATCAACTACAAACTAATCAACTGCAGTTGAATAGGGATGTAGCAAACCTAGCCAACCAAGGGAGACCTACCAAACCTACCCAAGCTCCATGAGTTCCACATTTCACCCCTTCTAACACCCCAAAGAGAGAAAATTTGCATAACCTAAATACTGCCCATGTTGAGTATAATCATTATCTCAAGGCCTTCTATGGTTCAACGTGGAATTATACTTATCCAAATCATCACCCCACCCAAATGTCTCCACCTTCTAGGAGCAATTTAAAAATTCCTCTAATTGGAGGAATTATCTTACTCCTGGACTAATCCGGTTCCTCACCAACAACAAAACCCATTTTGAGGGTATGGTTCAAATCAAACTTATCAATCTCGGCCATCTCAAGAATCAATGCCTAGATGATGAAACCCCTACAGGAGATGCAAAGAAAAATTACAGAAATCACCTGTGTTATTAACAATCTCAATGATCAAGTTGGGGTTATTTCGACTCAAAGACCTGCAAGACATTCACCATCCCAGCCCACACCAAACTTTATTAATCAAAGGAACCAACACCCGGGTGGAAACCAACATCAGAACCACACTAATCAACCTCCTATTAACCTGATACCTCAACACCAACTCGGTTTCTATCAACAACAGGCCCCCCCACTTCCTCCTAGTGACAACCAAACTGCATATGCAGATACATTGAGGAGTTGGAGAACCACCACTGATTTAGGGCCTTAAAATCAAATTAATGAAACCCACTCTCATCCTATGCAAATCGACTCTCCTAACCTCATTCAGGAAGAAGAAAAAGAAACTCCAAAAACACTAGATTCAAATCCTATTTCTCACTCTCAAGCACTGCAATCTAATCCTTCCAATCAGAAATCAGAGCCGTAGGAGGATTTTCTCATCCCTCTCTTTTTATCGATTTCTAGTGTAGATTTTCAACTTTCTAGTGTAGTACGTAGATGTAATGGACATGATTCTATCATTATGAAATATTTGTTTATTCACTCCCTATTTTCTCTTTGTTTGTGTTATTCTATCTCTCTCTTCTATTAATTATTCTTTAAGTAGAATAGCTAGCGTAGATTAATTTCAACCATTTAATCTGCTTTCATGATGATAATTCCTATGCAATTTTAATCAAACATTTGCCTACCTGTGTTCGACCAAGGACTCACCAGAGTTTCAGTTATAAATTTTATCTAATAGTAGATTTTTACGCAACTACAATGATAGGTTTTCAAACTCAAATCTTTTAGCATATGAAATCTCGCTCATCATTTTGGCACCGTTGCCGGGGAGGCAACGCTCTTTGATTTCTCATATTTTTCGCCTTACTTATCTTTTACCTCACTTTTCTCTTTTCTTATTGTGATTGCAAGTACTCTCTCAAAGCAAGCAAAAGCGATAGATTGGAGTAAAATGCTGTTGAAGGGTTTGTAAGTTTACCCTACTCCTCCCACCCCTCAGATTTCATTTCATCACATAAATAACACAAACCCTAATTAACATAGGAGCTTGCATAAACTCTAGGCTTAGTTTGGTTATTTGGTTGCCACCTTCACCCACCTCACCCTCCATATATAAAAAAAAAATCTTAAAAAAATCCTATAGAGGTACACAACCTCTTTTTATTTTTCATACTCAATCGGTAACCTAATCTTTGGAACCGGTACACTCAACACATAATCGAGTAAAAATCAGATTAGGTAATCACTTGTGTGCCTAATTCAGTGGTGCATCAGGCTAATTGTTTGAGTTGTTTAGGCCGCACCACTTCATCTAAAAATGACTCATCAATTAGATTGATCATTAGGGTTAACATTTAAGGTTAGTACCAGGCACTCCATCTTATTTTGATTTCAAAGGAAAATATCTTGACCTGTGTTTGTAAATCCTGGTGTGCCTCTTGAAATTGATTGAATCAACCTTAATTCAAACCCTAAAAGCTACTTAAGCAAGATTTGAACTCTAAAATCCACTCATCCAAACAATCTTGCTTGAAAAGCACTGATTGTGCACGCACACACATATTAATCAATCTTTAAGGGCACAAACCATTAAAAGGGCCCATCACATTCCCAAGCACATTCAAACCTAAGCTTAACTAAAATCAAGTAAATGTTGGCCTTAAGGATTGGACTCGCTCTTCAGGGCCTAGATAGAGATTATTTTTGATTAATCTGCTTTTACTAGTCCATCTGATGTCTAGCTAGGGGAGTAGTGTCAAACAACCGCGGTTGGGGGGTATCAAAGGAACCTAAGGTGAAAGCTAAGGGAATATCCTTCTCCCCAAACCCCTCCCTCTAACTTGTTGGATTGACCAGAAAGAAGTAAAACAAGTCGTTTCTTTCATCTCGAGATGGGTTTTGAGAGTCTGTAGGTCTTTAGGCTACCCCACCTAAGGATAGGTTTCATTGTTTGTACTATAGGGCACCTTTTTTCCTCCTGTTTTGTCATGAATCCTTCCATATCCTACTCACATTTCCACTCCTACCCTCCTGACACATTTTATCTCCGATATGATGATTATTAGCCTGACCCATGATGTAATCAACCATCTACGAGTTGGGATAACTCGGATTGGGGATACAATTCTGGACCTCCATGTTCAGGGTCTAACCCTGGACATCATGATTGTGATTTCTATACTTCTCTGAGTTACACTGATTATAGATCTCTACCCTTTGATGATCAACTTAACTCGATCTACAATCAAGAAGGATATCCTGATTACAACTCTTATCCTCCTTCAGATTAAACTGCATATTAGGCACCACCCTTCTTTGAACAACCCAAAGTGACCTATTATCAAGGAGGGCACCAAGAACCTCAATTTCTTGACTTCCCTAGATTGAAACCAAACCTACCAAACCCTGAATCAAACCATTTGGTTCAGGTGAACCAGGTCCAAGATAGGGTATTGGCTAACATAATGAACACCATTCAAACTTTAGAAACTCAGCCAACACCCTGCACTAAAGAATTGGAGCCTTTGATTGAAATAATTGATGATCTTAACAAATATTTGTTGGATTGGCTTCAAGATATTAAGGATAAGGACCTAGGTGAGTTTTTACTTCTGAAATTGTTAAAATTGAGGATGAGATTCGTGATTGCTCTAGTCTAATCTTGGGATGATTCCCAAGTTGAACCCCCTTCAGGAGAGCCAATGTTAGAACTCGCTCAGACACATGTAGAGGGGGACACATTTTACGAGACCAGGGATAACTAGATTGGTGTAGAGCAACCAGTTGAGGATGGATTGATTTCTTCACCTGAAATCCCCGAACTAGGGTACGAAGAAAAGTATGTCTCCATGGACCAGGAAATGATTGATGATTTTGAGACATATATAAATGTAGATCCAGAATTCTTTGGTTCTGAAGGTGAAGAATCGTTATGTGAAGTCTTACCTGAATTGAAGAAAATGATTTGAGTGAGACGACAAGGCCTGAGAAGTGTGATAAATCATTTGATAGCCTAGCAATTGAGGAAATTGATCCTATTAGGGCTAGCTTGAAAGATACAAATCCTGTTTTCATGGATGATTCAATTCATAGCCCCATTCCTTAATTACCAAACTCAAGTCAATTCTGATTCAGCCAAAATTTTGGACTTGGATATTTTGTAGGGGATGATGACATTTGTGAGGTCCCAGAAACTATGATTGTGGAGGAAAGGAGCTGGGAAATGAAGATTTGGGGAGCCAATTCTGGGAGAAGCAGAAATTTGAGTCTAAAGGTTCCTATAGACCTGAAACCACCAACCTTCTACCAGGATCCTTATGACATTTTTGATTCTGAGGATGTGCAACCCAAGCACAAATTCATTGATTATCGTTTTGATCTTGATTTTCCTATTGTCCGACTTTTTGAACTTGGGTTGCATCCTCACAAACCGTAGGCCTAGCCCCGCTTGCAAAATGATCTCAGGTTCTGGGTAATTTTTATCCAGAACCTTAGATACACTCGACCCTGGGGCATGGGTCTGCACCACAACTTGGTCCACATCTGTGGACATCTTCTCCTTACAGGTCAAAAAAATTATCTTTCTATTCTGATCCTGACCTGCACTTGTGAATTCTTTATTTCTTCCCCTTTTTTGTATAGTGTGCCTAGCTAAAGGCACTAAATTTAGCATGTATACAATCTCTTTTTCATCTTGAAGCCGATCGGGTAATCAAAAAATTTATTTGCTTTCTTCTTTATTCTGCTCTTTTTCATGTCGTTTTAATACAATGAGGACATTGCAATAAATAGGCATAGGGGGTGGATATTCATCTCTAAATCATCTTGTTAGCTTCGTATATTATTTTTATTTTCTCTTTATTTTTGAAAAAAAAATTGAATTAGGAAAAGAAAACTTGGGCTTTAGAAATTTGTCAACCATAGGAAATAATACGTTATGACCTGAACATTTAGATTCTTCAGGTCTCCGGACTTAATCAGCCTGGGTGTCCACTAAAATGTGGACTTGTTTCTCGAGTTCTCTCCATCCTTAATTTCATTTCAAATTGGTTAAATAAGTTGGGGTGATAGATACACGACTTATCAACCTATCCTCTGATTTGAGAGAACTTATAGTCTAAGCATCTACACACTATTTGCATTGACTCACTTTTCGACAGAAATTGGGTGCCCACTAAAATGTGATTTTAATAGAAATTAGGTAGCTAATGAACCTGCTAGGGTGGTATGGCTAGCAAGTTATCGTGGGTAACAGCCCATTGGTTGGTTATCCAGAGACTAGCCACACAACTATTCTCTTTCTACTATCTTTAAGTAAATCTTAGATCTGGGAAGTCACCTACTTAGAAAAAAAGAAAAAATAGAGAAATACCCAAAAAGAAAAAAAATTGATAAGAAAAAGAAAAGAAAAAATAAATAAATAAGCCACATTTCACCACACGATTATAGACGGCAAGTTGCCATTGGTAATAGCCCATTGGCCGGTAGTCCAAAACCCATCTCACAAAATGCACGTATAATTCCAAACACTTTGGAAGAAGTGGAGTAGAATAATCCAGAGAGATATACATTGGGTTCACCCTTGTGTTGACCCCATAAAATTAAAAAGTACGGAGAAAGCTACCAGTCAGATTGATACACCTTTAGGTAGAATTTCTTTTCAAGATCACCTAGGGGCGTAGAAACCCGAAGTCTGTTCTGATTGCCGATTAGTGAGTCTATCACAATCACAAAAAGATGCTTAGAACTTAGAGTTTTCTTTGAGTCTTGGCTGGGTTGGGTAGCCATAGAAAGTTACCCCGAAACTTTAAACTCAAAAATTTAGAAAAATTAGAAGAAAAGGAAAAGAAAAAGATGCTTTTGCTTTTGAATAAGGTGAGAGCTTGGGGCGGTCTGCATATTGGCAAACACCCAGGTGCTGTTGTATCTCTGCAGTTCAGGTTTTAGTAGAAATTTCTCTGTGTTGAAAAATAACTATTGCCCAAATATTTTGATCTTAATTCTTTTATAAGTAGCATGTAGTTTTGCTAGGGACTAGCAAACGATAGGCATGGGGTGTGATGTGCACACCTCTAATTGGCCTAAAATGCCTATTTAAGCATGTTCCTAGGTGAATAGAAGCATCATGCATTATAAATATTGCATAACATGCATCATCATACATTTAGATTAGCTTGTACAAATTATAGGTTAATTTTCCCTTTTTGTGGCTACGGGACAGGGAAATATTTATAGGGGCCTTAGATTGAAGATCCAATTGTATGAATCTGATCAGGACGACGACTGGAGTCCAACGCCTCCGAGATCTCCTTGATCGGATTTCCATAGCAACAGATGCAGTCTAAGAAAGATCAGAGGTCGAAGGGTAAGGTGGTGT
Source organism: Thalassia testudinum (assembly GCA_037157565.1). NCBI lineage: Eukaryota > Viridiplantae > Streptophyta > Magnoliopsida > Alismatales > Hydrocharitaceae > Thalassia > Thalassia testudinum. The sequence continues at coordinate 66,986,745 of JAZHRO010000036.1, forward strand.
AAAATCCATACCTCAGATGAAGAATCCAACCACACTGATGGGTTTGGATCGACGTTCGCAGTCCAACGACACAAACATCGATTCAATCCGACAACCGTGGCACCACCTAGAAAGCAAAGAAGATAGACAGCCCAGATGGTGCCACGTGGTGCCATCCAGACCTCCCACGGCACCCTGCCCAACCACTAAAGCACTGCAATCTATGATCTGGGCCGTTGGATCGCCATCCAACATCTATGATTTGGCCACGTCGCTCCCCAATCCGCACTTACATCTCCTGAAGGCGAGGGCTCGAGTGATCTCGACCGTTGGATCGTCATCCAATGGTTGCGAGCACTCAGCCCTTAAATCAAAAGCACACAAAGAGGCGAGTGTAGCTCAATGGTCAAATGCTCTATTGAGAGAAAGGGATGCGAATTCGATCCGCGCCTTGCGGATCAAATCCGCTGAAGAGGTGCGCGGATGCAAGTCGGCCATTACATGGACACTACATGGAGCACTGGATGAACACGCGTGGAATGACGCATAACTGCACACGCGATCACGCGTGAGTGCTACGCGCGTGGCAAGATGAAGAGACTTGCATGCTTTTTAAGTAGTCCGATCTCTTGATCAGACGGCTACGTTGAGTTGAGCGCGATGGAGTGTGCAATGCTTGAAAATCAAGTGCCAGATGATGTGACTTCTCAAAAGCAATTGGATTGGCATCGTACAACCCTCGTTCAAGCCATGCCTTCAGCAGCGCTTGCCTTTAGTGACGCTCATAAACATCACTAAAGGTCTCGATACTAATGTTAAAGCCTTAAAAAGAACTTTCTACCCCCATTTTGATGCCTATAAAAAGGCCCTACGCTCTCCACTTTTTCTTCATCCCTTCTCTTCTTCCTTCACCCCCTCCAAAAGCTCTACGAGCTAGTCCCACACCTGGGATGCTCCACTAGAGTCTTAAATATAATATTTCCATCTTATCCCCATTCGTGGAGTGCCCACAGTTATCCTCTCACCACCATTAGGGAAGCGGATCCCACCATGACATCACCCTGCTTCGTCCTCCATCCTCTAGCTCTATTCTCCCTCATCCAGCATCTCATCCCCATCGTCCGAGCACTCCGTCAACGTGGTTCCTCCTCCAAGCAACCGTTGAGGAGGATTTTCTCATCTCTCTCTTTTTATCGCTTTCTAGTGTAGCACATAGATGTAATGGACATGATTCAATCATTATGAAACATTTGTTTATTCTCTCCCTATTTTCTCTTTATTTGTATTATTCTATCTCTCTCTTCTATTAATTATTCTTTAAGTAGAATAGCTAGCATAGATTAATTTCAACCAACTAATCTGCTTTCGTGATGATAATTCCTACGTGATTTTTAATCAAATGTTCACCTCCCTGTGTTCGACCCAGGACTCATCAGAGTTTTGGTTATATATCTTATCTGATAGCGGATTTTTACATAACTACAATGACAAGTTTTCAAACTCAAATCTTTTAGCGTGCGAAATCTCGCTCGTTAGACATCCCACCCTACCCCCTCTAAATGACTCTCATCACATGGAACACTCAAGGCCTTTGCGACCCCCTCTAGGGGCTTGAGGCAAAAGCCATTGGATTGATGGAGACCAGGATACAATGTGACCATTGGAAAGGTGTTACCACATCCATTCCCAGAGGGTGGGGGCATCTATCGAATGCAATCATGGGAAGGAACACAAGGGTGTGGATCTATGGAAGGAGGATCAATGGTGGGTTGAAAGCTAGATGCAACAAACCAAGTGATTAGAGTGACCAACTGTGGTGGAGGGTTCTTTTGCATATTGTTCATGCATGTGGGGAATGATGCGAAGGGTCGTAGGAGCTTGTGAAGACATATCTACCTACCACCTAAGGGAAGAATGATCCATGGAAGATTTGGGGGGATTTTAACACTATTAGAAGGAGAAGTATGGTGGGAACCTCATGACCCAACAAAATATGGAGGATTTTAATGACTGTCTACTTAATAGTGGCTTGGAAGAAATCTTGATGATTGGCCTGATGATTTCATGGTCAAACCAATCAATTGGAGAAAATGGAATTGCATGTTGCTTGGATAGGGCACTGGAAAATGCCCTTTAGTTTGACATTCTCCTTATGGAAAAGGTACACTACATTTTGGTGCAGGATAGTGACCACCTCCTCATGAAGATCCCTTTTGTGGAAGGGTAACACAAGAAGAGGCCATTCAGGTTGTATGATCAATGAGCATATAGATAGGATTTCCTACCAATGGTAACGAAGGTGTGGGAAAAGAATCTCGAGGGCAACCCTTTATTGTGGTGCACTCTGGATTTCCACCATTGGCCCAACTGTTATGACACTTATCTTGACTTTTGAAACATTTACTCTTTGGGCTCTGTGGTCGTTGATCGAATTAGCTTGTAATTTGTTCGATGGACTCCTTCATTTCGTACGGATACCTCTGTGGTTACTATTCCTATTTGGGTTGAATTTTCGGGGATTAACCTTCACCTTTTGCACCCCAATGCTTTGCTGTCTCTTGCTTATCAATTGGGGCATCCTATCTATGTGGATCAAAGAATGATCCAACGGTTGAAGCCCAGATACCCTAGAGTTTGCATTGAAGTTGATCTTTCGAAACCTTGTCTTGACTTTGTTGTGATCTTTAATGGAACGGGGAATATTGTTCAGCTTGTGGTTTTTGAAAAGATTCCTTCTTTTTGCTCTAAGTGTTTGAAGATTGGTCATAGTTTCTTCGCTTGCCCAAACCTTGCCTCTTTTGCAGGTGCTTAGGACTCTTCTCTAGTTGTCCATTCATCCTTGTGACAATATGGTTCTCAAGCGGCCATGCATGGCTCATCGCAGAAGGCAGCTAATGTGATGATGGGCCATGTTGGTCAAGCTGTTCTAGTGGAGCTTCCTCTTGCGGTTGCTAAAGACCTTCCTGATCTTAGGGGTCAGATAATGTTTTGAATGATTCAACTTGTATAACTTCTTTACCTTCTTCTTCTGGGGGGTTTCTGCCTCTCGTCCCTCTTCTGCTATACCTTAGGATGGGAGAAGAAACATCGTGTTCAGCTTTGTCGACAGGCTAAGCAGATCATAAAATAGTCTAAGGGGAAGGAGATCGATGATGCTGAACTGGGACCTTGTCCTTCCCCCAAGGTGATCTCTTTTGAAAACTCTACCTTTTTGGAGTCTGATGTTTCTTTGAATGTTTGTGATTTTTTGTCGAATGGCCCGACCTTTGAGTTGGGTTTTTCGGAAACATTCCATTTCTTTGATTCTCAGGATTCGGATGGTTTACAAAAGAAGGTTTAATTGCTTGGGAATTTAGGGATTCAAGTTAAAGGTTCTGATAAACTTCATTTTTCTAAAAAGTGCAGGCTTACATTGATGCTTGATCTATTGGAATCTAAAATTGGTAATCCTAACTGCTTGCTGTTGGCTTTAAGTGCTTGAGATTATCAAAATGCTAATAGTTCTAGTTTTGAGTTAAATCTGTCCAAGAATGGTAATATTCAAGGGGTTCCTAACTTGTCATGGGGCATATATCTTCCTATTCCCTCTTGTTCCCTAAATCCTGACCCAGATCCAGATCCTCCTCTCATTATGGAGATGCAGGATGGGGCGAAAACCTTGTGCATGAGCAATGATGCAAACCCCTTAGATTTTCAATCTAATGTGGAGACTTAAGGTGGTTTGATTTTTTATGATATGGAACCCTTGCTTCTCCAAGAATTGGCATACGAGGCACACTCTCCACTTGTGGCTAGAGGAGCCTATGGTGGTCATTTGTTGGAGGGCATGGGATGGATTACCCGAAGTCACGCCAAGTCTCCTTACAAAACCCTCTCATTATGAATTGCCTTTTCTAGAGTTACCATGGCATTTTGAATGCCCCAACATTGAATTGTCTTAAAGACATTATTTATTCCCATAAGATCAATCTCATTTTCCTGAAGGAGCCTTTTGTGGATCCCTCTACTATTGATTCTGTGAAGGACTCAATCTCTTTTACCTTTGCCTATGTTTCTGTTGATTCGCCCAAGATCTAGTGCCTGTGGGAAGATCCCATTAGCATCGCTTTTGTTTCTTCTACTTCCCAGGCTATTACGATGGTATGCTCTTATGCTGGTACGTCCCTGAAACTGACTGCTGTGTATGTGTCCACTGATGCTAAGGTGAGACTTCACCTTTGGAATTATCTTACCATTACGTCCCAACTTTCTCCCTCCTCCTGGGTCCTTGGGGGTGACTTCAACTGTATCGCCCATGACTCTGAAAAGAGTGGTGGTGTTCCTTTTGTTGATTCCCAGGCTGCTCCTTTTAGGTCTTCTATCCATAATCTTGGCCTTATTGAGATGCCTCTTGCTAGTGTCCAACTTTCTTGGTGTAATGGGAGGTGTGGGGACCACCAGATATATCAAAAGCTAGATCAGATCCTCCTAAATCCTGATGCCCATGACAATATTGATTTTGGAGCCTATCTTTCCAGAAGATCCTCTGACCACGCTCCTTTGACTCTGGTCTCTAATGCTAACACTTCTCATCAACCTCGCCCTTTTTGCTTCCAGAATATGTGGTTGAGAGACTCCACATTGTGAAATCTTGTGGAGAACACTTGGGCCCATGCCTATACTGACCCTTCCTATGATCCTATCACTACCTTCTATTCCAAACTTGCCATTCTTAAAAGGACCTTGAGACTGTGGAATAAGACGACTTTTGGGAATATTCATGTGAACGTCAAAAATCTTGAGGTCCGCTATGATGAGCTTGATGGGAAATTAGCATCCCTCTGGGATGACAATGTTGCGGCTAAGCTCACTGATGTCCACAATCAATTTGTCAGATGCCCAAGCCAAGCATTATGAATTTCTTATGCAGAAGGCGAAAATTGATAAGTTTAGTAATGGTGAGTCTAATTCTAAGTTTTTATATTCTGTCATCAAGAGATGCTTTGCGAAACGTTGTAGGGCTAATCTGATGGATGCTGTTGGTAATGGCTTTTGGTAGGATGCCTCTGCTAAAGCAATAAATTTTTATGATAAACTTCTAACTACCGAGCAACATCAGTGTTTCTCTCCTTTCCTTGAAGCCATTCCAAATATACTTGGGTCAGGGGACTCTATTCCTCTTCTTATTCCTCCTACGCAGGATGAAATCTTCAAAGCCTTATCGTAGATGCCTGCTAACTAGACTCCGGGTCTGGATGGCTTCAATGTCGAGTTCTTCACATCCTTTTAGGATCTTAGTAAGGAGGACCTATCCTCTTCTATTACCTACTTCTTTACCTCTCACAAGGGTCCCTGATCTTTCGATAACACGTTTATCTCTTTGATTCCCAAAAAGCTGGATGCTACTGAACTCTTTGATTACTGGGCAATTAGTCTCTACAATGTTTCTTATAAGATTGCATCTTCAATTCTCACCAGTCAATTGTCTAACATTATTCCCAAACTGATTTCTGTGGAGCAGGCTGGTTTTGTTAAAGATCGTTCTATTCTTGATATGTTGCTACCACCTTTGAACTTACTCAATGCATTGATCGGAAAGTTTTCGGATCTAATCTCATTATTCAATTAGATCTTCAAAACGCTTATGACAGAGTTGAGTGGGAGATCCTCTATTGCATTCTCATAAAATTTGGGTTTTCCCCATCAGCTATCTCTTTGATCTCTACTTTTGTTGAGCATCAGGGTACCTCTATTCTTATTGATGAAGTCTCCTCCAACTTTTTCAAACCCTCTCGTGGGCTTAAGCAAGGCGACCCTCTATCTCCCTATCTTTTTGTCATATTTATGGAGTCTTTTATTAGAGGGCTAAAGGAGCTCGCTTTTCATGAGAAGATTCCTCCTTTCTCTATTAAAGGCAGTATCAAACCGTCGCTTGCCCTCCTCTATCAAGACGATGTCGTCCTATTCCTCAATAGGGGCCTTCATACCATCTCTAACCTTTCCAAATTCCTTCAAGACTTCTAAGATTCCTCTGGGCAAAAGTTTATCCTTTCTAAGAGCTTCTTCTATGCTGGGAAACACTTCCTGCATGACAGAATGTCTTGTATCATTCAAATCCTAGGATTTCAGCGAGGATCTTTCCCTTTCACGTACTTAGGTTGCCCTACTTTTGCTGGGCATATGAAGATGTCCTACTTCTATCCCATTATTAAGAAAATCCAATCCAAGTTGGTTGGATGGGTAGCCAGTCTACTCTCTTCTGCATCTCGCCTGTTGTCAATCAAGCATGTTCTTTCCTCCATTCCCATCTACATCTTATCTGTGCTTGATGTCCCTAAATCCATTATTGATGCGAAGAATGCGTGATTTGTTAAAACTAGGGTTTAAGTCGTTGCAACACACAATTTTGCAATCGCTTTTAAAATTTATAAAACCTAGATAGTGGGGTATCTAAGGTCCTCCAAGGAGGCAAGTTTGCAAAATTTAATACTCTTGCTTGAAAACAGGGAAATCAACTTTCTTTCTAGGTTTTTAGATATAAGATTGTTTTAGTTTTTGAAATAATGGGCAACTATGAAAATTAAAGCAGGAAAGAGATTACACCTAACTTGCTAATACTAACACTAAAGTGACAAGCTAATATTCTCTCTAAACTCACCCTAGGCACATGGAGGCCTAGGTTAATTAGAGAGAGAAAAATGCTAGAAACCACAAAAAAAGATGCAACACAATTGAAGAAAGACAACTTTAATTAAGGAGAAAAATTATTTTATAAAAGGAAAAGTAGAGGAATGCTTCTACTCTAACAAATGAAGGTAACAAAAAACAAAAATCCTCCTGTGATGATGTCGGTGAAGAGGAGAGAGAGGGTTCTTACTCCAAGCTCAATTGCTCCTAGGCTTGAAAAGTTCTTCTCCTTCCTTGAATAGCTCCTCCAAAATGGTGTCCTCCTTAGCAAGCCCTAGAGGGTGTGCCATTGCTCCTCCAAAGGCAGGTGATATCCACCCACAAAACTCCTCCTAGGGTGGCATGTACCACACTCAAGACCTCCTCCTAAGGTCTTCCTTGCTTGGCTGCTCCTCTAGCTGGTGGTGGCACAAGAGAGAAGGGAAGAGGGGAAGGCACTAAGGGGACAGAGTGTCCCCCTAATCTTCTTCTTCTCCTTCTTCTCTTGGCTGTGAGTATGGTGGGATGGAGGGGGAAAATATCAAGTGAAAGGATGGTAGAAATGGTGGTGGTTATAGGTCATTTATAGAGTAGAGGGGGTGGAGGTTAGTCTTGACTATGGTTAAGGGAAGAGTGGTGTTATGGATGGCTAGGATATGGAAGTTGGTGGATGGATGGTGGATTAGGGTTGGCGTGGAGGTAGAAGGTTGCATGAGGTGGTAGTTATGGTGGGTGGACTAGAGTTGGTGCCAACTCTATGTGGGTTAGAGTTAAAGAGTACGTTGATGTGTTGTATGGTAGGATTAGGTTATAGGGTGGTGGTTAGGAGATGGATGGCTAGGGAAAGTTGGCGCTAACTTATGGAATGTGTGGAGGTTTGGTTAAGGGATTTGGCACCAACTTTAGGAGGGTTTAGGTGGGTTAAGTGGCGTGGGCTTTGTGAAGGGCTAGGATGGTTCCATGTGGTGGTGGTTGTGGGATCAAGGGTAGATATAAATGGTGCCAAGGTGAAGGGGTGTGGGTGGTGTTTTGGCGCCATTTATATGGTGGTTAGGAGGTGCTTAAGGTGATGTTAGGTGGCGCCAAGTATGGGTTTCTAGAAGGGGGTTAGGTGTAGGGTTAGAATAAGTTTAAAGGAGATGTGTAGGGCTAGGATGTGTGTGTGTTTTGGCTCCAAAAGAGGGGGGTTCTAGAAGGGTGAGTTGGTGCCATAGCTAGCTCATTTTGATCCAATTAAGTTAGTAAATGCTCCTACATAACGGCCAGAGAGTTATAAGTCACTGCATAATCATTTTGAGGGGAAAACAAGAAGCTAAGACTAAAACTACAATTTTACCGTCATATCATGAATGTAGTACAACCACGGGTTTTTCTACAGGTTAATTAAGGGTTAAATGATCCTAAAAGGTTAACAAGTGGGTTAGAACAATCAGAAAACGGTTTACATGTGTTCTAAGAATCAAATGACTTTTGAAACCCTAAAAATAGACCTGCTTAATTAACTGAGGTTCTGATCAAGATAAAATTCACCTAAACCTTCTAAAATTCATAGAAAATTATTCTCTAGGGTTTGAAACCTTCAATATGACCATCAGAACCCATTTTGACCCAGAATAGTCTTAGATAAATATTTGCCCTAATTTGGATTTCTACATAAATTACCCAGTCAAATGTGGTCAAAACAAAAATCCAACTCCACCATTGGATTTCTTAGGTTCAAATTAGGTTTGTACCAAAATTTAGATCTAAGATGAGTTTGTCTTGACCTTATTTGCAGCTTGGTCCTACCTGATTACATTTATGCCCTTAACTTTTAAAATCTTTTCAAACAAACCCGTAACTTTGTCGTCGTTCTCACAAAAAGATCCCTACCGCCATTAAACCATTCCTACTTGCTTCGGCAACCTTGATTTGGAAAGAACCTCTTGCTTTCTTGACGAATCCCTTTCAAAATTGAAAGAGAAGTTCGTCAAGAAATTCCCTTCCTTTTGAACCAAATCCCATGCCCCAAAACCTTCCCAATCTCTCATGCGAACTCATGAGAGATTTGGGTATCAAAGAATTTCCCAATCTGGCATGCCTTCCAAGCTTAGGAAGCTTGCTTCCCAAGCTCAAAACTTCTTCCTGAGGTCTCTAAAAGAACCTCCTCATCAGACCATTCTCCCTACTCTCGAAATCGACCAAGATTCCCTCCCAATTCCTCTCTCTCTCTCGCAGCCGAAAGCTCCTTGACGTCCGACGAGCTCCTCCATCCTTCTTCATCCTCCATTTGCAATACCAGCATCGGAGTCATCTTCCTCGTTTTTTCCCGCGTCGAGCCATACCAACCGGTGCCCTAATCCCCTTCCTCGCCATTCCCCTCTCTCCGGAGCTGTTCTCTTCTACGGCGCCGACAACACCGCAACTGGTGCCTTCTCCTTCCCACTCCATCCGCTACTACATTCAACTGCTCCTTAACTTCTTCCTCATCACACCAACACTTTCGACACACCGTTTTGACCTCGACCATGCCTCCGCGACTCCATCATCTACCTCTCTGGCCACACCTCCGACGAGGTACATCTCGCTCCACACACCACCAAACCCCACAATGACTACCTCAAAACCTTCGCCACACCTCTCCACTCATTTCCCCTCCCCTATTTCATCCTATCACCCCCTCCAATGCTCCACCAAACAAACCCACTTCCGTTCATCTCCTTCGCCTCTGTCTGCCCATCTCACACCACAAGACCACCACCCACACATTTGCCATGGTCCGGCAAAGGTCTTGAGCGAGTTTAATTGGTCCGCGAGGCTGTATTTGTGCTTTTTAGGTTTCTTCGCACTTCACTTGCTGCTGCTGTCATCTCTGCCTTGGCTCGCAGTCCTCTGGCAAGCTCAAGACCTAGTCTCACTTCCAGGAGATGCGAATTAAGTTCGCGTTCTCAACTGGAGCACCAATTAGAAGACCAACATCACTAGCAGCTTCAATTAGAGAAACAACCGTCTATTGCTTTATGCAAGAAAGTGACGTGGGATAGTTCCACATCGTGAGTAGAAAAGGCATCCAAGGCATATAGTGGAAAAAGTGGAAGAAGCTTTCTGCCTTAGAACATGGGGTGAGGTCCCTCTCACCCACGCACTTGCACCTCGTCTGTGACCTCTGCCCGCAAACCTAGCCTGGCCTGTTAACCCGCCTAAGTCTCACTCCTCACTCACCACCCATTGCTAGTGAGCCTGGACCCATGTATGCTAAGTCCGATAACTCGATTACCCCTTTGGCTCTGGGAGAGCAGATCCTAAAGAGAGAAAGAGAGGAGAGCCCGCGCGGGTAGGGGGAGGGTTTTGCTCTTGGTGAGAATTGGCTAACACTTAGCCAAATTCAGAAGCTTCCCCTGCTGTATGAAGAAAGCCAGAGATAGAAGGGTTGAAGGAAGAAGAGGAGTTGCAGAGACAGAGAGGAAAAGTAAGAGAAGAATAAGAAGAGGAAGGGTCGTAGCTGAAAGAAGAAGAAAGGCAGAGAAGAGAAAGAGAAGAGAAGAAGAACTGAGAGGCTTGAGTAGTTTAAGCCGTCTGATTTACTAATCAGACGATTGGTTTGATTACATTTCATACATATATACATTGAGTTCATTCGCTATCATCGTAAGGAGTATTTGGTTATCTAAATCACCATTTTATTCCATTATTTTTGCAGTCTAACATTTGATCCTAGTGCTACTTTATACTGAAACAGTTTTTGTTTACAATTTCATAGCTTTCTTGTCTTAAATTGCAATTTTGAGAACTGAATTCCATATTGCTCCCTGTGTTCAACCTCGGAACTTTTTTAAGTAATAAATTTATTTATTTGAGTGCTATTTTGGCTATACTACAATGCGACAATTTTAAAACACCGATTTCGCACTCGAGCATTTTGGCACCGTTGCTGGGGAGTAACTGAAAATTTAGAACTCTTGATTGCAATTCCTGATTTGGATTCTAACTTATTATATCTCTTTTGTTGTGGTTTGTTTTAGGGGGATACATTCTAGGAAGATCAGCCGCACATTAAACACGCCAGGGGCAGGTAAGTTCTAACTACTCTCTCTCTTAAGCCCTTGATTCTGAAAAGGTTAAAAGAAAAGAATCAATTAGGGCTACTTGCATTCTATCCTTAGATAATTCATTAAGTTGCCTAATTGGATATGTTTTTACAAACATTTAAACCCTGATCTGTGCATCCAATTGAAGCTTAAGGTATCTAAGGCTATCACATTCTTGTTTGAGCCCTAGGTACCACATTTTTGACAAATTAAATTGGACCAAATTAGAACCAATTAAAGATTCCAGTTTAGGGTTTTTAGAGACATACATGCTTAATCAAGAATTGATCTTCCCAAAATAATGTGTGCCTAAACCTTGATTGAACTGATCTATTCAAGCAAAACCCTAAAATTAGGCTCTTAAATTCATTTCAACACTAAAAGAGGGACCTAAATTTTTAAGGACAAACAGGTGAAGTTGACCCACCTTGTTGTTGGAACCTTGTTCTACATCTTATTTTGGTGTTAACAAAATTATTATATTTTCAATTAAGTGTTTTTTAGATTTAGGTGAAGAAGCAAGGCAAACAGGAAATGATGGAGGCTTGATGAAAAGGAGAAGATCATGATAAGGAGGCAGGATGACAAGGAAGAGTCGAGGAGAAGAAGATCATCTTCAACCTTTAGTTTACTTAGTTTAGATTTTATTTTTATAGATTTATATGCCTCTTAACAAAGAATCATAACTTAGATCGTAAAATCAATTAGAGATAAATTAAGATTTATATTGCGAACATTTTCAAAGAATGTAATTAATTAAATCACTTAAAAAAGGTACTTGTTAATCCACAAGTATCAGTAATAAAGTTTAGTACCGGTACATGTGAGTTACAGGTTTGGGTTTTGTCAAAAAAAAAAACCTGTACCCTGCAAGTACCTGTACTCATGATCAGTACCGGTATTGGAGGTAACGAGTACCGGTACTAATGATCAGTACCGGTACAAGTGGGTTACAGAATTGTGTTAAGAGTTTGAAACCCAAATCTGGAAGCAACGAGTACCTGTACAGGTACTTTAGTACCGGTACCAGGTAGCCGAGTATCCTAGGTCTGAACGACTAGAAAATTAATTCCAACAATGTGAACGTTGGGAATTAATTCCCAAAGTCTAGTAGACGAGTATCCTAGGTCCTAAACTCTATAAAATGACCCTAGAACTCTTTGTTTACACACAAGAGACACAAGAAAAGAGAAGAGAAAATCCTAGAGCTAGAATTTCAAATTCCCACCATATTCACAAGAGAAAGAAGAAGCTTGTCATCCACTCTCATAGTATTCTTGCAAGCTCAATGACACATTTTTTTTACGCATCTTCAAAGTGAATCACATTCTTTCTAGGCTCTCAAATCGGTAATATTATTCTACATATTGTTGAGAAGCTTAGGAACTTAGTTGTAAGATTAGTCTTTCTTACACCTATACTTCTTTTGTATTTGAGCATTTGCTCGTTGGGTTGTAACAAACCCGTTATTGTACTTGGGTTGAGGTAACCAGTTAATTACCTTGGTTAGTAAATTGATTCTCTCGGGGTTAAGAGAATCGGGTTAAAAACCCTAAGCTGGGAGGCTTAGGTAGTGGAGTATCCAAGGGAGGGGAACCACTTTACATTTTGTGTCCTTTGTGGTTTTAATTATTTGTGCAAATCTTTTTGTATTACTAACATTGTGCTAAAATATTTGTGTGCGCGTCGATTGCCATATTACATATCTTCAGATTCTCTATCAAGTGGTATCAGAGCGAGTAGCGAGAAGAAGTAAAAACTCTTGCTCGCGATGGCATCAACCTAAAGGCGCACGGAAGGATAATCGTCAACTCGTCCTCCCTATTTCGATGGGATGGACTACGGGTATTGGAAGAGGAGGATGCAAGTCTTCCTCAAAGCCATGGACGAAGATTCATGGACTCTCATTCAAGAGAGGTACATGGATCCGAAACCGCTGGAAGGAGTGGCATGGATGGTGGATCAAAAGAAGAAAATTGTCAGCAATGTGAAGGCGAAGAATGCACTGTATTGTGCGTTACCAAGGGAAGAGTCCAACCGGACCTCCGCATGCGAGTCTGCCTACGAGATATGGAATAGTCTGCAAATCACCTATGAAGGTACGAGTAAGGTTAAAGAAGCACATATTTCTATTCTAATAGAAAGCTATGAGTGTTTCAGGATGCAGAAAGGTGAAACAATCAAAGGGATGTACACAAGATTTGGAGAGATCGTGAATCCCATGAAGAATCTTGGAATCAAGCTGAAAGAAGAGTAGCTTGTAATAAAGGTTTTAAGATCACTTACAAGTGATTGGTCTCCAAAGACCACAGCCATCCAAGAAGTGAAAGACCTTTCTACTCTCTCTTTATATAATCTAATTGGAAGCTTCATGGCATATGAAGTCCAATTGGAGAATATGAAGAAGAACGAGGAGAAGACGACAAGCAAGAAAAAGAGCATTGCTTTTAGTGCAATTAAGGAGGACTCAGATTCAAGCACCTCAGAATCTGAAGATGAAGAAATGAAGATACTCACAAGAAAGTTCCAGAAATTTCTTCAAAAGCAAGGTAAGAAAGTGAATAAAATTTCATCTGATATTATTTGCTATGAATGCAAGAGAAAGGGTCACCTACAAAAGGATTGCCCTGTAAACAAGGAGGACAATAGGAAAGAAATAAAGGAGCTCAAGAAGAAAAAGAAAGCGCTTAAAGCGACACGGGATGATAGCGACTCTGACATGGATACCGACTCTAGCGAATCAGAATCCGAAGACGAGGTCTCACATCTTTGCTTGGTGGCAACTTTAGAAGATACGGACAACGAGGTAAACCCTGATTTTTTAGTTGAAGAATTATTAGAAGCATATGAAGAGCTATAACATAAAGCTAGGTAATTTAAAAAAGAAAATAAGGTTTTAAAGAATAATTAATAAACATTAGAATTAGAAAAGTCATGTTTAGAAATAGAATTAGAAATGTCAAAGGAGACTAACTCACAATTGCATGCAAAAATAGTAGAACTAGAGGACATTTATGAACATTTTGAGGGAACTTTAAATAATTGAAAAACAACAACTAGGTTTAATATAGAATTTTGTGATGATCTAAAAGCAAGGTTTAAAATTAGAAAGAATACACAAAATCAATCGCATGCACCTAGGATGCATGGATGTATCAAAGGCTAAAAATCCCAAGAATTATAGATCTAATACTAAAAAGGTCTATAAATCTTAGGATTTGAAAGGTACTAACTCTAAACGACCCAAAAGAAAATGGGTACCTAGAAATGATATTTATTTTGCAGGAATATATCAAAGAGATTAGTGGGTGTTCAAGGCATACAACGGAACATTTCAACCTTTTTATAGGTTGAATGAAGATAAAGAACGATGACCTAATGGAGCTTGGTACCCACATTCATCATTTTACTATTGGTAAACTTTATGGTATAATATTTCCTCAATTGTTTTGTGATTGACAAAAAGGGGGAGAAAAATAAAGGGCAAATAGTAATATTTTTAGGAGCTTATATTGAGGGGGAGGATTAAAATCAAAATTTTTCCTTCATATAACATTGTTAAATTTTTTAATTATCTATTTGCAAGATACTTTTGTCAACACCAAAAAGGGGGAGATTGTTGGAACCACGTTCTACATCTTGTTTTGATGTTAACAAAATTATTATTAATTAATGTTTGCAATTAAGTGTTTTTCAGATTTAGGTGAAGAAGCAAGGCAAACAAGAAATGATGGAGGCTTGATGAAAAAGAGAAGATCATGATAAGAAGGAGGCAAGATGACAAGGAAGAGTCGAGGAGAAGAAGATCATCTTCGACCTTTAGTTTATTTAGTTTAGATTTTATTTTTATAGATTGTATATGCCTCTTAACAAAGAATCATAACTTAGATCGTAAAATCAATTAGAGATAAATTAGGATTTATATTGCGAACATTTTCAAAGAATGTAATTGATTAAATTACTTAAAAAAGGTACTTGTTAACCCACAAGTACCGGTACTAAAGTTTAGTACCGGTACAAGTGAGTTACAGGTTTGGGTTTTATCAAGAAACAAACCTGTACCCTGCAAGTACTGGTACTCATGATCAGTACCGGTACTGGAGGTAACAAGTACCAGTACTAATGTCCAGTACCGGTACAAGTGGGTTACAGATTTATGTTAAGAGTTTGAAACCCAAATCTGGAAGCAACAAGTACTTGTACAGGTACTTTAGTACTGGTACCAGGTAGCCATTGGCTCAATTCTGAATGGCTAGAAAATTAATTCCAACAATGTGAACGTTGGGAATTAATTCCCAATGTCTAGTAGACGAGTATCCTAGGTCCTAAACTCTATAAAATGACCCTAGGACTCTTTGTTTGCACACAAGAGACACAAGAAAAGAGAAGAGAAAATCTTAGAGCTAGAATTTCAAATTCCCACCATATTCACAAGAGAGAAAGAAGAAGCTTGCCATCCACTCTCATAGTATTCTTGCAAGCTCAACGACATGTTTTTTTCACGCATCTATGAAGCGAATCATGTTCTTTCTAGGCTCTCAAATCGGTAATATTATTCTATATATTATTGAGAGGCTTAGAAACTTAGTTGTAAGATTAGTCTTTCTTATACCTGTACTTCTTTTGTATTTGAGCATTTGCTCGTTGGGTTGTAACAAACTCGTTATTGTACTTGGGTTGAGGTAACCCGTTAATTACCTCGGTTAGTAAATTGATTCTCTCGAGGTTGAGAGAATTGGGTTAAAAACCCTAAGCTGGGAGGCTTAAGTAGTGGAGTACTCAAGGGAGGGGAACCACTATACATTTTGTGTCCTTTGTGGTTTGAATTATTTGTGCAAATCTTTTTGTATTACTAACATTGTGCTAAAGTATTTGTGTGTGCGTAGATAGCCATATTACATATCTTTAGATCCTCTATCACTTGTTGGGTTAACCAATTTTCAAATTAGGTCACTTTTTGCAGTCAACACATCTTAATGTTCAAGTGAAATCCTAAGCACCCTTGCTCTTAATTAAAACTGGTAGACTTAAGAGGTCAAGTCCCCATTTTGGTCTACCTGGAACATCAGTGACAAGAGTGGTCGGGTAGGGGAAACCTTGTAACTCGTGGGGGCACTTTACCGTGTAGGAGTCTTTGTGGGACACTCCTTCTCTGGCTACCCAGGTAATTCTCAGATGGACGGCTTTCTAACTAAGGGGTATCATCTGCCCCAAACCTCTATAGTCATCTAAGATTTTTTGGGTGTCTTGATTAGGTCCATCACATTCTACCTCTCATCTAGTCCATCAGTGTATGTTCGGGAGGAGGTCTCTTAGACCATCCTTGAGGCCTCCTTTAGCTACTCATTCACGTCGAGGCCAAGCCTCGACCTCCTTGTTTGTGCAACAACACAATCCTATTGATATCTCTTCCGATTCATCTGAACCTGATTCTCCTTCATTCCTCATCATGGGACAACCCACAAAAGAAAATAATATTGAAAATCAACTTTAGCGCCTCAATGATCTAATCCAAGCCTTTGTGAACCCACCACAGTGTCCGATGATGCTAGATCACTGCAATCCCGCTGCAGTGGCAATTGAACCTCGAGTACAAATCCCCACTGGAGGTCCTAACACTGAACTCAAGCCCAATATTATTGATGCTATTCCCAAATTCCATGGGCGTAATTTCGAAGATCCTTTCCAGCATATCAAATAACTTAAGCATCTGGCCCAGACCTTCAGGTCAGAAGCTTAAAATTGGGATGTCCTACTCATGAAAATGTTCTTCTCTCTCATGGATAAAGCTGCTCACTGGTACCAAACCCAAATGAATCCAATCAACACCTGGGCAGAACTTCAATCCGAGTTTTTGAGAAAGTTCTTCCCTATTAGTCGGACAAATGCTTTATAGCACCAGATCACACATTTCATATAGCAAGCAGGAGAACCACTTCACGAGACATGGGATTGTTTTCTGGATCTCATGCGAAAGTGCCCCCACCACGGAGTTCCTAAATGGGAATAAGTCCAGTCTTTCTACCAGGGACTCCGTGAGGATATTCAATTATTCGTTGATGCGACCTGAGGAGGAAACATCATGGGTCAACATGGAGACACTGTGTGGGAGACTCTTGAATATGTGCGAGAACTCCATCAATAATGAATCCATGGGCATGTTCGACCGGACGAATGCCCGTGCATTGACAAATCCAAAGGGAGTACATGAGACATAGGGCATGTCCTCTTCCGTAGACTTGGAACTGATGGCCAGTCATCTGGGCAAGGCCTCTATTATTGAGAAGAAGGTGGATGAGCTAACTCGACCAACCGTGCACAACATCTATCACCGTCCTTCTGCGCAAGCCACCTCTGTGCAAAACCTATTCATGCAACCACCCTCTGGCAGGGAGGCCGTGCACAACATCTATCACCGTCCTTCTCAGAGGATGGATCCGTATCCATCCCAGTCTGATTCTGGTTTCGGAGGAAACTCTAGACCTACCTACTCTAGTTGGGGGAACTCTAAACCCTCGTATTCTAATATTCCTGAGGTTCCTTAGACCTGCGAGAACCTCAACGCCATTCATAATGATCCATTCTCAAACACTTGCAACCCTAGATGGCGTAATCATCCCAATTTCACATGGTCAGGCAATAATCAAAATCAGAGACCTCAATATCAGTCTCGACCACAAGCTCCTCATCCATATCAGCCGCCTCAGCCTTGGCCTAACCCAACTTATCAATCTAGGCCAACTCATATAGATCAAATGACTCTTATCCTGTAGACTCTGGTTGAAATTCAGAAGACGAATGCAGCTATGCAAAAATAGCACAGTGATGAGATAACAGAGGTTCGCAATCAACTTGCCCAGATGGCAAATCCTCGCCAACCTAGTGCACTTCCTTCACAACCTCTGCCTAATCTGAATAAGGTGTCGAACTAGAGGCACGTTATGAACCCAAATCTAGGCCAAGCTCACTTTATTTATCAGGCCCCTTCTACTCCATCACCTGACAGGATGGAGGCTTAGACATCATATACTGGTTACCAGCAGCAAGCACCTCTTTTAGCCACACCAAACCTGAACCAAGTGGGATTGAATTATGTTGCTACCCATACTGGCAAAACAACATAGGGCCCACCTTATCCAAGCCAATCCTAACCTGGTGATACAAACCCTAACCCTAGGATAGTCATCCAGGACACCTCTATCCCAGATTAAGAACCTAGACCTATTCTAGAGGAACCATCTAAGGTTCCATTTCCTAAGGCCTTGACCAAAGGAAAAAGGATAACCAAAACAGTGGCACCTGAGGTGGACCTGGTTAAGCTCTTTGAGTAGGTCCATATAAGCATCCCCTTGATGGATGCGATACGCCACATACCAGCTTACGCACGATTTCTGAAAGACGTATATACATCTAAGCATAAGCTATGAATCACAGACTAGAATCCGATCATATTGTCAGAGCAAGCCAGCTCTGTCATTTTGAGCAATCTCTCGCTTAAGGCAAATGACCTAAGCACCCCCCTGATCTCCTGTGAAATTGGTGATATACGATTTGATCAAGCTTTATTAGACTTAGGAGCCTCTATAAATTTGATACCTACATCCCTACTAGACTACTTTGAGGAATCTGAACTTAAACCGATAGAAATGACTTTGCAACTAGCCGACCGATCAATTAAGTCATCAAAAGGAATTCTCGAGCATGTCATAGTTAGGGTACGTGATTTCTATTTTCCAGTAGATTTTATCGTCTTAGACATGGTTGCTCCTGAGAATGTGAAGAATACACCGATCATACCAGGAAGACCCTTTCTGGGCAATGCTAGGGCTAATATCAATTGTGAGGAGGGCCAAATTGAATTAAAATTTGGGAGCAAGACACTGAAGATTGACATCTTTAAGGCCCAACAAGGAATTAATTGCCGAGTCATAGAATAGATTTGCAATATTAAAGCTGTAATTGACGACTTTATCGGGGAAAACCAATTATTTCTGATCAACCACAAGAGAATCAAAACCCGCAATTAGAAGAGGTCAAACTCAACCTAGACACACCCATAGCTCCTTCCTTTACTCTCGACACCCACCTTGAACCACCCGCTGTTTCTGACAACCCAATTTTGGAATTAAAGCCTCTTCCCAATCATCTCAAGTATGTCTTTTTGGGTTCCAATCAGACGTTTCCTGCGATTATCAACTCCTAACTCACACCTGATCAGGAAACATGCCTACTTTCTGTTCTTCAGCAACATCAAAGAGCCATTGGATGGACTCTCGATGATCTGACTGGTATCAGCCCTTCATACTGTACACATCACATCTACACTGAAGAGGGCTTACGACCATCCCGTGAAATGCAAAGACGCCTGAATCCAAATCTGCAAGATGTCATGAAAAAGGAGATTATCAAGTGGTTAGATGCAGGGATCATCTACCCAATCTCTGACAGTCGATGGGTGAGCCCAATCCAAGTTCCTAAGAAGGCAGGGCTCACTGTCATCACGACTGAAATCGGAGAAACCATATCGACCAGTATAGCAAACTCGTGGAGAGTCTGCATTGATTACAGAAGACTCAATTCCTCCATGAAGAAGGATCATTTCCTACTACCGTTCATTGATCAGATTCTCGAGAAACTAGCGGGAAATCGATTCTTCTGCTTTTTGGATGGGTACTCCAATTATAATCAGGTCGCAATCCATCCTGAGGACCAAGAGAAGACCACCTTCACCTACCCCTTCAGAACATACGCATTCCGAAGGATGTCGTTCGATCTCTGCAATGCACTCGCTACTTTTTAGTAGTGCACGCTTGCCATATTCTCAGATGTGGTAGGTGAATACCTTGAAGTCTTCATGGATGACTTCTCGGTATTTGGTGAATCATTTGACGATTGCCTCCTGCACTTAGTCCAGATCCTCAGGCGATGCATCGATTTGAACTTGGTTCTTTCTTAGGAAAAGAGCCACTTCATGGTACCTGAGGAAATTGTCCTGGGAATCTTATCTCTGAAAAGGGCATCCAGGTTGATCGAGCCAAGGTGAATATGATTTCCAAACTCCCTATGCTTAGCTCTGTCAAAGACATCCGATCCTTCCTAGGGCACGTTGATTTTTACAGCCGATTCATTCACGATTTCTCAAAAATCGTGCGTCCACTTACTAATCTGTTATCTAAGGATATCCCCTTTGAAATCATCGAGGAGTGCACTCAAGCATTTGAAATCCTACGTGATCGAGTTACTTAAGCACCTATCCTGCAGTCCCCTAATTGGTTTCAACTCTTTAAGATCATGTGCGATGCATCTGATTACGCTGTAGGTGCGGTACTTGAGCAGAAAATAGATAGGAAACCCATGGTCGTTTAATACGCTAGCAAGACACTTGATGAGGCTCAACGTAACTACACAGTTACTGAGAAAGAGCTGCTAGTCGTAGTATTTGCCCTGGAAAAATTTAGATCGTATCTTTTGGGTTCCCGTGTTATCATTTACTTGGATCACACTGCTGTGAGACACCTCCTTGCGAAAGACACGAAACCTTGGCTAATCCGCTGGATCTTGTTGTTGTAAGAGTTTGACCTTAAGATTCGGGACAAGGCGAGAAAACAGAATGTGGTAGCTGATCACTTATCCCTCCTTCCTTCCGACATTATCGACCCTTCCAAACCCATTACTGAACATTTTTTGGATGAGCACCTCCTGACTATCAGTTCAAGACTTCCATGGTTTGCTGATCTAGTAAACTACTTGGCATCACATTAGATCTCATCCGATTGGCCAAAAGCCAAGGAGGACAAATTACTTTTTGATGCCAAGTACTACTTATGGGAAGACCCATATCTCTTCCGCATTGGTGTTGATCAGATCATCAGACGATGCATCCCGGAAGCGGAAATTCAGGACATTTTGTCCATCTGCCATGACCAGGCTTACGGTGGATACTTCTCTGGTCATAAAATCGCAGCAAAAGTCCTCCAATGCAGCTTCTATTGGCCCACAATTTTCAAAGACGCATACAATCACTATAAGGCATGCGCTCATTACCAAAACTTAGGCAACATGAGCTACCGCGATATGATGCCTTTACAGTCGATTCTCGTATGCGAAATCTTCGATATCTGGAGGATTGATTTCATGGGACCCTTCCCTGTTTCGGACGGCTTCGAATACATTCTGTTCGCTGTTGACTACGTGTCCAAATGGATCGAAGCCATTTCAACTCTAACCAACGATCATAAGGTGGTTATCAAATTCATTCATCATAACAACTTTTCTCGGTTTAGGATTCCACATGCCATAATCTCTGATGGAGGGACCCATTTCATGAATGCTCAATTCAGATCACTGATGACCAAGTATGGGGTGTCACATAGAAGCTCAACTAGTTATCACCCCCAAACTAACGGTCTAGTTGAGTTATCAAACTGAGAGATCAAGAAAATCCTCCAGGTCATTATTCGACCTGACATGAAAGATTGGTCATCTTGACTTCCGGAAGCTTTGTGGGCTTATAGGACCGCCCAGAAAACCCAATTAGGCATGTCTCCCTTAAGATTGGTGTACGGGAAGGCATGTCACCTCCCCGTCGAATTGGCGCACAAAGCCTATTGGGCTGTACGGAACTGCGATCTTGATCTTTCTAAGGCAGGAACCCACAGAAAGCTTCAAATGAGCGAGATTGATGAACTACGCCATGGCGCGTATGAGAACTCGCTAATTTACAAAGAGTGGGTTAAGGCCTTTCATGACAAGCACATATCCAGAAAGATCTTTTTCCGTGGTCAGAAAGTCCTACTCTTTGACGCCAAACTCAAATTGTTCCAAGGAAAACTCAAATCAAAATGGATTGGACCACATCTTATCAGACGAATCTTTGGAAATGGAGCTGTTGAAATCAGCCAACCTAGGCTTGATTCAGAACCCTTTGTTGTGAATGGTCAGCGACTCAAGTCATTCATTGAACTCTCCGATGCGAATAGGGCTGAGGTATCTTTTGATCTCCATTCTCCCTGAGCTTATTGCACCCGGCTGATGGCATTAAACTCAGAGCTTAACAGGAGGCAACCCATCATCTCTTTGAAAAACTTAAAACCCTTGTTGACACATCTTATGTTGAACTCATATTGCACTTTAGGGTTCATCCATTAGAATAGCCAACTCCACCTCTGGTACCCGTACCCGAGCTTGAAATCATACGCAACAGTCATCCCAACCCATCCACCAACTTAACACCTATTCTAATGAATGATCTAAGTTGAACTCGAACCCATCTAATTTACAATGAGGGCATTGCAAATCGTAGGCATGGGGGGGGGGGTTATTAAAGTGCAAAATGCTGTGAAAATCACTACACAGGAAAGGGTTTCATCAAAAAAATCACATATTCCAAAAGAAATCAAAAAAATAATTTTTTTTTGAAAAAGAACAAAAATAGAAGGGAGAAAATTTTGAATCGATGGCATATCATGTTTGAGGAGAAAAAGGGAGGAGATAAAAATGTAAAAAAGGAGCACAATTTGAAAAGAAAAGAAAAAGAGATAGTCATTAGTAAAAGATTAAGGAATTGACTTAATTCCAGACCAAATCAAAAGAAAGAGAATGAAAGATAAAGAGTGCTAAAGAAACAAAAAGAGATTAGTAGGAACACTGATCTTAGGCCTCTTGGGCTGCTATCCTAGGCTTAAAAATTCAAGTATCCACTAAGATTTGGATAATCCTCAAGAGGTTGAAGAAAATACGAAGCTTATGTATTATGTCTAAGGCTTAGGGATTATTCGGCCTTGTTAACTGCCCTCTGGTTTACGAGACTTGGTAACCTAAGCACCCCAATCCACACATATTTTGGTTCAGTGTGCCTAAGTATCAAAATCACGCAAATGCGATAAATCTATTCTGAAAAAGTTACCTAAATTAGGAGCGGCTGATCAAGATAAGTTAATTTGGATGAGTTCCCAGTGCAGAGAAGCGAGAAATTCCCCTCAAAGATGCACAATAACATATCGCCTCCTTGGTGCTTGTCTCCTAGGATATCTAAATATCCTACTAGGGGCATGTAAGCACCTTATGCTGGTTCAGATGCCATGGGCAGCATTATCATGAAATGTCAACTACTAGGGTCTGGATTTAGCTACAGAATGCCATGGGTGGGATTATCTTGAAATCTCGAAAGCCAGGGTTCTGGGGGTTGCCATGGGCGGTGCTATCTTGAAGTATCAATTACTAGGGACCCTGCGAGGATTGATGATGGGAACTAGGAATTTGATATAGATCATGTTGTAAGGCTAATTCGAAGCTAGAAATAAAAAGAAAAGGGAGAGAAAGCTCTCCAAAAATAAAGAAAAGTTCTTCTGTCACTCTCTTACAAAAACACACTGTAAACTGAACCTGGGCTAAAACTTGTTACAAGCACGGGTGCTTTAACACGTAGTTCAACGAACCTTAGGTTAGTTTCTGTGGGCCTTAGAAACCTTCGCAGTGGACTGAGGCTAGAGCTGGTCAGGTCCAGATCTTGGTTGATACTTGAGTACCTCTAGGCCTACTATCAACACTCTGACCTAATATACAAGAAAAAGCACACATCAGAGTTTTAAGCATCAAAAGGCATATGGTATAGAATCAAAGTTAATACCTTGAAATTTTGCTAAGGGACTAGAAAAAGCTAGGAATGGGGGTATGATGGAAACACCATCATGAGCCATAGCTAGCTCATTTTGATCCAATTAAGTCAGTAAATGCTCCTACATAGCGGCCAGAGAGTTATAAGTCACTGCATAATCATTCTGAGGGAAAAATAAGAAAATAGGGCTAAAACTGCAATTTTACCATCATAACATGAATGCAGTACAACCATAGGTTTTCCTAGGAGTTAATTAAGGGTTAAATGGTCCTAAAAGGCTAACAAGTGGGTTAGAACAATCAGAAAAGGGTTTGCACGTGTTTTGAGAATCAAATGACTTTTGAAACCCTAAAAATAGACCCACTTAATTAACTGAGGTTCTGGTCAAGATAAAATTCACCTAAACCTTCTACAATTCATAGAAAAATATTCTTTAGGGCTTGAAACCTTCAATTTGACCATCAGAACCCGTTTTGACCCAGAATAGTCTCAGACAGACATTTACCCTAATTTAGGTTATTGCATAAATTACCCAGTCAAACATGGTCAAAACCAAAATCCAACTTCACCACTGGATTCCTTAGGTCCAAATTAGATTTGCACCAAAATTTGGACCCAAGATGAGTTTGTCTTGACCTAGTTTGCAACTTGGTCTTGTCTGATTACGTTTATGCCATTAACTTTCAAAATATTTTCAAGC
Source organism: Thalassia testudinum (assembly GCA_037157565.1). Lineage (NCBI taxonomy): Eukaryota > Viridiplantae > Streptophyta > Magnoliopsida > Alismatales > Hydrocharitaceae > Thalassia > Thalassia testudinum. The sequence goes on from JAZHRO010000036.1 coordinate 67,010,752, forward strand.
AGACCCCTAACTTTGTCATCATTGTCACAAAAAGGTCCCTTCCACCATTAAACCTATTCCTACTTTCTCCGGCGACCTTGATTTGGAAAGAACCTCTTGATTTCTTGACAAATCCCTTTCAAAATTGAAAGGAAAGTTCGTCAAGAAATTCCCTTCCTTTTGAACCAAGTCCCACGCCCCAAAACCTTCCCAATCTCTCATGCGAACGCATGAGAGATTTGGGTATCAATGAATTTCCCAATCTGGCAAGCCTTCCAAGCTTGGGAAGCTTGCTTCCCAAGCTTAAAACTTCTTCCTGAAGTCTATAAAAGAACCTCCTAATTAGACCATTCTCCCTACGCTTGAAATTGGCCAAGATTCCCCCTCCAATTTCTATCTCTCTCTCTCTCACTCTCTCGACTGAAAGCTCCTCGACGTCTGGTGAGCTCCTCCATCCTTCTTCGTCCTCCATTCGCAATACCAGCAGCATAGTCATCTTCCTCATTTTTTCCCATGTCGAGCTGTACCAGCTGACGCCCTAATCTCCTTCCTCGCCGTTCCCCTCTCTCCGGAGCTGTTCTCTTCTCCAGCGTCAGCAACACCACAACTGGAGCCTTCTCCTTCCCACTCCGTCTGCTACTACATTCAACTGCTCCCTAACTTCTTCCTCATCACACCAACACTTTTGACATGCCGTTTCGACCTCAACCACGCCTTCGCGACTCCATCATCTACCGCTCCGGCCACACCTCCAATGAGGTACATCTCGCTCCACACACCACCAAACCCCTTGCCGACTACCTCAAACCCTCTGCCACACCTCTCTGCTCATTTCCCCTCTCCTATTTCATCCTATCGCCCCCTCCAACGCTCCACCGAGCAAACCCACTTCTGTTCATCTCCTTCGCCTCCGTCCGCCCACCTCACGTCCTCTCATGCCACAAGACAACCACTCACACATTCGCCGTGGTCCTATGAAAGTCCTGAGCGAGTTTAATTGGGCCGCAAGCCATATTTGTGCTTTTCAGGTTTCTTCGCACTCCGCTCACTGTGGCCATCATCTCCACCTTAGCTTGCAGTCCTCTGGCAAGCTCAAGACTTGGTCTCACTTCTAGGAGATGCAGATTAAGTTCGCTTTCTAGCATGTGTTAAGAAGTGTCATTATAGTCGCACTTGCAACGTCGGTTTTAAAGTAAAGAAATGGAGGTGAGTCCGAGTGTCGGTCTCAAGTAGGTGTGAAAACTGGATTTTGCTTATCACTTGTCATGGAAATTGCAGAGTTTTGCTTGCAAAAAGGTGTGGTTGGAAAGTGAGATAGAGAGATAGAGAGAGAGAGATTAGGGTTAGAGTCATTTCTTTCTTTAAGATGCAACTTGAACAAGAAATAAAGTAAACAACTGAATTGAAAGTAACTTCATTAATCATGAAGCTTTAGTTCACAGATTACAACATTAGATACATGCTTAAACGTAAGTAACGGAAAGCTTAAAAGAGAGGAAGAGTGAGAGAGGGGGGCAGAGCGGCGAGGCAGCCATGGCGGTGGAGAAGGCTTCGTCGGCAGCTCGTCGTCTCCGACGATTACAAGAGGACCTAAAGCTAGCTAAGAGAGGGGTAGAGTAGTTGCAAGGGAAGTGAGTGCCTTGAATGAGTGGTTGGAGGGGGTTTAAATAGGGAAAAGGGCTTTTTAAAAGAAGAAGGGGTTTTAGTGACATCTGGGACATCGCTAAAACCCTTCAAAAAGCGTCGGTGAAGCCCCCAGCCCTCTGGTCGTACGCCTGCACCGTTCTTCTTCGCGCCTGATCCATGGCCGCTGCATGAGAGCCATCTGATCGAAGATTGGACGGCTGAGATCCTCCCCTGGGCGCGCTTGGATCGCGCCTCAGGCGCACGTGCGTGCGGGAGTCATTGCCCGACGTGCGTGCGTGCGTGGAAGCTCGCTGCCTGAGGGCGCGCCGCGTGATGCTATCTCGGCCTCCCGCTGCTGATCAGGCGACCCAATTTTGCCGTGCACCTCACTGCCTTTAATTTCCCCACACTGCACGGCTCAAACCCGCGCCGCGTGCGTGCGGGTGTGCGCGTTAACCACTGTGCCACGCCCGTTGCTTTGTCGCGGTGACTGCGGGCATGCGCGCGATTCTCGGCCGTCCGATCGAAGATCGACAGTCGAGATTTGATCTCCAGCTGAAGGTGGAAGCGGCGCGGTGAGCGGGCGCCACGTGGTTGATCATCAAATCAACGGTTAGAACTTCTTGGGCCCATTGTAGGAGCTCCGGATGTCGAATTTGGTCGATCTTGAGTCCGTTGGACTCTGTTCGTCATTCTGAATCCATCTATGCGGTCCGATTTTTCATCTGAGGCCTGCTTTGACAAGTGCTTACACAAATGGCCATTAATACAGTTTTATAAACAATCTTGGTATATGATGCATGCAATGCTCCCATTCTACTTATGTTGTGCCTTTTATTCTTAAGATGGGCCCTATTTAACAAAATTATCACCCCCATATGCAATGTTATCATACCCCCATGCTTACTCCTTGCTAGTCCCTAGCAAGGTTTATTCTAGCCTTTATTTTCTTTCAGAATTTAAGAAATAATTGCTTAGACACTTCGTCACTTGTCAATAGGAGGAAATATACTAAGATCTTAATCTACAAAGACTAAGTAGTGCCCGGGTGTCTGCCAAAATACAAATCACCCGAATCCTTACTTTAATGTATATAACTATACTTATGTATATGTATATATATATATATATATATTTTAGAATTTTTTTGGAATTCAGTGTGGGTTGGTAACATTTTACGGCTACCCAACCCACCCAAAACTCGATCAAAACCCTAAGTGCTAAGCATCTTGGTGTGAAGATTGTGATAAACTCACTCAACGGTAATTTAGACAGACTTCGGGTTTCTACGCCCCTAGGTGACCAGAAGAGGAAATATATTTGCCTGAAGGTGTATTTGTTTGATCGGTAGCTTTCTCCCTACGTTTGTTTTAATTGGGGTCAACAAAAGGATTTTTCCAGTGTATATCTCCCCAGCTTGTACTACTTCCCCACTTCTTCCTTAAGTGTTTTGGTTCTTTTTTGTGCAATTATTTAGCTGGGCTCTGGACAACCGACCAATGGGCTGTTACCCACGATCACTTGTCAGCCATACTCATGCGGTGAAGTGTGGTTTATTTTCTTTTCTTCTCATTTTTTTTTTCGTAGGTGGCTTCCTTGATCTCAAATGTACCTAGAGGCAATGAAGAAGAAATGGTCCCGTGGCTGGGTTCTGGACAACCTGCCAATGGGCTGTTACCCACGACAACTTGCCAGCCATACCACCCTAGAGAGTTCATTGGCTACCTAATTTCTATCAAAATCTTCGAGGAGTGATTCTATGTAGAAAATGTGTGCAGATGCTTAGACTCAAAGTTTTTCTGAGTTAGAGGGTGAGTTGATAAGTCGTATACTTATCACCTTATTTAGTAGGTGGATTAGAATAGCTTAAGGTTGCAAGGATTCGAAGCTAAATCCATATTTTAACGGACACCAGGGCTGATTAAGCCTGAAGGCCTGAAAAGTCTAAGTGTTTAAGTTCTTTTTGTATTATTTCCCACTATTGACAAGTTTCTAATGCCTAAGTTTCTTCCTAAATTCAATTTTTTTTTAATTTTATTTTATTCAGACTGATTAAATGAGCTTAGGATCATGCAATTTACCACCCTGTCATGCTTAAGTTGGACAATGTCCTCATTGGCAAATACATGGATGCATAGGGGTTCAAAAAGGTAGTACCTGAGTGACGTAAAATACTGAATCAGTCTGAATCCTCTGGGTTGCCTCCCAGGAAGCGCTGAGTTTAATGCCTCCAGCTGGGTGGTGCTTCATGTCATCCCTCAACGAGGGTGACACTCTCCTTTGGGGGAACCTGGGCCAGGAAGTGCTTCAATCTTTGACCATTAACTGTAAAAGTGTGCCCAGTGTTAGGATCAGCGATTTCAACTGTCCCATTAGAGTAAGGCTTAACCACCCAAAATGGTCCTGTCCATTTGGACCTGAGTTTCCCTGGGAAGAGTTTTAGGCAGGCGTCAAACAGCCAGACTTGCTGGTTAGGCTCAAAAGCTTTTCTATGAATGAGTCGGTCGTGGACGACTTTCATTTTCTCCTTATATAGTCGACTATTTTCAAAAGCGTCCCGACGAATTTCTTCGAGCTCAGGCACTTGGAGCATCCTCTCTGCACCGGCTAACTGGGAATCCATGTTACATTGCTTGACAGCCCAGTAAGCTTGGTGTTCCAATTCGACAGGAAGATGGTAGGCTTTGCCAAAGAACAAATGCATCATCTAGTCGTGTGGACCAGTCTTTCCTGTCAGGTCTCACAGTCTTCTGTAAAATGTTCTTGATTTGTCATTTGAGACCTCGCCCTGCCCATTTGTTTGCGGATGATATGGGGTAGTAATGCGGTGGTTCACCCCGTATTTTCTAAGTGGGGCACAGAATTAGGAATGGATAAAATGGCTTCCACCATCACTGATCATGGCCTTGGGTATTCCAAATCGGGAAAAGATGTTCTGCTTAACAAAGTCCATGACAGTCCTGTGATTGCATCGGTGGGTGGCGACGGCTTCAATCCATTTAGAAACATAGTCTACTGAGACTAGGATGTACTCGAAGCCGTTGGATGGTGGAAAGGGACCCATAAAATCGATACCCCAAACGTCGAAGATTTCGATAATCAGAATGGGTTGGAGGGGCAACATATCTTTCTTGGTCATGGTCCTCAGCGTTTGGCAGCGTGAGCAAGTCTTGGCAAAGTTGTGTGCATCCTTAAATAGGGACAGCCAGTAAAATCTAGACTGCAGAACCTTTGCAGTTGTTTTCTTTCCAGAGAAGTGGCCACCACAAGCCTAGTCATGACAGAAGGAAAGCACACTCTGGACTTTGTTCTCGGGGATACACCTCCTGATGATCTGGTCGGCACAGAGGTGAAACAACATGGGATCATCCCAGAAATAGTGCTTGGCCTCAGCCAAGAACCTGTCCTGTTGCTGTCTGGACTAACTGTGCGGGGTTTATCCTACAACTAGGTAGTTGACGTAGTCAGCATACCATGGCAGTCTTTTGTCTTGCACAGCCAGAATGTGTTCATCGGGGAAGGCATCAGATAGAGGTAGGGAGGCTCCAATGTGGTCTGGATGAAGTCTAGACAAGTGGTCAACCACCACAATCTTCGATCCAGCCTTGTTGCGGATTTCCAGGTCAAATTCCTGCAGAAGCAGGATCCATCTGATGAGCCTGGGCTTTGTGTCCTTCTTGGCCAATAGATGCCGGATGGCTGAATGGTTGGTGTAAATAATCACATGGGATCCCAGCAAGTACGATCGAAACTTTTCAAGTCCAAAGACTACATCGAGTAACCCTTTCTCTGTGACCATATAATTTCGTTGGGCCTCGTCCAACGTTTTGCTCGCACAATAGATCACCACGGGCTTCTTGTCTTGCCTTTGTCCCAAGACAGCGCCTATGGCAAAATCTGATGCATCACACATAATCTCAACGTCCTGGGACCAGTCCGGGGGCTGAAGTACAGGTGCTGTGGAGACTAAGTCTTGGAGGGTGTGATAAGCCTGGATGCAATCAGAAGACATGTGGAATATGGCATCGTTGGCTAGAAGGTCAGTCAAGGGTTTGGAAAGCTTGGAAAAGTCTTTAATGAACCTTCGGTAGAAGCCAATATGTCCCAGAAATGAGCGAATTTGTCGGATCGAGCTAGGTGGAGGGAGTTTGGAAATCAAATCAACCTTAGCCCGATCTACCTTGATGCCCCTATGCGATACGATGTGACCGAGGATAATTCCTTCTTGAACCATAAAGTGGCTCTTTTCCCAACTTAACACCAGATTAACCTCGATACATCATTTCGGGATTTTCTCCAAGTTGCTTAGACAATGGTGGAATGAATTCTTGAATACAGAGAAATCATCCATAAAGACCTCTAAGTATTCACCCACCATTTCTGAAAAAATGGCTAGCATGCAACGCTGGAAGGTCGTAGGTGCGTTGCATAACCTGAATGGCATTCGACGGAATGCAAACGTGCCATATGGGCAAGTGAATGTGGTCTTTTCTTGATCCTCCGGAGCAATTGCGACTTGGTTATATTCTAAATATCCATCCAAGAAGCAAAAATACTTTTGCCCTGCCAATCTTTCAAGGATTTGGTCAATGAATGGCAAGGGAAAATGATCCTTCTTAGTGGCTTCATTGAGCCTCCTATAATCAATACACACCTGCCATGTGGTAGTGGTGCGGGTGGGGATGGATTCACCATGACCATTGGTGACAATGGTGAGCCCAGCTTTCTTTGGAACCACTTGAGTGGGGCTCACCGAGGGGCTATCGGAAATAGTATAGATGATGTCGGCGTCAAGCCACTTGATAATTTCTTTCTTAACGACCTCCCGCATGTTTGGGTTTAAATGTCTCTGCATCTGGTGGGAGGGTCGTGCCTCATCCTCCAGGTAAATCTTATGGGTGCAATAGGTAGGGCTAATTCCTCTTAAGTCAGAAATGGTCCAACCCATGGCGGCCTAATGTTCTGAAAGGGTCGCGGTCAACTTGAGTTCCTGATCCTTGGTTAGATGAGAATTAATAATCACCGGGAAGGTCTGGTCAGGTCCCAGGAAGACATACTTGAGATTTTCGGGCAGTGGCTTAAGTTTAGGTGCGAGTGGAACCACAGTTGATGGAAAGGGAAAAGGCAGGAGTTGATCAACATCGATCTCCTCAAATGGTGTTGTGTGATGGTAATCAGCCTTACAAAGGTCCACGGGTAGTGATGGTGACGGGTCAGAACAGTCATTACGAGTTTGGTGGTCTGAGACAGAACTAAGGGTGAGGCATTCCTCGATCAGAGTTTCCATGGGATCGTGTTCCTCAACGCAATCGCAATCAAAAGACTTTGTCGCTCTGAAGATATCCAATTGCATTTTCCTATCCCCGAAGGTGATTTCCATACATCCCGTGTCACAATCAATGTTTTCCTTAGCCGTAGCTAAGAAAGGTCTGCCTAAGATTATAAGTGAGTTCTGTAATTTTTCAGGGACTTCCATGTTGAGCACCAAGAAGTCGATCGGGAAATAGAAGTCCTTGACCTGTACAATCACATCCTTGACAACCCCCTTCGAGGTTTTCACTGATCTATAAGCCAGCTGGATGGTAACAGGTGTTGGTGTCAACTCTCCAAAACCAAATTGGTGGTACAGGGTTGTTGGAATCAGATTGATAGAAGCACCAAAGTCCAGGAGCGCTCAATCAAATGTCATGTCCCCGATATTGCAAGAAATCAGGGGTGCTCCTGGGTCAGTTCGCTTGAGCGGAAGGTTGCTTGATATTGCAGAACTTGCTTGTTCGGAGAGCACAACCTTCCTAGGTGCTTGAGGTCTTGGCTTACGTTTGGGTGTACAGACATCCTTTAAAAACTTAGCGTAAGCCGGGATGTGCTTGATGACTTCGAGGAGTGGAATATTAATCTGTACTTGCTTAAAGATCTCCAAAAGCTCCTCAGTTTCCACAACATTCTTCTTTTTCTTGATTATTTCCAAGGCCTCGGGGTAGGGTGTCTGAATGTGGATCGGGTCTATTTTTGGGTCCTTGGTTGGTGCCTTTTTTGAGTCGGGTATTTCAGCGGGTGAAGTCTCGAGGAGAGTCGGCCATTTGGGATCCTGGATTTTGGTGCTGCTTCTTAAGGTCACCGCATTCGCAGAGGCATTAGGGCCATGGGTTGATCCTTGAGAAGACAAGGATGAAGAAGCACCAAACCCAGGGGGTGTTTGCGGGGCTGGTTGGACCATGTGAGCCTGCCCGGGATTACCTTGGAACCCTTGTGAATTAGGGCCTCTGTTAATTATGTTTCGCGGGTTCGGTTGTGGCTGGGAAGGTAGGGATCCTTATTGTTTACAGTCCAAGAGTTGGTTTAACTGTCTCTTTACCAAGGCTATTTCCTCCTGATGTTTCTGGTTCATGTCAGCCATTATCTTTATTAGGGTGTCCATTTGGTTTTATGGGGGAGGGGCTACCCTATTCTGATTATATTGGGGTCTAACTGGTGGTCCTTGTTGATAGGGGGGCAAGTGTGGCTACTGGTTTGGCCTGGGCTGGTTTTGGAATTGTGGTGGTTTCTGGTTTGTCCAACCAAAGTTTTGGTAGTTACGCCAGCCAGTGTTGTAGGTGTTGGAGAAAGGGTCAGGTTTCGGATAACCTTGGACAGCTTGCACATCTTCAAGGATAGTCGATGTTGATGGAGAGGGAAGAGAGTAATCAAGGGTTGAGGGAGCAAAGGTCCCTCCCTGGAACGTGGTCAGGGGTTGTTCCAGGTTCAGTTGGGTTAAAGGCTGGACCAGGTCAGCATTATGTGCTCCCTTTGCTAGGGAGAAGGTCTGTAAGGGGTTCCTGGTCTGGTTCAGTAGCTCATCAATCTTTTTGTCCACCAATTCCACTCGATCTAGTTTCTTGGCAATGATGTCCATGTCAAACATTCCAGAATTTACTTGTACCTCATAAATCCCACCATGGGGTTGACTAGATCTATTGAACTGGGTCATGGAGGCATTGTTGAGTGAATTCTCTCTTATAGACTCAAAGAGCTCAAACACGCCCTCCTCATCCTTGTTTAGGAAGTTCCCCCGCATGAGGCATCAACGAAGTTCCATAGGTTGCTGTCCAGACCGTGGTAGAAAATCTGGGCCAATTGCCACCTTGGTACTTCATGGTGTGGGCATTTCCTTAAGAGTTCATTGAATCTTTCCCACGCCTCATGGAACTGTTCCCCACCCTGGAGTGTAAAGGTAGTAATAGCTCTTCTAAGGGCATTGGTCTTTCCTATGGGGAAGAATTTCTTTAAAAATGCATGCCTTAGTTCTTCCAAGGTGGTGATGGGTCTACCTAGGGTTCTAAGCTAGTGAGAAGTCTTATCTCTTGATGAGAAGGGAAACATCTTGATTAGAACAATGTCAAGGCTAATGTTCCTAGGTTTCACAGTTCGTGCTATGCGGTCAAGATCCTCTAGGTGCTGGAAGGGGTCCTCATTTGAGCTTCCATGATAGTGGCTCTGGATCAGACTTAAGACATTCTGTTTCAGCTCAAAATCATCTCCCCCTTCGGGGATCCTAAGGTGTGGCTCAACTCTAATAGTGGAGGGATTATAGAAATCGTGAAGGAGCCTCGGTTGATCTTGAAATGGTGGTACATCGAGTGGTGGTTGCCCTTGTGCGCCTTGGAAAGGTGGTGGTGGTTGTTCTTGTGGGTTCTATAACCGGTGTATGGCTTGCATGATGGTGTGGATTTGTTGTTGCTGAAGTCGGTGGTTTGCATTAATTTGGGCTTGGATGATGGCCATTGTGTCTGGTGGGGGTTGATCCTCAACCTCATCTACCCTAGGTTCAGCCATGTTCCTAACAGAATCTCATTGCCTAGATTCCTGCCCTAAAACAAACAACTCGGGATGCAGTGAGCGTCTCCCATGCATACACCAGAGAAGAACAGGAGGGGATGCGGAGAGCGATAGATGTGAGAAATGTGTTCAATCAAGCAAACAAGCCTAGTCCTTGTGGTGTATTCCTTAGGAGACCTAGAAATCTCACAAAAGGCGATTAAGTTCATAAGCACTGAACTCCCCTTCCCAAGGCTAATCTGGCCAGGTTGATTACGAGGGAATTGCAGGGAAGGTTCTTCCTTTGGCTTGCACCTCCGGTTCCATAGACCCTACAACTGCGGTCGTTTGACACTGTCCCGCAGCCTAGTCACCAGATTCTACCAAGGGAATGAAAGCCAAGTGCCCAGCGAACAAAACCTCGCCTTTCGAGACTTAACTCAATCCTGCCTAGGGCACGTCTACTCAGTTTCAAAGGGCTATGATAGTGCTTGTGTTAGGGTTACGTGATGAGGTGTTGATTGGTGTGGTGCCTCTTAATTTTCCACTTTCAATGTGTGTGCTTCTATCAAGGCATGGTTTTCAAGCAAGGATTTTTAAGATGTGGTGTCTTTTAGTGTTTCATCCTTACTTTAGTGTCTTTTAGAGTTGACGTGTCTTAATGTTTTCAGATAGGTTTCAGTCGGCACGTCAAGTTTTGCACACAATTTGGTGGAAGTAGATTTCCTTTTATTGTGTAGAGGCTCTAAAATCCTAATGTACTCATCCTAATGATCATGCAGCTTCTATTAGATGAGTCGGTTTTAGGGTTGAGTGGTGCGGCCCAAGTCAACTCACAGTGGCTTCGTAAACACCACTCAAAAAGAGAAAAGAACACTCCAAGAATTTATTCAGAATGTTAGAGTGTACATTTTTTTTTGTGGGGTGATGTGTTAAGGATGTGGGTCAAGCAATCATACACCACGCCAATTTTTTCAATTTTTGCAATTTTTTTTTTTAGTTTTTCACGCAAGCAAACAATCATGAGTGAAGAATTACTCACTATCGATACTTGTTGCGCCTACTCCCTTGTTACCGTCATGGGATGCGTCGCTTCGCCGTCCAAGCATCGAATTCCTGCAACCATTAAGTAAAAAGGAAACAAGGCATTAGACGATGTGAGAAAGGATGTGGAATGGAAGTGACAAAACAAATCCGTTGCCTCCCTAGCAATGGCGTCAAAAACTGGCGTGCGCTCGTGCATGTGTGTTAAGAAGTGTCGTTATAGTTGCACTTGCAATGCCGATTTTAAAATAAAGAAATAGAGGTGAGTTTGAGTGTCAGTCTCAGGGAGGCATGAAAATCGGATTTTGCTTATCACTTGTTGTCACAGAAATTGTGGAGTTTTACTTATGAAAAGGTGTGGTTGGAAAGTGAGAGAGTGAGAGAGAGAGAGAGAGATTAGGGTTAGAGTCGTTTCTTTCTTTAACATGAAACTTGAACAAGAAATAAAGTAAACAACTAAATGGAAAGTAACTTCATTAATCATGCAGCTTTAGTTCACAGATTACAACAATAGATACATGCTTAAACATAAGTAAAGGAAAGCTTAAAAGAGAGGAAGAGAGAGATGGGGGGAGAGCGGCGAGGCAGCCACGGCGGTGGAGAAGGCTTCGTTAGCGACTCGTCGTCTCCGACGATTACAAGAGGGCCTAAAGCTAGCTAAGAAAGGGGTAGAGTAGTTGCAAGGGAAGTGAATGCCTTGAATGAGTGGTTGGAGGGGGTTTAAATAGGGAGAAGAGCTTTCTAAAAGAAGAAGGGGTTTTAGCGACATCCGAGACGTCGCTAAAGCCCTTCCAAAAGCGTCAGTGAAGCCTCCAACCCTCCGGTCACATGCCCGCGCCGTTCTTCTTCGCACCTGATCCGTGGCCGCTGCATGAGAGCTGTCCGATCATCGATCCTCCCCCGGGTGCGCTTGGATCACGCCTCGGGCACGCGTGCGCACGAGCGTCATCACCCGATGTGCGCCTGCGCGGGAAGCTCGCTGCCTGAGGGCTCGCCGTGTGATGCTATCTCGGCTGCCCACTGCTGATCGAGCGGCCCAATTTTGCCGCGTGCCTCACTGCCTTTAATTTCCCCGCACCGCGCAGCTCGAACCCGCACTGCGTGTGTGGGGGTGTGCGCGTTAACCTCTGTACCACACCCGCTGCTTTGTCGCGGCATCCGCGGGCATGCGTGAGGTTCTCGACCGTCCGATCGAAGATCGACAGCTGAGATTTGATCTCCAGCTGAAGGTGGAAGCAGCACGCGGTGAGCGGGCACCACGTGGCGCAACGAGGGCCATTGATCGTCAGATCAACAGTTAGAACTTCTTGGGCCCATTGTAGGAGCTCTGGATGTCAGATTTAGCCGATCTTGAGTCCGTTGGACTTCGTTCGTCGTTCTAAATCTATTCGTGCGGTCCGATTGCTTATCTGAGGCCTACTTTGACAAGTGCTTACACAAATGGCCATTAATATATTTTTATAAGCAATCTTGATATATGATGCATGCAATGCTCCCATGCTACTTATGTTTGCCTTTTATTCTTAAGATGGGCCCTATTTAACAGAATTACCACCCCCATATGCAGTGTTATCACGTTCTTAGCTGGAGCACCAATTAAAAAACCAACATCACTAGCAGCTTCAATTGGAGAAACAACCGTCTACTGCTTCACGCAAGAAAAGTGATGTGGGATAGTCCCACATCGTGAGTAGAAAAGGCATCCAAGGCATATAAGTAGAAAAGTGAAAGAAGCTTTCTGCCTCAGAACATGTGGTGAGGTCCCTCTCACCCACGCACTTGCGCCTCGTCCATGACCTCTGCCTGCGAACCTGGCTTGACCCGTTAACCTGCCTAAGCCTCACTCCTCGCTCACCACACACTGCCGGTGAGCTTGGGCCCAGGTATGCTAAGTTCGATAACCCGATTACCCCTGTGGCTCTGGGAGAGCGGATCCTAAAAAGAGAAAGAGAGAAGGAGAGCCTGCGCAGGTAGGGGGAGGGTTTTGCTCTTAGAAAGATTTGGCTAACACTTAGCCGAATTCAGAAGCTTCCCCTGCTGTGTGAAGAAAGCTAGAGAAAGAAGGGTTGAAGGAAGAAGAGTTGCAGAGACAGAGAAGAAAAGTAAGAGAAGAACAGGAAGAGGAAGGGCCATAGCTGAAAGAAGAAGAAAGGCAGAGAAGAGAAAGAGAAAAGAAGAACAGAGAGGCTTGAGCAGTTTAAGCCATCTGATTTACTAATCAGACGATTGGTTTGAATGCATTTCATACATATATACATTGAGTTCATTCGTTATCATTGTAAGGAGTATTTGGTGATCTAAATCACCATTTTACTCTATTATTTTTGCAGTCTGACATTTGATCCTAGTGCTACTTTATTCTGAAAGAGTTTTTTTTTACAATTTTATAGCTTTCCTATCTTAAATTGCAATTTTGAGAATTGAATTTCATATTGCTCCTTGTGTTCGACCTCAGAACTTTTTCGAGTAATAAATTTATTTGTTTGAGTGCTATTTCGGCTTATACTGTAACGCGACAATTTTAAAATACCGATTTAGCACCCGAGCAGTAGGGCTAGGATGTGGGTGTGTATTAGCGCCAAAAGAGGGGGTTCTAGAAGGGTGAGTTGGCACCAAAAGAAGGTGGCTTTTGGTGGTGGTTGAGGGACCAAGGGATGCATGTTGGTTGGCACCAACATATGTGGGAGTAGGTGGAGCTTGGTGGACTTATGTAGGTGGACTAGTTAGGTGATAAGGTGGAGTTATGTTGTAGGTGGTGGATGGACATTAGGAGCTAAGGTGTAGCTAAGCTAAGCTAGATAAGCTATCTTAGCTAGTCGTTGAGTAGAGGAGAAGGTGGGTTGGAGCTAGGGTTTAGGGAAGAGGAGTTGAGGAAAAATTATCTGAAGCTGGTATGAAGTTGCATTGGGGTTGGAATGTTGAAGAGGCCTTCATGAAGAGTCAACTACTCAGCCTAACTAGCTAGTTCTTATGCTAGCAGCTAAGCTTGGGTAGTTGAGGTAAATTAAATTGGTTTCAACCTAACTGAAGCTAGGTTGGGTTGGAACTGCCTCTGATGGGAACTCTCGAGCTAGCTTAGCTACTAGTTGACAAGTAGTAGCCAAGCTAGAGAGAGTTCAACTACCATGAGCTGTGTGGAGCTGGGGAGAGCTGGACTTAAGCTGAGGTGGACTCTTGTCAACTTTGTTGAGCTAGCTAGAGCCTCTAGTAAACTGATTAGAGCTAAGATGAACTAGAGTCAACTAAGTTGAGCTGGATCTGAGTTGACTTGAGCTAGGTTGAGCTAGGATGAGCTGCCCTAAGCTCCCATTCAGCTATAATGAGCTTAATGGAGCTAAATGGAGCTAACCCTAACCCAAGTGAGCTGATATCTAGCTATGATGAGCTGGAATTGGCTGAGTCCCAGCTGGAATGAGCTTCCTCTTCACCAGTTGCCTTCATGAGTGCTGGGGTTTTATGGATCTGTCTATCTATTTGTCCTTGACACTCAAATAAACGTAGAAAAAATACAATAAAATATGCAATGCATGCATAACTTAATTGATGCCTAAATACAGCCCAAAAACCTGTTTGTGAAGTTAAAAACCTAAGAACTAGATCTGTTTTGGGGCACAAAAATGATAATAAACTGGTGTTTATCAATTATCAACAAATTGGACTTCATCTTCACAAACTTCTTTTGGGGCTCCACATCTTTTGAAAGGAAACATCATTGGATTTATTGGAAGAATATTTCCAAACCTTTGGCCAATGGGGGCCTTGGAGTTCATAACCTGGAATTGTTTGTTGCTGCCCTCAGAATAAAAAGATATGGAACATCCATTTCCTTGATTCCCCGTACTCCTGTCGCATGAGGCAACTCTATGGTAATTTACCCTCTTGCTCCTCTCCTTTTCTAGCCAGGGTGAAATGAATGTGGGATACGTATGAGGATATGAAACATTTGATTAAATGGGAGATTCATGAGGGCATTATGGACTTTTGGGATGATATTTGGATTGGCAATTCGGCTCTCAAAGCTTATCTTCCTGACCATGTTCTTGTTCCTTAAGTTCAAGTTAGGGAGATCCTGTCTTCTAGCCATACATATCCCTTCCTCTCCTATATCCCTTGCGATTTGCATAGTCAGCCTCTTCAAACTCATTTGGATGATAACCGGGATGCCCCTATTTGGACTTCAACTCATGCTGGTCACTTTACAGTGGCTTTTGCCTATACCTCCCACTTCTAATCCATGCATGTTGATCCTATGGCCAAAGAGTTATTGAAACTTAAGGCTCCCCTTTGCCTTGTCCTCTTTGCGTGGAGGGTCCTTCTTCTTAAACTACCCACTGATGATAATGTTTGTAAGCTTGGCATGCCCCTGGCTTCTAAATGTTCTTGCTGCCATGCTAATCCTAAAATGGAATTGATCATTCATGTTTTCACGCAAAGTGACATCGCTTGGAAGGTTTCCAATTGGGTTTTTAGGAAAAGTGTTCTTAATCCTATCAATCCTACTTTATTTTTCCATATCATGAAAACCCCTGTTCATTCCACTGAGAAACGTCGTTGCAAAGGTCTTATCATGTTTATTTGGTTTAACATTTGGTGGTTCTGGAATAAAATTAGACATCATGAACTTTCTTGGAACAAATTGGATATATTGCTAGCTAACAATTGGGTTAAATTCGACCTGTCCATGTGGTTTCATCAACTTAGACCCAACCATTGTCTTTGTTGTTACCTAGGTTAGGCCACCTGATGGTATCAAAGTTAACATTTCAATGGTTCCTAATGGCTCTGTTTTTAATGTTGGATGGGCTGCTCATAATCCTAATGGTGACTTCGTGATTGGTGCGTCGTGCAGGGTTACCAACACCTCCAAAGAAGGGGCTTTCATTAAAGCTATTTCCCATGCTCTCTACATTCTGCCTTCGGACTCTGTTGTGAACATTGAATTTGACTCATCCCTGCTTCTTTACTAGTGGAATGGGAAGGTCTCAATCGCTTGCTTTATCAGGAGGGTGTTCTTGCAAATTCAGAACCTCAAGCCTCAAATCAAATCTCTCAATTCTATTTGTGAGGAGGTCAATATGTTATCATTCTACTTAGCTCATAAGGCAACCATCACCTGGAGCATATTCTACATTTCTGATCTTCCGCGGTGCATTAAGGGAATCATCACTCTGGACAAGCTTAAATTTCCTTATGTTACTTTCTAGGTCTGGCTTTGTTGGTTTGGTTTCTTGTCAGTTTGGCTCTTTTTATGTAAAGGCCACGAGTCGTGGTCAATTTTGCCTTTTCCTATAAGGGTAGGTCTTGGTTTGGTCTCCCTACCCACCTTTTGCTTGTTTCCAGAGAGTGGAGGATGAATAAGAGTTACTCACAATTTAATTAAAAAATATATATTTTGTTGCTAAAAAAAAAAACCCTTTAATGTGGTGCGTTAAGAAAATAAGGAATGTGAAGAAGCTAAAAGGGTGGACGAAACATGACCATAGTCGGACAAGAAGGATCGTCGATCTATGTGAAGAACTGAGGACGGTCTCCTTAGCCTTGGGGAACGACCAAGGTA
This sequence comes from Thalassia testudinum, assembly GCA_037157565.1. Lineage (NCBI taxonomy): Eukaryota > Viridiplantae > Streptophyta > Magnoliopsida > Alismatales > Hydrocharitaceae > Thalassia > Thalassia testudinum. Next base: position 67,026,752 of record JAZHRO010000036.1, read on the forward strand.
ATGAGATGTTACAAAGGATATGATTAAAAGGCCAGATCGACAAATTGCTCCATGAAGAAAAGCATGAATGGTGGTAGTAGAGTAGGATTGCATGGTTAAAGGAAGGTGACAAGGGGTAAAATTTTTTACAGTAGCTATCTAGGTGCATTAAAATAGGAATGCCATCTTGCACATTATATTGGAGGACAAGTTGGTTTTGAATGAAGGAGAGGGTATCAAGTAGCGGGTTATGGATTACTTCACCTACCTATTCAACGTGGATGATGTCACAGAAGATGGGATTCCTATACCTTGCCATGTGAAGGTGATGAAGAATGAGAATAACATGCATGTACAACCGGCTACCTTGGAGGAGATCAAGAGCGTGTTATGGGATATTGGGGTTGACATAGCTCCGGGTTCCAACGGATTCAATGCACTCTTCTTCTGCCTCTACCAGAGCACCATTGCTAACAACGTACATGTCGTCGTCGATTTTTTCTTGGTTGGGGAACTAATGGTTGCATCTATGAGAGACCTGTGCCCTATTGTGTGTTGCAACATGTAGTATAAAGTGATAGCAAAGCTACTAACCAAAAGGTTGGGGAGGATCTTGTTGAGATTGCTCGAGCCCCATTAAAATGAGTTTGTGAGGAGGAGAAGGTTGCAGGACTGCTCGTTACTCACAAGGAGTTTATGCATGATTTCAATGGGGGTATAGGCCGTAGATTATGCATTAAGGAGGACAAATCCAAGGCATGCGACACTGTGGGCAAGGGCTTCCTCTTTTGTATTGTACAAGTGGTAGGATTTCATGAAAGGTGGATCGGTTAGATTAAGGAATGCATGGGACATCCTACCATCGCGTCGTTGGTGTACGAATCCCCTGTGGGCCTGATTAGCATGTCGAAGGGCCTACGTCAAGATGACCCACTAGCGCCCTTGACACTGATCATGAATGTGTTATCAATGCTTATCCAGATCCAGGTGGACATGGGCAAACATGTGGTGCCGAAGGTGAGGGGGTTCCAGTTTGTCTCTCATCTCCTTTCGCTAACGACGCGCTTATCTTTGGGAAGGTGGACAGAGGAACGACTTACGCAATTAGACGGGTGCTTTAGGTGTTCGAGGACATGCCGGGGTTATGTTTGATGCAAAGAAAAGTAGGGTGTATATCTCCAAAGGGGTAGGATGAAGAATGGAGCTTTGCTTGGGCCTCGGGATGCCCAAGGGTTAACTCCTTGCTAAATACTTGGGGATGCCACAGCATGATGGAGCAATGAGAAGGGGCCCGTTATTGATTCAACTTGATGAGGTGATGGCGAAGATTGGGTGGTGGTGTACTAAACTCATCTCGAGAATGCACCATGTTTAGATGGGGAAGTGGGTCATAGAGGGGATCTTGCAATTCTAGATCTCCTTGTCTATGATATCAAACGTTATTTTGAGGAAGATAATGCAACTTGAAGCAAGGTGCATCTGGGGATACAAAACCCATCTCCTTAGCTAGAGGGAGACTTGTCCACCAGGGACTGAAGGCAGCTTTGCTGTGAGGGACCTTCTCGACATGAGCAAATGTGTGGCTTGTGAGCGAGCGAGGAGGCTACTGAATGAGGAGGGCAATGGCATCTGGACCTCCTAGATGCGACATTGATACCCCCACACATGACCTTCATGATGCCACATCCGCAAGGAATGATTCTCGTGCATGGAGGCATATATTACTGTTGAGGGACTTCATAAAGGGGAAGTTCCTACTATGGGATGCGCACGGTAACTTGCATTGGTTGTGGTAGGCGTGGAAGGACCCCTGGGAGAGTGTTAGGTATAAGCAAACACCTATGGAGTAGTATAGATTTATGTCGACTAAGGGATGTGTCACAAAATAGTTAGCTTGAATGTTGTTGGTGATACAAAAGCGACTACTCACGATGGAGGCACTCCAACGACACGGAATCCATGGCCCTACTCGCTGCTACCTTTGTGAACATGACGAGGATACCGTGGAGCGCTCGAACTTCAAGTGCCCCTAGAGCATGGATGTCTGGTCAATGGTGCATTGGCGATGCAACAACTGGCACCTCCTCGATCTCCCAATCAATTGATGCGAGTTGCAGGACCAGTGGTGTAGCTTGAAGGTTCAGCAAGACCATATGTGGTGGTGTGGTATATGGGCATTTGCATTCCAATAGGAGCTTAACTGCCTTGGATCTTTGCAGATGTATTATTGAATGTTTGAACCTGTAAAGGGAAGGTGAGCTATAACGTCCTGTATATATCTGTTACTTTAAAAAAATAAACATGGCAATTCGCATGCCCTAGACGCAAGATTATTTGTGATATTCGTGTCAAATATCCACTTCTGTTCCCCTAAGAAAGCACGTAAACAGCATCTACACTAATAAAAGAACTAATTAAAGACCTCGTATTTTTCACCTGTATGATCATTAGTTACAAATTAACCAACGCCTCCCTCCACGAATACAACAAATTAATAACAATTCACAAACAGCTTTTCCCTTTTTTCTAACCCCTGCGTTTCTCCAATCCGCTACGGTTCCTTATAAACTGCAAAGACGTTAGGTACAAAAAAAAAAGGATCCCACACGGCAATTGATATCTATCGACTTGCATCGGTTCATCTCAGATACTTTGGATCTGACAATCCTATCAATGAGCTTGCCAAGCCTCTTGCTCCCTGGCCCCGGCGTCAGCTTCTCCTCATCACCACCTACCTCGGAGCACCGTGGGCTCCCTGCGCACCACCCGCCGGGCGTGAACCCGGCTTTGTCCCTGCCCAGGAGCTCGGCGTCGCTCTTGTCGAGAATCGGGTCGTCTCGTGGGAACTTGCGGGCGAAGGGGGCATTGCTGGCGATCATGCGCGCCGAATCGTTGATGGAGAGAATGCGGGGATGCTGCTTGGGGGGAATGTCCCAGGAGATGTAGTGGAGGTCGTGGTTGACGGCGGTGCGGGCGTAGCCCGGCGAGTTGCATATCACGGTCTGGAAGTAGCCCTCCGGGGACGACACGAAATTGGCGTAGTACATGAGGAGGGTTCTTCGGAGATTGTCGTAACCCCACACACAGAACTCCACGAAGTCTTTAGTTAGCGCCATCCATGCAGATCCTGTGCATGTTTAACTTCATGTCTTTACTTTCAAGATTTTGTTTCTAATTAGACATCGCAAAAAAGTAGCGAAACGGGTTAGTGATGTAAAAGGTGATGTCGGATTATTTTCATATTTGATACAGTGGGAATGTAGGTTTACTTTATTATTAATATTTAATATAAAAAAATAAAAAAATATTAGATTGGTTACATGTTAATTTTTATTATATTAAAAAAAATTATCATATTATTTTAATTTAAAATGTAAATGTGATAAATAACTTTATATCAGTGATAATTACTTTACATCGATGATAAATTATTCTATTTTATTTTACATCGATACAAAAATATTTTACACCGATGATAAATTATTCTAAAGTATTTTTATACCGGTGTAATCTTATTTTGTATCGATACAAAATTATTCGAAGAGTAATTTTACCTATTTAAAGTGATTTTACACCCGTGTAAAGTGATTTTGACTTATGAACTTAGGATTTAGGATTTAGGGTTTATGTTTATAAAAAGTGATTTCACATGTAAGAAGTGATTTGTCACTTGAAATGTGACTTTTTCACCTTAACGTTTAGAATTTAGTCTTTATTTGCACCGGTACAATCTTATTTTTGCACTGTGTAAGATAAGATTTTACCTATATAAAGTAATTCAAAGTAAAATTACACTGGTGTAATTTTACTTTGCACCCGTACAAAATAAGATTGCATCGGTGGAAAGTAATTTAAAGTAAGATTCGATCGGTGCAATTTTATTTTGCATCCTTACAAAATTAGTTTGAAGGTAGACAGTGATTTTACATAAGTGCAAAATAAGATTGTATTGGTGTAAAGTAATTTTACACTAATATAAAGTGATTGCGAAAATAATTTGAATGATTTACACCATATTAATGTGATTTATTATTACTTTCAACAATATTGAACTTCACCATATACCAGTACTATTTTTACATAAAAATCGAGATACTCACACTTATACATGTCAATTTTTATGTTAACTTTTATATTTTCCAATATACATCCCGTCAACCTATATTCTCAAATCTGTCTAAATAATATCAAACACTTTCTCTCGCTAGGAACGTGGTTTCACCTTGCAAAACTTGATGCATCCTTCAAAAATTTGACACCAACCATGATATTTGATTATTCATATCACCGATGATATTTCATTGGAGCAATTTAATTGTTGTGGATGGTGTGCGAACTTGTGTGTTAACGGGCATCTACGCTTTGTACAATTCGAGCTGGATTTACCGGTTGCCTTTTCCTATTTTTGTTGCTTTTCAGCAAGATTTCCAAAATTGTGATTGGCCTTTCTTTTTGCATGTTAAATTTTGTAATTCGCATTTATAGTTCAAATAATATCATGTATCCTTTTGAGTGTCTCGCATAGTACGAACTTGTGTGAAGGTTTCTGAATCTATCAAGTCGAGGACGTCGTTAATATAGTCTAAAAAGGATCAGTTCAGTGGTTTCTCCGAGCAATAGAATTAGCTGTCCTACTGAAACTGAGGTGATTAATAGTGAGAAAGATTACAACATCCTGAATTTACAGTTATTACAAGTAATTCAAAGAGGAAATAGATATTGAGTTTCAAATATGTGCATAAACATCCATATCTCTACATATGGATTTCATTTTGTTAAATATCCACCTCCTAATTGTTTTCTTTTCAGAATTTACATATAACTACAGTTTTATTCATACGTATACTTAGTAAAGATAATAAACTTTACCAATCACAATTTATAAAAAAATTGTGCATCTTAACTATGTTTACAAAATGAATAATTCATATATGTATTTATGACATAATCTGCTTAATTACTTTGTATCAAAATTAATTAATATTTGATTCTTTAATTTCTAGCTACGTTTTGAAGTAACAATTCAAAAACTTTTCCTTTCCGAGAACATTTGTACGGGTATGAGAATACGTAGAGATATATAGCCATTATAAAAAAGGATCATTTGTGCCTCGTCGGAGGAAGCTAACTTTCAATGTTACAATTCCATTTATTAAGATGCATCAGCAGCTGTACGCATTAGATGTTGTTAGAACGATAATAATCACACGAATTAATGGCTGGTAACGGGAGCTCAGACTTTCAGGTAGCGTTATCAGTGAAGAGCTTGAAAGCGTTGGGGAGCTCTCTCTTCTGAGTCACCCAGAATATATCCGACTTCCGAGACCTATAAAGTCCGGGATCTACGATCAAAGGCTTTGCCCTCTTTCGTCTGCATTAGATCACAAAGGAAGAAAATCAAAGAAAAAGCAGAATGCATGATTAAGTTGATCAGCTTGGTTGCCTCAAGAATCATGGAAAACGATAGCCAAATTTTATTATTATTTTTTTAATTTTTTGAGATAATTCAACGAGAAACTCACGCCTTCCAACCGAGTCGACTTGTGTGCTCTATGAAGTTCAGTTTCCTCGGCAGCGACTTGAACGTGTGTAGGATATCTACAGCAATCCATTGTACAAAGTCATATTTTGGAGTCCCATACTATAAAAAATCAAATATATTTACAGGTGATAAATTTTTAGATTAAATCTTAGATGCATTTGTTCCCTATTCAAAGATTAATTAATAATTACTTAGGTAGTGTTTGGTTAATAAATTAAGTATTTAATCTGTTATTTAATTTTCTTTTTAATTAATGTCGAATTAAAAAAATTTAATCTAAGGTAAAATTATTTTATTTTATTTATAAAATAATTTTAATTTATAAAAATATCAAAATAAATTAATTCACTTATTCTACCATTATTTTACTTTTTCAACTTATTTCATAAATTTATTCCCGTGTCAAAGTAAAATCTTAAAATCACACTTAATGTGTAACCTCTCTACCGTCGGTTATGGCTTCAGAATATTTACTTTATCATCTAAGTAACGATGACCGGTCAAAAAAGGTTCACAATAATTAAAGAGAAATGCGTCCGTGACTTGTACTAAACTTGCAAACTAAGATTTGAATCCATCTGCATAGACTTGTGCAGAAGGGAACCGGAGACGAAAATCGAGTTATGCTTACCTAGCTAGTTCTTAATGGAGTCGAATCCAAGCTACTATAAGTTAACACATGAAAAAAAATCTACTTAATTAAGGATCGTGTCACGCAAAGCGAGCGCGCTCGAGCACGCGCACGCGTGCGCATATATATATATCAAAAACAAAGGTCTCTTTTCTTTATTTTCTTTTTTTGTGGTTTTTTCGTTCAGGAAGAGTAAGAAATATACCATCCTGAGTGACGAGCGGGTAATCGGAGCCGCTAAGATTGATGAACCAATCCCAGTGTTCAGCCTTCTTGAGCAGGATAGCACAAGCATGAAGGGTGTTGGCCACCATCGTGGGGCCCCTGTACGTCACCATATTGGCCTTCTCTATCACATACACATTCCCCACGTTCCTAAACACGGTCTCATTGGCCACACGCCGACCGAGCACCGCGCGCTCCTCCTCCGATGCCTCGCGGTCGAGGTGCACCACGTAGCGGTTGCTCGGGTGGTACAGCGCCCTCAACGTCCTCCACAGCCTGTCCAGATCCCCCTTGGAACCCGACACGAGATACGCGATCCTCGGGATCACCCTTCTTGTTGTGGCGTTTTGCGCGGGTGGTGGCAGCGGCGCCGACCGGACCTTTGACTCGACGAAGGCCTCCGGCTCGGTGCGGTTGGCCGGGGGTCGAAAGGGGAGGAGGAGGATGGAGTTGAAGGAGGTCATGGAGGAGATGAGGCCCATGTTGAAGGAGGAGACGAGGAGGAAGGCGCAATGGATGGAGCTTAGGACGAGGGGGAACAGCCACCGCCTATCCATGGCCATGTTAATGTTGCTTCTGATTGTTGCCTTCACGAGAAGGATTGGCTGCCCAAGAAGGTGAGGTTATCATATATTGTGGATATCGTACTTAAGTGGTGATTCCGGAACTGTGAGTGGCGTAGGGTGGGAAAAGCCAGAAAAGATGGAGAGACATCACGTACGTCACGTAGGGGAGAGGGGATTGTCATGAGCTCCTCTCTCTCTGTCTCCCGCCATTCTCTCTCGCTCTCTCTCGTGTTAGATTTTGTACGCGGGGGTGGGGGGGTGGGGGAGGATTATTGCGTGATCCGAATAAGATGACGAAGAAAGGGAAGAAGGGGGTTAGAGAGATGGAGATGGAGACGACGATGACGATGACGAGAGAGGGTGGAAGGCGCTTTTGTGTTGGTGTTCATGAGATTGATGTGGATTGCGTTCGGATCTCATGGAAACCGTTGATGCCTTAGAGAGAGAGAGAGAGGGTAAATCTATAGGGAGTTTGCATGCAATGCCTTATGCTTTGAGATTCACATGCGTGGATGACCCTTTGACGCTGATTTATTATCATAACGTAATGGGTTTTAAGGACAAATTTCCTGAAACAGACTATAAATTGGTTCAAATTAGTCGTTTTAACTTGTAAATTAAATTGAATAACGTAAGTTCAAGGAAAATGTTCTGTATATGCTCACACAACTCCACCTATTATCTTAAATTTAATGTGGGCATATTTCATACCTCCCCCCGTACCTCTTGGTGTATGCTACAACCGCTAAGTTGGCCACAAGCCTTTATAACTTTTTTTTTGGTTAAATTTTTTCTTAAATTTTTTTATTTATCTTAATTTTTGGATTGTTATACTTTGGATTGATATACCCAGTACAACCTTATTGATCGAGGCCAACATTATGTCAACAAGTTTGGGGCCACCATACTTTAATCATCGGAGAACCACTTGATCGGAGGCACGAACTTACAGCTTCTCACAAGCGGCAAGACAAATGACCACACGAGAGATCGGATCTACAACCCAAAGCAGGAGCTAAGCTCGACCACTCGGGGAGATGGGAGATGGCGAAATTTTTACCACAAAGGGAGAAGATGGAGACTTGAACCCACGCCCCCTAAGAGGAAGACAGTTATGAAGAGGTGAGGCACCAATTGTGGTACTCCTCAACCCCATAAGCCTTTATAACTTAATTTCTAGCCTTGTGATCACATGCTTTTTTGTCTCTTCAGCATGTGAAATTTGTCTTAGGAGCTGTAACTTAAGATTTTACCTATTTTGCATGTGGCAAAGGATAAAAACTTTATATTTCAAGGACCATCAAAATGTACTCTTTATATCTAAGAGTAATGTTGTAATTTGAGAGGGTGCTTGATTCCCCTATCGGCGGCATGGTTTGTGGGTTTCTCCCCTTTGAACAGTTGCTTCCTCCTCTTCCCCGTTCCTCTCCGGTCCCCTTCCCCCTCTTCCCTTGTCTGTGGCTTCGCTCCTTCCGTTGTCTTGGTGCAGCCCTTGTCCTTCCCCCTCCTCAGAGGGGGGGGGGGGGAGCCGCAGGGCTCCTCCAACTTGCGATGGCCTTGCCAGGCTTCGTGTTCGGTTTGTTGCCTCGAGTTTGTCTCTGTGGCCTCTTTTGGTTCCCTTGTTTTTGATTCAGTTGTTCTTCCTTTTCTCGCTTTCTTTTTGTTTGCGGCTGGTTCCCTGGGTCCCGTCTTGCATCGGTGGGATTTAGGGTTTCACCCATGTCGTCCTCGCCTTTTTCGAACCCTCGTTCAGTGGCTTCCTTAGCCACTGAGGGAGCTTCTTCTAGGCCCTCCTTTGTGGCTACTCTGAAGGGCTCAGGTGCTTCCCCCTCGCCGCTGCCTAATGTTGGTCTTCAGGTCCACCTTTCGGAGATTCGTGATGGCTTGCTGTGTACGATTTTCACTATTGATGAGATTTCTTCTCTTAGAAAGGGTTTTACCTTTTGTCTGATTGCTCGTGCTTGGGGTCACAAACCCCCTCTTCAGGCTTTATCGGATTTCTTGGTGAAAAAGATTAAGATTTCTACTTTTTAGATTGTTCCCCTTGATTCTCGCCATTTCTTCATTAGATGTGGCTCGTATGCGGATTTCGCTAAGGTCCTGTGCGTGAGTCATTTTTCCTTGAACGGGTTAGGATTCAATTGATTTGATGGACTCTTTCCTTCCATCCAGATGCCCCTAGTACACGTGTTCCAGTTCAGGTGGCTTTCCCTGGGTTGAACCTTCATCTGTTACATCCTAATGCCTTGATTTCTTTCGCTTACCACCTTGGGAGGCCAATCTATGTTGACCCTTGCTCACTTGAAGGCTTTTGTCCCGGTTTGCCCCGTGTTTCGATTGAGATTGACCTGATGGCTCCCAAGCCTTCCTTTGTTCGATTTTTTAATTATTTTTAGCTTGTTGAGAAAAAGGTTTTATATGAAAGGGTTCCACTTTTCTATTGAAAGTGCCATAAGATAGGTCACTTGGATTCAGTTTGCAAGTCTTCTGCCTTTACAAGTGGTGCACATAGTGAGCAAGCGGTGCCTGAAGCTTCCAGCTCCTCCCCTCGTTTTGATCCTACTTCATCCTCGTCTACTGATGTGCCTAAGGAGGACAGCCTGACTGATCGTGATCTATCCTCTGCGGATGTATGGTCGAGCCCGGATAGGTGGTTAATATGATGATTTTATCGTTGAAATGTGTATAGTGATTAACCTAATTCGGACCTAACTATCTCTTTACAAAAATTTTTTTAACCTGGCCTACTTGATTTTATCTTGTCACTTTTAGGCCTAGGGTCGAACTCAAGGAAGTGGGGTACAAGTTAAGTTTCTACGCTTTTCCTACAACGAGTCTCTTTCGTTCGTTTATTGTGTTTTTGGTATTTTTCTCAATTATATATTTTTTTTGGTAACCTTTGTCCTTGAGGTACACCCTCAAAATTGAGTTCTTGGCTTTGAGCCAAAATAGAATAAAAAATGGGTCTTGCTATTCACAAGACGAGATACCTGCAGGTCAAAGATTATCTTTTCTCTTTTATATATATATATTTTTTTATCTTTTTACTATTAGGAAAGCAACAGAAATAAAGTAAATATAGTATGTATATATTTATATATATAAAGGGGTGGAGGTGGAGGCGGAGATGGAGTGTAGCACTGTGTCGAGTTGGTCGTCGTCTAGAGAGACGCAACCAACAGGATTGGGTGCCGCGTGGAGTGTGGGATGGATGGTGGATGATGTATGTGTAGAATCCTACTTGAAGGGGGTGAGATCAGCGTGACGTAAAAAATGCGGAATTGAAAAAATGCCAATCTCACAAAATAAACAAACACACAATGTACATAATAATTTTTAGGTGGAAACCCAAACCATGTGAAAACCACCACCTAACCCTCTCGAGTTAGGATTTTTCGATCAACCAAGTTGATCAAATCCACTAAACGAATCACTTTGAACGAGGGTGATTCAACCTCAATTACAACCACGCTATAAGTGCGAGGGTAGCGTTCCTCAACCCCTTCTCTTCATGAGAAGGATTTTGTCCCACGAAGGAGATGGGAATTCGCAAGGCGAATACCCAACCAAATAACAATAATCCTATAGAGCCAACAAAGTAATATTAAGCCTAGGCTTCTATAGGAATTAGGATGCATCCCTTTGAAAGGAGTGCGTTGACGACGCGGATGCGTGAACAACACGACGGCGCTACGTCGCTCTCGTGAACTACGGCGGGAGAGTGGGTGCGCAAAGCTTGATGCTCTCAAGATGTAGAACTAGAGCTTAGAGAGAAAGAGAGATATAAAATGGTTTGAAAGTGTATTGCAAGGTGCGTCTTGTGTATCTTAGGTGTGTGTTGGAGTGGCAAAGGCTCCCCTCTATTTATAGAGGCCTTAGGAAGGCTTTGGATGGCTTAGGAAAGGCTCCATAGCCGTTGGGTGCAAAACCCAAGTGAATCAACCCGAAATCAAGAACAATCATTGCACTGACAGCGTTATCAAACGTCTGATTCTGGTATCAGACATCTGGAAGACCACTTTAAGATGTCTGATTTCAAGGTCAGATGTCTGATTTCGTGCGTGTTCCTTCCTGACTTGAATCAGATCTAAACAGGGTTCTTGTGCAAGTGCATCAGATGACATACAGGACGTCTGGCACTATGTCGAGACGTCTGGAAACCTATCTTTTCGTGGGAATGGATTTGTAACGGCTAGAAAATCTCTGAGAAGAGATTTTCAGGTCAGTTGAGGCAAAAAGCTCAATTATCAGACGTTTGGAAGGGCTTAAGGACGTCAGATAAGGCTCTAACGGTCATATCCTTGAGTGTATGGTAAGAGAGCCAACGGTCCACTAATTGGACGTCTGGCAAAGTCATCAGACGTCTCCTAAGGTGTCTGGTATAAGGTCTGGACATCTGATTTCATCAGATAGAACTAACTATGTCCAGCCTAAACGTTATCAGACGTCTGAATCAACAGTCAGACGTCTTAAAATACATTATCAGACGTCTGATTTGGGAATTAGACGTCTGGAAAGGCTGTTTGAACCCTACATTGGTTTTCTAAGTTCTCTACAGAAAACCTAAGTATCCTAGGGTTGTGCCGGTGTTCCTAGGACTACTGTTAGGGTACTTTGAGACTCTTTAACATAATGTTCTAAGGAAATAAAGAGCAAGAAAATAAAGATAAAAGTACATGAAAGGAATAAATAGAATTCTATCCTATTCTTCTTGTCCTTCCATCTTCAATCTATCGCTCCTCACGAATCTCCTCTACTTTCCATCAAGCTCCTCTAATCCATCCTGAATGTAAGCTCGAATTCCGTCTAATCACGTTTACATTTGCAATTGACCTGAAATCTAAGACTCCAAGTGCAAATGTTAAAAACATGTGTTTTGTTATCATCAAAATAAATGATCGTGGTGCTCTAGCACCAACAATCTCCCCCTTTTTGATGATGACAAAATCATAAATAATAATGTAAAAAATCCTCCCCCTTTTTGACATTATCAAAAAGGTTTGATTGATTTTAAAATTTATATAACTCCCCCTTAAAACATGCTCTTCTATAAATTTCTTTTAACAAAGTTAATGTCCTCCCCCGTTTTTATAACAACAAGATAGCTGTTATTTTTCTCCCCCTTTCTAAAGGAAATTTAGCTACCTTATATCTCCCCCTTAAAAATTGACATTTAGCTTATAATTTTTTTTGCTCCCCCTATCTAAATGCTTATGATAAAAGGATAGGGTAAAGGGTTTTACCTCACCTACCATGGCCAATAAAATGGCCCGAATGGTGATGGTGGATGCCACATCGGATGGGGCTCCCATCTATAGCTTGGAGGCCCGGGCATTGGCGCCGGTCTCCAGTCTGGTGGTCGACGTGCGGCGGGTGCATCGTTTGTTCGCCATCTCGTCGGTCTTCTTGTTCTCCTCCTTGGTCTACTCCTTGGTTCTCCCAACTTGAGTTGACCAGCTTTGAGCTTGTAGGTCCAGTCCTTTGTGTTGTAGTCATCCCTGAAACCTACAAAACAAGATTCCAATTCTTTTTTCGGTATCCAAGTGGGCTTGGATCCGAATTTGTTAGCGGGTCTCCTTGATGGAGATCCTTTCTCAATCTTAGGGCTATCTAAATCATCTACTTTGTTGATTAATTTGTTAGAGTTTTCCCTAAGACATGCAATTTCTTTTTCTATAATATTCATCTTAGTCTTTAAATCAGAAATTTCTAATTTTAAACTATCATTTTCTTCAATCAATTAGTATTTTCATTGATTAAATTTTTATTTTCTAATAAAAGGTTATTATCCTTAGGACTAGTTTCTATGTCCTTGAGTTATTTTTCTAACCTATCATTTTCATTTCTAAGAAAACTAAGATTCTTTTTCATGCTTTTATTTTCTATTTTAAGTGCTTTACTAACTTTAAAAAGTTCATTAAAAGCTTCTCGTAAGTCGTAACTTACCTCGTTGTCTGAGTCACTTCCACTTTCACTGTCGCTATTGCTTCCTCTAGCCATGAAACCAAAGCAAGCGGTTTCTTCTTCTTTTTCTTCTTCTTCTTCTTCCTCCGAGCTCGAATCGTCCCAAGTGGATTGGAACGCCTTCTTCTTAGATTTCTTCTCTTTTTCCTTCTTCTTCTCCTTTTTGAGAAGAGGGCACTCTAGTCGTAGGTGCCATTTCTCGTTGCAGTGGTAGCAACGTCTCAGGCTTTCCTTCTTCTCCTTTTTCTCTTTCTTTAATTCCCTACAAAACTTGGAAAATTTTTAAAGTAAAATTCTAAAGTCTTCGTCGTCGGAACTTACCTTGCTATTCGACACGGCTCTGAAGGCGAGAACCTTTTTCGATTTAAGCTCTGGTGTATCCTTCTTTTGCTTCAACTTTGTCTCATAGGCCATTAGATTGCCTAGGAGATCTTCCATGTTGAGCTCCTCGACTTCGTTTGCCTCCTCGATGGCGGTGACTTTCTATTCCCATTCCGATCCAAGGGAACGAAGAAGCTTCCCTTGAAGCTCCCCCTTGATGAAAGTCTTCCCTAAAGCTTTCAAGTTATTTACAATGAGAGTGAACCTAGTGTTCATCTCACTTAAAGATTCGTTAGATTTCATTGAAAAAGACTCAAACTCTTGTGAAAGTAAATTTATTTTAGAAGTTTTTACCTTAGAGGTACTTTCGTGAGTTACCTAAAGTGTGTGCCAAATCTCGTATGCGGTGGCGCATTGCAAGATTTTGTTGAACTCCTCCGAGCTGAGCACGCAATACAACGTGTTCATTGTTTTCGTGTTGAGAGAGAGCTCCCAGATCTGCTGCTGCGAGTATCCTCTGGCGGGTTTTTCTGGGATGTCGAAGGGGGTCTCGCACTTGGCCCATATTGTGAAATTGGTGGCTTGAAGCCATGTCTTCATCCGCAGCTTCCAGTAAGGGTAGTTGCTCCCGTCAAATAACGGTAGATGAGTCGTAGAATGGCCCTCGGAAATCCTACCAGCGGAACTGCTCCCCTCCATAGATCTTCTTGCTAGGTTGTTACGCCGAAACAGCAAGACCTGCTCTGATACCAATTGTAGAATCCTACTTGGAGGGGGTGAGATCAACGTGACGTAAAAAATGCGGAATTGAAAAAATATCAATCTCACAAAATAAACAAACACACAATGTACACAATAATTTTTAGGTGGAAACCCAAACTGGGTGAAAACCACCACCTAACCCTCTCGAGTTAGGATTTTCCGATCAACCAAGTTGATCAAATCCATTAAACGAATCACTTTGAACGAGGGTGATTCAACCTCAATTACAACCATGCTACAAGTGCGAGGGTAGCGTTCCTCAACCCCTTCTCTTCACGAGAAGGATTTTGTCCTACGAAGAAGACGGGAATTCGCAAAGTGAATACCCAACCAAATAACAAAGATAAAATAACAATAATCCTATAGAGCGAACAAAGTAATATTAAACCTAGGCTTCTAGAGGAATTAGGATGCTTCCCTTTGAAAGGAGTGCGTCGGCGACGCGGATGAGTGAACAACATGACGGCGCTACGTCACTCTCATGAACTACGGTGGGAGAGTGGGTGCGCAAAGCTTGATGCTCTCAAGATGTAGAACTAGAGCTTAGAGAGCAAGAGAGACATAAAATGGTTTGAAAGTGTATTGCAAGGTGTGTCTTGTGTATCTTAGGTGTGTGTTGGAGTGGCAAAGGCTCCCCTCTATTTATAGAGGCCTTAGGAAGGCTTTGGATGGCTTAGGAAAGTCTCCATAGCCGCTGGGTGCAAAGCCCAAGTGAATCAACCCGAAATCAGGAACAATCATTGCACTGACAGGGTTACCAGACGTCTGATTCTGGTATCAGACGTCTGGAAGGCAACTTTAAGACGTCCGATTTCAAGGTCAGAAGTCTGATTTCGTGCGGGTTCCTTCCTGACTTGAATCAGATCTAAACAGGGTTCTTGTGCAAGTGCATCAGATGACATACAGGACGTCTGGCACTATGTATGGACGTCTGGAAACTTACTTTTCGTGGGAATGGATTTGCAATGGCTAGAAAATCTCTGAGAGGAGATTTTCGGGTCAGTAGAGGCAAAACACTCAATTATCAGACGTCTGGAAGGGCTTAAGGATGTCTGATAAGGCTCTAACGGTCATATCCTTGAGTGTATGGTAAGAGAGCCAACGGTCCATGACAACGATGGGTTCGAGAGAGATAACCGGGTTTTATTGTTATGTCGATGTAATATAGCCAGTTATTGCCATCATTTCAAATATATAAATTTTTTACTCGAAAAATAAAAGAGTTCCCGAGGTCGAACTCAGGGAGCAAGTTGTATTCTAGAGATATACATGTTTCTTTTACAAAAAATAAACAAAGAGAGAAAGAATTTGGTGTCTTTTTTTTTCTTTGTTTCTCCTCGTCTCAGATCTTCTTCTTCTTGTCTACAGAGGTGATGTTCTTCTTCTTGTTCCAGCAGTTCTTCCTTTTTCTTCTGTCTTTCTTCAGATCTTCCTCTTTCTTCTTTGTTTTTCTTCTTTCAGTTCTTCCCTTGTTCTTTCGTCTTCTTCCCTGCCTCGCCTTCTTCTGTTGCTCTTTAGATCTTCTTCTTTCTTCTTTTCTTTTTCCAGTCCGGACGTCGCCCCTCCTTCTTTCTTCTTCTCCCTTCAGGACGTCGTCTGATTTCCAAATCAGACGACTTAAACTGCCTGTTGCTATAGTGTCTCCCTCAGCTTCCTTCTTCTTCCGCGGTCCTTCTTCTTCACCTGTGCCTGCACACTTCAGAGTTTTACGTCAGAGGCAAAACCTACTCTACCCTCTCCCCCCGCGTCTCTCTCTCTCTGAAACCACTCTTGGGAAAGCTCTCCCAGAGCTGCCAGGTAATCGGGTACGGGTCGTGCCCGGGTCCAGGCCCACCGGCGTGCGTGGTGGGCGAGGAGTGCAGGTCAGTCTAAGTCGGGTCGGGTCGGGTCAGGTCCGCGGGGCGTGAGCGCGGACGAGACCGGGTAACCGGGCGGGTGAAGGGGACCTCACCCCGTGTGCTGAGGCAGTAAGCCTCCAGCACTTTTGCGTCTTATATCGCTGCGCCTCTTCGGACTTTTCCGAGGTGGGACTAAATGTCCCACCTCAATTGCGCGCCCGCAGCGGGGAAAGCAGCGGGAGATCGCGGCGTCACGCGAAGCCTTCTGCCTTAGCTGCGAGCCTGGTGTTTTGTCGAAACGCCTCGCAAGGCCTGGGAGTCGGATCTGGGCGTGGCGCTGAGCGTGGCGTGCCTGTAGCTGCAGGCGGAAGCAGCTCCTTCTGCATGGCAATGGTGGTGGAGGTCGGGTGGCCTGTTCACAGAAAAAACAGCCTCTCGGCCTAATCAGAAAGTGCCAGGAGCTTCGCCAGGGTGCGGCGAAGCTCGTGTGGGTGGTGGTGAGGCGCGGGGCGGCGTGCAAGGGTTGCCCTAGGTCGGACTGTGGGTCGGAGGATGGGTTTGTTGGGGGAAGCGTTACGGAGGTGTGGAGTGGCAGTGAAGGGGTGGGGGGTGCTCAGTGTGATGAGGCGGAGGTGCGGTGAGGGTCGGCGAGGTGTGTGAGGCTGTGGAGCGATGGGAGCATCTCGCCGGAGGGTGGCCGGAGACGAAGGGGGTGACGATGGTCAGGGTCGGTCGAGGGCTTAATTGAATAAATTGAAGGCGGGGAAAGAAAGAGGAGAAGAAGGGGAGTAGTTCTAGCTTACTTGCAGGGACGAAGGGGGAGGAACAGGGCGACAGTCGTATCGACTGTCGCCGGAGAAGACGATGCTCAGGGAAAGGGGCGGCGGCGAGCAGAGAGCCGGAGAGGCGCCAGCTGGGTGCGGCGTGGCGCGGGAAGAGCAGGGGAGGAAGTCTCTGCTGCTGGTATTGCGGCAGAGCGAAGAGGAGAAGGGGGAGGAACCGCCGGAGCTGGTGAGCGTCTGCCGGAGAGACAAGAGAGGAAAGTTGGGGGTTTTCTCCGTCAGATCCGAGCTGCCCCGGTCGGTGGAGCAACGGGGGGTATTTATAGGGATCAAACAGGGAGGAAGGCGGAGGGAGACGACGTGTCTCCCTCGCCGGAGGATGGCCGGAAACAAGAACCCATACCATCCGTGCGTTCGCACGGCCGGTATGGTGGGTTATAACGACCAGGGGGGTGTCCCTGCGACGGCTGACGACGCAGGGCACCCCCGGTTTACTTGCCAGGTCCCCCCCCTCACCCTGCGCGGCGCCATGCTCCGCGCAAGGTCGCCGGAGCATGGTGCTGGCAGGTTTTGCAGGGGGGACCTGATCGCAAAGAACGAAGGAGAGTTAGGGGCCAAAATGCGAGGGTTCAAAAGTTGAGGGCCAAGGTGTAAATATATGAGGACCAAAGTGTAAAGTCGGTCAAGGAGGTTTCTTCTTAGGCTCAAGTTTTTATACATGACTAATTAGGACCTAAGGAATCTGATGGTGAATTTCATTTCTATATTAAACCTTGTTTGACCAGTCAATTTACGCAAAAACCCAAATTAAGTTATTAATTGGGCATGGTTCTCAATGTAGGTCAAAATGGGTTCTGAAGGCCAAATTGAAGGTTCTAAACCCTAGAGATTATTTTTCTATGAATTTTAGAGGGTTTATTCTATTTTTACTTTGCCTCGAACCTTGTGAATTGAAGTGGGTTGTTTTAGGGTTACAGATTATCATTTAGTTTCTTGGAATTGCTGTAGCAATTGCTAGATCATTTCATCCCACTTTTATTCTTATTAAGTTGCTTTGACCTGTGTTTGGGCCATGAATTACCCTGTATGCAGATTATACTGGTAAAATTTCATTTTTACCCCTTATGACTTGTTTTCTCCTTAAACTCAGAATTCTCTGAGTTAAGCCTTTCCTTGAGTTATGTAGGAGCTTTTATCCTTTGTATTGGGTCAAAATGAGCTAGTTATGGCTCATGATGAGGTTCTCATCAGTCCACTAATTGGATGTCTGGCAAAGTCATCAGACGTCTCCTAAGACGTCTAGTATAAGGTCTGGACGTTTGATTTCATCAGACAGAACTAACTATGTCCAGCCTAAACATTATCAGACGACTGAATCAACAGTTAGACGTCTTAAAATATATTATTAAACGTCTGATTTGGGAATTAGAGGTTTGGAAAGGCTGTTTGAACCCTATATTGGTTTTCTAAGTTCTCTACAGAAAACCTAAGTATCCTAGGGTTGTGCCGGTGTTCCTAGGACTACTGTTAGGGTACTTTGAGGCTCTTTAACATAATGTTCTAAGGAAATAAAGAGCAAGAAAATAAAGATAAAAGTACATGAAATGAATAAATAGAATTCTATCCTATTCTTCTTGCCCTTCCATCTTCAATCTATCGCTCCTCGTGAATCTCCTCTATTTTCCATCAAGCTCCTCCAATCCATCCTGGATGCGAGCTCGAATTCCGTCTAATTATATCTACATTTGCAATTGACCTGAAATCTAAGACTCCAAGTGCAAATGTTAAATAACACATGTTTTGTTATCATCAAAACAAATGATCGTGGTGCTCTAGCACCAACAGTATGTAACTATGCTTTTTGTACGCGTGTATCGGGGAATATTAGCAACTGGTGTAGATATTCTCACGATACAGCGTATGGTAAATAAGGTGAAAATATATATATATGTATATATATATATATGTATATATATAAGTATATGTATAGATATGTATATATGTGTATGTATGTATGACTATATAGAGGTATATATATATGTATGTACACGTATATAGTAATATATGTATATGTATATATATATATATCACTATACGTATTTATGTATATGCTTATAATAGTGTTTATGTGTTTGAGGGTGTAAGTGTTGGTGTAGGTGTGTGTGTGTGTCGGTGTAAAGTGCTGTGAGTGAGTGAGAGAGAGTGAGAGAGAGAGCGGGCAGGAGAGGAGAGAACGGAGCGCAGCCACACTGCAGGAGTGAAGGAGTTAGGTCGTCTGGAGGTGAAGGCCGTCGTCTTCGCGTAGAGGAGATCGCTGTGCCTGTCGATTGCGAGCGCCGAGAACTCGCGACTGAGCGCGCGGAGCTGGAGGGCGAGGTGTCTGCAAGCAGGCGAGGAGGCTTGTAGAGGCTGGCAGGGGGCGGGGAGGTGCTTGGCCGACCGCTGCAGAGGCACGCAGTGGCCGGTTGCAGGTGCGGAGGGCAGGCGAAAAAGCGGAGGAACGGAAGCGGGGATGGTTTGCAGGCGCGCGTGGAGTGGCTGGGGCGCTTGCAGACTCTCGCGAAAGCTGCGGGGGCCGCTACTGCTACTGCCGATTAGCTGCTGCTACTGCTACTTAGCTGCTGCTACTGCTACTTCAAGCTTTAGACCTTGAAGCAGCAGCAATGGCGGGAAGTGCGGGTACGGAAAGAAAATGAAAACAGAGAGCCACCACGCCCACCGGCTCTTTGAAGAGCTGGGCGGTGGTGGTCTCACTGTGGTGGTGTGCACCACAGTGAGCTCCTGCCTGCCGGGTATCTCCTCGGAGGAGGGCTGGCGTATGGAGGGGAATGGGGGAGAGGAACGGTGGTGGCCTGCTGGTGGAGTTTTTCTTGCTGCAGCCAGCGGGCAGACCTCCTGAAGAAGAAGAAGACGTGGCTATTTTATAAGGGGAGAAGGCATGGCTTCATGCATGGCTGCTGCAGGGAGAGGGAAGGAATGGCAGCAGCAGGGAATGGCAAGGGCAGCTGTAGCATGGCGCGAGTAGAAAAATGCAGCCGTGGGAAAATTAAAAAAATCAAGTGGAGAAATAAAAAGATGTGGATTTTTGCAAAGAGACACTTGAGGAAAATGTGAATTATGAAGCCATTTATTTCATTCTCCTCTCCTCTCAATTAAATGCATGAATGCATGTATTTTTACAAATGCAACTATGGAATCCTAATATGCATAGGTAATGCTAGGAAATAGCATAAGAAGGCATTATTGCAGGCGTATTTTGCGGTGCAATCATACCCCCATGCCTATCTTTTGCTAGTCCCTAGCAAAATAATATTTAGAAGTGATCTTAAGCTGAAGATTTTCTTTTGAGGTGATATAGGTGTGTTTATTGTCGGATATTGTGAGAACCAATTGTGGAGAAGACTACCAGTACTTTAAGTCTCAAATGACAAAGATCATCTCTCGACTAGCTAGGACTCTTGATATTTAAACCTTAAGTACGATTTCGAGAACCCAGGAGGTTTTTGCTGAGCTCAAGAGGTTATGGTTTGTGTATAGTGAAGGATCAAGACTAACCAGATGAACATTAAGACTCAAGACCAGGGTTTCACGAATTTTTAAGTAAAGGTTGGTCCCAGTTTCAGCTCGTATTTTCGGATTGACCCTTAAGAGGATGACGAAAAACTCAACTCCCATTTTCTGATTTTTGTGGCTTAAAGGAATTTGTAACCTGCCCTGAAGAACTTTTTGTAGGGCAAAGACTTTACAGACATTTGTGAGGTATACTGACTCTTTTGCAACATTTTTTTTTTGAAACACGTGTCAGTATATTTCTTACAACATTTTTTTGAAGGAGCACACTTTTTATCTTTTTGGTGGGAGAGTTTCTTTTTGGTGGAAAGAGTTGCTCCTAAAGATAAGACTAAAGCCTGGGATAAAAAGTTTACCTGCGCACACAGGTAAGGACTCCACCTTCCCTAATGAACACTAGGGTTGGATCTTATGTTCACCTGGTCTTTCTTGATATGTGTAGTGTGAACCAAGTTTACTTAAGCCATCAAGTAAAAGCAAACCAACGGATCCTGTACTGGTGTCTCAGGTACAAGAATACGTCCTTAGTTAGGAGAGATTCTGATTTATTTTGTCAATGCTTTAAGTGAATTAAGCCGAGCCTGAGCAAATCAAGCTTCTATGACCTGGAAAGTCTTCAAAACAGAGGTTGAATATCCATAAACACTTATTGTATTTTTTTGTTTCAGCTTTTAGATCATTACTAAACACCATTTATTTATATATATATAATATATTTTTTTTCTTTTTTCTTTTTCTTGCATATTTATAAATAGGTGGGAACTGTATGATACCATAAAATCCCAGATCCTATGGATGCCTATCCACCCCACCATGCCAAACAATGCTATGTCCTCATAAGCATGCAGGGAAAGGTGGAGAAAGGATGAAAGATCAGGTAACGAGAGTTGAGGTTCAGGGTATACAGCAGGGTGGTAGGGCGGGTGGATGGTAGGTGGTGACAGATCTGGCATTTTCTGGGACAAGAGTATCCCAGGAAGAACAGAAAATAGGTCAGGAAGAAGAAGTTGGCCCTCAGATTGGCCAAGAAGAGGGGCTCTTTGGATAGATGTATCCAAAAGGAAATAGCCCCAGTGAGTAAGATGTGGGCTCAAGGTCCCAGTGTGGACTTGCAAATCCTTCTGATTTGGCAGGAAAGAAAGGGCAATCCTGTCTTCCACAGTGTGAACAGGCGGTGAGCAGCCCGACAATGACTCAGACCATGAGGTATGGGAAGCGGAGAAAACCTCGTCAGAAGTCTGGTCAGGAGAAGGTATGGGATAAGGGAGGGATGGGGGAACGTCACAGTATGTGTTGATCAAGCAGTCGTTAGGTAATTCGCAGCAGTCTGAATCGGTCCCAATTAGTCCGATACACGCACTGATGGTCATGTCCTTGTCAGACGTGTCATCCTTGTTGCAATCGCAATCAACATAAGAGTGCGGTGCTGCAGTGGGATTAGCCTGAAATCCCGGTGGAATGCTCAGAGCTTGCAGAATTTGATGAACCTGTCCCTGAGAAGGTTGTACCTGTGGTTGCGGACCACAGGGTACGAAGTTTCGCGAGTTTGGAACAGGTTGGGAGAGAAGAGTGCCCTGAGATTGAGTCGCCATGCATAGTTGACTGATCTCAGCATTCTGCTGCGCTAAATGGTGCTAAAGAGAGGTCATGTTCTCTTTATGGCGATTTGACATTTCCGTCATCATTCGCATCAATTTATCAAGAGGCCTTAATGCGTGTTCTTCTTGCGGTACGCAAGGGCCTGATGGCGGATTTGCCATAGGATTAGACTGGGCCCTTGGGATGACGGGTGCGGACGGTCGCATTGGTCCACTCGCGGGGTTTTGGTGCTGCGAGTTATTGGACCATGTGAAATTCGGATGATTGCGCCACCCTGGGTTATACGTGGCAGAGAATGGGTTGTTCCCCAGGGCGTAAGCGTCTTCTATGCCAAAAGACGCGTCCGCATGTAAGTATGAGTCCGAGCACACGGAGGCTTGGTCCTCCATGTCGAAATACTGGCTTGCAGAAGCTAGATCCACATGACTTACCGAGTTGCTTGGCGCGACACTCGGCAAGGAAGGTCTTACAGGGTTTCTCGGGATAAGCCTGGTGTTGGAAGAATTGGAGTTGTGACAAAGTGGTGAAGAGGTGTTTGCCATGTTTATGGAGGAGGAGGACGATTTGGCTCCTTTTCTAAATTTATCAGGCAATTCAAACAGTTTAGGGTTTTGTGACCTCCTCCCAAACATGCTCTACCGCAGGAAGAATTGGGGAGATGAGAAGGGAAAAGAGACGAGAGAAGCGACGCTGCAAAAGTACACTTGATTACAAATCAATTCAATTAAATTCCTAACCTCTATAGTGTGCCCTTAGACCTAAAGATCTAAGTTACCAGTTATCACAGACTACGGAACCGAATGCGAGCACCGCGGAACCACCGGGCCAGATTGAAATGACGTTTGCCCCAGTCTTAGGCATCCGATAGCACACGGGAACTCTCACCAGCACGTAGCCGCTACACATAGGTAGTTAGACCTCCAATCCTTAGTAAGGGTCAAGTTACTACCAATTTTAATTAGAGGCTTAGGATCAAGTGCTTCTGGAATGTGGAGGGCGTTGTTTACGGGTAATGCCCAAGTGATTGATTTTAAGAGAGTGTGTAAAACAAGCATGCAACGGGGAAATCTCCATGAATTGAAGTTCTTAATTGGTGAATGGTTTTTAGAGTTCAGCCTTAAGTAGTATGAATTTTAGGATTTTGCTGAATTACCAATTTAACCAATCTCCGGGTTTTGCAAGAATACAGGTTTTCTTTCTAAGCCCAATAAACCCTTCTTCAATATCAGTTAGTTAATGCATGCTAAAATGCAGGGCTACCTTAAATGGAGATTTCTATGTGTGGATGCACGAATCAGTTTTATATTAGTGTGAAAGGGAGCCAAGCACTTCAATTCAAGTGCTCCCAATCACTAAAAAATGTCCACACACAAGGCTCAACCAGAAGATAAAGAAAATCAAATTGTTGGGGGTTGAGGTATTCGGGATCGAATCTTAGGCAAGTTGAAAAGTCGTGGTGGGGTTCCAAGTCTCCCCACCAAAAAGGTGATCCCGAATTGTAGATAAATGAGGCAAAAGAGGGGTGCAATCAATTTTTTTGTATTTTCCTCAAAGAATACTTCTCACGACGAAAAATTCAAGAATCAAGATTCTCAGATTTTTGCTATGCGAAGTAGGACGGGAAATCCCAGGGCGGTGGGAGTGAAGACAATCAATCAAACAAGTGAATTTTAATCCACTTACCCCAAGAGATTCCAAGAAGTTTTTCTACTTTTTAGTTTTTTTTTTATTAAGGTGATAAGTTAACCTTAGTTTGTTAAGAAAAGAAAACCTACTTGTTCGATAATGTGTGCGAAGCTCCAATGCGGTGTCAGTGTCTTCACGCTCTTGTTCCCACCTTGGATCTGCCCTCGTTCTCGACTTCGTCTACCTATCTTCTCTTTGCAACCAGGTTCACCTGCACACCAAAAAAAAATAGAGATACCCGTGAAGAGAGAAGAGAAAAATTGAAAGGAATTGAATATGCACCTCCCCGGCAACGATGCCAGAAAAGATGTATGGTCAAGCCCAGATAGGTTGTTAATATGATGATTTTATCGTTGAAATGTGTATAGTGGTTAACCTAATTCGGACCTAACCATCTCCTTACAAAAATTTTTTTAACCTGGCCTACTTGATTTTATCTTGTCACTTTTAGGCTCAGGGTCGAACTCAGGGAAGTGGGGTACAAGTTAAGTTCTACACTTTTCTTACAACGAGTCTCTTACGTTCGTTTATTGTGTTTTTGGTGTTTTTCTCATTTATATATTTTTTCTAGTAACCTTTGTCCTTGAGGTACACCCTCAAAATTGAGTTCTTGGCTTTGAGCCAAAATAGAATAAAAAACGGGTCTTGCTATTCTCAAGACGAGATTCCTGCAGGTCAAAAATTATTTTCTCTTTTATATATATATTTTTTGTCTTTTTACTATTAGGAAAGCAATAGAAATAAAGTAAATATAGTATGTATATATTTATATATATAAAGGGGATCGGATGGAGGCGGAGATGGAGTGTAGCACTATGTCGAGTTGGTCGTCGTCTAGAGAGATGCAACCAACAGGATTGGGTGCCGCTTGGAGTGTGGGATGGATGGTGGATGATGTATGTAACCACGCTTTTTGTACGCGTGTATCGGGGAATATCAGCAACTGGTGCAGATATTCCCGCGATATAGCGTATGGTAAATAAGGTGAAAAAATATATATATATGTATATATGTAAATATGTCTATATATATCTATATATATATGGTTATAAATATATAGGTATATATATATATATGTAGATATATATATATATGTATATATATAAGTATATGTATAGATATGTATATATGTGTATGTATATATAACTATATAGAGGTATATATATATGTATGTACAAGTATATAGTAATATATGTATATATAGATATATGTAGCTATATATATATATATATATATATATATATATATATATATATATATATATATATATATATATATATATATGTATGTATATATGTACATAATACTAGATGGATGTATATATATAGGTATATGTATCTAGATATGTGTATATATATATATATATATGTATAAGTATATATATAGGTATATATATATATATAAGTATGTATGTATACTAACACATGAGTATATAAGTACTACTATATGTATAAATATAAGTATATATATATATAGATATATATATGTATATATATATATATATATATATATATATGTATATCAATATATGTTTATATATATCACTATATGTATATATGTATATGCTTATAATAGTGTTTATGTGTTTGAGGGTGTGAGTAAGTGTTGGTGTAGGTGTGTGTGTGTCGGTGTAAAGTGCTGTGAGTGAGTGAAAGAGAGTGAGAGAGAGAGAGCAAGAGAGAGAGAGCGGGAGAGAGCGGGCAAGAGAGAAGAGAACGGAGCGCAGCTGCACTGCACGAGTGAAGGAGTTAGGTCGTCTGGAGGTGAGGCCGTCGTCTGATGGCCTTCAACGCGTGCGGGCATCTTCGCGCAGAGGAAATCGCTGCGCCTGCCGGTTGCGAGCACCGAGAACTCACGACTGAGCGTGCGGGGCTGGAGGGCGAGGTGTCTGCAGGCGGGCGCGGAGGCTTGCAGAGGCTGGCAGGGGGCGGGGAGGTGCTTGGCCGGTCGCTGCAGAGGCGCGCTGCGGCCGGTTACGGGCGCGGAGGGCAGGTGACAGAGCGGAGGAACGGAAGCGGGGAAGGTCTGCAGGCGCCCGCGGAGTGGCTGGGGCGCTTGCAGACGCTCGCGGAAGCTGCAGGGGCCGCTGGTGCTGCTGCTGCTTCAAGCTTTAGACCTTGAAGCGGCAGTAATGGTGGGAAGTGCGGGAACGGAAAAAAAATGAAAACAGAGAGCCACCACGCCCACCGGCTCTTTGAAGAGCTGGGCGATGGTGGTCTCACTGTGGTGGTGTGCACCACAGCGAGCTCCTGCCCGCCGGGTATTTCCTCGGAGGAGGGCCGGCATATGGAGGGGAATGGGGGAGAGGAATGGTGGTGGCTTGCTGGTGGAGTTTTTCTTGCTGCAGCCAGCTGGCAGACCTCCTGAAGAAGAAGAAGATGTGGCTATTTTATAAGGGGAGAAGGCATGGCTTCGTGCGTGGCTGCTGCAGGGAGAGGGAAGGAATGGCAGCTGCAGGGAATGGCAAGGGCAGCTGCAGCATGGCACGAGGAGAAAAATGCAGCCGCGGGAAAATTAAAAAAATCAAGTGGAGAAATAAAAAGATGTGGATTTTTGCAAAGAGGCACTTGAGGAAAATGCGAATTATGAAGCCATTTATTTCATTCTCCTCTCCTCCCAATTAAATGCATGAATGCATGTATTTTTACAAATGCAACTATGGAATCCTAATATGCATAGGTAATGCTAGGAAATAGCATAAGAAGGCATTATTGTAAGCGTATTTTGCGGTGCAATCACTCCTTGCCTGCTGATCAAGGTGGGGCAGATTCGTGCAACTCTTCGGCCCACATTGATTCTTCTCCTTTTGGGGGGGGGGGGGGGATCCTCCTACTTCTGACGGTCAACAGGCGAGGAAGACCAGGCGTCATATGCGCATTCCACGGTGGCATAAAGTTAAGCATATTCATCTCACCCATTAGACCTGCCCTTCTTCTCCTACTGCCTCTTCTCTTCCCCCCCTCTTGGGGGCACAGGTGACTTCCTCTTCTTCTGGTGGTGATGGCTCCCTTGGATCTTTGATTCTGATTGGCTGTGTTCTCATTCTATTTTGATTTCGCTATCTAATGCTTGTCTGGAAATTGAAGTGTTTTTGTGCTCTCGATTTTTTTCGATGGCTTTGCAATTGCCGCCCCCTGTGGTGAAGTATTTAGGGAGCTTGATGCTTCATGTTTGCTGTGACTTTCCTGATTTTAACTCTATGAGCTTGGTGCGTTGTGCTCTTTCTTGTGAAGATTCTCGACTGGAAACCGTTGGTTTTTCTTGTTCTGATGGTGTCCATGATTCGTCTGCTCTATCTGGCATTGATAATCCTAAGGCATCTTTAGGTGCTTGTGATCTTCCTATCAAATGGGGTATTTATTTGCCTCTTCCTATTCCTCTGCCTCCTATCCCTGACTCCCTGATTTCTGAGATATCTATTGGTGATGAATCCCTTATGAACTATGATGCAAATTCTTATGAGATCAGGTCTGATGAGGAGTTCTCAAGCCTTTCGGATTCTCTAGTGGTACCAAGTGTTTAGGACTCAGCATATGTGGCGCACTCCTCCCCTAGGACTAGAGGATTCCATGGTGGTCGTTCCTTCAGTGGAACTGGTAGAGTTTCTAGAAGTCGATCAAGATCTAAATCCTTTGCTGTGTGAAGTGCCTATTTTGGAATTGCAGGGGTATTCTTAATACCACCACCCTTAATTGTCTTATTCATTTAATTGTGAAATTTCATCTTGGTGTGATTTTTGTGATGGAGCCTTTTGTGGATGATGTAGACACATCCATTTAGGTTAAAATGCCTATTTATGCATGTTCTTAGGCTTAGATTTGCATTCCATATTATAAATAGTGCATAGCATGCATCATTCAGCATTTAGAGTAGTTGTGTATATTTTAGGCTAATTGCATCCTTTTTGTGGTCAGGAGAGAAGTAGATTTTGGAGCCTAGGATTGACGATCCGACCGTATGGATATGATCAGGACGACGATCGAAGTCTAACGTCTCTGAAATCTCCTTGATCGGAGTCCCATAGTACTATATGCAGTCCAAGGAAGATCAATGGCCAAGGGACTAGGTGAGGCAATCTAGAGCTTCAAATGATAAATCTAACCATATGGATGGATTTAGGTCAACGATCGCATCCCAACGACGCAAAAATCAACTCAATTTAATCTTTATAGCATCCCTTACAAAGGAAAGAAGATGGACGGCCCAGGTTGCACCACATGGCACAACCCAGGCCACCCATGCGCATCCACGCACCACCGCACGCGCACAGCAGCGTGGGTGTGTGCATGAACGTGGAGGCATGCATGAACACAGGTGCAGCAGTGCAGGTGCGTGCGCGCATGGAGGCATGCATGCACGTAAGCGCAGTAGTGCAGCGCGCAAGGCAGCGGCAATGGCAGTAGCAGCTGCAGCTTGCAGGTGTGAGGCACGTAGGCACGTACACGCGTGCGCACACGACAAGGGCACGTGGAGCGTGTGCCAGCGGTGCGGTAGCAAAGGCCCGTGATGCACGCACTAGCAGGGGTGAAGATTGGAGCAGGATCTTTAGCGATGTTTATGACCATCACTAAATGTCCTATATACGAATCTGATTCTTTCCTCCACTATAAAAGGACCCCTACCCCTCCCATTCTTCTTCATCTCTTCCTTTCTTCCTCTCACCACCTCCAAGTCTCTAGAGAGAGCTTGTCTCAAGCTTGGGATGCTCCTCTAGAGTAGAAAACAAACATTTGTTCCTGCCTCTCATCCCCCTTCGTGGAGCATCCCATAGCCGTCTTCTCACCTCCCTTCGGGAAGAAGATCCTTGTTGCGACGCCATCCTACCCCGCCCTCCATTCTCCAGCTCCGTCCTCGTTCGTCCCGCTCCTCACCACCTTCCTCCAGGCGACGTCAGAGCGAGTCGTCCTCCAAGCGATCGTCGTGGGGGATTTCTCTCACCTATCTCTAACTTTATTACTTTCGTAGTATAGATTTCCCGCTTTCCTAGTTGTAACAAACATTTGTTTTGAAATATATGACTATTTCTCTCTCTCTCTCTATCGTATTTTGCAAGTAGATTAGCTAGATGAAATTTCATCGACTTGATCTCTTACCTATTAAAAATACCAAAAAAATTAAAAAAGAGTAAAATGACAAAAACAAAAAAAAGCAAAACGCGTATCTTTCAAAGCCAAACGTTCGCCTCCCCGTGTTCAACCCGGGACTCATTTTTCGAGTTTCGGTTATGAATTTTATCTGATCGACGGATTTTCTCGCGAATCCAACTACGACGACAGGTTTTCCAAACCTAAAACCTTTTTACGACGAATCTCCACCGTTATGATTTTGGCGTCATTGCTAGGAGGCAATGCTCTTTGGTTTTTTTCATGTTTTCCCACATTACTTCCATATTTTTCTAACCTATCTTTCTTCTTCGATTTATTGTCTTGCAGGACCTGGTCGAGGAGCCGAAGGCAGTAGATTGGAGTAAAGTGCGGGTAGTGACATTTGTAAGTTTTCCCCCACCACCGGCACCCTAGTTTCCATTTCGTCACACTAATAACTCAAACTCAAATCAACCTAGGTGCTTTTATAAACCTTAGGATAGATCTGATTGTTTGATTGTCACTTCACCTTACCCCACCCACCCGCATATATTAAAAAAGTTATAAAAGAAATACTCTTCTATTGTCGGATTTTCTAAAAGAGACACATTAACACCCACAACTCTCGACTTAAGGCGCACCACTTCACATCGATTATACTACTTAACCGGAATCTGACCTATGGATCCAGTACACCCTAACTCAACACATTAATAAGTGAGTAGAAATCTGAATAGGTCAAACATTTTTGTGTGTCTTAACTAAGTTGTGCAATAGGCAAATTGATTGAACTGTTTGGGCTGCACCACTTAAGATAAAAGTGATTCATCAGTAGCTTTAAGGTTGAACCAGGCACTCCACATTATTTTTTGATTTCTAAAGGAATATATCATCACCAATGCTTTCAAAACTTAGAGTGTTCTCTTAAACTTGATTGAATACACCTAAGATTAAACCCTAAAAGCTACTAAACAAGGTTAAACCCTAAAAGACACATCATCAAATAACCTTGTTTGAAAACTCTGGTTGTGCACACACACACATTTGAATTGATCATTAAGGGCACAACCCATCTAAAGGGCTGATCACATTCCAAGGGCACAATCATCCTAAGCCTAATTAAAACTGAGTAGACGTTGGCCTTAAGGATTGATTCACTCTTCGAGGCTCAGACTGAGATTTTTTTCGATTAATCTATTTTTGTTGGTCCATCTAATGTCTAGCTAGGGAAGTAATGTCAAACAACCACGGCTGGGTGGTATACTAGGAACCGGAGGCACAACCCAAAGGAACAACCTTCTTCCTAGCCCCTTCCTCTAACTGGCTGGATTGACTGGATAGAAGTAGACCAAATCGTTTATAATCTCAAGACGGGTCCTAGGAGTCTGTATGTCTTTAGGCTAACCCACATAAGGACAGGGTTGATTGCTTGTATTGTAGGGCTCCTTTCACTCTTCTGATTTCCCTCCTATTCTACCATGTATCCTTCCACATCTTACACGCATTTCCCATCCTACCATCCTACCAACACTTATCCCCAAGATGATTACTATCCCGACTTGACTTATGACTGCCCATCTTCTAGCCGGGACAACGTTGATTGGGGATATGAATCCAAACCTCAGTGTCCAGGGTCTAACCTTGGACAACAAGACTATGATTAGTATCCTTCTCAGAGCTACAATGATTATAGATCTCCACCCTTTGATGATCAACCTAACCAGATCTACAACCATGGAGGATATGCTGATTATAACACATACCCTCCCCAGTATTCCACTGATTATAGGTCACCTCCATTCTTTGAATAATCCGAGATGACCTATTATCAGGGAGGACCCTGAGAACCTCAATATCTTGACTCTCCTAGAATAAACCCAAACCCACTCAACCCTAAATCGAACCACTCGGTTCAAGTGAACTAGATCCAAGACAGGGTGTTGGCTAACTTGAGGAACACCATACAATCTTTAGAAGCCCAGCCAACACCATGCTCTGAAGCATTGGAGCCTATGATAAAAATGATTGATGAGTTGAATAGCTCTTTATTGGATTTGTTCCAACATGTTAGGGATAGGGGATTGAGTGAGTTTCTACTTGGGAAATTGTCGAGGTTGAGGATGAAATTTGTGGTTGCCCTAATCCAATCTTGGGATGATTCTCAAGATGAACCCCCTTTAGGAGATCCAATGTCTGAACCGGCTCAGGCACCTATCGGGGGGATTACATTTTCTGAGAATGGAGATGACTAGGTTGGTCTAGAGCAACCGATTGAGGATGAACCGATTGCTTCACCAAAGATCCCTGAGCCAGGGAACAACGAAAAATGTCTCTGAGGACCATGAAATGACATATGATTTTGGGACATATATAAATGTGGATCAAGAATTCTTAAATTCTGAGGGTGAGGAATCTCTGAGTGACATCTCACTTGAAGTTAAATAAAATGATTTTAGTGAGGCAAACGGGCTTGAGGAGTATGATAAACCATTTGATAGCTCAATTATTGAAGATTTGGATTCAGTTGGGGCTAACTTGGAGGATTCGAATCCTTATTTACTAGAAGATTCAATCAGTAGCCCCATTCCTCAATCATACCCCAAAGGGATTGATTTTGATTTGGAAATCATTGTACCCAAGTCAGTCTTGATTCAGCCACAAATGTTAGACTTGGGTACTTTAGATGGGGTGTACAACGATTTAGAGGCCTCGGATGTATTGATTTTAGAGGATAGGAATTTGGCAATGAAAATTTGGAAGGCTAACATAGAGGGAAACACAATTTTGGATCTAAGGGTTCCTATTGATCTAAAACCACCAACTTTTTACCAGGACCTTTATGATATCTTTGAGATGCAACCCAAGCACTAAATCATTGATTACCTTTTTGAGTTGAAATTTAAAAGGACATCCGAACCTATTGAACCATCTCTACCCATTGTCCGATACTTTGGTATTAGGTTGCATACTACAAAATTGTAGGCCCAGCCCTACAAGCTCAATAATCTTTGGTTTTGGGTGATTTTCACCCAGAACCTGAGAACCACTCAACCCTGGGGCATGGGTCTGCACCATAATCTGGTCCACATTTGTGGACACCTACTGGCAGGTCCTGTGATCAATATTTTTGTTTTGATTCTGACATGCACTTGTGAATTCCTAATTTCTTCTTTGTTTGTATTTTATGCCTATCTGAAGGCACTAAATTTAGCACGTGTGTATATTCCATATTCTCTGCAGAGCTGACCGGATTGTCAAGAAATTCAGGTGACATTCTGTTATTCCGCCATTTTTATTTCTTTATTTTTACAATGAGGACATTGCATCATTTAGGCATGGGGGGTGGATACTTAATCCTGAAATCATTTCGCTAGCACAGTAGAATTTCTTTTATTTTCTTTATAAAAAAATTTGAAAATTCAAAAAGATAACAAAAAGGAAAAAATAGAATTAGGAGAAGAGAACTTAGGCTTTTAGAAGTTATTAACTTTAGAAAATGATATGATAGGACCTAAGCACTTAGACTCTTCAGGTCTTCGGGCTTAATTAACTTAGGTGTCCACTTGAATGTGGACTTAGTCTCAAGTCCTTGCCAAGTAATTTTACTTTAATTTAGTGAATAAATTGGGATGATAAGTACACAACTTATCAACCCGCCCTTTGATTTGAGGGGATTTTAAGTTTAAGCATCTACACACTATTTGCATTGACTCACTTTTTGGTGGTTTTTATAGAAATTGGGTAGCTAATGAACTATCTAGGGTGGTATGGCTGGCAAGTTGTTGGTGATAACAGCTCATCGGCCGGTTGTCCAAAGCCCAACCACACGACCATTCTCTTCATACTACCTTTAGGTAAATCTAGATCAGGAAAGCTGATAGACGACTTTTCGATTTGCGTTATAGTATTTAAGTGGTGGAAAAATTGACTAATTAAAAATAATGAAAATAACCACTCGCCGAAGAGCGGGTCGTGTCCACAGGGAGGCAATTATGCAATCAATACTTAATTATTTAATATTATTTCGGATAGTGCGAAATCCCTATTCAAATCTAACTTAAAATGTGAAGCGAAGTAGATTTGCAATAACTTAAGAAGATAGGGGTATATGTGTAGTTTTCCCTCACAGAAATCCTCAATAAATTTATGATGAATTTATGTAATTTTCATGTGATGTGCACTAAAAACAATTAGTACTTAAGTTAAGCCCAAAATCAATATTTAAACTAGTTAATATCAATACCATGCAATTATAAGGAACTATGAGTGTTCAAATGCAATTCTACCACAATATAATAATAATAAATAAAATCAAATTAGGTGGCAATGGCATTGAATGTAAATTTTAATTGGTGGGAAAAAAGGCCTTTCTTCCTCTCTCCTCGCGAGAGAGAGAGAGAGAATCGCAGGGCTGTCGCAAGGTTCAGGAGGACAGTGAGGTCAAGAGCTCTCTGGTGGTGGCAGCGGCGGTGACAGAGGTGGTCGAAGGTGGCCGGTAGAGGTGGCCGGAGCTTCGACCTATTGACCACGAAGGTGGAGGTGCTGCTACAGTGCTGCCTGCGACTGTGAGAGCATGCACACTTTGGTACGGGCCTGTGTAGGCGACGAGGCAGAGGCTGGAGCGTGCGGCTCACCTGCAGGGTGGCACGAGTGTGCTGTTGGCGTGGATGCAGGGTGGAGAGGCAAGCACCCAGGCGGAAGGTGATGCGGTGCGGCGTCTGCAGCAGGGCGGTGGGGTGCACTGGCAAGTAGTGCGGCATGCAGGCGTTGCTGCAGAGTGGGGAGGCGCGACTTGGTGTGCGCGGGCAGGCGCTTGCAGATGCATTGAAGGGAGCGAGTGGTAGGATGTGCAGGCGCTGTCAGCAGGGGGTGGCCTGCAGGCGATGCGAGCGCCTGCTGTGCGGTGCGAGCAGTTGGTGAGTGCCTGCAGCAGGGGAGAGGCGCTCGGTTGGGTGGATGCGCCTGTTGTGGCGTAGGCGCAGTGAAGGCATATGGGCGGTAGGGCGCACTGGTGTGCACCTGCAGTGGCTGGAGGTAGAGACGTGCGGACGGAGAGGCACGGGCTTGGTGCACTGGAGAAGGAGGCACGCAAGGAGGGTGCGCCTACAGATGGCACTAAAGGGAGGTGATGCGGTGCGCAGGAGGCATGAGGTTTTTCCCTGCAAGGGGGAAGAAGGCCATAGTGTGCGCTTCTTCTCTTCCTCGATCCACAGTGTCCGCGGAGTAGTTCCCCGCTCGGAGGAAGATAAAGATCAATCCCCAGTGCACCTCTTCTCTTTTTAATTCCTCTCTCTCCCAGCGTGCGTGAGTTAAGGGATTTTCAAATCCCTTAACTATTTCTGGCCTCGTCAGTTGAAGGGCTGATAAACGCCAGTTTATCATCATTCTTACGCATTAAAACAAACCTAGCTCTTAGGATTTTACTCCGCAACGGGTTTTTAGGCTGCATTTAGGCATAAATGAGGTTAGGCATGCATTGCATCTTTTATTTGTCTTTTTAATATGTTTTTGTGAGTGTTAGGGATGCACAGATATGCAGATCCTTAAAACCCTAGCACTCAAGAAGGCAAATGGTGAAGGAGAAGACCAGACTAGTTGGAACTCAGCTCGATCCAGCTCACCATAGCTGGAACCTAGCTCACTTGAACTAGGGTTAGCTCATCCCAGCTCCATTCAGCTAATCTCAGCTGAATGGTAGCTCAAGAGAGTTCATCTTATCTCACCCTAGCTCAAGTCAGCTCAGATCCAGCTCAACTTAGCTGAGTCTAGCTCATCTCAGCTCCCACTAGTTCACAGGGAGCTCTAGCTAGCTCAGCTGAGTTGACAGGAGTTCACCCCAGCTCAGATCTAGCTACATCCAGCTCCACTCAACTCCAGCCAGCTGAAGAAGAACTCATCCCAGCTCAGGAATCTCAAGTCCAGCTCCTGGGGACTTAGCTTAGCTCAGCTCAGTTTAGCTAAGCTACCTTAGCTGCCTCAACCAGCTTGATTCTCCCCGGGAGCATCAGACCTAGCTCACCTCAGCTCATTTTGGTAGAAGCTAGCTTACCTTAGCTTGGCTTAGTAGCTAGCAAGCTAAGCTAGCTAGAATAGCTCCATGCCAGCCTCTTCAGCAGCAGCCAGCTCCAATTTCAGCTCCAGACTTCTCCTCCTCAGCTCCTTCCTCCAAACCCTAGCTCCATTACCTTCTCCTCTACTCCTCCATTAGCTAAGCTAGCTTAGCTTAGCTTAGCTTAGCTTAGCTTAGCTTAGCTATGCTCCAACTTCCTTGGCTTGTACCACCCCAAAAACCCACCTACCAACTCCACCCAACTAGCTCCACCTAAGCTCCACATAAGCTAACCTACTTGGCACCAACCTAGCCTACCCACCACCTCCAAGAGACACCTAAAAGTGGCGCCAAAAACTACCCATAACTACCCCTTAATGGCGCCACTTTTCCCTCCAAAATCTCCCCTCATCTCCACCACACAATCCTCCTTGAACCCATCTCCACCATCCACCTAACCCCCCTTCTAGAAGACACCATGTTGGCACGAACATGGTGGTGTCTCTCCACCACCAAAAGACACCAACACCACCATAACTACCCCCTTTAACACCCCTTGAGTTGGCGCCAACTCTCCTTAGCCATAGGATCACCAACCACCTCCATTCTTCCATCCTAGCCCTCCATTTCAAGGGGCACCTTAACCCCCCATCCCACCCTATAAAAAGGCCACTACCCACCACCATTCAAGTCATCCTTGGCTAGCAATTTCACTCTCATATTCCACCAAGAAGCCCACGTCCAAGAGAGAACAAGAAGAAGATTAAGGGGATATTCTGTCCCCTTGGTGCCTTCCCCTCTTCCCTTCTCTCTTGGGTCACGCCAGCCAAAGGAGAAGCCAGGAAAGGAAGATCTTGGAGGAGATCTTGAAGGTGGTCACGCCACCTTGGAGGAGTTTTTGAGGGTGGTGCATGCCCACCCCTTTGGAGAGAGCATTAAAGGTGGCAGCTTCCACCTTGGAGGAGCTCTCAAGGAAGGAGGAGAAGGAAGCCCTCTTTTCAAGCCAAGGAGCAGCTAGGCTTGGAGCAAGAAGACAACCTTCTTCACCATTGTTACAAGAGGATTTGTGTTTCTTTTCTTGATTTTAGATTGTTTAATTCCAGTAGAAGCATTCCTCTACTTGTCCTTGAAAAGAACACTCATTCTACTCAATCAAAATTGCCTTCTTTTAGCTTTTTATTACAGTTGTTTGTTTTGGTTCTAGCACTTGTTTCACCTCTTCTTCCTAATTACCCTAGGCCTCCACTTACCTAGAGTGAGCTTAGGAAGAAGATATTTCTATCTTTTAGATTTTAGTTAATCATTTGTAGGTGTTAGTTCTTTTCGCTATAATCTGCAGTTTGCCCTCGTCTTTTCAAAATACAAAAAAAAATTACATATTGAAAAATATCAAAAAGAAAGTTGAGATCTGTCTGTAAGCAAGAGGATTAATTTTGCAATTTTTGCCTCCTTGGACGACCCTAGATACTCCCCTATCTAGGATATAAATTTAAAAGCGAAAGCGGATTCGTGTGTTACAACGACGTTAAAAACCAGCTTTTACAAATCACGCGTAATTCGCTGCCACTTTTTGGCACCGTTGCCGGGGAGGCATGGCTTTGCATTAATTAATTTTCTCTTGCTTAAAGTGGATCTCATCCCCTTCTCCTTCTTTCTTTTGTGTGTGCAGGAACTACAGCAGGAAGGCGGGAATCTGGAAGCGAGAGCTCAAAGTTCCTTTTCTTCCCGCAAAATTCAGGTTGGTTCCTCTTTCTGGTCACATAATTAATTAAAACTACCAAAAATATATTAAACTTGGCTTTCAGGATCCCAAACAACTTAATTAAGTGGAGTGGTGCATTATAAAATCCATTGTTTGCTTGTATGCTTCTTTAACACCACTCCATTGCAAGTATTGGTGTTCTATTTTTCGGGTCCAGATTTCTGTCCGGACTTGAAAAATCGATTCCTAACATCACATGCCTCCTAAAATCATAAAATTTCATAGAGTGATTCCAAATTAAGTTTGAAACATTTGTTCCAAATTTCAGATCAATTGGATTTGTATTTAATTTTTAAAAATTCATGGATTGCAGAGGGGTCACACCCTTTAATCTTCCTATTTTGCTACTGTCCGTGAATTTTTAAAATTTTTATAATCATCCAATTTTTGTTAATTTTAGTTTTCTGGAATCCTTGTAAAATTTTACACATCATATAAAATTACAAAAATTTTCTGAGGTCAGTGGTAATACTGAAAAGTCCACAATACCCATGGGTATCATTTCTAGAGTTTGACACCAGTACAATTAAAAATTTAAAATAATTATCAAACAAATTCTTAAAATCTTACAAAAATCTTTTTTGGAATCCTTGTTTGATTTTATTCAAAGTAGTGGTGTTGTTTGACTTGTTTGGACCACTACTTAATTCTGAAAGCCTAAAAATATTTCATTGGTAGTAAAACTTCTGTCTTAGGGATAATTGGCTTAGGGTTTTTTCTTTTTTTTTAGAAACTCAATTAAAAGGAAATATACAATCACCCATACA
The DNA here is from genome assembly GCA_037157565.1 of Thalassia testudinum. NCBI lineage: Eukaryota > Viridiplantae > Streptophyta > Magnoliopsida > Alismatales > Hydrocharitaceae > Thalassia > Thalassia testudinum. The sequence goes on from JAZHRO010000036.1 coordinate 67,063,879, forward strand.
ACTTGTTTTCCTTTGATTGTGGATTTTCAAACTTGTTTGAAAATTTAATTAGAAAAACCCTAAAACACATTTGATTAAATTGAATCCTCAAAGACATAAATACAAGAAAATTGTGTGACAACTTGATTTTCATTGGAACCACTCTCCAATTCCTGCACACACACAAAAAAATCAAATAACAGGGCAACAACCTAATAAACGCCCTCCACATTCCGTGTGCACTATAGCATCCTAGACCTAATTAAAATTTGTAGCAACTTGACCCCTAAGGCTTTACCAACTTAGGCTTGCTATTTAGGTCTTAAGTTCGCTTTAGTTAATACCAATTCTGTCATCTGTATCTGGTGTTTAAGCTGAGGGGCTGTGTCAAACGACCAGGCGCGGGTTTGTACAAGCACCTGGGGTCTTCCCTGGGAAACGTTTGGGCCCAAACCTCCCCTCAAGCAACTTGGCTAGATTTGTTGACAGAACGGGTATTCACTATTGACTACTTATTTCCTATATAGACCAAGTCTTGGGTTATTAGGGAGTCACATTTAAGTTAGGTCTAGTTTTGTTTGTTTGATTTGCACACTTTCTCTCATCTCTATCTCTTCTCCTCCCCTCTAAATCTTCCAAGTAGTGCATGCACGGGCGACGGTCCCAAAAGCCACACCTCGAGGGACCATCTGATTTCTCCCCCCGCAGCAAGAAATCATTGTTTTCTTCCCCCTCGTCTTCTAAAAGAATGGAAAACCCAGGAAGCCGTCAAAAAAATTCTGCTTCCACTTCTAACCTGTCAGCCGACCCACAAGCTGACTCCACCCTCCCTCACCTTCCTAACTTGGAGAAACCAGAAATACCAGCAGGGCCAGGTGGCCCTCCAATTATAACCCATAATACAAATCCCTTTGCATTAATGGTCGACCATTTGGCTCGACTACAACAAAATCAAGAAGATCTAGCTAGGACTGTCACGAACCTAGCTAATCAAGGACAAAATCCACCACCCCGCCAATAGCCTGTCGTTCCTCTTAAGGATTTCTATGATCCTTCCAATTATGAGGAAAGACCGGGGGTGGTCCTACCACAAGGGGATTTCAAAATCAAACCCGCCATTCTAAACCTTATCAAGCATTTTCATGGTCTTCCAAGAGAGGACCCTTTTTGTCATCTCGAGGAATTAATTGTCCTCGCTCAAACCACTCGTTCCCGCAATGTGCAGGAAGACATGTGGTTAATGAGACTCTTTCCTCTCTCTCTTAAAGACAAAGCATCACATTGGTTTAGAACAGTTGGGCGTCCTATTACCACCTGGCCCCAATTAAAAAGTGCTTTTCTTAAAAAAATTTTTCCGATCGGTCGAACAAATGCATTAAGAAGATCTATAACGACCTTTCAACAAAAAATGGTGAACCCCTCCATGAAGCCTGGGAAAGGTTTCAGGAACTTCTAAGAAGTTGTCCCCACCATGAAATTCCACAATGGCAGCTAGTGCAGATCTTCTATCAGGGATTAGAAGATCAATTAAAACGATTTGTGGATGCCTCATGTGGGGGCAATTTTCTTAACAAAGATGCCGAAAGTGCCTATCTTCTCTTTGAAGAAATGAGTGAAAACTCATTTAACATGACTTCAATGGACACTTTTGGCAGATCACAAAACCCCAGACACGGAGTCCATGAAATTGACTCCAAAACCACCTCTATTCCAGTCACACAAGATGATTTATATATGCTAGCTCAACGACTGGACCAGATGCAAATTCACCAAAAGAAAATGGAAGAAAAGCTCACAAACAAACAAGCTCCACACGTCCACTCTCCGCACACTAACCCCCCACACATTCTCCGAAGAGAAAATCTACACAATATCGATGGCACATCTTCTGACCAGCAAATCCCGGCTGATTTCCCACAAGATTTAACCGAGAATTTTGACCAAAATATTTTTGATTCCACCTCGGAAAATATTTATGCTCTCCAGGAGCAATTTAGAAACCCCTCCAACACTTCCAATCAAAATTGGAGGGCTAACCCAAATCACTCCTAGAAAAACCTGAATCCGATTCCTTTTCCCAAACAAAACTATTTTGGGAATTATGGGCAACCTCTGTATCAACCTGGACCATCCCAGGATGATATTAATAATCAGGTCATGAAAACTCTGTAAGGAATGCAGACTCAAATGACAGAAGTAACCCATATGATTACCAATTTACAACACCAAGTTAAGGTTACTCCTGATCATCGACCTATTGGGAATTTACCATCCCAACCCATGCCCAACCCAAACAATCAAAGGAATCAATTTCAAGGTGGATATCACAGTCAACCTATTCAGCCAGCACCTCAGCATCCGCCGGGTTTCAATAACAGCCAGGTACCCCGTCCTCATCCGAGAAACAACCAGACTGCAAACGCAGTTACCTTGAGGAATGGGAAAACCACTCACAATACCCTGCCTGTTAAAGAAACCTGCTCTAATGACACACAGATTAACTCTTCCCCTCCTATTGTTCAGGAACCAATTCATGCAAAGTAGGGCAACCCTGCCCCATTTCCACAAGCCCTCCACTCTTCTAAAAAGAAAAAGACAAAATCCGAGCCCACTGAGAAGGAATTAATGGATTTATTTGGGCAAGTAGAAATTAATATCCCTATCCTAGATACCATTAAGTATATCCTTGCCTATGCAAAATTCCTAAAAGATTTATGTACTCCAAAAAGGCAGCCCAAGAATTTAGGAAAGGTAATTCTTCCAGAAACAGTTAGCTCAGTTGTGCAGAGCCGACTGCCTCTTAAGAGAAAAGATCCCGGCGCCCCCCTAATCCAAGTTATCATTAATGATACCTCATTTGATCGTGCTCTATTGGATCTTGGTGCCTCAATTAATCTTATCCCCACAGTTATTTTTGAGGAATTTAAGATCGGTGAATTGAAGCCTGTTGAGGTTACTCTCCAATTAGCCGACCGATCTACGATTAAACCAGGGGGAATTGTTGAAGATGTTCTTGTTCAGGTCAAAGATTGTCAATTCGCAGTAGGCTTTTTAGTCCTAGACATAGAGGTACCTGAAGCACTTAAGTTTGCCCCCATTATTCTTGGAAGACCATTCTTAGCCACCGCCCGCGCCAATATTGATTGTGATTCTGGAAAGATGAAGATCATGTGTGGCGGTGAATCTGTAACCCTAGACATTTTTCAAGCCTCTAGGCAGTTCTAGGAACCAGATTTCTTTGATGATTTGGATTCAGAAATAGAAAACATTGTGGAGGAAACGTTACAGATTTCCCAATTAGGTTCCTATTTTGCTGTAAATACGGTTCCTGAACAATTTACTTTTTCTCACCCTTCCACCTCAACCACACGACCAGCTAACATTCCAGCTGACCCTTTCACTCTCACCTCACCTCTAACCCACAAAGCAGAAACTCTTTCAGAACCGGGCCTACAATTGGAATTAAAACCTTTGCCCGATTCCCTTAAATATGTCTTCCTTGGTCCAAATCAGACCCTGCCCTTGATTATAAATTCTGGACTCACCGGGGCACAAGAGCACAAACTTCTCCAGGTTTTGAGTAAATATCGAAAAGCTATTGGCTGGACCCTTTCTGATATTAAAGGCATTCATCCGTCCTATTGTACGCATCGTATATATTTAGAGGATGATTCTCGCCCCTCCCGCCAACCACAAAGGTGCTTGAATCCTAGTATGCAGGAGGTGGTAAAAAAGGCGATTATTAAGTGGCTGGATGCTGATATCATCTACCCCATTTCTGACAGCTCCTGGGTTAGTCCAACTCAAGTTGTCCCCAAAAAGGCTGGACTAACAGTTGTCACCAATGAAAATGGGGAAAATATAGCCACTCGAACCGCTTCTTCTTGTCGCGTGTGTATAGATTACCGAAAATTAAACACCGCCACCAAGAAGGATCATTTCCCGCTCCCTTTTATTGATCAAATCTTGGAGCGGTTAGCCGGACGGGAATTTTACTATTTTTTGGATGATTATTCTGGCTATAATCAAGTGGCGGTTCATCCTGAGGACCAGGACAAGACAACTTTCACCTGCCCCTTCGGAACCTTTGCTTTCCGAAGAATGCCCTTCGGTCTTTGCATCGCACCTACAACTTTTCAAAGGTGCATGCTTGCAATTTTTTCAGACCTGGTAGGTGAATGTTTAGAAGTTTTTATGGATGACTTCTCTGTTTTTGGGGATTCTTTTGACCATTGCCTCAAAAATCTTGAAAGAACCCTCCAAAAGTGCATAGAAGTTAATCTGGTCCTCAGCTAGGAAAAAAGTCATTTCATGGTCCAAGAAGGTATTGTCTTAGGCCATGTTATTTCTAAACAAGGAATCGCGGTAGATAAAGCAAAAATATATGCTATATCTAAGCTCCCACTACCCACTACTGTCAAACAAATTAGATCCTTTTTGGGTCATGTGGGTTTCTACCGTCGATTCATACAAAACTTTTCCCAAATCTCCAAGCCTTTAAGTTAGCTTCTTACTAAAGACCAGCCATTTGATTTAAATAATAAGTGCCTGGAGAGTTTTTTGAGGTTGAAGAAAGAGGTTACTGAGGCGCCAATATTGCAGGGACCTGATTGGAATAGTCCCTTTGAATTAATGACAGATGCCTCAGATTTTGCTGTAGGGGCCGTTCTAGGGCAAAGAATTGTCAAGAAGCCCGTTGTGATCTATTATGCTAGCAAAACCCTTGATGATGCACAACGAATTACACGGTTACTGAAAGGAACTTCTTGCCATTGTATTTGCCTTAGAAAAATTTAGATCTTATCTATTGGGGTCACGTGTCACTGTTTATACAGACCACTCAGCAATTAAATATTTGCTAACAAAGAAAGATGCGAAACCCCGCCTTATCCGTTGGATTCTGCTGCTCCAGGAATTTGACCTGGAAATCAAGGATAAGGCAGGATTGCACAATGTAGTGGCCGACCATCTCTCTCGTCTTATGACGAATGACATAATGACCCTGCCAGATCAGTTCCCTGATGAAAGTATTTTAGCTGCTACAACCCTCCCTTGGTTTGCACCCATCGCAAACTACTTAGCAACAGAACAAATCCCCACTGATTGGCCAAAAACAAAATGGGATAAGTTCTTTGCTGATATTAAATATTATTTTTGGGAGGAGCCTGACCTTTTCCACATTTGTGCCGATCAGGTCATTCGACGATGTGTCCCCGATTCTGAAATCCATGATATCTTAACACATTGTCACTCAATGGCCTGTGGCAGACATTTTTCGGGCAAGAAAACTACAGCTAAAATCCTTAATGCGGGATTTTATTGGCCCAGCTTGCACAAAGATGCTCATGACTTCGTTCGGTCCTGTGTGTGTTGCCAGAGCATCGGCAACATGACTCGAAAGGATATGATGCCCCTTAATCCTATTTTAGAAGTTGAAATTTTCGATGTTTGGGGCATCGACTTCATGGGACCATTCATCAACTCTGGTGGGTATTTGTATATATTAGTTGTAGTCGACTATGTTTCTAAATGGATAGAAGCAATACCCACCCGCACTAGTGATCACTGTGTGGTTGTCTAATTTCTTAAGAAAAATATTTTCTCAAGATTCGGCATACCAAAAGCCATTATCAGTGACGAAGGCTCACATTTCACCCACTTACAATTCCGTCACCTGCTTTCTAAATACGGGGTTAATCATAAAATTTCCACACCATATCACCCCCAAACTAATGGCCAGGATGAAGTTTCTAACCGGGAAATTAAAAATATTTTACAAAAGACGGTTAGGCCCGACCATAAAGATTGGTCCACCAAATTGGACGACGCTTTATGGGCCTACCGTACCGCTTTTAAAACTCCGCTTGGCATGTCTCCCTTCCGTCTGATTTTTGGGAAGGCATGCCATCTCCTGGTAGAATTAGAACATAGGGCTTTTTGGGCAATAAAACAACTCAATATGGATTTATTTGACGCCGGTAACCATAGAAAATTACAATTAACTGAATTGGAAGAATTACGTAATTTTTCCTATGAAAATGCGAGGATTTATAAAGACCGAACAAAGAAATTTCATGATAGATATGTTGTTCGGAAACACTTTGACGTTAATCAACGTGTTTGGCTTTTCGATGCGAGATTACGTCTTTTTCCTGGCAAATTAAAATCTAAATGGACCGACCCCTTTATTGTCCATAAAACATATCCATATGGCGCTGTTGACCTTTTTGATCCAAAAACTAATTCGACATTTCAAGTCAATGGCCAGCGTTTAAAGCCCTACTTTGACCATACGCCTAGAATTCCATCTGAATCTTTTAATTTTACTGAGCCAGCCACCCTTGATCACTAGTGCACATCACGCCCGGCTGAATGGCGTAAAAGATAGCACTGGATGGGAGGTAACCCATCAATTTTTTTTTTCTTTCTTTCCTTTTTTTCTTCTTCCAGGTTTTGTTCATCCTAAACCCGACCGTTCTTCACTAAGGTGATCCCTTTTCCCTCCTAATGCATGAGGACATGGCGTTTCTTAAGCATGGGGGGGTGTTTTTAAATTTTTACGATCGATTTAGGATGTTCAAAACCTAAAAACATACAATTTTCTTTATTTCCTGCTTGCATACCCAAAAAAATAAAAATGTTAAAAACTTTTTGAGGAAAAATCTTGAAATCGGGACTAAGGTCGAAAAATTCACTTTTGGTACAATGGGATTTAATCTTTAACAAACTAGGGATAAGGATATGGATCTAATCATTAGAATTCCAGGGTCTATTTTAGACTAGATCAGATATCATTCTCTAAAATTCCACCTGAACTCATGATAGTTCAGGTGACTTGATCCTATTTTGTAATACGGAAAGTATTTGACTTAGTTTCTAATTCAAAAACTTGCGTATCTTAAGAAACTTCTTGTGTCTATTTTCACACACAAGCCAACACTTAAAAATAATTAAATTTTTTTTTGAAAAACTCCCGTGTTTGGATTTAGTAAAAGTCTGAAGCAGATCATTGGTTTGAGTTCCCACCGCCGAGAAGAAGGAAAATACCTTCTTTGAGGATGCGATGTCAACATGTTACCGCCTCGACGCTGCTCTATATCTATATTTCATATCTTTAGACGGAGCATTAAAGCGCATTTTAGCAGCTCAAGTGTCTTGGATGGTGCTCTACCTATAGCGTCGGAGCAAGAGCTTGAGTTTGCTTGGACTGCCCCTTTTCACCGCATCGTGTTTTGGGGTTGTGAGCTCTTGGGTGGTGTCATGGACAGTGCTATCCCGAAGTACTGGTGCTAGAGCCCCCTCGAGGAATGGTAATGGGAATGATGATCCCAACACATCAGTTGTAAGACTAAGCTAAAAATAAGCATGGGGGAGAAATAATAATAATAATAATAACACGTCCTTATAAATGTTGGCTTTTCACAAGCACAGACACAAGGTTTAAAGGATTTTGCATGTTGCAAATCAGATTCATGAGCCAGAAAAATCCTAAAAACAAACATTTCAAGTCATTTGAATTAACAAGAGGTTAATTTGTGAATTTTCTGGAGGATATATTGATCCCGTTCTATCTAATGGTTGAATCCAAAAACAAATCCCGATGTTTATCTTTAACAAATCCCATTCCTCTTGTGTTTTAATCTACCAAGGTCCCTTAATCTCTTTTTCTCCTCAAAAGTCAAAAAAATTAGATTTCTCAAAAATTCCATTTTCCAAAAAAATGAAAGTTTTGCTAAGAGACTAGCAAAAGATAAGCAAGGGGGTGCGATAAATGCCAGTTTATCATCATTTTTACGCATTAAAACAAACCTAGCTCTTAGGATTTTACTCCGCAAATGGGTTTTTGGGCTGCATTTAGGCATAAATTAGGTTAGGCATGCATTGCATCTTTTATTTGTGTTTTTAATATGTTTTTGTGAGTGTTAGGGATGCACAGATATGTAGATCCTTAAAACCCTAGCACTCAAGAAGGAAAATGGTGAAGGAGAAGCCCAGACTAGTTGGAACTCAGCTCGATCCAGCTCACCATAGCTGGAACCTAGCTCACTTGAACTAGGTTAGCTCATCCCAGCTCCATTCAGCTAATCTCAGCTGAATGGTAGCTCAAGAGAGTTCATCTTAGCTCACCCTAGCTCAAGTCAGCTCAGATCCAGCTCAACTTAGCTGAGTCTAGCTCATCTCAGCTCCCACTAGTTCACAGGGAGCTCTAGCTAGCTCAGCTGAGTTGACAGGAGTTCACCCCAGCTCAGATCCAGCTACATCCAGCTCCACTCAACTCCATCCAGCTGAAGAAGAACTCATCCCAGCTCAGGAAGCTCAAGTCCAGCTCCCGGGGACTTAGCTTAGCTCAGCTTAGTTAAGCTAAGCTACCTTAGCTGCCTCAACTAGCTTGATTCTCCCCGGGAGCATCAGACCTAGCTCACCTTAGCTCATTTTGGTAGAAGCTAGCTTACCTTAGCTCGGCTTAGTAGCTAGCAAAGAGCTAGCAAGCTAAGCCAGCTAGAAGAGCTCCATGCCAGCCTCTTCAGCAGCAGCCAGCTCCAATTTCAGCTCTAGACTTCTCCTCCTCAGCTCCTTCCTCCAAACCCTAGCTCCATTACCTTCTCCTCTACTCCTCCATTAGCTAAGCTAGCTTAGCTTATCTTAGCTTAGCTTAGCTTAGTTATGCTCCAACTTCCTTGGCTTGTACCACCCCAAAAACCCACCTACCAACTCCACCTAACTAGCTCCACCTAAGCTCCACATAAGCTAACCTACTTGGCACCAACCTAACCTACCCACCACCTCCAAGAGACACCTAAAAGTGGCACCAAAAACTACCCATAACCGCCCCTTAATGGCGCCACTTTTCCCTCCAAAATCTTCCCTCATCTCCACCACACAATCCCCCTTGAACCCATCTCCACCATCCACCTAACCCCCCTTCTAGAAGACCCCATGTTGGCGTCAACATGGTGGTGTCTCTCCACCACCAAAAGACACCAACACCACCATAACTACCCCCTTTAACACCCCTTGAGTTGGCGCCAACTCTCCTTAGCCATAGGATCACCAACCACCTCCATTCTTCCATCCTAGCCCTCCATTTCAAGGGGCACCTTAACCCCCCATCCCACCCTATAAAAAGACCACTACCCACCACCGTTCAGGTCATCCTTGGCTAGAAATTTCACTCTCATATTCCACCAAGAAGCCCACGTCCAAGAGAGAACAAGAAGAAGAAGATTAAGGGGATATTCTATCCCCTTGGTGCCTTCCCCTCTTTCCTTCTCTCTTGGGTCACGCCAGCCAAAGGAGAAGCCAGGAAAGGAAGATCTTGGAGGAGATCTTGAAGGTGGTCACGCCACCTTGGAGGAGTTTTTGAGGGTGGTGCACGCCCACCCCTTTGGAGAGAGCATTAAAGGTGGTAGCTTCCACCTTGGAGGAGCTCTCAAGGAAGGAGGAGAAGGAAGCCCTCTTTTCAAGCCAAGGAGCAGCTAGGCTTGGAGCAAGAAGACAACCTTTTTCACCATTGTTACAAGAGGATTTGTGTTTCTTTTCTTGCTTTTAGATTGTTTAATTCTAGTAGAAGCATTCCTCTACTTGTCCTTGAAAAGAACACTCATTCTACTCAATCAAAATTGCCTTCTTTTAGCTTTTTATTGCAGTTGTTTGTTTTGGTTCTAGCACTTGTTTCACCTCTTCTTCCTAATTACCCTAGGCCTCCACTTGCCTAGAGTGAGCTTAGGAAGAAGATATTTCTATCTTTTAGATTTTAGTTAATCATTTGTAGGTGTTAGTTCTTTTCGCTACAATCTGTAGTTTGCCCTCGTCTTTTCAAAATACAAAAAAAAAATTACATATTGAAAAATATCAAAAAGAAAGTTGAGATCTATCTGTAAGCAAGTGGATTAATTTTACAATTTTTGCCTCCTTGGATGAACCTAGATACTCCCCTATCTAGGATATAAATTTAAAAGCGAAAGCGGATTCGCGTGTTACAACGACGTTAAAAACCCGCTTTTACAAATCACGCGTAATTCGCTGCCAAGGGCGGTGGAAGATTAACCCCATGTGCGGTGGGGGAGGGGGGAAAGAGTTGCGGCTGTTGGGGAAATTTATCCCCCCACCCTTCTTCTTTCTACATTTTATTACCTGCACATAAAAATAACAAAATCATTAAGTTATAGAATGTTATAAACTTAAATCATCAGGCGTACAAATATTCTACAACTTAATTGCCATTATTAACACACCTAAACTGTATGATTAAAGATGCTTAGGATTAATATTAGTCCATTTTAATGGACTCATCAAATACCCCCATGCCTAAGATTTGCTAGTCCCTAGCAAAAATGAAAAATAATAGAAATAATCAGAAGATTTCTTCTTTTCTTACTTCAAAACTTTAGGAATCCAGAAAAATGTGAAGTGCTGATAGCCTAGGTAATAGATCCAAGTGAAAGAGTCGATTCGCATTAGGAGTTTGTACATCACCCTTGGCAAAAATTTCTATCGAGATAGGCAACTATTTCCCTCGGGGATAAAGCGGACGATAATCTGTAATCTAACCCCGGTGTTTGGCTTAGGTAGGAGATATCAAGTTGAATGGATTTGTATTTGGTGGCACACACTCAACTAGTGCTACATATAGTCTAGTACTGTAGACACTAGCTCTCTAGACTATTAGATAAGTCAACTCTGAGAGAGGCTACACAATTGTGCTCTCTTGATGTTCCTGGGCACTCTTTCTTTTCTTTCTTTCTGAGATCACAAATCTCGCCAGATTTAGAAATTATACTCACTATTTGGTGGCCTCACATGGCATCCACACTTCAATCAAAGTCCTAATAACTCTATAACTAAGTTAGAGTTCTCAACCAGTATTCAGGCGATCAGAAATACTACAAGGTAGGTATGGATCATATTTGGTGGAATACGATAGGTGTTCTGTTGCCTCAGAAATAGAGTTACATCATACACTTGGACTTTTTTTTTGTAATATAACTTTTTCTTCTTTTTCTACTCTCTATTTCTTCTTTTTCTACTTCTTTTCTCTTTTCTTCTTTTATATATATATATATTTTTTTTTCTTCTTGTTTTTGTTTCTTTTTCAATCAACACAACACAATACGAACTTTTATTTACGAGGAATTATTAGGGATGATGATGGTCAAGAGGAAGTTGTGTGGCTTATTTGGTGGAAGTACCTATTCTCGGCACCAGGAAGGAATGGATAGGACAGGCGTATTCTGACCTTTGACACTATTACCCTCCTTCAGCTAAGGACTCTATGAAGAACGGTTGTAACCATCCACCATAGTTATAGCTTTATTGCGACTCAATCTATGTGTATCTGCCTTATTTGGTGACTCTCAGGAATTCACTCAAAGTACGCACACAGGAATAGAGAGTGAAAACTATGCCTAACTCTGAAGTATCATCATCTAATTATCCAGAACTTAAGAGTCCTTGCACTAGACTTAGCGCACCAGTAATCTCTCTACTTCTCACAAATATGAGGTGGATATATTAGAAGATAGTATGCCTGACTCTCTATGAACTGTCTAAGGATTCAGTGGACTACAAATGCTTATTGGTTTTCCCCAAGGATCCATTACCAATTCTACGTGCACGTGAAATAAATGTACTGGATTCTAAACTTAAGAAAGAATTCCGGAAGAAAAACCTCCAATAACAAAGGTATTTTGCTAGGGACTAACCCAATCAGCTCAAGAAAAGAATTTTTTTTTAATATATATAAATATGTATGCAAATATTTATAAATGCTACAAACACTATAAAAATTCTCAGGTTATATCCCCCCATGCCTAAGACTGACAATGTCCTCATTGGAAAAATATAGACATAGAAGAATATCACCTGAGGAGGAGAGTGGGAGGAGCTAAGGCTCCTCAAGCCGTAGTGCATCCAAAACCTGGCCATCTGAAAGAGTAATATACGGTTTAAGTCGCTGGCCATTTACTTTAAAGTTTGCACCTGAAATAGGGTTCCTGATCTCTACAGCTCCATGATGGAAGGTATTGATAACAACGTATGGCCCATCCTAACGGGACTTGAGCTTTCCAGGAAATAATTTAAGTCTAGAATTGAAAAGCCAGACCCATTAGTTGGGCTCAAAAGTCTTTCTAATGATGTGCTTGTCATGGAAGACTTTTGTATGTTGCTTGTAAGCTTGAGAAGTTTCATAAGCTTCATTACGAAGCTCCTCAAGCTCACTTAATTCTAACATACGTGCTTTTCCCACTTTATCCAGATTTAAGTTAACATTTTTAATAGCCCAATAAGCTTTATGTTGGATTTCAACGGGAAGGTGGCACACTTTTCCGTAGACAAGACGGAAAGGAGACATACCCAAGGGAGTCTTATATGCAGTTTTGTAGGCCCAAAGAGCATCATTTAGTTTTTTAGACCAATCCTTCCGATCAGGCTTGACAGTTTTTTCTGAAATTCGCATAATCTCCCTATTAGACACTTCAACTTGTCCACTCGTTTGGGGATGATAAGGTGTGGCTATCATATGGTTGATTCCTAAATTTTAGAGTAGTTTAGTGAAGTGTATATTCTTAAAGTGAGGTCCTCCATCACTTATGATCGTCCTTAGGCATCCATACCAAGAAATGATATTAGCCTTAACAAAGCCCAAGACCACAGAATGGTCATTGGTTCGCGTGGGGATGGCTTCTATCCATTTTGATACATAATCAACAGCCACAAGGATGTATTCATATCCGAAGGACACAGGAAAGGGACCCATGAAGTCAATGCCCCAAATATCAAAGATTTCAACAGGGAGGATAGGTTGTTGGGGCATCTCATCCCTTTTTCCAATGGTTCCCGTCTGTTGGCAATGTAGACATGTGCCCACATACGTATGCGCATCTCGGAATAATGTGGGCCACCAAAAACCAGACTGAAGAACCTTATGGGCAGTCTTCTTCCCACTAAAATGTCCCCCACAATGGAGGTCATGGCAGAAACTTAGAACACTTCTTTGTTCTTCATCAGGGACGCAATGGTGAAAAAGCTGGTCAGGGCCTACTCTGAAAAGCTCGGGTTCCTCCCAGTGATAAAATTTAGTGTTAGCAAGAAACCTGTCTCGCTTCTACTTGTCCCAAGTACTAGGGGTGATTCCTGTGACTAGATAGTTCACTATGTCAGCGAACCAAGGAGTTTTAGTTTCGACGACCATTAGAGACTCATCAGGGAAAGTCTCTTGAATACTGCTAGTAGGGTTTGATGCCTCAATACGGATCCTAGACAAATGGTCTGCTACCACATTCTCAACTCCTTTCTTGTCTTTAATTTCTAGGTCAAATTCTTGGAGTGGCAGAATCCAACGAATTAGGCGAGGTTTGGTGTCCTTTTTAGCCAGAAGATGCTTAAGGGCTGAATAATCAGTGAACACCATAACCTTGGATCCCAAGAGATAAGACCGAAACTTTTCCAAAGCAAATACTACAGCAAGTAATTCCTTTTCAGTGACCGTGTAGTTTTGCTGAGGATCCGTAAGGGTCTTGCTGGCATAATGCAGCACATGAGGTTTTCCATCAACCCTTTGACCTAAGACTGCTCCCATTGTAAAATCAGAAGCATCGCACATAAGCTCAAACGGGAGGGTCCAATCTGGTGCTTGGAAAATCGACGTGGTAATGAGGGCTTTCTTCAAAGCATGGAAAGCCTTGCCACATCTATCATCAAAATCGAAGGAGACATCCTTCGCTAACAGGTCGTAGAGTGGCTTAGAGATTTTACTGAAGTCTCTAACGAAGCGCCTATAAAATCCAGCATGGCCAAGGAAAGATCTAACCTGACGAACATTGGTGGGCAATGGAAGCTTAGAGATGGAATCGATTTTTGCGGTGTCCACCTCTAATCCTCTCTCAGAAACTACATGCACTAACACAATGCCCTACTGGACCATAAAGTGGCTTTTCTCCCAGCTAAGCACCAGTTTTGCCTTTTCACACCGGGTTAAGACTTTATCAAGGTGTGCAAGGCATAGGTTAAATGATGAGCCATAAATGGAGAAGTCATCCATGAAAATTTCAACGAACTCATCGATCATATCAGAAAAGATAGCCATCATACAACGTTGGAATGTGGTAGGAGCGTTACATAACCCGAATGGCATTTGGCGGAATGCAGAAGTGCCATAAGGTCTCATGAAGGTGGTACTCTCCTGATCATCTGGAAAAATGGCTATCTGATTGTACCCAGAGTACCCGTCAAGAAAACAAAAGTACTTGTTCCCTGCCAATCGTTCCAAAATTTGATCAATAAACGGTAAGGGGAAATGGTCTTTTTGGGTAGCTGTGTTTAAACGGCGGTAATCAATCCAGACCCTCCAACCTGTTGAGGGTCTAGTGGTCACCAGTTCTCCTTGGTCATTCTCTTCCACAGTGATTCCTGCCTTTTTCGGAACTACGTGAATAGGACTTACCCATTTACTATCTGAAATGGGATAGATAATCCCTGCATCCAGCCATTTCAGAATCTCCTTTTTAACGACCTCCCGCATATTTGGATTGAGTCTTCTCTGCATGTCTCGGAAAGGCTTCATGGACTCGTTCGTGTATATATGATGCATGCAAAGAGAGGGATCAACACCCTTAATATCAGTAGTTGTCCAGGAAATTGCTTCCTTGTGCCTTTGTAAACACTCAAGCAGAGCTCCCTCCTGCAATTCCGATAATGCAGATGAGATAATAATGGGGAGCGTGTTATTAGGGCCAAGGAAAGAATATTTCAATGTGCTCGAGAGGGGTTTCAACTCCAATTCAGGAGCCTTTTGGATTGAGGGTTTTAGTTGAGATGTCCCCGCCTCAGGCAGCAGATCTACCTTCACAGTCCAGGGTGGGGACAGAGACTTGTTTGCACCTCAAAACACGCCTATAAGAACGCCTTCTTATGCTATTTTCTAGCATTAACTATGTATATTATAATCCTATAGTCGCATTTGTAAAAACGCTTGCATGCATGCATTTAATTGAGAGGAGAAGAGAATGGAATAAATGGCTTGCATAATTATTTTCTTTATCAAGTGTTTCTTTGCAAAAGTCCCTTCTCTATTTTTATTTTCATCTTTCTTTTTTTTTCTCATTCCCGCGGCTGCCTTCTTCCCGCAGCCGCATGCAGCACCCCTGCCTCTCCCTGCTTTCCTTCCCGCGCCTCTCCCTGCAGCAGCCACCCCCGCCTCTCCCTGCTGCTGCCATGCCTCCCCGCCATGCTCTCCTCCTCTATAAAGCCGCAGCTCTTCCTCGCGACAAGGGGAGGGACGTTGCTGCAATACGCAGCTGCGGCAGCTGCTGAAAAATCGCCACGCTGCAGTCCACCACTTTCCTCGCCCGTTCTCCCCTCCCATACGCCGGCCCTCCGTCGAGGAGGCACCCGACGAGCAGGAGAACCCACTGTGGTGCTCACCACCATAGTGGGAACACCACCGCCCAGCTCTTCAACGAGCAGGTGGGCGTGGTGTGTTCTTTTCTCTTCGTTTGCATCTCCGCGCCATTGCTGCCGCTTCAAGGTCCGAAGCTTGAAGCAGCAGCAGCAGCAGCTAAACCGCGGCAGCAGCAGCAGTAGTAGCGACCCCCGCCTCCTCAGCGACCTTCCCCGCAGGCGCGCAACCCTCCGCGCGCGCCTGCAGGCCCGTTCCCCGTCTCCGCCTCTGCTCTGTCGCCTCTGCAATTCCACCCGCGACAGGCCGCTGCGCGCACTGCAGCGGCCGGCTACGGCCTCGCGCCGACCCCCGCGAACCTCTGCAACCCTCCGCGACCGACTGCAGACTCCCCGCCGCCCTCTCCGAGCACGCCATCGCCCGCTCTCCTTCCTCGCACCCGGCCTGCAGACGCGTCACCTTCTCCGCGCGAAGACGCGCCTGCATCCGCGATCTTCAGACGTCTGCCTCCGCGATCTTCAGACGACGCGGCGTCAGACGTCCGCCGCCGCGAGCAGACGCCTTAACTCGCGATCTCTCCCGCCCGCTCTTTCTCTCTCTGGCGCTCTCTCTCTCTCCGCGATCTCTCCTGCCCGCTCCCTCTCTGTCTCCCGCTCTCTCTCTCTCACGTATTCTCTATCTCTCTCTCTCTCTCTCTCTCTCTCTCTTTTTTCACTTACAGCAACACACACACACCCATTCACCGACACACACACTCACACACTAATAGTAACTTATATACATACATATATATATATATATACATATACATATATCTATATATATATACTTATATATACATAGTATATCTATATAGTTATGTATACATACATATAATATAATATATATGTACATATACATATATAATATATATATATATATATATATACACATACTCATATGCATATATATATATATATACATATCTATATACTTATACATATACACATATATATATACATATATATCTCGATACATATATACTTATATACATATATATATATATATATCTATATAGTATTATATATATATACTTATATACATATATACATAGCTATATACATATATACATACATATATATATATATATATATACACCAATATATATATATATATATATATATATCTATATATATCTATACATATATACTTATACATTTATATACATACATATGTACATATATTTTCACGTTATTTATTATACGCTGTATCGCGGGGATATCTGCACCAGTTGCTGATATTCCCTGATACACGCGTACAAAAAAAGCGTGGTCCCATACATCATCCATCCTCCATCCACACTCCACGTGGCACCTAGTCGTGTTGGTTGCATCTCTCTAGACGTCGGCTGACTCGACATAGTGCTACACTCCATCGTCACCTCCACCCCCACCCCTTTATATATATACTACATATAAATATATATCTATAGCTACTATATTTACTTTCTATCTGATAGCTTCCTTCTTAGTAAAAAGATAAAAAAAGGTATAAAAGTGAAAAGATAATCTTTGATTTGCAGGTACCCCCGTCTTGCAAGTAGCAAGACGTGTTTTGAAACTCTGTTTTGGCTAAAAGCCAAGGACACAATTTTGAGGGTGTGCCTCAAGAATAAGGATTACCAGAAAAAAACCTAAATAAGAAAAATACCAAAAACAGAATAAACGAACGGAAGAGACGCGTTTTAAGGAAAACATAGAAACTCGACTTGAACCCCACTTCCCTGAGTTCGACCCTGGGCTTAAAAGTGACAAGATAAAATCAATTAGGCCAGGTCAAAAATTTTGTAAAGAGATGGTTAGGTCTGAATTAGGTTAACCACTATACACATTTCAACGATAAAAATATCATATTAACAACCTATCCAGGCTGACCATCATAACTTTTCTGGCGCCGTTGCCGGGGAGGTGCGCTTTCGAGTAAGTTTCTATCCAATTCCTTTAAATTTGTCTCTTCTCTCTTCACGGGTATTATTGTTTTTGGTGTGCAGGTGAACCTGGTGGAAGGAGAAGAAGGCTAACGAAGTCGAGGACGTGAGCAGATCCAAGGCGGGAACGAGAGCGTGAAGACGCCGACATCGCATTGGAACTTCGCACACGTTGCCGAACAAGTAGGTTTTCTTTTCTCATCAAATTAGGGTTAACTTGCCACCACACAAAAAAAAAAAAAAAAATTTAAAACTAAAAATTAGAAAAACTTCTTGGGATTTCTTGAGGGCAAGTGGATTAAAATTCACTTGATTGATTGGTTGTCTTCACTCCCACTGCCCCGAGATTTCCCGCCTTACTTCGCATAGCGAAAATTCTAGAATCTTGATTCTTAGATTTTTCACCATGGGAAGTATTCTTTGAGGCAAAGAAAAAGATTGCTTGTATCCCTCTTTTGACTCAATTATCTTTAATTCAGGATCACATTTTTGGTGGGGAGATTTGGAATTGAGTTGATTCCAACCCCACCACGACTTTTCAAACTTGCCTGTGATTCGATCCTGAATACTTCAACCCCAACAGTTTTAGTTTCTTTATCTGTTGGTGGAAGCCTTGTGTGTGGATATCTTTCTGGTGATTGGGAGCACTTGAATTGAAGTGCTTTGGCTCCCTTTCACATTGGTATAAAATTGATTCGCGCATCCACACATAGAAATCTCCATTTAGGGTAGCCCATTGCATTTTAGCATGCATTAACTAACTGATAATTGAAGAAGGGTTTCTTGGGCTTTAGAAGGAAAACCTGTATTTTTGCAAAAACCCGGAGATTGGTTGAATTGGTAATTCAGCAAAACCCTAAAATTCATACTACTTAAGGCTGAACTCTAAAAACCATTCGCCAATAAAAACTTCAATTCGGGGAGATTTCCCCGTTGCATGCTTGTTCTTACACACTCTTAAAATCAATCACTTGGGCATTACCCGTAAACAACGCCCTTCACATTCCAAAAGCACTTGACCCTAAGCCTCTAATTAAAACTGGTAGTAACTTGACCCTTTTAAGGATTGGAGGTCTAACTACCTACGTGTAGTGGCTACGTGCTGGTGAGAGTTCCCGCGTGCTATTGGGTGTCTAAGACTGGGGCAAACGGCCTTTCAATCTGGCCCGGTGGTTCCACGGTGCTCGCATTCGGTTCCGTTGTTCGTGATAGTAGGTAACTTAGATCTTTAGGTCTAAGGGCACACTGTAGAGGTTAGGAACTTGACTGTATTGATTTGTAATCAAGTGTACCTTTGCGGCGTCATTTCTCTCATCCCTTTTCCCTTCTCATCTCCCCAATTCTTCCTGCGGTAGTGCATGTTTGGGAGGAGGTCACAAAACCCTGAATTGCTTGTATTGACTGATAAATCTAGAAAAAGAGCCGAATCATCCTCCTCCACAAACATGGCACACACCCCCGCCTCACCACTTCGTCGCAATTCTAATTCTTTCAACACCAGGCTTATCCCGAGAAACCCTGTAAGACCTTCCTTATCGAGTGTCGCGCCAAGCGACTCGGTAAGTCATGTGGAACTGGCTTCTGCGAGCCAGTATTTCAACATGGAGGACCAAGCCTCCATGTACTCGGACACATATGCGGACACGTCTTCTGGCATAGAAGATGCCTGCACCCTAGGGAATAACCCATTTTCTGCCACGTATAACCCAGGGTGGCACAATCATCGCAATTTTGCATGGTCCAACAACCCGCAGCGTCGAAACCCCGCTGGTGGACCAATGCGAGCGTCTGCACCCGTCATCCCAAGGGCCCAGTCTAATCCTATGGCAAATCTGCCATCAGGCCCTTGTGTACAGAAAACCAAACACGCATCAAAACCTTTTGATAAATTGATGCGAATGATGACGGAAATGTCAAAGCGCCATAAAGAAAACATGACCTCTCTTCAGCATTTGGCGCAGCAGAATGCTGAGATCAATCAACTAAGCATGGCGACTCAATCTCAGGGCACTTTTCCCGCCCAACCTGTTCCAAACCCGCAAAACTTTGTACCCTGTGGTCCGCAACCACAGGTACAACCTTCTCAGGGACAGGTTAATCAAGTTCTGCAAGCTCCGAGTATTCCTTCGGGATTTCAGGTTAATCCCGCTGCAGCACCGCACTCTTATGCTGATAGTGATCACATCAAGGATGACACGTCTGACGAGGACGTGACTGTCAGTACGTGTATCGAACTAATTGGAGCCGATTCTGACTGCTGCGAATTACCTGACGACTGCCTGACCAACACAAACTGTGACGTTCCCCAATCCCTCCCTATTCCTGTACCTTCTCCTGACCAGACTTCTGACGAGGTTTTCTCCACTTCCCATACCTCGTGGTCTGAGTCATTGCCCGGCTGCTCACCGCCGGTCCACACTATGGAAGACCGGATTGCCCTTTCTTTCCCGCTAAATCAGGCGGATTTGCAAACTCACACTGGGACCTTGAGCCCACATCTTACTCACCGGGGCTATTCCCTTTTGGATCCATCTATCCAAAAAGCCCCCCTTCTTGGCCAATCTAAGGGCCAACTTCCTCTTCCTGATCTGTTTTCTGATCCGCCTGGGACACTCTCGTCCCAGAAAACGCCAAATCTCTCACCATCCACCATTACTTTTCATGCCTCTATCGCGATTACTTCGCTTTTCTCTTCACCACCCACCATCCACCCACCCTTCCACCCTGATTTATACCCTGAACCTCAGCTCCTGTTACCCGATCTGTCGTCCGTTCTCTGCCTTTCCCTGCATGCATATGAGGACATAGCATTGTTTGGCATGGGGGGGTGGATAGGCATCCATAGGATCCGGGTATTTTATGGTATCAGACAATTACCACCTATTTATAAATATGCAAGAAAAAGAAAAAAGAAAAGAAAAAAAAAAAATATATATATATTAGTAATAAATGGTGTTTAGTAATGATCTAAAAGCTGAAACAAAAAATACAATAAGTGTTTATGGATATTCAACCTCTGTTTTGAAGAATTTCCAGGCCACAGAAGCTTGATTCGCTCAGGCTCGGCTTAATTCACTTAAAGCATTGACGAAATAGATCAAAATCTCTCCTAACTAAGAACGTTTCTTGTACCTGAGACACCAGTACAGGATTCGTTGGTTTGCTTTTTCTTGAGAGCTTAAGTAAACTTGGTTCACACTACACATATCAGGAAAGATCAGGTGAACATAAGATCCAACCCTAGTGTTCATTAGGAAAGGTGGAGTCCTTACCTGTGCGTGCAGGTAGACTTTTTATCCCAAGCTTTAGTCTTGTGTTTAGGAGTGGCTCTTTCCACCAAAAAGAAACTCTCCCACCAAGAAAAAAAAAAAAAAAAAATCAGAAAATGGGAGTTGAGTTTTCCGTAATCATCTTAAGGGTCAATCCGAAAACACGAGCTGAAATTGGGACCAACCTGTACTTAAAAATTCGTGAAACCCTGGGAGTGAGTCTTAAGGTTCATCTGGTCACTCTTGATCCTTCACTATGCACAAACCATAACCTCTTGAGCTCTCGAGTATGGCAAAAACCTCCTGGGTCCTGGAAATCATACTTAAGGTTTAAATATCAAGAGTCCTGGTTAATTGAGAGATGATCTTTGTCATGTAAGACTTAAAGTACTGGTAATCTTCTCTACAATTGGTTCTCACAATATCCGATAATAAACACACCGATATTATCTCAGAAGAAAATCTTCAGCTTAAGATCATTTCTAAATACGGTTTTGCTAGGGACTAGCAAAAGATAGGCATGGGGGTATATGTTTGCACCTCAAAACACGCCTATAAGAACGCCTTCTTATGCTATTTTCTAGCATTAACTATGTATATTATAATCCTATAGTCGCATTTGTAAAAACGCTTGCATGCATGCATTTAATTGAGAGGAGAAGAGAATGGAATAAATGGCTTGCATAATTATTTTCTTTATCAAGTGTTTCTTTGCAAAAGTCCCTTCTCTATTTTTATTTTCATCTTTCTTTTTTTTTCTCATTCCCGCGGCTGCCTTCTTCCGGCAGCCGCATGCAGCACCCCCGCCTCTCCCTGCTTTCCTTCCCGCGCCTCTCCCTGCAGCAGCCACCCCCGCCTCTCCCTGCTGCTGCCATGCCTCCCCGCCATGCTCTCCTCCTCTATAAAGCCGCAGCTCTTCCTCGCGACAAGGGGAGGGACGTTGCTGCAATACGCAGCTGCGGCAGCTGCTGAAAAATCGCCACGCTGCAGTCCACCACTTTCCTCGCCCGTTCTCCCCTCCCATACGCCGGCCCTCCGTCGAGGAGGCACCCGACGAGCAGGAGAACCCACTGTGGTGCTCACCACCACAGTGGGAACACCACCGCCCAGCTCTTCAACGAGCAGGTGGGCGTGGTGTGTTCTTTTCTCTTCGTTTGCATCTCCGCGCCATTGCTGCCGCTTCAAGGTCCGAAGCATGAAGCAGCAGCAGCAGCAGTTAAACCGCGGCAGCAGCAGCAGCATCGACCCCCGCCTCCTCCGCGACCTTCCCCGCAGGCGCGCAACCCTCCGCGCGCGCCTGCAGGCCCGTTCCCCGTCTCCGCCTCTGCTCTGTCGCCTCTGCAATTCCACCCGCGACAGGCCGCTGCGCGCACTGCAGCGGCCGGCTACGGCCTCGCGCCGACCCCCGCGAACCTCTGCAACCCTCCGCGACCGACTGCAGAATCCCCACCGCCCTCTCCGAGCACGCCATCGCCCGCTCTCCTTCCTCGCACCCGGCCTGCAGACGCGTCACCTTCTCCGCGCGAAGACGCGCCTGCATCCGCGATCTTCAGACGACGCGGCGTCAAACGTCCGCCGCCGCGAGCAGACGCCTTAACTCGCTGCCATCGTCCGCGCTCGCGATCTCTCCCGCCCGCTCTTTCTCTCTCTGGCGCTCTCTCTCTCTCCGCGATCTCTCCCGCCCGCTCCCTCTCTGTCTCCCGCTCTCTCTCTCTCACGTATTCTCTATCTCTCTCTCTCTCTCTCTCTCTCTCTTTTTTCACTTACAGCAACACACACACACCCATTCACCGACACACACACTCACACACTAATAGTAACTTATATACATACATATATATATATATATATATATATACATATACATATATCTATATATATATACTTATATATACATAGTATATCTATATAGTTATGTATACATACATATAATATAATATATATATACATATACATATATAATATATATATATATATATATATATATATACACATACTCATATACATATATATATATATACATATCTATATACTTATACATATACACATATATATATACATATATATCTAGATACATATATACTTATATACATATATATATATATATCTATATAGTATTATATATATATACTTATATACATATATACATAGCTATATACATATATACATACATATATATATATATATATATACACCTATATATATATATATATCTATATATATCTATACATATATACTTATACATTTATATACATACATATGTACATATATTTTCACGTTATTTATTATACGCTGTATTGCGGGGATATCTGCACCAGTTGCTGATATTCCCTGATACACGCGTACAAAAAAAGCGTGGTCCCATACATCATCCATCCTCCATCCACACTCCACGCGGCACCTAGTCGTGTTGGTTGCGTCTCTCTAGACGTCGGCTGACTCGACATAGTGCTACACTCCATCGTCACCTCCACCCCCACCCCTTTATATATATACTACATATAAATATATATCTATAGCTACTATATTTACTTTCTATCTGATAGCTTCCTTCTTAGTAAAAAGATAAAAAAAGGTATAAAAGTGAAAAGATAATCTTTGATTTGCAGGTACCCCCGTCTTGCAAGTAGCAAGACGTGTTTTGAAACTCTGTTTTGGCTAAAAGCCAAGGACACAATTTTGAGGGTGTGCCTCAAGAACAAGGATTACCAGAAAAAAACCTAAATAAGAAAAATACCAAAAATAGAATAAACGAACGGAAGAGACACGTTTTAAGGAAAACATAGAAACTCGACTTGAACCCCACTTCCCTGAGTTCGACCCTGGGCTTAAAAGTAACAAGATAAAATCAATTAGGCCAGGTCAAAAATTTTGTAAAGAGATGGTTAGGTCTGAATTAGGTTAACCACTATACACATTTCAACGATAAAAATATCATATTAACAACCTATCCAGGCGGACCATCAAGACTCAGTGTGTATCCCAAGCATCTCTTCTAGTTTGGGCATTTTCCTTTCAGTTTCTTTAATAATCGAGGGATGGTCCTAAGATATGACCTTCTGAAGGGGATCTCTACATAAGAGTGCTGGAGTAGTCTCTTCAATTATTTCATCAACGACCTCAATCTGAGAACAATCTTCAATTTCGGGTTGCTTGTAAGTATCAAAAACATTCAACTGGATCTTCTTGTTCCCAAAGCCCATTTTAAGTGCCCCAGATCTACAATTTATAGAGGCATTGGCTGTGGCCAAAAAGGGGCGTCCTAGAATAATGGATGGCTTTGTGGGCTTATTAGATGGGTCAGTATCCAGTACCAGAAAGTCAACAGGGAAGAAGAAATCCTCCACTCTCACAAGGACATCTTCCAACAATCCCCGTGGTGTCTTAAGTGATCTGTCTGCAACCTGGAGGATTACTGGACTAGGCTTCAGCTTTCCTCCTCCCAATAGGTCATAGACAGAGCTCGGTAGAATGTTTACCCCAGCACCCAGATTGAGTAGAGCCTCGTCAATGTGTTGGTTACCTATAACCACTGAAATATACGGGGCCCCTGGGTCTTTAATTTTGGGGGGTGTTCCATGCTGAAGAACCGAGCTAATATGGTCAGGTAGGATGACCTTAGTTTGGACCTGTTTCCTAGATTGGCGCTTCTGGGTGCACAGGTCCTTCAGAAACTTGGCATAGGATGGAATTTGTTTAATCACTTCCAACAGAGGCAAGTTAATCTGGACTTGCCTAAAAGTATCCATAATCTCTTTCGTCCTATCCTTGGCTCCAGACGATTCCCCAGGAGCAGATAGGCGCTCTGGATAGGGCACCGTCGGCTTCTGGGTAGAGGGGTCGTCATGGCGGGAAAGGGGTGGTGGAAGGACGACATCCTCATTGTGGGTGGTTTTTTGTGAGGGAGAGTGGTGTGGCTCTTCCTCGGGTGAGATGGAAGTCGGGTTAGGTGTGGAAGGGGAATTCTGAGATGTAACTGTAGGAGTGTTATCAGGCTTGTCAATCTTTTTTCCACTCCTCAACATGGTCACCGCTTGGGCGAGCTCCCTGAATACAACCCCCTTGCCCTTAGGGTTCTCCTCAGAAGAGCTAGGGAGCTTCCCCGGATCACGTTGCCTAACTGCCTCAGTAAGATGACCAATTTGGGATTGCATATCAGTAATCATCTTATTCTGAGATTGGATAACCATATTCTAATGCTCTTGCATTGCTTTCATCATGGCCTTCAGTTCATCCATCTCAGAGGGTTTATTCGGAGGAGGGTTTTCATAAGAAGGTTGGTATGTGGGCTAGGGAGGTAAGGGTCTTGTATTCCCTGAGTTAGAAGCATCAGCTTGCTTCCAAGAGAAGTTTGGATGGTTCCGCCACCCTGGATTATAAGTGTTGGAGTAAGGGTTATTGCGATGGGGGCGGAAACCTTGGGCCACGTTCAAGTCAGCCTGAATCAACTCAGGGAATTGGGTTGCCTGATGGCACTCCACAGTGGTGTGCGTTGTGCTTTGGCAAATGGAGCATTCTCTTGAAGCCTGAAAAATAGAGGATGCTTGTGGGTTCATGCTGGGGTTTGCTAAAAGCCTATCAAAGTTTTTATTCAATAGTTGAATCTGATAAGCCAAATCCTGAGAAGCCCCAGCTTCATGGGTCTCTATCTTCCTCTGCAAGATTGATGGTTTTCTTTCTTGATATGCAGATGACAGATGAATGGAGCTGTCGCTTAAAGTTTCAAATAATGCCCAGGCTTCATCCTCAGTTCTGGTCATGAAGGTTCCTGCACAGGCTACATCAATGGTTTGCCTATGCCTTTCAGATAATCCGTTATAGAACCTTTCGACCAACTGTCATCTTGGCACTTGATGGTGGGGGCATAACTTAAGAATGTCATTAAAGTGCTCCCAAGTCTCAAGAAATTTCTCCCCTTCCTATTGAGTAAAACCCATAATCTCTCTTTTGTAATGGTTGGTTTTACTCATAGGAAAATACCTTTTTAAAAATTCTCCCTTAAGGGTGACCCAATCATTTACCCTTGCATCGAGGGTATGATACCAGTGCTTAGCCTTATCCTTTAGGGAGAAAGGAAATAGACTCCTCATCAGGGCTTCATCAGTAAAGCCCTGGAGCTTCATCGTGGAACAGACCTCGGTGAATTCCTCCAAATGTCGGTAGGGGTCCTCCCTAGTAGTACCATAAAAAGAGGGCAATAAAGATATGGTACTGCTCTTGATCTCATACGAATTATCCCCTACCGGTCGTCTTAGTGCTTGTGCAGGTTGGTTGGTCGGAATAAAATAGTCCCTTAGGGTCCTTTGTTGATTTGCACCTTGTTTAGCCATTTCTTCACTTTCTTCTCCTAGGTGAGCTCTCCTAAGAATTCGCTCGGGCTCAGGATCAAACACTAGACTACCCTCAAGAGAGCATCTACCAAGCATACAAAACACAATTCAGAATTTTTTTTTTCTTGAGTAAATCAAACCTCCACTCCAAAGATAAGTCAACAAATCAAGACTTATCCCTCCGTTCCCACGTAAGTGGTATAAGAAGGGTGTGGACTTGAAATCTTAACCTTCTTTATTGTGGATGTTGAATTAGTTAAAATAAATGGCCAAACAAGTTTTCCACTGCAATTACGTGCCTTAATTCAACCTTCGAGTGCCCTAGGACCTATACTTTGCTTGGATGAAACTCCCAGGTGATTAAGGGAGAAGTTACTCCAAGGACGAACAAAGGGATGCAAGTAGGGCGAACCCTTCCTTTGATGTGATGCGTATGCAGTGCCCCTTAACTACCCTTTTGTTCATTTAAGGGGTGTCCCCCTCCGTGGAGTATCAAAACACTAGATCAAAAGATAGTATCACCACTACCACAAAGCACAATAGGAGGGTCTACACCGATAAAGAGATCGGTGCCTATAGCCTTAAGGGATCGAGCCTTAGTGCAGTGCCTAATGTGCGTGCTTAGTGTCAAAAGTGTGCAACACACCGCAAATCTTTGTAATTTCTTTTGAAATCGCAGACAAGTCCCTTAGAATCAGATCAAAATGTGAATAGCTTTTAGGGTTGAATCTGATTATTAGTTCCGCTTTTAGTTATGTGACCACTGAATTAGTAAATTCAAACAATTTGGTAGTCTTGAATTTAAATTGGAATGCAAATGCGTGAACAGAAGCTGGATGCAAAAGTTAGAAAGATATACCTATCTCTAGCAATCTTCGTGCTAATATTCTTGCAATGCAATAATAAGATCTAATATGCTGATCAATCACCCCTAAATGCGCGCACCTAAGGGCATGCAACTTCTAAATAGGAAGCTCGGTATTTTCTTGATTGGTTTTTAAAAGCAAGCAAGCAGAAAATATAATCACGCATGCACCAAAAATATTATAAGCCCTAGTAGCTAAACAATGCGGGGACAAACCCCCAAAAATTTAGCCCCAATTACTACAAGGGTGAAAAGAATGAATTAAATTGTGACGACGGAGAATCCTCTACGAAACAGGATCTTTGTCTCCTTCGTCTTTTCCTTGTGTGGCTTAACTCGTGGTTGCTGTCGCTGCTTTGTTGCACCTCGTCGCCCCGACAGATTCCAAGCACAATAATCAAAATGATTAGATAATTTCGCAACTCAAAAGATTTAAAAACAATAAAGTAAATCTATTGTGTCTGTTGCCTCCCCGGCAATGGCGCCAATTTTGATAGACGACTTTTCGCTTTGCGTTATAGTATTTAAGTGGTGGAAAAATCGACTAATAAAAAATAATGAAAATAACCACTCGCAGAAGAGTGGGTCGTGTGCACAGGGAGGCAATTATGCAATCAATACTAAATTATTTAATATTATTTTGGATAGTGCGAAATCCCTATTCAAATCTAACTTAAAATGTGAAGCGAAGTAGATTTGCAATAACTTAAGAAGATAGGGGTATATGTGCAGTTTTCCCTCACAGAAATCCTCAATAAATTTATGATGAATTTATGCAATTTTTACGTGATGTGTACTAAAGACAATTAGTACTTAAGTTAAGCCCAAAATCAATATTTAAACTAGTTAATATCAATACCATGCAACTATAAGGAACTATGAGTGTTCAAATGCAATTCTGCCACAATATAATAATAATAAATAAAATCAAATTAGGTGGCAATGGCATTGAATGTAAATTTTAATTGGTGGGAAAATAGGGCTTTCCTCCTCTCTCCTCCTCGCGAGAGAGAGAGAACTGCGGGGCTGTCGCAAGGCTCAGGAGGACGACGAGGTCGAGAGCACTCCGGTGGTGGCAGCGGTGGCAACGGAGGTGGCCAGTGGAGGGGGCCGGCAGAGGTGGCCGGAGCTCCGGCTTGTTGAACACGAAGGCAGAGGTGCTGCTGCAGTGCTACCTGCAGCTGTGCGAGCATGCGCACGCTGCTGCGTGCCCGTGCAGGCGACGAGGCAGAGGCTGGAGCGTGCGGGCATGCCTGCAGGGTGGTGCGAGTGTGCTGGTGGCACGGATGCAGGATGGAGAGGCAGGCACACGGGCGGAAGGTGGTGCGGTGCAGCGTCTGCAGTAAGGCGGTGGGGTGTGCTGGCGAGTAGTGAGGCACGCTGGTGTTGCTGTAGAGTGGGGAGGCGCGGCTTGGTGTGCGCGGGCAGGCGCTTGCAGATGCGCTGAAGTGAGCGAGCGATAGGGCATGCAGGCGCTGTCAGCAGGGGGTGACCTGCAGGTGGTGTGGGCACCTACTGTGCAGTGCGGGCAGTTGATGATGAAGTTTCCCTACCAGGAGGGGGTGACGTAATAATTGTGGAATTGAAATATAAACAATCTCACAAGATGCAATCACACAAAGTACACAAAGTATTTTTAGGTGAAAACCCAAACCGGGTGAAAACCACCACCTACCCTCTCGAGTTAGGATTTTCCGATCAACCAAGTTGATCAAAATCCACTAAACTGAATCACTTTAAAACGAGGGTGATTCAACCTCAATTACAACCACACTACTTAGACGAGGGTAGCGTACCTCAACCCCTTCTCTTCACGAGAAGGATTTTGTCTCGCGAAGGAGACGGGAATTCGCAAAGCGAATACCCAACCAAATAACAAAGATAAAACAAGTAATCCTATAGAGAAAACAAAGTAATATTTAACCTAAGCTTCTATAGGAAATAGGATGCTTTCCTTTGAAAGGAGTGCGTCGACGACGCGGATGCGTGTACCACGCGACGGCGCAACGTCACTGTCATGAACAACGGTGAGAGAGCGAGTGCGCAACAGCTTGATGCTCTCAAGAGAATGGAGCTTGAGCTTGGAGAGCAAGAGCTAGCTAGGACATAAGAGAGTGGAAAGTGTATTACAAAGTGTTTCTTGTGTATATTGGTGTGCTTTTATGTTGCAAAGGTTCCCCTCTATTTATAGAGGCCTTAGGAAGGCTTTGGAAGGCTTAGGAAAGGTTCTATAGCCGTTGGGTGCAAAGCCCAAGAGAATCAGCCCGAAATCAGGATCAATCATTGCACTGACAGGCTTATCAGACGTCTAATTCTGGCATCAGACGTCTGGAAGTTCACTTTAAGACGTTTGATTTCAAGGTCAGACGTCTGATTTTGGGCGGGTCTCTTCCTAACTTGAATCAGATCTAAACAGGGTTCTTGTGCAAGTCCATCAGGCGACATATATGACGTCTGGCACTATGTCTGGACGTCTGGAAACCTACTTTTTCTGTGGGAATGGATTTCCAAACGTTGTAACCGCTAGAAAATCTCTGAGAAGAGATTTTGGGTCAGCCGAGGCAAAACGGTCAATTACCAGACGTCTGGAAAGTCCTATGGACGTCTGGTAAGGCTTTAACGGTCACATTCTTGACTGTTCGCTAAGCCAGCCAACGGTCCACTAATTGGACATCTGGCAAAGTCATCAGACGTCTCCTAAGACGTTTGGTCTAAGGTCTAGACGTCTGATTTCATCAGATAGAACTAACTATGTCCAGCTTAATAGTTATCAGACGTCTGAATCAACAGTCAGACGTCTTAAAACACTTTATCAGACATTTGATTTGGGAATTAGACGTCTGGAAACTCTGTTTGAACCCTATATTGGTTTTCTAAGTATTCTACAGAAAACCTAAGTACCTAGGGTTGTGCAGGTGTTCCTAGGACTACTGTTAGGGTACTTTGAGGCTCTTTAACATAATGTTCTAAGGAAATAAAAAGAGCAAGCAAAATAAAGATAAAAGTACATGAAAGGATTAAACAAAATTCTATCCTATTCTTCTTGTCCTTCCATCTTCAATCTAGCGCTCCTCATGAATCTCCTCTGTTCTCCATCAAGCTCCTCCAATCCGTCGTGGATGTGAGCTCGAATTCCGTCTAAACACGTCTACATTTGCAATTGACCTGAAATCTAAGACTCCAAGTGCAAATGTTAAATAACATGTGTTTTGTTATCATCAAAACAAATGATCGTGGTGCTCTAGCATCAACAGATGAGCGTCTGCAGTAGGGGAGAGGCACTCGGTTGGGTGGATGCGCCTGCTGTGGCGTGGGCGCGGTGAAGGCAGATGGGTGGTAGGAGAGGCGCGCAGATGGAGAGGCACGGGCTTGGTGAGCTGGAGAAGGAGGAGGCGCACAAGGAGGGTGCGCCTGCAGATGGCGCTGAAGGGAGGTGATGCGGTGCACAGGAGGCGTGAGGTTTTTCCCTGCAAGGGGGAAGAAGGCCATAGTGCACGCTTCCTCTCTTCCTCGATCCACAGTGTCCGCAGAGTAGTTCCCCGCCCGGAGGAAAATGAAGATCAATCCCCAGTGTACCTCTTCTCTTTTTAATTCCTCTCTCTCCCCGCATGCGTGAGTTAAGGGATTTTCAAATCCCTTAACTATTTTTGGCCTCGTCAGTTGAAGGGTGGAGGAAGATTAACCCCATGTGCAGCGAGGGAGGGGGGAAAGAGTTGCGGCTGTTGGGGAAATTTATCCCCCCACCCTTGTTCTTTCTACATTTTATTACTTGCACATAAAAACAACAAAATCATTAAGTTATAGAATGTTATAAACTTAAATCATGAGGCGTACAAATATTCTACAACTTAATTGCCATTATTAACACACCTAAACTGTACGATTAAAGATGCTTAGGCTTAATATTAGTCCATTTTAATGGACTCATCAAAAGCCATCTACTTAGGAAAAAGAAAAAAAGACAAAAAAAGGTACCCAAAAAGAAGAGAAAAAGAAAAAAGGAGAAAATAAAAAAATAAAAAATAAAATCACACTTCACCATACGAGTATGGCTGACAAGTTGCCGTAGGTAATAGCCCATTGGCCGGTTGTCCAGAGCCTAGCTCACAAAAATGCACAAATAATTCCCAAAAGACTTAGGGAAGAAGTGGGGAAGTAGAATAAAATGGGGAGATATACATTGGATTCGTCCTTGTGCTGACCCCATAAGAAAAAAAGTAGGGAGAAATCTACCGATCAGAAAGATAAACCTTTAGGCAGAAATCTTTAAAGTCACCTAAGGTCGTAGTAATCTGAAGTCCATTTTAATGGCCGCCTAATGAGTCTATCACCCTTTCACAAGATGCTTAGCACTTATGTAGCATTTGGTTGTGGTATAAGGGGTGGGATAAGGGTTAAGAGGTGGGGTGGGATAGGAATAACACGGATTCCAAGAAATTCACTTTTCCCATATATATTCCCTCTTTCCATCACATCAAAATCCACTAATACTCTCTTTATCCACATATAACTTAAAAAATAATATTTAATAATTAAAAACCATCACATTGAAATCCATTAACTCTCTCTCCTCTCTGACAAAATCAACATATCAATCATTAATAATCCCACCAATCATTATAATCCTGCCAATCATTACAATCCCACCAACCAAACACCTGCTATCCTTATTCCACTCCTATTCTATCCCGGTGTAGCACTATCCCCTGCTAAACATAGTCTTAGAGTCCTTTTCGAGTCTTGGGTGGGTCGGGTAGCCATAAAAAGTTATCCTAAAACTCTCAAACTCTAAAAGTACAAAAAAATTAGAAAAGAAGAAAAACAAAAAAATGGGTATCTTCCCTTTTCAAATAAGGCGAGGACTTGGGCAGTCTGCATTCTGGCAGACACCCAGGTACTATTGAGTTTTCGTAGTTTAGGACCTTAGTTGAAATTTTCTATTGCTAAAAAATGACTTAGGCCTAAGCGATCGAGTCCTAATTCTATTTCTATAGATAGCATGTAGTTTAATTTTGCTAGGGACTAGCAAAAGATAGGCGTGGGGGTATGATGTAGACACATCCATTTAGGTTAAAAGGCCTAGTTATACATTTTCCTAGGCTTAGATTTGCATTCCATATTATAAATATTGCATAGCATGCATCATTCTGCATTTAGAGTAGTGTATATTTTAGGTTAATTGCGTCCTTTCTATGGTCAGGAGAGAAGGAGATTTATTTCGAAGCCTCGGATTGACAATTCGACCGTACGAATCTGATCAGGATGACGATCGGAGTATAACACCTCCAAAATCGCCTTGATCGAAGTCCCATAGCATTATATGTAGTCCAGGGAAGATCAACGGCCAAGGGACTAAGTGACACAATCTGGAGCTTCAAATGATAAATCCGACCGCACGGATGGATTCGGGTCGACGATTGTAGCCCAACGACGCAAAAATTGACTCAACCAACCTCTGTAGCTGCCCCTACAAAGGAAAGAAGATGGATGGCCCAGGTCGCACCACATGGTGCAACCCAGGCCACCCATGTGCATGCATGCACCACCGCACGTGCACAACAGTGCGGGTGTGTGTGTGCATGCGGAGGCATGCATGCACGCAAGCGGGTGCAACAACGCAGGTGCACGCACGTGCAAGGACGCATGCACTCATGCAGGCACAGAAGCGTAGGTGTGCGCACGATCGTGGACGCACGCACGCAGGCGCAGCAGTGCAGCGCATAAGGCAGCGGCAGTGGCACTAACAGCAACAATGTGAGGGCGTAAGGCATGTAGGTGCATAGTACGCGTGTGTGCGCGATAAGGGTGTTTGAAGCACGTGCCAGCGGTGAGGCAGTAGAGGCACGTGATGCACGCGCCAGTAGGGGTGAGGGTTGGCGCGGGATCTTCAGCGACATTTACAGCAGATCTTTAGCAACATTTATGACCGTGACTAAATGTTCTGTATGCAAATTTGATTCTTTCCTCCACTATAAAGGGACCCCTAGCCCTCCCATTCTTCTTCATCTCTTCCTTTCTTCCTCTCACCACCTCCAAGGCTCTAAAGAGAGCTTATCCAAGCCCGGGATGCTCCTTTAGAGTAGAAAACAAACATTTGTTCCCGCCTCTCATCCTCCTACGTGGAGCATCCCGTGGTTGTCTTCTCACCTCCCTTTGGGAAGAAGATCCTCGCCGCGACGTCGTCCTACCTCGCCCTCCGTCCTCGTTCGTCTCGCTCCTCACCACCTTCCTGCAGGCGATGTCAGAGAGAGTCGTCCTCCAAGCGACCATCGAGGGGGATTTCTCTCACCTATCTCTATCTTTATTGCTTTCATAGTATAGATTTCCCTCTTTCCTAGTTGTAGCAAACATTTGTTTTGAAATATATGACTATTTCTCTCTCTCTCTCTATCGTATTTTGCAAGTAGATTATCTAGATGAAATTTCATCGACCTGATCTCTTGCCCTATTAAAAATACCTAAAAAATTAGAAATGAGAAAAACGACAAAAACAAATAAAAGTGAAATGCGTATCATTCAAAACCAAACGTTCGCCTCCCCGTGTTTGACCCAGGACTCACTTTTCAAGTTTCAGCCATAAATTTTATCTGATCGACGGATTTTTTCGCGAATCGAACACGACGATGGGTTTTCCAAACCTGAAACCCTTTTGCGATGAATCTTCACCGTTATTAACGGACTTTACTCAATCTCAGATTATTAAGGATGCCTTCAACTTCGATCATGTTTGCGGTGATAGTAAATCCATCATATTCTGTGCTTTTATAGAAAGTCGATTGATTTCACCATTATTGATACCATGCCCCAAGCTTTATCCATCTTGTGTAAGTTCAATTCGAAGACTATCTTCATCTCTGCAATTCATGCTTCCTATGATATTGACTGTAGGTGCTTCCTTTGACAGCACTTATCTGACTTCCGTCAACCCTCTTCCCTTCCTTGGATGATAGGTGGTGACTTTAATTGTATTCTTCGGCCCTCTAAATGTGTGGGGGTGCTCCTTTTAGGGAAGCCCAAGCTGCAGATTTTGCCTCTTTTATTGACTCCCTTTCTTTGGTTGAATTTTCGCTAAGTGGGAGCCAATTATCCTCGTGTAATGGTTGTAGAGGCTCTACGTGCAATATTAGAAACTAGATCATATCCTCTCCTCTACTGATTACCTTTCCTTCTCCCCTTCGAGAAAATACCTTCCTCGTTGCAACTCTGACCATGCTCTGATTCTTATTACCCTTTTGTCCCCAACTAGTTCCAAGCCTCATCCTTTTTGCTTTATGAACATGTGGCTTAGGGAACCCTCCCTTTATGATTTGGTCTCCTTAGTTTGGGCCTACTCTTCTCCATCCTCCCATAATCTTATAGACCTTTTTTGCTCCAAATTGACCATCCTGAAAAAGGCTATTAAATCTTGGAGTCAATTGACTATTGGGATATCCACTAGCAGGTGGAACAGCTTAAGACCCTCTATGAGGACTTGGACGTGAGACTCTCTTCCTTTTGGAAAGATAAGATTTATGCTGAGCTCAATTCTACTAAATCGAAACTCAATTCTATCTTGACCAAACAAAGCGATTACTTTCTTCAAGTAGCTAAAGTTAGCTAGATCAAAGAGGGTGTAAGGTGTAACAAGTTCTTCTTCTCCTATATCAAATGAAAATTTGCCAAGAGGTCGCTCAATTCCCTCACTTCACTCGTGGGAAATGGATCCTGGGATAGTGCTGTTTCCAATTTCATCAGTCACTTCCAGAATCTTCTTCTTCTAAGGGTTCTTCCTCCCTTGATTACTTCCTTGATTTAGTTCCGACTCTGATAACTGATAATGATTCATGTTCTATTTCTCACATGCCTTCGGAACATGAAATTTTTTCCACTCTCTCCAATATGCCCAATAATCGCTCTCCTGGTCCCACTGGTTTTAACTTTGAATTCTTTCTGGCTTTCTGGGAGATCATCAAGAAAGACTTGGTGGTGATGGAGAGATTTTCGCTTATTTATGAAGATAGCAATAAATTGATATATTATTGTGTTTTATGTGGTGGAAAATCTCTCAATCAAAGATTAAAATAAATATCAAATTGAACCACAATAAAAATGTCGCATCCACAGGGAGGAATAGAACCAACAAATTCACGAGTAGAGGATTATAATGTTTGTAGACAACTTCGCGACCTCAATGTGAGGAATATGCTACTCTAAATGGAGCTTGCAATTTCATTAAAAGTTCAAGGCTATTTATGCAATTTTCACATCAGGAATCAAGCTCCCAAAAGTATGTATATGATGCATGTGTAGTGGCATATCATGTAAATTTGACTTGCATGCAAATATGAATTGAATTTCAATGTTGAATGATGCACATAACACAAGTTAAATAAATTCACGAAATCATAAGTGCATCCATGCAATGTGGCTTGAATAAAATAATAATATCAAAGTGACAATGGCATGCAATGTAATTTTTAATTAGAGCAAAAGCAGAGGAATTCTCCTCTCTCTTCCTCACTTGAACGGCCGTGTGAGGTTGGTGGCGAGGGTCGATGAGATGGTGTACCTCGATGAGTGCTTCACGATGGTGGTGACGCAGCGGCCGAAGGTGGTCAGACGTGGCCCGACGGCGGAGGAGGATGCCGAGCTGACGACAATAGGCAACTACGCAGGCTACTGTGGTTGTGCACACGGGCACGCGTGGCTGCGCGATGGCGCGCGCACAAGGACGCATGAGGGTGCTACACTGCCTGCAGGTGTGTAGCTGCCTGCGGGCGCACTGCTGCGGGCATGCTTCCTGCCGATGTATTGGGTTCCTTGCTGCAAACAGTGGAGGCATGGAAGGAAGACGAAGGAGAGGAGCATGGTCTGCACACACGTGCATAAGGGTGCGCGAGGGGATGCGCTGCTTGTGGGCGCGTGGAAGGCGGTGAGTGCGCTTGCAGGGTGGTGGCGCGCTTGCAAGAGCTAGTTGTAGGTGCGTATGGTGGGAGAGGATGGAAGGGCTACGCGATCACTGCTTTGCGCTTACAAGGGCGTGGTGAGGTAGTAACAGGGCTGCAGGGCTGGAGAGGAAGGAGCACGCTCTTGCTGGAGAGGGTGAGGCTGTGCGCAAGGGCTGGAGAGGGTGCGGCTACACACAAAGGCTGGAGAGGGTGCTACGCACAAGGGTTGGAGGCACGCTTGCAGGGTCCACAGTGCACTCCTTCTTCACGGTGCACATAGGATCTTTTTCCCCATCTCTTCTTTCCCTCTGCCAAGCCCCTCCGCTTTTCTCTTTTATCTCCTCCCAGCCGCAAGTCAAGGGATTTTCGAATCCCTTACTAAAATTGGCCAACAGCTGTTTTTGGTTTGTTGAGGCCGGCTAGAGGTTGAGAAGGCTTAGTTGAGGCCGGTAGTCTATTGGGGGAAATTTATTTCACCCCCTGTTCTTTTGCAAAATTGATCCTCCTCTCTCACTTTCCCGATTATTAACTTGATGGAGTGGATTAAATGGAGGAGATGCAAAGGGTGCGCTATGTGCGAGACCTACATGAAATATAAAATAATTACATAATAAGCAATAGAATAAATGTACACTTAAATAATGATGCATGCAATCATTTAATGACCAAATGTGGTTATTAACAAACATAAAATGTTAGAATAGAATTATTTAGGTGTAACAATAGTCCATTAAAATGGACTCATCAAATACCCCCATCCTTAAGATTTGCTGGTCCTAGCAAAAATGAAAAATAATAGAAGTAATCAGAAGATTTCTTCTTTTCTTATTTCAAAGCTTTAGAGATCCAAACAAATGTGAAGTGATAATAACCTAGGTAACAGATCTAAGTGAAAAGCCAATTTGCATTGGGAGTTCGTACTTCACCCTTGGTAATATTTCTATCGGGATAGGAAACTACTTTCCTTAGGGATAAAGCGATAATCTGTAATTTGACCCTGGCTTTTGGCTTAGGTAGGAGATATTGAGTTAAATTGATTTGTATTTGGTAGCACACACTCATCTGATGCTAGATGTAATCTAGTACTACAGAATCTAGATCTCTAGACTATTAAACAAGTCCACTCGAAGAGAGGCTAAACAACTGTGCTCTCTTGATGTTCCTTGGTGCTCATTCTTTTCTTTCTTTTCTTTCTAAGATCACAAATCTCAGCAGATTTAGTAATTGTACTCACTGTTTGGTGGCCTCACATGGCATTCACACTTCAATTAAAGTCCTAATAACTCTACAACTAAGTTAGAGTCCTCAGCCAATATTTAGGCAATTAGAAATACTGAAAGGTAGGTATGGGTCATATTTGGTGGATCGCGATAGGTGTTTTTGTTTCCTCAGAAACAATGTTACAGAGATAAAATTATAAACTTCGACTCTTTTCTTTTTCTTTTCTCTCTTTCTGTTCTCTTTTTTTTTATTTTTTTCTTTAAATATAATTGTTTCATCTCTTTTTTTTTATTTCTTTTTCTTTCTTTATAAATCAACATAACATGACACAGACTTTTATTTATGAGGCATTATTAGGGATGATGACAGTCAAGAGGATATTGTATGGTTTATTTGGTGGAAGTACCTATTTTCGACACCGAGAAGGAATGGATAGGACAGGCATATTTCTGACCTTTGACACTATTACCCTCCTTCAGTCAAGGACTCTATAAAGGATGGTCATAACCATCCACCATAGTCATAGCTTTATTAAGACTCAATCTCTGTGTATCTGCCTTATTTGGTGGTTCTCAGGAATTCACACAAAGTACGCACACAGGAACAAAAAGCGAAAACTATGCCTAACTCTGAAGTATCATCATCTAATTGTCCAAAACTTAAGAGTTCTTGCACTAGACTTAGCGTACCAGTAATCTCTCTACTTTCTTCTTACAAATATGGGGTGGATCTACTAAAAGATAGTATGCCTAACTCCCTATTAACTGTCCAAGGATTCAGTAGACTAAAAATACTTATTGGTTTTCTTCAAAGATCCATTAGCCAATCTACGTGCATGTGAAGTAAATGTACTGGATTCTAAACTTAAGAAATAATTTAAGAAGAAAATTCTTTAATGACACCTCCATGACAAAAATGTTTTGCTAGGGACTAACCAATTCAGCTCAAGAAAATAAGAGTTTTTTTTTGTCCTAAATGTATCCAAATATTTATAAATGTTATAAACATTCTCAGGTTATACGCCCCCATGCCTAAGACTGACAATGCTCTCATTGGAGAAATGCAGACATAGAAGAATATCACCTGAGGAGGAGAGTGGGAGGAGCTAAGGCTCCTCAAGCCGAAGTGCATCCAAAACCTCGCCATTTGAAAGAGTAATATAAGGTTTAAGTCGCTGGCCATTTACCTTAAAGCTCGCACTTGAAGTAGGGTTCTGAATTTCTACAGCTCCATTAGGGAAAGTATTAATAACAATGTATGGCTCATCCCAGCGGGACTTGAGCTTTCCTGGAAATAATTTAAGTCTGTAATTGAAAAGCCAGACCCACTAGTTGGGCATAAAAGTCTTTCTAATGATGTGCTTATCATGGAAGACCTTTGTACGTTGCTTGTAAGCTTAAGAAGTTTCATAGGCTTCATTACGAAGCTCCTCAAGCTTACTTAACTCTAACATACGTGCCTTTCCTACTTTATCCAAATTCAAGTTAACCTTTTTAGTAGCCCAATAGGCTTTATGTTGGATTTCAACGGGAAGGTGGCACGCTTTTCTGTAGACAAGACAAAAAAGAAGACATGCCCAAGGGAGTCTTATATGCAGTTCTGTAGGTCCAAAGAGCATCATTTAGTTTTTTAGACCAATCCTTCCGATCGGGCCTGATAGTTTTTTCTAAATTTGCTTAATCTCCCTATTAGACACTTCAACTTGTCCACTCGTTTGGGAATGGTAAGGTGTGGCTATCATGTGGTTGACTCCCAAATTTTGGAGTAATCTTGTGAAGTGTACTTTCTTGATGTGAGGTCCTCCATCACTTATGATCGTCCTTGGGCACTCGTATCGAGAAATGATATTAGCCTTAACAAAGTCCAAGACCACGGAATGGTCATTGGTTCACGTGGGTATGGCTTCTATCCATTTTGATACATAGTCTACAGCACAAGGACATAGGAAAGGGACCCATGAAGTCAATGCCCTAAATATCAAAGATCTCAACAGGGATGATAGGTTGCTGGGGCATCTCATCCCTTTTTCCAATGATTCCCGTTTGCTGGCAATGTAGACATGCGCCCACATACGTATGTGCATCTCGGAATAATGTGGGCCACCAAAAGTCAGCTTGAAGAACCTTATGGGCAGTCTTCTTCCCACTAAAATGTCCCCCACAATGGAGGTCATGGTAGAAACTCAGAACACTTCTTTGTTCTTCATCAGGGACGCAATGGCGAAAAAGTTGGTCAGGGCCTACTCTAAAAAGCTCGGGTTCCTCCCAGTGATAAAATTTAGTGTTAGCAAGAAACCTGTCTCGCTTCTGCTTGTCCCAAGTACTAGGGGTGATGCCTGTGACTAGATAGTTCACTATGTCAGCGAACCAAGGAGTTTTAGTTTCGACGACCATTAGAGACTCATCAGGGAAAGTCTCTTGAATACTGCTAGTAGGGTTTGATGCCTCAATACGGATCCTAGATAAATGGTTTGCTACCACATTCTCAACTCCTTTCTTGCCTTTAATTTCCAGGTCAAATTCTTGGAGTGGCAGAATCCAATGAATTAGGCGAGGTTTGGTGTCCTTTTTAGCCAGAAGATGCTTAAGGGCTGAATGATCAGTGAACACCATAACCTTGGATCCCAAGAGATAAGATCGAAACTTTTCCAAAGCAAATACTACAGCAAGTAATTCCTTTTCAGTGACCGTGTAGTTTTGCTGAGGATCCGTAAGGGTCATGCTGGCATAATGCAGCACATGAGGTTTGCCATCAACCCTTTGACCTAAGACCGCTCCCATTGCAAAATTAGAAGCATCGCACATAAGCTCAAACGGGAGGGTCCAATCTGGTGCTTGGAGAATCGGTGTGGTAATGAGGGATTTCTTCAAAGCTTGGAAAGCCTCACCACATCTATCATCAAAATCGAAGGAGACATCCTTCGCTACAGGTCGCAGTGTGGCTTAGAGATTTTACTGAAGTCTCTAAGGAAGCGCCTATAAAATCCAGCATGGCCAAGGAAAGATCTAACCTGACGAACATTGGTGGGCATGATGAAGATTTTTGCTGTGTCCACCTCTAATCCTCTCTCGGAAACTACATGCCCTAACACAATGCCCTGCTGGACCATAAAGTAGCTTTTCTCCCAGCTGAGCACCAGTTTTGCCTCTTCACAATGGGTTAGGACTTTATCAAGGTGCGCAAGGCATAGGTTAAACGACGAGCCATAAATGGAGAAGTCATCCATGAAAATTTCAATGAACTCGTCTATCATATCATAAAAGATAGCCATCATACAACGTTGGAAAGTGGCAGGAGCGTTACATAACCCGAATGGCATTCGGTGGAATGCAAAAGTGCCATAAGGACTTGTGAAGGTGGTACGCTCTTGATCATCAGGAAAAATGGCTATCTGATTATACCCAGAGCACCCATCAAGAAAATAGAAGTACTTGTTCCCTGCCAATCATTCCAAAATTTGATCGATAAACGGTAAGGGGAAATGGCCTTTCTGGGTAGCTGTGTTCAAACGGCGGTATTCAATGTAGACCCTCCAACCAGTTGAGGGTCTAGTGGTGACCAGATCTCCTTGGTCATTCTCCTCCATAGTGATTCTTGACTTTTTGGGTACTACATGAATAGGACTGACCCATTTACTATCTGAAATGAGATAGATAATCCCTACATCTAGCCATTTTAGAATCGCCTTTTTAACAACCTCCCACATATTTAGGTTGAGCCTTCTCTACATGTCTTGGAAAGGTTTCACGGACTCATCCGTGTATATATGATGCATGCAAAGAAAGGGATCAACACCCTTAATATCAGCAATTGACTAGGCAATTGCTTCCTTTTGCCTTTGTAAACACTCAAGCAGAGCTCCCTCCTGCAATTTAGATAATGCAGACGAGATAATAATGAGGAGCGTGTTCTTAGAGCCAAGGAAAGCATATTTCATTGTGCTCGGGAAGGGTTTCAACTACAACTTAGGAGCCTTTTGGATTAAGGGTTTAAGTTGAGATGTCCCCGCCTCAGGTAGCGGATCTACCTTCACGGTCCAGGGTGGGGATAGAGACTCAATGTGTATCCCCAGCAACTCTTCTAATTCTGGCATTTCCTTTTCAGTTTCTTTAATAATCGGAGGATGGTCCTTAGATATGACCTTTTGAAGGGGATCTCTACATAAGAGTGCGGGAGTAGTCTCTTCAATTATTTCATCAACGACCTCAATCTGAGAACAATCTTCAAATCCTGATTGCTTGTAAGTATCAAAAACATTCAACCGGATCTTCTTATTCCCGAAGCCCATTTCAAGTGCCCTAGATCTACAATTGATAGAGGCATTGGCTGTGGCCAAGAAGGGGCATCCTAAAATAATGGATGACTTTGTGGGCTTATTTGATGGGTCAGTATCAAGCACCAGAAAGTCAATAGGGAAGAAGTCCTCCACTCTCACAAGGACATCTTCCAGCAATCCCCGTGGTGTCTTAAGTGATCTATCTGTGACCTGGAGGATTACTGGACTAGGCTTTAGCTTGCCTCCTCCCAAAAGGTCGTAGACAAAGCTCGGTAAAATGTTCACCCCCGCACCGAGATTGAGCAGAGCCTTGTCAATATGTTGGTTACCTATAACCACTGAAATATACGGGGCCCCTGGGTCTTTCATTTTGTGGGGTGTTCCATGTTGGAGAATCGAGCTAACATAGTCAGGCAAGATGACCTTGGTTTGGACCTATTTCCTAGATTGATGCTTTTGGGTGCATAGGTCCTTTAGAAACTTGGCATAGGATGGGATCTGTTTAATAGCTTCCAACAGAGGCAAGTTAATCTAGATTTGCCAAAAAGTGTCGACAATCTCCTCTGTCCTATCCTTGGCTCCAGGCGAGCCAACAGAAGATTCCCCAGGAGCAGATAGGTGCTCTAGATAGGGCACCCTCAGCTTTTGGGTAGAGGGGTCATCATGG
The DNA here is from genome assembly GCA_037157565.1 of Thalassia testudinum. Lineage (NCBI taxonomy): Eukaryota > Viridiplantae > Streptophyta > Magnoliopsida > Alismatales > Hydrocharitaceae > Thalassia > Thalassia testudinum. Next base: position 67,105,776 of record JAZHRO010000036.1, read on the forward strand.
CGGGAAAGGGGTGGTGGGAGGACGACATCCTCATTGTGGGTGATTTTGTGTGAGGGAGAGCAATGTGGCTCTTCCTTGGTGGAGATGGAAGTCAGGTCAGGTGTAGAAGGGGAATTCTGAGATGTAACCATAGGAGTGTTATCAGGCTTGTCAATCTTCTTTCCACTCCTCAGCATGGTTACCGCTTGGTTGTGCTCCCTGAATATGACCCCCTTTCCCTTAGGGTTCTCCTCAGAAGAGCTAGGCAGCTTCCTCGTATCACGTTGGCTAACTACCACAGTAAGATGACCAATTTGGGATTTCATATCAGTAATAATCTTATTCTGAGATTGGATGACCAAATTCTGACGCTCTTGCATCGCTTTCATCATGGCTTTAAGTTCATCCATCTCAGAGGGCTTATTCTGAGGAGGGTTTTCATAAGATGGTTGGTATATGGGTTGGGGAGGTAAGGGTCTTGTATTCTCTGAGTTAAAAGCATCACCTTGCTTCCAAGAAAAATTTGGATGGTTCCACCACCCCAGATTATAGGTATTGGAATAAGGGTTATTGCGAGGAGGGCGGAAACCTTGGGCCACATTCAAGTCAGCTTGAATCAACTCAGGGAATTGATTTGCCCAATGGCACTTCGCAGTGGCGTGCGTTGTGCTTTGGCAAATGGAGCATTCTCTTGAAGCCTGAAAGATAGAGGCTACTTGCGGGTTCATGTCGGGGTTTGCTAAAAGCCTATCAAAGTTTTTATTCAATAATTGAATTTGATAAGCCAAATCCTGAGAAGCCTCAGTTTCATGGGCCTCTATCTTTCTCTGCAAGATTGATAGTTTTCTTTCCTGATAGGTAGAGGACAAATGTATGGAGTTGTCAATTAATGTTTCAAATAATGCCCAGGCTTCATCCTCAGTTCTGGTCATGAAGGTTCCTGCACAGGCTGCATCGATGGTTTGCCTATGCCTTTCAGATAATCTATTATAGAACCTTTTGACCAACTGCAATCTTGGCACCTGATGGTGGGGGCATAACCTAAGAAGGTCATTAAAGCACTCCCAAGTCTTATGAAATTGCTCTCCTTCCTGTTGAGTAAAACCCATAATCTCTCTTCTGTAATGGTTGGTCTTACTCATAGGAAAATACTTTTTAAAAAATTCTCCCTTAAGGGTGGCCCAATCATTTACCCTTGCATCAAAGGTATGATACCAGTGCTTGGCCTTATCCTTAGGGAGAATGAAAATAGAGTCCTCATCAGAGCTTCATCAGTAAAGCCCTGGAGCTTCACCGTGGAACAGACCTCGGTGAATTCCTCCAAATGCTGGTAGGGGTCCTCCCTAGTAGTACCATAAAAGGAGGGCAATAAAGATATGGTACTACTCTTGATCTCATATGGATTATCCCCTGCTGGTCGTCTCAGTGCTTGTGCAGGTTGGTTAGTTGGAATAAAATAGTCCCTTAGGGTCCTTTGTTGATTTGCTCCTTGATCAGCCATGCCTTCTCTTTTCTCTCCTAGGTGTGCTCTCCTAAGAATTCTCTTCGGCTCAGGATCAAACACTAGACTACCCTCAAGAGAGCGTCTACCAAGCATACAATATCAATCAAAATTCAGGTTCTTATTGATTGAGTAAGTGAAACCTCCACTCCAATGATAAGTCAAAAGGTCAAGGCTTATCCCTCCGTTCCCACGTAAGTGGTATAAGAGGGGTGATGTCTTGAAATCTTAACCTTCTTTGTTGTGGAGGTAGAATATATAGATGGCCAAACAAGTTTTTCACTTCAATTACGTGCCTTAATTCAACCTTCGAGTGCCCTAGGACCTACACTTTGCTTGGATGATACTCCCAGGCGATCAAGTGAGAAGTTACTCCAAGGATGACGAAAGGGATGCAAGTAGGGCAAACCCTTCCTTTGAGGCGATGCGTATGCAGTGCCCCTTAACTACCCTTTTGTTCCTTTAAGGGGTGTCCCCCTCTGTGAAGTATCAAAACACTTGGTCAAAAGATGGTACCACCACCACCACAAAGCACAATAGGAGGGTTTGCACCGATAAAGAGATCAGTGGCTATAGCCTTAAGGGATCGAGCCTTAGTGCGGTGCCTAATGTCCATGCTCAGTGTTAGAAGTGTGTATCACACCGCAAATCTTTTTATTTTTTTGAAAACGCAGACAAGTCCCTTAGAATCAGATCAAATGTGAATTGATTTTAAGGTCGAATCTGATTATTAGTCCCAATTTTAGTTAGGCGACCATTGAATTAGTAAATTCAAACAACTTGGTGGTCTTGAATTTTAATTTGAATGCAAATGCATGAACAGGAGCTGGATGCAAAAGTTAGAAAGGTGTACTTGTCTCCAGCAATCTTCGTGCTAATATGCTTGCAATGCAATAATAAGATCTAATGTACTGCTCAATCACCCCTAAATGCGAGCACCTAAGGGCATGCAACTCCTAAACAGGCAGCTCGATATTTTCTTTCATTGGTTTTAAAGGCAAGCAAGCAGAAAATGGAATCACGCACGTAGAAAAATGTAAACCCTAGTAGCTAAACAATATGGGGACAGACCCCTAAAAATTCAGCCCCAATTACTACAAGGGCGAGAAGACATAAATAAATTTTGTGACGATGGAGAATCCCCTGTGAAAGCGGGATCCAGGTCTCCTACGTCTTTTCCTCGTGTGGCTTAGCTCGAGGTTGATGTCACCACTCTGTTGCGCCTGTCGCCTTGTCAGATTCCTTGCACAATAAGATAAAGAATGATCAAATAATTACGCAACTCAGAATACTTGAAAATAATAAAGTGAATCTATTGCGTCTGTTGCCTCCCTAACAACGGTGCCATTTGATGGAGAGATTTTCGCTTATTTATGAAGATGATAGCAATAAATTGATATGTCGTTGTGTTTTATGTGGTGGAAAATCTTTCAATCAAAGATTCAAATCAATATCAAATTGAACCACAATAAAAATGTTGCATCCACATGGAGGAATGGAACCAATAAATTCATGGGTAGAGGATTATAATGTTTGTAGATAACTTCGCGACTTCAATGTGAGGAATATGCTACTCTAAATGGAGCTTGCAATTTCATTAAAAGTTCTAGTCTATTTATGCATTATTCACCTTAGGAATCAAGCTCCCAAAAGTATGTATATGATACATGTGTAGTGGCATATCATGTAAATTTGACTTGCATGCAAATCTGAATTGAATTTCAATGTTGAATGATGCACATAACACAAGTTAAATAAATTCACGAAATCATAAGTGCATCCATTAATTGTGGAGTGAATAAAATAATAATATCAAAGTGACAATGGCATGCAATGTAATTTTTAATTGGAGCAAAAATAGAGGAATTCTCTTCTCTCTTCCTCGCTTGAATGGCTGTGTATGGTTGGTGGCAAGAGTCGACGGGATGGTACACCTCGACGAGTGCTTCGCAATGGTGGTGATGTGGCAGCCGGAGGTGGTTGGACGTGGCTGGACGGCGGAGGAGGATGCTGGCCTGACCACGATAGGTGGTTGCGCGGGTTGCTGTGGCTGCACGCACGGGCGCACGTGGCTGCGCGATGGTGCGTGCACAAGGACACGCGAGGGTGCTGCACTGCCTGCAGGTGCGTGGCTGCCTGTGGACGCACTGCTGCGGGCGTGCTTCCTACTGGTGCATTGGGTTCCTTGCTGCAAATAGTGGAGGCATGGAAGGAAGACAAAGGAGAGGAGCGCGGTCTGCACACATGTGCACAAGGGCGCACGAGGGGATGCGCTACCTGCGGGCACGTGGAAGGTGGTGTGTGTGCTTGCAGGGCGGTGGCGCACTAGCAAGGGCTAGGTGCAGGCGCGTATGGTGGGAGAGGATGGAAGGGCTACGCTGTCACTGCTTTGCCCTTACAAGGGCGCGGTGAGGCAGTAGCAGGGTTGCAGGGCTAGAGAGGAAGGAGCACGTTCTTGCTGGAGAGGGTGCAGCTGCACACAAGGGTTGGAGAGGGTGCGGCTGCGCACAAGGGCTGGAGAGGGTGCTGCACACAAGGGCTGGAGGTGCGCTTGTAGGGTCCACAGTGCAAGCCTTCTTCACGGTGCACGCAGGATCTTTTTCCCCGTCTCTTCTTCTTCCCCTCTGCCAAGCCCCTCCGCTTTTCTCTTTTATCTCCTCCCTGACGCAAGTCAAGGGATTTTCAAATCCCTTACTAAAATTGGTCAGGGGCTATTTTGGGTCTGTTGAGGCTGGCCAGAGGTTGAGGAAGGCTTAGTTGAGGCCGGTCGTCTATTGGGGGAAATTTATTTCACCCCCTGTTCTTTTGCAAAATTGATCCTCCTCTCTCACTTTCCCGATTATTAACTTGATGGAGTGGATTAAATGGAGGAGATGCAAAGGGTGCGCTATGTGCGAGACCTACATGAAATATAAAATAATTACATAATAAGCAATAGAATAAATGTACACTTAAATAATGATGCATGCAATCATTTAATCACCAAATGTGGTTATTAACAAACATAAAATGTTAGAATAGAATTACTTAGGCGTAACAATAGTCCATTAAAATGGACTCATCAGGTGGCAACCATCATCTCCTTTTTCTCTCATAAGAATCCCTCGCGTGCCTTCAACAATACCTTCATCTCACTTATTGCCAAAAAGGTTTTGCCTTTGCATTTGTCGGACTTCAAACCTATTAGTCTTTGCAATTTGTGTTACAAGATTACCTCTGGGATCTTGGCGAACCATCTAGTAATCTTCTCTCTAAATTGATCTCGCTTGAATGGGCTGGGTTTATCAAAGGTAGGTCTATGTTTGAACATATTGCATCCACCTTTGAGCTTACCCATTGGATTGATCTTAAAGTCTATGGTTCTAACGTCATTTTCCAACTTGATCTTGAGAAAGCCTATGATAGAGTGGTATGGTTTGCTCTCTATCGTATTTTGGAGAGATTTGGGTTCTCCCAGAATTGCATATCTTTATTTAAAGCCTATGTGGAGCATAGCGAGTCTTCTATTCTAGTTGACGGGGTGTCCTTGGTCGGCCTCGGATAGGTTGTGTTAATATGATGATTTAATCGTTGAAATGTGTATAGTGGTTAACCTAAATCGGGCCTAACCATCTTTTTACAAAAATTTTTAACCTGGCCTACTTGATTTTATCTTGGTCGCTTTTAAGCCTAGGGTCGAACTCAGGGAAGTGGGATTAGAGGTGAATAAGTTTCTACGCCTTTCCTACAGTGAATCTCTTTCGTTCGTTTATTATGTTTTTGGTGTTTTTCAATTTAAGATTTTTTTTTTCTGATAATTTTTGTCCTTGAGGTACACCCTCATAAATAAGGTTCTTGGCTTTGAGCCAAATTAGGGTTTCAAAACTGGTCTTGCTATTGGCAAGACTAAGTACCTGCAAGTCAAGGATTATCTTTTCTCTTTTGTATATTATTTTTTATCTTTTTAATTGCAGAAAAGAGAAATAGAAATAAGATAAATATAATATATATATGTATATATTATATATGTATATAGGGGTGGGGGTGGAGGTCGAAATGGCGTGTAGCACGGTGTCGAGTCAGTCGTCATCTAGGAAGACGCAACCAACAGGACAGAGTGCTACATGGAGTGTAGGATGGATGGGTGGAAGATGTGCGCGAAGACGCTTTCTGTACGCATGTATCGGGGAATATCAGTAACTGGTGCAGATATTCCCGCGATACAACGTATGGTAGGTGATATGAAAAAAAAAAAAAATATATGTATATATGTAAATATATATCTATATGTATATATAGAGATATGGTCTTAATTATGTAGGTGTATATGTAGTTATATATGTATATATAAATATATACATATATATGTATATATATAGATATGTAAATATATGTATCGATAGATGTATGTATATGCATATATATTTATAATTAGATATTTATGTATGTATATATAACTTATCTATATATATATATATATGTATATATAGTAATATATGTATGTAGTTATATATATGTATATATGTATATAGATGTATTAGTATAAGTATCTATGTATATAGATATATGTAGATATATATGTATATTTGTATATATATATATGTATTTATAGTTATAGGTATATGTATTTATATGTGTATGTATATTTGTATATATATATATGTATAAATATATGTGTATATATGTATATATATATATGTATATATACTAGTACATAGTTATATAGGTACTAATATATGTATAGATATATATATATACATATATTTATACGTATATAAATATATGTATATATGTAAATATATATGTGTATATATATATATATATAAGTGTGTGTATATATATATATATATGTATGTATGTATGTATGTATGTATACTTATATACAATTGTATAGGTACTAATATGGGTATATATATATATGTATATATATATATGTATCTATATATATATATAGATATATGTAGGTATATACATATAAGTGTGTACGTAGGCGTGTACAAGTGAGAGTGTGTGTGTGTATGTGTATGTGTGAAGTGAGTGTCTGTGAGAGAGAGAGAGAGAGAGGGAGAGGGAGAGAGAGATCGTCTGCTGAAGAAAAGGTGCGGTGTTTAAGTCGTCCTAACGCAGCTGCCGACGTCTGATGGTCACGTGCAGGAGCAGGCATGTAGGCGCGCGAAGAGGCGTGCGCACGTTGGAGGGAGCGGGTGTGGGAGGAACCGTAGCGCACAGCGCTGTGTGCTGAGGCGGGTGCGGCCAGACGCAGATGCTGAAGCGGGCGAGTGCGGACGTGAGAACGGGCACGGGGAGAGATGAGGGCGCAGGCGTGTGCGGACGGGCTGGCGACGGTCACGGTGCGGGGAGAGAGAGTGCGCGGTGACCGGATAAGTGAGAAACTTTCCGGTCACCACACTGTAGCCACAGTGTCACGCTCTCTAGCGTGAACAGTGGCTACAGTGCGCGCTCGGCTCGCGAGACTGCTTGCTGCCAGTTCAGCGCACGCAGGCGCTGTGGAGCGGGCTGGCGTGTGTGCAGAAGTAGCTACGCCAGCTGCTGGCGTGCGGGGTGGCCTACGTGCGTGGGAGAAGAGTCTGGTGCCATGCTGTTGCTGTGCTTGAGCTTCAACGCTTGGCTCTATGGCAATGGCAGGGTTGGCTTGGAACGACGAAATAGGGAAGAGAACCACCATGCCCACCGGCTCTTTGATGAGATGGGCGGTGGTGGGACTCACAGTGGTGGCTGTGTACCACTGTGAGTTGCTCCTGCCTGCAGCGTGGCTCCTCAGGAAGAAGGGAGGCTACGTATGGATGGGAGAGGGGAGGAGACGACCTGGAAGGGTGCTGTGTGTTGGGTTCTTTTGTGTGACCAGGCTCAGCCGCAAAGAAGATGGCTGGGCTCCTTTTAAAGAGGAAGGAGGCAAGCACAGCCATGCCCTGGCTGTGCATGGCTGTGCATGCGGCTGCAGGGCAAGCTGTTGCAGGGAATGTTGTGAGGAAGAAGCTACAAGGGTTACAGGGCATGCCCTTGTGGCCGCGCGGAGAAATTCAAAGCCAAAAAGAAATAAAAAATAAAGATGGAGAATTTACGAGGTAGCACTTGAGGAATATGTTAATTTCAAGGCCATTTTATTCACACTCCTCCCCTCTCAAATAAATGCATGCATGCGTTTATTTTTACAAATGCGACTATGGCTACCTAATATGCACTGGCAATGCTAGGAAATAGCACAAGATGGAACAATTGTTGGTGCATTTTTACTATGCAATCATACCCCCATGCCTATCTTTTGCTAGTCCCTAGAAAAACATTTTTGTATTATTTTTAGAAATGATCTTTAAGCTGAAGATTTTCTCCTGAGGCGAAATAGGTGTCTTTATGTGTTGGATATTGTGAGAACCAATTGTAGAGAAGACTACTAGTACTTTAAGTCTTACATGACATAGACCATCTCTCAACTAACCTGGACTCTTGCTATTTAAACCTTAAGTACGATTTCCAGGACCCAGGAGATTTTTGCCGTACTCGAGAGCTCAAGAGATTATGGCTTGTGCTTAGTGAAGGATCAAGACTGACTAGATGAACATTAAGACTCAAGACCAGGGTTTCATGAATTTTTTAACTACAAGTTGGTCCCAGCTTCAGCTCATGTTTTTGGATTGACTCTTAAAAAGATGACGGAAAACTCAACTCCCATTTTATAACATTTGTGGCTCAAAGAAAATAGGGTATTTGTAACTTGCCCTGAAGAACTTTTGTAGGGAGAAGACTTTATAGATGTTTGTGAGATAAACTGGCTTATTTGCATCTTTTTTTTTTTTTTTGAAACACATGTCAGTATATCTCTTACAACATTATTTGAAGGAGCACACTTTTCTTTTGGTGGGAGAGTTTCTTTTTGGTGGAAAGAGTCCCTCCTAAACACAAGACTAAAGCTTGGGATAAAAAGTCTACCTGCGCTCACAGGTAAGGACTCCACCTTCCCTAATGAACACTAGAGTTGGATCTTATGTTCACCTGGTCTTTCTTGATATGTGTAGTGTGAACCAAGATTACTTAGGCTCTCGAGTAGAAGCAAACCAACGGATCCTGTACTGGTGTCTCAGGTACAAGAATACGTCCTTAGTTAGGAGAGATTCCGATCTATCTTGTCAATGCTCAAGCGAATTAAGCCGAGCCTGAGCGAATCAAGCTTCTGTGGCCTGGAAAGTCTTCAAAACAATGGTTGAATATCCATAAACACTTATTGTATTTTTGTTTCAGCCTTCAGATCATTACTAAACACCATTTTTTTTTTTAACATATTTATAGATAGATGAAAACTGCATGATACCATAAAATACCCAGATCCTATGGATGCCTATTCAACCCCCCATGCCAAACGATGCTATGTCCTCATATGCATGCAGGGAAGGGTAGAGGAAGGGTGAAAGATCGGGTAACGAGAGCTTAGGTGCAGGGTATACAGCAGGGTGGTAGGGTGGGTGGATGGTGGGTGGTGAAGTGAAAAGTGAAGTGAATGTGACAGTGACGAAGTGTTGTTGGGGTGCCTCCCAACGAGCACTGAATTTAACGTCTCCAGCTGGACTCAGAATGAGGCACAACATTAGTTACCCTCTAGCAAGGCAACAGTTTCTCCAACGAGGGTAGGTTCATAAGTAAGATAGGATTTCAAATGCTGCCCATTGACCATAAATTTATGCCCAGATTTGGGATCTTCAATCTCAACGTTGGGAAATGGTCTCGAGACCAGGAAAGGACCAGTCCATTTGGACTTCAATTTCCCAGGAAAGAATTTGAGCCGGGCATTGTAGAGCCAAACTTGCTGAGATGGCTCAAATTCCTTCCACCGAATACGGCTATCGTGAAAAGGCTTAGTGCATTGCTCGAAAGTTAAGGCAGAATCATAGGCTTCACGACGGAGCTCTTCCAGCTCCTGGAGTTGGAGTTTCCTTTCTTGACCACATAGGTCTGGGTCGAGGTTACATTGGCAAATCGCCCAATAAGTGCGGTGTTCCAATTCCACGGGCAAATGACAAGGCTTCTCGTAAATGATTCTATAAGAAGACATACCAAGGGAAGCCTTGAAGGCAGTCTAATACGGCCAAAGTGCATCAATCAGCTTGTCAGAACAATCCTTACGGTCAGGCCGAACCATTTTCTGGAGAATTTGCTTGATTTACCGGTTCGACACCTCTGCCTGGCCGTTCGTCTGAGGATGATACGGGGATGCGATACGATGGTGGACTCCGTATTTCCTCAGAAGTGCTCGAAAAGAAGTATGGGTAAAGTGGCTTCCTCCATCCGAGATAATAGCTCGAGGGATCCCAAAGCGCGCAAAGATGTGGTCTTTGACAAATCGAGTGGATATAACATGGTCAGCACAAAGCGTGGGAATAGCCTTGATCCATTTCGAAACATAATCAACAACAGCCATGAGGATAAATTTGAAGCCGTTGGAAGAAGGAAAGGGACCCATGAAATCAATTCCCCAAATGTTGAAGATTTCCACAGCTAGGATGGGTTGTAAGGGCATCATGTCATGACGTGACATTGACCCTAACGATTGGCACCGAGTGCAATGTTTGGCAAACTTGTGTGCATCCTAGTGAAGGGAGGGCCAAAAGAAACCGCACTGCAACACCTTGGCTGCACTTTTCCTCCCAGAGAAATGGCCTCCGCAGACCTGATCATGGTAGAAGGATAGCACACTGGGGAATTCACTGTCAGGAATACAGCGATGGATGATTTGATCAGCACCTATTTGAAAAAGAAGTGGATTATCCCAGAAATAATACTTTGCTTCTGCCATGAGGCACTCGCACTGGATTTTAGGTTAGCCATGTGGAAGGGATCCAGAAGCAAGATAATTGGCAATGTCAGCATACCAAGGTCCACTTGCCACATTAATTTCCAATAGGTGCTCATCAGGAAAAATCTCATTAATCGGCAGAGTAAGTCCAATATGGTCAGGGTCCAGTCTAGAAAGATGATCAGCCACAACATTCTGGGCTCCGACCTTATTGCGGATCTCAATGTCAAATTCTTGGAGTAGAAGGATCCAACGAATCAGTCTAGGCTTGGCATCCTTCTTGTGCATGAGATGGCGAATGGCAGCGTGATCAGTAAAAACAATAACCTGTGAGCCCAGAAGGTAAGAGTGAAATTTCTCTAGCCCAAAGACGACCGTCAGTAGTTCTTTCTCAGTGGTAGTATAATTATGCTGGGCCTCGTCCAACATCTTACTGGCGTAGTACAACACAAAGTGGTGTCTATCGCGTCTTTGTCCCAGGATGTCTCCGACTGCAAGGTCGGAAGCGTCACACATGAGTTCAAAGTCGAGGGACCAATCAGGTGACTGGAGAATAGGGGCCTTAGTGACAGCATTGTACAGCTGCATGAATGCATGTATGCAGTCGTGGCCCATATCGAAGGGTACGTCGGTCGATAGGAGATGAGTTAAAGGTCGAGAAATCTTGGAGAAATCTTTGATGAATCTCCTATAGAAACCGACGTGTCCCAGGAAGGAGCGAATTTGTTTGACAGAGCCAGGCACAGGTAAATCAGCAATTACATCAAGCTTAGCTCTGTCAACCTCGATACCCCTATCGGAGATGATATGTCCGAGAACAATTCCCTCGTGTACCATAAAATAACTTTTTTCCCAGGAAAGCACAAGGGTTACATCAATACATCTCCTAAGGATATGGGTCAGGTTGGCAAGACATTCATCGAAAGATGGTCCAAAGATAGAGAAGTCATCCATGAAGACCTCGAGAAAGTCACCCACCTTGTCATGGAATATCGCCAGCATACATCTCTGGAAAGTTGCTGACGCGTTACAAAGTTCGAACGGCATCCTTCTAAATGCAAATGTGCCAAAGGGGCAGGTAAAAGTGGTTTTCTCTTCGTCTTGGGGGTCAATTGCCACCTGGTTATATCCTGAGAATCCATCCAGGACACAGAAAAATTTATTTCCTACTAACCGCTCCAGGATTTGGTCAATGAAAGGTAGTGGAAAGTGATCTTTCTTAGTTGCAGCATTGAGTTTCCTATAATCTACACACACTCTCCAGGATGTAGGAGTGCGTGTAGGAATGGATTCGCCCCTGTCATTGACACGGATGGTGAGTCCCGCCTTTTTGGGCACGACGTGAATCGGACTCACCCAAAGGTTATCGCTGATCGGGTAGATTATACTCGCATCCAGCCACTTAATAATTTCCTTCTTAACGACCTCTCTCATGTTAGGGTTGAGACGTCGCTGCATCTCGCGGGAAGGTCGAGCCTCCTCCTCTGTATATATACAGTGAGTGCAGTAGGAGGGGCTAATGCCAGTCAAATTTGATAAAGACCATCCTATGGCTGCCTTGTGTTCCATAAGGACCTCAGTTAGTTTGCACTCTTGCTCCTTGGTCAATTTTGAACTAATGATTACGGGGAGCATTTCATTTGGTCCTAGAAAACATACTTAAGTGTGATCGACAGTCTGCTTGCTGCTCCTCGTAGTGATTGCATTGGATGATGCGGGTCCAGTGGGATCATACGGCGGAGGAGGGTTCGCAATAGGGACATAAGAGTGAGGTGCTGTAGCGGGATTAGCCTGAAATCCTGGTGGAATGCTCGGAGCTTGCAGAATCTGATGAACCTGCCCCTGAGAAGGTTGTGCCTATGGTTGAGGACCACGGGGTACGAAATTTCACGGGTTGGGAACAGGTTGGGCTGGGAGAGTGCCCTGAGATCGAGTCGCCATACGTAGTTGACTGATCTCAGAATTCTGTTGTGCCAATTGGTGCTGAAGAGAGGTCGTGTTCTCTTCATGGTGCTTTGACATTTCCGTCATCATTCGCATCAATTTATCAAGAGGACTTGATGCGTGTTCTATTTGCGGTACGCAAGGACCCGATGGCGGATTCACCATAGGATTAGATTGGGCCCTTGGGATGACGAGTGCAGACGGTCGCATTGGTCCACCTGCGGGGTTTTGGCGCTGCGGGTTGTTGGACCATGTGAAGTTTGGATGATTTCGCCACCCTGGGTTATAAGTGGTAGGGAATGGGTTGTTCCCCAGGGCACAAGCGTCTTCTATGCCAGAAGATGCGTCCGCATGTAAATATGCATCCGAGCACACGGAGGCTTGGTCCTCCGTGTCAAAATACTGGCTCGCATAAGCCAGATCCATATGACTTACCGAATCACTCGACGTGACACTCGGTAAGGAAGGTCTTATGGGGTTTCTCAGGATATGCCTGGTGTTGGAAGAATTGGGATTGTGACGAAGTAGTGAGGTGGGGGTGTTTGTCATAGAACGGCCGGGGTTGGCCAAAAGCTCGTCCAGCTTCTTGTGCACGACGGAGACTTCATCCAATTTCTGTGCGATAAGGCTAAGATCTGTGGATGAATGGGAGGGTCCCGTGTTAACTTCGTGGACATTACGGGGCAGGCTGGTACGATTAAAGGTGACAATGGAAGCATTGTTCATTGAGTTTTCACTCATATTTTCAAATAATTCAAATGCTCCATTCTCGTCTTTATTCATGAAATTCCCTCCGCAGGAAGCGTTTGCAATCCGCTTCAAAGTCTCATTTAGCCCATAGTAGAAAATCTGGGCTACATGCCACTTAGGCAGACCGTGGTGCGGACACTTCCTGAGGAGGTCATTATATCTCTCCCATGCCTCATGAAACTGTTCGCCATTTTGTTGCGTAAATGAAGTGATAGCACGGCGAAGCGCATTGGTTCTCCCGATTGGGAAGAACTTGAGAAACGCTGTTCGCATCTCTTCCCAAGAGTGGATGGTTCTCCCAAGGGTGTGTAACTACTTGATGCTTTATCCCGCAATGAAAATGGGAACATTTTCATGAGGACTATAGGTAACTCGATATTTTTTAGTTTAACAGTTTCAGCCAATCGGGTTAGGTCTTCCAAGTGGAGAAAAGGATCTTCACTTGCAAGACCATGGAAATGAAAATTTATCAGGCCAATTATGTTAGGTTTCAGTTCAAAGTCATCCCCGCCCATGGGGACCCGAATTTGTCCTATGGTCACTGTAGCAGCGGGATTCATATAGGAGCTAAGAGACCTAGGCTTCTCCCGTTCGGGAGGGTTCTGCATTTCCTCCAATGCTTCCCTAATGGCCTCAATTTGTTCATTATACATTTCCATTTGGGCTTAGAGGCGGGTTATGGGATCTAAGGCTCCACCACCTGGTGGATTTTGAGGGTGGTTTCCTCCCTCGGGATTTGGAGGTGGGCGTGCAGCCATGTTTGTGGAGGAGGAGGACTATTCGGCTTCTTTTCTAAAATTATCAGGCAATTCACACAGTTCAGGGTTTTGTGACCTCCTCTTAAACATGCACTACCGCAAGAAGAATTGGGGGGATACGAAGGGAAAAGAGATGAGAGAAATGACGCCGCAAAGGTACACTTGATGAAAAATCAATACCATCAAATTCCTAACCTCTACAGTGTGCGCTTAGACCTAAAGATCTAAGTTACCTACTATCACGACCTACGGAACCGAATGCGAGCACCACGGAACCACTGAGCCAGATTGAAAGGTCGTTTGCTCCAGTCTTAGACACCTGATGGCACGTAGGCACTACACGCAGATAGTTAGACCTCCAATCCTCAATAAGGGTCAAGTTGCTACCAGTTTTAGTTAGAGGCTTAGGATCAAGTGCTTCTGGAATGTGAAGGGCGTTATTTACGGGTAATGCCCAAGTGATTGATTTTACAAAGTGTGTAAACTAAGCATGCAACGGGGAAATCTCCCCGAATTGAAGTTTTAATTGGTGAATGGTTTTAGAGTTTCAGCCTTAAGTAGTATGGATTTAGGATTTCGCTGAATTACCAATTCAACCAATCTTCTGATTTTGAGAGAATACAAGTTTTTTTTTTTAAGCCCAACAAACCCTTCTTCAATGTTAGTTGGTAATGTATGCTAAAATGCAATGGGCTTCCCTAGATGGAGATTTCTATGTGTGGATACATGAATCAATTTTAGATTAGTGTGAAAGGGAGCCAAAGCACTTCAATTCAAGTGCTCCCAATCACCAAAATGTTTTCCACACACAAGGCTCAACCATAAGATAAAGAAAATCAAATTGTTGGGGTTGAAGTATTCGGGATAGAATCTTAGGCACGTGAAAGGTCGTGGTGGGGTTGGAATCAACTCAATTCCAAGTCTCCCCACCAAAAAGGTGATCCCGAATTGCAGAAAAATGAGGCAAAGAGGGATGACAATCAATCTTTTTATCTTTGCCTCCAAGAATACTTCACACGGCAAAAGATTCAAGAATCAAGATTCTTGGATTTTCGCTATGCGAAGTTAGGCAGGAAATCTTGGTGTAGTGGGAGTGATGGCAACCAATCAAACAAGTGATTTTTAATCCACTTGCCCCCAAGAGATCCACAGAAGTGTTTTTAGTTTTTTTTTTTTTATTAAGGTGACAAGTTGACCTAAGTTGCTAAGAAAGAAAGACCTACTTGTTCAGCAACGTGTGCGAGGCTCCAGTGCGGTGCCGACGTCTTCACGCTCTCGTTCCCGCCTTGGATCTACCTACGTCTCCGACTTCGTTTGCCTGCCTTCTCCTTGCAACTGGTTCACCTGCACACCAGCAAACAGAAACACTTGTGAAGAGAAGGGTGTGAGAAGAGAAAAATTAAAGGAATGGAGTAGAAACTTACTTGAATGCACACTTCCCTGGCAATGGCACCAGAAAAGGTGTGGTCGAGCTTGTATAGGTTGTGTTAATATGATGATTTAATCGTTGAAATGTGTATAGTGGTTAACCTAAATTGGGCCTAACCATCTTTTTACAAAAATTTTTAACCTGGCCTACTTGATTTTATCTTGGTTACTTTTAGGCCCAGGGTCAAACTCAGGGAAGTGGGATTAGAGGTGAATAAGTTTCTACGCCTTTCCTACAGTGAATCTCTTTCGTTCGTTTATTATGTTTTTGGTGTTTTTCAATTTAAGATTTTTTTTTCTGATAATTTTTGTCCTTGAGGTACACCCTCATAAATAAGGTTCTTGGCTTTGAGCCAAATTAGGGTTTCAAAACTGGTCTTGCTATTCGCAAGACTAAGTCCCTGCAAGTCAAGGATTATCTTTTCTCTTTTGTATATATTTTTTTATCTTTTTAATTGCAGAAAAGAGAAAGAGAAATAAGATAAATATAATATATATATGTATATATTATATATGTATATAGGGGTGGGGGTGGAGGTGGAAATGGCGTGTAGTGCGGTGTTGAGTCTATCGTCGTCTAGGAAGACGCAACCAATAGGACAAAGTGCTGCGTGGAGTGTAGGATGGATGGGTGGAAGATGTGTGCGAAGATACTTTCTGTACGTGTGTATCGGGGAATATCAACAACTGGTGCAGATATTCCCGCGATACAATGTATGGTAGGTGATATGAAAATATATAAATATATATGTATATATGTAAATATATATCTATATGTATATATAGAGATATGGTTATAATTATATAGGTGTATATGTAGTTATATATGTATATATAAATATATATATATATATATGTATGTATATATATAGATATGTAAATATATGTATCAATAGATGTATGTATATGTATATATATATATTTATAATTAGATATATATGTATGTATATATAACTTATTTATATATATGTATATAATTATATATATGTATATATGTATATAGATGTATTAGTATAAGTATCTATGTATATAGATATATGTAGATATATATGTATATATATATATATATGTATTTATAGTTATAGGTATATGTATGTATATGTGTATGTATATTTGTATATATATATATGTATAAATATATGTGTATATATGTATATATACTAGTACTTAGTTATATAGGTACTAATATATGTATAGATATATATATATATACATATATTTATACATATATAAATATATGTATATATGTAAATATATATGTGTGTATATATATATATATATATAAGTATATATATATATGTATGTATGTATGTATAAATACTTATATATAATTGTATAGGTACTAATATGGGTATATATATATATATATATATGTATATATATAGATATATGTAGTTATATATATATAAGTGTGTACATAGGCATGTACAAGTGAGAGTGTGTGTACGAGAGTGTGTGTGTGTATGTGTATGTGTGAGGTGAGTGTCTGTGAGAGAGAGAGAGAGATCGTCTGCTGAAGAAAAGGCGCGGCGTTTAAGTCGTCTTGACGCAGTTGCCGACGTCTGATGGCCACGCGCAGGTGCAGGCATGTAGGCGCGCGAAGAGGCGCATGCACGCAGGAGGGAGTGGGCGCGGGAGGAACCACAACGCACTACGCTGTGCGCTGAGGCGGGTGCGGGCAGACGCGGGCGCTGAAGCGGGCGAGTGAGGAGGGCGTAGGGAGAGACGCGGGTGCGGGTGTGCGCGAATGTGCTGGCGATGGTCGCGGCGTGGAGGGAGAGCGTGCAGTGACCAGATAAGTGAGAAACTTTCTGGTCATCGCACTGTAGCCATAGTGTCGCGCTCTCTAGAGTGAACAGTGGCTATAGTGCGTGCTCGACTCATGCGATCGGTTGCTGGTGGTTCAGCACGTGTGGGCGCTGTGGAGCGGGTTGGCGCGCACGCGGAAGAAGTTGTGCCAGCTTCTAGCGTGCACGGTGGCCTACGCGCGTGGGAGAAGAGTCCGATGCCGTGCTGTTGCTGTGCTTGAGCTTCAAAGCTCAGCTCTCTGGCAATGGTGGGGTTGTCTTGGAACGATGAAATAGGGAAGAGAACCACCACACCCATCGGCTCTTTAATGAGCTGGGCGGTGGTGGGACTCACAGTGGTGGTTGTGTACCACTGTGAGTTGCTCTTGCCCGCAACGTGGCTCCTCAGGAAGAAGAGAGGCTGTGTATGGAGGGGAGAGGGGAGGAGACGTCCTGGAAGGGTGCTGTGTGTTGGGTTCTTTTGTGTGACTAGGCTCAGCCGCAAAGAAGATGGTTGGGCTCTTTTTAAAGTGGAAGGAGGCAAGCACAGCCATGCCCTGGCTATGCATGCGACTACAGGGCAAGCTGTTGCAGGGAATGGTGCGAGGAAGAAGCTACCATGCCTTGTAGCTGTGCGGAGAAATTCAAAGCCAAAAATAAATAAAAAATAAAGATGGAGAATTTGCGAGGCAGCACTTGAGGAATATGTTAATTTCAAGGCCATTTTATTCACTCTCCTCCCCTCTCAAATAAATGCATGCATGCGTTTATTTTTACAAATGCGGCTATGGCTACCTAATTTGCACTGGCAATGCTAGGAAATAGCACAAGATGGCACAATTGTTGGTGCATTTTTGTTGTGCAATCAGTCCTCTGCTTTTTTCATCGTATCTTATGGGCTGCGCCAAGGTGACCCCCTTTCCCCTTGTCTCTTTGATCTTTATGGAGCCTTTTGTTCAGGGTTTGAAGCACCAAGTGCTCTTGGGAAAGATTACCCCCTTTACCATCAAAAGAGGAGTTTCCACCCCTATTTCCATCCTTTATGCTGATTATATTATCATTTTTATGAATGTATCCATTAATTCTATCTCCAATCTTACTGCCTTCATCAAGCATTTTGAGAATACCCTCCATCAAAAAGTTAGCTTGACCAAAAGCTCCTGTTTTGTTGGGAAAAATTTCCCTTCTGGTAGACTCACCGGTATTCTCCAACTTACTAGCTTTCAATTGGGTACATTCCCATTCACCTACCTGCGATGACCTATTTTATCGGGGAGAGCTAAAATTTCACATTTCTATCCCATTATTGAGAAATTATAGGCCAAACTCGCATCTTGGAATGTGATCGCCCGTGTTTTGTGTGTTTGAAATTGGGGTTTTGAGTAACCAGTCGTCGTAGTTGCAAAACTTGTGATCAAATATAATTTATATCGAAACTCCAAGGGAGTCTCGAGTCGAATACAAGGAGGCGAAATTTACTTTGTATGAAAATCACGCTTCAATTTGTTTCTTTTCGATGTTTTAGGGTTTTGTTATCTTTTCGTTTTTGAAATAAAATGATAATCAATCACAAGAGAGATAGAATTGAATCTGATATATTGCATGAATGTCAATTACAACAATATAGAAAACATAAAAAGAGAGAGAGGTGAGAAGAAATCTCCCGAAGCGGCTATTCGGTGAGACGATGATGCTTGGCGAAAGCTCGGATGAAGTTGGGAAGCAGGACGACTGAGGTGAGAAGTGGAAGGAGGTCAAGTAGAGGAAAGCTTCAGTGCAGCTCCGAAATGGAGGTGAGAAGGTGGAGATGATCTGCTACTGGAATGGAGGTGGGAGGATGGCTTCAAGGCAACTTATGAATGGGGATGGGAAGTTGGAGGAGTATTTGGTGGGGCAGAGTTCCGTTACACTAATAGGTGCCTTGGCAACTCGAGAGAAAGCTCTAACAGAGCATTGGTAGGCTTGCTAGAGCTTGAGAGTAGGTGGGTGTAGAGTAGGTAGAGATGGCTTGGAAGGGAGGGGGTGTTGGTACTTTTATCGTGGATGAAAAGAGGCTAGAATAAGCATGGGACCATTAGTGATCTCCAAGTCATCGCTGGAAGTGTCGCTGTAGGCAGCTCACACCTACTCACGCTCACAGCTGGCCTTGCTGGAGTATGCACAATTAGCGATGGCTGTAAGTGTCGCTGTATGTCCAGCTCAAGCATTGCTGCAGGCTAGTGCCAACCGAGCATGCGTCCACCTGCAACTGGCCCGTGCATCACGTGCCCCTAGTCGCGCGTGTGCACTCATGCGCTGGTGCTGCACTACTACATGCATGCGCTTGCGTTGGCTATGTGCGTGCCGGCTGGATTCTGCCCTCCCTTGAGATCCAGCGCATCCACCATTGCGCCACGTCCGCTAGTGTGTCGTGAGGAGTTGCGGCCGCGTGGTGAGGGCAGGCTCTCAATAGTTGGATTTTAATCCAACGGCTGAGATAACTTGATGGGCGGCCCTTAGAGATGTGGCAGGTGACTTTGGGTGCTCCAGATGGTGGGACGGTCTAGATGGTGCCACGTGGCACCATCTCGACCGTCCACCCTTCATTGCTTGTAGAGGATGCCACGGTGCTCGAATCGAGGTGATTTCTATGTTGTCAAACCATGATCGTTGCTCCGGATCCATCCATACGGTCAGATTTTTATCTGAAGTCCATAAAGATGTCGCATTGCCTCCTAGCCATATAAAATGAAGGAATTAATATAGAAAACATATAACTATCTCAAATGCCATGCAATGGATGTTATGTGTTATTTATAACATGATATGCAATGTTAAGCCTAGGAACTATCATAAATAAGCATTTTATCATGAATTCATGTGTGTTTATCATACCACCATGCTTACTTTTTGCTAGTCCTGAGTAAAATTAGCATAAATGCTATTTATAAAAGTAGAATTAGGATTCGATCACTTAGGCATAATTTGTTGGTTGTTTTAGGAACTTTCAACCCAAGACCTGGTTACGAAGACTCGACAATGCCCGTGTCTGCCAAAATGTAGGCCATTCAAGCCCTCGCCTTATTTGAGTCGAGAAGATATAAAATTTTTTTGTTGTTTTTCTTCTTTTTTAATTTTTTTTTGTACTTTTGAAGTTTGAGAGTTCCAGGATAGCTTTTTATGACTACCTGACTCGCCCAAGACTCGAAAAGGACTCTAAGTGCTAAGCATCTAGTGAAAAGAGTGAAAGATTCACTAGGCAGTCGTTAAAATGGACTTTGGGTTTCTATGACCCTAGGTGACCTTGCATAGAGTTTTATCTTTTCGAATGGTCGCTTTCTCCCTACTTTTATTTATGGGGTCAACACAAGGGCAAACCTAGTGTATATCTCCCCGGTTTATTCTATTTCCCCGCATCTTCCCTAAGTGCTTTTGGAATTATTGTGCATTTTTTTTTTGTGAGCTAGGTTCTGGACAACCGACCAATGGGCTATTACCTGCGACAACTTGCCAGCCATACTCGTGTAGTGAAGTGTGGTTTTTTTATTAACTATTTTTTTCTTCTTTCTCTATTTTTTCTCTCTTTTTTTTTTTAAGTAGGTGGCTTTCCTGATCTAAGATTTACATAAAGGCAGTATAATGAAAATGGTCTCGTGATTGGGCTCTGGACAACCGGCCGATGAGATGTTGATTGCGCAGCAATCATAGGTCTTAATTGACCAAAATTAGGCTAGGACTTAGCATAAGTTTGGGTAATACATGCATGCATAAGCATTATCTGCATCTTTATTGCTTTACTTTAGCTATGCATAAAATAATGTTATAATGTGCTGGTTAGGTAAATTATGTCGACTGTAGGCAATAAGCTGATCAGGACCTAGATCTGGAGCTGGATCTGGAGTAGGATCTGAAGCTGGATCAGGAATAACGGGTATTGCAACAGAGCTGGAGTAGAAGACTTAGATTAGATGTAGGAATAACGATGCAATAAAATGTGAAGAGCTTAGGTCCATCCTAACCTTAAGATAGCCTAGAGACTTCCCCAAGGCTTAGCCACCCTTAGATTAGGTCATAGCACCCTAGGAAGGCCCAAAACCCTAGTTCCAACCCTTATATGGATGTCTAGATGAATTATAGGATGTCCAGAACCCTTAGCCAACTCCTACACACCTTAAACCCACTTCTACAGTGTTATTGGACGTCCAGACACTTGGTCAGACGTCCAATTTCTGCAGAATACCCAAGACAGAACCTTGAATCCTTCCTGACTCTGATTGGACGTCCAGACAACAAGTCTGGACTTCTGATTTTTGAGTATAAGACGTCTAACACTATTATTAGACATCTAATACTGCTCTCCTATTCCTGTTTTGAGATTCAAGCCTTGATCTTGGATCTCTAGGTCCCTAAACCCAATTCCAACCTCATAGGAACCTAAATTAAGGTACCCTAACCCTAGTACATCACCTCTAGACCTCCCCAAGGACCTAATTAGGTCGTCACTAAACCTAATTGACTTGATCTTAGTCAATTCTTTCAGCCCATTCAATTGGACTCATTGAGTCCAATTGAGCCCTGATCTCAGCACACACAATCCAATTGGACTTAGTGAGTGTCCAATTGACCTAGACCTAACTTAATTGAGTTATTTTACTCACAATTAAGTTTTCACACACCTAATTAAACTTGTATTAAGTTTTATTGCACTTTACCATAGTGAATTAAGGTTTACAACCCTAATTTGAGACCTACCTTGACCTAAACCCACAAGAACCTAACCTAATCAACCTAGCCACCTAGGTTTCGATCGACACACACCCACACACACCATCCACATGAAAATATCTAGCCTAGAGTTCTCTAGAACTCTCTACCATATGTTGTTGCCTTGGTTGCCAAAATTAGCAACCAAGAGCCATTCAATTTCTAGATCCACATTTGGTGGATCTAAAAACCACCATCCACCCTCTCTCTCTCACTCTCCCATGAGCTCCCACCATAGGCCTCTCTCGAGAATTCCATAATTCTCTAGAGAGCTTCCCTTAGGTCTATAAAAAGACCTAAGGGGTGGCCATTTGCACCCATCTGCTTTTTGGCCATACTTGCTTGGCTCCATCCACCTCCACTTAGGCTAGCCACCACCATCTCCACTCCATCTCTAGGGGCTGAGCACCACTATGAAGGACACCATGCCAAGATGCTGGGTCACTCCTCCAACCTCTCTCCAAGGGCTGGCCTAAGCTCCGTTGGCCGCCCCTCATTCTCGTCTCTACCACTCCAAGGCCATCAGAGCCCACCTCCGAATGCCCTCACTTCTGATAGATTAGTAGCTAGCTCTTTACATTTATTGCTTTTATTTATTTCTTAGTAGTGTAGCCATTATTCTCCCCCAATGATGCGTGCAAAATCTCCCCATAGATTCTTGTATGCAATCGTTTTCTGATAGCTAGCTTTACATTTTTAGGCATTCATGTACAAGCTTTCCTCTACAAGTTCATGTTGCAAACACTCTCCAAATGAATGAATGAAAAATATATTTTCTATATATATATGTCTATGTGTTGAGAATCACCATGAGCTCATTGCAATATCTTTTGTGTGATTAATGTTGCCTATTTTCAATTCTTGATAGACTTGCAACTAAGCATGTCATACTTAAATACGTAATATCCATAAATCGGTGTGTGATTTTAAACAGAGTAGAGTGGTAAAAGATCAAATTTAAAAGTGAAACAAATGTCTCCTAGAGATGAACGATCGAGACTCAAGTCTCGTTATCTTTATTGAATATCTTTGTTTGATCGTATTGCGCACTATACTACGATGTTTTCCTAGCAAAAATGTGCTCTACGAACTCCAAACAAATGGCACTGTTGCCAGGGAGGCAACGTCATTTTATTTGATTTCGATCTTTAAATTATCACTGACAAGATGTGCAGGACAACACGGAAGAAAATGGGATCTGTGCACACAACGAGCGCAGCAAAGAAAAAATTAGGTGCACATCATCTCCCCTTTAGATTAGGTTTCCTTTTTGAACCGTAGGAGTAGATTTACTTTCTGCAAGTTCTTTTGAAAAAAAAAAGTCTTTATTCATTTTCGTGAGAAAGGAAAAAAATAAAAGATACAAAAAAGAATTTTGAAAAAAAATCTAGATTAGGTTTCTTTTTGAATCCTAGGTTAGTTTGGAAAAAAAAAAGTAAAAAAAAAGAGATATTTTCTTTGAATCCTTTGAAAAATTCTTTTTGAAAAAAAAAATTTGCAAAAGTTTTTGGAAAAAAATCATTTTTGGTGGAGAGCTTGGATTTCAAACCCAAACCCTCTTTAAAAGCTTTTCCACCACTTCTGATTTTCAGCTAGATTTCAAGTCTAATTTAAAAATTCAATTACTGAAAAATTAGTAAGCAAAAAATTATGAAATATGGGCTAACCCTTTATTTTCAAGCCATCTTTCAAACTCCACCATTCTTTTGAAAATATTTCAAGTATAAAATTTTTAAAAATTCGTGAAGTGCACGAGGGTCAGACTGACCCAGATTCAAGATTTTTCAAAATTCATAAAGCATTTCCGAGCAATCCACGAATTTGTTTTGACTAAAAATGGTGGGGTTTGAAAGTTGATGTCATTGGATTTATTTTCCATTTTTTTTTTGATTTTTTGAAGGTCATTTGATACTGTGTCAAAGAGGAAAACCAACCAGGGGCCAAAATTCAAGATCTGACCCCCTAACATTCAAAAATCCCTAAAAATTCAGTTGAAATGGTAAAAATTCCAAAAAAATATTCTTTGGAAGGATAATTGAAAAAGGAATCTACTTGCCAAGTTTAAAGTTAATTGGATTCCAATTGTTATTAGAGAATGAATTTTACTTTTGTGGTCTACTGAAACAAAACAAAACCCTAGAATTGCATGAACCTTAGGGTAAATCTTTAGGGTTGCAATTTAGAGACCACACTTGGGCTAACCTAGACTTAATCAAGTCTAGTGCTTAGCCAGTCAGCTTAGTCACCTTGTGGGCCACTCACCATAAACCCCAATGAAGAAAAATAGGCTCAAATTAATTTTAAAACACGAAATCAACCCGAATTCATTGTCATACTACTGGGTGTTTTCAACCTCTCTTGCCAAACCTAGTGACTAAGTCTGCAGGGCAGTGTCAAACGACCGCAGCTCGAGGGTTAACGGAGCCGGAGGTGTAAGCCAAAGGAAGAACCTTCCCCTTAGTCCCTTAGTAACTAGACTGACTGGGTTAGCTTGAGAGGCAGGAATCACTTTCAGTCGGTTGAACAACGAAGTTTTTTCTTTAGGAATTCGAACTTCTAACGAAAAATCTGGTCACTCGATCATAAGGACCATCTGATTGACAGAGCCTTAGCCTTGTTTGGCTTGGCTACACCAACCCAGGGGTTGGGTGGTGTACGCAAGGAAGGAGGTCACTTAGACCTCAATTGTTGGACCTTGGGAGCCACTCCCAGGGAGGCAAGTCACCTCGCCCGGACCATCTTCTCCCCCACCTTTTTCTCCCACTCGCTTAGCTGCAATGGCTAACCCTGGATCTGGACCTAATCAAGATCCAGAAGAGCTGGACCCACGAGCTTATCTGAGAGCCTGGGTCACTGAATCAGCTCATCCTTGGGATCAGAACCCAAGGTGGCGAAGATGACTTTTTGCTTTGCCTAATCCTTCTCCTCGGGTTACTGAAATGGTTAACCCATATCCTAACCATGGATATTATGATCCATACCAGCCGGTCCCTCAAAGGACTGCATCTTATAACCCAGGATATGGATTTCATTCTCCTGCTTCTCACCCATGGAATATGGGTAGACCTAAGTCACCCCGTGGAACCCCTGAAGAGCTACCAGTGCATATGCGACCGCATTACATAATACAGAGAGCTATAGCTAGCACTAAGGAAAAGGCCACATCGTATCTACACGAAATCCAGGTCATCACTGAGCTGAACCACAGACAAAGCTGGATTCCGCATCAATAAGCTATGATGGAGCTCCTTCAGGAAACAACAGAGATAACAAGGCTAATTGGACAAAATTGGGAAACTCAAGAACTACTACTTCTGAGATATCAAGTGGAAAACAGCCTTGAAGACCTCGAAGAATCTGAAATGACTACACCGGAAGAACACACAGAAGATTCTCGGGAGCAGATGCTGGAAGATAATTCAGGGGAAGAAGAATCTAGCTTGGCTATGAGACAAGAGCAGGAAGTATGACGAATGTGTTCGTCTGAGAACTCCATTCAGGAAACTGAGGAGGAAAGGACTGATATCTCCACGACTGAGCCACAATCAGATTATCCTAAATCCTGGGAGATACCTCATGGGTTAGAAAACCCAACTGAGATAAGCGAAGTAGATCCAGTTGAGGATATGGATCTTGAGGAAAACATTACATATGACACTACTGATAAATCTAGGCCACTTCCCATTGTAGGTGAACCTGTGCTAGAGCCAACATCTTCTGATCTGCACCCTTCTTCTTTCACCTACATGCCTAATTCGGATGTTAGAGATTCTGTGATGACACTTTCTATCCCTGATGCTGACATTCGAAGACTAGAAGTAGCTATGGATGTTTTGACAGAAGAAATAAATATGCTACTTGAGGCAGGAATTACTGAGGAACCCAATGCATATGAGGGTGAAGCTTTGAGCAGAATGAGCTAGTGACGCACCTATCATCCTAGTCAATGGCTCAACCCCGAGCCTGAAGAGTCGGCCTCTGATGAATTAGAGATGAGTACTGATGTGGATGAAGTAATTTCTGACGAGGATTTTAGTGACCTCCCCACAGATCTTCTACTTTCACAGATACCCGCATATGACCTAGACCCTGGAGAGGGCATGATCTTTGATGTCAATTACTACTATTAGGATCCCTATGACTCAGATTCTGGTTCTGAGATACATGTTGATCTACTCCCTCAGCAACTTCCTGCTGAATTGTGGGACATGATAAATCAGCTGAATGAACATCATGATCCCTCCTCTGATTATCCTCTATTCTCCACCACTACTCCACACTTTCTTATAGCTAGACTTTTTGGAGTAGGGGTGTACAATCAGCTGGTTTGCATCTCTGGACCACTGATTCTGGGAGCATACAATTATATCTTTCTCCTAATCTTGATCGGCTCCTATGCAAGAACTGATACATCTGATTGAGTTTTCACTCAGGTGGAGGCGTTAAACTCAGCATCTACTCCGCATCCATCACTTTATACATAACCATTTTTATATATAGCATTTTTTTTTCTGGTAGCATATTTTCTTTCTGTATATTGCATACTGACAGGTTGGCAGGTGCTTAATGTATACTTTCAGGAGCAATTGCAGGTGATTTCTAACCATTCTCTCCCTGCTGCATTTATTTTCTTTTATATTCATGCATGAGGACATGCAAGAACTTAGGCATGGGGGGTAGATACAACAAAACTGAAAATTTTTATGCCAACATTTAGGAAAACCTCGGAGCTGCATGTAAAACGTACTTTAGGATCCTAAATAAAAGAACTGACTCCACCTCCAATGCTCTCATTGGAGCTAGAAATTGTCTGCAATAGCCACTTCCGACTCACCCACTCACCTCTTGTTCTAAATTTAGGGTCAAGCTAAATGTAACCCGAAAGGGAAATTTCATGAAGTACAAATGTAAGTGGTTAATTGTTCATAGCATATATACATATTGCATTCATGAATAAGATTATTTTATTAAGAGAATGCATTAGGGGTTTTATCCTTTAGTTGATTCCTGTAATCTGGAATCCAGTATAATTTTTCACACACATGTAGAATTTGCAATGGATTCACGGCGAAGGCTGATAAATGTCTTCAGTCTGTCAAAAAGAAGCAGTGCTTCTTTTCCTGAATCCCTGGACAGTGTTTTGGGAATCAGGTAGATTTTCCTCCAAAAATCCACCAAATAGTGTGAGATGAGAGTAGAGTGTACTGGTGCTCTAAGATTAGTGTAAGGAATCTGGAATTCTAGATAATTAGGTGATGATACTCAGAGATAAGGCATAGTTTTTGCTCTCGATTCCTGTGCATGCATTTTTGTGCGAAATATTGAGAGCCACCAAATAAGGAAAATACGTGGAGAGTGATTTTTCATAAAACTAGGGCTAAGGTGGATTGTTACAACCATTCTTTACGGAATCCTTGACTGAAGGAGGGTATTGATGCTAAGGTCGGAAATACACTGTCCTATCCATCTCTCTCGGTGCCGTGAGTAGGCACTTCCACCAAATAAGCCACCCAATGTCTCTTGAGTACCACCAATCCCTAATAATGCCTCCTCAATAAAGTTCATGGATGTGTTATGTTGAAAAAAAAAATGATGAAAAAAAAGAGAAAAGAAAGAAAATTTGAAAAAATTATAAAAAGAAGAAAAAGCAAAGAAAAAAAAGAGTGAATATTTAGTTCAATTGCATTGAGGAAATACCATCAAATAAATTTGAGATCCACCAACTATGGCCTTAACCTATTTTTCTGTGTTTCTGACTGCTCGAATACTGGCTAAGGAATTCCAACTTAGTGTTAGGGTTATGAGAACTCAATTAAAGTGTTAATGCCAAGTGAGACCACCAAATACAGATCGTATATGTGAATCTGGTGAGGTTGTGAGCTCTAAGAAAAAGAAAGAAAAGAAAAAGAAAAAGAGAAAGAGAGAATGAATACAAAGGAATCAAAAGAGCATAGTTTTTCTCGTCTTTCTCTGAGTTGAGTTACTTAGTAGTCTAGGAATCTAGATTCTGTAGTACTAGTCTCTATGTAGCACCAAGTGAGAGTGAGCCACCAAATATATAATCTTTTCCCTCAGAGATTCTCTACCTAAGCCTAAAGTTGGGGTGAAATTCATAGAATATTTTGAATTCCACAAGGGAAGAAGTCTGCTTATCCCACTAGAATTTTTACTAGGGGTCAAGTATAGGCTTTAGAGGTGAATCGACTTTTCACTCGAATCCGTTGCAAAAGCTGCATAGTTGCACTTTCACAATTGTCTAGATTTCTAGAGCATAGGATGAAAACAAAAAGGAGAAAAATCTCTATGCATACACTTGATAAAATAACCAGTCCCTTAGGGACCCTTGCCGTAAATAATTTAGTCATGCATTTGCTAGGGACTAGCAAGATTTAGGCATGGGGGTATGATTGCTCAGCAATCATAGGTCTTAATTGACCTAAATTAGGCTAGGACTTAGCATAAGTTAAGGTAATTCATGCATGCATAAGCATTATCCGCATCTTTACTGCTTTACTTTAGCTATGCATAAAATAATGTTATAATGTGCTGATTAAGTGCATTATGTCAATTATAGGCAATAAACTGATCAGGAGCTAGATCTGGAGCTGGATCTGGAGCAGGATCTGAAGCTGGATTAGGAATAACAGGTATTGCAGCAGAGTTGGTGCAGAAGACTTTGATTAGATGTAGGAATAACGATGTAAGGGAGTTAAGGTTTGCTATTCTATTAAGTAGGAATAAAGTAGTAAAATGTGAAGAGCTTAGGTCCATCCTAACCCTAGGATAGCCTAGAGACTTCCCCAAGCCTTATCAACCCTTAGATTAGGTCACAGCACCCTAGGAAGGCCTGAAACCCTAGTTCCAACCCTTATCCAGACGTCTAGATTTATTATAGGACGTCTACAACCCTTAGCCAACTCCCGCACACCTTAAACCCACTTCTGCAGTGTTATTGGACATCCAGACACTTGGTCAGATGTCCAATTTCTGTAGACTACCCAAGATAGAACCTTGAATCCTTCCTGACTCTGATTGGACGTCTAGACAACAAGTCTGAACTTTTGATTTTTGAGTATAAGACATCTGACACTATTATTAGACGTCTAATACTGCTCTCCTGTTCCGATTTTGAGATTCAAGCCTTAATCTTGGATCTCTAGGTCCCTAAACCCAATTCCAACCTCATAGGAACCTAAATTAAGGTACCTTAACCCTAGTACATCACCTCTAGACCTCCCCAAGGACCTAATTAGGTCCTCACTAAACCTAATTGACTTGGATCTTAGTCAATTCCATCAGCCCATTCAATTGGACTCATTGAGTCCAATTGAGCCTTGATCTCAACAGAAACTATCCAATTGGACTCAGTGAGTGTTCAATTGACCTAGAACTAATTTAATTGAGTTATTTTACTCACAATTAAGTTTTCACACACCTAATTAAACTTGTATTAAGTTTAATTGCACTTTACCTTAGTGAATTAAGGTTTACAACCCTAATTTGAGACCTACCTTGACCTAAACCCACTAGAACCTAACCTAATCAACCTAGCCACCTAGGTTTCGACCCACACAGACCCACACACACCATCCACATGAAAATATCTAACCTAGAGTTCTCTAGAACTCTCTACAATGTGTTGTTGCCTTGGTTGCCAAAATTAGCAACCAAGAGCCATTCAATTTTTAGATCCACATTTGGTGGATCTAAAAACCACCATCCACCCTCTTCTCTCACTCTCCCATGAGATCCCACCATAGTCCTCTCTAGAGAATTCCATAATTCTCTATAGATCTTCCTTTAGGTCTATAAAAAGACCTAAAGGGTGGCCATTTGCACCCATCCAATTTTTGGCCATACTTGCTTGGCTCCATCCACCTCCACTTAGGCTAGCCACCACCATCTCTACGAGTTGAGCACCACCATGAAGGACTCCATGCCAGGATGCTGGATCACTCCTCCAACCTCTCTCCAAGGGTCGGCCTAAGCTCCATTGGCCGCCCCTCATTCTCCTCTCTACCACTCCAAGGCCATCGAAGCCCACCTCTAAATGCCCTCACTTCTGATAGATTAATAGCTAGCACTTTACATTTACTGCTTTTATTTACTGCTTAGTAGTGTAGCTCTTATTCTCCCCCAATGATGCATGCAATATCCCCCCGTAGATTCTTGTATGCGATCGTTTTCTGATAGCTAGCTTTACATTTTTAGGCATTCATGTACAAGCTTTCCTTTACAAGTTCATGTTGCAAACACTCTCCAAATGAATGAATGAAAAATATATTTTCTCTGTATATATATGTCTATGTGTTGAGAATCACCATGAGCTCATTGCAATATCTTTTGTGTGATTAATGTTGCCTGTTTTCAATTCCTGATATACTTGCAACTGAGCATGTCGTACTTCAATACGTATTAATCATAAATCGGCGTGTGATTTTAAATAGAGTAGAGTGGTAAAAGATCGAATTCAAAAGTAAAACAAACACCTCCCAAAGATGAATGACCGAGACTTAAGTCTCGTTATCTTTTATTGAATTCTTTGTTTGATCGTATTGCGCACTATACTACGACGTTTTCCTAACAAAAATGCACTCTATGAACTCCAAACAGCTGTTACCACCGACAACTTGCCAGCCATACCACCCTAGATAGTTCATTAGCTACCTAATTTCTGAAGAAACCGTTGAAAAGTGAGTCAGTGAAAAAAAAGTGTGTAGATGCTTAGGCTTAAAGTCCCGCCAAATCAAAGGGTAGGTTGATAATTCGCATACTTATCATCCCAATTTATTTTTCAAATTAAAATAAATTTTAATTAGCGATGACTCAAGACTAAGTGCATATTTGAGTGGACACCCAGGCTAATTAAGCTCAAAGGCCTGAAGTGTCTAAGTATTCAGTTCTCAAAGTATCAATTCCTAAAGTTTGCAAGTCCTAATGCTTAAGTTCTTGCCTCCTAATTCTTTTTTTTTTTTGATAGAATCAAATAACAGGAAATTACTGTTACAGCCGACAAAAAGATTAAAAGATATATCCACCCCCCCATGCTTAGCTATTGCAATGTCCTCATTGTAAAAAATGAAAGCATGTAGGAGAGTAGAAGTGGAAGAATAGCACCTGGTTTCTGTGAGACTCTGTCAGCTTGGAATAGTCTTTACATGTGCTGAGTTTAGTGCCTTTAGCTAGGCGAGGTCCTCAATCAAATATAAGTAACATTGAGGCTGCAATAACACAGTTTCTGGGCCCCAAGATTTGGGTCCCGGAGAGTGAAAATGGACTTGCCAATGAGATGATCAATGAAAGTGGCAAGCTGGTGGTGCAAGGAGAGCCCAAATGGTCTCCAATAGGTGTTTTGTTGATTTAATATAGAGGAAGTGTGGTTGGGTATAGAACTTATGCAATGGTTGGGTGAAAAAGGACAATGAGGGTTTTGTAATGTGCTGGGGATTTGTGATTACTCTAGAATACCTAATGTTTGAAGAGTTCTTCCCCAATGTTCAATTTCATCCTCACACTCTGGGTTTTTAAACCAACTATCCTGATCCTCAGGATTCCCACCCACAAGTTGGACCTCAAACTCTAAGCATTTAGGATAAGGATGTTGTTGGGTTTTAACTTGATCACCTGAATCATCCAACAAATTTTTGATTTCATATATATCTTCCTCATCCCGTGTTGCTACAATTGGTCGCATTTTTGTTTTGTCCTCAATTATTTCCGCAACCGTGTGATCTTCTTCTTGAGTTTGGGTTGAGTTGGCCATTAAAAGGTTGTCTAAGGTATGTATGGCCAATACTTCCTCTATTCTACCAAGCTCCTCCATCGAACCATACTTAATTTTATTCTTCTTTGAGACCTCAAAAACATTGAATCTATTTATTTTATCCCCTCAGGCCATTTCTATATTTCTCGATTCACAATCAATCCTCGCCTTAGTAGTAGCCAGGAAAGGTCTTCCCAAAATAATCGGGGTGTGGTTGAGCTGTTTTGGGACTTCCATGTCTAGGACCATGAAATCAACAACGTAATGCAAATCATTAACCTTGACTAAAACATCCTTGAAAATACCCCTTGGTTTTGTAATGGAACTATCAGCTAACTGCAAGGTTATGTCAGTGTGTTTTAGGTAGCCTATCCCCAATTCCATGTGTAGTAAGGTGGGGATCACATTAATGGAAGCACCCAAGTCGAGGAAGGCCTGGTTAGAAGCAATGTTTCCTTTTGTGTAGGAAATTAGTAGGCTCCCAGGTCCTACTTCTTAGGAGGTAGCTTGTTTAGGATCAGTGTGCTTGTATTATCGGATAAAACAACTCTCCTATTATTTTCAGATTTCGCTCTATGCCTTTCTTTATATGCATTCAGTAAACCCATGGCATAGGTGGGGATTGATTCGATAGCCGCAAGGAGTAAAATGATTTTCAATTTGAAAGCCTGAAGTAAGGACATCCTTTCCTTCAATTTCTCCTTCGACTTTTTCTGTTTGCCTATACAACAACAACATACTCCCGAATCAGACTCTGATATTTTGTTGATCACATTCTTAGTTTGGAGTCTGGAATTCTTGTTACGCGGCCTAATGGGGTTGACATGGGGTTGGGTAGGTCCCTTGTGTCTACTACCACTCCACAAGGTGATGGCGTTTGCAGTGGCAAAATGCTGTTGGTTAGTGTCTTGGGGAGGGTTGGGCAAAACAGGAGGCTCCCAGTTGATTATGGTAGGAATATGGTTCGCTCCAGGAGGGGCTGGGGTAGCCTAATAAATAGCATGAGCTTGAGCATATGACTCCCCATTATTACCAAACCCTTGAGGCCCAGCGCCTCGGTTCTGTACATTCCTTGGGTTTGGTACAGGTTGTGATGGTAGAGATACAGGCTGTCGATTGTTTGCACCAAGTCCGGATTGCAAGGTATCCAGCAAAGTTTTCATTTTTTACAAGAGCTGGAACATTGACCCTTGCATTTCTACCATCTTCAAGTTTAAATCAGCCTGCTTGACAGGTTGTTGAGCATTCCACATGGACTGTTTAACCTGATTCAAGGGCAACTGAGTATATACAAGACCCTGACCCCTTGGTTTTTGTGGTACATAGTTGTTGGATCGATATTGGGTCTGTTGCCCCTGATCTTTCCAAGAGAAGTTAGGATGATTTTTCCAGCCAGAATTATAGGAATTCGAGTAAGGGTTGGACCTAACATTCTCCTGCACAGCCTGAACATCCTCATAAGATGATGATGAAGAAGGATCAGCAAAACTGGGATCAAAGGCACCAGTTTGGAACCCATAAGGTTCTGAGAAGAGTTGGCCGGAAGGTCGAGCTGACTCTAGTTGGCTCACAAACTCCCATCACGTAGGAGATTGCGAAGAATGGAATCCTGATCCCTGGGATTGAGTGGATCTAGAAAAATTAGAGTTTCCAGACATCCACTCTTCCATTCGTTTAGCAACAAGATCCATCTTATCTAATCTATTGCAGATCAATTCCATATCAGATGTATGAGAATTTTGGACCTCATTGGCATTTGATCTAGTTTATTGAGATCGGTTGAAGGTTTCCATGGAGGCGTGGTTTAAAGAATTTTCACTCATTTCCTTAAACAAATCATATGCACTATCTGTGTCTTTGTTGAGGAAATTGCCTCCACAAGTAGCATCCACATGATTTCAAAGTTGATCATTCAACCTGTGATAAAAAATCTGCACAAGTTGCCATTTAGGCACCTCGTGGTGTGGACACTTCTGCAACAGATCCTGGAATCTCTCCCATGCCCCATGAAATGGTTCTCCCTACCGCTGGGCAAAAGTGGTAATTGCCCGTTGCAACGCATTAGTTCAGCCAATTGGGAAGAATTTCTTCCGGAAGGCTAATTGCAAAGCTGTCCAGGTAGCAATTGGTCTTCCAATGGTACAATACCAATGTGCGGTCTTATCCCTCAGTGAATGGGGGAAAAGCCTCAAGAGCATCTGTTCTTCATCCACATCGTGCGATTTAGTAGTCTGAACCAGAGTGATCAGGTCCTACAAATGCTAGAATGGGTCCTCTGAGCCAAGCCCGTGAAAGTGTTTAATTAGACTCAAAGCCTGGGGCTTGATCTCAACATCTCCAGTGGGGATCACAATGCTGGGACGATCCTCATAATTTGAAGGATCATAAAAATCCTTCAAGGGCCAAGTGCCTTGACCATTCATTCGTTGGAACCATTGCTGCATCAGCTGCAATTCTTCCAACTGCCTCTAAATCAGCTCCTGTTGGTTTAGGGGTGGGAGAGGTGGTTGTTAATCAGCCATGGGATCTGCTTGGCTATAGCTCAACCTTCGCCTCCGGGAATGGTCTAAAGGTCCTTCCAATCTAGTGTTCAATGACCTCCTTCCAAGCATACACTGGAAGGAAGTCAGAAGGACAGGGAAGAGAAGGGACCCTGTAGCACAAAAATACAAGCCTATCCTTAGTTTGGGCAGCCTAAAGGTCTATAGACTCTCAGAATCCGTCCTAAGACTATGGACGATTTACTCTACTTATGTCCAGGCAATCCAACCAATTAGAAGGAGGGACTAGGGAGAAGGTTCTTCCTTTGGCTTGCACCTCTGGTTCCTAGTGTACCCCCCAATTACAGTCGTTTGATGCTACTCCCCTAACTAGACATTAGATTGACTAGTATAAGTAGGTTAATCGTGAATAATCTCAATCTAGATCCCATAGAGCGAACCAGTCCTTAGGGCCAACGTCTACTTAATTTTAGTTAGGCTTGGGACAATGGTGCTTCTAGAATGTGGTGGGCCCTTAATGGGTTGTACCCTTAATGATTTGTTTGAGAATGTGTGAATGTGCACAACCAGGAGGTTTTCAAGCAAGATTATTAATGATGAGGTGAGTTTTAGAGTTTGAATCTTGCTTAATAGCTTTTAGGATTCAAATATTAATTGTTTTCAACCAAGTTTGTAAGGCAAACCAAGTTTGTTTTTAAAAGCACGTGTTCAAGTATTTTCCTTTAGAAATCAAGAAAAATATGGAGTGCTTGGCTTGACCTAGTTATTGAATCCTATGGGGCAGTTACAAAATGAACCTCTTTTAGATTAGGTGGTGTGGCTCAAATAATTCAATCAATCATCTCAAATGCACCACCGATTAAGGTACACAAAAAGGTGATTAACCTAATATGATTTCTACTCTTTTATGTGTTGAATTCGTGTACTGGGTCCACAGGTCAGAATCCTGGTTGAGTAGATGAAAATCAAGTCAGGTTATGTGCCTCTGATGTGGGTGTATAAAGTGTGTAAATTGATTCGTTCCGCATAAAGTATTTTTTTTGTTTTTTTGTTTATAAAATGTGGGGGTGAGGTGGATGAAGGTGGAAAACAAGACAAACAATTCTATCCTAGGGTTTATGCAAACGCCTGAGTAGATTAAGTCTTAGTTATGGGTGTGGTGAAATGAAACTAGTGGAGGGGGAATGTGGGGGACAGTTACAAAACACTCTACCCGCACTTTACTCTGGTCTGCCGCACTTGGATCTCCATGCAAGGGTGGCTACAAGATAGTAGATCAAAGACAAGTGGGGTTAGTGCTTTGTAAATGCAAAGAAGTGCAGAAAACAAAAAAGTAAATTCCGTTGCCTCCCCGGCAATGACGCCAAAATGGTTGCACATGTTTTGCATGTTTGAAATCAAGGTTATGAGTAACCCATTTTTGTAGTTGCAAAACTTGTGATCAAATATAATTTATACCAAAACTCCAAGGGAGTCCCAGGTCGAACACAGGGAGGCAACGTTTACTTTGTATGAAAACCACGCTTCAATTTGTTTCTTTTCGGTGTTTTAGGGTTTTGTTATTTTTTGTTTTTGAAATAAAATGACAATCAATCACAAGAGAGAGATCGAATTGAATCTGATATATTGCATGAAGGTCAATTACAATAATATAGAAAACATAAAAAGAGAGAGAGGTGAGAAGAAATCTCCCGAAGCGACTGTTCGGCGAGACGACAGTGCCTGGCGGAAGCTCAGATGAAGGAGTTGGGAAGCAGGACGATGGAGGTGAGAAGTGAGAGGATGTCGGGTAGAGGAAAGCTTCAGCGTAGCTCCGGAATGAAGGTGAGAAGGCTAAGATGATCTGCTACTGGAATATAGGTGGGAGGATGGCTCCAAGGTGACCTATGAATGGGGATGGGAAGTTGGAGGAGTATTTGGTGGGGCAGAGTTCCGTTACACTAATAGGTGCCTTGGTAGCTTGAGAGCAAGCTCTAACAGAGCGTTGGTAGGCTTGCTAGAGCTTGGGAGTAGGTGGGAGTAGAGTAGGTAGAGATGGCATGGAAGGGAGGGGGTGTTGGTCCTTTTATAGTAGATGAAAAGAGGCTAGAATAGGCATGGGACCATTAGTGACCTCCAAGTCATCGCTGGAAGTGCCGTTGTAGATAGCTCACACCCGCTCACACTCACAGTTGGCCTTGTTGGCGTGCGCACAATTAGCGACGGCTGTAAGCATCACTGTATGTCCAGCTCAAGCGTTGCTGTAGGCTAGCGCCAACCGAGCACGTGCCTGCCCGCAGCTGGCCCGTGCATCACGTGCCCCTAGTCGCACACGTGTGCTTGTGCGCTGTCGCTGCGCTTGCTGTGCTGCTGCATGAACACGCATTCGCTGGCTGCGTGCGCACCGACTGGATTGAGAATGGGGGGGCTGTGGGGATTCAAACTCGCACCCCTCCCATGTGATCCAATGCATCCACCGTTGCACCACATCTGCCAGTGTGTCGCGAAGAGGAGTTGCGGCCACTTGTTGAGGGCTGGCTCTCAGCCATTGGATTTTCATCCAACGGCTGGGATCACTTGATGGGTGGCCCTTGGAGATGTGGCGGGTGACTTTGGGTGCTCCATATGGTGCCACATGGCACCATCTGGACTGTTCACCCTTCATTACTTGTAAAGGATGACACGTGCTCGGATCGAGGTGATTTCTACGTTGTTAGAATACGATCGTCACTCTGGATCCATTCGTATGGTTGAATTTTTCATTCAAAGTCCGTAAAGACGTCGCATTGTCTCCTGGCCATATAAAATGAAGGAATTAATATACAAAACATACAACTATCCTAAATGCCATGCAATGGATGTTATGTATGATATGCAATGCTAAGCCTAGGAACTATCATAAATAAGCATTTTATCATGAATTCATGTGTTTTTATCAGAATGCTAACCTCCTTTCAGCTTCTGTGAGATTCCTTCTTATCAAGCATGTTTTATCATCCATTCCTATACATGTTCTCTCCGTTCTTGAAGTTCCTAAAGCGATCTTTTGTAAGCTCAAAACTCTTTTTTTTGGGGCTCGGGGAACCCCGGTAAAAAACATCATTGGGTTAGTTGGAAGTGTATTTCACGCCCTTGTCATCTAGGGGGCCTTGGTATCCGGGATCTTTCTCTTTTGATCAATTCCCTTAGAATGAAATGCATTTAGAATATTCTCTTTCATGATTTCCCTTATGGAAAGCTGGTCAAGCAACTCTTTCGTGATCGTCTTATGGGCTCTCTCTCTCATAGGATTAAGGTCTTGAGGGATTCATTTATTCATATGAAGCCTTTCATCCATTGGGAGATTCATGAGGGTCTTATTGATTTCTAGACTAACTTGTGGATTGGTGACCAACCGCTTAAGGACTTCCTTCCCTCGTCTACATTTACCCCTCCTACTACTCTGGTTAAAGATGTTCTATCCAATGAGTACAATTCTCCTATGCTTCACATGATTCCGAACTATATCCGCTCCCTCATCTCTAATTGCACCACCGAGAGTCTTCTAGATGTTCCTATTTGGAAGCTTTCTCCCTCGAGTACTATTTCGGTTGCCTCTGCTTATGGTAGTTAGTTTTCCTCTCATACTCATAATAGTTCATGGAAGCTCCTTTGGAATCTCAAACTCCCTTAGAATTACTCTTTGTACTTGGCGTATCCTTCATAACAGCTTACCTACGGATGACAATATTATTCAGTTGCGTATTCCTTTGACTTATAAATGTGTTTGTTGTAGTGTTCCTTCTTGTGAGATGACACATCACCTATTTTAGGAGAGTTTGCTTGCCATCAATGTATCTGATTGGGTTTTTGATCAGGCTCACTGGCCTAGTATCTTCCCTTCACTTTGTTGATATCCTGAACTCCACGAGCAATTCTTCATCTTCCCAAATCAACAAAGGTCTAATTTGTTTCATTTGGACTAATATTTGGCTTATCAAGAATCGGATTATTCATGACTCCTTTCCTCTCAAGAACTTTGCCTCTATCCTTAAGCATCATTGGGATGATTTCAATCTTCATTCCTGGTTTTGCTCTTATAATTCCCCCCTCTTAAATTATCGTGGGTCATTCCTACAGCTGCGTTCAAACTCAATGTCGGTATCTCCTTTAGGGATGACATTATCTTTGGTGGTTGGGTGGTTAGAAATTGCAAGGATGATTTTATCCAGGGTGTTGCTGGTAGTTTGTGTGCTACTAATTCTGATTACGCTATTCTGCACATTATCTGGAATGCAATTTCTTGTTCTGCTATTTCTCTGATGAACTTTCAGCTTGAGATTGATTCTTCTATGCTATGTTACTGGTGGAATGGGAAGCTGGATGTTCGGTGCTATGCCAAGTCGATCTTCCAACTTATTCTAGGCTAGAAGAACCGCATTGATTCGCTAGATTTTGTCCATCGTACAGTCAACTCTTTGGCTCGCCATATTGTGGATCTTGGTGTTGCTAGTTTGATTTATTTTGATAATGTCCACTTGCTCCCTTTGAAGATTCAGGGTATTCTATTCCATGATAAGGTGCAGTGATAAGTCCACTTTCGCGGACCATTATTTGGCCTAAGTACTCTTTAATTAGTTGATCTTAATTGTTAAGTAGGAGTTAAATGGCAATTCATCTTATTCTACATATAATTTTATGCATTAATTTTACAATTAATAACATATGATATATTCTATTTGTTGAATGCAAGCTAGGTGCAAGGGTTAGATGTCCATTTTGCTTATATAAGATCTCTGGAGCTCAGATCAAATGTATGGAAACTACCATCATAGATCCCCTAAAGTCTACATTTTCTAAGACATCTGATATTTTTATCAGACATCTGATGATTAACAGACAGAACTTATTCTTCGGTTCCAACCACTCGCAATCTTCGCGAGTGGTTGCATAATTCGGTTGTGGAGACTTTAAAAAGAGAGCAGGCCATCTGAAGAGGTGATCATCTTCGCCTGCTGACAAGGATCTCCTTCCTCCTCCACCATGGACACTACGCGCACCATGGACCCTACGAGCACCGTGGCTTAGGCGTGCTGCACCTTTGCTCTTTCTCCCACTTGCTGGTTGCACGATGACAATGTGAAGCCACAACTCCACCGCACATAACCCCCCTCAGCCATCCATCTTCTCCTTCCTCTTCGTTTTCTTCTTCTTCACCTTCTCCACCACCGTTCCCTTGCGTACCCTTGCACGCATGCCATTGCGACACCTTCCTCACAGGAGCGCAATGCCACCACAGCCACCATCACGCCAAAGCTGCGCACGCGTTGCGCGCACACCACCACAGCAGCCAAACCCGTTCTCCACGACAACACCACCGGGGATCTCCATGTAGTATGCCAACCTCTTCCACGCCTCACGTGAGCCACAGCAGTCCACGTGCATGCACGCACAACCCGCTGCTGGCGAGCTTCTCCTCCATCAGCCTGCCAACTCCAGCTACCTCTCGATGCTGCGTCACCGCCATCTTGAAGCCCTCGTAGCAACGCACCTCTGCCACAAGTGCTTCGCGTCGCCGTCGACCCACGCGTGCACATGAAGGAGAGAGGCAAAAACTTGTATTTTCCATCCAATTAATATTTATGAAAAATGCCATTGCAACCTTTCCTATTCATTTATTTACCAAATTAATATATTAAGGTGAATTTGCATGCATATCTCTCTATTCTTGATAAATTACTTCTGGTTGAGTATCTCATGAATTAGATAAGAGCATGACACATTGATTATCGCAAATAAGGAATGTTTTATTGGAAATTAGTATTTACATTGATTACCATTACCAAGATCATTATTTAATAGAATATTATATTATGGTTATTTTACATAGAAATACCTACATTCATGATTAATTGATTAAAATGAGCATTTACATGAGAAAATGAGTTGCACTAAGTAATGTGCACACCCGTTGAGATTCCCGAATAAATGAAGCACTACGCACTAGTCTAATAGGCTAATTCCTCCTCGACAATGGCGCCATTTGACAGAGTGATCTTCATTTTCGATAGGCAGGATGACCATGTTAGCTCGGTTCTCCAACATGGAACACCCCCCAAAATGAAAGACCCAGGGGCCCCGTATATTTCAGTGGTTATAGGTAACCAACACATTTGCGAGGATCTGCTTGATCTGGGCGTGAGCGTGAATATTTTACCGAGCTCTATTTACGACCTTTTGGGAGGAGGTGATTTAAAGCCTAGTCCAGTCATTCTTCAGGTCGTAGACAGATCACTTAAGACACCACGGGGATTAATGGTAGATGTCCTGGTGAGAGTGGAGGACTTCTTCCCTATTGACTTTCTTATGCTAGATACTAACCCATCGAATAAGCCCACCAAGTTGTCCATTATTCTGGGATGCTCCTTCTTGGCCATAGCCAATGCCTCTATCAATTGTAGATCGGGGGCACTTGAAATGGGCTTTAGGAACAAGAAGATTTGGTTGAATGTTTTTGATACCTACAAGCAATCCGAATTGGAAGATTGTTCCTAGATTGAGGTAGTTGATAAAATCATTTAAGAAACTACTCCAACACTCTTATGTAGAGATTCCCTTCAGAAGGTCATATCTAAGGACCATCCTCTGACTATTGAAGAAACTGAAGGGGATATACCTGAATTAAAAGAGTTGCTGGGGTTACACATAGAGTCTCTATCCCCACCCTAGAACATGAAGGTAATTCACTACCTGAGGCGGGAACATCTCAACTTAAACCCTCAATCCAAAAGGCTCCTGAGTTGGAGTTGAAACCCCTCCCGAGCACGTTGAAGTACTCTTTCGTTGGCCCTAATGACATGGTCCCCATTATTATCTTGTCTGCATTATCTAAATCGCAGGAGGGAGCTCTGCTTGAGTGTTTACAAAGGCACAAGGAAGCAATTGCTTGGTCAATTGATGATATTAAGGGTGTTGATCCCTCCCTTTTCATGCATCATATATACACGGATGAGTTTGTGAAACCCTTCCGAGACATGCAGAGAAGGCTCAACCCCAATATGCGGGAGGTTGTTAAAAAGGAGATTATGAAATGGTTGGATCCAGGAATTATCTATCCCATTTCAGATAGTAAATGGGTCAGTCCTATTCATGTGGTGCCCAAAAAGCAGGAATCACTATGGAAGAGAACGACCAAGGAGAGTTGGTAACCACTAGACCCTCAAGTGGTTCGAGGGTCTGCATTGCTTATTATTGTTTGAACACGGCTACCTAGAAAGACCATTTCCCCTACCATTTATTGATCAAATTTTGAAACGAATGGTGGGGAACAAGTACTGTTTCCTTGATGG
Organism: Thalassia testudinum; assembly: GCA_037157565.1. NCBI lineage: Eukaryota > Viridiplantae > Streptophyta > Magnoliopsida > Alismatales > Hydrocharitaceae > Thalassia > Thalassia testudinum. Next base: position 67,147,022 of record JAZHRO010000036.1, read on the forward strand.
ATACTATGGGTATAATTAGATAGCTGTCTTTCCTGACGATCAGGAGCGTACCACCTTCACAAGTCCATATGGCACTTTTGCGTTCTGCCAAATGCCATTCGGGTTATGTAATGCTCCTGCTACTTTCCAATGTTGTATGATGGCTCTCTTTTCTGATATGATCGACGAGTTTGTTGAGATTTTCATGGATGATTTCTCCATTTACAGCTCGTCGTTTGACCTATGCCTTTTGCACCTTGATAAAGTCTTAACCCATTGCAAAGAGGCAAAGCTGGTGCTTAGCTGGGAGGAAAGCCACTTTATGTTCTAGTAGGGCATTGTGTTAGGGCATGTACTTTACGAGAGAGGATTAGAGGTGGATACCGCAAAAATTGATTCCATCTCTAAGCTTCCATCGCCCACAAATGTTTGTCAGGTTAGATCTTTCCTTGTCCATGTTGGGTTCTATAGACTCTTCATTAGAGATTTCAATAAAATCTCTAAGCCACTCTGCGACCTGTTAGCGAAGGATGTTTCCTTCGATTTTGATGATAGATGTGGTAAGGCTTTCCAAGTCTTGAAAAAATCCCTTATTACCGCGCCGATACCCTCCCATTTAAGCTAATGTGCGATGCTTCTGATTTTGCATTGGGAGCGATCTTAGGTCAAAGGGTTGATGGCAAATCTCATGTGTTGCATTATGCTAGCAAGACCCTTACGGATTCTCAGCAAAACTACACGGTCATTGAAAAGGAACTTCTTGCTGTAGCATTTGCTTTGGAAAAGTTTCGGTCTTATCTTTTGGGATTCAAGGTTGTGGTGTTTACTGATCATTCTACCTTAAAGCATCTTCTTGCTAAAAAGGAAACCAAACCTCGCTTAATTCATTGGATTCTGCTACTCCAGGAGTTTGACCTAGAAATTAAAGATAAGAAAGGAGTTGAGAATGTGGTAGCAGATCTTCTATCTAGGATCCTCATTGAGGCATCAACCCCTATGGAAGATATCAAAGAGACTTTTCCTGATGAGTCTTTGATGGCCGTGGAGGCCAAAACTCCTTGGTTCGCTGACATAGTGAACTATCTGGTCATGGGCATTACCCCCAATACTTGGGACATGCAGAAGCGAGACAAGTTTCTTACTGACGCTAAATTTTATCACTGGGAGGAACCCGAGCTCTTTAGAATAGGCCTTGACCAGCTTTTCTGCCATTGTGTCCCTGACGAAGAACAAAGAAGTGTTCTAAGCTTCTGCCATGACCTCAACTGTGGAGGGCATTTTAGTGGAACAAAGACTGCCATATGGTTCTTCAGTCTGGTTTTTGGTGGCCCACATTATTCCGAGATGCACATACATATGTGGGCACATGTCTAGGTTGCCAGCAGACGAGAACCATCGGAAAAAGGGATGAGATGCCCCAGCAACCTATTCTCCCCATTGAGATGTTTGACATTTGGGGCATCGACATCATGGGTCCCTTTCCTATCTCCTTTAGATATGAGTACATCCTTGTAGCTGTTGACTATGTATCGAAATGGATAGAAGCCATACCCACGTGGACCAATGATTATTCCATTGTCTTGGATTTTGTTAAGGCTAATATCATTTCCCGATATGGGTGCCCAAGGATGATCATAAGTGATGGAGGACCTCACTTCAAGAATGTACACTTCACAAGAAAACTTCAAAATTTGGGAGTTAGCCACATGATAGCCACACCTTACCATCCCCAAACGAGTGACAAGTTGAAGTGTCTAATAGGGAGATTAAACAAATTTTAGAAAAAACTATTAGGCCCGACCGTAAGGATCGGTCTAAAAAACTAAACGATGATCTTTAGGTCTACAGAATCACGTATAAGACTCCCTTGGGCATGTCTCCTTTCCATCTTGTCTACGGAAAGGCATGGCATCTTCCCATTGAAATCCAACACAAAGCCTATTGGGCTATTAAAAACGTTAACTTAAATTTGGATAAAGTGGGAAAGGCACGTATGCTGGAGTTAAGTGAGCTTGAGGAGCTTCGTAATGAAGCCTATGAAACTTCCCAAGCTTACAAGCAACGTACAAAGGTCTTCCATGATAAGCACATCATTATAAAGACCTTTGAGCCCAACCGGTGGGTCTGCCTTTTCAATTCCAGACTTATATTATTTCCAGAAAAGCTCAAGTGCCGCTGGGATGGGCCATACGTTGTTATCAATGCCTTCCATCATGGAGCTGTAGAGATTCAGAACCCTACTTCTAGTGCAAGCTTCAAAGTAAATGGCCAACGAGTTAAACCTTATGTTACTCTTTCAGATGGCCAGGCTTTGGGGTACTTCGGATTGAGGAGCCTTAGCTCATCCCACTCTCCTCCTTAGGTGATACTCTTCTGTGTCTTTATTTTTCCAATGAGGGCGTTGTCAGTCTTAGGCATGGGGGGATATAACCTGAGGTTGTTTATAGCATTTATAAATATTTGCATAAAAAAAAATCTTTTAGTTTCTTGAGCTGAATTGGTTAAGTCCCTAGCAGAAAATTTTTATCAAGGAGGTGTCATTCAAGATTTTCTTTTTAAATTGTTTCTTAAGTTTAGAATCCAGTACATTTACTTTACTTGCATGTAGACTGGGTAATGAATCTTCGAAGAAAACTAATAAGCAATTTTAGTCTATTAAACCCTTGGACAGTTAATAGGGAGTCAGGCATACTATCTTCTATTAGATACACCTCATTTTTGTGAAAAGAAAGTAGAGACTACTGGTGCGCTAAATCTAGTGCAAGGACTCTTAAGTTCTAGATAATAAGATGATGATACCTCAGACTTAGGCACGGTTTTTGCTTTCTGTTCCTGTGTGCGTACATTGTGTGAATTAGGCATAGTTTTTGCTCTCTATTTCTTGTGTGCGTACATTGTGTGAATTCCTGAGAGTCACCAAATAAGGCAGATACATAGATATTAAGTTCGAATAAAACTATGACTATGGTGGATGGTTACGATCGCCCTTCATAGAGTCATCGGCTAAAGGAGGGTAATGGTGTCAAAGGTTAGAAATACGCTTGTCCTATCCATTCCTTCTCGGTGCTGAGAGTAGGCACTTCCACCAAATATGCCACAAAATATCCTCTTGACCATTATCATCCCTAATAATGCCTCAAATAAAAGTCTACGTCATGTTGTGTTGGAATTATAAAAAAAGGAAAAAAAAGAAAAAAAAAATATAGAGAGAGAAAGAAGAAAAGAGAAATATTTATAATTAGAAAAAGAAAGAGAGAAAAAAGTTCAAGTTTGGAGTTTTATCTTCATGTCATTTTTTGTGTCAATATTTTTGAGGCAACAACAAAAACACCCATTGCGATCCACCAAATATGACTCATACCTACTTTTCAGTATTTTCGATCGCCTGAATTCTAGCTGAGGTCCTCTAAGTTAGTTGTAGGGTTATTAGGACATTAATTAAAGTGTAAATGTAATGTGAGACCACCAAATATTGAGTACATTTACAAAATCTGGTAAGATATGTGATCTCAGAAAAGAAAGAAGAAAAGGAAAAAGAAAAGAGAGAGTGAGTGAGTGCAAAGGAATGTAAAGAGAGCATAGTTTTTAGCCTCTCTCTGGGTTGACTTGTTTAATAGTCTAAAGATCTAGAGTCTATAGTACTAGACTACAAGTAGCACTAGATGAGTGTGAGCTACCAAATATAAATCCATTTGACTATTTATCTCTTACCTAAGCCAAAAAGCTAGGGTCAAATTACGGATTATTTTCTACTTTATACTCGAGGGAAGTAGTTGTTTATCCTAATAAAATGTTTACCAAGGGTTAAATACGAACTTTAAATATAGGTTGCCTTTTCACTTGGATTTGTTACCTAGGCTACTACCACTTCACATTTGTCTGGATCTCTAAATTTTTGGAATAAGGAAAGAAGAGATCTTTTGGTTACTTCCATTGTTTTTCACTTTTGCTCGGGACTAGCAAAACTTTGGCATGGGGGCATTTGATAAGTCCACTTTCGTGGACCATTATTTGGCCTAAGTACTCTTTAATTAGTTGATCTTGATTGTTAAGTAAGTAGGAGTTAAATGAAAATTCACCTTAGTCTGCATATAATTTTATGCGTTAATTTTACATTTAATAACATATGATATGGTTTATTTGTTGAATGCAGGCTAGGTGCAAGAGTTACACATAAGACGTCTGGAGTTCAGATCAGACATTTGGAAACTACCATTGTAGAACCCCTGAAGTCTACATTTTTTAAGATGTTTGATATTTTTATCGGACGTCTGATGATTAATGGACAAAACTTATCCTTCTATTCCAACCACTCACAATCTTCGCGAGTGGTTGCAAAATTCGACCGCAGAGACTTCAAAAAGAGAGTGGGCCATCTGAAGAGGAGATCATCTTTGCCCCCTGACGGGGATCTCCTTCCTCCTCCACCATGGACACTACGTGCACCGTGGACCCTGCGAGCACCGTGGCTTAGGCGTGCTACACCTCTGCTCTTTCTCCCTCTCCCCGGTTGCACGGTGACAGCATGCAGCCACAACACCACCACACATAAGCCCCCCTCAACCATCCATCTTCTTTGTCCTCTTCATTTTCTTCTTCTTCACCTTCTCCACCACCGTTCCCTTGTGTACCCTTGCACGTGCGCCATCGCGCCACCCTCCTTGTGCGCACGCAACACCACCACAGCCACCATTACGCCACAGTCGCTCGCACACCACCATAGCAGCCAAACCCACCCCTGCCCCTGCTTCATTTTCATCATCTTCTTCTTCCTCTTCCTTTCCACATGCCCTCTACAACTCTTCATGCAAGAAGAACCCAATGCTTGCAGCCACCTCCTCACCATTGAGCCATCTCCGACCACCCATTCTCCACGACAACACCACCGGGGATCTCCACGCAGCACGCAAACCCCTTCCATGCCTCCATGTCAGCCACAGTAGTCCATGCGTGCGCACGCACAACCTACCACCGAGGAGCTTCTCCTCCGCCAGCTGGCCACCTCCTGACGCCTCCTCACTGCCATCTCGAAGAGCTCGTAGCAACGCACCTCTGCCGCAAGCGGTTCGCGTCGTCATCGACCCACTCGTGCGCATGGAGGAGAGAGGCAAAACCACTATTTTCTATCGAATTAGTATTTATGAAAGATGCCATTGCAACCTTTCCTATTCATTTATTTACCAAATTAATATATTAAGGTGAATTTGCATGCATATCTCTCTATTCTTGATAAATTGCTTCTGGTTGAGTAACTCATGAATTAGATAAGAGCATGCCACATTGATTATCGCAAATAAGGAATGTTTTATTGGAAATTAGTATTTACATTGATTACCATTACCAAGATCATTATTTAATAGAATATTATATTATGGTAATTTTGCATATAAATACCTACATTCATGATTAATTGATTAAAATGAGCATTTATGTGAGAAAATGAGTTGCACTAAGTAATTTGCACACTCGTTGAGATTCTCGAATAAATGAAGCACTACGCACTAGTCTAATAGGCTAATTCCTCCCTGTGGAGATGACCTAACAATTTTTTGGTTGGATTTTGAATAATTAAATGTTTTGAAAAGTGATTTTGTACCACGCAATGAACTATAATGATATGTCATTTTGTGTTAAAATTTTTATTGAAATTGAAGATCACTCTATCATGCAGCTCCCCTATGTCATTTAGTTTTCCCTTGAGGATTTTTGTTAGCTTTGTTCTTTTTGTTGCTATTGTACCAAACAACAAGTCTTGGTTCTCTTTCTTGTACTGACAGGGGATGAATAAAATTGGCTCCCGATTTAAAAAAAAACAAATTTGAGAGGGTGCTTGATAAGCAAATTCAAAAAGCAAGGGAGAAGGTGGGGTTGTCTTAAGGGCATTTATCTTCTCCTAACTCACCTATTACTTACATTAGATTAAATGAGTTAATCCAAGGTAACGTCATTCTATCTTCCCTTTGACAAATCATTTGACCATATATTTCATTATTTTATTCTCTATTTATTTCACAAATCTATTCTCCTGTGAAACACCACCTACAGGAGCAGTAAATGATGGGATTACAATTTTGAGTGATATTTATTGTGGTTTGGTTCCTATTTGTGGGTCGATCTCTCTTTGGGCATTGCAATAAATAATGTGTTTCACTTTCCCATAAATGGTGACTTATGTGATCCTCGTTAATCGTGTGAGTTTGTGAATTTATGAATTATTGCACCATTTTTACTTTGCACATGAGTGTGAAAACATATATTGTAATACATTTTGTAACACACGATCAAAATCAATCGGTTGAAGATCAGAATTAATTGGTTGAAAATGAAAATCAATCAATTAAAAATTATCTAAACCAAAACATAACTGTTGGAAATGATTTTCAAATGGTTGAAAATTAAAATATACCGATTAAAAATTAAAATACATCGGTTGAAAATGAAATTACACCGATGTGTTTTACCTTTATATTTGTGATAAATGATTTTTCACTTGAAATATAATTTTTAACCTATGGAAGTGATTTTTCATCTATGGAATATAGTTTCTATTGGTGAAAAACTAAAATACACTGATTAAAATCACCATTTTCACTTTGTATGTTGCAAAATGCATTGCAACGTATGTTGGTTTACTTTTTCACTTTTACTTTTTCCATATGAAAGGATGCTTAGGTTATCAAATATGATGGATGCAGGATAATTATTTGTAAAATTGTAAATTAACCCCTTCATTCAATCTTCAACATCCCATTTTTGTAATAAATAGAATGGATGCTTTTTTATATTGCATGAATGCTTTTGGTTGTATCTGTCGTGCTGGTGCATTTTCCCTTACTTTCATATGATTTCATTATTTTGTTTGTCAAATATAAATCACTTTGTCTATATCACAAGGGATGGTATTTTGAGAGAAAATAAGGGAAACTGGTTTGCTTCTATTTCCCAATGTATGCATAATATAAGAAAGTTGGTCAAATGGAATTTAAGGAAAAATAAAGAAAAATTTAGCTTCATTTCCTTTATTTTCTCTTGAATCAAAAATTCATTTTCTTGCAATTTTAAAAGCACAAACACCCTCATAAATAAAAAGCACCAATTTTTTAATATATGATTGGAAAACATTGGATGCTATACAAAAAAGCTTCAATGCTAGTTGCTTCCATGTGAAAAGCATCAATGCTTTTTAATATATGATGGAAAAGCACTTGGTGCTATACAAAAAGCTTCAATGCTATGTAGTTTTGGGAGATAGATGCACGTAAGAGGGTTGAATGAGGAGCTTCAAAATCGTGGTCCTAATATTTTTAACCTCATTACCTTTCTTTTATCCTTTTTATTTTTTGGTCATGATAGTCAAGACTTTAAAGTCTTCTTTTAAGCTTCAATTCTTTTTTTTTTAGCAAAGAGCTAATTGCATTGAATAAGAAGGTAAGGAAGCATGGACCTAATCTACCAAGTACAACATCAAAAATAAAAAAAAAGATTAAAAAAGCAAGTGTCAACTTTGTGGTTACCATCTGTGTCAATAAATTGAAAAACTCAAGATTGATATCATTCAATATATTGATATGTTGGTAACACCAAAGCTAAAATGATAGACAGATGAATCTAACTTATCAGGCACAAGTGCAATAGGAAGAAACAAAAACCTATACGACTGAGATTATCCAGCAAGTATAGTATAGTCCAATACAAAAAGGAACAAAAACCAAATTGACAATTGCAATGGATGTAACCTGAGGATCCCTTGTAAATGTTTGGGGAATCATGCGAGCATAATGAAGAGATCCCAACTAACTATCCTCCTCATTTGGACAATCTCCATGATCTTGGTAGCCATGGAGTTTTTCATGCTATAGAGAAAATTAAGGGAAGCTATCTAGTTTTTCATAGAGGAAATAGCTAAAGCATACCTTGGCCTCCTAGGAAATAGGAAGCTTACCTATCCACCAATGCAAGAGTAATGATGAATCAATTTCAATGAGTGAAATGATAATCTTGAACCTACAAAAAGATAAACCATTAAGAATAGTCTTGATTAGTAGTGTTTCTTGGGATTTGAGTGCAATAACACCACAACTGGCAACAACCATCACTCCTTGGGTGTCCCTAAAGACCAAGCCCATAAGTCCCTGATCAGAGGAAGGCATAATGGAAACATTTAATTTGTAACCAAAAGTTGGACGAGTCCAAGTAACCATAATATTTGCCTGAATCTAATCATGGAACTTGAGGTTGGCACACTGCTGCTTAAGAAAATGTGTGATAGCCTGAAGAGGGAAGGTATCATGCTTCAAGTTGTTATGGATCCACCAAGTATTATACCGAGTGAAAGTAAAAAACCATTTGATTAGCTTCATTAATAGAGAATTAGTAGCACAAGATAAGACCAAACTTGGTTCCAAAGTACACATTGGAGTGAAATGGCATTTAGAGGAAACCCAATGAAATATAATGGAGCTTAATTGACTTCCTTGGAAAGGGTGGTCCTGGGTCTTAACCTGTAGTGAACCAATGCAACAAATACATTTTGAAGCAGAATGGATACCAAAGCATCGAAGGTTGTCATTGGTAGGAATTTTCCTTTTAAGGAGTTTCCAAATGAATAAAGTGATGCATAGAGGAAGCTTCAAATCTAGAGAGTTTTGGCACAAGGTGGAGGCATGGTAGGAAGAGAAAGCTGTAGGTAAGGAGTTGCCATAGTAAATTTACCTCCCAGATTCGATTTCCAAATGAGATAGTCCACTTGGTTATTAAGAACAGTTGATTTGAGTTGATCAATGATGTTAAAGAAGAGGAGGGAAAGGGAGGGAATCAAATAAGTTGAGTTAAGGACCTCCCTAATAGTAATTTGAGGGAGATTAGGATCATCATTTAGATATATTCTAAGTGGGGAATCACCAATCCAATGATCAAACCAAAGATCAACTTGACCCTCATGGACTTCCCAAGCTATATGATGACACATGGATGTATAGGCTTCCCACATAACATGACATCTAGCTAGAAGATTATTGGGAGAGACATTTGAGGATACATAAAGCTCCCTGTAAAAGATAGCAAGGGTTGTCTTACAAATAAAACTTTGTTTACCTTTATGTGATTTCTTGATTGAAACAAGAACAACTTTTGTCACATAAATTGGTGAACAAATCATATCAATTATATGTTGGTTATTATTTTTTTTTTCCATTTCCTCTTCAAGTTTAATACCTAGAATAGAATGTTCAAAAAGTATATGTCCTTAATTGGCCTAAATAGGAAAATAAATTTTGGTGACAGTTCAAAATAGTTACCAAAAAGCAAAAAATCATCCCTTAATTGTCTTGTAGTAACATTTTGACGACGATTATTTTTCGAGATCGTCGCCACTGCTCTGATCTTGACCGTCGAAAAGTAGATCTTTCGACGATAGTTTAAAACTATTGTCATATGATTTTGACAATGGTTATTGGATAATAATTGCTATTTTAGTGTTGTAACCATTATAAAACTTTCAGTAAAGGTTCAAAAAACTAAAAAAAAGTTAAAACTCTGTTAGTGACTAGTAACCGTTGACACATTATATCAGCGGCAGTTTCACTTAAACCATCATGAATTTACTATGTTAGCAACGGTCTATATCCTGTCGCAGATGAATATTTGGCGATGGTTATATTATAATTGTAGCAAAATGTTAGCAAATGTAAATAGAATGTAGATATTTAGTGACAATTATGGAATCGTTGGCAAACATACATTTGCAACGATTTTCTAATCAACTGTTGTGAAATGTATACGTATATGTGTATGTGCGTGTATATATTTAATAATATTTAACTTTTTAAATTATTTATAGACCTATATAAAAGAAGAGATACCTAAAAATCAATTCGACAATGCATACAAATAAACCATAAATATTAAAACCAATCACACATCGAATCAATTATTTAGTACATACACAAATATTTTGCAAATAAACATTTCAACAGAAATTTAATATATAAAAATAAGTTTATAGATCATGTAATGGGAAATGTATATATATACATAATCTATGCTAGGAGACCTACGCCACTAGTCCTAATCTCGGCAAAATCATCATCGTCTTGATGAGATGTGAAGTAAATGGACGGATGTATGATCTGGCTTGCCCCCTTGCAAGAAAGCCGGGAGCTCCAGGTTATCTTTAATTTTAAATTATTTAGAGGTAAAGTTAGCTTTACAACCTTATCACAAATTTGACTTACATTAAGTAAGTTATGTTTTAACCCCTAAACTAGATGAACATTATTAAAAGAGGTTTGAGAATTAGAAATTTGGCCAGTGCCAATAATACAGTTCTTGTGGTTGTTGCTAAAGGCGAGTACGCCACCTTCCTTGCAGTCGAGTTTAAGAAATAAATCCTCCTCTCTAGTCATGTCCTTGGAGCAACTGCTATCCATTACACATCTTCCTTTTTCTTGGACCAATCATTGATTGAGTTCTATGAGGTCTAGATGTCTTTTTAATGATCTCAATATTTCCATCTCATTCCCTGTATAACCATTCCTTTTAAGCTATTTGACATTCTTGAGGGTAACCTACAAAACATGATTGCAAAATTATTTTTTGTACCCATTTTTCCTTCTTGGGTCCACTTCTATTAGCAGGTGCCTGATAACGTGTGTTATTAGGTGCATACTTTTTCATGATTTTTTGGCTAGTAAAATTATGTATGTTGTTCTATTTTGTCAAGCTTGATGCTTCATGATCATTTTTAGGGATGTATCCTAGCCTAAATTTAGTGGTGGTTTGGATATTTGTCCCTAACAAATTTTTAGGGATTATCATTGCCCTTTGTAAATTTAGCCAAGTTGTTTACAAGAGTAACTGGCTTTTTGGTTAACTTTTACAAATCTAACTCAAGAGAATCCATGTCTATTTTCAAGGAAGTAATTCCTCGTGACAATTGTAAATTTTGTGAAGCATATCTATGCTTAAAAGTGGTTTCTACCTCTAGATCTTTTGATAGTTTCTCATTTTCAAGCTTTAATGTTTTATCTAAGTCATGCAATTCATAGAAGGCTTCTAAAAGTTCGTCAAAAGTAAATGAGGATACCTCCTCTTCAAGTACCATGAGCCTGCAAAGAACTTCTTCACTTAATGCATCTTCTTCTTCCTCTGATGAGCTAGAATCAGTGTGGTATGGAAAATCACACGATTTTAAAAATTGATATTTTATGTCATTGTAACGTGCAAAATCCGATCGCTTTTAAATTTGTGAAGAGTGGGAAGTATTTGGGTTGTCCCAAGGGAGGTGAAAATGCGAATTGAAAAACTCTTACTTGCGATAAGAAAATCTTTCTTTTTTTTTGTTTTTTTATATATGTAATTTTTTTTTTGGGTTTTTTTAGTAAGGAAAATCACAATAATGACAATTTAACTAAGGAGAAGCACCAACTCACTCCAAGCATGGGTGACTTGGATTAATGGAATGGTAGAGACAAGGAAATAAAACTACAAAGCCAAATATGTAGAGGAAAGCTTGTATTGAAACTTGAATCTAATTACAAAATCAGAGAGCTCACAAGTAGGAGGGATTCCATACCTGTAATCTCCAAAGAAGTTCACCTAGCTAATCAATGCACAAATGAAACAAATGCTAAAGTTAGAAAAAAAGTGAAAAGCTTGGTAGAAGATGATGCCACGACGAAACTCTCGCTCTAACTTCGGTTGCTCTGAAGGTGAAGAGTGCTTCTCCTCCAAGAATGGAGTGCTCCTCCTCCAAGAATGTCCTTCCTCCTGGAAAACCCTAGATGGGCGTGCCTCTTTCTCCTCTTAAGGTGGATGTCTACTGCCCTTAGATCCTCCTCATCCTGGCCATCCTCCCTAGGTGATGACCTCCTTGGCTTGGGAACAAGAGAGAAGGGAAGAAGGCACCAAGGAGGTGGGCGTTGCCTCCTTAATCTTCTTCTCTTCTTCTTCTTCTCTTGGCCTAATGGTATAGGTACGATATAGGTAGATATGTTGCCAAGGATGAGTCTTTTAGTGGTGGAGTGGTAGATATGTATAGGAAGGGAAAGGGGGTAGGCATAACCTTTTGATGGAGGACTAGGATTGGTTTTGGTGGTGGTTAAGGGAATCCAAGGGAGGAGGATGGTTGGCGCCAAACCAAGGGGCATGAAGGGTTGTTGGTGGCCGTCCAAAGTGGTGGTTGCCACCATTTTTGGCGCCACAAATGGGGTTCTAGAAGGGGGATTTTTTGGAGGGAAATTTGGATGGTAGAGATTGGGTTGAGGGATATGTGTATGGTTGAGATGGAGGGGTTTTTGGAGGGAAATAGGTGGCGTTAACATGGGGTTGGTTATGGGGTTTTTGGCACCACCTTGTTGGTGCCTTTTGGAGGTGGAGATGGGATGAAGAGATGCCTTCAAGGTGGCTCCTTGTTGGAGTGGGAGTAGGTGGAGGTAGGTAGCTTATTTGGTGGACTTAGAGTAGGGTTAAGGTGGAGCTAGCTAAGGGGTACTTAGGGTGATGATTGGAGGGAGCTAGGGAGAGCTAAGCTAAGCTATCTAAGCTAGCTTAGCTAATAAATGAATGGAGGAGGAAGTTTGTTGTGGAGGAGTTGAAATGGAACTACATTGGAGCTTGCTAGAGTAGACTGCTGCTGAGGATAGCTGAAGTGGAGTTCAATAGCTAGCTTACCTAGCTAGTTCTTTGCTAGCTGCTAAGCTTAGCTAAGTTGAGTTGGTTTTATTTTATCTTGAGCTAAGGTGAGCTAGAGCTGGTTTTCCCGAAGACTACCCAAGTAGCTAAGGTAGCTAGCTTAGGTCAAGTAGCTCTACTCGACCAAGTTGAGCTGACCCAAGCTGGTTGAGGGCTTCTTCAGCTGACTAGGCTTAACTAGTTGATGGCAATAGTTAACCCTAGTCAGGTAGAGCTTCTAGGAGCTAAATGGAGTTGAGAGGAGATGGGATCAACTAAATTGAGCTAGCTTGAGCTTCCATTCAGCTAAAGTGAACTAAATAGACCTAAGATGAGCTAGTCCCAACTAAGTTGAGCTGGAATTGAGCTGAGGTCAATTGAGTTGAGCTAGCCTAAGCTACCATCCAGCTGAAATGAGCTAGATGGAGCTGAGATGAGCTAGTTTCAACTTGGTTGAGTTGGAATCCAGCTATGATGAGCTAAATTCAGCTAGGGTCCAATTGAATTTGGGCTTCTTCTTCATCTTCTGCCTTCCAAGGTGCCAGGGTTTGTAGGATCCGACTCTCTACTTATCCTTGATACTCAAATAAATATATTAAAAACATAAAACAATGCAATGCATGCCTAACCTACTGGAATGCCTAAATGTAGTTGATAAACACACATGGATTCATTATAAATTGCTTATTTATGATAGTTCTTAGGCTTAGCATTGCATATCATATTATAAATATTACATAACATCCATTGCATGGCATTTAGGATAGTTGTATGTTTTGTATATTAATTCCTTCATTTTATATGGCTAGGAGGCAATGCGACGTCCTTAAGGACTTTGGATGAAAAATCCGACCGTACGGATGGATCCGCAGTGACGATCGTAGTTCGACAATATAGAAATCACCTCAATCCGAGCACTGTGGCATCCTCTACAAGCAATGAAGGGTGGACGATCCAGATGCTGCCACGTGGCACCATTTGGAGCACCCAAAGTCGCCCACACATCTCCAAAGGCCGCCACATCAAGTGATCTCAGCCGTTAGATGAAGATCCAACAGTTGAGAGGCTGCCATCACTGCGCGAGCATAATTCCTATTCACAACACACCTGCAGGTGTGGCACAGCGGTGAGGTCAAGCGCTCTCAAGGAGCGAGCGTGAGATCAAGCCACGATTTTTCGCACCCCATTACAGTGTTAGATGCAATAGGGCCACCTAATTGCAATCGAGCGATTGAGATTCCCCACACGTGATCCAACGCTGCCTGCCGACATGAAGGCGCCCGCCAGATCACACGCATGTCTTCTGGGGAGTGCATTTAAGTCACCCACAAGCAGCGCCCGCTGTTCGATCTCCATAATTACACGAGGCGCCTGATTCAAATCAAAGCACACGCGATCTGTAGGCGCGTCTCGACTGTGCAATGTAGCATCCAATGGCGGCCAGCGCTCGTGCCAGCGATGCGAAATTCAAATGCTGGTAGGACGCACTCTCCTCTCGCAATCACAGCCGTCCGCGCCTGATCCGACGGTTGATGATTGCTACGCCTTTGACAGCTGTGAGTGTGAGTGTTGGACGTGGGCTTTACAATGACAGAAAAGTAGGCCTTTAGTGACACTTGCTGCTGTCACTAAATGGTCTACGCAGTGCTTACGCTAGCCAAAGCAATGAAGAGGCACGAATCTTCAATGACAGCTTGAGTGGCCTTTAGTGATGCTTATAACTGTCACTAAATGCCTGTGTGTGGGACTCTCTTCTTCCCTCCACTATATAAACACCCTTACACCCCCCATTCCTCCTCATCTCTACTTACTCTACTCTCACCTACTCGCAAGGTCTAGCAAGCCTACCAACACTCTGTTAGAGCTTTCTCTCAAGCTCACAAGGCACCTATTAGTATAGCGAATCTCTGCCCCACTAAATATTGAGCCATCTTCCCATTCCCATTCATAGGTCGCCTTGGAGTCATCCTCCTACCTCTATTCTGGTAGCAGATCATCTCTAGCTTCTCACCTCCATTTTGGAGCCACGCTAAAGCTTTCCTCTAGTCGACGTCCTCATGTATCTCACCTCCATCGTCCCGCTCCTTACTTCCTTCGTCTGAGCTTCCTCCATGTGCTATCGTCTCGCCAAACCGCCAATTCAGGAGATTCCTTCTCACCTCCCTTTCTTTTTATGCTTTCATCGTTGATTATAATTGATATTGAAGTGATATCTATATCATATTTGTTCCATATCTCTGGTGATTCATTTTGCTAGTTTTCTTCTTACAAAAAGAAAAAAATAGCAAAACCCTAAAATACCAAAAAGAAACAAATCAAAGCACGATTTTCAATTAAAGTAAACGTTGCCTCCCTATGTTCGACATGGGACTCCCTTGGAATTTTGGTATAAATTTTATTTTACCACGAGTTTTGCAACTATGATGACAGGTTACTTGTAACCCAGATTTCAAACTCGCAAAACACATGCGATCATTTTGGCACCATTGTCGAGGAGGCAACAGAATTCACTTTATTGTTTACTGTGCTTCTTTGCATTTACATAGCACTAACCTCGCTTGTCCTTGATCTACTGTCTTGCAGGTACCCTAGCATGGAGATCCAAGTGCGGTAGATTGGAGAAAGTGTGGGTAGAGTACTCTGTAAGTGTCCCCCACATTCCCCCCCCACTAGTTCATTTTGTCACACTCATAACCAAGACCTAATCTAGTTAGGTGCTTACATAAACCCTAGGATAGAATTGTTTGTCTTGTTTGCCACCTTCATCCACCTCACCCCTACATTGAAAAGAAAACAAAAAAAAGGTACTTTCTGTGGGATGAATAATATACACACTTCATGCACCTACATTTGAGGCACATAATTGGACTTGATTTTCATCTACTCAACCAGGGTTCCGACCTGTGGACTCGGTACACGAATTCAACACATAAAATAGTAGAAATCATATTAGGTTAATCACCTTTTTGTGTGCCTTAATCGGTTGTGCATTTAGCCAATTGATTGAATTGTTTGGGTCGCACCACTAAAAGATGTTCATTTTGTAGATGCCCCATAGGATTTAATAACTAGGACAAGCCTGGCACTTCATATTTTTCTTGATTTCTAAAGGAAAATACTTGAACACATGCTTTCAAAAACAAACTTGGTTTGCCTCACAAAACTTGGTTGAAAACACCTAATATTTGAATCCTAAAAGCTATTAAGCAAGATTCGAACCCTAAAACTCACCTCATCATTAATAATCTTGCTTGAAAACCTCTTGGTTGTGCACATTCACACATTCTCAAACAAATCATTTAGGGCACAACCCATTAAGGGCCCATCACATTCCAGAGCACCAATTTCCCAAGCCTAACTAAAATCAATTAGACATTGGCCCTAAGCATTCATTCGCTCGTCTGGATCTAGATTGAGATTATTCATGATTAACCTGCTTATACTAGTCAATCTGATGTCTAGCTAGGGGAGTAGTGCCAAACGATCGCGGCTGGGGGGTACAATAGGAACTGGTGGCGCAAGCCAAAGGAAGAACCTTCTCCCTAGTCGCTCCTTCTAACTGGTTGGATTGCCCGGACATAAGTAGAGTAAATCGTCCATAATCTTAGGATGGATTTTGAGAGTTAGTAGACCTTAGGCTACCCCATCTAAGGATAGGCTTGTATTCATGTGCTACAGGGTTCCCTCGTTTCCTCGTCCTTCTGACTTCCTTCTAATGTATGCCTGGAAGGAGGTCATTGAATCCTAAATTGGAAGGACCTTTAGACCATTCTAGGAGGCAGAAGTTAAGCTATAGCCAAGCAGATCCCATGGCTGATCAACAACCACCTCTCCCACCCCCAAACTAGCAGAAGCTGATTCAAAGGCAGTTGGAAGAATTGTAGCAGATGCAGTAATGGTTCTAACGTATGCATGGTCAAGGCGCTCAACCCTTGAAGGATTTTACGATCCTTCAAGATATGGGGAACGTCCCAGCGTCATGATTCCCACTGGAGACATAGAAATCAAGCCCCAAGTCTTAAGTTTGATTAAGCATTTCCATGGGCTTGGCTCGGAGGACCCATTCCAGTACCTGGAGGATCTGACCACTTTGGTTCAGACCACCAGAGCAAGGAATGTGAACGAAGAGAAAATGATTATGAGGCTTTTCCCCCACTCTCTTAGGGATAAGGCTGCACATTGGTACCAGACTATAGGAATGTCAATTGAAACTTGGGCTGCTCTTAAGTCAGCTTTCTTGAAGAAATTCTTTCCTATTTGAAGAACCAATGCCTTGTGATGGGCGATTACCACTTTCGCCCAGTGACCGGGGGAACCATTTCATGGTGTTTTGGTGCGATTCCAGGAACTTTTGAGGAAGTGTCCACACCATAAGGTGCCGAAATGGCAACTCATGCAGATTTTCTATCACGGGTTGGTTGAGCAACTCTGTAATCACATGGACGCCTCCTGCAGAGGCAATTTCCTCAACAGGGATGCATATAGTGCATACAACCTGTTTGAGGAAATGAGTGAGAACTCAATTAATCACGCCTCCATAGATGCATTCAATCAGTCCTAACAACCTAGGTCAAGTGCTAATGAGATCCAGGATTCTCATTCATTTGACATGGAATTAATTTGTAATAAATTGGATAAAATGGACTTGGTTGCTAAGAAAATGGAAGAATGGATGTCTGGGAATTTAGGAAACACTTCTATACCCACTCAATCCTAGAATTTGGGATTCCATTCCTCATGAGCTGCCCCGGGGCGGGAATTCGTGAACCAACTTGATTCGGCTCAACTTGTGGGCAAGGATTTCTCAGAACTTTATGGGTTCCAAACGAGGGCCTTTGATCCCAATTTTTCTGATCCTTCCTTCTTTCCATCCTCGTCTTATGAGGATGCATATGCAATGCAGGAGAATGTTAGGTCCAACCCGTATTCCAACACTTATAACTGGGGATGGAGGAACCACCCTAACTTCTCCTGGAAAAATCAATGGCAACAGACCCAAACTCGACCTAGCAACTATGCATCTCAAAAACCTATGGGTCAGGGTCAAGTATACACCTAGTTGCCCCCGAGACTGGTTACTCATCCATCTTGGAATGCCCAACAATCTGCACAGTAGGCTGATTTAAATCGGCAGATGGTGGAAATGCAAGGGTCCATGCTTTAGCTTATGCAATAAATGAAGACATCATTGGATAACTTGCAATCTGGGTTAATTGCTAACACCCGACAACCTGGATCTCTGCCATCCCAACCCGCACAACGTGCAAAATCAGGGCAATAGAGCCCAAGGGTACAAAAATTAAAGGGACTCACACGCACATGCTCAGGTCATTAAGTAGGGTCCCTCATCATCTTCTTCTGGTTACATGACTAAGCAAGGCCCTCCAATCTTCACTAACCCACCTTAAGACCCAAACCTGTATGCCTCTACAAACTTTGTGACCTTGAGAAGTGGAAAGCAGACCCAAGATCCTAAATTACCTTCTAGATGCCAAAACCTTGGGGAGCTTGAGAGAGAAGGGGAGGAAATTGAAGAAGACAATAAGGCCCAAGGACTAGAAATTGAAAATCCCACCCATATCCCTTTCCCTGAAGCCCTATTGGAAACCAAGAAGAAGAAAACTCTAGATAGCAAGGAGCTCCTGGATTTATTTAAGAGCGTAGAGATCAATATTCCACTCCTCGATGCTATTAAGCACATCCCGACTTATGCTAAATTTTTGAAAGAATTATGTACCCAAAAGCGTAAACCGAGAGAACCCACTCCAAGGAAAGTGATTCTCTCTGAGCAGGCAAGTTTTGTGATCCTGCATCACCTTCCTCAAAGGAAGAAAGATCCAGGTGCCCCCTTGATCTCATGCACTATTGGGGAATATACTTTTGATAGGGCATTATTGGATCTAGTTGCATCCGTCAATCTAATCCTGACTTCTCTTTATGAGAGGTTTGGGTTTGTTGAACTCAGGCCAACCTCAGTAACGCTACAATTAGTAGACCGATTGGTCACCACAGCGAGAGGCGTTATTGAGGATGTAATTGTCAAGGTCAAGGATTTTTGTTTTCCTATAGATTTCCTTGTCCTTAACATGGATGTACCAAATGATTTGAGGAACACACCCATCATTCTGGGGCGTCCATTCCTAGCTACCTCCAAGGCCAACATAAACTGTGAAAGCAGCAGTATGGAGATCACCTTTAGGGATAAGAAATTAACTCTGGATATTTTCAAGGCAATAAAAGGATTTGAGGATTGTGGATTCATTGAGGAGCTTGAGGATTAGCATCTTGGGACTTGTATGACAATCAGTGCACTTGAGGACTCCACTAGCTTTAGCGAACTGGTCGTCATCTTTCTTAACACAGTTAATTAATTTAATTGTGCTTAATTATGTGTAGAAGAAAGTAACTTAGCTCAACTTGAATTTATGTCGATTAAGTAGTATAGGGTCAAGTTAAGTTAACATTTTAGATTTTATTTCTTTTAGCTGGTTTAGTCCAGGTCATTCGCTGGGAGGTATAACTTAATTAGAATTCACCATTAAGTCTAAGCTACTTATAGAAAGTATAATTAAATTTATTTTAAGAACATGAATTTTTCTTAATGATTTCAAATTAAAAGAATATGCAAAATTCCATAAGAAAACACATTTACACAAATGATCTTCTTTAACAAGTAAACATGTTTATTTCTTTTTATTTCAAGTGATTAAGGCAAGAAAAAGTAATTCTAATGGAAATATGCCTTATTACAACATTAAGCTCAAAAGGAATTAAAAATGCAATAAATTAAACCACTATTTTTTTATTCTTTATCTTCAACCTCTTTCTTTCTCTTCTTCTTCCTTTACCTTTCTCTTTTCTCTTTACTTATTTTTTTCTTTATCTTTTTCCTTAATCTTTCTCGAGCTCTTTCTTATACAAGTCTTCTTTTCTTTCTTTCTTCTCTTCCATACTCTGCCTTTTCTCTTTAGCCCTTTCTGTTCAACCTTCCTTTATCTCTACGAGCTCTCTCTTTCTTGTCCTTCTCTTCCTTTCCTTTGCTTCTTCTCCTTCTCTTCTATGCTTTAGCATCCTTTCCTTCTGAGCCCTTGTAGACTTAGACCGGTCAGGGATACACAACACCCCTCTCAAGGTGGGACCAGACCCTACTAGGTCCAAGCCTGGTTTTATTTAGTTTTGGTTTATTTCTGGTTCGCATAGTCTCAAGCCCATCCTGCTCACGGCCTCCCAGGCCCATGCACACGCCCTCACGGGCCCACACTCGCATTCCCATAGGTGCACAAACACCTGGGCACACGCACTGCATGCGCCCACACACACACTCAATGCTTAGTTCATTTCCTTGCGCCATGCATTGTCGACTGAGATGCCCTTACCACAAATTCGTTTTATACCCATGCGGTCGCTCTAGTCCTACCGTGGTGGGACTAAGTTTCCCCCTCCCAGTCTGAACTTCAAATGTCGATTCTAGCTAGCTCAGAGCTCCGTTCCAAGCAAATAAAAGCTTGCTGGAAAGCTCTTGAGATGTTCCTCGGTGGACCATCGGTTCTCTTATTCCTAATTTTTATCTCCATATTTTTTTTAACTTTTTCTATAGGTTACAACAACCATATGTAACGAGATGTTATTTTATTTGCTAGAAGGAAGGGTAGCATCTATTTATACTGAGTTGCTTTATTTCTATGGAAAAACTGCATAAGTACCCATTTATAGCGAGGTACTTAACTACAGGGTATTTTTTTTTCTCCCCCTTCTCATTTTTCTTACTAACTTTATTCTCCAAATCCTTTTTCTAGGTGAGTGGCACATCCTTCACCCTTTCAAGAATCGCCTCACGGAAATCCTTGGACTAAAGAGGATTTAGAATCGATCACTTAACCTCTATGTTTTCGTGGTCTCAGATGCCTGATGAGAACCTCATCATGAGCCATAACTAGCTCATTTTGACCCAATACAAAGGATAAAAGCTCCTACATATCTCAAGGAAAGGCTTAACTCAGAGAATTCTGAGTTTGAGAAGAAAACCAGTCATAAGGGGTAAAAGTGCAATTTTACCAGTATAATCTGCATACAGGGTAATTCAGGGCCCAAACACAGGTCAAAACAGCTTAATAAGAATAAAAGTGGGATGAGATGATCTAGCAAGGGCTACAGCACTTCCAAGGAACCAAATGATAATCTGTAACCCTAAAACAACCCACTTCAATTCACAAGGTTCGAGGCAAAGTAAAAATAGAATAAACCCTCTAAAATTCATAGAAAAATAATCTCTAGGGTTTAGAACCTTCAATTTGGCCTTTAGAACCCATTTTGACCTACATTGAGAACCATGCCCAATTAATAACTTAATTTGGGTCTTTACGCAAATTGACCGGTCAAACAAGGTTTAATATGAAAATGAAATTTACCATCAGATTCCTTAGGTTCTAATTAGTCATGTATAAAAACTTGAGCCTAAGAAGAAACCTCCTTGACCGACTTTACACTTTGGTCCTCATATATTTACTCTTTGGCCCTCAACTTTTGAACCCTCGCATTTAGGCCCCTAACTCTCCTTCGTTCTTTGCAAACAGGTCCCTCCTGCAAAACCCTGCCAGCACCATGCTCCGGCGACCTTGCGCGGAGCATGGCGCCGCGCAGGGTGAGGTGGAGGACCTGGCATGTATACCGGGGGTGCCCTGCGTCGTCAGCCGTCGCAGGAGCACCCCCATGGTCATTGTAGCCCCCCATACCGGCCGTGCGAACGCACGGACGGTATGGGTTCGTATTCCGACCATTCTCCGGCGAGGGAGACACGTCGTCTCCCTCCGCCTTCCTCCCTGCTTCAACCCTATAAATACCCCCCGCCGCTCCACCGACCAAAGCAGCCTGGATCTGACGGAGAAAACCCCCAGCTTTCTTCTCTTCTTTCTCCGGCAGACGCTCACCAGCTCCGGCGGCTTCCTCCCCCTCCACCTCTTCGCTCTGCCGCAATACCAGCAGCAGAGACCTCCTCCCCTGCTCTTCCCGCGCCACGCCGCACCCAGCTGGCGCCTCTCCAGCCCTCTGCTCGCCGCCGCCCCTCTCCCTGAGCATCGTCTTCTCCGGCGACAGTCGATACGACTGTCGCCCTGTTCCTTCCCCTTCGTCCCTGCAAGTAAGTTAGACCTACTCCCCTTCTTCTCCTCTTTCTTTCCCCGCTTTCAATTTAGTCAATTAAACCCTCGACCGCTCCTTTTCACCCTCATCCTCTCCGCCTCCGACCACCCTCCGGCGAGCCGCTCCCATCACCTCAGCGACCCACACGGCTCGCCGACCACCGCAGAACCTCCGCCTCCTCACCCTGATCCCCTTCCGCCCCTCCACTTCCCACCAAACACCCTCTGCAGATCCACCGAACACACCCACTCCTTCGCTCACAGTTTGACCTAGGACGACCTGTTAGCTCCATCTCGCCCCCTGCAGACCCCCTGACCACCTTCGCCGTGCCACGGCGAAGGTCCCCCGCCTGTCTGATTTGGCCGAGAGGCCGTTCTATTGATTTCAGGTTCCAGGCCTTGACCGCCATTGGCGAGGAAGCTCGAAGCTTGCTTGAGGTTGCTCCAAGCCTAGATATCCCAGGTTGAAGAGCCACGGCCAGCGCGAGAGAGTCTTGCGCACACACCCTGGCCCTCAATTGGAGTTGCGCGCCTCAACAGCTGTTGCAATTGGAAGCACCATCCCTGCTGCAGGCGTGAGAGAAAAGGGGTGCGCGGATAGTCCCACCTCGGGAATTTCTGAAGCCACACACCCACATAAATTGCAAAAGTGCCACCATCTGTTTGCCTCAGTTACCACGGGGTGAGGTCCCTCTCACCCGACCCGACCCGACTCGGCCTCGTCCGTGACCACGCTCCGCGGACCTGGCCCGACCCGATTAGACTGACCTGCACTCCTCGCCCACCACGCACGCCGGTGGGCCTGGACCCGGGCCTGACCCGAACCCGATTACCCGGTAGCGCTCTGGGAGAGCTTCCGAAGAGTGATTTCAGAGAGAGAGATACGCGGGGGAGGGGGGTAGAGTAGGTTTTTGCCTCTTGACGAAAAAACTCTGAAGTGTGCAGGCCAAAGAAGAAGAAGCAGACCCGCTGAAGAAGAAGGAGCTGCGGCACTGTAGCATAGGCATCGTTAAGTCGTCTCAGCACCGGGGCAGACGACGGAAGGTCAGCAGTCAAGGCAGGTGAAGACAAAGAAGAAGAAGGAATGAAGAGAAGCAAGAAGCAAGAAAAGAAGAAGAAGATCTGAAGAAAAAGAAAGAAAGAAAACAAGGAAGAACAGCAGGAAGAAGAAGAAGAGCACCACCATTGCAAGAGAAGAATATCACCTGAACAGAGAGAAAGAAGGAGATCTAAAGAAAGAGAGAAAGAAGAGCACCCCCCTCTGCAGAACAAAGAGAACAACAAATTCTCTCTCTCTCTCTCTTTATTTTTGTAATAGAACTTGTATATCTCTAGAATACAACTTGCTCCCTGAGTTCGACCTCGGGAACTCTTTTATTTTTCCGAGTAAAAAAAATTTTATATGAAACGTTGGTAACAACCAGCTTTACTACAACGTTATAACAGAGCCCGACGTTTTCAATGCCATTAAGACAATTCTATGTGTGTGATTTTTTGAATGTTTAGGTTACTTAGCTCTCAAACTAGAGCTTGGACAACAAAGCCATTCACTCTCAGGTTCTTTAAACTTTTAGTTTCCTCCTATAGGATCTATCAAGACGAAACTTACTAAGTCTAGCCAAATGTCCTTTAGTTGATTAAGCTAACCATAGCCTGATAGACTTGAAGACTAAGATTCTACTAACTCTTTACTTAATTAACTCTGAATATTTTCCCTTTTTACTTAACTTTATGATAAAATCAAATATTCAAAAAGCAAAAGAATTACTTAATCTAATTGATTAAAAGGCTACAATTTAATTCCAAAACTTAAGTTTTAAACTTAATACACCTTAGTTTCTTAATTTCAGGATAAGAATAAAAAAAACAAAGCTTTAAGGTTTAAAGATTCTAATTCAAATAAAATCTTGTTTTAAGATT
Source organism: Thalassia testudinum (assembly GCA_037157565.1). Classification (NCBI taxonomy): domain Eukaryota; kingdom Viridiplantae; phylum Streptophyta; class Magnoliopsida; order Alismatales; family Hydrocharitaceae; genus Thalassia; species Thalassia testudinum. The sequence continues at coordinate 67,170,727 of JAZHRO010000036.1, forward strand.
TTGCAAATAAAAGTGTATTTTTTCAAAATGTTAAAAGTAAAAATCTAAATAAGAATTTAATGCTCTTATATATATATACTCTATATATTCTTTATATATATATACATTTTTGTTTTTGACCTAAAAGAAAGATCGAGCTCTTAATTATTGATATAAATATATATATACTTTTTTTCTTCTTTTTTTCTTATTCTAGATGAAAATACCCCTTTTATTATTTTTATAATTTTTCAATTTTCAAATTTTTGTATTTATATATTTTTATTTTTATGTTTTAAAAAATTTTCCAATTTTTATGAATATTCAAAAATTTTGAACTTTTAATGATATTTTTGATCTTGAAATTTTTAGAATTTTTGGTATTTCTATTTTTTTAAAAAATTTTGTGGGTATTTAAATTTTATGTGTTTTTATTATTTATTTTCTCTACACATACACTCCAAGTGAAAATTTCACTTTACACCTCCCAAGCCAAGATTTTACAATGTCCTCATTGTAAGAAGGGTGAAAAGATATTACACTTCATTTAGCGTAGGGTGATGAAAGGAGTTGGATAGAGGAGATCAAAGCTCTCTGTGCAGACGATTTCAAGTCTGACCAAAGGTCAGAGTGGATAGTCGGACTAAATGAAGGTAATCAGCATTAGATGAAGTGAAAAATCAGAAAAGTGTATGGGAAGAGAAAAATGTAGAAAGCAGGAAACAGGTATGTACAAAATGCTAAGTTTTACGCCTTCAGCTAGGCATAAACCCTAGTAAAGAACTCCTAAAAGAATATGTATGGTAAAAATAAAGGAGTTATAGAAGAATTGGTTCAAAAATAGAAAAACAGATAAGACCACCCGGTAAAAACTCATCCTGAGATTGCCTAAAATAGATCTCGTAGAACCAAAATCAAATTCCTATAAAAATCTTAGAAAGATAAGAGTGAATCTCGTAAAGATCGATTCTGATTTAGGTTGAGATGTAAAATATTAAAGATTCAGGCAATAGAAGAAATGATTCCAACCAAGTTCAGAAGATCAGCAGAGTCAATTTTGATTCTCAATAATAGGTGGGTCATTTTGATACAATAAAGGCTGCTGATGCAGGTTTGGTGGATTATTTTTAGGAAGTACAGAGGATGGTCTGATTAGAATCAATGGCCTGATTAATGAAATGTACTTGGCCTTGATGTTGCCTAGGTTTTGCAGATTCCTAGGATTCAAAATTGGCTGAGATGGAAGGGTACTTGGCTGATGAAATTCAGGCAAAAGTTTGATCTGATTTTGTAAATCAGCCAACTCTACCTTACATTGCCTTTGAACCTCAGTGAGAGCTTTAGCATTTTGTCGCTGACTCTCTGTAACAGCTTGCAAAATCTGGTCGAGCTACATATCTCTAATAGGCCTAGAGTAATTCTACATACTCATGGAATTAGGCCTAACATTTGGTTGTTGAGAAGGCAATGGAGGAGGGTTTAAGTGGGTCTGATTTGGATAATTTGGTCTTTGATTTTGATCAGCCCAAGAGAAATTTGGGTGGCTTCTTCATCCAGGATTATAGGTATTAGAATATGGGTTTGATCTTGGAATGTTTTCCTGGATGGTGTGTAAACCAAAAAGATATGGCATGTTTTTTGCAACAGAAAAGGGTGGGGAAGATTGTGGGACAAAAGTCGCTCCTTGGGTTGGTGCAGGAGTAGATAGAAAACCTAGGGAAGATGGATCTCTATAATCCAGATTATTCACAAATTACCTCCCCGTGGGAATTTGCAAAATAGGTGAATGCACAGGATTTTGTGTAGCAAGTAGAGGTGTAAGAGTTTTCATAGTATTTCGAACCTCATCGAGATGCTTTGCTATGATGTCGACTTTGTCTAGTTTTTCTGCAATAATTTCCAAATCCTTTGAATTGGATGGATTATCGATCTCGTGAATGCCCTTATGCAAATTTTGAAGTGCTGTATTCGTGCCCTGCGTAAATTCCGACATAGATAAATTATTGATCGAGTTCTCCACCATCCCTTTAAATAATTCTGAAGCGGATTCCGCGTCGCGATTGAGAAAGTTCCCTCCACAAGTGGCATCGACTAGATTGCGAATGCCTTCTTGTAATCCATAATAGAAGATATGCATTAATTGCCAACCAGGGATGTCATGATGTGGGTATTTCCTTTGTAATTTATGAAAGTGTTCCCATGCTTCATGAATTGGTTCTCTTTGATTTTGATTGAAAGTTGTGATTGCTTGCCTTAAAGCATTCGTGCGATCAATAGGAAAGAATTTCTTCAAGAATGCAGATTCGAGTTCAGCACAAGTTGAGATTGGTCTTGCTATAGTTCTATACCAATATGCTGCTTTATCTTTAAGGCTAAAAGAGAACATCTTCATGAGTAGGATTTACCTATTTTGATTTTTAGGTCCAAGAGTTTGAGATAGATTTTTAAGATCTTCAATATGTTGGAATGGATCCTTAGATGCAAATCCGTGAAAATGTGGGATTAGACCTATAATGTTTGGCTTCAATTCTGGGTCATTTTCCCCAATGGGAATTCTACAATTAGGCTATAGTTGTGCAGTAGATGAATTATAGTAGTCTCGGAGTAGAGGCCTAGGATGAGGAATTGGTAAATCAGGAAGGTCAAAATCAGCCTCAGGTTGAGGTGGAGGATGGGTTTGAAGATTTTGCAAATTATTTAAAGCTGCTGTTAAAAGATTGATTTGACGATTTTGGTCAAGCATTCTAAGATTCTAGTTCAGGAGCGCCTCATGAATGTCAAAAGGCGGCATCTCCCTCTAACCAGAAGAAGAAGGGATCTCGGGATTCTAATTTTGCAATTGATCCATAGAAACAGACGAATCAGAAGGGAATTTAAGTGGTTGCTTAGCTGCAACTAGCTTAGGAGCACTTGTCAAAGGAGTTACAAGAGGAGGATTCAGGGATAGCCTCCCGTGCATAAAATGAAAAGAATGTGCAAGGGCACACTCACACCACCAGAAATCAGCAGCAACAAAACCGGCAAAATAGTGTGAAAAAGTGGGTTTTTCTCTTCTTTCTAAGGAGGAAAGAAGAGAGTCCTAGAATACGCAAAAATACTTTGGATGCAAACAAGTATAGTATCAGTATCAAAATACGCATCCTAAACCCGTGTCTATGCAAGTGCATATCCTTAAAGCTCAAAGGCCTAAGGTCTAGGGTCGAGACTGCTCACTACTGGCTCCCCGGGGCTTTAGTAGTGAGACAGACTTGTTGGTCTTCGACCAAAGCCCTAAGAGGTGCAAAGAGGAGAGATAGAAAATTTAGACTCATGTGACTCTAGTGATCGCGTTGTGTGCGCGATAGCATGCAACAGGCGATAGCGATAAAACCTACATGCATTCTGCAAACAGATTAAAGTCACAATTTTTATTATGCTCTTTTTTTACTTAGTCTTTTCAAAAATGTAATAGAAAGAAGTAAAGTGACTGCTTTTTATGTATTTTGAAAGAATATGTGGTCTTGATATTATCTCCAAGACAGGGATCAACATGGTTTTTTGCGTGTTTTCCTGCTGATGCGAGAAAAATAGTAGAAATTTTTCTCGAGTCAGATCGTAAAGAAACTAGCAGGTAAATGCACTCCTAAGAGTGTATGCCTATATCATGCTGTTGCTAGTAAGAAAATATGTATTTTTGTATTTTTTAATTTTTTTAACTAATGAAATGCAACAATTCAAACTAAACTAGAGACTAAGGAAAGAGTACTTACAATGGTATGCATAATGAAAAATAGAAAAAGAAAACTCGCCTTCTTTCCTAAGATTACCCGTAGAGGTAAACCTGAAAAGAAGATAGAAAACAAAACAAAAACAAAACTAATTAAAACACTAAAAACAGTAATAATGGAGAATATAATTACAGTTACGCAAGGGAATGTTTTGGTGAATTAAAATGAAGCATAATATTACCTCCCCAGCAATGGCGCCATTAAAATAGTCATCATCTTTCTCAACATAGTTAATTAAGTTAATTATACTTAATTATGTGCAGAAGAAAGTAACTTAGGTCAACTTGAATATATCTCGATTAAGTAGTATAGGGTCAAGTTAATTTAACATTTTAGATTTTATTTCTTTTAACTGGTTGAGCCCAAGTCATTTGCTGGGAGGTATAACTTAATTAGAATTCACCATTAAGTCTAAGCTACTTATAGAAAGTATAATTAAATTTATTTTAAGAACATGAATTTTGCTTAATGATTTCAAATTAAAAGAATATGCAAAATTCTATAAGAAAACACATTTACACAAATGATCTTCTTTAACAACAAGTAAACATGTTTATTTCTTTTTATTTCAAGTGATTAAAGCAAGAAAAAGTAATTCTAATGGAAATATGCCTTATTACAACATTAAGCTCAAAAGGAATTAAAAATGCAAGAAATTAAACCACTATTTTTTTCTTCTTTATCTTCAGCCTCTTTCTTTCTCTTCTTCTTTTACCTTTCTCTCTTTTCTCTTTACTTATTTTTTTCTTAATCTTCTTCTTAATCTTTTTCGTTAATCTTTCTCGAGCTCTTTCTTATACAAGTCTTCTTTTCTTTCTTTCTTCTCTTCCTTACTCTGCCATTTCCCTTTAGCCCTTGTCTGTTCAACCTTCCTTTATCTCTATGAGCTCTCTCTTTCTTATCCTTCTCTTCCTTTCCCTTGCTTCTTCTCCTTCTCTTCAGTGCCTTAGCATCCTTTCCTTTTGAGCCCTTGTAGACCTTCTGAATCGAACCGGTCTAACTATTTAAACCAAAAATTAGGTTTTTAATTGGTGGCTTGGATCGATTGAGGATACACAGCACCCCTCTCAGGGTGGGACCGGACCTTCCTAGGTCCAAGCCTGGTTTTATTTAGTTTTGGTTTATTTCCGGTTCGCATAGTCTCGAGCCCATCCGGCTCACGGCCTCCCAGGCCCATGCACACACCCTCACGGACCCACATTCGCACACCCACAGGTGCACACACCCGAACACGAGCACTGCACGCACCCACACACACACACCCAATGCTTAGTTCATTTCCTTGCACCGTGTGCTGTCGACTGAGAAGCCCTTATCACAAATTCATTTTATACCCATGCGGCTGCTCCAGTCCTACTGAGGTGGGACTAAGTTTCCCCCTCCCAGCCCGAACTTCAAATGTCAATTCCAGCCAGCTCAGAGCTCTGTTCCAAGCAAGTAAAAGCTTGCTGGAAAGCTCTTGAGATGTTCTACATGGTTGAAGTGTCAATTTGAAACTCAGGGGAGGTTAAGCTCTTCGATTTGAAGGGCGAAGGTCCTAGGTTCACTACGTTCAAACTGGCTTGTAGAGGGAAGTTGTGGCTCTAAAGTCTTACAGAAGGACTTTGACTTCCAGATGGGGTATTGAAGAGATTTAGAGGGTAATTCTGCAGCTGTTGTTTGAGGAACTGAGCTCTCAGGAGCTTCAGGGAAGGTGCACAAGCTAAAAGCTTCTCCAGGGAACTTTAGAACTTCAATTCAATCTGTGAAAGGTCCTAACAGACAGCTAAAGTCCTATTGAATCAAATTAAACAACCTCTAGAGGTTGTTACAAATCCATCTGGGCAGGTTATTCATCTAAATCTCATCACAAAGCTACTGTCGCTAGTTTGGGTTCAAAAACAACCCAAACTAACAAAAATCAAATTCTACCATATAGTTGATCAGAGCTCATCCAAATCTTATCTAAATCATTCATAAACATCCCAGAAACAACTTGAACTTCTTAATTTATCTAGTTGAATCCAAAATCCAAGGATCAGACTTTAGTTTGACCAATTAGCCTCGAATTTTGACTTTCTGAATTTAACTATTTCAAAGGAAATTAAAGCCTTAAACATCTTCTCTTCAATCACAGGAACAGATTCAGACCCTTAGAAAGATGATTCAACAAAGGTTCCTAGGGTTCCAGGTCAGTCGCCTGAGCTTGAAGAGGAGTTTGTTCGTCAGGACAAACCACAGTTTATCACAAAGATTGACTGATAGGAATGGTATCAGGGTAAGTATCTAAAGCTTTTAGACCATTTGAATAAGGTTTGAAGCTAACTGTCAAACATCTCCAACTCTGTTAGAGTTGGAGAAGATGCATACCTAACAGAAGCTCCAAGCACTAAAACCTCAATTAAAATGTATCAGCATGATCGGTGTACTTCAAATTAGAGTTCTAAAGCTTCACGCTAAGTTCTACAGGCTAAAGAGCTTGTTTGACTCCCTGGAGCTCCGGTGAGTCCAATAAAAGGGGAAAATGTACAAAAATTGTGAATTTATGCCATTAATGATTCAAAAAACTTCCTGAGGCCACAAGGAACCTCAGGAACAAATTAATTTCATCAATTGTTCATTAAAGTGAAGATTAAACGCTGAATTCATATTACACAAGATTTGAGTTGAATTAGGCTCAGGACTTGTTTTCCCACTCAATTGAGTGGCGAAAACAAGTCAAAATATATTTGCGATGGTATATATGTGATTACGTAGCAATCATAGGCCTTAATTGATCTAAATTATGCTAGGACTTAGCATAAGTTAAGGTAATTCATGCATGCATAAGCATTATCTGCATCTTTACTGCTTTCCTTTAGCTATGCATAAAATAATGTTATAATGTGCTGATTAAGTGCATTATGTCAATTACAGGTAATAAGCTGGATCTGAAGCTAGATCAGGAATAATCAGTGTTGCAGTAGGACTGGAGTAGAAGACTTAGATTAGATATAGTGAATAATGATGTAAGGGAATTAATGTATGCTACTCTATTAAGTAGAAATAAAGTAGTAAATTATGAAGAGCTTAGGTCCATCCTAGCCTTAGGATAGCCTAGAGACTTCCCCAAGCCTTAGCCACCCTTAGATTAGGTCACAACACCCTCGGAAACCTTAAAACCCCAGTTCCAACCTTTATTTCGATGTCCAAATGAATTATAGGATGTCCAGAACCCTTAGCCAACTCCCGCACACCTTAAACCCACTTTTGCAGTGTTATTGGACGTCCAGACACTTTGTCAGACGTCCAATTTCTGCAGAATACCCATGATAGATTCTTGAATTCTTCCTGACTCTGATTGGATGTCTAGACAACAAGTCTGAACTTCTGATTTTTGAGTATAAGACGTCTGATTCCATTTTTAGACGTCTGGAACTGCTCTCCAGTTCCTATTTTGAGATTTAAGCCTTGATCTTGGATCTCTAGCACCCTAGACCCAATTCCAACCCCATAGGAACCTAAATTAAGGTACCCTAACCCTAGTACATCACCTCTAGACCTCCCTAATGACCTAATTAGGTCCTCACCAAACCCAATTGACTTAGATCATAGTCAATTACCATTACCTAAGCCAATTGGACTCATTGAGTCCAACTGAGCTCAGATCTCAACCCACACAAGTCTAATTGGACTTAGTGAGAGTTCAACTGACCTAAGCCCAACCTAATTGAGTTATTTCACTCCCAATTAAACTTGGGTTAAGTTTAATTGCAATTTCCCTTAGTAATTAGGGTTTGCAACAGTAATTCAAGGCATACACCTACCTAAACTCCTTAGGACCTAAGCTATATCACTTAGACACCGAGGGCACGACCACACACACACACACCCATTCACGCACTCCCACACATCTAGAGTTCTCTAGAACTCTCTTGAAGTGGCCCCACTCTTGGTTGCCAAATTTAGCAACCAAGAGTCATTCAATTCTTAGATCAACATTTTATGGATCTAAGAACCACCACCTCTCTCCATTTCCGACCACTCTTGGGACTCTCTCTAGAGAGTTCCACATTTCTCTAGAGAGACTCCCTTAGGTCTATAAAAAGACCTAAGGGGTGGCCATTTTCACCCATCCATTTTCTTGGCATTCATTCCACTTAGGCAAGCCACATTCGTCTCCACTCCACCTCCACGAGGAGCACCACCATGAAGGCCACCATCTCCACGCCAGGATGCTAGATCATCTCCCCAACCTCTCTCCAAGGGTCGGCCTAAGCACCATTGGCCGCTCCTCCTTCTTCTCTCAGCCACTCAAAGGCCATCGAAGACCACCTCCGAATGCCCTTCCTTTCAGCTAGATTAGTAACTTAGCTCTTCGTAGTTTTACTGCTTCTATTTACTGCTTAGTAGTATAGCTCTTTATTCTCCCCCAATGATGCATGCAAAATCCCCTTATAGATTCCTTTATGTGATCATTTTCTGTTAGCTAGATTTACATTTTCAAGCATTCCTATGCAAGCTTTCTTCTACATTCCTTATTGCAAACGCTTCTCTGAATGAATGAATAAAAGATATATTTTTATACATATCTCTATGTTTGAAATCACCACGAGCTTATTGGTTGCTATCCTTTTTTGTGTGATTCAAGTTGCATGTCTTTCACTTAAATATATTTGGCAACAAGCATGTCGATTCCGGAAAATATAGAAGATCTAACTATAAATGCATTTTCTGTAAGCAGCCACCACATCACTAGAATTGTGCGCATCGAAACTCACACTTTCACCTTTATGATCTATTTAACACAGGCGCACGTAATCAGAATTCACAATAGAAGTGGCAAAACATTAATACGAAGATTGGAAATCGATGTGTGATTTTAAATAAAGTAGAGTGATAAAAGATCGATTTCAGATTTGAACAAATGCCTCCTAGAGACGAACGATCGGAACTCAAAGTCTTGTTATTTTTATAAAATCATTTTTTTGAAAATGTTTTTGCACGACTATACTACAATTTCCGAAGACTTTAAAATGCACGAAAACGGCTTCTATCAAATGGTGTCGATGCCGGGGAGGCAACGGCATTTTTTTTTTATTTCGATCTTTTGAACTATCACTGACAAATCTTCCTCTACTTTGTTTTTGGATGTGCAGAACAACACAGGAAAAATGGGATCTGCGCACACAACAAGCATGGAAAAATATCCAGGTGCACATCATATCGATCTTAGTCTAGGTTTTATTTTTAACCCTAGAATTAGATTTCCTTCTAGCAATTTTATTTGAAAAAGTAAAAAAAAAAGCTTATTCATTTTAATGAAAAAAAAGTAAAAGAAAGGCTGGGTAGTTAGATTTCTTTTTGAATCCTAGGTTAGTTTGAAAAAGAAATTTTTTTTTTGAAAATCCTTTGAAATAAAAATCCTTTTTGAAAAAATTTTTTGCAAAAGTTTTTGAAAAGAAGAAAAATATATATTTTTGGTCGAAAGTTTGGATTTCAAACTCAAAGACTCTTTAAAAGCTTTTCCACCATTCTCATTTTCGACCAAGGTTCAAAGTCTGTTTTTAAAATTCGATTGCCGAAAAATAATAAACAAAAAAATCTGAAATTCTAACTAGATCTTCATGTTCAAACCATCTTTCAAATGGCACCATTCTTCTAAAAAAATTTTAAGTATAAGATTTTAAAAAATTCGCGAAGTGCAAGGGGATCAGATTGACCCAGATCTGAGATTTTTCAAAATTCAGAAAGCAATTTTGAGCAATCTATGAATCAGTTTTGACTAAAAATGGTGGGGTTTAAAAGCTGATCTCATTGGATTTATGTTCCATATTTTTTATGAATTTTTTAAAGTCATTTGATACTGTTTCAAAGTGAAAAACCGATCAGGGATCAAAATTCCAGACCTAACCCTCAGACATTCAAAAATCTCTAGAAATTCGATTGAAATAGTAACAATTCGGTAAAAATATTCTCTGAAAAGATAATTGAAAAATAAATATGGTTGCCAAATTTCAAGTTAATTGGATTCCAATTTTTGTCAGAAAACTAATTGTATTCTTTGTAGTCTGCTGAAAAAAAAAAACAAAAGAACAAAACCCTAGAATTGCATGAACCCTAGGTTACACCTTTAGGGTTACATTTTAGAGACCACATTTAGGCTAACCTTGACTTAGTCAAGTCTAGTACTTAGCTGGTAAGCTTAGTCACCTTATGGGCCACTCACCAAAAACCCCAACAGAAGAAAAATGGGCTAAAAATCAAGTCTAAAACATGAAATAAACATGAATTCGTTGTCGTACTACTGGGTGTTTTCAACCTCTTGGCTGGGTTAGCCGAGAGGTGGGAATCACTTTCAGTCGGTTGTACGATGAATTTTCTTCAGGAATTAGAACTTAAAGTGAAAAATCTGGTCAGTTGATTCATAAGGACCATCTAATTGACAGGGCCTTAGCCTTGTCTGGCTTAGCTACACCAACCTAGGGGTTGGGTGGTGTATGCAAAGAAGGAGGTCACCTAGACCTCAACTGGTTGGACCTTGGGAGCCACTCCCAAGGAGGCAGGTCACCTCGCCAGGACCATCTTCTCCCTCCACTTCTTTTATGCCCAAAGCCACAATGGTTAATCCTGGACCTGGACCTAGATCGGGTCAGGATATTGATAATCTGGACCCGATGGCTCGTCTAGAAGCCTGGGTGGTTGAATCTGAGGAGAGGCATCGACAGAGCATGGATTGCATTTTGACGGCGCTTGACAGAATGCAGCACCCATCGCAAGGAGAACAACTGTGGGATTTCTATGATCTAGCCACACCAATTGTCGCACCTTTAGTCAGAATTCCCACAGGAGAAGATGCGTTTGAGCTCAAGCCTAATGTGATCGGGTTGATCAGCACTCACTTCTATGGAAACTCAAGCAAAGATCCGTTTCAGCACCTAGAAGACCCGAGTCGACTAGCAGAAACAATTCGACCCAGGAACATTGATCTTGGGATTGTTCTAATGAAGCTTTTCCCATTTTCTCTAAGGGACAAAGCTTCATACTGGTTCAAGACCATTGGGAAGCCAATTGGAGCCTGGCCAGAATTATGACATGAATTCCTGCAAAAGTTCTTCCCAATTGGTCGAATGAATGCGATGAGGTGTGCGATCACGACTTTCTCCCAAGGAGCTGGGGAGAAGTTGCATGAAGCCTAGGATCGTTTCATGACCTTCTCCGGAAATGCCCGCACCATGGTATACCCAGATGGCACCTTGCTAAAATCTTTTACCATGGGCTGGATGACACACATCGGTATCTGGCCGATGCATCTAGTGGTGGGAATTTTCTCCCGAAAGACGAGAACAGTGCTTTTGAGTTGTTCGAATCTTTAGAGAACTCGATGTATGGCGCATCCATGAACCAGTTCCAGCAGCCTGGTCAGTAGTGGATTGGTGTCCATGAGGCTTACACTGAGTCTATTCGAGTCGACATGGATATCATCGTCAAGCAGCTGGATAGAATAAACCTGAATGAGAAAAAGATTAACCAAATTAGTCAGGGTCAATCTAACCTGAACTCTGCTATTCCAAGACCCTCCTATGCACCTCGAGCTCCCCCTACTCGAGTTAATCTACTCACTCGGGATGCATCTTCACCTTATTTATGAGATCTAGCATATGAGGATCCCATAAACAATCCATATCTGGCACCTTACGAAAAGGGTTACGCACCACACATAAATTATAATACATATCCCCTTGATGGATATACGTCTCAGACATCTTCAACCTACGAGGATGTCAATGCTATCCAAGGATACGGGCGTAATAACTTGTATTTAGAGGCGTATAACCCTTGTTGGCACCAGCATCCGAACTTCTCCTGGTCTGGTAATTAACAGAGACCACATCAAGATCCTCACTACTAGACTAGGCAATACGGGAAGGCGCAAAACACGTACCCTAGGCAGCAGCCATTCCCGTATCAGCAACAACAACCCTATTCTTTATACTAGCTGCTGCACCAAGCTTCCAGTTACCCTCAAAAGCGGGTTGACCCTTTGGAGGCACTGAAAGAGGAGCTGCAAGAATCGATGAGGAAATCTACATAGGATAGCTTGCAGATTATGAAGGATATGGCTGACCAGATATAAACTATACAGAACACGCAAAACCAGTTGTTGCAGGAGCATAGGACTCAAGGAGCCTTGCCCTCCCAACCCGTCCCGAATCCTCGATATGTGCTGAACCAAGGCGCCCTGGCTAGGTTTCAAGCACCACAGGGATAGGGACACGCCATATTACAGGTGCCTCCTGCACCACCTGGTTATGCTCAAGGGTAGATGCCTTTGCAGAACCCCGCATACTCTGCCCCTTCTGCTCCCCCACCACCTCATGGACAGCAAGCTGATGCAAATGCTATCTCTTTGAGGAGAGAAAGGAAGACATTCGACCCAGCACATAGGCAAGTGGGTCCTGACTTTTCTCACCCTTCGCCGCAGGCAAGTTTGACTCCATCTTAGGAGCCACCTACGGTAGACAAGGGTAAGAGGCCACTTGACCCTGAGATTCTTGTCCCTTTTCCCGAGGCTCTGACGCGGAATGTAGTAAGAAAAAAGGACACACGGAATTTTGAGGACCTGAAGTCAATGTTTAAGGAAGTACATATTCAGGTCCCTCTCCTTGAGGCATTTGATCACATCCCTACTGTCGCTAGGTTCTTCAAGGACTATTGTACCTCGAAGTGACAACCTATAATTGGACGACAAGTGGTACTGTCAAAAGAAGCTAGTGCCATGATTCTAGCTGACTTGCCACCGAAAAGGAAAGACCCTGGTATCCCACTCATATCCTACTTCTTGCAGGATTCTCCATTTGATCGGGCCCTTCTAGATCTGGGTTTTTCCATCAACCCAACTCCTATTATCGTATTTGATCGATTTTGATTTGGGGTGTTAAAGCCCACCTCGGTCACGATTTAGCTGGCTGATAGATCAGCAAAAACACCGAGGGGGGTGGTTGAGAATGTGATCGAAAAAGTCTGCGGATTCTGCTTTCTCATAGATTTTTTTGTTCTCGATATGGAAGTTCGTCCTAATCTCCAAGATGCACCAATTATTTTGGGTCGCCCATTTCTAGCGACAGCCCGAGCAAACATTGATTGTGCATCCAGGTGTATGGAGATAGCCCTAGGTAATGAGCAACGTTGACTTGACATATTCAGGGCAACAAGAAATTTTGACTGTGATCGCATAGAGGAGAATGGTGAAGACGAAGATTTGGCATATTATAGTAACATTGGGCTCCTTTGTGACAACATAATGTCGCATTCGTCTGCACTAACAGGGTTCTCGGACCTCGATCCACACGGGACTGAGACCATTGCAATACACTATCTTCCTGAGGATCTGACTGTTTAGGGTTTGCTTTTGACCACAGCACCCCTGAATCTAGCTATCCTGATCCACACATTGCTGAATCGCCCCTATTATTGCAGGAAGACATGCCCAAGGCTAACGAGTTTCCCATTAATGCAGTCACAACTGATTATTTCATAGGAAGTGAATCAGCAGGAATTCATGTGCATACGGATCAGTTGATTCCTACCCTCGAGTTTGCTCCTCCCACTTCCATTTCTGACTTTGACCCACCCGTGATCGAATTGAAGCCCTTACCTGACTCAGTTAAGTATGTGTTCTTGGGCGAAAGTGAGACATACCCAATCATTATCAATTCCCACTTAACCCAAGAACAGGAGCATCAATTGATTTCTATGCTACAAAACTAGAGGGTTACTATAGGGTGGAGTATTGCTGATCTCCACAGTATTTGACCCTCGTATTGCACTCATCACATTTACATGGATGAGGGGGTGAAACCTTCGAGACAACCTCAAAGATGGCTAAACCTCAATATGCTAGAGGTTGTTAAGAAGGAGATCATCAAATGGCTAGATGTAGGTATTGTATACCCAATCTCAGACAGCCAATGGGTGAGTCCGATCCTGATAGTACCCAACAAAGTAGGACTCTACGTTGTGAAAAACGATAAGGGTGAATCCATCCCGACCCGCACTGCGACATCTTGGCGGGTCTGCATCGACTATAGGAAACTGAACACGGCTACACAGAAGGATCACTTTCCTTTGCCTTTCATTGATCAAATCTTGGAATGGTTGGCCAGACACAATTTCTTTTGCTTCCTGGATGGATACTCCGGGTATAATCAAGTATCGATTAGCCCGGAAGATCAAGACACGACCACATTCACATGCTCCTTTGGAACATTCACTTTCAAGCGGATGCCCTTTGGCCTCTGCAACGCACTAGCGACATTTCAGCATTGCATGATGGCCATCATCTCTGACATGATTGGGGACTATGTGGAGGTATTCATGGATGACTTCTCCATTTTTGGAGATGATTTTGCATCTTGTCTTGATAACCTCACCAAGATCCTGAAACGATGTATTGAGGTAAATCTAGTACTATCCTGGGAGAAGAGCCATTTCATGGTGAGGGATGGCATAGTACTAGGACACATGATCTCTAAAAATGGACTCGAGGTCGATTGAGCTAAATCTGAGATTATTTCCCACTTACCGCCACCTAGCTCAGTCAAATAGATCAGATCATTCTTAGGTCACGTCGACTTCTATTAGAGATTTATATGCGATTTCTTGAAAATTGCATGACCTTTGACAAATCTCCTTGTTGCTGATGTCCCATTTGAATTCGACACCTCGTGTCTCAGCACCTTCGAGACTTTACGAAGCACTGTCTCTGATTCCCCGATTCTCCAACCACCCGAATGGTCGCTCGATTTCGAGATGATGTGTGACGCTTTTGACTTTGCTGTCGGTGTTGTTTTTGGCCAGCGTCGGGAAAAACAACCCTTTGTCATATACTATGCTAGCAAGATGCTGAATGAGGCTCAGCGCAATTATACTATCACTGAAAAAGAACTTCTAGTAGTAGTATTCGGGTTGAAGAAATTCAGATCTTACTTATTAGGGTCCAAAGTTATCATCTTCACTGACCACTCTGCCCTCCGGCATTTGTTGACAAAGAAGGATGCCAAACCACGGCTCATCAGATGGATCCTTCTATTGCAGGAATTTGGTATTGAAATCTATGATAAAGCCAGAAAGCAGAATGTTGTGGCAGATCACCTATCTAGACTGGACCCATGCCACATTCCTTATTCCCTGCCTATCCACGAGCAATTTTCGGATGAATCTCTTTTGGTAGTTCATTCTGTCGAGTTCCCCTGGTACGCGGATATCGTGAACTACCTTGCCATAGGCAAGATTCCCACGAACCTATCCAAGGACCAGAAACTCAAATTTATTGCAGAGGCCAAATCTACCTCTAGGATGACCCACTTCTCTTTTGCATTGGAGTGGATTAGATTATTCGAAGATGCATCCCAGATTCTGAGATCCCTAGTGTGTTATCTTTTTGCCACAATGATGCTTGTGGTGGTCATTTCTTGAGACGGAAAACCGCTGCAAAAATTTTGCAGTCAGGATTTTTCTGGCCAACTATTTTTAGAGATACTCGAATATGCCCAACATTGCAAACGATGCCAGTCGATCGGTTCTATGACCAGGAGAGACATGATGCCACTCCAGTCCATCATGGTTGTAGAAGTGTTCGACGTCTGGGGCATCAATTTTATGGGCCCTTTTTCGAACTCACATGGCTTCGAGTACATATTACTACCCGTTGACTATGTCTCGAAGTGGGTCAAGGCCATCCCAGCTAGACGAGCTGATCATATGACCATCGTTTCCTTTGTACGGTAATACATCTTCGCGAGATTTGGAATACCCCGCGCTTTGATTAGAGATGGGGGAAGCCACTTCATCCACACCAACTTCAGGTCATTATTAAAGAAATACAGGGTTCTTCATCGTATAGCCACCCCGTATCACCTGCAGACTAATGGGCAGGCTGAAGTGTCTAACCGTCAGATCAAGTTGATTCTTCAGAAACGGTTAGACCAAACAGGAAGGACTGGTCTGATAAATTAGTTGATGCACTCTGGGCATATCGGACTGCATACAAGGCCCCACTCGGAATGTCACCATATCATATGGTATATGGCAAGGGCTGTCACCTTCCTATAGAGCTGGAACACCATGCCTTTTGGGCGGTGCGAAAATGTAACCTTGACCTCAATGCAGGAGGTCAAGAAGGGAAACTCCAACTCAGCAAATTAGAAGAGATCCGGTGGGAGGCCTATGAGAACGCATTGATATACAATGACAAGACCAAGGCCTTTCATGACCGCCACATTCGGAGGAAAACATTCATGCCTAACCAGCAAGTCTGGTTGTTTGATTCACGATTAAAACTATTCATAGGGAAGCTCAAATCCAAGTGGACTGGCCTGTATGTTGTGATTCAGCCATATCCTAATGCTGTAGTCCAGATCAGGGACCCAAAATTTGGGCATATATCTATCATAAATGGCCAGCACCTCAAGCCATTTTTGGCCCAGGAACCTCCTCCACTTGACGAGATAGTTCGTCTTATTGAGGACAAGTGATTGAATTCTCTCCCAGCTGGAGGCATTAAACTCAACACATTCCACATATCTATAGCATACTAACAGGTTGGCCGATGATGAAAGTTAAAATTTCAAGAGCAATTCCATGTGATTTCTATGCATTTACTCCCTGCTATATTTACTTTGTTTTACATTCGTGCATGAGGACATGTAAGAACTTAGGCATGGGGGGGTAGATACAACAAAACTGAAAATTTTTATGCCAACATTTAAGAAAATCTTAGAGCTGCATGTAAAACATACTTTAGGACGCTAAATAAAAGAACAACCGAATCCACCTCCAATGCTCGCATTGGAGCTAGAAATCGTCCGCAACAGCCATTTCTAACTCACCCTCTCACCTTGTGTTCTAAATTTAGGGTCAAGCTGAATGTAACCCGATACGGGAATTTCATGAAGTACAAATATAAGAGGTCACTTGTTTACAGCATATATACATATTGCATTCATGAATAAGATTATTTTAGTAAGAGAATGCATTAGGGATTTTATCCTCTAGTTGATTCCTGTAATCTGGAATCCAGAATAAATTTTCACACATATGTAGAATTTGCAATGGATTCATGGTGAAGGCTGATAAACGTCTTTAATCTATCGAGAAGAAGCAATGCTTTTTTTCCTGAACCCCTGGACAGTGTTTTGGGAGTCAAGCGGATTTTCCTCCAAGAATCCACCAAATAGTGTGAGATGAGAGTAGAGTGTACTGGTGCTCTAAGATTAGTACAAGGAATCTGGAGTCCTAGATAATTAGGTGATGATACTCTGAGATTAGACATAGTTTTTGCTCTCGGTTCCTGTGTATACATTTTGTGTGAAATTTTGAGAGCCACCAAATAAGGCAAATATGTGAAGAGCGAGTTTTCATAAAACTAGGCTAAGGTTGATGGTTACGACCATTCTTTACGGAATCCTCGGCTGAAGGAGGGTATTGATGTCAAGGTCAGAAATACACCGTCCTATTCATCTCTTCCGGTGTCGTGAGTAGGCACTGCCAGCAAATAAGCCACTCAATGTCTCTTGAGTACCACCAATCCCTAATAATGCCTCCTTAATAAAGTTCATGGATGTGTGCTAGTTGTGTATATGTTAAAAAAAATGATTAAAAAAAAAGAACTGAAAAAGAAAAATAATAGAAAAAGAAGAAAAAATAAAAAAAAGAGTTTGCGAATATTTAGTGTTTATTTCAGTTGCATTAATGCAATACCACCGAATAAATTTGAGATCCACCAAATATGGCCTTAACCCACCTTTCTTGTGTTTTTGACCACCCGAATACTGGTTGAGGAATTCCGACTTAGTGTTAGGGTTATGGGAACTCAACTAAAGTGTTAATGCCAAGTGAGATCACCAAATATAGATCATATATGTGAATCTGGTGAGGTTGTGAGCTCTAAGAAAAAGAAAGAAAAGAAAAGGAAAAAGGGAAAGAGAGAATGAATACAAAGGAATCAGAAGAAAGCATAGTTTTTCTCGTCTTTCTCTGAGTGAGTTACCTGATAGTTCGGGAATCTAGATTCTGTAGCACTAATTTGTATGTAGCACCAGTCGAGAGTGAGCCACCAAATATATAATCTTTCCCCTCAGAGATTCTATACCTAAGCCTAAAGTCGGGGTGAAATTCATAGAATATTTTGAATACCCCGCGGGAAGAAGTCCGCCTATCCTGCTAGAATTTTACTAGGGGTCAAGTATAGGCTTTAGAGGTGAATCAGTTTTTCAGTCGAATCCGTTGCAAAAGCTACATAGCTGCACTTTCACGATTGTCTGGATTTCTAAAGCATAGGATGGAAACAAAAAGGAGAAAAATCTCTAGGCATACACTTGATAAAATAATCAATCCCTTAGGGACCCTTGCTGTGAATAATTTAGTCTTACATTTGCTAGGGACTAACAAGATTTAGGCATGGGGATATGATTGCGCAGCAATCATAGGTCTTAATTGACCTAAATTAGGCTAGGACTTAGCATAAGTTAGGGTAATTCATGCATGCATAAGCATTATCTGCATCTTTACTACTTTCCTTTAGCTATGCATAAAATAATGTTATAATGTGCTGATTAAGTGCATTATGTCAATTATAGGTAGTAAGCTGGAGCTGAAGCTAGATCAGGAATAATCAATGTTGTAGTAGGACTGAAGTAGAAGACTTAGATTAGATATAGTGAATAATGATGTAAGGGAATAAAGGTATGCTACTCTATTAAGTAGAAATAAAGTAGTAAAATATGAAGAGCTTAGGTCCATCCTAGTCCTAGGATAGCATAGAGACTTCCCCAAGCCTTAGCCTCACTTAGATTAGGTCACCGCACCCTAGGAAACCTTAAAACCCTAGTTCCAACCTTTATCTGGATGTCCAAATGAATTATAGGATGTCCAGAACCCTTAGCCAACTCCCGCACACCTTAAACCCACTTTTGCAGTGTTATTTGACGTCCAGACACTTTGTCAGACATCCAATTTCTGCAGAATACCCAAGATAGAACCTTGAATTCTTCCTGACTCTGATTAGATGTCCAGACAACAAGTTTGGACTTATAACTTTTAAGTATAAGACGTATGATTCCATTTTTATAAGACGTCTGATTCCATTTTTGGGCGTCTGGAACTGCTCTCCAGTTCCTGTTTTGAGATTCAAGCCTTGATCTTGGATCTCTAGCTCCCTAGACCAAATTCCAACCCGATAGGAACCTAAATTAAGGTACCCTAACCCTAGTACATCACCTCTAGACCTCCCTAAGGACCTAATTAGGTCCTCACCAAACCCAATTGACTTAGATCATAGTCAATTACCATTACCTAAGCCAATTGGACTCATTGAGTCCAATTGAACTCAGATCTCAACCCACACAAGTCCAATTAAACTTAGTGAGAGTCCAATTTTACTAAGCCCAACCTAATTGAGTTATTTCACTCTCAATTAGGTTCACACTCATTCAATTAAGCTTGGGTTAAGTTTAATTGCAATTTTCCCTTAGCAATTAGGGTTTGCAACCCTAATTCATGGCATACACCTACCTAAACCCCTCAGGACCTAACCTATATCACTTAGACACCTAAGGCACGACCACATACACACATACACACACACCCATTCATGCACTCCCACACATCTAGAGTTCTCTAGAACTCTCTTGAAGTGGCGCCACTCTTGGCTGCCAAATTTAGCAACCAAGAGTCATTCAATTCTTAGATCCACTTTTTATGGATCTAAGAACCACCACCTCTCTCCATAGCCAGCCACTGATGGGACTCTCTCTAGAGAGTTCCACACTTCTCTATAGAGACTTCCTTAGGTCTATAAAAAGACCTAAGGGGTGGCTATTTTCACCCATCCATTTTCTTGGCATTTATTCCACTTCGGCTAGCCACATTCATCTTCACTCCACCTCCATGAGGACCACCACCATGAAGGCCACCATCTCCACAATAGGATGTTGGATCATCTCCCCAACCTCTCTCCAAGGGTCGGCCTAAGCACCATTGGCCGTCCCTCCTTCTTCTCTTAGCCACTCAAGGGCCATCGGAGACCACCTCCGAATGCCCTTCCTTTCTGCTAAATTAGTAACTTAGCTCTTCGTAGTTTTACTACTTCTATTTACTGCTTAGTAGTATAGCTCTTTGTTCTCCCACAGTGATGCATGCAAAATCCTCCCATAGATTTCTGTATGCGATCATTTTCTGTTAGCTAGATTTACATTTTCAAGCATTCCTCTACAAGCTTTTCTCTACATTCCATGTTGCAAACACTTCTCTGAATGAATGAATAAGAGATATATTTTTATACATATCTCTATGTTTGAAATCACCATGAGCTTATTGGTTGCCATCTTTTTTTGTGTGATTCAAGTTGCTTGTCTTTCACTTATATATATTTGGCAACAAGCATGTCGATTTTGGAAAATATAGAAGATCTAACTATAAATGCATTTTCTGTAAACAGCCACTACATCACTAGAATTGTGCGCACCGAAACTCACACTTTCATTTGTGTGATCTATTTAACACACGTGCATGTAATCAGAATTCATAATAGAAGTCGTGAAACTTTAGTATGAAGATTGGAAACCAGCGTGCGATTTTATATAAAGTAGAACGATAAAAGAGCGATTTGAGATTTGCACAAACGACTCCCAGAGACGAACGATCGGGACTCAAAGTCTCACTATTTTTACAAATCATTTTTTTGACGATGCTTTTGTGTGACTATACTATAATTTTTGACGACTTTAAAATGCATGAAAATGGCTTCTGTCAATATGTAGTTCATTAATGATTTAAACTTCTCTTGAGCTACCATTGACAACGAGCTCAGGAGCTTAATTAAAATTGGGTGTTTAAGTTATAGGGGGTAATTACTTAAATTAATGTCAGGATTAGGGCCCTTAGGTGATAAATAAATGGTGGAGGACCCAGTGGAGGTGGAAATAGCTCAACTACTGCTACCTTGGACAACAGGAGCAGTTAGTGGAGGTGGAGTTGGTTTAGTCGATTAAATGGTCAGTTGAGTAATTAAGGATGATAGAAATGTTCATGGAAGGTGTGAGAAGGTGAACGGTGACTTAAAAAGAAAAAAGAATTGCTCCTGACAAGCTCACGGAGCTCACTGGAGTTGAGGAAGATGAGTGAAAAACTAACATTACAACTACCTATCTACCTAACTAACTATCCTAACTAAACTACTTACCTAACCTACTATTACCTAGACAATGGGGATAGGAGATCTCTGTCATTGGCTCACAACGGAGGAGGAAATCAGAGGGTTGGCGAAAGAGCCTGGTGGGCGGTTGTGAGGTGAAGCAGAGGAGCTCCTAATCAGTACTTGTGTCAGAAGACTAGGCTGACTTCGGTGGAGGTCCAAAGGGATCGAAGATGGATGGAGGAAGATGGATGATGCGGAGGAAGGTCACCGGAGTTTAGAGAGAATAGCTTATCGAGTTAGCTCAGTGAAGAAGAGGGAAGGGTGCAAACTTGGTGAAAATCGAGGGTGTGGAGGGATATTTATAAGTGGCGGCGGCTGAGATGGAGGTGGAATCTAGACGAAGAAGTGGCTAGGAGTGGAGTAACCACCGGCATCTTCTCCGATGCCGGTGAGGTTATCTCTGATAGAGGATCTAAAGATATAATATGTATGGCTATCTACGTGCAAACAAACCTAATCACAATGTTAGTAATAACAAAAAGATTTGCACAAAATACAATTAAACCACAAAGTTTATAGTGGTTCCGCTCCCTTGGGTACTCCACTACCTAAGCCTCCCAGCTTAGGATTTTTAACTCGATTCTCTCAACCCTGAGAGAATCAATTTACTAACCGAGGTAATTAATGGGTTACCTCAACCCAAGTACAATAACAGGTTTGTTACAACCCAACGAGCAAATGCTCAAATACAAAAGAAGTACAGGTGTAAGAAAGACTAACCTTACAATTAAGTTCCTAAGCCTCTCAACAATATATAGAATAATATTATCGATTTGAGTGCTTAGAAAGAACGTGATTCACTTCATAGATGCGTAAAAAAAATGCGTCGTTGAGCTTGCAAGAATACCATGAGAGTGGATGGCAAGTTTCTTTCTCTCTTGTGAATATGGTGGGAATTTGAAATTCTAGCTCTAGGATTTTCTCTTCTCTTTTCTTGTGTCTCTTGTATGCAAACAAAGAGTCTTAGGGTCATTTTATAGAGTTTAGGACCTAGGATACTCGTCTACTAGACGTTGGGAATTAATTCCCAACGTTCACATTGTTGGAATTAATTTTCTAGCCATTCAGTTTTGAGCCAACGGCTACCTGGTACCGGTACTAAAGTACTTGTACTAGTACTCATTGGTTCCAGATTTCGGTTTCAAATTCTTAGCACAAATCTGTAACCTACTTGTACTAGTACTGATCATTAGTACCAGTACTTGTTACCTCCAGTACCGGTACTGATCATGAGTACCGGTACTTGCAAGGTATAGGTTTGTTTCTTAACAAAACCTAAACCTGTAACTCACATGTACCAGTACTAAACTTTAGTACCGATACTTGTGGGTTAACAAGTACCTTTTTTAAGTGATTTAATCCATTACGTACTTTGAAAATGAATGCCATATAAATCCTAATTTATCTCTAATTGATTTTTATGATCTAAGTTAAATTCTTTATTAAGAGGCATATACAATCTATAAAAATAAAATTTAAACTAAAGAAACTAAAGTCGAAGATGATCTTCTTCTTCTCGACTCTTCCTTATCATCTTGCCTCCTTCTTATCATGATCTTCTCCTTTCTATCAAGCCTCCATCATTTCCTGTTTGCCTTACTTCTTTACCTAAATCTAAGAAAACACTTAATTGCAAACATTAATCCATAATAATTTTGTTAACACCGAAACAAGATGTGGAATAAGGTTCCTGCAATCTCTCCCTTTTTGGTGCTGACAAAACTATCTTGCAAATAGATAATTAAAAATTTAACAATGTTATATGAAGGTAAAATTTTGATTTTAATCCTCCCCCTTAATATAAGCTCCCCCTAAAAATATTACTATTTGCCCTTTATCTTTCTCCCCCTTTTTGTTAATCACAAAAAAATGAAGAAATATTATACCATAAACTTTACCAATGGTAAAATGATGAATGTGGGTACCAAGCTCCATTAGGCCATCGTTCTTGATCTTCATTCAACCAATAGAAAGGTTGAAATGTTTCGTTGTGTGCCTTGAACACCCATTGATCTCTTTGATCTATTCCTGCAAAATAAATATTTTTTCTAGGTACCCATTTTCTTGTGGGTCCTTGATGGTTAGTACCTTTCAAATCCTTAGGTTTATATATCATTTTAGTGTTAGATCTATAATTCTTAGGATTCTTGACCTTTTGATAAATCCATGCATGTTTAGGTGCATGTGATTTATTTTGTGTGTTCTTATTATTGAACTTGGCTTTTAAATTATTACAAAATTCCTTATCCAGCCTAGTTGTTTTTAACTTATTCAAAGTGTCCTCAAAGTGTTCATAAATATCTTCTAATTCTACTATTTTTGCATGTAATTGATTGTTAGTTTCTTTGGACATTTCTATTTCTATTTCTAAACATGACTTTTCTAATTCCAATGTTTGGTAATTATTCTTTAAAACTTTATTTTCTTTTTTAAATGACCTAGCTTTATGATATAGCTTTTCATATGCTTCTAATAATTCTTCAAATGAAAAATCAGGGTTTACCTCGTTGTTCGTATCTTCTGAAGTTGCCACCAAGCAAAGATGTGCGACCTCGTCTTCGGATTCTGATTCACTGGAGTCGGTGTCCATGTCGGAGTCCCTATCATCCCATGTTGCTTTAAATGCTTTCTTTTTCTTCTTCTTCTTGAGCTCCTTTATTTCTTTCCTATTGTCCTCCTTGTTTACGGGGCAATCCTTTCGTAGATGACCCTTTCTCTTGCATTCATAGCAAACAATATCAGATGAAATTTCATTCACTTTCTTACCTTGCTTTTGAAGAAATTTCTGTAACTTTCTTGTGAGTATATTCATCTCTCCACCTTCAGATTTCGAGGTGCTTGAATCCGAGTCCTCCTTGATTGCTCTAAAAGCAATGCTCTTCTTCTTACTTGTCGCCTTCTCCTCATTCTTCTTCATATTCTCCAATTGGACTTCATATGCCATGAGGCTTCCAATTAGATCATCCAAGGAGAGAGTAGAAAGGTCTTTCACCTCTTGGATGGCTATGGTCTTTGGAGACCAATTACTTGTAAGTGATCTTAAAACCTTTCTTACAAGTTGCTCTTCTTTTAGCTTGATTCCAAAATTCTTCATGGGGTTCACGATCTCTCCAAACCTCGTGTACATATCTTTGATTGACTCTCCTTTCGTCATCTTGAAACACTCATATTCTTCTGTTAGAATAGAAATATGGGTTTCTTTAACCTTACTCGTACCTTCATAGGTGACCTCAAGAGTGTTCCAAATTTCATATGGGGATTCGCATGCCGAAATTCTGTTGAACTCTTCTCTTGACAACGCACAATAAAGTGCATTCATCGCCTTCACGTTTCCCGCTGTCCTTTTCTTTTATTCTGTAGTCTAGACAGCACCTTCTTGTAGCTCCTGATCCATGTACTTCTCTTGGATAAGCATCCATGAGTCCTCATCCATGGCCTTGAGGAAGATTTGCATCCTCCTCTTCTAGTATCCATAGTCCATCCCATCAAAGTAGGGAGGACATGTGGATGACTGTCCTTTGGTGCGCTTGACTGGAGATGCCATTGCGAAAGAGAATTGTTACTTCTTTTCGCAACCCACTCTGATACCACTTGATTGAGGATCTAAAGATATAATAAGTATGGCTATCTACGCACACACAAACTTAATCACAATTTTAGTAATAACAAAAAGATTTGCACAAAATACAATCAAACCACAAAGGACACAAAATGTATAGTGGTTCCCCTCCCTTGGGTACTCCACTACCTAAGCCTCCCAACTTAGGATTTTTAACCTGATTCTCTCAACCACGAGAGAATCAATTTACTAACCAAGGTAATTAACGGGTTACCTCAACCCAAGTGCAATAACGAGTTTGTTACAACCCAACGAGAAAATGCTCAAATACAAAACAAGTGCAAGTGTAAGAAAGACTAATCTTACAACTAAGTTACTAAGCCTCTCAACAATATATAGAATAATATTACTGATTTGAGAGCCTAGAAAGAATGTGATTCGCCTTGTAGATGCGTAAAAAAAACATGTCGTTGAGCTTGCAAGAATACTATGAGAGTGGATGGCAAGCTTCTTCTTTCTCTCTTGTGAATATGGTGGGAATTTGAAATTCTAGCTCTAGGATTTTCTCTTCTCTTTTCTTGTGTCTCTTGTATGCAAACAAAGAGTCCTAGGGTCATTTATAGAGTTTAGAACCTAAGATACTCGTCCACTAGATGTTGGGAATTAATTCCCAACGTTCGCATTGTTGGAATTAATTTTCTAGTTGTTCAGTTTTCAGCCAACGGCTACCTGGTACCGGTACTAAAGTACCTGTACTAGTACTCATTGGTTCCAGATTTGGGTTTCAAATTCTTAACACAAATCTGTAACCCACTTGAACCGGTACTGATCATTAGTACCGATACTCGTTACCTTTAGTACCGGTACTGATCATGAGTATCGGTACTTGTAGGGTACAGGTTTATTTCTTGACAAAACCCAAACCTGTAACTCACATGTACCGGTACTAAACTTTAGTACCGATACTTGTGGGTTAACAAGTACCTTTTTTAAGTGATTTAATCCATTATGTACTTTGAAAACGAATGCCATATAGATCCTAATTTATCTCTAATTGATTTTTATGATCTAAGTTAAATTCTTTGTTAAGAGGCATATACAATCTATAAAAATAAAATCTAAACTAAAGAAACTAAAGTCGAAGATGATCTTCTTCTCCTTGACTCTTCCTTGTCATCTTGCCTCCTTATCATGATCTTCTCCTTTTCATCAAGCCTCCATCATTTCCTGCTTGCCTTGCTTCTTTACCTAAATATGGAAAAACACTTAATTTCAAACATTAATCCATAATAATTTTGTTAACACCAAAATAAGATGTGGAACAAGGTTCCAACAATCTCCAACCCTAAAATAGGATTATAGCATCATCCAGACTAGTAGATGAAAAGGAGATGGTGAGCACAAGCTCTAAGAGCTTGGAGAAGAAGGAATGACGTCGGATGTGTGGCGATTAGGCGATGGATGCACCTCTTGTCGTCGGCCGTCCAGACAGTTGAAGAAGGAAAGAAGAAGTTTCAGGGACTTGTTCGTAGTGAAAATTGAGAACCTAAATGAAGAATAAGGACCTGATTGAAATATTTTTAAGGACTAAAATGTAAACTCAGGTTTCAAGGTTTATTTTAGTTTAAATCTTTCTCAACTTTTTATATATGATTATAAATAAGACAATTATTATATTTAGACCTTGAATTTACATTTTTGACCTTTTTAGATTAATTTATTTAATTAAGTAATGTTACTTAAGTTATTACATATGTATATATTATACTTAAACTAGTTAACACATTAATTAAATGAATTATTGATAATATTTCTAGTCCAATTATTAATTAAATTATTAATAATACTAATTGGATGATAATATAGCATTTTTAACTTATTTTAAGGTCCTTTACTATTTATCCCTTATTTAATAATTAACCCATATATTTACATATTTCTAGCTAATTAACTAGGAAGACTAGTTAATTAGGGGTAATTAGAGATCATGATGAGCTTCTCATCATGAACCCAACCCACAACCCTCAATGCTAGACCAGCCACATCCTGAAGAGGTTGTTGATTTTGTTCATTACTAGCCTCTTCCACTGGATCGTCTTGATGAATCTTCATCAGCATCCTCCCTACCTTCTATTCTAAACCCACCCCAGCTGGAATTAAAACCATTGCCCAAAAATTTGAAATATGAGTTCTTAGGACCTAAAAACACGCTCCCTGTGATTATTAGTGCTAATTTGACTGAGCAGGAATTGAGGTTAATTAAGGTCCTTAAGAACAACAAGGAGGCAATTGGTTGGACCATCCACGACCTTAGGGGGATCGAGCCATCTTATTATAATCATCGTATTTTCATGGAAGATGGATCCCACCCTTCTCTCGAAATGAAAAGGTGACTAAACCCGAATATGCGAGAAGTGGTCAAGAAGGAGATAATCAAGTAGCTCGATGCTAAGATTATTTACCCAATCTCGGATAGTCCATGGGTTAGCCCCGTTCATATTGTACCCAAGAATTTAGGAATAAACGTTACGACTAATGAGAAAGGGGAAACCTTCACCACTGGTTCATCTTCTGCGTGGAGAGTCTGTATTGACTATAGGAAGCTGAACATAGGCACTAAAAAGGATCACTTTCCCTTGCCATTCATCAATCAAATCCTTGAATGGTTAGCTGGGAAAAAATATATTTGCTTCCTGGACGGTTATTCGGGATATAACCAAGTCCCTATCCATCCTGAAGACCAGAAAAAGACAACTTTCATATATCCCTACGAAACCTTTGCATTCCGTAGAATGCTGTTCGGGCATTGCAATGCGCCTGTAAATTTTCAAAGGTGCATGCTGGCCATCTTTTCTGACATGGTGGGAGATTGTCTTGAGGTGTTCATGGATGATTTCTCCATTTTCCGAGATTCTTTTGAGTCCTGCTTGGCTAACCTAGAATTGATTTTCTAGAGATGCATCAAAACACAACTGGTACTTAGTTGGGAAAAGAGCCACTTCATGACGCAGGAAGGCATTGTCCTAGGTCATGTGGTCTCTAGTCGAGGTATTGAAGTTGATAAAGCTAAGGTGGATGCTATCTCAAGACTTCCTCCACCCACATCTGCAAAACAAATCCGCTCTTTCCATGGGCATGTATGCTTTTACAGAAGATTCATTAAGGATTTGTCAAAGGTTGCTCGGCCCTTGAGTAAACTTCTGGACAAGGACACACCGCTCAAGTTTGATGAATCATGTTGTAAGGCATTTGATTTATTGAAAACAGCAGTCACCTGTGCCCCGATGTTGCAACCATCGGTCTGGATAGCCCCATTTGAGATTATGGCTGACGCATCTGATTATGCCGTCAGGGCTGTCTTGAGTTAAAAGATTGAGACAAAGCCCTCTGTGATTTACTATGCTAGCAAGACTCTGGACGAGGCCCAGAGGAACTACACCGTTACTGAAAAAGAATTGCTAGTCATAGTTTTCGCTTTAGAAAAATTCAAGGCTTATGTATTAGGTTCTCGTGTCATCATCTATACCAACTACTCGGCCTTGCAACATCTTTTAGCAAAAAAGGATGCCAAACCTTTGCTTATTCACTGGATTCTACTGCTTCAAGAATTCGATCTTGAAATTAGGGATAAAGGTGGGGCACAAAATGTAGTGGCAAATCACCTCTCGAGAATCCTAATTGATTCTCCTCATCCAGATGTCCCGATCTTTGATAATTTTCAGATGAGACTATCCGCACAGTCTTGGGTATCTAAACCCCCTGGTTTGCAGATATTGTCAATTATTTGGCCGTTGGTCAAATCCCCCTAGATTGGACCAAACAACAGCGGGATAGACTTGTGTCCGAGGCCAAATATTATTTTTGGGATGATCCTGAGCTATACCACATCGGCGTAGACCAAATTATTCGTCGATGCATCCCGGAAATTGAGTTCCATAGCATACTCAAGTTCTGCTACACATCTGCATGTGGGGGACACTTTTCCGGGAAAAAGATGGCTGCAAAAATTTTGCAATCCGGATTCTATTGGCCGTCATTATTTAAGGATGCCCAAGAATTCTCAAAGTCATGCACTCGATGCTAGACACTCAGGAACATGGCTAAGAGAGATATGATATCCCCTGAACCCAATTCTTTCTGTCAAAATTTTCAACATTTGGGGCATCAACTTTATGGGACCCTTCCCTCCTTTTGGGCACCAGTATATTCTGGTCGCTGTTGATTACGTGTCCAAGTGGATTGAGGCAATTCCCACCCAGACCAATGACCACAAGGTGGTCATCAATTTTGTGAAGAAAAATATCTTCAGTTGGTTTGGGGTTCCTAGGGCAATGATCAGTGATGGTGGCACACATTTCACTCATGCACAGTTTCAAAATTTACTAGGGAAATTACGGGGTGAATCATAGGATTTCCACACCTTACCACCCTCAGACAAAAACGGATAGGCCAAGGTCTCAAATCGGGAGATCAAACACATTTTGCAGAAAACCGTTAGGCCTGATAGGAAGGATTGGACCCAAAAGCTAGATGATGCTCTTTGTGCCTACAATATGGCATACTAAATTCCTATTGGTACGTCTCCGTTCCATCTGGTGTTTGGTAAGGCGTGTCACTTACCCATAGAACTTGAACACCAGGCATTTTGGGCCATCAGGAAATGTAATGTGGACCTTGAGTTGGCCGGGAAAACCAGGAAACTCCAACTATCTGAGTTGGAGGAACTTTGAAATGATGCTTATGAAAATGCTAGAATCTATAAGGCAAGGACCAAAGCTCTCCATGACCAGATGATTTCACGTAAGAGCTTTGAGCCGAACCAGAAGGTCTAGCTTTTTGATTCTCGATTGATGCTTTTCCTCAGAAAACTCAGGTCTAAGAGGGATGGCCCATTAGTTATTGAGCAAATTTTCCCTAACAGGGCCGTCGAAATCTCTGACCCAAAGACGGGTAATATCTTCAAGGTCAATGGACGGCGTTTCAAACCCTTTGTTGACCATGTGCTCCCTGAACTCATCTCAGACAAGGTTGCTCGTACCTTGCCTTAACTATCACGGGCCGATCATCACCCAACTGAAGGCACTAAACTCAGCACATGTGAAGACCATTCCAAGTTGACCAGAGTCTCATGGAAACCAGGTGCTATTCTTCCTCTTCTACTCTCATGCATGCTTTTATTTTGAACAATGAGGATATTGAAATAGATAAACATGGGGGGTTAGAAATATCTTATAATCATTTTGTCAGCTATAGCAGTAATTTCCTGCTTTCTTTTATTCTATTAAGAAAAAGAAAGATTAGAATTAGGAGACGAGAACTTAGGCATTAGGAGTTGCAAACTTTAGGAATTGATACTTTGAGACTTGAACACTTAGACTCACCAATTCAAATTATTTTTAATTTGGCTAATAAATTGGGATGATAAGTATGCAACTTATCAACTCACCCTCTGATTTAGGGGGACTTTAAGCCTAAGCATCTACACACATTTTTTTGCACTGACTCACTTTTCGATGGTTTCTTCGAAAATTGGGTAGCTAATGAACTATCTAGGGTGGTCTGGCTGGCAAGTGGTCGGTGGTAATAGCTCATCGGTCAGTTGTCAAGAGCCTAGTCACAAGACCATTTTCATTGTACTGCCTTTAGGCAAATATTAGATCAGGAAAGCCACCTACTTAAGAAAACAAACAAAAGAAAATAAAAAATAAAAAAAAAGAAAAAGGAGAAAAAAATATAAAACCACACTTCACCGCACGAGTATGGCTGGCACGTTGTCGATGGTAACAGCTCATCGGCCAGTTGTCCAGAACCTAGCACACAAAAGAAATGCACAATAATTCCCAAAACACTTAGGGAAGAAGCGGGGAAGTAGAATAAACCAGGGAGATATACATTGGGTTCGCCCTTGTGTTGACCCCATAAATAAAAGTAGGGACAAAGCCACCATTCAGAAAGATAAACGTCTAGGCAAGGTCACCTAGGGTCGTAGAAACCCGAAGTCCATTTTAACGGCTGCCTAGTGAGTCTTTCACTATTTACACAAGATGCTTAGCACTTAGAGTCCCTTCCGAGTCTTAGGTGGGTTGGGTAGCTGTAAAAAGTTATCCTAGAACTCTCAAACTCCAAAAGTACAAAAAAATTAGAAAAGAAGAAAAACAAGAAAATTTTTTTTGTATCTTCTCTTCTCAAATAAGGTGAGGGCTTAGACGGTCTGCATTCTGGCAGGCACCTAGGCACTATTGAGTTTTTGTAGTTAGGTCTTGTGGTTGAGATTTTCTAAAGTAGTCAATGAATTTTGCCTAAATACTCGAACCCTGATTCCACTTTTATACATAGCATTTAGGTTAATTTTGCAAGGGACTAGCAAAAAGTAAGCATGGGGGTACGATAAACACATATGGATTCATGCTAAATTGCTTATTTATGATAGTTCCTATGCTTAGCATTGCATATCATATTATAAATATTGCATAACATCCATTGCATGGCATTTAGGATGGTTTTATGTTTTGTATATTAATTCCTTCATTTTATATGGCCAGGAGGCAATGCGACATACTTACAGACTTCGGATGAGAAATCCGACCATACAGATGGATCCGAAGTGACGGTCGCAGTTCGACAACATAGAAATCACATCGATCCGAGCACTGTGGCATCCTTTGCAAGTAATGAATGGTGGACGATCCAGATGCTGCCACATGGCACCATTTGGAGTGCCCAAAGTAGCCCACAGATCTCCAAAGGCCACCCCATCAAGTGATCTCAGCCGTTGGATGAAGATCCAATGGCTGAGAGGCCACCCTCACCGCATGGGCACAATTCCTCCTCGCAACACACATGCAGGTGTGGCGCAGCGGTGAGGTCAAGCACTCTCAAGGAGCGAGTGCGAGATCGAGCCGCGATTTGCCGCGCCCTGCTATAGTGTCAGATGCAATAGTGCTGCCCGATCGCAATCGAGCGATCGAGATTCCCCACCCGTGATCCAATGCTGCTCGCCGACTCGAAGGCGCACGCCAGATCACACGCATGCCATCTAGGGCGTGCATTTAAGTCGCCTGCGAGCAGCGCCCACCATCCGATCTCCACAATCGTGCGAGGCGCGTGATTCAAATTGAAGCACGAGTGATTTGCGGGCGCGTCTTGACCGTGTGATGCAGCATCCAACGATGGCCAGTGCATGCACCAGTGATGCGAAATTCAAGCACTGGCAGGTGTGCACTCTCCTCTCGCAATCACAGCCGTCCGCACTTGATCCAACAGTTGACGATTGCCGTGCCTTTGACATCTGTGGGTGTGAGCGTTGGGTGCAGGCTTTACAACGACAGAAGAGCGGGCCTTTAGTAACACTTGCAACTATCACTAAATGGCCTGTGCAGTGTGTGCGCCAGCCAAAGCAATGAAGAGGCGCGGATCTTCAGCGACAGCTAGAGTTGCCGTTAGTGACACTTATAGCTATAACTAAATGCCTGTGCGTGGGACTCTCTTCTTCCCTCCATTATATAAACACCCCTACACCTCCCATTCCTCTTCATCTCTACCTACTCTACTTCCACCTACTCCCAAGCTCTAGCAAGCCTACCAATGCTCTGTTAGAGCTTGCTGTCAAGCTCCCAAGGTACCTATTAGTATAGCTAACCTCTGCCCCACCAAATATTCATCCATTTTCCCATCCCCATTCATAGGTTACCTTGGAGCCATCCTCCCACCTCCATTCCGGTAGCAGATCATCTACAGCTTCTCACCTCAATTCTGGGGCCACGTTGAAGCTTTCCTCTACCCGACATCCTCCTGCATCTCACCTCCATTGTCCCGCTCCTCACCTCCTTCATCTGAGCTTCCGCTAGGTGCCATCATCTCGTCGAACAGCCAATTCGGGAGCTTCCTTCTCACCTCCCTTTCTTTTTATGCTTTCATAGTTGATTGTAATTGACGTTAAAATGATATCTATATCATATTTGTTACATATCTCTGGTGATTCATTTTGCTTGTTTTCTTCTTACAAAAATGAAAAAAATTAGGAAAACCCTAAAATAATAAAATGAAACAAATCAAAGCATGGTTTTCAATTAAAGTAAGCACCACCTCCTTGTGTTCAACTCGAGACTCCCTTGGAGTTTTGGTATAAATTTTATTTGACCACGAGTTTTGCAACTACGACGACGGGTTACTTGTAACCTTGATTTCAAACTCGCAAAACACGTGCGATCAATAGCCCAAAAACTGATTGCTGAGTTAAAATCCTAAGAGGTAGGTATGTTTTAGGGCATAAGAATGAGGATAAACTAGCGTTTATCACACCCCCATGCTTATCTTTTGTTAGTCTCTTAGCAAAACTGATTTTCACAAAATGATTTTTTTGGAAAGACTAATTTTTTTGACTTGTGAGGAGAATATTACAATGGGAATTTGGTTGATTGAAACAAAAAAGGTATGGGATTCGTTGAAGATAAAACATTGAGATTCATCTTTGAATCCAAGGGTTAGATGAATTAGGATCAATGTATCCTTCAAAAATTCACAGATTAACTTTTTTCTAATTCAAATGATCTAAAATTAATTTTACAGTTAGGATTTCTGTGGCTCTCGAATATGATTCGCAACTTTCATAACTATTAAAAATCATGTGTCAGTGATTTGTGATATGCCAACATTATTGGGATATTTATAAGGTCATGTTATTGAAACCTTTTTTCTT
Organism: Thalassia testudinum; assembly: GCA_037157565.1. Classification (NCBI taxonomy): domain Eukaryota; kingdom Viridiplantae; phylum Streptophyta; class Magnoliopsida; order Alismatales; family Hydrocharitaceae; genus Thalassia; species Thalassia testudinum. Next base: position 67,203,945 of record JAZHRO010000036.1, read on the forward strand.
AATTCCCCCATGCTTATCCTTAGATAAATCCTACTACAGATGTGTTGGGATCATCATTCCCATTACCAATCCTCGAGGGGGCTCTGGTGTCGATACTTCGAGATAGCACTGTCCATGACACTCCCTAGGAGCTCACAACCCCAAAACACAAAGCGGTGTAAAGGGGCGCTCCAAGAGAACTTAGGCTCTTGCTTCGACGCTATGGGTAGAGAGTCATCCAAGACACCTGAGCCGCAAAATTGCACCTTAATGCTCCATTTAAAGATATGAAATATAGATATGGAGTAGTGCCGAGGAGATAACATGTTGACATCGCATCCTCAAAGGAGGTAATTTCATCCTTCTCAACGGTTGGAACTCATACCAATCTTCTGCCTTAGATTTTCACTAAGACTAAATAGGGGGCTTTTTTAGATTTTCTAGATGTTTTTAGGCTTGGGTTGTGTTGGCTTTGTGTGGGAAATTTTTGACACAAGATTTCTAAAAAGAGATGCAAGTTTTTAGATTGGACATTAAGCCAAGTAATTTCCAGGTCACTAAATAAGATCAAGTCACCCAAATCATAAAAAGTTTAGGAGGAAATTTTCAAAAGATACTTGATCTAGTCTAAGGTATAACAAAAAATTCTAACAAATGGATCTGCATCATTGTCCCTAGTTTGTTAAAGGTTAAATCCTAGTGTACTTTGAAATGATTTTCAACCTTAGTCCCAATTTTCAAAATTTCCTCAAAAGTGTTTCATAGTTTTTTTAATTTTTATGAAAATGCATGCAAAAAGAAAAATTTTGGAATGTTTTTAGGCTTCGAAAATCTTGAAATGATTGTCAAAATTTAAAACACCCCCCCTCCCCCATGCTTAAGATAATCCATGTCCTCATGCATTGGTAGGGAACAGAGATCACCTTAGTGAAAGGCAATCAGATTCAAGATGGTCAAAGCCTATGAGAAGAAAAGAAAAATGAAAGCAGGAAAACATGATTGGTTATCTCCCATCCAGTGCTGTCTTTTACGCCATTCAACCAGGTGTGAAGTGCATCACAGATCATTGAGTAAGTCATTTAAATCGTGAGAGTTGGAAGGAAGATTCAGGGAGTTATCCAAATAGGGCTTTAATCACTGGCCATTGACTTGGAAAGAAGTATTTGTTTAGGGCCCAAAATATAAACATCACCATAGGAATAAGTTTTTAGCACAATATATGGGCCAGTCCACTTGGATTTGAGTTTTCCAGGAAAATACGTAATCGTGCATCGAAAAGCCAAACACGTTGATTGGCTTCAAAATGTTTCTGAACAATATATTTATCATGAAAATGTTTGGTTCAATCTTTGTAAATTCATGTGTTTTAATAAGCAAAATTACGTAGTTCTTCCAGTTTAGTTAATTACAATTTTTTGTGTTTACCAGCTTTAGATAAATCCATGTTAACTTGTTTAATTACCCAAAAATCCCTATGTTTGAGTTCTACTGGGAGATGGCATTCCTTTCCAAAAATAAGGCAAAATGGGGACATGCCAAGAGGAGTTTTAAAGGGCATACGATAGGCCCATAAAGCATCATCCAGTTTCCTAGACCAGTCCTTACGATCAGGTCTAACCATTTTTTGTAAAATATTTTTGATCTCCCAGTTATAAATTTTAGTTTGGCCATTAGTTTAGGGGTGGTAAGGAGTAGAGATCTTATGATTAACCCTATATTTAAAGAGTAGATGACGGAATTAAGAATGGGTAAAGTGAGATCCTCCATCATTGATAATGGCCTTAGGGACTTCGAATCTTGAGATGATGTTTTTCTTGATGAATTCAATGACTACCCTATGATCATTGGTGCGGGTGGGTATTGCTTTTATCCATTTAGAAATATAGTCGACTGGGACTAGAATGTACAAATACCCATAAGAGTTGATGAATGGTCCCATGAAATTGATGCCCCAAACATCAAAGATTTCAACTTCCAAAATGGGATTAAGGTGCATCATATCCTTTTCTGTCATGTTGCCGTTGCTCTGGCAATGCACATAGGACCATACAAAAGAATGAGAATCTTTGTGTATGCTGGGCCAAAAGAATCCAGAGCTAAGGATTTTAGCTACAGTTTTCTTTCCCGAAAAATGTTTGCCATAGGCCATCAAATGATAATGTGCCGGAATATTATGAAATTCTGAGTCTGGCACACATCGTTTGATGATCTAATCAGCACAAATGCGGAATAGATCAGGCTCCTCCCAAAAATAGTATTTGATGTCTGCAAAGAACTTATCTCGTTTGATTTTTGGCCTATCAGGGGAGATTTGTCTTGTTGCCAAGTAGTTTGCGATACGAGCAAGCCATTGGTAGGTGTTGGCAGTTAGGAGGGTTTCATCGGAAAGATATATGGTGGGGTAAGCACTTCCTTCATCATAATACAAGAGAGATCGTCAGCCCCTACATTTTGTGACTTGGCCTTATCCTTGATTGCCAGGTCAAATTCCTAGAGCAGAAGGAACCAACGAATAAGGTGAGGTTTGGCATCCTTTTTGTTCAGGAAATATTTGAGTGTTGATTGGTCGATATAAATAGTGACGTGAGACCCTGTTGCGAAAATACACGTGATTTGTAATTAGGGTTTCAAATCGTTGTAACACGTAAAATTGCAAATGCTTTAAAATTTTTAAACCTAGATAGTGGGGTATCTAGGGTCATCGAAGGAGGCAATTTTGTAGTTATAAATCTCTAAATTCAAATTGGAAATCACCTTTCTTTTTATACTTTTGGAATATGAGATTTTTTTTTTAGGTTTTTGAAATAGTAGGGGCGATTACGAAATTAAAGCGAGAAGGTGACTACACTTAAGTTGTTGAAACTAAAACCTAAGTAACAAGCAAGTTCTCTTTCTAAGCTTACTCTAGGTACGTGAAGAGCTAGAGTAATTAGAGAAAGAGTGGGTCCGCACTAGGAAAAGGTAACAAGATGCAACTAGAAATTCAACAAAAATTAAAGAAGGCAAAATTTTACTAAAGGAAAATATTATTTTACAAGTAGTGGAATGCTTCTACTAAATAAAAACAACAAAATGAAAACCCAATATCTTCCTGATGATGATGATGAAGATGGAAGGGTCCTTGCTCCAACTACGGCTGCTCCCATAGTTGAAAAGGATTACTCCTCCTTCTCCTTGAATTGCTCCTTCAAGGTATGTACTCCTCTTGGCAAGCCCTAGATGGGCATGCCTTAGCTCCTCCATAAGTGGATGGTTTCCACCTCAAAAACTCCTCTAAGGGTGGGTGTGTACCACCCTCAAGGCCTCCTCCAAAGGTCCTCCTTTCTTGGATTCTTCCTTTGGCTGGCATGGACATAAGAGAGAAGAGAAGAGGGGAAGGCACCAAGGGGACAGAGTGTCCCCTTAATATTCTTCTTCTCCTTCTCTCTTGGCCATGGGCTATAGGGTAGAATATAGGTGGAAAATAATGCAACCAAAGGTGCCTTAATAGTGGTAGGTGTTGGTCTTTTTATAGGAGTGGAAAGGGGTTAGGGGTAGTTGATGGATGGAGGGCTAGGATGGGTTGTAGAGGGTGGTTATAGGATCCTAGGGTTGAGAGGGGTGGTGCCATAATGGATGGGTGCTTGATGGTTGGCACCAACCCTAGGTGAGACCTTGGGTTAGGTTTAGGTTAGTGTGTTGTAGGGTTGAGATGGAGTTGTAGGTGGTGGTTGTTGGAATCTATGGTGGATTTTATTTGGCGTCATATGAGGAGGTGTTTAGGTGTAGGCTAGGTTGAGTTGGCACCAAAATGGGTATGGTTAAGGGTTGGTTAGGTGGCTCCAACTAAAGGGTTCTAGAAGGTGGTTAGGTGTAGGGTAGGGCTGGCCTTATAAGGTGGTTGATAAACACATATGAATTCATGATAAAATGATTATTTATGATAGTTCCTAGGCTTAGCATTGCATATCATGTTATAAATACTTCATAACATCCATTGCATGCCATTTAGGATAATTATGTATTATATACATTAATTCTTCTATTTTATATGGCTAGGAGGTAGTGCGAAATCTTTACGGGCTTCAGATGAAGAATTCGACTGTATGGATGAATCCGAAGCGACGATCGCATTCTGTCAACGTGAAAATCACCCAGATCAGAGCTCTGTAGCACCCACTACAAGAAGATGAAGACGGACGGCCCAGATGGTGGCATGTGGCGCCATCTAGGCCGCCCCGCCACATGAGCCAACACGCCCGGCCTCAAGCAAGGACTCACCTCGACTGTTGGATCTTCATCGAACAGTCAAGGCACACGTGACTGCACTAACCTCCACTTGACAAAGCGGCGCTTTGGCACAATGGTGAAGACAAGCGCTAGCAAACTGCGAGCGTAAGTTCGAGCCACAATTCGCCACGCTTGCTACAGTGCCAGTAGAAATAGGGTCACTCGATCTCGATCGAGTGGTCAAGATTCTCAACACGCGATCTGGCACTGCCCACTGACACGAGGATGCATGCCAGATCGCACGCGTGTAATCAAAGGCACTCATTTAAGTCGAGCAGATGCGCTATCGATTATCGGATCTCCACGAGGGCACGAGGCATGCAATTCAAGCTAAGGCACGTGCGATCTGTGGGTGAGTCTCGGCCGTACGATGCATCATCTGATGGCTACGAACGCACATGCCAGCGGTGTAAATTTCAAATGCAGGCGAGCACTCGTTATCCTCTCATGATCACAACCGTCCATGCCTGATCCAACGGTCGACGATCACCACGCCCTATGCCAGCTGCAGCCAAGCTTCCAAGCCCAAGCCAATGTGTGTGACTGCTTTAGCAACGTCTTTGGTGGGTCTTTAGCGACATCTTAAATGTCACTAAAGGCCCGCGCATGGAAACCGCCTCCATTCCACCACTATATAAACACCCCTACACCCCCCATTCCTCTTCATCTCTACCTACTCTACTCCGACCTACTCCTAAGCTCTAGTAGCCTACCAAAGCTCTATTAGAGCTTACTCTCAAGCTCCAAAGGCCTCCTATTAGTGTAATGATCCTACTTCCCACTAAATATTCATCCTTCATCCCACCATCTTCATAGGTTGCCTTGGAGCCATTCTCCCACCTCCAATCCAGTAGAAGATCACCTCCGTCTCCTCATCTCCATTCCAAAGCCTTGACGAAGCATTCCTCTACCCAGCATCCTTTTGCATCTCACCTCTGTCGTCCTACACCTCACCTCCTTCATCCATGCTTTCGCCAGGCATCGTCATCTCGCCGAACAGCCGATTCGGGAGATTTCCTCTCACCCCTACCTCTTTTATACTTTCATAGATTATTGTAGCAAACATTTGCGTAATATATCATATCTATGTTCCATCTCATTTTGTGAATTTGTCTTGCTTGTCTTTTTATTTCAAAAAAACCAAAAAGAAAAAAAATGAAGCATTGTTTTCAAACAAAGTAAATGTCACCTCCTTGTGTTCGGCCCGGGACTCCCTTGGAGTTTTGGTTATAAATTTTATTTGATAGAAGTGTTTTGCGAGCCACGATGACGGGTTCTCTAAACCCTAATTTTAATTCATGAAACACGTTCATTAGTGGTGGTTACATGGTAGATGGTTGAGGGTAATTGGTGCCAAGTGTAGGGATGTGTAGGGGGGTAGTTTTGGTGGGTTAAGTGGAGTTGGCACCAAGTGTAGGAGAGTTAAAGGTGGTGCCACTAGATGGATGATGGAGATAGGTTAAGGGGGGATGTGTAGGGTGGATGATGGGGCTTCAAGTTGGTGCCACATTGAAGGGATCTGGAGGCTCTTTTGGGGCCAACTTGGAGTGGGTTAAGGTGGTGGTTATGGGTGGTTTTGGAGGGTAAATTAGGTGGCCTTTGGTGGTGGTAGTGTGAATAGTCATGATGGTTGGTGGCACCAACTAGGAGTGGACTAGTTAGCTTTCTTAGGTGGTGGACTTGGAGTACTGGTTAGGGTAAAGTTAGGTTAGGGTTTAGATGGATGGCAATGGAGGTGGAGCTAGTTTTGAGCTTAGCTAAGCTAGCTTAACTAGTGCTTGAGTAGAAGAAGTGGTAGGGACAATTAGGGTTTAGGGAGGAGGAGCTGAGGAACTAGCCTTGAGCTACCCTGAAGCTTGTGGGAGCTATCATCCGATGAAGAAGTCCTTATAGGAGCTCAACTACTCTACTTTAGCTAGCTAGTTTTTTTTTGGCTAGCTAAAAAGTTGAGTAGGTTGAGCTGGGCTGAGTTGGTATCAACTATTCTGAAGCTGGGGAAAGCTGGATGTGGACTTTCTTTGCTGACTTAGCTTAGCTTGCTAAAATCTAGTAGCTAAGCTAAGTTGATTGGAGCTCCTGTGAGCTAAAAGGAGCTAGGTGGAGTTGGAATGAGCTGAGCTGAAGTTGGACTGAACTCATGTCAACTCAGTTGATCTAGTTAGAGCTCCCAGTGAACTGAATGGAGTTGGGATGAACTAGACTCAACCAAGTTGAGTTGGATCTAAACTAAGTTGAGCTGATGTCAACTTAGTGGAGCTAGTTAGAGCTCCCAATGAACTAAATGGAGTTGGGATGAATAGACTCAACCAAGTTGAGCTGGATCTGGGCTAGGTTAAGCTAGGATGAGTTGCCCTGAGCTGCCATTCAGCCAAGATGAATTGAATGGAGCTAACCGTAGTTTAGGTAAGCTGGTATCTAGCATTGTAGAACTAGATCTGGCTATGTCCCAGCTGAAACGAGCTCCTTCTTCATCATTTGCCTTCATGAGTGTTAGGGTTTTAGGGTTATGCTTATCTGTTTTAACCCTAACACTCAAATAAACATGTTCGAAATAATAAAACAATGCAATGCATGCCTAACCTATATGATGCCTAAATGCAACCCAAAAACCTATTTGTAGAGCAAATTCCTAGGTGCTAGGTTTGTTTTAATGCATAAGAATGATGGTAAACTGCCATTTATCACACTCCCATACTTATCTTTTGCTAGTCTCTTAGCAAAACTTCAATTTCTATGAAACAGAATTTTAGGGAATTCTAATTTTTTTGACTTTTGAAGAGAAAGAGATTACAGGGCTTTGGTTGGTCTAAACACTGGAGGCACATGATTTGATAAAGATAAGCATCGAGATTTGTTTTCAAATCCAAAATTTAGACAAACACGGGATCAATATATCCTCCAAAAAAATCATAGATTAATGCCTTGTTAATTTAGATGACTTGAAATTTCTATTTTTAGGATTTTTGTGGCTCTTGAATCTGATTTGCAATTTGCAATAACTTTTAAAACCTTCTATTTGTGCTTGTGAAAAGACAACAATTATAAGGGCATGTTTTTGGTTTAAAACTTTATTTTTCTCCCTCATGCTTATTTTTAGCTTAGTCTTACAACAAATGTGCTAGGATCATCATTCCCGTTACCTCTCCTTAAGGAGGCTCTGGCACTAGTACTTCGAGATAGCATTGTCCATGACACCACCTAGGAGCTCACAACCCCAAAACACAATGCAGTGTAAAGGGGCACTCCAAGAAACTCAAGCTCTTGCTCCGACACTATAGGTAGAGTATTGTCCAAGACACTTGTGCTGCAAAAATGCACTTTAATGCTCTGTCTAAAGATATGAAATATAGATATGGAGCAGTGCCGAGGCGATAACATGGTGACATCACATCCTCAATGGAGGCATTTTCCTCCTTCTCGGTGGTGGGAACTCAAACCAATGATTTACTTCAGACTTTTACTAAGGCCAAACAAGGGGGTTTTTCTAATTTTTAGTTATTTTTAGGTGTTGTCTTGTGTGTGAAATTTGACACAGGAAGTTTTGTATGAAATGCAAGTTTTTGAATCAGAAACTAAGCCAAGTACTTTCCATATTACAAAAGAGGATCAAGTCACCAGAACTATCATGAGTTCAGGTGGAATTTTGGAGAAGGATATCTAATCTAGTATAAAAATAGACCCTGAAATTCTAATGATGAGATCCGTATCCTTATCCTTAGTTTGTTAAAGATAAAATTTCATTGTACCAAGAGTGAGTTTTCAACCTTAGTCCCGATTTCACAATTTTCCCAAAAATGTTTTCAATATTTTTATGTATTTATTTTTTTATTTTTATTTTTATTTTTTTTTGGTATGCATTCAGAAAATAAGAAAATGAAAAAAGAAGAAAGCATGTTCTAAGGTTTTGAAAATCCTAAAATCGATCATCAAAATTTTAAAAACACCCCCCATGCTTAAGATATGCAATGTCCTCATGCATTAGGAGAGCAAAAGGGATCACCTTAGTGAAAGGTAGTCGAATTTAGGATAGTCAAAATCTGGAGAAAAGAAAGAAAAAGAAAGTCGGAAAAATGATGCATTACCTCCCATCTAGTGCTATCTTTTATACCATTCAGTCAGGCGTAGTGTGCATCAGTGATCAGTTGTGGTAGGGTTAGTTAAATCGAAAGATTCTGAAGGAAGCTTCGAGGCATGATCCAAATAGGGCTTTAAGCATTGGTTGTTGACTTGAAATCTCATATTAGTTTTTGGATCAAAAAGATCAACAGTGCTGTAAGGATATGTTTTCAGGACAATAAAGGGGCCGTTCCATTTTGATTTTAACTTACTAGGAAAAATACGTAATCTTGCATTGAAGAGCCAAATGCGTTGATTGATGTCAAAATGTTTCCGAATAATGTATTTATCATGAAATTTCTTTGTTCAATTTTTATAAATCAATGCATTTTCATAAGAAAAATTACGTAATTCTTCCAATTCAGTTAATTGTAATTTTCTGTGGATACCAACGTTAGATAAATCCATATTTAAATGCTTTATTGCCCAGAAAGCCCTATGTTCAAGTTCTACTAGTAGATGGCATGCCTTCTCAAAAATCAGACAGAAGGGAGACATGCCGAGCAGGGTTTTGAAAGCGGTACGGTAGGCCCATAAAGCATCATCCAACTTGGTGGACCAATCTTTACGATCGAGCCTAACAATCTTTTGTAAAATATTTTTGACTTCCTGATTAGAAACTTTTGCTTGGCCATTTGTTTGGGGATGATAAGGTGTAGAAATTTTGTGATTAACCCCATATTTAGAAAGAAGGTGACGGAATTGTGAGTGAAGTGTGATCCTCCAACACTGATAATGGCCTATGGTATGCCGAATCTTGAGAAAATATTTTTTTTAATGAATTCGACAACCACATGGTGATCATTGGTGCGGGTGGGTATTACTTCAATCCATTTAGATACGTATTCAATTGCGACTAATATATACAAATGCCCACCATAGTTGATGAATAGTCCCATAAAGTCGATGCCCCATACATTGAAAATTTCAACCTTTAAAATTGGATTAAGGGGCATCATATCCTTTCGAGCCATGTTGCCGATGCTCTAGTGATGGGAATACTATCATGAGCGGTAACTATCTCATTTTGACCCAATTAAGTCAGTAAATGCTCCTACATAAGTTCTAGAGAGTCACAAGTCACCGCATAATCATTCTGAGGGAAAAATAAGAAACTAGGGCTAAAACTGCAATTTTACCAGCTTATCATGAATGCAGTACAACTATGGGTTTTCTTAAGGGTTGAATGAAGGTGAAATGGTCTTAAAAAGATAACAAGTGGGATAGAATAATCAAAAAAGGGTTTACATGTGTTCTGAGAATTAAATAATTTTTGAAACCCTAAAAATAGACTCTCTTAATTAACTGAGGTTTTGATCAGAATAAAATTCATATAAAATATTCTCTAGGGCTTGGAACCTTCAATTTGACCATCAAAATTTGTTTTGACCCAGAACAGAGTCAAACAGACATTTGCCCTAATTTGTATTTTTGCAAAAAATTACCTAGTCAAACGTGGTCAAAACCAAAATCCAACTTCACCACTGGATTTCTATGGTCCAAATTAGGCTTGTGCCAAAATTTGGACCCAAGATGAGTTTGTCTTGACCAAGTTTGCAAATTGGTTATGTCTAATTACATTTCTACCCTTAACTTTCAAAATCTTTTCAAATAGGCACCTAACTTTGTCATCATTCTCACAAAAAGGTCCCTACTTCCATTAACCCTATTCCTACTTGCTCTGGATAATTAGTTAAGTCGAATTCGAATAACTAACGAGCCCGTAATTAACTTGTGAAATGTAATGAAGCGAGTTTCCCTTATCCTAGCATGTCATAATTGCGATGTCTATTCTATCGAGTATGAATTTTCTAACATTGCTAAGCTGAGACCCTTCACAAAATCGGGAAGCAGTTTGGGTCTTTCACTCAGTATCATCACCTCTTGTCTTCCTCCATTTTCTTTCCACATAAAACGAACTTATTCACTTATTCCACTGAGTTCAGAAACTACTATTGCTTCACTTGCAAGTAAGAACTTAGTAACAGTAACCCCTAGAGAGGGGGAGTAGGCACTTGTTTGATGACCTTTACTGTGCTACCTTGTGGAGTATTCTAGGTCCCCCTTTTTCCCCATTATCCTTTTCACTTTGTTCTATTTTCTATTATTCTCTTTTCTATTTGACATAGACGATCGCAGATGAATTCTAGTTATAGTCGTGAGGGAATTCAGAAAATGATTCAGATAAGAAGGTAAAGGAAGAGTTTCTGAAAATGGATTCTCATACATATTCGTGCATAAAAATCAGTAAGTGCAAGGAATGTAGAATTCCTCTCAGGAACTACATCTTATTTATATTCATCTTATTTATAATATATATACTTATCATAGGATATCTTTCCTTCCTCCCCTCATTCCCCCAACACATGTGTTGTGTTGAGGTGCAGTGTGTGTTGGGTATATATATAACAAATTTCATTATATAATATACACTGAACTGAATTCCCTAAGCTCATTCCCTTTCCCTGGGGTCGAGCCAAGCGAGTAAAGTCGACGAACTCAAAGTCCTCACTCATAGCTAACAACTCGACGCAGGCCTCACTCTATTCTCAATCGGCTAATCCACTTAGCTTGAATACGAACTCGAACAATACAGAGCAAGTAATGAATCCCCAGATGATATGTAATACTGGTGCAAATATGAGTACCCTATTCCATTTCATTGATCAGGAGAAATGGAAAAAGGAGTATGGTATCTCTCAAAGTCCCTGATGGTTGTGCCCCTATCATTGATTTGGATGAAAAGAAAGATTTTCGAAAGGGATATAATGAAATTCCTGGATTTGAGCTTCCATTGGATTTCATTGATGTATCCAAGAACCAAATGAAAAAGGGAGTGTCAAACCACCCTGTGATCTTCAACCAATTGTGTGCCTCAATATAATTACCTAGATGAAATGGAGGGTTTCTGAATTACGTGCAATGAGCGAACAAGCTCATCTACGCCCTGACTAGGACTCGCACCAATGCATATATGACTGCCGTTTCACGGACCTTCACAACTAGCTAACTCGCTCCGCTTCACTCGTACCTCATTTTGTGGAGCTATTCAAAGTTTCACTCCACTTCACTCATACCTGAACCCTGATTTCTTGATGAATCCCTTTCAAATTTGAAAGGGAAGTTTGTCAAGAAATTCCCTTCCTTTTGAAACCCAATCTTAAGCCCTAAAACCTACCCAATCTCTCATGCAAACACAAGAGAGATATGGGTATCAAGGAATTCCCAAACTCCAGCGAGCTTTCTAAGCTTGGGAAGCTTGCTTCCCAAGCTCTAATCATCCTTATGAGGTCTATAAAAGCACCTTCTGCTCATACCAAACCTCTTAAGCTTAAATTTGACCAGAGTAACCCTCAAATTCTTCTCTCGTCCTTCGACCGAATTGCTCTTCAAGCTCCAATGACCCTCCTTGCCTCCCCTCATCGTTTGATCACAATACTAGCGGCAGATTCTTCTTCTATGCTCTCTTCCGCGTCGAGCAGCACCTGCCAACGTCCTTACCTACTTCATCCTCGTCGTCCACCACTTAGCAAAGCAGCTTCGTCCCTGGTGCCGGCCATACCTCAATCGGCGCCAACTCCACTCCCCATCGTCTGCTACCTCTCCAAATGACTCCTCATCTTGCACTCTTCATTTCCAAACATACGCAACTTCATTTTAATCGCCGACATGCCCTCCACGACTTCATCTTCCACCTTGCTGGTAGAGCTCCAGCGAGCCCTAGTGGTTTCCACACTCGCCCAACCACACTCCTTCCACGATTCTCACCATCGCCTTGACCCACTTACCAAAACCCCTCAAGTAATTGAGGGGATTGGCCTCTTTATCACCCCCTGACTCATGCACTCTCACACACAATCTGTGAGCTCGACAGGCCTCCACATCCACTCGCACGCGACACCGCCACCTCAGTTGCATTCCTTGACATCTGGCGAAGCTCTTGAGCACTTCTGATGTGTCCATGAGGCTGTGTTCATGTTTTTAGGATCCAACCACTAGCTGCCATTAGCGGAGCATCTTCAAGCAAGCTCTAGCAATGTTTGTGAATCTCTAGCACCAGGGACATGCCCTAGGAAATTCACCCAGCTAGTGGCGCAGGCGATCAATTGGGTGCTTTGACTGCGTCCCAGAGCTCAATTGGAAGGATCCTCCTTGCTACAGATGCATGTGAAGAAAAGGGTATGGTTTAGTCCCACATCGAAAGCGTCAGAGCAGCTGAAGGCGCATAAATTGAAAAAGTCTTGTAGGCATATCGCCTCAGCACGTACAAAGGGTGAGGTCCCCGTACGCACCCCTCATGCATCTCGTCCGCGACTCTGACCCCGCGGATCTGGTTGACCCGATAACCCACCTAACCTAGGCACTTCTCAGCTGCTACCCACTGCAGGCAGCCCTAGTCCCAAGTGCACGTGTACCTAATAACCTGATTACCCATTGAGTGGCCCTGGGAGGGCAGAGCCTAAGATGAAAAGAAAAGGAGAGATCGCGTAGGGTAGGGGGAGGGTTTTGCTCTCTGGGAAGTTGGCTGACACTTAGCCAATTCAGGAAGCCCCCCTATGTGAAAAGGCTGAACAGAGAAGGAAGATGAAGGAGAAGGCTTAAGCAGCAAAGGAAGAAAGAGGAAGAAGAAGAAGAGAGGGAGTCGTAGTAGAAGAAACATAGAAAAAGAAGAAAAACACTGTATATTGATACTTTAATTGCATATATTTGAGATTTGGTTTAAGAGTTATTTGTCAGGAGTAATTGGTGATTGAAATCACCATTTTACTCCATTCTCTTAACATGTTAATCCTAACATTATTCTTATTGCAATCTTTATACTTGATTTAAATTGTGATCATCAACTTTAAATTCCATATTGCTCCTTGTGTTCGACCTCGGAACCTTTTTGAGTAATAAAATTTATTTATTTTCAAAGCAATTTCGACCTATACTACGTCACAACTTTTATAAACATCCATCTTGCTTTGCGAACATTTTGGTGCTGTTGCCGGGGAGCAATGAGCAACTTAGAACTCTTGATTACAACTCCTGATTTAGATTCTAACTTGGCATATCTCTTTTGCTGTGGTTTTTTCAGGAGGGATACTGATGTAAACACATTTATACTACTTATGATGTCTATTTATGCATGTTCTTAAGCATAGGATTGCATTTCATGATATAAATATTGCATAACATGTATCATCTTGCATTTAGAGAAGTCTGAATAAAATGGAGGTTAATTGTCTCCTTTTATTTGCTTGGACAGGGCAAACATTTTATGGGGGCCTCGGATCGAAGATCCAACCATATGGATGTGATCAGGGTGATGATTGGAGTTCAACGACTCCAAGATCGCCCTAATTAGGCATCCGTAGCATCAGATAGTGATCGGGGAACCCTAGAAGATCAAGGGCTAGGATGGTGTAAATCTACACTTCAAATGATAAATCCGACTGCATGGATGAATTCGGATCGACGATCGCAGCCCAATGACGCAAAAATCGAGTCAATTCGACATCCGTGGCACCATCTACAACATCCAGAAGATGGACGACCAAGATGGCACCACGTGGTGCCATCTCGACCGCCCAAATAGTCGCATACAATCTCTAAAGTCCCCACACCCGCTCCCTCTCCGTCGTTGGATCTCGATCCACCGGCTATGGATAGTCACACCTAAAAGCTCCCGCTCGACCATCCGTGCCTCGTAGCGTAGCGGTCGAAGGCATTATTGCGAGCTGAGGATGCGCGTTCGAGCCGTAGTGAGGAGGAGAAGGGCGCGCATCAGCGGGCGCGGGCGTACGTCGGATTTTCATCGGACGGCCGTCTGAGCTCAATAGAGATCACGTGCTATTGCACGCAAGGCAAGGATGCGCGATCGTACGCGCTGGGGCAGGTGCGCGGCAGCAGGCGATGGCGCATCTTAAGCCGTCCGATCTCACGATCGGACGGCTGAGATCTGATGAACGTGGGTGGATGCGTTGAGTGCGGGCAGCTGAGGAGGCACGTTAGGGCTTTAGTGACGGTTTATCTGTCACTAAAGATCCCTCATTTATTGTTTTAAAGATGTAATGACCAATTTGCCCCCACTCCTTGCAACTATAAAAGGAGACGCCCTCCATATGAAATACTCATCCCTTCCTTCTCTTCTCTACCTCTCCAAAGCTCAAGAGAAGCTTGTCCCACACCCGGGATGCTTCTCGTGAGATAAAGTCCAAATTTTCATCCCCCTTCAGAAGTGGATCCCGCGACGACGACGGCGTGTTGCTCTGTTCCCGTTCTTCTACTTCATCCTCCTTCGTCCAAGCGTCGTCCCATCCGGCTTCTCCTCTAAGCGACCGTCGAGGAGGATATCTCTCTCCCTATTGTTTTTAATGCTTTCTAGTATAGATTTACTGCTTTCTAGAGTAGTCTGCTCATCTTCCAAGCGATCGTCGAGGAGGACATTTCTCCCTCCATTCTTTTAATGCTTTCTAGAGTAAATTTATCCCTTTCTAGTGTAATTGTTTTATGCTTTCTAGTTGTAATGAACAAGCTTCTTAATGATAAATTATCTATTTATTCCACATCTCATTTTTTATTTCTTTGTATAATATTCTCTCTCTCTCTTACCCTCTCTCTCTTCTATTTATTGTAAATAATTAGATAATTTTAAATTGAATTACTTCTTGACAAATAAAAAGAAACGCGTAGTTTTTAAATCAAACGTCCGCCTCCCTGTATTTGACCCGGAATTTTCATTTCGGTATAAATTTTATTTGTTGAACACGAATTCTTTGCTTTTAAGCTACAATGATAGGTTTTCCAAAACCAAACACGTTAGTGTAGCAATTAGAACGTTCAACATTTTGGCGCCGTTGCTGGGGAGGCGACGCTCTTTGATTTCTCTTCACGTTTTGTAACTTACAAATCATTTACCTCACTTTTATCCTTTCTTATTGTAATTGCAGGTACTCTTTCAAGACAGGCAAAAGCGGTAGATCGGAGTAAAGTGGTGTAGAAGGTTTTGTGAGTTATCCCCCACCTCCCACCCATTAGATTTCATTTCATCATATAATAACTCAAACATCAATCAACCTAGGTGTTTTTATAAACTCTAAGGTTAGATTGTTTATTGTTTGACACCCATACTTACCCCAACCCCCACATTAAAAAAAGAAAAATAAAAAATAAAAAAAAAATCTCACAGAGGTACACAACCTCATTTGATTTTCTAACTCAACCGATAAACCGATCTTAGGAGCCGGTACACACATTCAAACACATAATTGAGTAGAAATCAGATTATGTAATCATTTGTGTGCCTAATTAAGTGGTGCATCAGGCCAATTGTTTGAGTTGATTGGGTCGCACCACTTCAAATGAAATCAATTCATCAAGTAGCTGCCGATTAGGTTCAACTCTTAGGGATTTACCAGGCACTCCACATTCTTTTTAAACTTTAAAGGAAAAACATCTTCACTTGTGCTTGCAAAACCTGGTGTGCCAACGAAACTTGTTTGAAAACACCTAAAGTTGAATCGTAAAAGCTACCAAGCAAGATTTGAACCTTAAAATTCACCACATCAAAAATAATCTTGCTTGAAAACCATTGGTTGTGCATGCACACACAAATCAATCAATCATTAAGGGCACAACCCATTTAAAGGGACCATCACATTCCAAAGCACATTCAAACCTAGCCCTAAATAAAACAGAGTAGACGTTGACCTTAAGGATTGGACTCGCTCTTCAGAACTCAGAACGAGATTATTTTTGATTAGTCTGTTTCTACTATTCAATTTGATGTCTAGCTAGGGGAGTAGAATCAAATGATCGCGACTGGGGAGTGCACTAGGAACAGGAGGCGCAAGCCGAAGGAAGAACCTTCTCCCTAGTCCCTCCTTCTAACTGGTTGGATTGAACAGACGGAAGTAGATCAAATCGTTTCTTTATGTCAAGACGGGTTTTGGGAGCTGTAGGTCTGTAGGTTAACCCAATTAAGGACATGTTTGATTGTTTGTATTGCAGGGCACCTTTCTTCTTCCCGTGTCTCATGGATCCTTCCACATATTTCACCCATTCCCGCTCTTTCCCTCCTGTTGTGAATTTTCCTCAACATGACGATTATCCAGGCTTGCACTATAATCAACCATCAGTTAGTTGGGATAACTCAGATTGGGGATACAGTTCCGGACCCCCGTGTTTAGGGTCTAACCCTAAACACTTTGATTGTGATTTCTATCCTTCTCAGTGCCACATCAATTATAGATCGTCTTCCTCTCATGAACAACCTAATACGATCTATAATCAAGAAGGATACATTGATCCTTACCCATCCTCTGATTTCACTGCCTTTAGGTCATCACCATCTTTTGAACAATCTGAAATGACCTATTATCAGGAAGGGTATAACGAATCTCAATTCATTAATTCCCCTGCATTGAACCTAAACCTGCCCAACCCTGAACCAACTCATTTGGTTCAGGTTAACCAGGTTCAAGATAAGGTTTTGGCTAACTTAAGGAATATCATACAATCTTTAGAAGTTCAGCCAACACCTTCTATTGAAAGATTGGAGACCCTGATTTAGATGATTGATGATTTAAACAAGTCTTTGTTGGATTGGCTCCGGGATGTTGAGGATAAGAACCCGAGTGAGTTTCTACTTGGAAAATTAGCAAAATTGAGGATGAGATTCGTAGTTTCTTTGATTCAACCATGGGATGATTCCGAGGATGAACCCTCTTCAGGAAAGCCAATGATAGAACCCGCTCAGGCACCTGTTTGGGGGGACACGTGTTACGAGGCTGACCAGATTAAATTAAAGCAACCAATTAGGGAAGATCTGATTTCTTCACCTGAGATCCCTGAGCCGGGTTACGAGGAAACGTATATCTCCTTGGAATAGAAAGTGACAAATGATTTTGGGACATACATTGATATGGATCCTGATGGTGAAGATTCAAGTTGCGAAGTCTCACGTGAGTTTTTTGAACACGATTTCTATGAGACGATTAGGCCTGAGGAATCTGATAGATCATTTGACAGCCCAATATTTAAGGAAACTGATTTTATTAGGGCACACATTATGGATCCAGAATCACATTTTCTGGAGGAATCAATTCAATGCCCTGATTGTCAGTTACACCCCATTGAGCTTATCGATAATTCTGTTTCTGAGATAATTAGACCCAAGTCAATTCTGATTCTGCCACATCATTTAGACTTGGAAATTTCAGACGGGGTGATTAATATACAAGAGGTCCTGGAATTTGATATGCTGAATGAGGAGGATAGGAGCTGGGAAGTTCTGATTTGGGAAGTTAATTTTGGAGGAAATGGAAAATTGTGTCGAAGGGTTCCTTTTAAGCTGAAACCATCAAATCAGAACCCTTACGATATTTGTTTCGAGGATGTTCAACCCAAGCACACATTCAACGATCATCCTTTTGAGCTTCAATTCTTTGTAACTCGACTTTTTGGTCTTGGGTTGCATCCTCATAAATCGCAGGCCCGACCCCGCTTGCATTCTGATTTTAGGTTTTGGGTAATTTTTATCCAGAACCTAAGCTATTCTCGATTATGGGGTGTGGGTCTGCACCACAATCTGGTCCACATCTGTGGACCTCTGCTGACAGGTCAGAGGATTCTTCTGTTCATTCTGATTCTAACCTGCACTTGTGAATTCTTCATTTCTTTTCTTTATATAGTGTGCCTAGCTGAAGGCACTAAACTCAGCACATATACATTTCTTCTTAGTTTTCATCTCAGAGCGGACCTGACATTCACGCAATTCAGGTGTTTTCTATGCTTTTCCACTCTATTTTATGTCTTTTTAATACAATGAGGACATTGCATTAGATAGGCATGGGGGGGTGGACATTCATCTCTGAATTCATTCGTCAGCTCCATAGATTTATTTTTTTTTCTTTTATAAAAAAAAAATTTGGAATTAGGAAAGAGAACTTGGGTTTAAGAAAATTTTCAATCTTAGGAAATACTACACTATGATTTGAACACAAAGACCCTTCAGGTCTTTGGACTTAATTAGCCCATGTATCCACTAAAATGTGGATCTATTTTCTGAGTTCTCACCAACCTAAATTTTATTTTAATTGGAGTAAATAAGTTTGGGTGATAAGTACACGGCTTATCAACCCGCCCTCTGATTTGAGAAAATTTTGAGTTTTAAGCATCTGCACACTTTCTTTGCACTGACTCATTGTTCGACGATTTTAACGGAAATTGGGTAGCTAATGAACCTTCTAGGGTGATATGGCTGGCAAGTTATCGTGGGTAACAGCCTATAGGTAGGTTGTCCAGAGCCCAGTCACTGGATCTTTCTATTTTTCTTACCCTTAGGTAAATCTTAGACCAGGGAAGCCACTTACTTAAAAAAAAAAAAGAAAAGAAAAAAAATCAAAAAGAAAAGGAGAAAAGAAAAAAAGAAATAAGCCACACTTCACCGCACGAGTATGGCTAGCAAGTTGTCAGTGGTAACAGCTCATCGACCGGTTGTCCAGAACCCAGCTTAGTAAATGCATTAAAAATTCCCAAAACACTTAGGAAGAAGCGGAGAAGTTGAATAAATCAAGGAGAGATACACTGGATTCACCCTTGTGTTGACCCCGTAAAAAAAATAAAAGTAAGGAAAAAGCTACCGGTTGTAAAGATACACCTTTAGGCAGAATTCTTTTTGACGTCACCTAGAGGCGTAGAAATCTGAAGTCCATTTTAATTGCCGGTCAACGAGTCTATCACAATCACAATAAGTTGCTTAAAGCTTAGGGTTCTCATCAAATCTTGGGTGAGTTGAATGGCCGTAGAAAGCCACTCTTAAACCCTAAAATTTGAAAATCCAAAAAAAAATTAGAAAAAAAGAAAAAAAGAAAATGAAATTTTTCTTTGAATAAGGCGAGGGCTTGAGGTGGTCTGCATTTTGGCTGATACTCGGGCTCTGTTGTGTCTTTGAAAGTTTAGTTCTTAAGTAGACAATTTCTTAATGGTTGAAAATAACTCAGGCCTAAATAATCTAACCTAATTTTTTTTATATATAGCATATAGTTTTTTCTAGGGACTAGCAAAAGATAGGCATGGGGGTATGATGTAAACACATTTACACTACTTAAGATGTCCATTTATGCATGTTCTTAAGCATAGGATTGCATTTCATGATATAAATATTTCATAACATGCATCATCTTGCACTTAGAGTAGTTTGAATAAAATGGAGGTTAATTATCTCCTTTTATATGCTTGGATAGGGAAAACATTTTATCGGGGCCTTGGATCGAAGATCCAACCGTATGGATGTGATCAGGGTGATGATTGGAGTTCAACGACTCTAAGATCACCCTAATCAGGCATCCGTAGCATCAGATAGTGACCGGGGAACCCTATAAGATCAAGGGCCAGGATGGTGTAAATCTACACTTCAAATGACAAATCCGACCGCACGGATGAATTCGGTCGACGATCGCAGCCCAACGATGCAAAAATCGAGTGAATCCGACATCCGTGGCACCATCTACAACATCCAGAAGATGGATGGCCAAGATGGAGCCACGTGGTGCCATCTCGGTTGCCCAAACGGCTGCATACAATCTCTGAAGTCCCCGCACCCATACCCTCTCCGCCGTTGGATCTCGATCCAACGGCTGTGTACAGTCGCGCCTAAAAGCTCCCGCTTGACCATTCGCTCCTCGTAGCGTAGCGGTCGAAGGCGTTATCGCGAGCTGAGGATGCGTGTTTGAGCCGCAGAAAGGAGACGAAGGGTGCGGGTGAGCGAGCGCGGGCGTGCATCGAATTTTGATCGGACGACCGTTTGCGCTCAATCGAGATCACGCGCGGCAAGGACGCGCGATCGTACGCGTTGGGGTCGGCGTGCGGCAGCGGGCGATGGTGCATCTTAAGCCGTCCGATGTCGCAATCGGACGGCTGAGATCTAATGAACATGGGCGGATGCGTTGAGTGCGGGCAGCTGAGGGGGCGCGCGTGGGCGGCGGGCACTACGCCCACGTTGGGGCTTTAGTGATGGTTTTATCCGTAACTAAAAACCCCTCATTTATTGTTTTAAAGATGT
Source organism: Thalassia testudinum (assembly GCA_037157565.1). Lineage (NCBI taxonomy): Eukaryota > Viridiplantae > Streptophyta > Magnoliopsida > Alismatales > Hydrocharitaceae > Thalassia > Thalassia testudinum. The sequence goes on from JAZHRO010000036.1 coordinate 67,224,358, forward strand.
AATGACCAATTTTCCCCCACTCCTTTCAACTATAAAAGGAGACGCCCTCCATACGAAATTCTCATCCCTTCCTTCTCTTCTCTACCTCTCCAAAGCTCAAGAGAAGCTTGTCCCACACCCGGGATGCTTCTCGCAAGATAAAGTCCAAATTTTCATCCCCCTTCGGAAGTGGATCCCGCGATAACGACGACATGCTGCTCCGTTCCCGTTCTTCTACTTTGTCCTCCTTCATCCTACTTCATCCTCCTTCATCCAGGCGTCGTCCCGTCCGGTTTGTCCTCTAAGCGACCGTCGAGGAGGATATCTCTCTCCCTATTCTTTTTAATGCTTTCTAGTATAGATTTACTACTTTCTAGAGTAGTCTACTCATCCTCCAAGCGATCGTCGAGGAGGACATTTCTCCCTCCATTCTTTTAATGCTTTCTAGAGTAAATTTATCGCTTTCTAGTGCAATTGTTTTATGCTTTCTAGTTGTAATGAACAAGCTCCTTAATGATAAATTATCTATTTATTCTACATCTCATTTTTTATTTCTATGTGTAATATTCTCTCTCTCTCTTACCCTCTCTCTCTCTTCTATTTATTGTAAATAATTAGATAGTTTTAAATTGAATTACTTCGTGACAAATAAAAAGAAACGTGTAGTTTTTAAATCAAACGTTCGCCTCCCTGTGTTCGACCCAGAATTTTCATTTCAGTATAAATTTTATTTGTTGAACACGAATTCTTCGCTTTCAAGCTACAACGACAGGTTTTCCAAAACCAAACACGTTAGCGTAGCAATTCGTACGTTAAACAGATACATTCAAGGAAGATTAGCCACACAGTAAACATGCCAGGGGCAGGTAAGTTCTAACTACTCTCTCTCTTAAGCCCCTCGTTCTGAAAAGGTTAAAATGAAAAAAATCAATTAGGGCTACTTGCATTCTATTCATAGATAATTCATCAGGTTGCCTGATTTGATACATTTTATTTCGGCAACAAATCCTGATTTGTGCACCCACTTAAAGCTTAAGGTATCTAGGGCTATCACATTCTTGTTTGAGCCTTAGGTACCACATTTGGACAAATTAAATTGGACCAAATTAGAGACAATTAAGGATTCCCTTTTAGGGTTTTTAGGACACACTTGCTTAATCAGGGAATCATCTTTCCAAACAATGTGTGCCTAGACCTTGATTGAACTGATCTATTCATGCAAAACCCTAAAAAATCAGTCTCTTAAAATCATTTGAACACTAAAACAGAGTCCTAAGATTCTCAAGAGGACAATACAAGTAAAGTTGACCCACCTTGTTTGGGTCAACCAATCTTCAAATTAGGTCACTTTTGCACTCAACACATCTTAAAGTTCAAGTGAAATTCTAAAGCACCCTTGCTCTTAATTAAAATTGGTAGACTTAAGAGGTCAAGTCCCCATTCTGGTCTACCTGGAACATTAGTGACAAGGGAGGTTGGGTGCGGCAAACCCTATAACCTGTGGGGGCGCTCTACCGTGTAGGGGTCTTTGCGGGACACTCCCTCTCTAGCTGCCCAGGTAATTTTCAGGTGGACAGCTTTCTGACTAAGGGGTATCATTCGCCCCGAACCTCTATAGTCATCCAAAATTTTTAATTGTATTGATTTGGTCCACATTCTACCTCTCATCTACTCCATCGGTGCATGTTTGAGAGGAGGTCTCTAAGAGCATCCTTGAGGCCTCCTTTAGCCACTCATTCACGTTGAGGGCAAGCCTCGACCTCCTTGTTTGTGCAACAACCCAATCCTATTGATATCTCTTCCAATTCATCTGAACCTAATTCTCCTTCATCCATCGTCATGGCACAACCTCCAGAAGAAAATAATCTTGAAAATCAACTTCAACGCCTCAATGATCTATTCTAAGCCTTTGTGAAACCACCGCAGCATCCAATGATGCGAGATCACTACAATCCTGTTGCGGTGGCAATCGAACATCGAGTACAAATCCCCCCTGGAGGTCCTGACACTGAACTCAAGCCCAACATGATTCATGCCATTCCCAAATTCCATGGGCATAATTCTAAAGATCCTTTCTTGCATATCAAACAACTCAAGCATTTGGCTTAGACCTTTGGGTCAGAAGCTCAAAATTGGGATGTTCTACTCATGAAAATGTTCTCCTTCTCTCTCATGGATAAAGCTGCTCACTAGTACCAAACACAAACATGTCCAATCAACACCTGGGCGGAACTTCAATTCGAGTTTTTGAGAAAGTTCTTCCCTGTTGGTAGGACAAATGCTTTATGGCACCAGATCGCACATTTCACACAACAAGTAGGAGAACCACTACATGAAGCATGGGATCATTTTCTGGATCTCATGCGAAAGTTCCCCATCACGGAGTTCCTAAATAGGAACAAGTCTAGTCTTTTTACCAGGGACTCCATGAGGATATTAGATTATTCGTCAATGTGACTTGCGGAGGAAACATCGTGGGTCAACATGAAGACATTGTGTGGGAGATTCTCAAGAATATGTGCGAGAACTCTATCAATAATGAATCCATGGGCATGTTCGACCAGACGAATGCCCATGCATTGATGAATCCAAAGGGAGCACATGAGACACAGGGCCTGTCTTCTTCCGTCAACTTGGAACTGATGGCTAGTCATCTGGATAAGGTCTCTATTATTGAGAAGAAGGTGGATGAGCTAACTCGACATTTGCAGCAAGCCACCTCTGCGCAAAACCCGTTCACACAACCACCCTCTGGCAGGGAGGCCGTGCACAACATCTATCACCAACCTTCTCGGGGGATGGATCCATATCCACCCTCGTCTGATTCTGATTATGGAGGAAACTCTGGGTCCACCTACTCTAGTTGGGGGAACTCTGAACCCTCATACTCTGATTTTTTCGAGGTTCCTCAGATCTGCGAGGACCTCAACACCATTTAGAATAATCCATTCTCAAACACCTATAACCCTGGATGGCATAATCATCCCAATTTCACGTGGTCAGGCAATAATCAAAATCAGAGACCTCAATATCCGCCCTGACCACAAGCTCCTCATCAGCCACCTCAGCCTCGACCTAACCCAACTTATCAATCTGGCCCGACTCATATAAATCAAATGACTCTTATCCTTTAGACTCTAGCTGACATTCAGAAGACGAATGTGGCTATGCAAGAGCAGCACAGAGACGAGATCACAGAGATTCGCAATCAACTTGCCTAGATGGCAAATTCACGCCAACCTGGTGTAGTTCCTTCACAACCTTTGCCTAATCCAAATAACGTGCCAAACTAGAGGTACATTATGAACCTAAATCCAAGCCAAGCACACTTTGTATATTAGGCCCCTTCTACTCCATCACCCAATGGGATGGAGGCTTCAACATCATATACAGGTTACCAACAACAAGGCCCAACTTTTCCCCATCCACCTCCCCACCATGATTGTGCTATGATCAATGTTATGAAACCCACCCTTAAAGATAGCCCATCTACTCCCTTATCCCAAGTCATTTCTCACCTCCACACAAAAGGATTGTTATAAATTGATATAACGGGACCTTTGAGGAATGCACAAGTCATTATTCCACTACTTGATATCCTCACTCTTAACCCAAACTCACCTGACTTACCCAGAAAGGAGATGGAAGAACAAACACTAGGAAAAGTAGTACAGTCTGAAAATATAAATACCATAATCCAAAATAGTCTTCCTCTTAATCTGATCCAGGCACCCCGATAATTTCTTGCAATATTGGTGATACAAACTTCAAGTGGGCTGTGCCAGACTTGGGTGCCTCAGTCAACCTCATCCCTACCAACCTATTTGAAAAATTACCAATTGGACAGCTAAAACCCGTTCACATCACGTTGCAACTAGCTTATCGATTCCTAATCACACCAATTTGGGATGACAGAGGGTGTGGTAATTAAAGTTACGGATTTCAGCTACCTAGTAGATTTCCTAATTCTTGACATGGAGACACCACAACAAATATAGGATATGCCTGTAATTTTAGGAAGACCATTCTTAACCACTGCAAGAGCGATAATCAATTGTGAAACAGGGCATATGACAATTGCCTCATGATGGGAACACCATCATAAGCCCTAACTAGCTCATTTTGACCGAAAGAAGAGAAAAAAAGCTCCTACATAACCAACTAGAGGTCCTAATTCCATGAATAACCATTCTGAGATAAAAGCAAGAAACAAGGCGTAAAACTACAATTTTACCATTGCAGTGCAACAACGGGTTTTCTCATCAGCTAAACATAGGTCAAATCGTCTTAACAAGATAAAAAGTGGGTTGGTTCAAACAGTAAAGGGTTCATTTGAATTCTGGGAATTAAATGACTTCTTGTAACCCTAAAATAGACCCACTTGATTTAGCAAGGTTTTGGTTAGGATAAAATTTACCTAAACCCTCTAATAATCATAGAAAAATATTCTCTAGTATTTAGAACCTTCAATTTAGCCATTGAAACCTATTTTGACCTAAAATGGGGTCTCAGACAAATGTTTGCCTTAAATTGGGTTTTTGCATAAATTGCCCACTCAAACATCGTCAAACCCAAAATCCAACTTCACCATAGGATTCCTTAGGTCCAATTAGGTTTGTACCAAAATTTGGACCTAAGGGAAATGCATCTTGACCCACTTTGCAAATAGGTCCAGCCCAATTACATTTCTACCCCTAGATTTCAAAAATCCTTACAAGTGACCCCCTATCTTCTTCATAGTTCTTTGCAATTAGGTTTCTCCGCCATTATAGTCGAGGGAATCCTACTCTGGCGAGATTGCAAGGGCAAGTTCTCCCTGATCTCTCAGAGAATCCCTTTCAAAATTGAAAGGGAGATTCTCTTAGAAATCTCCTCCAAAGTGAACCCAATTAGAAGCCCTATTTGGTACCCAATCTCTCATGTGAACGCATGAGAGATTCGGGTCTCTTTCGAGTTGCCATCTTTGGTGAACCTCCCTTGCTTGGAAGCTTGGCTTCCAAGCACAAATCCATCCTCAGAGGCCTATTTAAGCAAACCCAAATCACCCCGCATCTCCCAAGCTTGAAATTGATTAGGAAAACCCCTCAAATTAGTCACTCCCCCTCTGTCCAGTTCTCTCATCAAGCTCCGGCGACTTCCCTCACTGTTCCTCGTCTCCTAGCCACAATACCGGTGGCAGGTTCCTCTTCCTCCCGCTCATCCGCGTCGCATCGCATCCGCCGACGCCTCTGCATCCCCTTCGTCCTCGTTGACTTCCCTCACTAAGCGCCTTCATCTCCGGCATCGGCAATATGCATAGAAACCATCACTACCTCCCCCTTCGTCTCTTTATGCCCAAATAAGTTCCCTCTCCCATCTACTCCTTTTTCCCCTCTTTATCTCTCAAAAACACCCCTCGACGCCACCAACCACCATCATCCCCTTCACCTCCGACCACCACTCCGGTGAGTTCACCCCACCTCCACAGGCCATCTCCCTCCTCACCGACCGGTCCATAATCTCTGCCCCAACTCACTGAATGTAACCCGTCACTCCATCCACTCCGCCAGTCACCCACAAGCACCCCCGAACACACCCGCACACATGGCCACAGGGTGCCCTAGGCACACGCACTCAGGCGGTCCCATGCCATGCCGACCACCACAGCATACTCGCCATACCTCGGCAAATCCTCTTGAGCATTCTGATGTGCCCGCGAGGCCATTTACGTGATTGCAGGTCTAGAGGGTCACCGCCATTGATTAACAGCAAGGAGCTTGCTTGCAGGCTTCTCCACTCTCGCCCGCTCCAGGCTCATAGTCCTAGGTTGGGCGAGGCATACTCGTGCATAACTCCAGGCCTCTAATTTGTGTCGAAGGCTAAAGCTGCAGCTGCAATCGAACAAAATTTCCTTGCTGCAGGCATGCATGAGGAGGGTGGGAAGATAGTCCCACCTCAAAACTAGACGAAGTGCCGTGCCCACATAAATTGTTTTTCTGCATTAAGCTGTTCGCCTCCTACTCACAGGGTGGGTTCCCCTCTCACCTGACTTGACGCCTCGTCTGTGACCACCCCTCGTAGACCTGGTGATCCGACCCGACCCAGCACACCTCGCCCACCACCGAACACTAGTGGACCTGGTTTCGGGTGCGTACCCGACCCGATTACCAGAGAAGGTGACTCTGGGAGAGCGAACCTAAGACAAAAATAGGAGAAGGAGTGTGCATGGGTAGGGGTAGGTTTTGCTTTGTAGGGAAAGGAGAAGAAGAGGAAGCTAAGGGCTGAAGCCAAGGAAGAAGAAGGAGGAAGCCGAAGTTAGAGGCTATGGAGCTGAAAGGTTGAAGGCATAAGAAGGAGGAGCTGAAGAGAAGAAAGAGAGAAAGAGAAGAAAGGCTGAAGGCAGAAGAAGGAGCCACCAAAGAAAAAGAAAGAAAGAGAAAGAAGGAATTGAAGGAAGAAGAAGTGGAAGGCAACTAAGACGGAGAAAAAGGAGAGGAAGAGAAAGGCTAAGGCAAGGAATCAGAGGAAGAGAAAGAAAGTAGAAGAAGGAAGGAAGCAGCCACCAGAGATAGAGAAGAGAAGAGAAGAAGGAAAAGAAAGAAGATCAAGCACTGTAGCATCCACATTTTAAGGCATCTAATTCGCAAATCAGACGTCCAATTTTATGCTTATTCACATACATTGATTTCTTTAATCTTTTGTGCTTACATTCATATTTTTGCACTATAACTTTGATTTTTATTGCATATTATATTCAAATTCTCAAGTTGTGATCTTGATTTCTAAACCCTAATTTGCTCCCTGTGTTCGACCTTGGACTTTAAATTCAAGTAATAAATTGTATTTGTTTCGAATGCTTTTTCGACTATACTACAATGCAACTTTTCTAAAACTCGATCAAGCATTCCAAACATTTTGGCACCGTTGCTAGGGAGCAAAGGGCGATTTAGAAATCTTGATTACAATTGCTGATTTGGTACTAACTTGATATATCTCTTTTGTGTTATTGTTTCAGGGGAGAAGATTCAAATGAAGACGACCGCACAGCAAACACGCCCGGGGTAGGTAATTTCTATTTAATCTCTTTCTCTTAAGCCCTTCATTCTGGAAAGGAAAAAAAATGATAAAATCAATTAGGGCTACCTGCTTTCCATCTCTAGCTAATTCACCAAAGTTGCCTGATTTGATTTCAACAACAATACTGATTTGTGCACCCATTTAAGGTAACTAGGGCTACCACCTTCTTGATTGAGCCTTAGATATTATATTTTGGCAACTAAATTGGACCAAAATTAGAGCCAAATTAAGGATTTCAATTTAGGATTTTTAGAGACACACCTTCATAAGCAAGAATCAACTCTCCAAAAAAAGGTGTGCCTAAGCCTTCGTTGAAGAGACTTATTCAAGAAAACCCTAAAATTCAGGCTCTTAATCTCACTTGAATCCTAAAAGAAAGGACCTAAAATTTCTCAAAGGACAAATAGGTGAAGTTGACCCCCTTGTTGGGTCAACCAACCTTGAAGTTAGGTCACTTTTGCACTCAATACATCTAAAGTTCAAGTGAAATCTTAAGCACCTTTGCTCTTAAATAAAATTCGTAGACTTAAGGGTCAAAGTCCCCATTCTAGTCTACTTGGAACATCAGTGACAAGAGAGGTCGGGTGGGGGAAACCCTGTAACTCATGGGGATGCTCTACCCTGTAGGGGTCTTTGCGAGACTCTCCCTCTCTGGCTGCCCAGATATTTCTTAGGTGGACGGCTTTCTGACTAAGGGGTATCATCCGCCCCGAATCTCTATAGTCATCCAAAATTTTGGGTGTCTTGATTGAGTCATCACATTCTACTCTCATCCAAACCATCAGTGCATGTTTGGTAGGAGGTCCTTAAGACCATCCTTGAGACCTCCTTTAGTGATTCACTCCCGTCGAGGCTAGGCCTCGACGTCTGTGTTTGTGCAGCAACCCCACCACATAGACATCTCCTCTAATTCATCTGAACCAAATTCTCCTTCTTCCATCATCATGGCACAACCAGTAGAAGAAGAGAATAACCTTGAGAACCAACTTCAGCACCTTAATGATTTATTTCAAGCCTTTGTAAACCCACTACAGTGTCCTATGATGCGAGATCACTACAATCCCGCTGCGGTGGCAATCAAACCTCAAGTCCAAATCCTGGCTGGAGGTCTTGATTCTGAACTCAAGCCCAACATGATTCATGCTATTCCAAAGTTTCATGGGCGTAATTTCGAGGATCCCTTCCAGCACATCAAACAACTCAAGCATCTGGCCTAGGCCTTTGGGTCCTATGTCCAAAATTGGGATATTCTTCTCATGAAGATGTTCTCCTTCTCTCTCATGGACAAGGCAGCTCACTGGTATCAGACTCAAACACGTCCAATCAACACATGGGTTGAACTACAATTCGAATTCTTGAAAAAGTTCCAGTTAGACTGACGATGCCTTATGACACTAGATCACATACGTCACCTAGCAAACTGGAGAACCTCTTCATGAAGCATGGGACTGTTTCCTGGATCTCATACGAAAGTGCCCCCATCACGGAGTTCCTAAATGGGAACAAGTCCAGTCTTTTTACCAGGGACTCCATGAATACATCTGCTTATTCGTCAATGGAACCTGTGGAGGACATATCACGGGTCAACACAAAGACACTATGTGGGAGATTCTTGAAAATATGTGCAAGAACTCCATCAATAATGACTCCAAGGGCTTATTCTATTGGATGAATGCTCGCGCATCGACGAATCCAAGGGGAGCACACGAGATGCAGCGCTTGTCCGCATCCATTGACTTGGAATTGATGGTCAGTCGGTTGGACAAGGTCTCTATCATTGAGAAGAAGGTGGATGAGCTGACTTGACATCTGCAGCAAGCCACCTCTGTGCAAAACCCGTTTGCACAGCTTCCTTCTAGGGGGTGAGTAAACATATTTACACTACTTAAGATGTCTTATTATGCATGTTCTTAAGCATAGGATTGCATTGCATGCTATAAATATTGCATAACATGCATCATCTTGAATTTAGAGTTGTTTGAATAAAATGAGGTTAATTGTCTCCTTTTATGTGTTTGGACACGGCAAACATTTTATCGGGGCCTCGGATCGAAGATCCAACCGTATGGATGTGATTAGGGCGATGATTGGAGTTCATTGACTCGAAGATCGCCCTAATCAGGCATCCGTAGCATCAGATAGTGACCGAGGAACCCTAGAAGATCAAGGGCCAGGATGGTATAAATTCGCACTTCTAAGGACAAATCCGACCACACAGATGAATTCGGATCAACGATCGCAGCCTAACGACGGAAAAATCGGGTCAATCCGACACCCGTCGCACCATCTACAACACCCAGAAGTTGGATGGCCAAGATGGCACCACGTGGTACCATCTCAACCGCCCAAATGGCCGCACCACAATTCGCTCGCTCGACCATCTGCGCCCCGTAGCGCAGCGGTCGAAGGTGCTATCGCATTCACAAGCCGCGGGTTCGAGCCGCAACGAAGGGGAGAAGGGCGCGGGTGAGCGAGCGTGGGCGTGCATTGATCGTCATCGGACGGTTGAGATTTGTTGAACGTGTGGATGCGTTGAGAGAGAGAGCTGTTGAGCAGGCACGCGTGGGCAGTGGGCACTACGCCCACATTGGGGCTTTAGTGACGGTTTTATCCGTCACTAAAGACCCCTTATTTATTATTTTAAAGATGTAATGACCAATTTGTCCCTACTCCTTGCAACTATAAAAGGAGACCCCCTCCACACGAAATTCTCATCCCTTGCTTTTCTTCTCAACCTCTCCAAAGCTCAAGAGAAGCTTGTCCCACACCCGGGATGCTCCTCGAGAGATAAGTCCAAATTTTCGTCCCCCTTTGGAAGTGGATCTTGTGACGACGACGGCGTGCTACCCCGTTCCCATTCTTCTGCTTCATCCTCCTTCATCCTGCTCTGTCCTCCTTCGTCCAGGCGTTGTCCCATCCAGCTCATCCTCCAAGCAATCGTCGAGGAGGATAACTTCTCTCTCCCATTCTTCTTTACAGCTTTTCTAGTGTAGAATTTTCCTGCTTTCTAGTGTAGCTGATTTCTCGCTTTCTAGTGTAACTTTTATTTGGTTTGATTGTATAAACATTTTGGAAAGATTAAATGCATGTTCTCTCTTTCTCTCTCTCTCTTTCCCTCTTTCTCTCTTTCTCTCTTCCTTTTAGTCCGATAGCTTCGTTGTAATTATATCGCCTCGCTTTTCAAAAATTCTAAAAAAATATAATTGTGAATATAGATCGATGTAGCCTCCCTGTGTTCGACCCGGAATTCAAATTTCGGTATAAATTTTATTTTTTGAACACGAATTCTTCGTTTTCAAGCTACAACGACAGGTTTTCTAAAACCAAACACGTTAGCGTAGCAATTCGTTAGTTCAACTTTTTGGCGCCGTTGCTAGGGAGGCAACGATTTCCAATCTTTTCTTCGCATTTCTTGCACTTTAGTGTTTTCTTACTTGCTTTCTCTTGTGTCTATTGTTTTGTAGAGACCTCCATTAAGGAATCAACAAGCAGTAGACTAGAGTAAAGTGCAGTTGAAGACAACTGTAAGTGCTCGCCATTCTTTCCCCCTCCATAGATTTCATTCGCCACATTAAATCCAAATTCCAATTAACCTAGGTGTTTGCATAAATCCTAGGAATAGTTTAGTTGTTTGGATTTTCACTCACATTCATTCCACCCTCGTTTGTAAAAAAATAACAAAAAGATAATCTTGTGGGGTAATTTTCAACAAATACACAACACACACCCACATTCAAGGCACTTAAGCAACTTGATTTGTTTCTACCCAATCGCGTTCTGATCTGTGGAATTGGTACACGCAAAGCAACACATAACAGAGTAGAAATCATTTTAGGTTAACCATTTTTGAGTGCCTAACTTAGTGGTGCAATTGTGGCCAATTGTTTGAGTTGTTTGGGCCGTACCACTCTATTTAAAGCCAACTCATCAAGTAGCTCCTCCTTAGGATTTTCAATCTAGGTATATTCCAGGCACTCCACTTTCTTTCTGATTTTAAAGGAAAATAATCTTCACCCATGTTTTACAACTTGGTTTGCCTAGAAACTTAATTGCAATTCACCTAATTTGAAACCCTAAAAGCTACTTAAGCAAGATTTGAACATTAAAATTCACGCATTATAAATAATCTTGCTTGAAAACCCTGGTTGTGCACGCACTTACACAAATCTCAATCAATCATTAAGGGCACAACCCATTTTAAGGGCCCATCACATTCCATAAGCACCACAATCCGAGGCCTTAATAAAAATGAGTAGACGTTGGCCTTAAGGTCTGATTCGCTCTTTAGGACCTAGTTTGATATTGTCTTTGATTAACCTACTTGTACTGATTAATATGATGTCTAGCTAGGGGAGTAGCGTCAAACGACCGCTGTTGGTGGGTACACTAGGAACCGGAGGCGAAAGCCGAAGGAAGAACCTTCTCCCTTGTCCCTCCTTCTAACTGGTTGGATTAAACAGATGTAAGTAGAGTAAATCATTTACAGTCTTAAGGCGAGTTTTGGGAGTCAGTAGATCCTTAGGCTACCCAACTTAAGGGCAACCTTGTTTTGTTGTGCTGCAGGGTCCCTATCCCCAGTCCTTCCGACCTTCTCCTTGTTTATGCTGGGAAGACGGTCATTGAATCCCTGATTGGAAGGACCATTAGAACATTCTAGGAGGCGCAAGTTGGATTTTGGTCAATTTGATCCCATGACCGAACAACAGCCTCCTCTACTTGAAAATCCACAGGAAGAATTTCGAAGGTAGCTGGAACAAATGCAGAGAATGCAGGGCGCTCAGCCCTTGAAGGATTTTTGTGATCCTTCAAATTACGGGGAACATCCCAGCGTCCAGATTCCAACCGGTGACGTAGAAATCAAGCCCCAGGTGTTAAGCCCGATTAAACATTATCATGGGCTTGGCTCCGAAGATCCGTTTCAGCACTTGGAGGACTTGACCACTTTGGTCTAGACCACCAAGGCTTGAAATGTAAACGAGGAGCAAATGATCATGAGGCTCTTCCCCCACTCTCTTAGGGATAAGGCCACGCATTGGTATAGGACAATAGGAAGACCAATTACAACTTGGAATGAGTTGAAATCGGCCTTTCTGAAGAAATTCTTCCCAGTCTGACGTACTAATGCTTTGAGACGGGCAATCACTACCTTTACCCAGCGGCCGGGGGAGCAGTTTCATGTGGCCTGGGAGCGATTCCAGGACTTATTGCGGAGGTGTCCACACCACGAGGTAACGAAATGGCAACTCGTGCAGATCTTCTATCATGGGTTGACTGAGCAACTTAGAAATCATGTGGATGCTTCTTGCAGAGGCAATTTCCTCAATAAAGATGTAGATAGTGCACATGATTTATTTGAGGAAATGAGTGAGAATTCAATTAATCATCCCTCCATGGATACTTTTAACTAGTCCCAGCAACCTAGATCAAATGTCAATGAAGTCCATGACTCTCATTCATTTGATATGGAATTGATTTGTAATAAACTTGATAAGGTGGACTTGGTTGCTAAAAGAATGGAAGAGTGGATGGCTGGCAATTCTATGAACAATTCTTGATCCACTCAATCCCAAAATTCGGGATTCCATTCCTCACGAGCTCCTTCTAGACAGGAGTTCGTGAATCAACTCGATGCGGCTCAACCTGTGAGTCAGCATTTTTCGGAACCCCACGGGTTCCCAACTGGGGCCTTTGATCCCAGTTTTTCTGATCCTTCCTTTTCTTTCTCTCCATCCTCACCTTATGAGGATGTCTGCGCTGTACAAGAGAATGTTAGATGTAACCCCTACTCGAATGCCTATAATCCAGGTTGGAGAAACCACCCTAACTTCTCTTGGAAAAATCCGGGGCAATAGACCCAATTCCGACCCAGCAATTATGCTCTGCAACGACCAATGGGTCAGGGTTAAGTATATACTCAGTTGCCTCCGAATCAGGTCAATCAGCCAGCTTGGAATGCTCGTCAACCCGTAGGGCAGGCTGATTTGAACCGTCAAATGGTAGAGATGCAAGGATCTATGCTCCAGCTCATGCAGCAAATGAAAAACTCACTGGACAACTTGCAATCCGGGCTTATTGCTAACTCCCATCAACCCGGATCTCTACCAACCCAACCCATACCCAACCTGCGAAATATTATGAATTCGGGCAATCAAAACCAAGGGTACGAAAATCAGAGGGATCCACATGCACATGCTCAGGTGGTTGAGTAGGGTTCCCGATCTTCTTCTTCTACAAATCAATAATTCATGGTCAATCAAGCCCCTCCAATCTTTCCTAACCCTCCCCAAGACCCAAATTCTTATGCTTCTGCAAATTCTGTAACTTTGAGGAGTGGTAAGAAGACTCAGGATCCACAACCACACTATCTGATCTTTTGAATCCTGAAGAACCTGAGAAGAGAGAGGAGAATTATAGAGGAGAAATCAAGGCTCAAGAACTTGATTCCAAAGATCAGACTCATGTTCCTTTTCCTGAAGCCTCAACCAAATTAAAGAAGAAGTCTGTTGATAACAATGAGGAGCTTTTGAATTTATTTAAGAATGTTAAGATCAATATCCCACTCCTTTATGCTATCAAGCACATACCGGCTTACGCAAGATTTTTAAAGGAATTATGTCCACAAAAGTGTAAGTCGAGAGAATCTGTTCCGAGGAAGGTGGTACTCTCCGAGCAGGCTAGTTCTGTTATCCTGCACTACCTCCCTCAGAAAAAGAGAGATCCTAGTGCTCCTTTGATTTCTTGCGTTATCAGAGATTACACATTTGATAGAGCACTTTTGGATCTCGGTGCATCCATCAACTTAATTCCGATTTCTCTCTACGAGAAGTTTGGGTTAGGTGAACTTCGGCCAACTTCAGTAATGCTACAGTTAGTGGACCGTTCGGTCACAAACCTGCGAGGCATTATTGAAGATGCTATAGTTAAGGTCAAGGATTTCTATTTTCCTGTAGATTTCCTTGTCCTTGACATGGATGTACCTGATAATCTGAGGACCACATCCATCATTCTGGGGCACCCATTCCTGGCTACCGCAAAGGCCAACATTAATTGTGAAAGTGGTAGCATGGAAATCGCCTTTGGGATCAACGAATGAAATTGAATATTTTTAAGGCGATCAACAAATTTGAGGATTGTGGATTTATTGAGGAACTTGATGAGGATAACGATAATATTGCAACTTGTTTGACAGTTTTTTCAATTGAAAGTTCCTCTTTGCATGATGAATTTGACCCGCAACCCTCTTTGGCTGACCTGACATCTTCGGAAGAGGTTACTGATTTTGTTCACTCACAACCTCTTCTTGTTGTTGAATCTTCAGCATCTACCATACCATCAATCATCAACCCACCCCAGCTTGAATTGAAACTATTGCTCGAGAATTTGAAATATCAATTTTTAGGATCACAGAATATGCTCCCGGTGATTATTAATGCTAAATTGACGAAGAAGCAAGTGATTAAATTGATCAAGGTCCTAAAGGAACATAAGGAGGCAATTGGTTGGACCATTCATGACCTCAGGGGGATCGAGCCATCTTACTGTAATCATAGAATATTTTTGAAAGATGGATCCCACCCTTCTCACCAGATGTAAAGGAGATGGAATCCAAATATGCGAGAAGTGATAAAAAAGGAAATCATCAAGTGGCTTGATGCAAGAATTATTTATCCAATCTCTGATAATCCCTGGGTAAGTCCCGTTCAGATTGTTCCAAAGAAAGCCGAGATTACTGTTTTGACTAATGAGAGAGGAGAATCTGTCACAACTCGTTCAGCTTCCTCTTAGAGAGTTTGTATTGATTACAGGAAGCTTAACACAGCCACTAAAAAGGATCATTTTCTCTTACCCTTCATTGATCAAATCTTGGAAAAATTAGCCGGGCATAAGTACTTCTGTTTTCTTGATGGCTACTCAGGATACAACCAAGTTCCTATCCATCTCGAGGATAAGGAAAAAACTACTTTCACCTGTCTCTACGAAACCTTTGCTTTTCGTAGGATGCCTTTCGGGTCATGCAATGCACCTGCGACTTTTCAAAGGTGTATGCTAGCCATATTTTCTAACATGGTGGGAGAGTTTATGGAAGTCTTCATGGATGATTTCTCTATTTTCGGAGAATCATTTGACTCTTGTTTGGCTAATTTGGAAATGATTCTTAAGCGATGTATCAAGACACGACTGGTCCTTAGCTGGGAAAAGAATCATTTCATGACCCAAGAGGGCATCGTGTTGGGTCATGTAATCTCTGAATGGGGAATTGAAGTGGACAAAGCTAAGGTTGATGCTATCGCTAAACTTCCTCCTCCCACATCTGTTAAACAAATCAGATCATTTCTTGGCCATGTGGGATTTTATCGAAGATTCATCAAGGATTTCTCGAAGGTTGCTCGTCCATTGAGCAATCTTCTTGCCAAAGAAACGCCGTTTGTTTTTGACGAATCATACTGAAAGCATTTGATTTCCTGAAAACGGCAGTTACCTGTGCTCCAATTTTGCAACCACCAATTTGGACAACCCCTTTTGAGATCATGACCGACGCTTCTGATTACGCGGTCGGGGCTATCTTGGGTCAGAAAATTGATCGAAAGCCCTCTATCATCTACTACGCTAGTAAAACTCTAGATGAAGCCTAGAGGAATTACACTGTTACTGAAAAGGAATTACTAGCTGTAGTATTTGCTTTGAAAAAATTCAAGGCTTATCACTTAGGGTCTCATGTTATCATCCATACCGACCACTTGGCCTTGAGATATCTCTTGGCTAAAAAGGATGCTAAACCCTAGCTTATTTGTTGGATTCTTCTTTTTCAAGAATTCGATCTTGAAATCAAGGATAAAATCGGGGTACAAAATTTGGTAGCAGATCATTTGTCGAGACTCTTAGGTGATTCTTCTTGTCCGGATATTTCGATTGCTGACACTTTTCCGGACGAAACTATTCTTACAGTTTTAGGTGTCCACACCCCATGGTTTGCTGACATTGTTAACTATTTGGCCGTTGCTCAAATCCCCCAGGATTGGACTAAGCAACAACAGGATAGACTCAAATCTGAGGCGAAATACTACTTCTAGGAGGATCCTGAACTATATCGCATCAGCTCTGATCAGATTATTCGCCGATGCATACCGCAGAATGAATTCAATAGTATACTCGAGTTCTGCAATGCATCTGGGTGTGGTGGACATTTCTCCAGGAAAAAGACAGCTGCAAAAATCTTGCAATCTAGCTTCTATTGGCTATCTTTATTCAAGGATGCCCAGGATTTCTCATGGTCATGTTCTCGATGTCAGGTACTCGGGAACATAACTAAGAGAGACATGATTCCCCTAAACCCTATTCTTCCTGTCAAAATTTTTTATTTTTGGGCCATTGATTTCATGGGACCCTTTATCCCTTCATTTGGACATCAGTACATTCTTGTTGCTGTTGATTGTGTCCAAATGGATTGAGGTGATTCCCACTCGAACCAATGACCACAAAGTGGTCATCAATTTTGTCAAGAAAAATATCTTCAATAGGTTCGGTATTCTGAGGGCTATCATTAGTGATGGTGGCACTCATTTTACTAATGCCCAATTCCGGAATTTATTGGCCAAATACGGGGTTAATCACCGAATTTCCACACCTTACCATCCCCAGACGAATGGACAAGCCGAGATCTCCAATTGAGAGATCAAGAACATTCTGCAAAAAATGGTTAGGCTTGATCGCAAGGATTGGACTCAAAAGCTTGAGGATGCTCTTTGGGCCTACCGTACGACATATAAAATGCCCATCGGCATGTCTCCATTCCGTGTGGTGTACGGAAAGGCGTGCCATCTACCCGTAGAGATTGAACACAAGGCATTCTGGGCAATCAAGCAATGTAATTTAGATCTGAATCTAGCTGGAAAGACCAGGAAACTCCAACTATCTGAGTTGGAGGAGCTTAGAAATGATGCTTATGAGAATGCCAAGATCTACAAGTCTCGGACCAAAGCTCTACATGATCAATTGATTTCCCGCAAGAGCTTTGAGCCAAACCAAAAGGTCTAGTTATTTGATTCTAAACTTAAGCTCTTTCCTGGCAAACTTTGATCTAAATGGAATGGCCCATTCATAATTGATCAGATTTTTCCCAATGGTGCCATTCAGATTTCTGACCGAAAGACAGGTAGCACCTTTAAAGTCAACGGTCAATGTCTGAAGCCTGTTGTTGACCGTATTCTTCTAGAACCTGTCTCAGACTTGTTGCTCTAGCCATTCTGTGACTTCTTTGGTTGGACTTCGCCTAGCTGACGACATTAAACTCAGCAGTTGTACATATGACACAAGGCTGATACGAGCTTCATATTCAGGTGACATCTTTCATATTCTACCCTTTCTTTCATGTCCCTTTTTCAATGAGGACATTGCATCAGCTAGGCATGGGGGGGTGGATTCATTTTTGAATTATTTGGTCAGCTTTGTGAAATCCATATAAATTATTTTTCTCTTCTTATTTATAAAGAAAAAAAAATCAAAATTAGGAAGGATTAGTTGGACATTAGGACTTTTCAATCCTAGGAAATTTTACATTAGGATCTGAACACAAACCCTTCAGGTCTTTGGACTTAATTAGCTCATGTATCTACTAAACTGTAGATTTGTCTTTCGAGTCCTCACCATCTTAATTCTATCATAATTGGGATAAATAAGTTTGGGTGATAAGTACACGACTTATCAACCCACCCTCTGATTTGAGGGAATTTCTGAGTTTTAAGCATCTACACATTTCTTTGCACTGACTCGTTGTTCAGCGATTCTAATGGAAATTGGGTAGCTAATGAACCTTCTAGGGTGATATGGATGGCAAGTTATCGTGGGTAACAGCCCATAGGTAGGTTGTTCAGAGCCCAGTCACTGGACCTTTCTCTTTTTCCTACCCTTAGGTAAATCTTAGACCAAGGAAGCCACCTACTTAAAAAAAAAAATCAAAAAGAAAAGGAGAAAAGAAAAAAAAGAAATAAGCGACACTTCGCCGCACAAGTATGGCTTGCAAGTTGTCGGTGGTAACAGCTCATCGACGATTGTCCAGAACCCAGCTTAGTAAATGCACTAAAAAAATTCCCAAAACACTTAGGAAGAAGTGGAGAAGTAGAATAAATCGGGGAGATATACACTGGATTCACCCTTGTGTTGACCCCGTAAAAAAATAAAAGTAGGAAGAAAGCTACCGATTGTAAAGATACACCTTTAGGAAAAATTCTTTTTAGGTAACCTAGAGGCGTAGAAATCTGAAGTCCGTTTTAATTGCCGGTCAATGAGTCTATCACAATCACAACAAGATGCTTGAAACTTAGGGTTCTCATCAAATCTTGGGTGAGTTGAATGGCCGTAGAAAGCCACTCTTAAACCCTAAAATTTAAAAATCCAAAAAAATTAGAAAAGAGGAAAAAGAGAAAAAGAAAATTTTCTTTGAATAAGGCGAGGGTTTGAGGCAATCTTCATTTTGAAAGATACTCGGGCACTGTTGTGTCTTTGAAAGTTTAGATCCTAAGTAGACAATTTCTTAATGATTGAAAATAACTCAGGCCCAAATAATCCAACCTAATTCTTTTATAAATAGCATATAGTTTTTGCTAGGAACTAGCAAAAGATAGGCATGGGGGTATAATATAAACATATTTACGTTACTTAAGATGTCTATTGATACATGATCTTAAGCATAGGATTGCATTGCATGCTATAAATATTGCATAACATGTATTATCTTGCATTTAGAGTAGTTTGAATAAAATGGAGGTTAATTGTCTCCTTTTATGTGCTTGGACAAGGCAAACATTTTATCGGGGCCTTGGATCGAAGATCCAACAGAATGGATGTGATCAGGGTGACGATTGGAGTTCAATGACTCCAAGATCGTCCTAATTAGGCATCCGTAGCATCAGATAGTGATCGAGGAACCCTAGAAGATCAAGGGCCAGGATGGCATAAATCTGCACTTCTAATGACAAATCCGAACACACGGATGAATTCGTATCGACGATCGCAGCCTAACGACGCAAAAATTGAGTCAATCTGACACCTGTGGCACCATCTACAACATCCAGAAGTTGGACGGCCAAGATGGCACCACGTGGCGCCATCTCGGCCACCCAAACGGCCGCATGCAATCACTGAAGTCCCCGCATCCACTCCCTCTCTGCCGTTGGATCTCAATCCAACGGCTGTGAATGGCCGCACCACAATTCTCCTCGTCGACCATCTGCGCCCCGTAGCGCAGCGGTTGAAGGCGCTATCGCGTTCACAAGCCGTAAGTTCGAGCTGCAGCGAAGGGGAGAAGGGCTCGGGCGAGCGAGCGTGGGCGTGCGTTGGATCATCATCGGACTGCTGAGATTTGTTGAACGTGTGGATGCGTTGAGAGAGAGCAGCTGAGAGAGTGCACGTGGGCAGCGGGCACTACACCCACGTTGGGGCTTTAGTGACGATTTTATTCGTCACTAAAGACCCCTTATTTATTGTTTTAAAGATGTAATGACCAATTTGCCCCCACTCCTTGCAACTATAAAAGGAGACACCCTCCACACGAAATTCTCTTCCCTTCCTTCTCTTCTCTACCTCTCCAAAGCTCAAGAGAAGCTTGTCCCACACTCGGGATGCTCCTCGCGAGATAAAGTCCAAATTTTCGTCCCCCTTCGGAAGTGGATCCCGTGAGAACGACGGTGTGCTGCCCCATTCCCATTCTTCTGGTTCGTCCTCCTTCGTCTAGCTCTGTCCTCCTTCATCCAAGTGTCGTCCCGTCCGGCTCATCCTCCAAGCAATCGTCGAGGAGGATAACTTCTCTCTCCCATTCTTCTTTACAGCTTTTCTAGTGTAGAATTTTCCTGCTTTCTAGTGTAGCTGATTTCTCTCTTTCTAATGTAACTTTTATTTGGTTTGATTGTATAAACATTTTGGAAAGATTAAATGCTTGTTCTCTCTTTCTCTCTCTCTCTTTCTCTCTTTCTCTCTTTCTCTCTCTTTCTCTCTTCCTTTTAGTCTGATAGCTTCATCGTAATTATATCGCCTCGCTTTTCAAAAATTCTAAAAAAATATAATTGCGAATATAGATCGATGTAGCCTCCCTGTGTTCGACCCGGAAATTCAAATTTCGGTATAAATTTTATTTGTTGAACACGAATTCTTTGCTTTCAAGCTACAACGACAGGTTTTCCAAAACCAAACACATTAGAGTAGCAATTTGTGAGTTCAACAGGGGGAAGCTGTGCATAACATATATCAACGATCTTCTCAGGGGATGGACCCATATCCACCCCCGTCTAACTCTAGGACTGGAGGAAACTCCTATCCAGCCTACTCTAGTTAGGGGAACTCTGAACCCTCGCACTCTAACTTTCCTAAGGTTCGTCCGACCTGCGAGGACCTCAATGCCATGCAGAATGACCCATTCTCTAATACCTAAAACCCTGGATGGCGAAATCATCTCAATTTTCTGTGGGCAGGAAATAATCAGAATCAAAGACCACCATATCAACCCCGTCCACATGCTCCTTGTACATATCAGCCACCTCAGCCTCGGCCCAACCCCACCTATCAATATAGGCCAACTCAAGCAGATCAAATGACTCTTATCCTTCAGACTCTGGTTGACATTCAGAAGATGAATGCGGCTATGCAAAAATAGCATAAGGATGAGATCATAGAGGTACGAAATCAACTCACCTAGATGGCGAATTCCGCCAACCTGGCACACTCCTGTCGCAACCTCTACCGAATCCAAATAACATGCCAAACAAAGGCATGTTATGATCCCAAATCCAGGCCAAGCCCACATGATTTATCAGGCCCCTTTTGTTCCATCACCTAACGGGATGGAAGTTTCGACATTGTATATGGGATTTCAGCAGCAGCCACCCATTTTACCAACTCCAAACCAAAACTAGGCAGGACTGAATTCTGTTGCAACCTGTAGTAGCAAAGCAACACAAGACCCACCTTATCTAAGCCACTTTCGGCCTGATAGTATCCCAAGCCCTAGGATAGTTATCTAGGACACCCCTATCCCAGATTAAGAACCTGGACCTATTCCAAAGGAACCATCCAAGGTTCCATTTGTTGAGGCCTTGACCAGGGGAAAGAGGACAAACTAACCCATGGCACCTGAGGAGTATCTGGTCAAGCTCTTTGAACAGTTCCATATAAACAACCCGTTAATGGATGCAATCTGCCATGTACCGACTTACGCACAATTTCTAAAAGACATGTGTACACCCAAGTGTAAGCCATGAACCAGAAGTGGGAGCCCGATCGTACTATTAAAGCAAGCCAGCTCTGTAATTTTGAGCAAACTCTCAACTAAGGCAAAAGACCCAGGCACTCCCCTGATTCCTTATACCATTGGTGATACCCAATTTGATAGAGCTTTATTAGATCTAGGCGCCTCCATAAACCTAATACCTACATCCCTACTTGACCATCTTGAGGAATCTGAGCTTAAACCAACAAAGGTGACATTGCAGTTGGCTGACCGATCTATTAAGTCACCTAAAGGAGTTCTTGAAGATGTCATCATTAGGGTGCGAGATTTCTCTTTCTCGGTGGACTTTGTAGTCTTGGCTATGGATGCTCCAAAAAACCCGAGGGATACACCAATTGCACTAGGGAGACCCTTTCCGGCCACTACTAGGGCCAACATAAATTGTGAGGAGGGCTAAATTGAACTGAAATTCGGGAACCAAACACTAAAGATTGACATCTTTAAGGCCCAACAAGGGATTAATTATGGTGTTATAGAACAGATATGTGATATCAAGGCTATGGTTGATGATCCATATATTGAAAACAACTTGACTACTTCTAATCAACCACAAGAGGATCAAAACTTGCAATAAGAGGAGTCCGAACTTGACCTAGATACACCTATAACTCCTTCCCTTACTCCTGACACACACTCCGAACCACTCGCTACTGCTGATAACCTTGTTCTAGAACTGAAGCCTCTTCTCGACCATCTAAAGTACATCTTTTTTGGTTCCAATTAGACGTTTCCTACGATTATCAACTCTAGACTCACACTTGATCAAGAATCCTGTCTGATTACTATTCTCCAGCAACATCATAGAGCCATTAGATGGACTCTCGATGATTTGACTGGTATCAGCCCCTCTTACTGCACACATTGTATCTACACCGAAGAGGGCACACGACCTTCCCGTGAAATGCAGAAATGTCTGAATCATAATCTGTAGGAGGTTGTGAAAAAGGAGATCATCAAGTGGTTAGATGCAGGGATCATCTACCCGATCTCTGACAGTCAGTGGGTGAGTCCAATCCAGGTTGTGCCTAAGAAGGCAGGACTCATCGTGATCACGACCGAAACTGGAGAAATCATACCGACCCATGTGGCAAATTCGTGGAGAGTCTGCATTGATTACAGAAGACTCAATTCCTCCACAAAGAAGGATAATTTCCCACTACCATTTATTGATCTGATCCTTGAGAAACTAGCGGAAAATGTGTTCTTTTGCTTTTTGGATGGGTACACCGGTTATAATCAGGTGGCAATCCATCCTGAGGACCAAGAAAAGACCACTTTCACCTGCCCCTTCGGGACATACATGTTACAAAGGATGCTGTTTGGTCTCTGCAATGCACCCGCTACTTCTCAGCAGTGCATGCTTGCCATATTCTTTGATATGGTAGGTGATTATTTGGAAGTCTTCATGGATGACTTTTCAGTATTCGGAGAATCA
Organism: Thalassia testudinum; assembly: GCA_037157565.1. NCBI lineage: Eukaryota > Viridiplantae > Streptophyta > Magnoliopsida > Alismatales > Hydrocharitaceae > Thalassia > Thalassia testudinum. The sequence continues at coordinate 67,247,106 of JAZHRO010000036.1, forward strand.
TTTGAAGATTGCCTCCAACACTTGGTCCAAATCCTCAGGCAGTGCATTGACGTGAATTTGGTTCTTTCCTGGGAATAGAGCCATTTCATGGTGCCTAAAAGAATTGTCCTAGGACATCTCATATCAGAAAAATGCATCGAAGTCGATTGAGCCAAGATGAACTTGACTTCCAAACTCCCTATGCCTAGCTCGATCAAGGACATCCGATCTTTTCTGGGGCACGTCGATTTTTACCATCAATTCATTCCTGATTTCTCAAAGATCACGTGCCCCCTGACCACTCTGCTTTCTAAGGATGTACCTTTCAAAATCTCCAAGGAATGCACTCAAGCATTTGAAATCCTCGGTGATCGAGTTTACCCAAGCTCCGATCCTACGTCCCCTGATTGGTCTCAACCCTCTGAGATCATGTGCGATGCATCTGATTTCATTGTAGGAGTGGTACTCGACTAGAAAATTGACAGCAAACCCGTGGTCATCTACTATGCTAGCAAGACACTTGACAAGGATCAACGTAACTACACAGTTACTGAGAAAGAGTTGCTAGCCGTAGTATTTACCCTAGAAAAATTCAAATCTTATCTCCTGGGTTCTCGTGTTATCATTTACTCGGATCACACAGCTGTGAGGCATCGCCTTGCGAAGAAGGACACGGAACCTCGATTAATCTGTTGGATCTTGATGCTCCAAGAGTTTGACCTTGAGATTCACGACAAAGCGGGAAAATAGAATGTGGTAGCTGATCACTTGTCCCACCTTCTTTCTGAGATCATCGACCCTTCCAGACCCATCACGGAACATTTTCCTGATGAGCACCTCCTGACTATCAATACAGGGCTTCCATGGTTTGTTGATATAGTAAACTACCTGGCATCACATCAGATCCCGTTTGATTGGCCGAAAGCCAAGAATGGCAAATTGTTTTCTGATGCCAAGTATTACTTCTGGGAAGACTCATATCTTTTCTGCATCGGTGCTGATCAAATCATTCGACGATGTGTCGTGGAAGCAGAAATTCAGGACATATTGTCCTTCTGTCATGACCAGGAATGTGGTGGACATTTCTCAGGTCATAAAATCGCAGCGAAAGTCCTCCAGAAAGGCTTCTATTGGCCCACAATTTTCAAAGACGCATACAATCACTGTAGGGCATGAACTCGTTGCCAGACCTTAGGCAACATGAGCCATCATGATATGATGCCCTTACAGTCGATTCTTGTATGTGAAATCTTCGATGTGTGGGGGATTGATTTTATGGGACCCTTTCCTATTTCGGACAGCTTCGAGTACATTCTACTCGTTGTTGACTATGTGTCCAAATGGATCGAAACCATTCCAACCTGAACTAATGATCATAAGGTGGTTATCAAATTCATTCATCAGAACATCTTTTCACGGTTCGGGATTCCACGTGCTATAATCTCGGATGGAGGAACCCATTTCACTAATGCTCAGTTCAGGTCACTGATGACCAAATACGGGGTGTCTCATCGAATCTCTACTCCTTACCACCCGCAAACTAATGGTCTAGCTGAGCTATCAAATCAGGAGATCAAAAAAATCCTCTAGGTTACTATTCGGCCTGACAAGAAAGACTGGTCATCACGACTTTCAGAAGCTTTGTGGGCTTATAGGACCGCCCACAAAACCCAATTAGGTATGTCGCCCTTCAGATTGGTGTATAGGAAGGCATGTCACCTCCTCGTCAAATTGGAGCACAAGGCCTATTGGGCAGTACGGAACTTCAACCTAGATCTTTCTAAGGCAGGAACCCACAGAAAGCTTCAAATGAGCGAGATTGATGAATTACGCCACGATGCGTATGAGAACTCACGAATTTACAAAGAGCGGATTAAGGCCTTTCACGACAAGCACATATTTAGAAAGATCTTCCACCCTGGTCAAAAAGTCCTACTCTTTGATGCCAAGCTTAAACTGTTCCCAAGAAAACTACGATCAAAATGGATCGGACCCTACCTCGTCTAATGAATTTTTGGAAATGGAGCCATTGAGATTAGTCCACTCAGCCACGATTCAGAACCTTTTATCGTGAACGGTCAGAGACTTAAACTGTTCATTGACTTGACCGATACAAATTTTGCTGAGATATCCTTTACCCTCTATTCTCCCTAATCTGATTATGCCCAGCCAATGGCATAAAACTCAGTTCTTAACTGGAGGCAGCTTATCATTTTCGAAAACTTGAAACCTTCCTTGACATTTCTATGCTGAGTTCATATTGCACTTTAGGGTTCATCCATTAGAACAGCTAACCCCACCTCAGGTGCCTGTACCTGAGTTTTGAAATCGTTTACAACAGTCACCTCGACCTGTTTGCCCACCCAAAATCTATTCTAATGAATGATCTAAGCTGAACTTGAACCCACCTAATTTACAATGGGGGCATTGCAAATCATAGGCATGAGAGGGAATGAAAGTGCAAAATGCCGTAAAAACTCATCTCATAAGAAAAGGTTTCAACAAAAAAATCACATATCACAAAAGCACCAAAAAAATGAAAACATTCTTGAAAAAGAACAAAAAATCCTGAGGGGAGAGAAAATTTTGAGGCCATATAAATCATGGGGAAAAAAGGGGAAAAATGAAAAATGTCAAAAAAGGAGCACAAAATGAAAAGGAAAAGAAGAGATAGCCACTAGTAAGAAATTAAGGGATTAACTAAGTTCTAGACCATATCAAGAAAAAGAAAATGAAAGGAAAAAAAGTGCTAAGGAAACACAGAAGAGATTAGTAGGAACGCTGATCTTAGGCCTCTTAGGCTAGACTCCTAAGCTTAAAAATTCAAGTATCCGCTAAGATTTGGAGAGTCCTCAGGAGGTTGGGGAAAATGTGAAGCTAAGTATTAGGTCTAAGGCTTAGGGAGTATTTGGCCTCATTAACTCACCTCTGGTTTACGGGACTCCGTAACCTAAGCACCCCAATGCACACACAGTTTGGTTCAGTGCGCATAAGTATGAAAATCACACAAAAGCATTTAATTGTTCTAAAAATGTCACCTGGTTAGGAGTGGCCGATCGACACAAGTTGATTTAGACGAGTTCCCGGCGTAGAGAGGCGAGAAATTCCCCTCGAAGATGCGCAATAACATGTCATCTCCTCGGTGCTTGTCTCCTAGGATATTTACATATCCTATGTTTGCAACGCTTTGTCGGGCTTATAAGTCAGTCGCGTTGTAGTATAGGTGACCAAACATTGACAACAAATAAAAATTTATTACTCGAAAACCTAAGTATCCGAGGTCGAACATAGGGAGCAAATGGAATTTGTTTACTAATCTCAATAATGTAATTGAACACATAGAATTACTCAAAACTTAATTCAGAATATAAATGCAAGAGTTTAAAAGTCAATTGTGGCAAAAATAGAGAAATTAGACGTCTGATCATGGAATCAGACATCTCAAAAAGATATTCTCTTTAAGCTTTTATCTTATTTCCTTCTCCTTTCTACTTTCTCTTCTTCTTTCTTTCTTTCTTTGATTTTCCTTAGCCCTTTCTCTTCTATTCTCCTTTGACTTTGGTCGTCTGCTTCTTCTTCCTTGTTTCTTCTCTGTAGCTCCTTTCTAGCCTTTCCTTTCTTCTTCTTTCTTCTTCTTTTCCTCTGTCTTCTGCCCTCCTTCTTAAGTCTACTCTTTTCTGCTGTCTGTCTGTGGCTAAGTGTCATCTTCACCTTGCCTTTGTTTCCTGCAGCCTCCTATGGCTTTCTTCTCTTTGGCTACTTTCCTTTCTTCCTTCCTTCTTCTCTTGCATAGTGCCTTTCTCCTTCTTCTTCCTCTGCGACTAAGTTCTTCCTTCACCTTGCCTTAGCTTTTCAGCCACGCCTTCCTCTTCCTTCTTCTTCCCTACACACACACCGAAGAGCAAAACCTATCCCTACCCTCCCCTGTGTCTCTCTCTCTCAATTTCTTTCTTCGGTACGCTCTCTCAGAGCCGGGTAATTGGGTCGGGTGCGCACCTAGGTCCAGGCACACCGACGTGGGTGTGGTGCACGAGGAGTGCACGGATAGGCTAGTCGGGTCGGGTGCCAGGTTCACGGGGGAGTGTTGTGGACGAGGCGTGGTAAGGGTGAGGGACTTCACCCCTGTGTGACTTGTGGCGAATAACATGAAACACAAATTCAATTTATCCCATGTGCCGCGCTCATACGTTCACGAGGTGGGACTAAATGTCCCACCCGCTTCTGCGCTTTCACCTGCAGGAATCCTTCTTTGATTGCTACTGATGGGTCACTCACCAAACCAATTGCTTGGCTACATCAAGTCGCACACTCATCCCGCTTCACCTGGACCCTGATGCTTGGAGCGCGCAACCTGGGATGAAGCTCGCAACCTTCTCGCTGTGTGCGTCAATGGTGGCAGGTGCTCAGATCTGTCACACATTAATACGGCCTGGTGGCCCCATTAAAACTCATGGGAAGCTTCACCGTGCAAAGGTGAAGGTGGGACGGTCGGTGGCAGGCCGCGGGGTGGCCTAGGCGTGCATGCTTAGGTTACCCTGTGGCCGTGCTTATGGGTTAGGTTAAGGGGTGTTTAAGGAGGTGTAGGCGGTCGGTGGATGGGTGGAAGATGTTCAGTGGTCGATGGCGGAGGTGAAGAGGTTGGTGGCAAGACATGTGGAGGTGTGGAGTGATGGGTGCGTCTCACCGGAGGTTGGCCGGAGATAGGGAAGATGGTAGTGGACAGTGGCAGTTGAGGGGCAATTTGTGAAATAGATTGAGTGGAATTGAAGAGAGGATAGAGAGGAGTAAGTCTAACCTAATAAATTGGTTGAAGGGGAAGAGATGGCGGCTGGCAGTACCTATTTTCGCCGGAGAAGAAGATGTCCAGTGGAGGGAGACGGTAGCAACGACGGGGCTAGAGGTGCTCGCGCGGGTGTTGTGCGACACGGAGGAAGATGGTAAGGGTAGCTCTGCCACTGGTATGGTGGAAGAGCGACGTAAAATAGGAGGGAGGCTCGCCAGAGCTCGCTGGACTACTTGACCGGAGGAGAAGCAGATGAAATTGGGGTGGATCTCTGGCCAAGTCAAGCTCAAAAGGTGCGGCCGAGGTTGAGGATCCTTTTATAGATGCCAGCAGGGGCTCCTGTGCTTGGAAGACAAGCTTCCAAGAAAAGTGAATCCTCACTAGAGAAGGAATCAGTTAGAGACCCAAATCTCTCGTGCATTGGCATGAGAGATTGGGTGCAAATTAGAGATTAGGACCATGCTCAGATGGAAGGGAATTCCTCAGAGAATCTCCCTTCCAAATCTGGGAGGAGATCTTTGAGGAATCAGGGAGTACTCCCCCTCCATTCCTCGTCGGAGTATGATTTCTCCCCATGGATGGTGGAGGGACCTGTTTGTAAGAGTGGCATGGAAGATAGGGGGGTTTGTGCAATGGTTTTCAAAAAATAGGGGCCAAAATGTAACTGGGTGTACTATTTTGTAAAGTAGGTCAAGATGATCTCCCCTTAGGTCCAAATTTTGGTACAAACCTAATTTTGACCTAAGGAATCCAATGGTGAAGTTGGATTTTAGGTTTGACCACGTTTGACTACACATTTTGTACAAAAACCCAAATTAGGTCAATTAATGAGCTAGGACCCCAATCTAGGTCAAAATAGGTTCCAAAGGCCAATTTGATGGTTCTAAACATCAGGGGATATTTTATCGTGAAGTTTAGAGGATTTAGTTGATTTTTATCCTAACCAAAACCCTATTGAATTAAGCAGGTCTGTTTTAGGGTTATAGGATGTCATTTAATTCCTAGATTGCACATGAACCCATTTCTGATTGAACCAATCCACTTTTTATCTTATTCAGATCATTTGACCTATGTTTTGCTTTTGAAAAATCCCATTTATGTACTGCAATGGTAAAATTACAGTTTTAACCTTTATTTCATGTTTTCTTCACAGAACACTTATTCCTTGAATTAAGCCCTTCTCTAGGTTATGTAGAAGCTCTTATTCTCTTTCTTAGGTCAAAATGAGCTAGTTAGGTTTTATGATGAGGCTCTCATCATACCACCATGCCTAGCTCTTGCTAGTCCCTTAACAAAATTTCAAGATTTTAACTTCTGTTCTAGACCTTGAGTGTCTGTCACCAATTATGATAAGTGTTTTTCTTTTTCTTTTGTGATTAGGTCAGAATGCCGACAATAGGCCTAGAGGTACTCAAGTATCAACAAAAATCCAGACCTGCCTGCTTTAGCCTCAGTCTTCCGCAAAGGTTTTTAGGTCCCGTAGAAACTAACCTAAGGTTTGTTGGATTCTGTGGTTAAAGCACTCATGCTTCAAACATTTTTTGCATAGGTTAAGTTTGCAGTGTGTTTTTGTAAGAGAGAGACAGAGGATTTATTTGTTTGGAGAGCTTTCTCTTTCTTTTCATTTTATTTCTAGCTTCAGATTGGCTTCTCAACACGGTCTGTATCGAATTCCTCATCCCCATCATCAATCCTCAAGGGTCCCTGGCAATCGATGCTTCGTGATAGCATCGCCCATGGCAACACCCAGAACCCTGGCTTTCGAGATTTCGAGATAATCCCGCCCATGGCGTTCCGTGGCCGAATTCAGACCCTGGCAATCATCATTTCGTGATAATGCCGCCCATGGTATCTGAACCAACAGAGTGCTTACATGCCCCCGATAAGATATTTAAATATCCTAAGAGATAAGCACCGAGGAGATGATATGTTGTTGCACATCTTCGAGGGAAATTTCCTACCTCTCTGTGTCGGGAACTCATCCAAATCAACTTGTGTTGATCGGCCACTCTTAATCTAGGCGACTTTCTTCAGAACATTGAAACGCTTTTTGCGTGATTTTGATATTTATGTGCACTGAACCAGATTGTGTGTGAATTGGGGTGCTTAGGTTACCAAATCCTGCAAAACGAAGGTCAGTTAACGAGGCCGAATACTCCCTAAGCCTTAGACCTAATACTTAAGCTTCGCATTTTCCCAAATCTCTTGAGGAGTATCCAGATTTTAGCAGGTACTTGAATTTTTAAGCCTGAGTCTAGCCCAAAAGGCCTAAGATCAGTGTTCCTACTAATCTCTTTTTATGTCTCCTTAGCACTTTTCTTTCATTTTTCTCTTTTCTTGATCTAGTCTAGAACTTCAGTTAATCCCTTAATCTTTTACTAATGACCACTCTTTTTTCATTTTGTGCTCCTTTTTTTGCCATTTTGCTCTTTTCCTACTCTCATTTTGTATAGCCCACAAATTTTCTCTCCCCCCTCAGTTTTTTTTTCTTTTTCAAGATTTTTTTTTTTGAGAATTTTTTTGTTGAAACCTTTTCTTGATATGAGTCTTCCTAACATTTTGCACTTTCATACCCCCCCATTCCTACGATTTGCAATGTCCCCATTGTAAATTAGGTGGGTTTGAATTCAGCTTAGTTCAGGCATTAAGACAAGTGTTGGGTGGGTGAACGGGTTGAAGTGACTGTTGCGAACGATTTCTAATCTCAGGTAGGGGTACCTGAGGTGGAGTCGGCTGTTCTAATGGATGAACCCTAAAGTGCAATTTGAATTCAGCGTAGAAATGTCAGAAAAGGGTTTGGGTTTTTCAAAGAATGATGAGTTGCCTCCCATTAAGTGCTGAGTTTTATGCCATCGGCTGGGCACAATGAGCTCAAGGGGAATGGAGGGTAAAGGATGACTTAGCCAAATTTGTATTGGTCATGTCAATGAACGGTTTGAGTCTCTGGCCATTCACAACAAAGGGTTCGGAATCATGGCAGAGTGGGTAGCTCTCAATGGCTCCATTTCCAAAGATTTGTTGGACTAGGTAGGGTCCGACCCACTTAGATCGTAGCTTTCCTTGGAATAATTTGAGTCGGGCATCAAAGAGTAGAACCTTTTGACCAGGATGAAAGATCTTTCTAGAAATGTGTTTGTCATGAAAAGCTTTAACCGGTTGTAAATTCGTGAGTTCTCATATGCATCGTGGCGTAATTCATCGATCTCACTCATTTGAAGTCTTCTATGGGTTCCAGCCTTAGAAAGATTTAAGTTGCAATTCCATACTGCCCATAGGCTTTATGCTCCAATTCAACGGGGAGGTGGCATGCCTTCCCATACACTAGTCTGAAGGGAGACATTCCTAATTGGGTCATGTGGGCGATCCTATAAGCCCACAATGCTTCCGGAAGCCGAGAAGACCAATCCTTCTTATCAAGTCGAACAGTAATGTAGAGGATTTTCTTGATCTCTCAATTTAATAGATCAGCTAGACCATTGGTTTGGGGGTGGCAAGGAGTAGAGATTCGATGCGACACCCCGTATTTGGTCATCAGTGACCTGAACTGAGTGTTTGTGAAATGGGCCCCTCCGTCGGAAATTATTGCTTGTGGAATCTTGAACCTTGAGAAGATGTTTTGATGAATGAATCTGATAACAACCTTATAATTATTGGTTCATGTCGAATGGCTTATATCCACTTGGACACATAGTCAACGGTGAGTAAGATGTATTAGAAGCCATTCGAGATAGGGAAGAGTCCCATAAAATCAATCGCCTAAATGTCAAAAGTTTTGCATACCAGGATCGGCTGTAGAAGCATCATGTCTCGATGGTTCATGTTGCCCAAGGTCTGGCAACGGGTACATGCCTTACAGTGATTGCATGCATCCTTGAAAATTGTGGGCCAGTAAAAGCCACAATGGAGGACTTTTGATGCGGTTTTGCGTCCTGAGAAATGTCCACCGCATGCCTGGTCATGGAAAAAGGAGAGTATGTCTTTGATTTCTACTTCCGCAACAGACTGTCGAATTATTTGATCGGCACCAATGCGGAAGAGATACGGGTCTTCCCACAGGTAATACTTGGCATCAAAATGCAATTTGTCCTTCTTGGCCTTTGGCCAATCGGATGGGATCTGATGTGATGCTAGGTAGTTCACTATATCTGCGAACCATGGAAGCCCTGTATTGATAGTCAGGAGGTGCTCATTAGGAAAGTGTTATGTGATGAGTCTGGAAGGGTCAATTATTTCAGAAGGAAGGTAGGACAAGTGATTAGCTATCACATTTTGCTTTCCCATTTTGTCGCGAATCTCGAGGTTAAATTCTTGAAATGGCAAGATCGATCTAATTAATCGAGGTTTCGCGTCCTTCTTTGCAAGGAGATGCCTCACAACTGTGTGATCCAAGTATATGATAACACGGAAACCCAGGAGGTATGATCTGAATTTTTCTAGGGCAAATACTACAACAAGCAACTCTTTCTCAGTAACCATGTAGTTACACTGAGCCTCGTCTAGTGTTTTGCTAGTGTAGTAAATGACCACGAGTTTCCCGTCAATTTTCTGCCCCAAAATCGTACCTACAGTGAAGTCAGATGCATCACACATGATCTCAAAGGGTTGAGACCAATCAGGGGACTGTAGGATCGGGGATTAGGTGACTCGATCACGAAGGATCTCAAATGCTTAAGTGAATTCCTTGGAAATTTTGAAAGGCACATCCTTGGAGAGAAGAGTAGTCAGGGGGCGTGCGATTTTTGAAAAATCAGGGATAAATCGACGGTAAAAATCGACATGTCCCAAAAATGATCGAATGTCCTTAATCGAGCAAGGCATAGGGAGCTTGGAAATTAGGTTAACCTTGGCTCGATTGACTTTGATGCCTTTCTTCAAGATTAGATGTCCTAGGATGATTCCCTCAGGCACCATGAAATGGCTCTTTTCCTAGGAAAGAACCAAATTCTCATTGATGCACCGCCTGAGTATTTGGACCAAATGCTGGAGGCAATCGTCAAATGATGCTCCAAAAACTGAAAAGTCATCCTTGAAGACTTCCAGATAATTACCTACCATATCTAAGAATATGGCAAGCATGCACCGCTGAAAGGTCACAGGTGCATTGCAAAGATCGAAAGTCATCCTTCGAAATGCGTATGTCCCTAAGGGGCAGGTGAACGTGATCTTTTCTTGGTCTTCTGGATGGATTGCCACTTGGTTGTACCCAGAGTACCCGTCAAGAAAGTAGAAGAACCTATTTCCCGCCAGTTTCTCGAGGATCTGATCATTAAACGGTAGTAGGAAATGGTCCTTCTTCGTGAAGGAATTGAGTCTTTTGTAATCGATGCAAACTCTCCATGAGTTAGCTATTCGGGTAGGAATGACCTCTCCGGTTTCAGTCGTGATGATGGTGAGTCTGGCCTTCTTAGGCACAACCTGGATGGACTCACCCAGTGACTGTCAAAGATCAGGTAGATGATCCCTACATCTAACCACTTGATGATCTCCTTTTTCACGACCTCCTGCAGGTTAGGGTTTAAACGTCTCTACATCGCTTGTGAAGGTCGTGCGCCCTCTTCTATGTAGATTCGATGTGTGTAGTACGAGGGGCTTATGCCAGTCAAGTCATCGAGAGTCCATCCAATGGCTCTACGATGTTGCTGGAGAACAGTAATCAGACGAGATTCCTAGTCTGGTGTGAGTTGGGAGTTGATAATCACAGGAAACGTCTGATTGGAACCCAAAAAGGCATACTTCAGATGCTCGGGAAGGGGCTTGAGTTCCATGACAGGATTATCAGCAGCAGCAGGTGGTTCTGGGTTTGTATCAGGAATAAGGGTCGAAGTTATGGGTGTGTCTAGATCAGGTTCATATTCCTCTGTTTGTGGGTTTTGATTTTCTAGTGGTTGATCAGGGATAATCAGGTTATCCTCAATATGCGATTCATCAACCACGTCTTTGATATCACATATTTCCTCTATAACCCCACAATTAATCCCTTGTTGGGCCTTAAAGATGTCAAACTTCAGAGTTTGATTCCCAAATTTTATTCTATTTGGCCCTCTTCACAGTTTATGTTGGCCCTAGCAGTGGCCAAAAAAGGTCTCCCTAATATGATTAGTGTGTCCCTTGGGTTCTCAGGTGCGTCCATATCCAGAACTATGAAATCCACCAGGAAGTAGAAATCCTGTACCCTAACAATGACATCCTCGAGTATTCCTTTAGGTGACTTGATGGATCGATCAACTAACTGTAACGTCACCTCAGTCGGTTTAAGTTCGGACTCTTCAAGGTGGTTAAGGAGGGATGTAGGTATTAGATTTATGGAGGCACCTAGGTATAGCAAGGCTCTATCAAATTGGGTTTCACCAATTTTACAAGAAATCAGGGGAGTTCCTAGGTCTTTAGCCTTGGGTGGGAGTTTACTCAAGATGACAGAGTTGGCTTGCTCTGACAGTACGATCGGATTCCCACTCTTGATTCGCGACTTACGTTTAGGTGTACATTCTTCATTCAAGAATCTTGCGTAAGCTGGTATGTGGCAGATTGCATCCATCAAGGGGATGTTTATCTGGACCTGTTCAAAGAGCTTGACCAGATCCTCCTCGAGAGCCACGGGTTTGGCTATCCTTTTTGCTTTGGTCAAGGCCTTAGGAAATGGAATCCTATTTGGTTCTTCTAGAATAGGTCCAGGTTCTTGATCTGGGATAGGGGTATCCTGGATAACTATCATAGGGTTTTGGCTACTACTAGGCTTGGAGTGGTTTGGATAATGTGGGTCTTGGGTTGCTTTACCACTATAGGTTATTACAGAGTTTAATCCTGCCTGGTTTTGGTTTGGGTTTGGTAAGAGGGGTGGCTGCTGCTGAAATCCTGCATAAGATGTCGAAGCTTCCATCTCGTCTGGTGATGGAGCAGCAGGGGCCTAATAAATCAATGTGCGTGGCCTGAATTTGGGTTCATAACGTGCCTCTGGGTTGGCACGTTATTTGGGTTTGGCAGAGGTTGCAAAGGAAGGGTGCCAGGTTGGTGGGAATTTTCCATCTGGGCTAGTTGATTGCGAACCTCTGTGATCTTGTCCTTGTCCTAATTTTCCATTGCCGCATTTGTCTTTTGAATGTCAGCCAGTGCTTGAAGGATAAGAGTCATTTGATCCTAGTTTGGCCTGGATTGATAGGTAGGATTGGGCCGAGGTTGAGGCGACTGATATGGACGAGGACCTTGTGGACGGGGCTGATAAGGTGGTCATTGAGTCTGAGAATTTCCCATCCACTGAAAGTTGGGATGATTTCTCCATCTAGGGTTGTAGGTATTGGAGAATGGGTCATTCTGGATGGCATTGAGGTCCTCGCAGGGCTGAGGAACCTCAGGAAAGTCAGGATACGAGGGTTCAGAGTTCCCCCAACTCAAATAGAGTGGATCGGAGAATACTCCGGTTCAAAAGTCAGATGGGGGTGGATACGGGTCCATCCCCTGAGAAGATTGGTGATAGATGTTTTGCGCAGTTTCCTCGCCAGAGCTGGCCGTGTAAAAGAATTTTGCATAGAGGTGGCTCGCTGCAGATGCCAAGTTAACTCGTCCACCTTCTTCTCTATGATAGAAACCTTGTCCAATTGACTTGCCATCAGTTCCATGTCGACGGATGTGGATAGGTCCTGTGTCTCATGTGCTCCCCTCAGATTCGTCGATGCACGGGCATTCGTCCTATCGAATAAGCCTATGGAGTCATTATTGATGGAGTTCTCGCACATGTTTTCGAGAATCTCCCACATCGTGTCCTCATGTTGACCCATGATGTTTCCCCCACAAGTTGCATTGACAAATAATTAAATGTCTTCACGGAGTCCTTGGTAAAAAGACTGGACTTGTTACCATTTAGAAACTCTGTGATGGGGGCACTTTCGCATGAGATCTAAGAATTGGTCCCATGCTTCGTGAAGAGGTTCTCCCGTTTGTTGAGTAAAATGGGTGATCTGGTGGCGCAAGGCATTTGTCCAGCCAACGGGAAAGAACTTTTTCAAAACTTCAGACTGAAGTTCATCCCATGTGTTGATCGGACGAGTCTGAGTTTGATACCAATGAGCATCCTTGTTCAGGAGGGAGAAAGAAAACATTTTCATGAGTAGAATATCCCAATTTTGTGGATCTAACCTGAAGGTCTGAGCCAGATGCTTGAGTTGTTTAATGTGCTGGAATGGATCCTCGGAGTTAAGCCCATGAAACTTTGGTATGGCATGAATCATATTGGGCTTGAGTTCAGAATCAGGACTTCCAACCAGAATTGGGACTCGAGGGTCGATTGCCACCGCAGTAGGATTATAGTGATCTCACATCATTGGTCGCTGTGGTGGGTTTACAAAGTTTTGGAAGAGATCAGTCAGGTGCTGAAGCTGGTGCTCAAGGTTGTTCTCTTCTTCAATGGGTTGTGCCATGATGGAAGAAGAAGGAGAACTTGGTTCTGAATCAGAGGAAAGGTCTACATGGTGAGGTTGCTGTACAAACAAGGGCATCGAGGCTTGGCCTCTGTGAGAATGAGTTTCTAAAGGAGGTCTTAAGGTTGGTCTTAAGGACCTCCTATCGAACATGCACCGAAGGATGTGATGAGATTAGAAGGTGCTGGACCCAATCGAGACACCCAAAAATTGTTGGGTGACTATAGAGGTTCGGGGTGGATGATACCCCTTAGTCAGAAAGGTCATCCACTTGAGAAGTACCTGGGTAGCCAGAGAGGGAGAGTCCCGCAAAGACCCCTACACGGTAGAGCGTCCCCACGAGTTACAGGGTTTCCCCTACCCGACCTCTCGTCACTGAGATTCCAGGTAGACTAGAATGGGGACCTTGGCCTCTTAAGTCTACCTTTTAAAATTAAGATCAAGGTGCTTAGGGTTCCACTTGAACTTTTAGGTCTTTTGAGTGAAAAAAAAATGACCTAATTTTAAGGTTGGTTGACCCAAAGGATCAACTTCACCTCCTATTCCTTTGAGAGCTTTTAGGTCCTTTCCTTTAGGGTTTAAATGGATTAAGAGCCTGATTTGCTTAGGGTTTCTCTTGTATAGATCTTTTCAAGCAAGGCACACCTCTTTTTGAAATTTTTTGCTTCTTTGTTTAAGAGAAGGTGTGTCTCTAAAAACCTAAGCTTTGCAATCCTTAGGTTGGCTCTAGTTGGTCCAATTTAGTTGCCTCAAAAATTAGTATCTAGGACTTAATCAAGAAAGTTTTAGCCCTAGTTAGCTTAGTTGGATGTGCAGTTCAAGATGTGTTGAAATGAAAATTAGACAACTTTGATGAATTACTAACTATGGAAATAGGTAGCCCAAGGTTGATTTTTCTTTTTTTTTTTTCTTTTTCAAACCTTGAGGGGATTAAGAGAGAGGGCTAATGAAAGTTACCTGTCCCTTGGTGTGGTTGTTGTGCGGCTGCTCTTCTTTTCTCTGCTTTCCCTAAGAAAAGCACAACAAAGGAGAGGAATTAAGTCAGTATTAAATCAGAAGTTGTGATCAAAATCTTCAGAAGTGCCCGTTGGTCCCCAGCAATGGCGCCAAAATGTTTGCAACGCTTTGTCGGGCTTATAAGTCAGTCACGTTGTAGTATAGGTGACCAAGCGTTGACAACAAATAAAAATTTATTACTCGAAAACCTAAGTATTCGAGGTCGAACACAGGGAGCAAATGGAATTTATTCAATAATCTCAATAATGTAATTGAACAGTTAGAATTACTCAAAACTTAATTCAGAATATAAATGCAAGAGTTTAAAAGTCAATTGTGGTAAAAATAGAGAAATTGGATGTCCGATCATGGAATCAGACATCTTAAAAAGATATTCTCTTTAAGCTTTTATCTTATTTCCTTCTACTTTCTGCTTTCGCTTCTTTCTTTCTTTCTCTGATTTTTCTTAGCTCTTTTTCTTTTATTCTCCTTTGACTTTGGCCATCTGCTTCTTCTTCCTTGTTTCTTCTATGTAGCTCCTTTCTAGCCTTTCCTTTCTTCTTCCTTCTTATTTTCCTCTGTCTTCTACCCTTCCTTCTTAAGTCTTCTCTTTTCTACTATCTGTGTGCGGCTAAGTGTCAGCTTCACCTTGCCTTTGTTTCCTTCAACCTCCTATGGCTTTCTTCTCTTTGGCTTCTTTCCTTTCTTCCTTCCTTCTTCTCTTGCATAGGGCCTTTCTCCTTCTTCCTCTATGACAAAGTTCTTCCTTCACCTTGCCTTAGCTTTTCAACCACGCCTTCCTCTTCCTTCTTCTTCCCTGCACACACACCGAAGAGCAAAACCTATCCCTACCCTCCCCCGTGTCTTTCTCTCTCAATTTGTCTCTTCGGTATGCTCTCCCAGAGCCAGGTAATCGGGTCGGGTGCGCACCCGGGTCCAGGTGCATCGGCATGGGTGTGGTGCGCGAGAAGTGCACGGATAGGCTAGTCGGGTCGGGTGCTAGGTCCACTGGGGAGTGCCGTGGACAAGGCATGGTAAGGGTGAGGGACCTCACCCCTGTGTGACTTGAGGCGAATAACATAAAACGCAAATTTAATTTATCCCACGTGCCGTGCTCATACGTTCACGAGGTGGGACTAAATGTCCCACCTGCTTCTGTGCTTTCGCCCGCAGGAATCTTTCTTCGATTGCTACTGATCGGTCACTCGCCAAACCAATTGCTTGGATGCATGAAGTCGCGCACTCATCCCGCTTCACTTGGACCCTGACGCCTGGAGCGCATAGCCTGGGATGAAGCTTGCAACCTTCTCGCTATGTGTGTCAGTGGCGGCAGGTGCTCAGATCTGTCACAGATGAATATGGCCTGGTGGCCCCATTAAAACACATGGTAAGCTTCGTCATGTGAAGGTGAAGGTGGGATGGTAGGTGGCAGGCTGCAGGGTGGCCTAGGTGTGCGTGCCTAGGTCACCCTGTGGCCATGCTTATGGGTTAGGTCTGGGGGTGTTTAGGGAGGTGTAGGCGGTCGATGGATGGGTGGAAGATGTTCAGTGGTTGATGGCGGAGGTGAAGAGGTTGGTGGCGAGACGTGTGGAGGTGTGGAGTGATGGGTGCATCTTGCCAGAGGTTGGCTGGAGATAGGGAAGATGGCAGTGGACAGTGGCAGTCGAGGGGTAATTTGTGAAATAGATTGAGGGGAATTGAAGTGAGGACAGAGAGGAGTAAGTCTAACCTAATTAAGTGGACGAAGAGGAAGAGATGGCGACTGGTAGTACTTGCTATCACCGGAGAAGATGTCCAGTGGAGGGAGACAACGACGACGATGGGGCTAGAGGTGCTCGTGCGAGTGTTGCGCGACGCAGTGGAGGATGGTGAGGGCGTCTTTGCCATTGGTATGGTGGCAGAGTGACGAGAAAGAGGAGGGAGGCTCGTCGGAGCTCGGTAGTCTACTTGACTGGAGGAGAAGATGAAATCGGGGTGGATCTCTAGCCAAGTTGAGCTAAAGAGGTGCAGTTGGGGTTGAGGATCCTTTTATAGATCATGGCAGGGGCTCCTGTGCTTGGAAGACAAGCTTCCAAGTGCGCAAATCCTCGTCGGAGAAGGAATCAATTAGAGACCCAAATCTCTCGTGCGTTCGTATGAGAGATTGGGTGCAAATCAAAGATTAGGACCATGCTCAGATGGAAGGGAATTCCTCAGAGAATCTCCCTTCCAAATCTGGGAGATCTCTGAGGAATCTGGGAGTACTCTCCCTCCATTCCTCGTCGGAGTAGGATTTCTCCCCATTAATGGTGGAGGGACCTATTTGTAAGAGTGGCAGGGAAGTTAAGGGGGTCTGTGTAATGGTTTTCAAAAAATAGGGGCCAAAATGTAATTTGTGTACTATTTTGCAAAGTAGGTCAAGATGACCTCCCCTTAGGTCCAAATTTTTGTGTAAACCTAATTTTGACCTAAAGAATCCAATGGTGAAGTTGTATTTTAGGTTTGACCACATTTGACTGGATATTTTGTGCAAAAATCTAAATTAGTTCAATTGATGAGCTAGTACCCCAATCTAGGTCAAAATAGGTTCCAAAGGAAAATTTGAAGGTTCTAAACCCTAGGGAATATTTTTTCATGAATTTTAGTGGGTTTATTTGATTTTTATCCTGACCAAAACCCTATTGAATTAAGCAGGTTTGTTTTAGGATTACAGGATGTCATTTAATTCCTAAATTACACATAAACTTATTTCTGATTGAACCAACCCACTTTTTATCTTATTCACATCATTTGATCTATGTTTTGCCTTTGAGAAATCTTATTTATGTACTACAATGGTAAAATTGCAGTTTTAACCTTTATTTCATGTTTTCTTCTCAGAACACTTATTCCTTGAACTAAGCCCTTCTCCAGGTTATGTAGGAGCTCTTATTGTCATTCTTAGGTCAAAATGAGCTAGTTAGGGATCATGATGAGGCTCTCATCATGATCCCTAACTAGCTCATTTTGACCTAAGAAAGACAATAAGAGCTCCTACATACTCATCCTCCTAATTGGGGCATGTAAGCACCTTGTGCTGGTTCATATGCCATGGGCGGCATTATCTCGAAATGTCGATTGCTAGGGTCTGGATTTAGCTACAGAACATCATGGGCAGGATTATCTTGAAATCTCGAAAGCCAAGGTTCTGGGGGTTGCCATGGGCGATGCTATCACGAAGCATCGATTGCCAGGGACCCTTCAAGGATTGATGATGGGGACTAGGAATCTGATACAGGCCATGTTGAGAAGCCAATTCGAAGGTAGAAATAAAAAGAAGAGAGAGAAAATTGTCAAAACAAAGAAAATCCTCTATCTCTCTCTTACGAAAATGCACTGCAAACTGAACCAAGGCTAAAATATGTACAAGCACGGGTGCTTTAACCACAGAGTCCAATAAACCTTAGGATAGTTCATGTGGGCCTTAAAAACCTTCGCGGTGGATTGAGGCTAGAGCTGGTCAGGTCAAGATCTTGGTTAGTACTTTAGTACCTCTAGGCCTACTATCGACATTCTAACCTAATCAAAAAGAAAAAAAAAGCAGTCATCATAGTTTTTGAACATCAAAGAACACATGGTCTAGAATTGAAGTTAAAACCTTAAAATTTTGCTAAGGGACTAGCAAAAGCTAGGCGTGGGGTTATGATGGGAACACCATCATGAGCCCTAACTAGCTCATTTTGAGCCAAAGAAGAGAACAAAAGCTTCTACATAACCAACTGGAGGTCCTAATTCCATGAATAACCATTCTGAGATAAAAGCAAGAAATAATGGGTAAAAATGCAATTTTACCATTGCAGTGCAACAACGGGTTTTATCATGAGCTAAACATAGGTCAAATGGTCTTAACAAGATAAAAAGTGGGTTGGTTCAAACAGAAAAGGGTTCATGTGAATTCTAGGAATTAAATGACTTCTTGTAACCCTAAAGCAGACCCACTTGATTTAACAAGGTTCTGGTCAAGATAAAAGTCACCTAAACACTCTAAAAATCATAGAAAAATATTCTCTAGGGTCTAGAACCTTCAATTTTGCCATTGAAACCTATTTTGACCTAAAATGGGGTCTCAGGCAAATGTTTGCCCTAAATTGGGTTTTTGCATAAATTGCCTAGTCAAACGTGGTCAAACCCAAAATCCAACTTCAGCATTGGATTCCGTAGGTCAGGGGAATACATCTTGACCCGCTTTGCAAACAGGTCCAACGCAATTACATTCTACCCCCAGATTTCAAAAACCCTTATAATTGACCCCCTATCTTCTTCGTCGTTCTTTGCAATTAGGTCCCTACACCATTATAGCCGAGGGAATCCTACTCTAGCGAGATTGCAAGGGCAAGTTCTCCCTGATCTCTCATAGAATCCCCTTCAAAATTGAAAGGGAGATTCTCTGAGAAATCTCCTCCAATGTGAACCCAATTAGAAGCCCTGTTTGGTACTCAATCTCTCATGCGAATGCTGAGAAATTCAGGTCTCTTTCGAACCTCTCTTGCTTGGAAGCTTGGCTTCCAAGCACAAATCCATCCTTTGAGGCCTATTTAAGCAAACCCTAATCACCTCGCATCTCTCAAGCTTGAAATTAATTGGGAAAACCCCTCAAATTCGTCTCTCCTCCTCTGGCCAGTTCGCTCATCAAGCTTCGGTGACTTCCCCCACTCTCCCTCATCGCCTAGCCACAATACCTGTGGCAGGTTCCTCTTCCTCCTGCTCGTCCATGTCGCATCTCACCTGCTGATGCCTCTGCATCCCCTTCGTCCTCACTGACCTCCCTCACTGAGCACCTTCATCTTTAGCGTCAGTGATATGCACTGATGCCATCCCTACCTCCCCCGTCATCTCTTTATGCCCAGATAAGTTCCCTCTCCCTTCTACTCCTTTTTCCCCTCTTTATCTCTCAAAAACACCCCTCGACGCCACCGACCACCATCATCCCTTTCACCTCCGACCACCACTTTGGCGAGTTCGCCCCACCTCCACAGACCATCTCCCTCCTTGTCGACCTGTCCATAAGCTCCGCCCTAACTCACTGAACGTAACCCGTCACTCCATACACTCTGCCACTCACCCACACACATGGCCACAGGGTGCCCTAGGCACACGCACTCAGGTAGTCCCACACCACGCTGACCACCATAGCATACTCGCCGTGCCTCGGCGAAGCCTCCTGAACATTCTAACGTGCTTGTGAGGTTGTTTGCGTGATTGCAGGTCCAGAAGGTTGTCGCCATTGACGAACAGCAAGGAGCTTGCTTGCAAGCTTCTCCAGGCTCGTCCGCTCTAGGCTCATAGTCCCAAGTTGCGCGGGGCACACTCGCACATAACTCTAGGCCTCTAATTTGTGTCGAAGGCTAAAGCTATAGCTGCAATCAAATGAAGTTTCCCTGCTGCAGGCATGTGCGAGGAGGGTAGGAAGGTAGTCCCACCTCAGAACTAGACGAAGCGCCTCGCCTGCAAAAATTATTTTTTTGCATTAAGCTATTTGCCTCCTACTTACGGGGTGAGGTCCCCTCTCACCCAACCCGACGCGTCATTCGTGACCATCCCCCACGGACCTGGTGATCCTACCCAACCTAGCACACCTTGCCCACCACCGCACGTTGGTGGGCCTGGTCCTGGGTGCGTACCGGACCTGATTACTCGAGAAGGTGGCTCTGGGAGAGCGAACCTAAAACAGAAAGAGGAGAAGAGAGTGCGTGCGGGTAGGGGTAGGTTTTGCTCTACAAGGAAAGGAGAGGAAAAGGAAGCTAAGGGCTAAAGCCATGGAAGAAGAAGGAAGAAGCCGAAGTCAGAGGCTATGGAGCTAAAAGGCTGAAGGCAGAAGAAGGAGGAGCTGAAGAGAAGAAAGAGAAAGAAAGAGAAGAAAAGTTGAAGGCAGAAGAAGAAGCCACCAGAGAAAAAGAAAGAACAAGAAAGAAGGAACTGAAGGAAGAAGCTAAAGGCAGTCGAGACAGAGAACAAGGAGAGGAAGAGAAAGGCTAAGGCAAGGAATTAGAGGAAGAGAAAGAAAGAAGAAGAAAGGAAACAACCGCCAGAGACGGAGAAAAGAAGAGGAGAAGAAAGACGATCAAGCACTATAGCATCCACATTTTAGGGCATCTAATTCACAAATTAGACGTTCAATTTTATGCTTATTCACATATATTGATTTCTTTAATCTTTTGTGCTTACATTCATCTTTTTGCACTATAACTTTGATTTTTATTGCATATTATATTCAAATTCTCAAGTTGTGATCTTGATTTCTAAACCCTAATTTTCTCCCTATGTTTAACCTCGGACTTTAAATTCGAGTAATAAATTATATTTGTTTCGAACGCTTTTTTGACTGTACTACAATGCGACTTTTCTAAAACTCAATCAAGTGTTCCAAGCACCTCAGGAGATCAACATTCTAAGATTAATATTTTTAAGGAAACAAAAGGAAAATGTTTGACAGAACAACTAGGTTTTATATAGGACCTCATGACCATATCCTTAATAGAAAACCTAAAATCTAAATTAGAAACCTTTCACATCCGAGATGATGATCTAGTCAAGCATAATGACATAAGTACAGTGGAGGCCTTCACCTTTGAACTTGAGGATATACCTAGCAATGTCGGGAAACATGGTGATAGACTAGATTTAGAGTCCATGGATATGGAGACTTTTTTTCTTGAGGAGCACCAGGAGTCAGGATTGGACCATACTGAGAGTGGCCTTCACCTAGAATATGAATCCTTTATAGATTTCAAGTTTCATGATTTAAAAGGCACTCTCCAAGCATTCACTTTTAATTGGGATGACAATTATAGTGAAAATTCATTTCAAGACCCAATCTATGAGTCATTTCTTGAGGAAACAATCTCAAAACCAGAAGAAAAGAATCACAATGACTCATTGGGTATCAATTTGATAGGTCACAGAGCACGAGAGGAACCACACATCTAGGGTATCCTAACTAGACCCATTTCTATTGAACCTTGGAAACACCATAATCTTACTATAAAAACCCATGATCATTATACCTTCGAAATGTTCCCTCTGCCAAAACTCAAGATAGATAATCCAGAAATAAATCAACCTGACTTACATCTAAGACATTCTGGAATGACTCTCCACCATGCTTTGATACTTATCCATGGTCATCCAATTCTCATCCACCACGATCATATCATTCATGAAAACAATCACATCTCTCTGAGCTCATTGCACTCAGCTGATGGTGTTAAACTCAGCGCTTAACGGGAGGCAACCCGTCATTTTGAAAAACCCGAAGCCCTTCCTGACACATCTTATGCTAAACTCATATTGCACTTTAGGGTTCATCCATTAAACCAACTGACTCCACCTCTAGTACCCATACTTGAGCTTGAAATCATCCGTGACGGTCACCCTGACTCATTCACCCACCTAACACCTGCTCTAATGAATGATCTAAGCTGAACTCGAACCCGCCTAATTTACAGTGAGGACATTGCAAATCATAGGCATGGGGGTGTATTAAAGTCCAAAATGTCATGAAAATCACTTCACAAAGAAAGGGTTTCATCAAAAAATCACATATCCCAAAAAAACCAAAAAATAAAAATTTTTTTGAAAAGGAACAAAAATATGAGAGGGGAGGAAATTTTGAATGGATTGCATATCAGTTTTGAGGAGAAAAAAGAGGGAGGAGATAAAAATGTCAAAAAGGAGCACAATTTGATTAAAAAAAAAAGAGTAAAAGAGATAGTCATTAGTAAAAGATTAAGGAATTGACTTAGTTTTAGACCAAATCAAAAGAAAGAAAATGAAAGGCAAAAAGTGCTAGTGACACAAAGAAGAGATTAGTAGGAACGCTGATTTTAGGCCTCTTGGGCTGCAATCCTAGGCTTAAAAATTCAAGTACCCGTTAAGATTTGGATAGTCCTCAAGAGGTTGGCAAAAATGTGAAGCTTAAGTATTAGGCCTAAGGCTTAGGGATTATTTGACCTTGTTAACTGACCTCTGGTTTGCAGGACTTAGTAACCTAAGCACCCCAATCCACACACAGTCTGGTTCAGTATGCCTAATTATCAAAATCACGCAAATGCATTAAATCTGATATGAAAAAATTACCTAGATTAGGAGCAGCTGATCAACTCAAATTGATTTGGATGAGTTCCCGGTGCGGAGAGGCGGGAAATTCCCCTCGAAGATGTGCAATAACATATCGTCTCCTCGGTGCTTGTCTCCTAAGATATCTACATATCCTATCAGGGGCATGTAAGCACCTTGTGCTAGTTCAGATGCCATGGGTGGCATTATCTTGAAATGTCGATTGCCAGGGTCTGGATTTAGCTACAGAATGTCATGGGCAGGATTATCTCGAAATCTCGAAAGCCAAGGTTCTGGGGGTTGCCATGGGCGGTGCTACCTCGAAGCATCGATTGCTAGGGACCCTACGAGGATTGATGGTGGGGACTAGGAATTCGATACAGACCGTGTTGTAAAGCTAATCTGAAGCTAGAAATAAGTAGAAAAGAGAGAAAACTCTCCAAAAATAAAGAAAAATTCCTCTATCTCTCTCTGAATAAAATGCACTGGGAACTGAACCTAGGCTTAAACATGTTACAAGCACGGGTGCTTTAACTGTGGAGTTCAACGAACCTTAGGTTGGCTCGTATAGGCCTTAGAAACTTTCACGGCAGACTGAGGCTAGAGCTGGTCAAGTCCAGTTCTTGGTTGGTACTTGAGTACCTCTAGGCCTACTATCGGCATTCTAACCTAATCTACAAAAGGAAGCACAAAAGTTTATGGTCTAGAATCAAAGTTAACACCTTGAAATTTTGCTAAGGGACTAGCAAAAGGTAGGCATGGGGGTATGATGGGAACACCATCATGAGCCATAACTAGCTCATTTTGACCCAATTAAGTCAGTAAATGCTCCTACATAACTGCCAGAGAGTCCCAAGTCACTGCATAATCATTCTGAGGGAAAACTAAGAAACTAGGGTCAAAACTACAATTTTACTAGCTTATCATGAATGCAGTACAACCACGGGTTTTCTCAGGGGTTGAATAAAGGTCAAATGGTCTAAAAAAGATAACAAGTGGGATAGAATAATCAGAAAAGGGTTTACACATGTTTTGAGAATTAAATGACTTTTTGAAACCCTAAAAACAGACCCGCTTAATTAACTGAGGTTCTGATCAGGATAAAATTCACCTAAACCCTCTTAACATTCATAGAAAATTTCACCACTGCCTCTTTCACCCCTTTGATAAATGGGAAGCCCTGTGGTTCTTGGATTCAGCCCCAATGTGGAATCAGGCAAGGATGTCCTTTGGTACCTCTGATTTTCAACCTGGCAGTTGACAACTTGGCCTGGTATTCTTGTAAGCTCGCTGAAGCAGGTTATATTAGAGGGTATTCATTGTCTTGCAGGAGTAATTTGGCTCCCATTCTTCAATATGCGGATGATACGATTTTTTTTATGGAGGGTTCTATGGATGAAGCACTGGCTTTGCATCATATGGTCAATATCTTTGGTGAGCTCTCTGGCTTGAGGCTGAATAGGGATAAATCTAGTTTGGTTTGCTTTGGATTACCTGAGGAGGAGCAAGGTGCTTTAGCTACTGTTTTGGGGACCCCGCATCAGTCTTCCTATTAAATACTTGGGGCTGCCTCTGAGATGCTCTAGAATGAAAAAGAGAGATTGGAGCTACCTCTTTGAGAAAATTTCAGTGAAATTGGATGGGTGGCATAGCAGCTTCCTATCCAAAGGTGGAAGACTTATCTTGCTCAACTCTATGGTCTCCTCCATCCCTATTTTTTACTTTTCCATATTTAAAGCACCTAATTCCATTTGGAAAAGGTTGGATGTATTGAGAAAAAGGTTCTTTTGGAAGGGAGCAAAACATGAGGGAAGATTTCTGTAGACACTTAAATGGGAGTAGATCTACCAACCAAAAGATAGGGGTGGACTTGGGATTAAGTCTCTGAAACACTTCAATGATGCTTTGCTACTTAAGTGGGCAGTTAAGCTCTTGCAAGGAGACTTGAAACCATGGACTACCCTGATCAAAGATAGCAATGGTGCTTCCAACAATGTGCTGTCCAGGCTATAGCCCAGCAGACCTTTCTGAAAATCTGTGACAAGAGCTTTGACTAATCACTTCTACCTGCTGCAGCTGGCTCTTGGGGATGGCAGGGCCTTCAGCTTCTGGAAGGAGGGTTGGTCAGTGCTGGGTGTCCTGAAAGAGCTCTATCCAAGGGCCTTTTCTGCAACATCTGATAAGGAAGCTACTGTCAGCAGGTTCTGCTCTTGCAGCAGCTGCAGCTAGAATCTGCATGAGGAGGAATCCAACAGGAGGGGCACCCGACTGTGGGAAGAAAGGAGGAAGCTGCTATTAGACCTTGAGAGCTTTAAGCCAAGGACTGGAGTGGAGGATAAGTACCTTTGGGAGGGGGTTTACAATGTACAAAGTGGCTACAACAGAATCTTAGACCATGGAAGTGGGTGGAGCTGTGATTTCATTGATAAGAAGATTTGGCTTCTGAAAATTCCCACTAAGGTACAAATCTTTCTTTGGCTATGTAGTAGAGATGGATTGATCACAGGTGATCTGCGACATAGAAGGTTGGGAACTAATCTTCATGTTTGTTACTTATGTGGGATGCATACTGACATTACAAATCATATCTTCTCTTCTTGACTAATCACTGATGCTATTTGGAGGAGGACATGTCAGGAGCCGCTACCAGATTGGGATTCCATCTGGCATGGATTTGGTATGAGAGAGAAGCCACATGTATGCATGGCTGTCACGCTCTGGTGTGTGTGGAAGGTGAGAAATGAGAGACTTTTTCAGGAGAAACCGGTGTGCTGTGAAAGAATTGTAAGAGAGTGCTGGTCCCTCATACATACATGGGGATCTCTTTTGTAATTCCTCTTACTTGTTTATATAATATACCACTCTAGATTGCTATCGTAAGATGATAGCTCTCCTTTTTATTTCAAAAAAAAAAAATTTCTCTAGGGTTTGGAACCTTCAATTTGACCATCAGAACCCGTTTTGACCCAGAACAGAGTCATAGATAGACATTTGCCCTAATTTAGGTTTTTGCATAAATTACCCAGTCAAACATGGTCAAAACTAAAATCCAACTTCACCATTGGATTCCTTAGGTCCAAATTAAGTTTGTACCAAAATTTGAACCCAAGATGAGTTTGTCTAGACCTAGTTTGCAAATTGGTCCTCTCTAATTATATTTCTACCCTTAACTTTCAAAATATTTTCAAAAAGGCCCCTAAATTTGTCATAATTATCACAAAAAGGTCCCTCCACCATTAAGCCTATTCCTACTTGCTCCTGTGACCCTGAAAAGGAAAGAACTCCCTGATTTCTTGATGAATCCCTAAACCTAATTTTGAAAGGGAAGTTCGTCAAGAAATTCCCTTTTGAACTTGATCCTAAGCCCTAAAACTGCCCAATCTCTCATGTAAACCCATGAGAGATTTGGGTATCAAGGAATTCCCAAACTCCAGCGAGCTTTCCAAGCTTGGGAAGCTTTCTTCCCAAGCTCTAACCGTCCTCCTAAGGTTAATAAAAGCACCTCCTACTCATACCGAACCTCTCAAGCTTGAATTCGATTGGAGTAACACTCAAATTCTTCTCTTCTCCTCTGACCAAATTTCTCTTCAAGCTCCGGCGACCCTCCTTGCCTCCCCTTGTCGTCAGACTGCAATACCAGTGGCAGGTTCTTCTTCGTTGCTTTCTTCCGCATTGAGCAACACTTGCCGACGTCCCTACCTACTTCATCCTCGCCATCCACCCCTTAGTAGAGTAGCTTCGCCTCCGGTGCTGGCCATACCTCAACCGACGTCAACTTCGCTCCCCATCATCTGCTACCTCTCCTAAATGACTCCTTATCTTCCACTCTTCGTTTCCAAACATACACAACTTCATTTCAACCGCCGACATGCCCTCTGCAAATTCATCTTCCACCTTGCTGGTAGAGCTCCAGTGAGCCCTAGCAACTTCCACACTTGCCCAACCACACCTCTTCGACACTCCTCATCATCACCTCGACCCACTGACCAAAACTCCTTAAGTAATTGAGGGGATTGGCCTCTCTATCACACCCCCTGACTCACGCACTCTCACACACAATCCGCAAGGTCGACAGGGCTCCACATCCACTAGCACGTGACGCCACCACCACGGTTGCATTCCCTGACATTTGGCGAAGCCCATGAGCAGTTCCGATGTGCTGTGAGGCCATGTTCATGTTTTCAGGGTCCAACCTCCAGCTGCCATTAACAGAGCATCTTCAAGCAAGCTTCAGCGGTGTTCATGAAGCTCCAGCACCAGGGACATGCCCTAGGTGAATCGGAATTCACCCAGGCAGTGTTGTAGGAGATCAATTGGGCACTTTGACTGTGTCCCAGACCTTAATTGGAAGGATCCTCCTTGCTGCAAATGCACTCGAAGAAAAGGGCATGGTTTATTCCCACATCGGAAGCGTCAGAGCAACTGAAGGTGCATAAATTGAAAAAGTCTCTTAGGCTTTTCACCTCAGCACACAAAGGTGGTGAGGTCCCCACACACACCCCTCACATGCCTCGTCCGTGATTCTGACCCCGCGGATCTGGCTGACCCAACAACCCACCTAATCTAAGCACTCCTTGGCTGCTACCCATTCTGGTAGCCCTGGTCCCAGGTGCACGTGTACCCAATAACCCGGTTACCCATTGAGAGGCCCTTGGAGGGCGGAGCCAAAGAGAGAAAGAAAAGGAGAGATCGCGCAGGGTAGGGGGAGGGTTTTGCTCTCTAGGAAGTTAGATGACACTTAGCCAATTCAAGAAGCCCCCCTGTGTGAAGAGGCTGAACAAAGAAGGAAGAAGAAGGAGAAGGCTTAAGCAGCAAAGGAAGAAAGAGGAAGAAGAATCAGTAGAAGAACAAGAAAAGAAAAATCACCCTATATTGATACTTTAATTACATATATTTGAGATTTAGTTTAAGAGTTATTTTTCAGGAGTAATTGGTGATTCAAATCACCATCTTACTCCATTCTTTTTGCATATTAATCCTAACATTATTCTTATTGCAATCTTTATACTTGATTTAAATTGTGATATTGAGCTTTAAATTCATATTGCTCCCTATGTTCGACCTCGGAACCTCTTCTAGTAATAAAATTTATTTATTTTCAAAGCGATTTCAACCTATACTATGATGCAACTTTTATAAACATCGATCTCACTCTGCAAACATCTAGTAATGCACATAGGACCAAACGAAAGAATGAGTATCTTTGTGCAGGCTGGGCCAGAGGAAAGCAGAATTAAGTATCTTAGCTGCAGTTTTCTTTCTCGAGAAATGTCTGCCACAGGCCATTGAATGACAATGTGTCAGAATATCATGGATTTCTGAGTTAGGGACACATCGTCTAATGACCTGATGAGCACAAATGCAGAAAAGGTTGGGCTCCTCCCAAAAATAGTATTTAATGTCAGCAAAGAACTTATCCCATTTTGTTTTTGGCTAATCAGAGGGGATTCGTTCGGTTGCCAAGTAGTTTGCAATGGGGGCAAACCAAGGGAGGGTGTTGGCAGCTAAGATGCTTTCGTCAGGGAATTGAGCAAGGGTGTCATCATGTCATTGGTCATAAGGTGAGAGAGATGGTTGGCCACTACATTTTGTGATCCCGCCTTATCCTTGATTTCCAGGTCAAATTCCTGGAGCAGCAAGATCCAATGGATAAGGTGGGGTTTCGCATCTTTTTTAGTCAGCAAATATTTACGTGTTGAGTGGTTGGTATATACAGTGACATGTGACCTCAGAAGATAAGATCGAAATGTTTCTAAGGCAAAGACAATGGCAAGAAGTTCTTTTTCAATAACCATGTAATTTCATTGTGCATCAGCAAAGGTTTTGCTAGCATAATAGATCACAACGGGCTTCTTATCAATTCCCCACAGCAAAATTTGAGGCATCAGTCATGAGTTCAAAGGGACAACTCCAATTAGGTCCCTGTAAAATTGGTGCCTTGGTAACATCCTTCTTCAACCTCAAAAAACTCTCCAGGCATTTAGCAATGAAATCGAATGGCTGGTCTTTAGTAAGTAACTGACTTAAGGGCTTGAAGATTTGGGAAAATTTTTAATGAAATGGCAATAAAAACCCACATGACCTAAAAAGGAGAGAATCTGTTTCACAGCCGTGGGCGGTGGGAACTTAGAGATGGCATCAATTTTAGCTTTATCTACCGCAATTCCATTTTTAGAAATAACAAGGCCCAGGACAATACCTTCCTAGACCATGAAATGACTTTTTTCCCAACTGAGGACGAGATTAACTTCGATGCTTTTTTGTGGGGTTCTTTCAAGATTCCAAAGACAAAGGTCAAAAGAATCTCCAAAAATAGAGAAGTCATCGATAAAGACTTCCAGACATTCACCTACCAGGTCTAAAAATATTGCAAGCATGCACCATTGAAAAGTCGTTGGTGTGTTGCAGAGACCGAAGGGCATCCTTCAAAAAACAAAGGTTTTGAAGGGGTAGTTGAATGTAGTTTTGTCTTGGTCCTTAGAGTGGACCATGGTCGCAGCGTAGATCGCATAAAAGATGAGTGCATTGTAGTATAGTGTGAAATACGTCTCGAGCAAATAATTAACAGAACTGGTGAGTCCCAATCAATCACAGGGAGGAAGAAGGCACTTTTGATTTCATGCATTTATTTCAAATAAAAAGGCTAAGTAAACGGAACAATTAGTCACAATATTTATATCACAAGGATATTGAACATAAACTGGATACATGCATTTGAATAAAACATAAAATAAACAAGCTATTGTTGTAATAGAACAAGGGCATCACAGGTGGTTCATGGTGGCCTTTTAGAGAGGTTGGGAAGAGCAGCAACGACTCGTCAGGGTGGCCCAACGGATGCTTCAGATAGAGATGCAGAGATAGATGTAGAGAAGATGGGAAGAAGAAGAGAGAAAGGTTGAAGAAGGAGGAAGAAGAAGAGAATTAAGAGAATGCCTTCAAAGGGGGGTCCTTTATCCTATTTTTATAGCCTTAGTGGGGGGAAAATAGGGAATTTGGCCCCTTAAATCTATGCAAATGCCTTGGATTAATCAGATCCGTTGATTCGGAGATCAACAGCCCTGATTAATCCTTCAAAATCCTTCTTTTTCCCTCGGTTCACTATGATGCTGCCATGTGGCACTCCGTGGAGCATCGATCCTCCATCGCACGGCCACAAATCGCCTGCACGCGCCCTTCGCATTTTAGCCTTTGCCACTCGCCTCTTCTAAGTGCCTTAACCTCAATCATCAGATCGTAAGATTGGATGGCTTAAACGCGCACTCCATCATGCCTTTGAAAATACTAAAGTGGACCCTCGTGCATTTTTGCATGCGTCATCGCATGCGTCTGCATCCAATGCCTCCGCATCCACCACAAGTTCATCGCTGAGCCACTCAATGGAGATCCGACGATCGAATTTTGTCTGCAGGCATTGCTTCTCCTAAATCCCCGTAGAGCGCACTTCGAACCTAGGCCGCCCATCTCATGGAGAGAGCGCTAACCAACGTGCTACTCCCATGAGTTGGTTGTGTTGAGGTTTCGTTGGCACATGTTCTCTACTGTTGGATGGGAATCCAAAGATCGAGATCTCATTTCTTTTGATGACGTGGCTGAGGGTGGCTGCGATGGCATGATCGCGGTCGTTGGATGATGATCCAACGGCCTGTAGTTCTCCTTCCCAATTGGGGTGTGGTGAGGGGGTGACTGCGATGGCGCCACGTGGTGCCATCATGGCTGTCCATCTTCTTCTTCTTGTATTTGATGACATAGGCCTCCGATTAAGTTGATTTCTGCACTGTTGGACTATAAACATCGATTCGGATCCATCCGCGTGGTTGGATTTGTCATCTGAGGTTTGGATCTTCTTTAATTTGACCCTTGGCTCTTGATCTTCTGCAGATTCCCTAAGGTGTATGAGAGTCTGATTGATGAGATCTTGGAAGATTGGACTCCCATCGTAGTTCTGAACAAATCCATGCGATTAGATCGGTCATCTGCAGCCCCGAGTTACCTGCAATGAGTGATACCTCTCAAATAGCACAGTTTTATGCATAAAACACAAATATCAACTATGATGTAGAATACGATGTGTATGCATGCAGAATGTTCATGTTAAGTTAAGTTTTGGCTTAATTCAAGCCAATTAGGGCCTATGATTACTATGCAATCATACCCCCATTC
This sequence comes from Thalassia testudinum, assembly GCA_037157565.1. Lineage (NCBI taxonomy): Eukaryota > Viridiplantae > Streptophyta > Magnoliopsida > Alismatales > Hydrocharitaceae > Thalassia > Thalassia testudinum. The sequence goes on from JAZHRO010000036.1 coordinate 67,277,511, forward strand.
CTTAATCTTGATAGTCCCTAGCAAGTGCAAGACTAAATGCATTTTATCAAGAGTTTAACTAAAGGTTTATTTCTTTTTGTTTCATCCAAAAATTCAGAATCCAGATAACTATGAACATATCATGTTGTAGCTTCTGCAACGGATCCAAGTGAAGAGTCGATACACATTTAAAGTTTGTACTTGCCCCCTAGTAAAATTCTATTGGGATAGGCAAACCTCTTCTCTCGGGGATATAAAATATTCTTTGATTTTATCTTAGGTAGAAGACATCTAAGTTAACTGGATTTGTATTTGGTGACTCACTTCAGGTGCTACATAGAGACTAGTATTTCAGAATCTAGATTATTAGATTATTGAATAACTTAACTTAGAGAAGGGCTGGAAAATTAAGCTCTCTTTAATCTTTTGTATGTTTTCTTTTCTTTCTTTCTCTGCCACTTTTTCTTCTTTTTTTTTTGAGCTCACATCTTACTAGATTTGCAACTGTATTTGGTGGTCTTACATGGCATTACACTTTAATTAGGTTCTGATAACCCTACGACTAAGTTAGACTCAGCCCATATTCAGGTGGTTAGATATATAGAAAAATAGGCTTAGGTTGTATTTGGTGGTTCATGAGGGTGGTAGGTGTTTTTGCCTCAAACCATTTTGACTTACATAATTCAAACTTCTTAACATAACACCTTTTTTTTTCACAAGCAAATATCCCTTTTGTATGCATTTTATTTATATATATATATATATCTGCTGGCACAATGCCATTACCAACATAACATAATGCAACAATTCAACACGACATACATACTTTTATTCACGAGGCATTATTTGTGATTTTTGGGGATGACCAAGAGGATCTCGGGTGGCTTATTTGGTGGAAGTGCCTACTCTCGGCACCGAGTCGGGAATGGATATGACGATGTATTTCTAACCTTGACATCAATACCCTCCTTCAGTCGAGGATTCCATAGAGGATGGTCGTGACCATCCACCTCATTACTAGTTTTATCAGAACCCGCTCTTTTTGTTTTTTCCTTATTTGGTAGCTCTCGTATGGAATTTCTCATAGATGTAGTACGTAAGAACTGAGAGCGAAAACTATGCCCATCTCTGAGTATCAATATTCAATTATTAAAGATTAAAGATTCCTTACACTGGGAGACTGAATAGGTCTTGGGAGAATGGCTGGCGATCCTAGGGTGAATGGAGGGAGAAATCATGATGGTGAAGGCTGGATGACCTGGAGGTCCAGGGCTTGGAGATGGAAGGAAAGAAGAGAAGCTAGGGATGCTAGAAGATGGGGAGCGAGTATGGGGAGTGCAAACATGGGGAGGCAATGGGGTGACAAGGAGGTGTTGTGTTTCAGATGTCGACACCGAGGGCACATGGCGGCGATTTGCCATCATCCAATCATATGACTTGCGTGTGGAGGACATGGCCACAAGCAAGATTCCTGTGTGACCAATAGAGAGCAAGAGAGGGACGGGTTCAACCAGCATCCAAGGGCAACAAACTTTAGGAGGCCACCACCACTGCCTCGTCCTACGTATGGGGGTCATATGGTGGATGTTGAGGTACCCATGGTGGAAGAAATCAAAACCGTTGAATCGGTGTTGCGAGGGGCTCTGGTAGGAGAGGTGATGATCGGCACTCCCTCCTTGGACAATATTCGTCAATTGGTAAGGTCTCTATCTCTGTCAACTGATGATTCGAAGGTTGCGTTCCTCTCCCCTATGCGGTTTGTGCTTTTTGATTTGGGGATGATGGATGTTGAATGTCAACATTTTCGATCGAGTTCTACTAATGGATTAATGGTGATTTGGAGACTGGCTCCTTTTGATGGATCCTTGCCCAAACGACTGCCCCAAATAACAGGTTCTAGATCGGGAAGGCTAGGGATCAGGGGTCTGCCGTTACATTTGATATCGAAAGAGGTGGTGGCAACCATGATTGCAGGATTTGCTACTCTAGCCAAAGATGCAGAGGTTGGTTTAATAGAAGGAGATGGGCTGGTTATGAGTGTCTTGGTGGATGTCTTCAAAGCAGGTTCTATCCCAGAAGGGATAATTCTCCGATGGGGGAGGGAGCTCCTGGCTTCTGGCAATAAGCTTCACAATGGGTGATAGTGATGGGGAGAACTGTAAAGATAAGCCATCTTATGTGAAGGTGATTGGTGTGGATGTAGGGTAGCAGACGGATAGGATGACCCCTGATGAGGCACCTATGCCCAAGAAGCGTAAGGAACATCACCATCTTGGGGAGGAGGAAGTAATGGAGTTGGTGCTAATGGAACCCGCTATGGTGGAGGATGGGGCAGCAACACAACCTTTGTTAGATGTAGCGGAAGAGAGGATCCTACAAGAGATTTCAAATACTTCTAGGCAACCCCAATCCAAGTCAAATGCAATGGAAGGTTTGAAATTTAGACCTAGGACAAATACCAAAGGAGGTGTGGGTAGATCTCCTTATAATAAACTTAGATAGAGAAGACCGACCATGGCTGTGAAAATTGATGAAAACTCAGTGGCAGCTATTATGATGGTGGGTAGGGCCCAGGATGCAAATAGGGGGGATTCCCTTGGAGGACGATGAGAATCCTCACATGGAACGTGCATGGGTTGCGCAACAAGAGCTGGAGGGCTTCCCTCTCAAGGTATCTGAGAGAGTAGGAGATTGATTGTGCCATAATTCAAGAAACACACATTGAGAACAAAGAGGATAGGGCCTGGATTAACTTAAAGAATGAGAGGATGACTGAATGTGTGTCTATCAATGCTCAAGGCAGATCAAGTGGGATCGCTCTATGGTGGAGAAAGGCTTCTCTTCAGTTGCTGGAGGTGCATAAAGGCCGGCATTTGGTGACATGTAAGTTCAAAAGATGTCAGGGGGAAGATGTGTATTTCATCACTGGTGTATATGGGCCATGTCTTGCATCGATGAGGCAGGAATTATGGGATGATTGGGTTGCAAATACAAAACTTATACAAGGGGCTGCTTGGTTGGTGGGGGGGGGATTTTAACTGTGTTAACAGAAAGAGACAGACTAAATGGTGTAGTGGATGGTGCATCCCTTGGATTTCAATTGTTGGTGCAAAATTTGGGTTTAAGTGAATACCCATCTTTTGATGCTGAGTTTACTTGGAGAAATGGTAGTGGCCTTATGTCAAAGGTTGACAGATTTTTCGGAAATGCCAATCTCCTTGAAATGTACCATCTATCAACAGTTTTTGGGCTGGAACGCCCTTTTTCAGACCACACCCCCTGGTTTGGGATAGAGGGGAACAAATTTAGGCTGGCTCTTATTTCAAATTTAAAAGGTCCTGAATGCATGAATCGGGTTTTGTTGAGATGATTGAGATGTAGTGGAGGGCCAAACGTGTGGAAGGATAAGCTACTGTCAAGTTTGCTTTTAAACTAGCTGATTTGAACAAAATGCTTAAAGAATATGGGGCCATGATATCTACGTTGAGACAACAAAGACGTTTGGAGGCTTTGGAGAAGATCAAGGGATTGGATATAAAAGAGGTAGTAGGACCTCTGTCTGACCAAGAACTTGCTGATAGAAGAATGTGTCAAGGAGTGGTGGCGGAGGAAGATTTGAAACAGGATATGGATTGGAGGGAGAGATCAAGATAGCTTTGGCTGAAGGAGGGTGATGCCAACACTAAATATTTTCATCTCGCAGCCAGTTCTTGTAGAAGGATGAACATAATCTCTTCCATAGTCAAGAATGGTCAAAGAATCTCCTCTATGCAAGAGATTAGATTGGAAGCCATCAGATACTACAGGGATGCTTCGCAAGCTGCAGCTAGAGGCATGTGGAGGATGACGGTGAGTGATGCACCTAAACTTTCTAAGGAACATGCTTCCAGATTGATGGATACCATAATTGAGAAAGAAACTATGGATGCCATAAAAGAGCTAAAGAGTGAGGGCTCCCCTAGACCTGATGGCATCCAAGTCTTCTTTTATAAGGAATTGTGGAGCTTGGTCAGCAGTGAGGTGATGGAGGTCATCAAGGAATTTGAGAGAGGGAATTCGGGCTTTGATAAGATCAAGCGGTCCTTTCTTTTTTTGCTACCAAAGGTCCAAGGAGCAGAGAGTTTCTCTGATTTCAGGCCTATTTCACTCACAAACTCAATTTATTTGGTGGTGAGCAAAATACTGACAAATAGGTTGAGGTCGGTCTTGCAGAATCTGATTCATCTTGTCCAATCGGCATTCCTTCCTAATAGATCCTTGCAGGAATTATTTATTATGGCTCAAGAGATAGTGTGTGGGTAGCATAGAAGGAAATGTAAAGCTTTTATGTGGAAAGTTGATTTCCAGAATGCTTATGACTCTATTTCATGGTCGTATCTCTTGGAGGTCTTTAAGAGAAGAGGGTTCCCATCATTATGGATCCAATGGATGAAGCGTTGTATCACAACCTCTTCTTTTTCTCCTTTGATCAATGGCAAACCATGTGGGGCATGGATTCAGCCACAATATGGTGTTAGGCAAGGATGCCCGTTAGCCCCACTGGTCTTCAAACTTGCTGTGTATGGACTGGCTAGATATGCCTGTAAACTAGCTGAGGCTGGTGTCATCAAAGGATACTCACTGTCTAACAGAAGAGTTATGGCCCTATAATCCAATACGCAAACAACACAGTATTCTTTATTAAAGGGACAACTATTGCAGCCAAAGCATTAGGACATATGGTGAACATCTTTGGGGATCTGTCTGACCTAAGATTAAACAGGGAGAAATCCACCTTGATATGTTTTGGCATGAATGAGCAGGAGCAATATGCACTGTCAGCCACGTTGGGAACTCCTCTATCAAATTTGCCAATTAGATATTTGGGACTGCCATTGAGTTATTCAAAGCTATGGAAGAGTGATTGGAATTCCCTCTTTGACAATATTTTTGTTAAGCTGGAAGGATGGAACAGTAAGTTCCTATCTAAAGGCAGAAGGTTAATCTTGTTAAGTTCTATTATCACTTCCATTCTGGTTTTCTACTTTTCCATCTTTAAAGCTCCGAAATCTATTTGGAAACGGTTGGATTTGATGAGAAAGAAATTCTTTTGGAGAGGTGCACGACATGAGGGTATGTTCATGCAACCACTGAAATGGGTGCATCTATGTCACCCCAAGGAAGAAGGTGGACTGGGGATTAAAGCACTTAAAGAGTTTAATGAAGCCTTATTGATTAAATGGGCTATCAAAATTCTAAATGGGGAGGAAAGGTTATGAACTGAACTTATTAATGATGGCTATGGCTGTTCTAATAGTGCTCTGAACAGATTACACCCCTCCAAACCCTCCCCATTTTGGCGATCTGACACTCAAGCTATTAGAGATAATTGGCACTTATTGCAGCCGATTCTGGGAGATGGCAGGCACTTCAGTTTCTAGAAGGAGCAGTGGATGTCATTGGGTGACCTACAGGTGGCTTATCCAAGGGTCTACTCAGCTTCTACTAATAAGGATGGGGTGGTGCTTGCATGTGTTTTGAGAGTTTGAAATCAAGGTTACAGGTAATCTGTCGTCGTAGTTGCAAAACTCATGGTCAAATAAAATTTATACTAAAACTCGAAAAGTGAGTCCCGGGTCGAACACGGGAGGCGAACATTTGATTTTATGATATCCGTGCTTCACTTTTTATTTGTTTATTTAGTTTGTCTTTTCTATTTTTTTTAGTATTTCTAACAAGCAAGAGATTCGGTCGATGAAAACTTTATCTACTTACAAAAACATAAGAGATAGAGGGAGAGAGAGAGAAACAATCATCTATTCATCAATAACTATTTGTTACACTATGAAAGCGAGAAAAATCTACACTATGAAAGCGTAAAAAGATAGAATGGGGTGAGAGAAATCCCCCTTGACGGTTGCTCGGAGGACGACTCACTCTGATGTCGCTCGGAGAAAGGTGGTGAGGAGCGAGATGAAGGACGATGAAGCTGGAAGACGGAGGATGGGGCAGGATGGCATCGCGGCGAGGATCTTCTTCCCGAAGGGCGATAGGAGGACAACCACAGGATTCTCCACGAATGGGGATGTGGGGAGGGAAAACTATTTGATTTTCTACTCTAGAGGAGCATCCCGGGCTTGGGACAAGCTCTCTTTAGAGCCTTGGAGGTGGTGAGAGGAAGAAAGGAAGAGATGAAGAAAAATGGGAGGGGTAGGGGTCCTTTTATAGTGGTGGATAGAATCAAATTCGTATACAAGACATTTAGTGATGGTCATAAACGTCGCTGAAGATTCGTCGCAAATGTCGTTGAAGATAGCCCACACACCCACCCGCCGCTGCACTGGCGCACGCTGTACGCACCCTTTTCGTGTGCGCACGCGCGATACGCGTTGCTAGCTCCGCGCGTGCGCTGCGCTGCTATGCATGCCGCTGCGCTTGTGCATCCAGGCCTCCACGCGTGCTCACGCACCCGTGTTGCTGTGAGCATGCGGTGGCGCGTGCGTGCGCATGGGCTGCCTAGGTTGCACCACGTGGCACGATCTGGGTGGTCCATCTTCTTTCTATTGTAGGGGCTGCTACAGAGGTCGGATTGAGTCAATTTTCATGCTGTTGGGCTACGATCGTCGACCCAAATCCATCTGCGTGGTCGGATTTGTCATTTGAAGCTCTGAATTACATCACCTAGTCCCTGGGCCGTTGATCTTCCTCGGACTACATATGGTGCTATGGGACTCTGATCAAGGTGATTTCGGAGGCGTTGGACTCCGATCACCATCCTGATCAGATCCGTATGATTGGATCGTCAATCCGAGGCTCCAAAATAAATCTCTCCTAACCACAAAAAGGATGCAATTAACCTAAAATATACACAACTGCTCTAAATGTAGAATGATGCATGCTATGCAATATTTATAATATGGAATGCAAATCTCAACTTAGGAACATGAATAAATAGACATTTTAACATAAATAGATGTGTCTATATCAGGTGGTAAATAACTTTTGGTTTGAATTTGGCAGATGTTGGCAGCTGGTTGAATTGGAGGCATGCAAGGAGGGCACCAAATTGTGGGAAGAACAGCAATGCCTGATTTTAGATGTGCAAACAAGCTATCCAAGACCTAGTGTGGAGGATACTGATAACAACACACATGGGGGTAATAATTAGGTTGAATATGGCCCATCTTTAGAATAAAAAGCACAACATAAGTAGAATAGGAGCATTACATGCATCAAGTACCAAGATTGCTTATAAACTGTATTAATGGCCATTTGTGTAAAGCATTTGTCAAAGCAGGCCTCAGATGAGCAATCAGACAGCACGAATGGATTCAGAACGACGAACGGAGTCCAACGGACTCAAGATCGGCCAAATCCGACATCCGGAGCTCCCACAATGGGCCCAAGAAATTCTGACCATTGATCTGGAGATCAACGGCCCAGAGAGCGCCACGTCAGCCCGCCCCCACCGCACGCACACCCTCAGCCGGCCAAGGATAAATCTCGACCGTCGATCTTAGATCGAACGACCGAGATCTGCGCGCTCGCCCGTGGTCGCCGCGACGCGCGTTCGAGTTGTGCGGAGCGGATTTTGAAGGCGAGCAGGGGGCGCGGAAAAATTGGGCCGCCCGATCAGGAGCAGGCAGCCAGGATCTCGCCATGCGGCGCAAGACAGCTCACGAGCGCCCACGCGCACGTGCACGCCAGGCGGAAACACGCGCGCACACGCTCGCCCAAGGTGCGATCTTAGCGCGGGCGCAGAAGGCTCTCAGCCGTCCATTCTTCGATCGGACGGCTCTCGTTCAGCGGCCACGGATCGCGCGAAGAGGAAGACCGGGGCGGGCCACTGACCGGTGGCAGGAAAGCTTCATCGACGTTTGTGGAAGTGGTTTTAGCGATGCTCTGGATGTCGCTAAAGCCCATTCTTCTTTTAGGAAACCCTTAACTCTATTTAAACCCCCTTCTACCACCATTCAAGATATACTCTCCCACTTGCAACTACTCCAGTCCTCTCTTAGCTAGCTTTAGGCACCCTTGTAATCGCCGGAGATGACGAGCCGCCGATGGAGCCTCTTCCATTGCCGTGGCTGCCTCGTCGCTCTCCACTCTCTCTCCATCTCTCTCTCTTTTAAGCTTTCATTTACTTTTGTTAAAGCAAGTATTTAATGTTGTAAGCTATGAACTATGAATGCATGTTTAATGAAATTATTTTTCGTTCAATCTCCATTTTAATTTCTGTTCAAAGTGCATGATCAAAACCAAGAGCTTTCTAACCCTAAACTCTCTCTCTATCTCTCGCTCTCGCTTTTCAAAACCGTCTCTTTTGCAAGCAAAACTCTGCCTTTTTTGTGACAACAAGTGATAAACAAAATCTGATTTCCACGCCTCCCTAAGACCGACACTCGGACTCACCTCCGTTTACTTCTTTTAAAACTGACGTACCAAGTGCGACTATAACGACACCTCTTAACACACACGCACAAGAGCACGTCAGTTTTTGGCATCGTTGCTGGGGAGGCAACGGATTTGTTTTATCACCTCCATTCCACATTCTCACATCGTCTAATGCCTTATTTTCCTTTTTACTTGATGGTTGCAGGAATTCGGTGCATGGACGGTGAAGCGACGCATTCCACGACAGTAGCAAGGGAGTAGGCGTCTCGAGGACCGATAGTAAGTAACCTGTCTCTCATTGTTTGCTTGCATGAAAAAGCTAAAAAAATTGTAAAAACTGAAAAAAACTTGGCGTGGTGAATGATTGCTTGACCCACATTCTTAACACATCACCCCACAAAAAAATGTACACTCTAATATGCTGAATAAATTATTGGAATGTTCTTTTCTTTTTTTTTCTTGAGTGGTGTTTGCGAAGCCACCATGAGTTGACCTGGGCTGCACCACTCAACCCTAAAACTGACTCATCTAATAGAAGCTGCATGATCATTAGGATGAGTACACTAGGGTTTTAGAGCCTCTACAAAATAAAAAGGAAATCTACTTTCACCAAGTTGTGTGCAGAACTTGACATGCCCACTGAAACTTGTTTGAAAACATTAAGACACGTCAACCCTAAAAAGTACTAAAGTAAGGATGAAACACTAAAAGACACCACATCTTAACAAATCCTTGCTTGAAAATCATGTTTTCCTGAAAGCACACACACTTTGAAATTGGAAAATTAAGAGGCTGTGGGGTCTACAGAACCGGAGGCGCAAGCCAAAGGAAGAACCTTCCCTGCAATCCCCTCGTAATCAACCTTGCCAGATTAGCCTTGGGAAGGGGAGTCCAGTGCTTACGGACTTAATCAAATTTTGTGAGATTTCTAGGTCTCCTAAGGAATAAACCATAAGGACTAGGCTTGTTTGCTTGGTTGAGTACACAACTCTCTCTCATCTATTCTTCCCGCATCCCTCCATTTCTTCTAAACCATGGATTTCAATGCCTTTCCATCTTACCCAAACTACCCCCAACAGGATTTGTATGCTAACCCAAGTGGACCATACCCATAGTCGACTTGGGCTAACCAACCACCAAGTTGGGGATACAACCTTGAATATCCCTCTTGGCCCAACTATGACCAAACCACACCAACCTCTTATTGGAATACACCCAACATAGCCACCCAAGGGTACGATTCAAATCGTGGGTCTCCATCTCTCGATTCTCCTCATGATGCCTCCACATTTAGGTCCGACCCGCTCTACTTTGATAGGACCTACAATTTAGGAGAACACCAAGAACCCTACCCTTCCCAGGATACTAACCAAGAAAGGTCATCTGAATTCAACAACCTTTCTTACTTGACCTTTGGATTAGAAGGAGTTCTAGACAAATGGAAATCAAAAAATGATCAGAAATCTAGGCAAGCCCAGGATCATCAACCTTTGATTTGGTTCCCTGATGAAGAATCTGACTGGGAGGATAACTTAGAACCTCAACTATTCTGGAGTAGGACCAAACAGAAAATGGATCCTCTTAAAGAACTGGACCCTGAACATGATAGAATAGAGGACCCACCCAAGAACCTAAACACCAGTGTGGGTTCTAATCCACAACCTCAACCATACTCTCTTAACTTGGATTCCACGGAGGAAATCCAAAGGACACCAAATGACACCATGTCAATTCTTGATAACCTCCAATTAGAACTACACAGACAGAATCAAGAATTGGTTAAAGGGCAACAGGCCATGATGGATTTGTTCCAACAATTGGGGAAAGAAGGCCAGAGAAAGATGTTGCACACAACGCCACTCATAAAGCAAGGACCTACCATGATCAATTGGACTACACCAAGTCATCCTAATTTGGTTCAGTCCACCATTGATACCCCTCAGAAGTTGGACAGCTCAGTGGATACGAACAGTAAGGATTCCTTGAACACAATTTGGGGAGCATTGAGAACAAACATCAGGAGGAAACTGAGAAGGTGAGGGGAGAGGCCTTGGAATCTGAATCTAATCAGCCCAAGAGAAGTAATCCGGTGGGAGTAGCAGCCAACGTCGGAGATGGAGAATGGAGTTACAATTTCAAAGAAATTGATTATGAATCGATTAGAATCCCCATCACAAATTTGGACGAGGGCCGAGATAAAGAATATGATCTAGAGGATGAAATTGACCCTACCTCTAATGTAATCCCAAACAGTGAATCTGATATAGAGGAGGTTGAAGAAAATATTCTTGAGATCAAGGGCTTGGAGGGAATGAGCAATGAAACCATAGTTGCGGGAGAGATGGATTCATCTTTGGAGAGAGGCCTCATGCTTGGTTGTAGGGCTCAGTATGAAACTCTGGACTTTGTTACCTGCCCTACCAGAATAAGAATCCCGCAACCCGAATGCACTGGAATTGATACACTTTCGATGGATTATAATTTTATGGGGACACAAGCTGAATATAAAACCTACATCTTTAGTGTCTGGCATGTCATATTTGGGGTGCGTTCATCCACAACAACTTGTTTGCATGCCCACAAACTAAGAGAGGTTCTGACACGGGCATGCATGATACAGAATTCCCCCCTTAGGAACGGGACTCCACCACAACCTTATTCGCATCTATGGACTTCTGATTTTGGGTCTGATTAACTTTGAACATATTTCCCTGACCCAGACCATTCCTATTTGTGCACCGCCCAGCTGGAGGTGTTAAACTCCGCGCTTCCTGGGAGGCTACCCAGCGGATTCAGACTGATGTGGTAGTTTACGTCACTCAGGTACTATCTTTTTGAACCCTTCTACATCCATGAATCTGCCAATGAGGACATTGTCCAACTTAAGCATGGGGGGGATGGTAAATTGCATAATCCTGAGCTTAATTAATCAGTTTGAATGAATAAATTAATTAAAAAAAAAATTGAATTTAGGAAGAAAACTTAGGCATTAGAAACTTGTTAATAGTGGGAAATAATACAAAAAGAACTTAAACACTTAGACTTTACAGGCCTTTAGGCTTAATCAGCCTTGGTGTCCGTTAAAATATGGATTTAGCGGTGAATCCTTGCAACTTTAAGCTATTCTAATCCACCTACTAAATAAGGTAATAAGTATACGACTTATCAACTCACCCTCTAACTCAGGAAAACTTTGAGTCTAAGCATCTGCACACATTTTTGCACAGACTCACTTCTCGAAGATTTTGACAGAAATTGGGTAGCTAATGAACTCTCTAGGGTGGTATGGCTGGCAAGTTGTCGTGGGTAACAGCCCATTGGCAGGTTGTCCAGAACCCAGCCACAGGCCATTTCTTTTTCGCTGCCTCTAGGTACATTTGAGATCAGGAAAGCCACCTACAAATAAAAAAAAAAAGGGGAAGAGGAAGAAAAGAAAATAAACCACACTTCACCGCACAAGTATGGCTGGAAAGTGATCGTGGGTAATAGCCCATTGGTCAGTTGTCCAGAACCCAGCTTAATAATTGCACAAAAAAGACCAAAACACCTAAGGAAGAAGCGGGGAAGTAGTACAGGCCGGGGAGATATACACTGGAAAATCCTTGTGTTGACCCCAAATAAAATGAACGTAGAGAGAAAGCTACCAATCAAACAAATATACCTTCAGGCAAAAATTTATTTTCTTTTCCGGTCACCTAGAAGCATAGAAACTCGAGTCTGTCTCAATTACCGTTAAGTGAGTCTATCACAACATTCACACCAAGATGCTTAGCACTTACGGTTTTGACTGAGTTTTGGGTGGGTTGGGTAGCCATAAAAAGTTACCAATCCACACTGAATTCTGAAAAAAATTCTAAGAAAATATACACATATATACGTATACATATGTATAGTTATATATACATTAAAGCAAGGATTCTGGCGATTCGTATTTTGGCAGACACTCGGGCGCTGCTTAGTCTTTGTAGATTAAGATCTTCGTATATTTCCTCTTATTGACAAGTAACGAAGTGCCTAAGCAATTACTTCTTGAATTCTCCAAGGAAATAAAGGCTAGAATAAACCTTGCAAGGGACTAGCAAGGAGTAAGCATGGGGGTATGACAACACCACACAAGGGGGTAATAATTAGGTTGAATATGGCCCATCTTTAGAATAAAAAGCACAACATAAGTAGAATAGGAGCATTACATGCATCAAGTACCAAGATTGCTTATAAACTGTGTTAATGGCCATTTGTGTAAAGCATTTATCAAAGCAGGCCTCAGATGAGCAATCAGACCGCACAGATGGATTCAGAACGACGAACGGAGTCCAACGGACTCAAGATCGGCTAAATCCGACATCCGGAGCTCCCACAATGGGCCCAAGAAATTATGACCGTTGATTTGGAGATCAACGGCCCAGAGAGCACCACGTTAGCCCGGCCCCACCGCACGCACACCCTCAGCCGGCCAAGGATAAATCTCGGCCGTCGATCTTCGATCGAACGGCCGAGATCCGCGTGCTCGCCCGCTGTCGCCGCGACAAAGCGCGGGCGTGGCGCAACGGTTAGCACGCACGCCTGCATCGCCGCAACGCACGTTCGAGCCGCGCGGAGCGGATTTTGAAGGCGAGCGGGGGGGTGCGAAAAAATTGGGCTGCCCGATCAGCAGCGGGCGGCCAGGATCTTGCCACGCGGTGCGACGACAGCTAACGAGCGTCGACGCGCGCGCGCACGTCGGGCGGAAACATGTGCGCACACACGCGCCCAAGGCGCGATCTCAGTGTGGGTGCAGAAGGCTCTCGCCGTCCAATCTTCGATCGGATGGCTCTCGTTCAGCAGCCACGGATCGCGCGAAGAGGAAGACCAGGGCGGGCAGCTGACCGACGGCAGGAGGGCGTCACCGACGTTTGTGGAAGCAGTTTTAGCGACGCTCTGGATGTCGCTAAAGCCCATTCTTCTTTTAGGAAGCCCTTAACTCTATTTAAACCCCCTTCTACCACCATTCAAGATATACTCTCCCACTTGCAACTACTCCACTCCTCTCTTAGCTAGCTTTAGGCACCCTTGTAATCGCCGGAGACGACGAGTCGCCGATAGAGCCTCCTCCACCGCCGTGGCTGCCTCGTCACTCTCCACTCTCTCTGAATCTCTCTCTCTCTTTTAAGCTTTCATTTACTTTTGTTAAAGCATGTATTTAATGTTGTAAGCTATGAACTATGGATGCATGTTTAATGAAATTATTTTCTGTTCAATTGCCATTTTAATTTCTGTTCAAAGTGCATGATCAAAACCAAGAGCTTTCTAACCCTAAACTCTCTCTCTCTCTATCTCTCGCTCTCGCTTTTCAAAACCGTCTCTTTCGCAAGCAAAACTCTGCCTTTTTCGTGGCAACAAGTGATAAATAAAATCCGATTTCCATGCCTCCCTAAGACCGACACTCGGACTCACCTCCGTTTACTTCTTTTAAAACCGATGTATCAAGTACGACTATAACGACACCTCTTAACACACATGCACAAGAGCACATCAGATACTTATGCATGAGATGGCATCTATACGACTCAACGAGCCTATGGAAAAATTAGGAGTTCCAACAGTGGTATGGGAGGTAATTATATTGATAAGAAACTAGGGTTGTTGAAGGCCCCTCTCAAGGTACAAATATTTCTCTGGTTATGTTGAAGGGATGGTCTGATAACTGGAGACCTTAAGCACAAGAGGATGGAGCTAGCTCTGCATGAGTGCCATCTCTGTGCGATGCACACTAACAGTTTGAATCATTTGTTTTCCTCTTGTTTGGTCATTGGCACAATTTGGAGAAAAACATGCAACGGGCCTCTTCCATCATGGGAATCTTTATGGCATGGTTTTGGGATAACTGGGAAGCCACATTTACGCATGGCGATGACTCTCTGGTGCCTGTGGAGAGCGAGGAATGAGGGACTATTTCAGGAGAGACCAGTTTGCTGTGTACATATTGTAAATGAGTGTTGGTCTCTCATACATAGATGGGGATCTAATTTGTAGATCTCTCTATATTTCTTATTATTAATAAATTGCTCTCTTGGATTGCTATCGTAGTACGGTAGCACGAAATATGTCTCGAGCAAATAATTAAGGGAATTGGTGAGTCTCAATCGATCACAGGGAGGCAGAAGAGACTTTTGATTTCATGCATTTATTTCAAATATAAAGGCTAAGTAAAAGAAATAATCAATCACAATATTTATATCACAAGGAGAGATTGAACATAAATTGGATACATGCATTTGAATAAAACATAAAATAAACAAACTACTGTTGTAACAGAATAAGGGCACCATGGGTGGTTCGTGGTGGCCTTTTGGAGAGGTTGGGAAGAGCAACAACGATCCGTCGGGGTGGCCGAACGAATGCTTCAGATGGAGATGTAGAGACAGATGCAAAGAAGATGGTAAGAAGAAGAGAGAAAGGTTGAAGAAGGAGGAAGAAGAGAATTATGAGAATGCCTTCAAAGGGGGGCCATTTGGCTCCTTTTTATAGCTTTGGTGGGGCGTAAAGAGGGCATTTGGCCCCTTAAATCCATGCAAATGCCTTGGACTAATCAGATCCATTGATCGAGAGATCAATGGCCTTGATTAATCCTTCCAAATCCCTCATTTTCCCTCACTTCACTCAGATGCTGCCACGTGGCGCTTCGTGGAGTGTCAATCCTCCATCACAAAACTGCAGATCACGGAATGGCAGGCGCTTAGAGGGGGTTAGAATTAGGTTTAGGGAGAGATCGGAAGAATGACAGGTGGTCTTGGGACAACGGCAGGTGGGAGTAGGGTGGGGGAAGGTTGGAAAATCTGGAGATCAAAGGGCTGGAGGAGGAAGGAGCAGGGGATTTCTGCGACTTGCGGCGGTTGGGGGTTGGAGGGGAGGTGGCCTGGTGGGAATGGCGCAAAGCTGCTCGGCAAGGTGATGTGCTTCCGGTGCCGACGGCAGGGACACATGGCCGCTACCTGCAGACTCCCTGTGGTATGCCTGGGATGTGGGGGCTACGGTCATAAAAGGGATTTGTGTAGGGGGTGGGGGGGACCGAGGGCTTCTCACCGTTTCCCGCCCTCGGGAAATTTGAAATTTAGGGTTACGCAGAATCCGCCTCCACCCCCTGCTCTACGTAAATCAGAGGGGCTTGTGGCTGACATGGAGGTGCCGATGACGAAGAACATCAAAGCTACGGAGTTGGCCTTGCGTAGAGCGTTGGTGGGAGAGGTCATGTCCGAAAGTCCATCGGTGGAGAATGTTCATAATCTGGTAAATTCCTTATCCCTATCAAACAACTTGTGGCAGATTTCCTTTTTATCAGATACACGCTTTGTTCTCTTTGGGCTGGGTATGGGGGATGTCAAGAAGCTACGGTTCCAAACATCTTGTAATGAAGGTTGCACAGTGATCTGGAGATTGGTCTCTCTTTGTGATGGGGCATTGCCGAAAAGGCCTCCCTAGAGAGTGGGGGACAGGATGGGAGAATTAGAGATTGAGGGTCTGCCTCTGCACTTAAGGTCTAGGGAGGTTGTATCAACGATGATTTCTAGCTTCGCAACAATGGCAGATGACGCAAACGTCGATATGCTGGAGGGGAATGGACGAATGATGAGTGTGAAGGTGGATGTCTTCGTCGCTGGGGCCATACCTGACAATCTGATTCTGAGGTGCAGTGGTAGCTCCTGGATGTTGAGGCTGAAATTCATGATGGGGGATATTGTAGTAGCACGATTTAAGTCGGCTGGACCTAAAGCTAATGAGGAGGCGGCGGCTCAAGAGCTGTGCATGGTTCATGGCGATGAACCTCTGGTGGCTGAACCTGGGAAGGGCTGCTGTGAAGGGGAGAAGAGGGGGATTCAGAGTGAAGAAAAAGAGGAAATGATTGGGGAGGAAACAACAGAACCGTCGACTAGAATGGCAAGGGACATAATGCCTGATGATGTGGAGAATGAGGAGCAGGGGATTTTTGATGCGCAGTCTGAACCTGCTAGGGAGCAGCAGAACATGCAGGAGAATGAATTACATAACTGTGGAAGGAGTTCTCATGCAATGAAAGGCAAGGGAAGATCACCATATAGTTTGCGGCAGAGAAAATCAAAGGCCATTATATTGATGGATGAAAATGAGGTTGCGAAGGTTATGCGAGTGTGTAAATGTCATTCCCTCAGGAGAGAGGGACCCAGTGAGGACTGATGAGGGTGCTCAATTAGAACGTGCGTGGGTTGCGTGATAAATGCCGGAGGGCATCATTGATGAGATACTTGAGAGAATGGGGAATAGATTGTGCGCTCATTCAAGAGACGCACATTGAAGGAAATTCTGACAGGCTGTGGTTTGAACTGAAAGCCTCGAGGATGAATGGCTGTGTGCTGACGGATGCAAATGGGTTGTCGTGTGGCACTGCTATTTGGTGGAGGAAGAGGTGGGCTCAGTGTTTGGAGGTTCACAAAGCCAAACATATGCTGTCATGCAAGTTTCAGATCCAATAGGGGTAGGAATATATATGGATTACTGGTGTCTATGGTCCATGCAATGCAGCTGGTAGGCAAGAGCTGTGGGAGGAATGGTCTGTGGTGGCTGAATTGGTGCAGGGGGGATGTGGCTGACGGGTGGCGACTTTAATTATGTGTTGACAGGGTCTGATAGGCAAAATGGCAGCATGGACAATTCGGGTATTGGGTTTCAAATGATGGTCCAATCCCTGTAGCTGAATGAATACCCCTCTTCGGATGTCAAATTTACGTGGCGCAATGGGCAGGGGCTGGCCTCCAAGATAGATAGATTCTTTGGGAACGTGAACATCCTTGTTAGATTTCAATTGTCGAATGTGTGTGGGCTAAGTTGACCCTTTTCAGATCATACCTAGCTGGTATGGGACAGTGAGGAAGAAAATCAGATTGGATCCTACTTTAAAATGAAACTCTCATGGTTGTATGAACCAGGCTTTTACCAGATGATCAGCTCCTGGTGGAAAGCTAAAGTGGTCCAAGGATCTACCACTGCCAGGCTGGCAGTTAAGCTAGCTGGTCTGCGCAGGATCTTGAAAGAGTTTGGATCTACTGTCAGATTGCTGAGGGATCAGAGGAGAAGGGAAGCTCTGAGTAAAATTCAGGAGCTGGATTCAAAGGAAGAAGATGATCAGTTGTCGGAGGATGAGTTGGCTGAAAGAAAAATGTGGTAGGGAGTGATTCTTGATGAAGACCTGAAACAAGAAATCGATTGGAGGGAGAGTTCTAGGCAGCTTTGGCTTAAGGAAGGAGATGCCAATACAAAGTTTTTTCATCTTGCAGCCAATTCTCAGAGACGTGGTAACTTTATTTCCTCTATTATGTGTGATGGAAATAGAGTCTCTTCTGATCAGGAGATTAAATCTGAAGCCATCAAATTTTTTAGAGAGGCATCTTGGGCATCTAAGAGGGGGAATTGGAGAATGGCGTGTAATAAGGGTCCTAGGGTGTCGAGTGAACAGGCCGAACTCCTAACAGCTCCTATTACTGAGCAGGAGACCTTGCAAGTAATCAGCAAATTAAATGTGGAAGGCTCCTCGGGCCCAGATGGGACACAAGTGTTCTTCTACAAGGAGATGTGGGGGGTGGTGGGTAGGGAAGTGATGGATGTTATAAGAGAATTTAAGGTGAGGAATGCGGGTTTTGAGAGGATTAACAAGTCCTACCTGTTTCTCTTGCCTAAATTAATGGGAGCAGAGCATTTTTCTGACTTTAGGCCGATTTCCCTCTCAAACTCCATCTATCTTATCATCAGCAAGACCCTAGCAAATAGGCTGAGAATTGTGTTACAGGATCTGATTCATCCAGTGCAAGCTGCCTTCTTGCCAAACAGATCTCTCCAAGAATCCTTCATTTTTGCTCAAGTGATGGTTAGTGGTTGGCATCGAAGGAAGTGTAAGGCATTCATGTGGAAAGTGGGCTTCTAGAAGGCTTATGACTTGATCTCTTGGTCATACTTGTGGGAGATTTTTAGAAGAAGAGGGTTCCCACCTCTTTGGATCCAATGGATAAAACGATGTATCACTATGGCTTCTTTTTCACCTTTGGTTAATGGCAGACCATGTGGAGCTTGGATCCAACCTCAGTGGGGGGTCAGACAAGGTTGTCCCTTGGCCCCATTGATCTTCAACCTTGCGGTGGACGGGCTTGCGAGGTATGCTTGCAAGTTGGCTGAGGTGGGAGTCATCAGAGGATACTCACTATCTAACAGGGGAAATCTAGCCCCCATATTGCAATATGCGGATGACACGGTGTTTTTTGTCGAGGGATCCAGATGTGAGGCACATGCTCTGGGGCTATTGGTAAAGATTTTTTGTGACATCTCAGGTTTATCTCTGAATAAGGATAAGTCGATTTTGATTTGTTTTGGCATGAATGAGCAAGAGCAAAGGGAGTTGGAGGGAGTTTTGGGGTCTCCCCGGGCTAAATTACCAATGAGATACCTTGGTTTAACTCTGAGGGCCACAAAACTGAAAAAATCAGATTGGAATGTCCTTTTTGAGAGGGTGTCTGGCAAGCTGAAGGGCTAGAGTTGTAGATTCCTCTCTAAAGGTGGAAGATTAATCCTACTTAATTTAGTCATAACAGCCATACCGATCTTCCACTTCAGCATTTTTAAGGCCCCTAAATGTATTTGGAAGAGATTGGATACTATGAGGAAGAGATTCTTCTGGAAGGGTGTAGGACATGAGGGCGAATTCATGCATCCCATCAGATGGAAGGGAGTCTGCAGACCTAAGGAGATCAAGGGGCTGGGAATTAAAGCTCTTAAGGAGTTCAATGAAGCCCTGTTGTTGAAATGGGCCATCAGGATTCTTGATGGCAAGGAGGGATTGATGGAGGACCTGATCAGGGACTGTTATGGGGAATCTAACAGCAGTCTGAAGAGGCTTCAGCCGAAGAAGCCTTCTCCATTTTGGCATTCAGTGATTGCTGTTGCCACCAACTATTGGCAGTTGCTGCAACCTAAGCTAGGGGATGGTAGAGGCTTTACCTTTTGGAACGAGTGGTGGTCAAAATTGGGCCTGCTGAAAGAGGTCTATCCAAGGGTGTTTGGTGCTGATGCAGATAAGGCAGCCATAGTTTGCAGTAGGTGGTCTCAGGAGGAAGGATGCTGGCAGCTGGAAGGTCTACAACAGTGCAGACGGGCACCCGACTGTGGGAGGGGAGGTAGAAATTGATGGTGAGTCTACAGCTGCTGCAGCTTGTGAACAGTGGGATAGACACTTACTACTGGCAGGGTGCTTTCTCAGTGAAGCAAGCGTATGAGAAAATTATTAGAGCAAATAATGAGGTGGAATGGGACCCCATTGATAGAAAGATTTGGCTCCTAAAAGTTCCTCTGAAGGTTCAGATCTTCTTGTGGCTTTGCAGGCGTGATGGGTTGATCACTGGTGATCTGTGACACAGGAGGATGGGGACTATGCTCAATGTTTGTCCTCTTTGTGGATTTCACTTTGATATTGCATCACACATTTTTTCCTCCTATTTGGTCATGGATAAGATTTGGAGTATGGTTTGCCTAGAACCCCTTCCTTCCTGGGACTCAGTGTGGCAGAGATTCATCACTCCTGGCCGACCCATGGGAGCTATGGCAGCTGTGTTGTGGTGTGTATGGAGGGCGCGCAATGATAAGCATTTTCAGGAGAGATCGGTGAGGTGTGAGATTATTGTAAAGGAGTGCTAGTCTCTCATACATAGTTGGGCTTCATACCTGTAATTGCTTTTTTGTTATGGAATATAGTGCCTTCCAGATTGCTATCAGACCTTGATAGCAATCCTCAATGTTTCAAAAAAAAAAAACCACAGATCACCCGCACGCACTTTTTACATTTTTGCCTTCGCCGCTCGCCTCTTCTGAGACCCTTAACCTCAGCCGTTCGATCGTAAATCGGACGGCTTAAACGCTCGCTCCATTACGCCTTTGAAAATCCTAAAGCGCGCCCTCGCATGTTTCTGCACACGTCATCGCACGCGTCTGCATCTGATGAGAGCCTCATCATGAGCCATAACTAGCTCATTTTGACCCAATAAAGAAGATAAAAGCTCTTACATAACCTAGAAGAAGGCCTAACTGAAGGAACAAGTGCTCTGAGAAGAAAACATGAAATAAAGGTTAAAACTGCAATTTTACCATTGCAGTACATAAACGGGATTTCTTAGAGGCAAAACATAGGTCAAATGGTATAAATGAGATAAAAAGAGGGTTGAGTCAATCAGAAATGGGTTCATGTGCAATATAGGAATTAAATGACACCTAGTAACCCTAAAATAGACCCGCTTTAATTAACAAGGTTTCGGTCAAGATAAAAATCGGGTAAACCCTCTAAAAATCATGGAAAAACATCCTCTAGGGTTTAGAACACTTACTTTGGCCTTTGGAACCTAGTCTGACCTAGATTAGGGTCCTAGCTCCTCAATTAACCTAATTTGGGTTTTTACGTAAAATGTCTAGTCAAACGAGGTCAAACCTGAAATCCAACTTCGCCATTGGATTCCTTAGGTCCAAATTAGGTTTATACCAAAATTTGGACCTAAGGGGAGGTCATCTTGACCTACTTTGCAATTTAGTATACCCAAATCATAAATAGGTCCCTATCTTTTGAATACCTTTGCAGAGAGCCCCCTAGGTTCTTCGCCTCCTTTGCAAACCGGTCCTGCCACCATTGCTAGGGCAGAACCGAGCTCCGGTGAAGTTTCGAGAGAGATTGCTCTCTAATTCCTCAGAGATTCCCTCCCAGAAATGGAAGGGGGATTCTCTGAGGAATTCCCTTCCTTATAAAGCCAATTACAATCGCTGGTGTGAACCCAATCTCTCATGCGAACGCACGAGAGATTTGGGTACCCACCTTCCTTCCAACTCCGGCAAGCCGGCAGAGCTAATTGCACGCTCTCCACGCACTGATAAGAGCGGCCAGCACCTATAAAACACCCCCCAGACCCTGCCGCAGAGGGCGAGCTTGATTTGGCCGAGTGTCCACCCCCAATTCGTCTCCTCCTGCCCGACCAAAAGCCCCAGCAAGCTTCGGCGAGCCCCCCTCCCCTCCCTCTTCACTCTGCCAGAAAACCAGTGGCAGAGTTAGCTTTCTGACTTCCCTCCGCGTCGCGCAGTACCCGCGCACGCCGCCTCAGCCCTGTCGTCGCCGCCGTTCTCCCCCACTGGGCATCATCTTCTTCGGCGACAGCAGGTACTGCTGTCCTCCTTCCGTCCCCTTTCGTCCTTACAATTAGGTTAAAACTCCTCTCCATCCTCTCCTCTCTCTTTTCCCCCTGTTATCTCATCTGATTACCCCTCGACCGACGCTGACCACCCTCATCTTCCACATCACCGACCGACCTCCGACAAGCCGCTTCCACCATTCCAGCCCCCCACACGGCTCGCCAACCACCTCGAGAGCTCCGCCTCACCACCAGGAACTCGATCCACCCCACAACTGCCACTCCAGACCTCCATAATCACCCCCCGAACAACCCACCATCTTCGGCCACAGGTTGACCTAGGCACGCATGCCTAGGCCGACCTGCGGCCTGCAGCATCGTCCACCGCCTTCGCCGTGCCACGGCGAAGGTCTCTAGCTGATCTGATTAGGCCGAGAGGCTTGTTTTGTGCATGACAGTGTTTGAGCTCCTGCCACCATGGACGACCTCTGATGAAGCTCCAACGAAGCTCCAGGCACCCGGTCTCCCAGGTTACAAGTGCTGCATACTCGCGTGAGTGTCGCGAGGTGAGTGAGTCCAGCAAGGAGCGCCAGCAAGTCGACAGCTTGGGCAATCGAGCGACAAAACTCTGTGGGTGCTTGAAGGCGAGACCAGATAGTCCCACATCGTGGGATTGCAACACTCAGGTACCATATAAATTGAATTTGTCCTTTATTCTCATTGCCTTCGTAAGCACAGGGGTGAGGTCCCTCACTGCCCTCACCCGCCTCGTCCGCGGCTTGACCACGCGGACCTGGCGGATCCGACCCGACCTAAACCTACGCACTCCTTGCGCATCACACCACCTGCAGGTGCGCCTGGTCCCAGGTACGATCCGACCCGATTATGGCTGTGCCTCTGGCTTTGGGAGAGCGTCCCTGAGTGAATTGCTTGAGAGAGAGAGATGCGTGGGTAGAGGGAGAAAGGATAGGTTTTGCTCTGTGTAGGCACAGGCTGAACGTTGAGGAAGAAAGACTTGGTCGCGAGAAGGAAAAGAAAGAAGGAAGAAGGAAAGGCAGGAAGAATATGGAGACCAAAGAAGAAAGAAAGAAGCCTTCGCAGGAGAAGAAGAAAGAGAAGAAAAGAAAGCAAACACAGCAGCAGAAAAAGAAGAAACAGAGAGACTGCTGAGGAAGAATAATAATCAAGAAGAAAAGGGAACATACTTTTAGGACGTCTGATCACAAGATCAGATGTCCAATTTCATTTCTTTTTGTCCTAACTACTTTTAATCGCATACATTCATAGTTGAATTGATATTTTGAGTAAATTAGAGTGTTCAATTACATTTTGACTGGTAGTAAATTCCATTTGCTCCCTATGATCGACCTCGGATACTCCGATTTTCAAGTAATAAAATTTTTTATATTTGTTTAGACGTTTTGTCGGTTGTACTACAACGTGATATACTTTAAACCCGCACAAAACATTGACAACAGCATCCAGCGCCTCCACATCCGCCATGCGTTTGTCGCTGAGCCGCTCGATGGAGATCTGGTGGTTGAATTTCGTCTGCGGGCATCACTTCTCCTAAATCCCCATGGAGTGCACTTCGATCTTACGTCGCCCATCTCGTGGAGAGAGCACTAACCAACGTGCTACTCCCATGAGTTGGTTGCATTTAGGTTTCGTTGGAGTGCGTTCTCGGCTGTTGGATGGGAATCCAATGGTCGAGATCTCATTTCTTCTGATGAGGTCGCTGAGGGCTATTGCAATGGCACGATCATGGCCATTGGATGACAATCCAACAATTTGCGGTTCTCCTTCTAAATTGGGGCGCAGTGAGGAGGCGACTGCGATGGTGCCACGTGGCACCATCATGGCCGTCCATCTTCTTCTTTTTGTATCTGATGATATAGGCCTCCGATTAAGTTGATTTATGCATCATTGGACTGCAAACATCGATCTGGATCCATCCGCATGGTTGGATTTGTCATCTAAGTTCTAGATCTTCTTTAATTTATCCCTTGTCTCTTGATCTTTTGCAGATTCCCCATGGTGCAATGGGAGTCTGATTGATGTGATCTTGGAAGCGTTGGACTCCCATCGTAGTTCTGAATAGATCCATGCAATTGGATTGGTCATCCATAGCCCTAAATTACCTACAATGAGTGATACCTCTCAAATAGCATAGTTTTATGCATAAAACACATATATCAACTACAATGCTAAATACGATGTGTATGCATGCAGAATGTTTATGTTAAGCTAAGTTCTGGCTTAATTTAGGCGAATTAGGGCCTATGATTGTTGTGCAATCAAACCGCTACTTGCTTATAGCCAGAATACCCATCAAGAAAGCAATAGTATTCACGTCTGACTAACCGATCCAAGATTTGATCAATAAAAGGATGCAGAAAATAGTCCTTCTTGGTGGTAGTGTTTAATTTTTCATAATCAATGCACACACACCAAGAAAAAGCGATCCTAGTGGCTATGTTTTCCCCATTTTCATTAGTAACAACTGTTAGTCCAGCTTTTTTAAGAACAACTTGAGTGGGACTAACCTAGGAGTTGTCAGAAATAGGGTATCAGCATCAAGTCACTTTATAATCTCCTTTTTACCACCTCCTACATAGTAGGGTTTAGGCACCTTTGTGGTTGGTGGGAGGGGCGAGAATCATCCTCAAGATATATGCGATGAGTGCAATAGGATGGATATATACCCTTAAGGTCAAAAAGGGTCCAGCCAATAGCTTTTCGATTTTTACTTAAAACCTGGAGAAATTTTTCTTCTTGTGTCCCAGTAAGTCTACAGTTAATAATTAAGGGCAGGGTCTGACTCAGACCCAGGAAAACATATTTAAGGGAGTCAAGCAAGGGTTTTAACTCCAGCTGTGGGCCCGGCTCTGAAGGAATTTTTGCCTTAGAAGTTAGTGGTGAAGTGAGAGTGAAGGGGTCAGCTAGAGTGTTAGCTGAAGAATGTGTAGTTAGGGTGGGAGGGTGGGATGAAGTGGATTGTTTAGGAACTGTGTTAATGGCAAAACAAGAACCCAAGTGTGAAATCTGCAAAGTTTCCTCCACTATATTTTCCATTTCTAAATTTGAGTCATCAAAGAAATCAAGTTCTTGGAATCGCCTAGAAGCTTGGAAAATATCTAGGGTAAGAATCACAATCAATATTAGTGCAGGTGGTGGCTAAGAATGGTCTTCCAATAATTATAGGGGCAAACTTTAAAGCTTTCGGTACCTCTATGTCCAGGACTAAAAAGTCTACTACAAATAGACAATTTTTGACCCGGATAAGGACATCGTCAACAATTCCCCTTGGTTTAATTATAGGTCTGTCTGCTAATTGAAGAGTAGCCTTAACAGACCTTAATTTTTCGATCTTAAATTCCTCAAAAATAACTATGGGGATAAGATTAATCGAGGCTCCGAGATCTACTAAAGTGCGATCAAAAGAAGTGTCATTAATGACAACTTGAATCAGGGGTGCGCCTGGATCATTCTTCATAAGAGGCAGTTTGCTCTGCACAACTGAGCTAACTGTCTTTGGAAGGATCACCTTTCCTAGGTTTTGTGGCTACCTTTTGGGAGTACACAAATATTTCAGAAATTTTACATAGGTAGGAATATATTTTATGGCATCTAGGAGAGGGATATTAATCTTTACTTGCCCAAAAAGATCCATTAATTCCTTATTAGTGGGCTCAGATTTCTTCTTTTTGGTGCGTGAAGAGTGAAGGGCATGTGGAAAGGGTACAGGGTTTTCCTGTTTTGCATTATTAGGTTCCAAAATAGGGTTGAGGAAGAGGGATAGGAGTTTATCCATTTTCATTAAAATGGGTTTCTTTAACAGGTAGGGGATCTTGAGTGGTTTTCTCATTCCTCAAAGTAACTGCCTTTGCAATATGGTTGTTTCTAGGATGAGGACAGGAAGCCAGACTGTTATTGAAACTCGGGGGATGCTGAGGTGTTGGGTGAATGGGCTGATTGGGATATCCACCTTGGAACTGATTCCGTTGATTATTTCGGTTGGGCATGGGTTGGGAGGGTAAATTCCCAGCAAGTCAATGACCAGGAGTAACCTTAACTTGATGTTGCAAGTTAGTGATCATGTGGGTTACTTCCGTTATTTGATTCTGCATACCTTGCAAATTCTTCATGACTTGGGTATTAATATCTTTCTGGGATGGTCCAGGTTGATTTGCGGGCTGCCCATAAGTCCCAAATTGATTTTGTTTGGGAAACAAAATCGGGTTTAGAGCTTTCCAGGAGTGATTCGGGTTGGTCCTCTAGTTCTGATTGTAGGTGTTAGAAGGGTTTCTAAATTGCTCCTGGAGCATAAATATTTTCCGTGGTGGGATCAAGAATATTATGATTCAGATAATCAAAATTCTCAGTCAAATCTTTTGTAAAATCAGCAAAAAACTGCTGACCAGTAGGTGTGGCACCAATGTTGTGTAGATTTTCTCTTCTGAGAAGTTGTGGAGTGTTAGTGTGTGGAAAGTTAAGATGTGGAGCTTGTTTATGAGTGAACTTTTCTTCCATTTTTTTCTGGTGTATTTGCATCTGATCCAGTCATTGAGCTATCATATATAGCTCATCTTGAGTGACTGGAACAGAGGTGGATTTAGAGTCAATTTCATTGACTCCATCTCTTGGGTTTTGAGTTCTACTGAAAGTGTCCATTGAAGTCATAATAAATGAGTTTTCACTCATTTCTTCAAACAAGAGGTAGGCACTTTAGACATCTTTATTAAGGAAATTTCCCCCACATGAGGCACCCATAAATTGCTTTAATTGATCTTCTAATCCATGATAGAAGATCTACACTAACTGCCATTGTGGAATTTCATGGTGGGGAAAACTTCTTAGAAGTTATTGGAATCTTTCCCAAGATTCATGGAGAGGTTCACCAATTTTTTGTTGAAAGGTCATTATGGATCTTCTTAAAGCGTTAATTCGACCGATCGGAAATTTTTCTTTAAGAAAAGAGCTGTATAATTGGGGCTAGGTGGTGATAAGGTGCCCAACCATTCTAAACCAATGTGAAGCTTTATCTTTTAAAGAGAGAGGAAAAAGTCTCATTAACCACATGTTTTCTTCCTGCACATTGCGAGAACGGGTGGTTTGAGCAAGGATAGTTAATTCCTAGAGATAACAAAAAAGGTCCTCTTTTGGAAGATCATGGAAATGCTTGATTAGGTTCAGAATAGCTGGTTTGATCTCAAAATCCCCTTGTGGTATGACCACCCCAGGTCTTTCCTCATAGTTGAAAGGATCATAAAAATCCTTAAGAGGAACGACAGGATGCTGATGGGGTGGCGGGTTTTGCCCTTGGTTGGCTAGGTTCATCACAGTCCTAGCAAAATTTTCTTAATTTTGTTTAAGTTGAACCAGATGGTTGACCATAAAGGCAAAGGGGTTTGTATTTTGAGTTTGTATTTAAGGGCCACTTGGTCCTACAGGATTTTCTGGTTACTCCAGATGAGGGAGGTTAGGGATGGAGAAGTCAGCTTCTAGGTCAGCTGACTGGTTAGAGGTGGAAGCAAAATTTTTCTATCGGTTTCCCGGGTTTTCCATATTGCTAGAAGAGGAAGAAGAAAACAAATATTTTTTGGTGCAGGAGGCAAAATCAGATGGTCCCTCAAGATGTGGGTTTTGGGACCTTCACTCATGCATGCACTTTTTTGGAAGAATTGGTGAGGAGGAGAAAAGAGAGAGATGAGAGAAAGTGTGCAATTCAAATAACAAAATTCTAGACCTAACTTAAATGTGACTCCCTAAAAATTAACCTAAGACTTGATCTACCTAGAAAATAAGAAATCAATAGTGAATACCCGTTCTATCAAAAAATCTAACCAAGTTGCATAAGGGGAGGTTTGGGCCTAAGCATTTCTCAGGAAAATCCCCAAGGGCTTGTGCAAACCCTCGCTTGATTGTTTGACACGACCCCTCAGCTTGACACTAGATATATATGACAGAATTTGTATTAATTAGAGAAAACTTAAAACATATATAGCATGCCTAAGTTGATGAAATCTTAGGGGTCAAATTGCTACAATTTTTAGTTAGGTCTAGGAGGCTAGAGTGCACATGGAATGTGGATGGTGTTGATTTGGGTAATGTCCTGTTATTTCAATTTCTTTTTTAGTGTGTGCAAGATTGGCAAGTGATTCCAATAGCAAATACGTTATCACATAAATTTTGTTTGTTTTTCTGCTTTTAGAATTTGATTTAGCTTAGTGTATTTTAGGATTTTCTTTTTAAGATTTCAAACAAGTTTGAGTTTCCACAAACAAAAGGAAATCAAGTTGTATTGGTGAAGATAATTTTCCTTTAATTTGATGGTCTCTAAAAATGAAAAGAAACCCTAATTAATTAAATCCTAAGTAGAAATTTAACTACCAATGAGTTTATTTTAGGCTTTCAGTTTAAGTAGTGGTCCAAATAATGCAAGCAACACCACTACTATAAGTCAAATCAAACAAGGATTTCAAAAATTATTCTTTTGTGATTTTATGAATTTTTTTGATATTTATTTAGAATTTTTATTTGTGCTGGTGTCAAAGTCCAGAAATGATACCTAAGGGTATTTTGGACTTTTTAGTACCACCACCTGCCTTAGAAACTTTATGTGATTTTATATGATGTGTAGAATTGCACAAGGATTCTATAAAGATATATTTCACAAAAATTGGATGAGTATGAAAATTCCTAAAATTCATGGACAATAGCAAAACAGGGAGATTAGAGGAGATGACCCCTCTGTAGTCCATGAATTTTTAAAAATTTTATATAGATCCAATTGCTCCAAAATTTGGAACAAATATTCCTTACTTGAATTGGAATCACCAGGTGAAATTGCAAGATTTAGGAGGCTTGTGGTGTTGGGGATTGATTTTGAATTTCAGATAGAAGTCTAGACCCGAAAATCAGAACACCAACACTTGAAGTGAAGTGATGTTAAATGATGCAAACAAGCAAACAATTGGTTTTAATTATCACCACTCCACTTTAGTTAAGATGTTTAGGATCCTGAAAGCCAAGTTTAATATGTTTTTGGTAGTTTTTTAGATGAGTGTGACAAGTTTAGAATTGCTAACCTGCATTTCACGGGAAGACAGGGAACTTCAATCATCTCAAAATCTCTCTTCTTTCCTATTGTTCTTGCACACATGAGAGAAAGAAAGATAAGTAGATGAGATCCACTTATCAATCAAAAGACTTAATGAATGCAAAGTCGTGACTCTCTTGCAAATGCACCAAAAAGTGTTGCAAAAATCTGCGTGATTTGCAATTAGGGTTTCAAATCGTTGTAACACGCAAAATCGCAAATGCTTTAAAATTTTTAAACCTAGATAGTGGGGTATCTAGGGTTGTCGAACGAGGCAATTTTGCAGTTATAAATCTCTTCAAATTGGAAAACACCTTTCTTTTTGTACTTTTGGAATATAAGATTTTTTTTTGGGTTTTTGAAACAATAGGGGCGATTACAAAATTAAAGCAAGAAGGCAACTACACCGAAGTTGTTGAAACTAAGACCAAAGTGACAAGCAAGTTCTCATTCTAAGCTCACTCTAGGTACATGAAGAGCTAGAGTAATTAGATAGAGTGTGGGTGTGCACTAGGAAAAGGTAACAAGATGCAACTATAAATTCAACAAAAATTAAAGAAGGCAAAATTTTACTACAGGAAGATATTATTTTATAAGTAGCGGAATGCTTATACTAAATAAAAATAACAAAATAAAAACTCAATATCCTCTTGATGATGATGATGAAGATGGAGGGGTGCTTGCTCCAATTGCAGCTGCTCTCGTAGTTGGAAAGGATTCCTCCTTCTCCTTCTCCTTGAATTGCTCCTTCAAGGTACGTACTCATCCTGGCAAGCCATAGATGGGGCGTGCCTTAGATCCTCCACAGGTTGATGGTTTCCACCTCAAAAGCTCCTCCAAGGGTGGGTGTGTACCACCCTCAAGACCTCCTCCATAGGTCCTCCTTGCTTGGCTTCTTCCTTTGGCTGGAGTGGACACAAGAGAGAAGAGAAGATGGGAAGGCACCAAGGGGACAGAGTGTCCCCTTAATCTTCTTCTTCTCCTTCTCTCATGGCCGTGGGCTAAAGGGTAGAATATAGGTGGAAAATAATGCAACCAAAAGTGCCTTAATGGTGGTGGGTGTTGGTCTTTTTATAGGAGTGGAAGGGGGTTAGGGGTAGTTAATGCATGGAGGTCTAGGATGGGTTGTAGAGGATGGTTATAGGATCCTAGGGTTGAGAGGGGTGGCTCCAAATTGGATGGGTGCTTGATGGTTGGCGCCAACCCTAGGTGAGAGCTTTGGTTACGTTTAGGTTAGTGTGTTGTAGAGCTGAGATGGAGTTGTAGGTGGTGGTTGTTGGAATCTATGGTGGGTTTTATTTGATGCCATATGAGGAGGTGTTTAGGTGTAGGTTAGGTTGAGTTGGCACCAAAATGGGTGTGGTTAAGGGTTGGTTAGGTGGCACCAACCCAAGGATTCTAGAAGGTAGGTAGGTGTAGGGTAGGGATGGCCTTATAAGGTGGTGGTTATGTCGTGGATGGTTGGGGGTACTTCGCTCCAAGTGTAGGGATGTGTAGGAGGGTAGTTATGGTGGGTTAAGTCAACTTGGCTCCAAGTGTAGGAGGGTTAAAGGTGGCACCACTAGATGGATGGTGGAGATAAGTTAAGGGGGAATGTGTAGGGTGGATGATGGGGTTTCAAGTTGGTGCCACATTGAAGGAATGTGGAGGCTCTTTTGGCACCAACTTGAAGTGGGTTAAGGTGGTGGTTATGGGTGGTTTTGGAGGGAAAATTAGGTGGCCTTTGGTGGTAGTGGTGTGAAGAGTCATGAAGGTTGGTGGTGCCAACTAGGAGTGGAGTAGTTAGTTTGCTTAGGTGGTGGACTTAGAGTAGTGGTTAGGGTAAAGTTAGGTTCAGGTTTAGATGGATGGCCATGGGGGTGGAGCTAGTTTCAACTTAGCTAAGCTAGGTAAGCTAGCTTAACTAATGCTTAAGTAGAAGAAGAGGTAGGGAGGATTTGGGTTTAGGGAGGAGGAGCTGAGGAAGTAGCCTTGAGCTACACTGAAGCTTGTGGGAGCTGTCATCTGCTGAAGAAGTCCTTGTAGGAGCTTAAATACTCTACTTTAGCTAGCTAGCTTCTTTCTTGCTTGGTAATAAGTTGAGTAGGTTGAGCTGGGTTGAGCTGGTATCGACTATTCTGAAGCTGCGGAAAGCTGGCTGACTTTCTCTACTGACCTAGCTTAGCTAGCTAAAAGCTAGTAGCTAAGTTGATTGGAGCTCCTATGAGCTAAGAGGAGCTAGGTGGAGTTGGAATGAGCTAAGCTGGAGCTGGACTGAACTGATGTCAACTCAGTTGAGCTAGTTAGAGCTCCCAGTGAACTGAATGGAGCTGGGATGAACTAGACTCAACCAAGTTGGGCTAAGTTGAGCTGATGTCAACTTAGTGGAGCTAGTTAGAGCTCCCAGTGAACTAAATGGAGCTGGGATGAACTAAACTCAACCAAGTTGAGCTGGATCTGGGCTAGGTTAAGCTAGAATGAGCTACCCTAATCAACCATTCAGCGAAGATGAGTTGAATCGAGCTAAATGGAGCTAACCCTAGTTTAGGTAAGCCGGTATCCAGCTATGCGGAGCTGGATTTGGCTAAGTCCCAGCTAAAATGAGCTCCTTCTTCATCATTTTCCTTCATGAGTGTCAGGGCTTTAGGGTTTTGCTTATCTATTTTAACCCTAACACTCAAATAAACTTGTTAGAAATAACAAAATAATGCAATGCATGCCTAACCTATATGATGCCGAAATGCAACCCGAAAACCCATTTGTGGAGCAAATTCCTAAGAGGTAGGTTTGTTTTAATGCATAAGAATGATGATAAATTGTCGTTTATCACACCCCAATAGATAGGAGCGAAATTTCTCCAAGGCAAACACAATGGCAAGAAGTTCTTTTTTAGTTACAGTGTAATTCCGTTTTGCATCATCTAAAGTTTTGCTAGCATAGTAGATCACAATGAGTTTGTTGTCAATGCACTACCTTAGAATGACCCCCATAGTGTAATCTGAGGCATCTGTTATTAATTCAATGGGAAGTTCCAGTTAGGCCCCTATAAAATAGGTGCCTCGGTGACGTCTTCAGTTTATTAAAAATTTCCAGTCATTGATCATCAAAGTCAAAAGGTTATCCTTTAGTGAGAAGCTGGCTTAAGGGTTTGGAGATTTTAGAGAAGTCTTTAATGAAACAATGGTAGAAACCCACATGCCCCAAAAATGATTGAATTTGTTTTACAGAGTTGGGCGGTGGGAGTCTAGAAATGACATCAATTTTTGCTTTATCTGCCGCAATTCTATTCTTAGATAAGACATGGCCTAGGATGATACCTTCTTAGACCATGAAGTGACTTTTTTCCCAGTTGAGGACCAAATTGACTTCTATGCATTTTTGAAGTGTCTTTTAAAGATTGTTAAGACATAAATCAAAAGAGTTTCCAAACATAGAGAAGTCATACATAAAAACTTCTAGGCATTCACCTACCAGATTTGAAAAAAATTATAAGCAAACACTTTTGAAAAGTCGCAGGTGAGTTGCACAGACCAAAAGGCATCCATTGGAAAGCAAAGGTTCTGAAGGGGTAGGTGAATGTGGTTTTTTCTTGATCCTTAGGGTGGACTGCTACTTGATTATAGGCGGAGTAACCATTGAGAAAATAGTAATAGTCCCATCCAGATAAACACTCCAAGATTAATTGATCGATAAATGGGATCAGGAAATGGTCCTTCTTGGTGACAGTGTTCAATTTGTGATAATCAATGCACACACGCCAAGAGGAAGCAGTCTAAGTGGCTATATTTTCCCCATTTTCATAAGTAGTGATGGTTAGTCTTGCCTTTTGTGAACTTGTGTAGGACTAACTCAAGAGCTGTCAGAAATGGGGTAAATGATGCCAATGTCAAGCCACTTAATGATCTCCTTTGTTACCACCTCCGGCATGTTAGGATTTAATCTCCTTCATGGCTAGCAAGAGGGGCGAGAGTTGTCCTCAAGTTATAATTGATGAGTATATTAGGACGGGTTTATTCCCTTAAGATTTGATAAAATCCAACCAATGGCTTTTTTGTTTCTACTTAAGACTTGGAGAAGTTTTTCCTCTTATGCCCCTATGAGATTGGCATTGATAATTACAAGCATGGCTTTATTAGGACCTAGGAAAACATATTTTAAGGAATCTGGAAAAGGTTTTAACTCTAGTTGCAGGCTTGACTCTAAAAGAATTTCTAATTTGTGGTCCATGGGAGAGGGGGGAGAGAAAGACTTAATTGGAGAGTTAGATGGAGAAGGTGAAGTTAGGGTAGGAGGGTGGGGTGAATTAGAATTGGATTTAGGAACTATTGCAACTACAAAGCAAGAGCCCACATGTAAAATTTGCATGGTTTCCTCCACTAGGTTTTCTATTTTTGAATTCTAATCATCAAAAAAATCACGTTCTTGGAATCTCCTTAAAGTTTGAAAGATATTTAATGTGATAGATTTGCCACCGCACTTGATTTTCATCTTTCCAGAATCATAATCAATGTTTGCTTTTGCAGTGGCTAAGAAGGGTCTTCCAAGAATAATTGGGGCATTTTTCAGAGCTTCTGGTACCTCAATATCTAGGACCAAAAAGTCTACAGCAAATAGACAATTCTGGGCTCGGACAATAACAACCTCAACTATCCCCTTTTATTTGATTGTAGATCAGTCAGCTAGTTGTATTGTAACTTCAATAGCTTTCAATTCACTGATCTTAAATTCTTCAAATACAACTACGGGGATAAGGTTTATAGAGGCACCAAGATCTAGAATGGCACGATCAAGGGAGGTATCATTAATGACCACTTGAATCAAGGGAGCACCCGAATCTTTCTTTTTAAGAGGCAGTTTGCTCTACACAACTTAGCTAACTTACCTTTTCGAGGTTTCTAGGCTACCTTTTGGGCGTACATAAATATTTTAGTAATTTAGCATAGGCAGGGATGTATTTTATTGCATCTAGGAGAGGGATGTTTATCTCTACTTGCCCAAAAAGTTCCATCAATTCCTTATTAGAGGGCTCTCATTTCTTTTTCTTATTCTTGGTGGAGTGAAAGGTTGTGGGAAAGGGATGGGGTTGTCTTTTTCTGTAGGTAATGATTCCTGAATTTGGTTAGAGGGAGAAGAGTTGATTTTCTTATTTGTGATTTAGGTTTCGATTGTGGATTTAGGAGGCTTAGGATTTTGGAGTATTTTCCTACTCCTCAAATTAACTACATTCGCAGTGTGATTATTTCTAGGAGGAGGTCAGGGAGCCTAATTTTGATGGAAACCAAGAGGGTACTGAGGAGCAGGATGATTGGGGTGATTAGGGATTCGACCTTGAAAGTGGCTCCTCTAATTGTTGGGATTGGGCATAGATTGGGAAGGCAAATTTCCTGCAAGTCGTTGATCTGGTGTAACCCAAATATGGTTTTGTAGATTGGTGACAACATGGGTTACCTCAATCATTTGACTTTGGATGCCCTGCAAGTTCTTCATTACTTGGGCATTGAAATCTTCTTGAGAAGGCCCAGATGGAAAATGATTTTTCCCATAAGTCCCTTGTTGAAATTGTCTTTGGAAAGGAACTTGATTTGGGGCTTTCTAGGAGGGGTTGGGGTTTTCCTCCAATTTTGGTTGTAGGAGTTGGAGGAATTTCTAAAATGCTCCTAGAGAGCCAAGATGTTCTCAGTGGTAGGGCTAAAAGGGTTTTGATTCGATAAATCATAAGTCCCAGTCAAATCCTGTGAAACCTTAGAAAAACATTATTGCTGATTTACTGGGATAGCACCGATATTGTGTAAATTTTCTCTTCTCATGATGTTAGGGGGTTTGGATGTGGTGCTTGCTTTTATTCAGCTTTCCTTCGATCTTTTTCTGGTGAATTTGCATTTGATCCAATCTTTGTGAACTCATTTGAAAATAATCTTGTGTGACTGGAATAGATGCAAATCTAGAGTCAATTTCATTAACCCCGAGTCTTGGGTTTGTAGTCCTACCAAAAGTATCCATCGATGCCAAATTGGTAGGCACTATCAGGGTCTTTTTTAAGAAAATTACCACCACATGAGGCATCCATGAGTCATTTCAATTAGTCTTCTAATCCATGATAGAAGATTTGCACTAGCTGCCACCGTGGAATTTCATGATGGGAACAACTCCTTAGTAATTCTTGAAACCTCTCACAAGACTCGCGGAGAGATTCACCAAGTTTCTGTTGAAAGGTAGTAATGGATCTTCTCAGGTCATTTGTATGACCAATTCGAAAAAATTTCTTCAGAAAAGTACTTTTTAATTGTTGACAGGTGGTGATAGGATGATCCACCATCCTGAACCAATATGTGGCCTTGTCTTTTAAAGAGAGAGGAAAGAGTCTCATGAGCCACAGATCTTCCCACATATTGCAAGAACGAGTTGTTTAAGAGAGGATAGTGAACTCCTTGAGGTGGCTGAAAGGGTCCTCTCTTAGAAGACCATGGAAGTGTTTGATAAGGCTCAAGATGATGGGTTTGATCTCGAAATGCCCTTTGGGTATGACCACCTCGGGTCTCTCTTCATAATTAGAAGGATTGTAAAAATCCTTATGAGGTACGAGAGGTTCCCTAAGTGGTTGACCTTGCCTTTGGTTGGCTAGGTTCGTGACTGTCCTAGCCAATTGTTGTTGATTTAATTAAAGTTGAGCCAGTTGGTCAACCGTTATGAAGAATGGACTAGGTGGATTTTGATTTGGCTCTAGCTATTCTGGGTTTTGAGGTAACCACAACCAGGGAAAGTTAGGGATGGGAAAATTAGCATGCAAGTTAGCTGACGGATTTTGTACAGGAGGGATAGGGTCGAGTTGAGAGGTGGAAGCAGAAGTGGCAGGGTTTTTGGACCTATTTTGAATGTTTTCCATTTTTTTGTTAGAGGAAGAATGCAAACAAGCAGAAGAAGATCTTTTTGTGCAGGGGGTGAAATCAAATGGTTCCTCCAGGTGTGGATTTTGGGACCTTCGCCCGTGCATGCACTAGAAGACGGGAGGAGAGAAGGGAAGAGATGAGAGAAAATGGTGTGCAATCCAAGCAATCAAAATCTAAGCCTAGCTTAGGGTTGACTTCCTAAGAAAACCTAAGATTTGGGAACCCGAGAATTCAAGGAATCAATAAGTGGACCTACTTCCCAAAATGAACCCAGCTAGACTATAGAGGTGGCTTAGGCCAAAGCATGTACTGGAAAAATCACTTGGGGCTTGTGTAAACCTATACTTGTTGTTTGACTTTCTTCTTAGTCTACCACCACATTTATTAAGGGAATTAGGAGAGATTAAAGATAACTTAAATTCCAGATATCAAAACTAAATTGATGAAATCCTTAAGTGACTACAATTTTTAATTAGGCTTAGGATACTTAAAGTGCACAGGTATGTGGTGGGCATTGGTTTTGGTAATGCCAGATTATTTTCTTTTGTGTGCTTTTAAATTTTGATGATCATCTTAGAATTTTCAAAACCTAAAAACATAAAAAAAATTTCTTTTGCATGCATCTTCATTAGAAAAAGTAGAAAACATTTTGAGGAAAATTTTAAAAACCACGACTTAGGTTGAGGATTCATTTTAAGGTACAATGGGATTTAGTCTTTAAAAAATTATAGACTAGGCTACGGATTTGATTGTTAAAACTTCTAGGCCTATTTTTAGACTGAATCAAGTATCTTTCTCTAAATTCCACCTAAACACGCAATGATTCAAGTGACTTGATATCTTTTTGTGGCTTGGAAACTATTTAGCTTAGTCTCCAACCCAAAAACATGAGTTGCTTGTAGAATCCTTGTGTCAAAAGTTTCACACACAAAGCCAACACAACCTAAAGAAAAAAAGCTTCAAAAACACGACCTTAAAAATATCACAATAATGTTGGCATTCACAAAGCACTGACACAAGATTTTAAAGGTTATGCAAATTGGGAGTCAGATTCAAGGACCAAGGAAATCCTAACTACAAAATGATTTTGGGTCATTTGAATTAACGAGTTGTGAATTTCTGAGAGTTACATTGATCCTGATTCATCTAACTCTTGGATCCAAAGATGAATCCTGATGTCTTATCTCTAACAAATCCCATAACTTTCCTATTTTCAATCAGCCGAAGTCCCATAATTTTCTTCTCCTCAAAAGTAAAAAAATTAGCCTTTCCCAAAAAATCCATTTTGTAAAAATAATTTTGCTAAGAGGCTAGCAAAAGATAAGTATGGGGATGTGATAAATGCCAGTTTATCATCATTCTTAAGCCTTCAAACAGATGTCGCTCTTAGGATTTTAACTTTGCAAATAGCTTTTTGGGCTACATTTAGGCATTCACATAGGATAGGCATTCATTGCATACTTTTTGCCTCTTTAATGTGTTTATTTGAGTGTCATGGATATGCAAATAATCAGATCCCATAGACCCTAGCACTCAGAAAGGCAGATGATGAAGGAGATGCTCAAATTAGCTGGGTCTCAGATGGACCCAGCTCATCCCAACTAGACCCCAACTGGATCCTAGATCATTTTAGCTAGATCAACCTATCCTTAGCTCCATTCAGCTCACTTCAGGTGAATGGTAGCTCAAACTAGTTCACCTCAGCTCCATTCAGCTCACCTCAACCCCATTCCGCTCACCTCAGCTGGATGGCAGCTCATACTAGCTCAAGTCAATTGATCCCAGCTCCATTTCAGGTCCTCTTAGCTTAAGATAGTTCATTAAAAGCTCTACCTGACTAGGATTAGCTATAGTTATAACTAGCTAAGCCTAGTCAATAGAAGTTCTAAATTAGCTCAGGTTAGCTCAACTCCAACTCCAGAAGACTTAGATCAGCTCAACTTCGTTGAGCTGAGGTACTAGACCTAAGCTAGTTACCCAGCTAGCTTGGTAGTCTTCGGGAAGACTAGCTCCAACTCACCTCAGCTTAGAAAGTGATGCGATAATACGCGATTTTGTAAAAAGTGAGGTTTGTCATTGAGACGTGTATCTTTGCAATCAACTCTTAAAATTTGTAATACCTATATAGTGGAGTATCAAGGGTCATCCAAGAAGGCCAATTTGTTAGCCAAAAAGATGGTTCTCACTCTCACCTCTAAAATCTGTGCTTCTTTTTGTAATTTTGATTTTTGTTGGTTCTAGGTTTTCAAATAATAGCCACACAAAATATGAGAATGATTACGCTAAAGACCGCACCTATCAACTAAACCTAAGTGACAAGAAACTTCTCTTCTAAGCTCACCTTAGGCAAGTGTGCCCAAGGTAATTAAAAGAGATGTGGTGCACTAAAACTACTAGAAACAAGAAAGAAAACACACTAAATGGAAAATAGGAAATTGAAAGGCAATTAAAATCTTTATATTTCTAGAAAAGTAGAAGGCAAGTAGCTGAATGCTTCTTACAAGAAGAATGCAAAAAACACTAGCTATGATAAAGAGAGATAAAGATGAAGAAGATAAAGATAATCCTTTGATTGAAGGTTTGAGAAGTCCTTGCTCCAACTGCAGCTGCTCCGCAGCTAAAAAGCATTTCTTGTTGGCTCCTTCCTTCAAGTGGTCTTCCTCCAAGGGTGGATGTCCACCACCCTTGTTCCTCCTCTTGCTTGGCCGTCCCCCCTAGATGAATGCTTGCTCCTTGGTGTGGCACAAGGAGGAAAAGAGAAGAGGAAGAAGGCACCAAGGAGGCAGGTATGTTGCCCCCTTGATCTTCTTCTCTTCTTCTCCTTCCTTGGTTGTGGGTATCGTGGGTATAGGTGGAGGTGTAGTAACCAAGGATGGCCTTTAAGTGGTGGTTAGAAGGGTTATTAATAGGGTAAGAAGGAGGTGGTTGGCCTGGGGTATATGTGGAGGGCTATGATTAGGTTTGGTGGGTGGTTAAGGGATCCAATGGGGGGGGTTATTGGCACCAACCCAAAGGGTGTTGGAGGTGGTGGTTATGGGTGGTAGTGGTACCTCTTGGTGGTGGAGAGACACCAAGAGTTGGCGCAAAAAATGGGGCTTTTAGAAGGGCTTAGGTGGCACCACTTATCAAGGGCTAGGATGGGATTAAAGGGTAGATATAGGGTGAAGATGAAATGGGTTTTGGTGGGAAATTCTTGGCGCCAACTTGGGTGGTTATTGGGGTGGTTGGTGCCGCTTTGTAGGTGGCTTTTGGAGGTGGTGATGAAGGATGCGGGTATGTTGGTGCCAAAATGAGGTGGAGTAGGTGGTAGCTTAGGTGGACTATTTATTGGAGCTAAGTAGGTAGGAATTAGGGTTAGGTTTGTATGGCCATGGAGGTGGAGTGGAGCTTAGGCTAGCTAAGCTAGCTTAGCTAGTAGGGACTAGGGAGGAGGTAGGAGAGCTAAGGTTTTAGAGGAGTTAAGAGGAGTTGCATCGAAGCTAGCTGCAGTAGATGGCTGTCGAAGATAATTGAAGTGGAGATCAGTAGATATCTAGTTCTTTGCTAGTAGCTAAACGAAGCTAATATGAGCTGGCTTATTCTGTTGTGAGCTGAGGCGAGTTGGAGCTGGTCTTCCTAAAGACTACCCAGCTAGTTGCGGTAGCTAGCTTAGGTCTAGTAGCTCATCTCAATGAAGTTGAGTGGATTTAAGTCTTCGGGAGCTAGAGTTGAGCTGACTTGAGCTGGTTGAGAACTTCTTCAGTTGACTAGGCTTAGCTAGTTGATAGCAGTAGCTAATACTAGTCAGGTAGAGCTTCCAATGAATTGTCTTGAGCTGGGAGGAGTTGGAATGGAGCTAGGATCAATTGACTTCAGCTAGTCTGAGTTGCCATCTAGCTGAGGTGAGTTGCATGGAGCTGAGGTGAACTAGCTTGATCTACCATTCAGCTGAGGTGAGTTGAATGGAGCTAAGGATAGTGTGATCTAGCAAGAATGAGCTAGGATCCAGCTAGGATGAGCTAGATGCAGCTGAGACCTAGCTGATTTGAGCTTCTCCTTCATCTTCTGCCTTTTTGAGTGCTAGGGTTTGTGGGATTTGATTATCTGCTTATCCCTAACACTCAAATAAGCACATTAAAAAGACAAGAAGTATGCAATGCATGCCTATCCTATGTGAATGCCTACATGCAACCCAAAAACCCACTTGCGAAGTTAAAATCCTATGAGGTAGGGTTGTTTTAAGGCATAAGAATGATGATAAACTGGCTTTTATCATATGTGTATTGGACGGAGTGGGTCCAATGCCAAAATAAGTAGTTGTCACAAAAAAATTTGTTGTTTTTCTTGCCTTCTAGGGTTTAAGATTGTTTAATGGATTTTAGTGTTTCTCTTATTATGTCTTCAAAATAATTTTTACATTCCACGATCAAGGCAAACAAGTTGTATGGGTGAAGATGAGTTTCCTTTAAAATTGCGAGACTAAAGAAATAAGAGTAACCCTAATTGAATTGAACCCTAGTAGAGCAATTCACTATCAATGAGTCTCTTTTACGCTTTTCCTTTTAAGTAGTGGTCCAAACAAGGCAAACAACACCACTACTAAAAGGAAAATCAAACAACGATTTTAGGAATAATTTTTCTATGATTTTAGGAATTTTTCTGATATTTTCACGGAATTTTTG
Source organism: Thalassia testudinum (assembly GCA_037157565.1). Lineage (NCBI taxonomy): Eukaryota > Viridiplantae > Streptophyta > Magnoliopsida > Alismatales > Hydrocharitaceae > Thalassia > Thalassia testudinum. Next base: position 67,317,655 of record JAZHRO010000036.1, read on the forward strand.
TTTGTACTGGTATCATTGTTTAGAAATGATAACCATAGGTAAATTGGATTTTTTTAGTAACACCACTGGACACCAAAAAGTATAAGAATTTTATATGTTGTGAAGAATTTTCTAGGGATTCCAAAAAGTTAATTTTAACAAAAATTCGATGAGTAGAAAAATTTCTAAAATTCGTGAACAGTACAAAATAATGAAATCAGAAGGGCTGGCCCCTCTGTGGTCCTCAAATTTTAAAACATTCTCTACAAATCCAAATACTCTGAAATTTAAAAAGTATATTCCTGACTTGATTTGGAACCTTGGAGTAGAATTTCAAGTTTTTCGGAGGCCTGTAGTGATGGGACTTGATTTTTGAAGTCCAAAACAAAAGTCTGGCTCCAAAAATAAGTGCACCAACACTTGAGTAGGGTGGTGGTAACTAAACAATCAAGCAAGCAAATTGATTTTAAAGGCCACCACCCTAATTTTTTTTTATGTTTCCAATTCTGAAAAGCCTTTTAAAATAATTTTTTGATAGCCTTTTAGAATTTTTATGTGACAAGAAGGGACATTAACCTCAGATTTCACAAGAAGACAAGGTACTTTGAGCTTTCACTCGAAAATCTTGCCTCCTTTTTGTATGTACCTGTCCATGCACACATGAAATCAAAACAGAGAGAAGGATGAGACTCAAGTATCAAGCAAGAGTAATATGCAAAGTCATGTCTCCCCAGCAATGGCTCCAAAAGTTGATATAGAAAATCATGCAATTTTAAAATCTGATTTTTTGTCATTTTAACGTGCGAAATCTGATCGCTTTTTAATTTGTAAAGACCGTGTACTTGGTAACCAAAACCCCTGATGCTCGAGCAATGCAGTCAGTGGCCCAATTGGTAATATATCATGAGCGGCCTTCTTCACCTTCCTAGGTGGGAGTAAATGTCCCACCTATTTTGCCTGTCCGTGTAGCTTCGATCTCCAGTCACGATTCTTCTCCTTTGGCTATCCGATCTCCTAGATGTGATCAGGGATCAATGGAGTTGACTTTAGTGCTTTCAATTGATGAACTCCTTCTTAGATATAGGCATTGGATGGTGTGGTGAGCTTTGTTGGAGATGGCCGAAGAGTTGCTACCAGAGATGGAGACGAAGAGCAAGTTGGGCGAAGGCCTGTGGACAACAGAACAGACCTTTTGGTCCCACGTTAAACTAGAAGCTTCGGAGCAAACCTCGAAGCTTGTCCATAGGTCTAGGTGCGATGGGGACTTGTGAGGTGGTGTGGCAAAGGAGCTCGCCAGAACTCCTGAAGGAGGTGGTCAATGGACGTGGGATGCGGTCGAAGCAACTAACTAAGGAGTCGAGAAGATAGAGGAGGAAAGGGGGAGTAAAAACCCTAATGCTATTGGAGAGAAGGGGGTGAGAAAACATGAGGTGGTGGCGAACCTCCGGTGAAGAGACATGGAGAGAATTGATGTTGAGGAAGGGGTCGGAGAACCGCCTCCTTTGCTGGGGAGGACGGTGAGGAAAGGGAGAGGGTAACCACGCTCTAAGTTGATGGCGAGAGTCGGCAGAGCGATGAATCGAAGAGGACCTCAAGGAGAAGAGGTTTGGTCACTTGATTTCCAGTTGACCAGCATCGAAGGAAGTTTACGAGTTTTATAGACCTATGCTAGAGCTTTTGAGGGTCGGTAGTTGCGAGATAGGCTCGGAGAGGCTCACAACTGCAAGGCCGACTTTGACCAAGAAGATAGGGCTATAGAAACCATCTTCGTTGGTGGAACAACCACTGACAGATGTAGAACAACGAGAGGAACAAGTCTTCTCGAGGCATCGAAGTCAACCACAGTCTGAGGTGGCCCCAATCCGTGCCCAAATCTCAGGCACGAGAGCTGCTTCAGGTCTGTCGAGGGACACTAGCGAGGAAGACTGCTAACGTCAGCTTGACGTCAGTTGGGGACTAAGATGCAAGAGAAAAGGACCTAAAAGTAGTGATTTTCGACCATTTTGAAAGGATTTTGAGAATTGTGGACTTGAATGCAAAGTAGGTGTATTTGAAGTCAAATTAGGCCCAACCTTTTATGGCAGCTTACTTAAAACCGAAGGAATCTATTTGAAACCTCAATTTTGCATTTCGATGTTATTTGGCTAGTTAATTTATATTCTAACCCAAAATATGTTAATTAATGAACTAGGTTTCTAATTGTGCTCAGAATGGGTGACCTAATTAACTACCCTAACCTCTATAGAATATTTTTAGATGATCCATAGTAGGGTTAGGTTACATTAATTTTCATTGGAACCTTATCAATTTGAGTTAGGCTAAAATTAGGGTTTAACTATTCATTAGTTAGCCTGACTTTCAGAAAAACCCTAGATTGACTAGTTTTAGCCTATTTAGCTACCTCTAAGGTTCATTTGGTCATTCTTCTCCTCTAATCCTTCCTGATTGAATTATACCCTTTTTAATGTATAAATTAAGTGAATTAAGCACTGGAATCTAGTCAAATTGATTTAGAAACAGAGGATGATGGCAGTACCACCATAACCCGATGCCTATCATTTGCTAGTCCCTTAGCAAATTCTAGAGTTCAGAACATGTTTTTAGCGTAAGGGTATTTTTGGCATTCAGCTCAAAAAGAATTATTCCTCCTCTTTCATCAACTTTATTTGTTATATTTTTTTTCTTGGGATTAAGAGAAAATTAGGACTTTGATTGTGTTTTCGGAATAATGTAGGTATAGGATTTTGTTAAAGATAAGGCGTTAGAATGAATCTTTTGGATCCTTAGGTTAGCATAATCAGGACTTGCGTATCCACTTAAGAACACTCTAATCTACCCGTTTTTGGTTCTTACAAGTACAAAATTCATTTTCTCATTTAGAGCCTCCTTGACCTAAGAACTTGTATCACAACTTGCGTGACCCCAAAAATCCAAGTGTTAGTGTTTATGTGCTTAGCCAACTTTATTTGTTTTGGGGTGACTTTGCAAGAATTATTTAATATGACAGAACCAATGAATTTTTTTTTTTACCCCCCATACCTAGACTCGGATTGGTCCTATTACAGTTGTGTCAGGATCATCATTCTCGTCACTAAATCCTCGATGGGGGCTCCGGTGCTAGCACTCATAAGGCACTGTCTATGACACACCCTAGGAGCTCACAAGCCCAAACAAAAAGCGTTGTTGGGGGCGCTCCTAGTGGGCTTAGGCTCATGCCATGATGCTTTGAGATAGCATTTTCGAGGCACCTAAGCAGCGAAATGCACTCTATATGCTCTGTATAAAGATATGTGATTAATATTCCGAGCGAGCACCGAGGCGATGACATATTTTCATCATGTCATCAAAGGAAAATTTTCCTTCTCGACAACAAGACTCAAACCAATCAACTACCTCGATCTTTTATCAAGACTAGAGCATGGGAAATTGTTTAGTTATGTACTTTTTTTTTAATCTTTGAAATTGTTGTCTTTTGTGTGTGTATTGATTTTGACACTTGGTTTTCAAAAGTCATTCAAGCTTTTGAACAAGAACCAAGTCAAGTACTACTTAGGTCGCTAAACTGATTTAGAACTCAGAATCATCAAGGGTCAAAAAGGAGTACTTTAAGAGATAAACTAATCTGATCTAAATTTTAGACTTGAAAAGTCTAACAATTGGATCCTCTGACTCAATCCTAAGTTTGTTAAAGATGAAATCCCTTGTGTAGCTTTTTAGAAATAATGTACAACCTTGGTGCATTTCTTCTTGAAATCCTTTTTTTTCTTTTTAATGTACTTTTTTTTGTGAGAACCTTATAGAAATGGATTTTAGATGATTGCACTTTGATACTCCCCAATTCCTAAGTTTTGTGATGCCCTCATTGCAAATAGGATGGGCACGCATTCAGCTTAGTTCATAATTTTAGAACATGTTTATAAGGGTGGGCGGGAGGGTCAGAAATGGTTACCATGGATGATTTGTAGCTCCAATGCAAACATTGGAGGTGGAGTCAGTTGTTCTAAATTATGAATCTTAAATTGCAGCAGGAATGATTTGTTTAAAGAAGATAAGAAAGGTCTCTAGTTTTTCTTTTTTTAAATGAATGATGGGTTGCCTTCCATTATGCGCTATGTTTACCACCATCAGCTGGGTGCAATGTGGCTCAGGTGGAATGGAGGTTAAGAGATTCGCCGATCAGGCTCAAGTCATTAAGTTCTAGAAAAGGTTTTAGTCTTTGACCATTAACAACAAATGGTGTAGCGTCAAGATCAGGAAGTGAGATTGTTGGTGCAAGGGCACCATGATCGTTTATTTTGATGATAACAAAATACTTGTTATTTAACATTTGCTTTTGAGTCCTAGATTTCAGGTCAATTGCAAATGTTACAAGTGTAAAGACGGAGTTTGAGCTCGCATCCATGGTGGATTTGAGGAGCATGACGGAGGAGGAGTGCTGTAAACATGTTTATATCACATAAATCGTCTATTTTTGCGTGTTCATAGATATAAAGTTGCATTATACATTATAAATATTGCATAACATGTATCATGATGCATTTAGATTAGGTTGTATAAATTTTTGGTTAATTTCTCCTTTTTATGGTCAGGTGATAGGGAGACATCTCATCGGGGCCTCAGATTGAAGATCCAACCGTACGGATCTGATTAGGATGACGATTGAAGTTTAACGACTCCAAGATCGCCCCGATCGGACTTCCATAGCATCAGATGCATTATGAGAAAGATCAGAGGTCAAGGGGCCAAGTGGTGTAAATCCGTACCTCAGATGACAAATCTAACTATACAGATGGATTCGGATCGACGATCGCAACCCAACAGTGCAAAAATTGGCCCAATCCAACATTTGTGGCACCACCTATGAGCATATGAAATTGGATAACTAGGATGGTGCCACGTGGCACCATCCCAACCATCCAAACTTGCCCGCACCTCTGTGCTCGACCCTCTCTCTTTAGGGTGCAGCAAATCTAGGCCATTGGATCTTGATCCAATGGCCATGAAGCACGGGTGTGGAAGATGTCCTTGTGCCAATCCAAGCGCATAGTGCAGTGGAGTGGATGCTCAAACAAGAAGAGAAGAGGGATCGAACCCCAACGCACTTAAAATTAGAGTGAGAAGGAGTCATGGATGAAATTGAGCCATCCGATGCACGATGGACTGCCGATGGAGCGACCACTTGGTGCACACAGAGCGCACGGTGCATGTACGTGCGATCCTACACGCATTAAAGAAGTGGGCGCACGCTTTTAAGTTGTCCGATCTCGCGATCGGACAACTTAGTATTTGAGATCATGGGCGTGCATTTTGAACGCTAAAGGTAAGGAGGCAGTGGGTGCACATGCACTAAGCTCACGATTGGTGTCTTTAGTGACGCTTAAATCCGTCACTAAAGACCTTGAATTAATGTTTTCAAGTATAAAATGACCAAATTGCCCCCAATCCCTACAGCTATAAATGGAGACCCCTACCACTCGAATTCTTCATCCCTTCTTCTCTTCTCTTACCCCCTCAAAGGTCTATGAGCTTGTCCTAAACCCGGGATGCTCCATTAGAGTTAAAATTAGAATTTTTCCACCTTCTCACCTCCTTCATGGAGCATCCCGTGGCTGTCCTCTCACCGCCATTTGGGAAGCGGATCCTGCTGCGACATTGTCCTACCCCATTCTTCGTCGTCCGTGGTCATTCTCCTTCATCCTGCATCTCACCACCTTCGTCCAACTGCTCCGTCAATGCGGCTCATCCTCCAAGCAACCGTTGAGGAGGATAACTTCTCTCCACCTTCTCTTTTATTACTTTCTAGCATAGATTTCCTACTTTCTAGTGTAACGAGTAGTTGTAGTGATTAGTTGTAATAGGCATCATTCTGTGGTTATGAAATATCTATTTATTCTATCTCTATTTTATCTTTATTTGTAATATTCTCTCTTTCTCTCTCTCTCTCTCTTCTATTCATTATTCTTTAAGTAGATAACTAGTTTTAATTTAATTCGATCAATTAATCTGCTATGTGACAAATAAATCAAAATAGATTTTTAATCAAATGTCCGTCTCCTTATGTTCGAACCGTAATTCCTTTAGAGTTTCAGTAAAATTATCTATTGACAGATTTCCTCGCAAATTGCACTACAATGACAGGTTTTCAAAACTCAAACCTTTTTGCATAGAATTTCTACTTTAAACATTTTGGTGCCATTGCTGGGGAGGCGATGCTCTTTGATTTTTCACATTTTCCTACTTACTGATCATTTACCTCACTTCTGTCCTTTCTTATTGTGATTGTAGGTACTCTCACGAGGCAAGCAAAAGCGGTAGATTAGAGTAAAGTGCTATTGAAGGATCTGTAAGTATACCCCACCTCCCCACCCACTAGATTTCAGTCCATCACCTAAAAACACAAACCCTAATTAACCTAGGAGTTCTCATAAACCTTAAGGTTAGCTTTGATTGTTTGGTTGTCACCTCCACCCACCTTACCCTCGACTATATAAAAAAAAATTTAAGAAAAATCTCACAAAGGTACACAACCTCTTCTGATTCTCCATACTCAACCGGTAATTCAATCTTTGGGACCGGTACACTCATCAACACATAATTGAGTAGAAATCAGATTAGGTAATCACTTGTGTGCTTAATTAAGTAGTGCATCAGGCCAATTGTTAGAGTTGTTTAAGCTACACCACTTCAACTAAAAATAACTCATCAAGCAACTGCCACATAGGTTCAACTTTTAGGGATTTACCAGACACTCCACATTCTTTTAAGCTTTAAAGGAAGACATCTTCACCTTGTGCTTTCAAAACCTGGTGTGCCAACCGAACTTGATTGAATATACCTAAAGTTGAATCCTAAATACTAAGAAAGATTTAAACCCTGAAATTCACTGCATCCAAAAATAATCTTGCTTGAAAACCATTGGTTGTGCATGCACACACATATCAATCAATCATTAAGGGCACAACCCAGGTAAAGGGCCCATCACATTCCAAAGCATATTCAAACCTAACCCTAATTAAAACAAAGTAGATGTTAACCTTAAGAATTGGACTCGCTCTTCGGAATCCAAATCAAGATTATTTTTGATTAGTTTATTTCTACCATTCAATCTAATGTCTAGCTAAAGGAGCAGAATCAAACGATCGCGGTTGATGGGTATACTAGGAACCGAAGGTACAAGCCAACGGAAGAACCTTCTCCCCAGCCTCTCCTTCTAACTAGTTGGATTGATCGGAAAGAAGTAGATCAAATCATTTCTTCATCTTAAGACGGGTTTTGGGAGTCTATAGATCTTTAGGCTAGCCCACTTAAAGGCAAGTTTGATTATTTGTATTGCAGGGCACCTTCTTCCTCCCGTTTGTTATGAATCCTTCCACATTCTACACGCATTCCTACTCTTACTCTCCTGGTACATCTTATCCCCAATATGATGACTATTATCTTGACTCGTGTTGTAATCAACCATCTACTAGTTGGGATAACTCGGATTGGGGATACAATTCTGGACCTTCGTGTTCAGGGTCTAACCTTGGACACCATGATCTTGATTCCTATCCTTCTTCGAACTACATCGATTATAGATCACCGCCCTCATTTGAACAACTTAATATGATCTACAATCAAGAAGGATACGCTGATCCTTACCCTTCCCCAAATTACACTGCATATGGGTCATCACTTCCTTATGGACAACCCGAAATGACCTATTATTAGGGAAGGCACCAAGAACCTCAATTCGTTGACTACCTTGCACTAAACCCAAACCTGCCCAACTCTGAACCAAATCATTTGGTTTAGGTTAACCAGGTCCAAGATAAGGTATTGGCTAACTTAAGGAATACTATTCAATCTCTAGAAGCTTGGCCAACACCTTGCTCTAAAGAATTGGAGCCTCTAATTGAAATGATTGACGATCTTAACAAGTATTGGTTGGATTGGCTCCAAGATGTTAAGGATAAGGACCCGAGTGAGTTTTTACTTGGGAAGTTATTGAAATTGAGGTTGAGATTTGTGATTGCTCTAGTCCAATCTTAGGAGGATTCTAAGGATGAACCCTTGATAGGAGAGCCGATGTTAGAATCCGCTCAGGCACTTGTAGGGGGGACACGTTTTACGAGATAAGGGTTGACTAGGTTGTTCTAGAGCAAGCAAATAAGGATGAACTGATTTCTTCACTTGAGATTCTTGAGCCGGGGTACGAGGGAACATATGTCTCCATGGAACAAAATGTGATTGATGATTTTGAGACATACATTAATGCGGATTTAGAATTCTTTGATTCTAAAGGTGAAGAATCATTATGCGAAGTCTCCCTTGAGTTTACAGCACACGATTTCAGTGAGATGACTAGGCTTGAGGAATTCGATGAATCATTTAATGGCCCTAAAATTGAGGAAATTAATCTTGTTCGGGCTAGCATGGTGGATTTAGATCCTAATTTTGTGAAGGATTCAATTCATAGCCCTATTCCTTAATTACACCCCTTCGACCATAATGACAATTTTGATTTTGAGATCACTGACCCAGGTCAATTCTAATTTAGCAACAAATCTTGGACTTGGAAATTTTAAATGGGGTGATTATCATGCAAGAGGTCCCATAATCTGAAGTCATGATTGCGGAGGATAGGAATTGGGAAATGATGATATGGGAAGCCAATTCCGAAGGAAGTAGAAGACTGAGTCTAAGGGTGCCTATTTGTCTGAAACCACCAACTTCCACTAGTACCCTTATGACATCTTTGATTCAGAGGATGTCCAACCCAAGTGCACATTCATTGATTATCCTTTTAAGCTTAATTTCTTTGTAACCTGACTTTTTGAACTTTGGTTGCATCCTGACAAATCATAGGCCTGACCCCACTTGCATACTGATCTCAGGCTTTGGATATTTTTTATCAAAAATCTTAGATATACTCGACCATGGGCATGGGTCTGCATCACAATCTGGTCCACATCTGTTGACATCTTCTCCAGCTAGGTCTAAAGATAGATTTTCTTATTCTGATTATGACCTGTACCTGTGAATTCTTTATTTCTTCTTCTTTGTATAGTGTGCCTAGCTGAAGGCACTAAATTCAGCACGTATACAGTTTCTTTTCATCTCGGAGCTGACCTGTTATTTACGCAATTCAGGTGCTTTCTACTCTACTCCACTCTGTTTCATGTCTTTTTAATATAATGAGGACATTGCATTAGATAGACATGGGGGGGTGGATATCATTATCTGAATCATCTTGTTAGCTCTATAGATTCTTTTTATTTTCTCTTTATTTTTTAAAAAAATTATGGAATTAGGAAAGAGAACTTAGGATTTAGAAAATTTTCAATCTTAGAGAATAAAACTATATGATTTGAACACTAAGACCCTTCAGGCCTTCAGGCTTAATAAGCCTGGGTGTCCACTAAAATGTGGATTTGTTTCTCGAGTCCTCACCAGTCTAAATATATTTCTAATTTGATTAAATAAGATGGGGTGATAAGTACATGACTTATCAACCCGCCTTCAGATTTGAGAGAACTTTAAGTCTAAGCATCTACACACCTTTTGCGTTGACTTGTTCCATGATTTTTACGGAAATTGGGTAGCTAATGAACCTTCTAGGGAGGTATGGCTAGCACCTTATCGTGGGTAACAACCCATTGGTCGATTGTCTAGAGCCTAGTCATATGACCATTCTTTTCCTGCTGCCTTTAGGTAAATCTTAGATCAGGGAAACCACCTACTTAAAGAAAGAAAAGAAAAAAAAATCCAAAAAAAAGAAAAAATATATATAGAAAAGGAGAAAAGAAAAGAAGAAAAGAAATAAGGCACACTTCACCGCACAAGTATGGCTGGCAAGTTATCGTGGTTAACAACCCATTAGTTGGTTGTCTAGATCCCAGCTCAAGAGATGCACGTATAATTCCTAAACACTTAGGAAGAAGTGGAGAAGTAGAATAAGCTAGGGAGATATACATTGGGTTCGCTCTTATGTTGACCCCATAAAAATAAAAGTAGAGAGAAAGCTACCGGTCAGATAGATACACTTTTAGGCAGAATTCCTTTTTAAGGTCACCTAGGGGTGTAGAAACCCGAAGTCCGTTTTAATTGCTGATCAATGAGCTTAGCACTTCACACAAAAAGATGCTTAGAACTTAGAGTTCTCATCGAGTCTTGGGTGGGTTGAGTGGCCGTAGAAAGCTACTCCAAAATCCTAACCTCAAAAATCCAAAAAAATTAGAAAAGAAGAAAAAGAAAAAAGATCCTTCTTTGAATAAGGCGAGGGCTTGAGGAGGTCTGCATTTTAGTAGACACCCAGGCGCTGTTGTGTCTATGTAGTTCAGGTTTTAGTTGAAATTCCTAAGAGTTGAAAAATAATTTTTGCTCAAGAAATCTGACCTAATTCTCTTATAAATAACATATAGTTTTGCTAGGGATTAGCGAAAGATAGGCATGGGGGTGTAATGTAAACATGTTTATATCACATAAACCGCCTATTTTTATGTGTTCTTAGATATAAAGTTGCATCATACATTTTAAATATTGCATAACATGCATCATCATGCATTTAGATTAGGTTATATAAATTTTAGGTTAATTTCTCCTTTTTATGGTCAGGTGATAGGGCAACATTTAATGGGGCCTTAGATTGAAGATCCAATCGTACGGATTTGATCAGAGTGACAAATGGAGTTCAACAACTCTAGGATTGCCCAGATCGGACTTCCATAGCATCAGTTGCAGTCCGAGAAGGATCAAAGGTCAAGGGGCCAGGTGGTGTAAATCCATATCCCAGATGACAAATCCAACCACACAAATGGATTTGAATTGACGATCGCTGCCCAACGATGCAAAACTTGATCAAATCCAACATCCGTAGCACCACCTATGAGGATATGAAGTTGGACGGCCATGATGGTGCCACGTGGCACCATCCTAACCATCCAAACTCGCTTGCACCTCTCTATTTGACCCTCTCTCCTCAAGCGTGTAGCAAATATGGGCCACTGGATCTTGATCCAACAGCCATGAAGCATGGGTAAGGAAGATGTCCTTGCGCTAGTACATGTGCATAGCGTAGTGGAGTTGATGCTCAAACAAGAAGCGGCAAGGGATCGAAACCCCATATGCTAAAATTTAGAGTGAGAAGGAGGCACAGATGAAATTAGGCCATTCGATGCACGATAGACAACCGATGGAGTGACCACATGGCACATGCAGAGTGCGGTGCATGTATGCGTGATCCTACATGTGTTAAAGAAGCAAGCACATGCTTTTAAGTCGTCCGATCTCGTGATCAGACGATCGAGGATTTGAGATCGTGGGCGTGCGTTTTGAACGCTGAAGGTGAGGAGGCAGTGGGTGCACGTGCACTAAGCCCACGATTAGGCTCTATAGTGACGCTTAAATCCGTCACTAAAGACCCTGAATTAATGTTTTCAAGTATAAAATGACCAAATTGCCCTCAATCCCTACAACTATAAAGGGAGACCCCTACCACCCTTCCTCTCTTCTCTCACCCCCTCAAAGGCTCTACGAGGTTGTCCCAAACTTGGGATGTTCCATTAGAGTTAAAATTAGTATTTTTCCACCTTCTCACCTCCTTCGTGGAGCATCCGGCAGTTGTCCTCTCACCACCATTCGGGAAGCAGATCCCTCTGCAACATCGCCCTGCCCCGTTCTCCATCATCCATCATCATTCTCCTTCGTCCTGCATCTCACCACATTCGTTCGAGTGCTCCGTCAATGCAACTCGTTCTCCAAGTAGTTGTCGAGGAGGATAACTTCTCTCCACATTCTCTTTTATTGCTTTCTAGCATAGATTTCCTACTTTCTAGTGTAACGGGTAGTTGTAGTGATTAGTTGTAATAGACATCATTCTATGGTTATGAAATATCTGTTTATTCTATCTCTATTTTGTCTTTATTTGTAATATTCTCTCTCTCTCTTCTATTCATTATTCTTTAAGTAGATAGCTAATTTTTATTTAATTTGACTAGCTAATCTGCTTGGTCACAAACAAATCAAATGCGATTTTTATTCAAACGTCTGCCTCCTTATGTTTGACCTGGAATTCCTTTTGAGTTTTGGTAAAATTATCTATTGACGGATTTCCTCGCAAATCACACTACAACGACGAGTTTGAAAAACTCAAACCTTTTTGTATAGAATTTATGCTTTAAACAAGGGGCTTAGAGAGGAGCGAAAGCTTGAAGAAGGAAGGAGATGAAGAATATGATAAATTTCCATTCATCTTGTACTTTATTTTTGTTTCCTTTGTTGCTTTTATTTTTCCTTTCTTAGATGTATGTTAAAGAGCCTCAATGTATCAAACCTGTAGTCCTAGGAATACTTACTAGACCCTAGGACACTTAGGTTTTCCGTAGAAAACTTAGAAAATCTAAATAGGCTTCAGACAGCCCCTTCAGACATTTAACACAAAAATTAGACATCTGATAGTGAACTTTTAGACGTCTGAATGTTGAATCAGATGTCCAAAAACACTTAGGGTGGACTTAGTAGGTTCTGTTTGTTAAAATCAGATGACTAGCCCTTACTCCAGATTCCTTAGTAAACATCTGATGACTTGGCTAGATGTCTAATTAGTGGAATGTTGGCTTAAGTATATGATCTTTGAGAAATGACCTTTTAAGCTTCTATCAGACATCCTTAGAGGACCTCATATGTCTGATAATGTGACCGTTAGCCTCGATTGAGCCAAAATCACTTCTATTGAGACTTACTGCCATTTTGGAAAATCCATTCCTGTAGTTAATTAGGTTTCCAGATGTCTAAAACTTGTGCTAGACATTCGATATGTCATCTAGTTGAATTACACTAGAACCCTATTTAGGTTTGACTCAAGTCAGTAAGGAAACTTGTCTAGGATTAGACATTTGATTTAGTGTCCAAATGTCTTAAAAGTATCTTCCAGACATCTAATGGTCCTGTCAGAATCATTAATGATTCTAATTGCAACTTGTTTTGCCTTGGGATGATCCCCAACAGCTACCTAAGGCTTCCACAACCTTCCTAGGCCTTCTTAAGCGATTTATAAGTAGTCGACACGCCTTACCTTGCAAATACACACCAAGACACCAAGGAATACTATTTCCACACACATTGTGTCCTAGAGAAGAAGAAGATCATCTAGAATTGCTATTGCTCTCCAAGATCATCTCACACTTTGAGAGCACCACATTCATTGTGCACATGCTCTCCCGCCATCTATTTTGAGAGCATTGTCGTGGCGTTGCGTGGTTCATGCACTCGCATCATTCGTCGACGCACTTCCACCAAAGAGAAGATCTTTTACCTATAATAGTTAGTTTTATCTTCATACTTCGAGGCTCTATAGGATTATTGTTGTTTTATTTATCTTTAGTTGGGTATTCTCTTTGCAAATTCCCGTCTCTTTCGTGAGACAAAAACCTCTCGTGAAGAGAAGGGGTTTGAGGCACGCTACCCTCATATTTGTAGCATGGCCATATTGAGGTTTAGTCACCCTCATTTTAAGTGATCCGGATAGTGGATTTTGATCAACTTGGTCGATCGGAAAATCCTAACTCGAGAGGGTTAGGTGGTGGTTTTCACCCAGTTTGGGTTTCCACCAAAAAATCTTTATGTATCTTGTGTGATTGCTTATTGTGAGATTGTTATTTATTTATTTCCACAATTTATATTATATCTCACAAATATCACCCCCTCTCGTAGGAATCAATAGAGATTTCCATAGCTCCATTACCAAAGATCCTCCTTACAAGGAATGGTCTGGTCCACTTAGATCTGCGCTTTCTTGGGAACAATTTGAGACAAGCATCAAACAAAAGTACCTTCTGACCAGGACTGAATGATTTCCATAAAATGTGCTTATTGTGCAAGGCTTTTATTTGATCCTTGTAAATTCACGAGTTCTCATATGCGTCATTGCATAACTCATCAAGCTCATTTATTTGCAAGCAACAGTGAATGACAACCTTTTCGAGGTCTAAATTGCACTTCTGTACTGCCCAATAGGCTTTATGCTCCATTTCTACAAGAAGGTGACATGCCTTCCTATAAATAATCTTGAAAGGTGACATTCCCACTAGGTCTTATGGGCGGTCTTATAAGCCCATAATGCTTCCAGAAGCAAAGTTGACCAATCTTTTCTATTGGGCTGGACAGTAACCTATAGAATCTTTTTATCTTCCGGTTGGAGAGCTCGGCTAGCCTGTTCATTTGCGGATGATATGAGGTAGAAATGTGGTGAGATACCACATATTTTTTAAGCATGGACTGGAAATGCACATTCACAAAATAGGTCCCCCCATCAGAGATGATCGATTTAGGGACATCGAACTGAGAGAAGATGTTATCTTGGAAAATTTTGATAATGACCTTATGATCATTTGTTCAGGTCGGAATGGCTTCAGTCCATTTGGACACATAGTCCACAGCAAGAAGAATATACTCAAAGCCATTCGAGTTTGGAAATGGACCTATGATATCGATCCCTCAAATATCAAAAATTTTGCACACGAATAATTGGGTTTAAGGGCATCATATTGCGATGGCCCATGTTGCCTAAGGTCTAGCAACGAGCACATGCCCTACAGTAATTTTGTGCGCCTTTAAATAAAGCTAGCCAATAGAAGCCACTTTGGAGGACTTTTGCTATGGTTTTATGCCCCAAAAAATGGCCACCACAGGCTTGGTCATGACGAAATGAAATTATTATATCATTGACCTCGGCATCAGGAATAGATCGTTGGATGATCTGATTGGCTTCGATTCGAAATAGATATGGATCTCCCTAGAAGTAATCTTGGTATTTGAATTCAATTTGTCCTTTTTGTCCTTGGGCCAATTAGATGGAATTTGGTTTGATGCCAAGTAGTTCACAATGTCTGCATACTAGGGAAGCCCAGCATCCATGCTCATAAGATGCTCATCCAGGAAGTGTTCGGTGATAGGTGCCAAAGGATCAATGATAGACAAGGGAAGGTGGGATAGATGATCTGCTACTATGTTCTGTTTTCCTGCTTTGTCATGAATCCTTAAATAAAATTCTTTTTTTTTTTTGAAATAAAAAGGAAAGCTATCATTCTACGATAGCAATCTAGGAGAGCATTTTATTCCTTGAAACTAAAGTATGAACTTACAATACAGATTCCCACATACGTATGAGGGACCAGCACACGTTTATAATTTGTTCCACACAAACCGACCTCTCCTGAAACAAAAACTCATTTCTCGCTCTCCAAACACACCACATCACTACTGCTATATGAATATGCAGCTTATCACGCATGAAAAAGTTATGCCACAGGATATCCCACATGGGGAGAGGTTCCTTACATACTCTTCTCCAATCCGCATTAGTCACCACACATGAGGAGAAAATGTGAGTAGAGCTGTCGGTGGGTAATCCACAAAGCAGGCAAGATTGTAAGGCAATACCCATCTTGCTATGTCAGAGATCCCCTGTAATTAATCCATCCCTTCTGCATAGCCACAAAATATTTGGACTTTTAATGGGATCTTCAACAGCCATAGTTTCCATCCTATCAGATCTACCTCATCAGAAATAGACCTCATCGTGATCTTGTCATATGCCCAGGCTAGAGTGAAGATCCATCCCATTGATAGCTATCTCCTTAACTAGCCACTTGTCTGAAGGCCATCAAATCCAGCTGTAGCTGTGACTTCTCCGAAGTTCTGGTGCCTTCTCTGCTTGAGTGACCCCTATCAATCTGCCAAGACTCCTCCAACTCACACCAAAACCAACTGACTAAGTCCCATTTACTTGTCGCAGCTGCATAGACTCTTTGATAAGCATCCTTCAGTAGTCCCAAAGCCGACCACTCCACCTGCCAGAAACTGAAAGAGCAACCATCACCTAACACTGGTTGAAACATCTACCAATTGTCCCTCATTGCTTGTACCACAGATTTCCAGAAAGGGAACAATTTGATTGGTTGAAGTCGATTTAAAGAGCTTTAGGAACTGCCATTGTTTTCTTTAATAAGGATTGCCTAGTTCTTATTCTCATCATTAAGTAATCTGATGGCCCACTTAAGAAGTAATGCATCATTGAATTCTTTAAGGGATTTTATCCCCATTTCACCATGTTCTTTGGGCATACACAGTTTATCCCACTTCAAGGGTTGTTAAAATTTACCTTCGTGGCTCGATACATTCCAAAAGAATTGCTTTCGCATCACATCAATGCGCTACCAAATGGATTTAGATGCTTTGAACACAGAAAAGAAGACAGGGATGGAGGTAATCATAGAATTTAAGAGACTATGCCTACCTCCCTTGGATAAGTATCTGCTACTCCAACCATCCAGTTTGATAGAGATTTTATCAAACAAGATATTCCAATCATTTTTTTTAATTTGGTGCATTTCAGAGGCAAGCCCAAGTATCTGCTTGGAAGAATAACCAGTGGTGTACCCAAAATAGAGGATATGGTCATTTTTTCATCACTAGAAAGCCCAACACAGGAAAAAGATGATTTGTCCCCATTCAATTTCAAATCGGATATCTCCCCAAAAATCTTGACCATGTGCAGCGGTGCTTGTGCTTCCTACTCTTTCCCCTCTATAAAGAAAATCGTGTCATCGGCATATTGCAATATAGGAGTCATGGCATTCCTATTAGAGATGGAATAGTGGTAAACACACATGAATTCATGATAAAATGCTTATTTATGATAGCTCCTAGGCTTAGAATTGCTTATCATGTTATAAATATGGCATAACATCCATTGCATGGCATTTAGGATAGTTGTGTATTATGTACGTTAATTCTTCCATCTTCTATGGCCAAGAGGTAGTATGACATCTTTACGTGTTTCGGATGAAGAATCTGACCGTATGGATGAATCCAGAGCGACGATCACAATCCGCCAACGCAAAAATCACCCCAATCAAATCTGCGTAGCACCCTCTACAAAAAGAAGAAGATGGACGACCTAGATGGCACCACGTGGCGCCATCTAGGCCGCCCCACCTGAGCCATCGTGTCCCAGCCTTACTGCAAGAAGAGATCCTAGCCGTTGGATCTCAATCCAACAGCTGAGACACATACTCCCATGGCTGAAGGGCACCTAGCCTCAAGTAAGGATTCGCCTCAACTGTTGGATCTTCATCCCACGGTCAAGGCGAGCGCGATCGCACCACCCTCCACTCGACAAACCATGGCTTTGGCACAATGGTGAAGACAAGCGCTTGTAAATCGCGAGTGCGAGTTCAAGCTGTGGTGGGGGAGGTGATCTCGCGAGCACAAGTGCAATCGAATTGCACCCGTTGGATGGCCATCAAGCGATAGAGAGGTGTGCGTGTGTGTGTGCGTGAGCGTGAGCTAGAGGCAACAACGACAGCCTAGCTGGACCTTTAGTGATGCTTACAGCTGTCACTAATTGCTTGTAGGCGTATGGACAGCTGCGGGCATGAGCAGTTGGGGCGTGATCTTCAACGACATCTACAGGAGTTTTTAATGATGCTTATAGCTGACACTATAGCCCTCTACATGAATTTCTTCTTCCCTCCACATATAAACACCCTTACACCCCTCATTTGTCTTCATCTCTACCTACTCTACTCCCATCTACTCCTAAGCTCTAGTAGCCTACCAAAGCTCCATTAAAGCTTACTCTCAAGCTCTAAAGGCCTCCTATTAGTGTAATGATGTTATTTCCCACCAAATATTCATCCTTCATCCCACCACCTTCATTGGTTTCCTTAGAGCTGTCCTCCTACCTCCATTCTGGTAGAAGATCGCCTCTATCTCCTCACCTCCATTCCAGAGCCTCGGTGAAGCATTCCTCTACCCAACGACCTCCTGCATCTCACCTGTGTTCCACCTGGGACTCCCTTGGAGTTTCTATTATAAATTGTATTTGATAGATGCATTTTGTGAGCTACGAGGACAGGTTCTCCAAATCCCAATTTTAATTCGTGAAACACAACTCATCATTTCTGCATGGTTGCCGAGGAGGCAATGGAATATACTTTCTTGTTTCTGCGCTTCTTTGCATTTACATATTATTAACCCCTCTTGTCTTTGATCTACTATTTTGCAGTACCCTAGCATGGAGATCCAAGTGAGGTAGATCGGAGTAAAGTGCGGGTAAAGTAATTTGTAAGTGTCCCCCACATTCATGCCTCACTAGTTTCATTTCACCACATTCATAACCAAGACCTAATCTACTTAAGTGTTTGCATAAACCCTAGGATAGAATTTGTTTATCTTGTTTCTCACCTCCACTCATCTCACTCTTGCATATTACAAATAAAAAATAAAAAGATACTTCTTGTGGGACAAATCAATATACACACTACATACACTCACATTTATGGCACATAACCTAACTTGATTTTTATCTATTCAATCGGGATTCCAACCTGTGGAACTAGTACACACAAATCAACACATAAAGGAGTAGAAATCAATCTAGGTTAATCATCTTTGCGTGCCTAATTGGTGGTGCATCTGGGTCACTTGATTGAATTGTTTGGACTACACCATCCAATTTAAAACTGATTCATTTTGTAGCTATCCCATAGGATTCAATATTTTGGTCAAGCTAGGCACTCCATATTATCTAGACTTGTAAAGGAAAAACACTTGAACTCATGATTTCAAATTTGGTTTGCCTTCTAAAAACTTGGTTAAATCCACTTAATATTTGTAGCCTAAAAGCTACTAAGCAAGATCTAAATCTTAAAACTCATTTCATCCTTAATAATCTTGCTCGAAAACTTCTTGGTTGTGCACATACATGTGCTCTCAAACAAGTCACTAAGGGCACAACCCATTAAGGGCCCATCACATTCCAGAAGCACCAATATCTCAAGGCTAACTAAAAGTTGATTAGATGTTGGTTTTAAGGACTGGTTCACTCGTCGGGATCCAGATTGAGATTACTCACGATTAACCTACTTATGCTAATTAATTGGATGTCTAGTTAGGGGAGTAGCATCAAATGACCGCAGCTGGGGGTTACACTAGGAACCAGAGGTGCAAGCCAAGGGAAGAACCTTCTCCCTAGTCCCTCCTCCTAACTTGTTGGATTGCCTGGATACAAGTAGAGTAAATCTTCCATAATCTTAAGATGGATTCTGAGAGTTTGTAGACCTTTAGGCTACCCAACCTAAGGACAGGCTTGAATTTTTGTATTGCAGGGTTCCTTCTATTCCCTGTCCTTTCGACTTCCTTCCAGTGTATGCTTGGAGGGAGATCATTGAACCCTAGATTGGAAGGACCTTTAGACCATTCCCGCAGGCAGAGGTTGAGGTATAGCCAAGAAGATCCCATGGCTGATCAACAACCACCTCCTCCACCCCCGAACCAGTAGGAGCTGATTCAGAGGTAGTTGGAAGAATTGCAGCAGATGTAGCAATGGTTCCAATGAATGAATGGCAAGGGTGCTCGACCCTTGAAAGATTTCTATGATCCTTCAAACTATGGGGAATGTCCTGGTGTCATGATTCCCGCCAGAGACATAGAAATCAAGCCCCAAGTCTTAAGCTTGATTAAGCACTTCCATGGGCTTGGCTTGGAGGACCCATTCTAGCACTTGGAGGATTGGACCACTTTGGCTCAGACCACCAGAGCAAGGAATGTGAATGAAGAGCAAATGATCATGAGGTTCTTTCCTTACTCTCTTAAGGATAAGGCCGCACATTGGTATCGAACCATAGGAAGGCCAATAGAAACATGGGTTGCTCTTAAGTCGGCTTTCCTGAAGAAATTATTCCCAATTGGATGGACCAATGCCTTGCAACAGGCGATTACCATTTTCACCCAGTGACCGGGGGAACCATTTCATGGTGCCTGGGAGTGATTCCAGGAACTTTTAAGGAAGTGTCCACACCACGAGGTGCTGAAATGGCAACTTGTGCAGATTTTCTATCATGGGTTGGTTGAACAACTTTGTAATCAAGTGGATGCCTCCTACGAAGGCAATTTCCTCAACAAGGATGCAGATAGCGCATACGACCTGTTTGAGGAGATGAATGAGCACTCAATTAATCATGCCTCCATGGATGCATTCAACCAGTCCCAAACAACCCAGGTAAAATGCTAATGAGATCCAGGATTCTCATTCATTTGACATGGAATTGATTTGTAATAAGCTTGATAAGATGGACTTTGTTGCTAAGAGAATGGAAGAATGAATGTTTGGGAATTTGGGAAACACATCTACACCCACTCAATCCTAGAATTGGGGATTTCTTTCCTCATGAGCTCCCACGAAGCAGAAGTTCGTGAACCAGCTTGAGTCAGCTCAACCTATGAGCTAGGATTTCTCAAAACCTTATGGGTTCCAAATTGGGGCCTTTGGTCTCAGTTTTTCTGATCCTTCCATCTCTCCATCCTCTCCCTATGAGGATGCATATGCAGTATAGGAGAATGCTAGGTCCAACCCGTATTCCAATACTTATAACTTGTGTTGGAGGAACCACCCTAACTTCTCCTGGAAAAGTCAGGGGCAACAGGCCCAAACGTGACCCATTAACTATGCACCTTAAAGACCTATGGCTCAAGGTCAAGTATACACCTAGTTGCCTCCGAGACCGATTACTCAACCATCTTGGAATGCCCAGCAATCTATAGGGTAGGCTGATTTAAACCGACAGTTGGTGGAAATGCAAGGGTCCATGCTTCAGCTTATGTAGCAAATGAAGACATCGTTGGACAACTTGCAATCTGGGTTTATTGCTAACACCTAACAACTCGGATCTCTACCAGCACAACCCGTAGCCAACCCAAGCAATGTGCAAAATCAGGGCAACAAAGCCCAAGGGTATGGAAATCAAAGGGACCCACATGCACATGCTCAGGTGGTTGAGCAGGGTGCCTCATCTTCTTCTTCTTCTAGTTACATGACCAATCAAGGCCCTCCAATCTTCACTAACCCACCTTAAGACCCGAACCCATATGCCTGTACAAACTCCATCACCTTGAGAAGTTGAAAGCAGACCTAGGACCCTGAATTACCTTCTAGAAGCCAAAACTCTGGGGAGCTTAAGAGAGAGAAGGAGATTGAAGAAGACAATAAGGCCCAAGGACCAGAAATTGAAAATACCACCTACATCTCATTCCCTGAAGCTCTATTGAAAACCAACAAGAAGAAAACCTTAGATAGCAATGAGGAGCTCCTGAATTCATTCAAGAGCGAAGATATCAATATTCTGCTTCTCGATGCTATTAAGCACATCTCGGCTTACTCTAACTTTTTGAAAGAACTATGTACACAAAAGCGTAAGTCGAGAGAACCCACTCCGAGGAAGGTGATTCTCTCTAAGCAGGTAAGTTCTATCATCTTGCATTACCTTCTTCAAAACAAGAAAGATCCTGGTGCCCCATTGATTTCATGCATTATTGGGGAATACACTTTTGATAGGGCACTGTTGGATCTAGGTGCATCCATCAACCTAATCCTGACTTCTCTTTATGAGAGGTTTTAGGTTAGGTGAACTTAGGCCAACCTTAGTAATGCTACAATTAGTAGACTGCTCGGTCACCACACCGAAGGGTGTTATTGAGGATGCAATCGTCAAGGTCAAGGATTTCTATTTTCTCATTGATTTCTTGGTCCTTGACATGGATGTACCTAACGATTTGAGGAACAAGCTCATCATTCTGGGGCACCCGTTCCTAGCTACTGCCAAGGCCAACATAAACTATGAGAGCAATAGTATGGAGATCGCCTTTAGGGATAGGAAACTAACTCTTGATATTTTTAAGGCGATAACAGGATTTGAGGATTGTGGATTCATTAAGGAGCTCGAGGATCATGATTTTGAGACTTGTATGACGATCATTGCACTCAAGGACTCCACCAGCTTTAGCAAACCCAACCCACAACCGTTCGTGGCAGACCTACCACATCCTGAAGAGGCTATTGATTTTGTTCATTCCCAGCCTCTTGCATTGGATCGTCCTGATGAATCTTCATCAGCATCCTCCCTACCTTCTATACTAAACCCACCTCAGCTTGAATTGAAACCATTGCCTAAAAATTTGAAATATGATTTCTTAGGACCTGAGAACATGCTCCCTATGATTATTAGTGCTGATTTGACTAAGGAGCAAGAATTGAGGTTGATTGAGGTCCTCAAGAACAATAAGGAGGCAATTGGTTGGACCATCCACGACCTTAGGGGGATCGAGCCATCTTATTGTAATCATCATATTTTCATGGAAGATGGATCCTTCCCTTCTCGTGAAATGCAAAGGAGACTAAACCTGAATATGCTAGAAGTGGTCAAGAAGGAGATAATCAAGTGGTTCGATGCTAGAATTATATACCTGATGTAAACATGTTTACACTACTTAAGATGTCTATTTATGCATGTTCTTAAGCATAGGATTGCATTGCATACTATAAATATTGCATAACATGCATCATCTTGCATTTAGAGTATTTTGAATAAAATGGAGGTTAATTGTCTCCTTTTATGTTCATGGATAGGGCAAACATTTTATCGGGACCCCAGATCGAAGATCCAACCGTACATATGTGTTCAGGGCGACGATTGGAGTTCAATAACTCCAAGATCGCCCTAATCAGACATCTGTAGCATCAGATAGTGACCGGGGAACCCTAGAAGATCAAGGGCAAAGATGGTGTGAATCCACACTTCAAATGACAAATCCAACCACATGGATGGATTCGAATTGACGATTGCAGCCTAATGGCGAAAATCAGTCCAATCCAACACCCGTGGCACCATCTACAACACTCAGAAGATGGACGGCCAAGATGGTGCCACGTGGCACCATCCCAGCCGCCTAACCGGCCTCCAAGACTGCTGCTACTCTCTTTCTCCTCAAGGCTCAGCTGATCTCAGCCGTTGGATCTTGATCCAAAGGCTGACCTCGCCTGATTTTTTTAACATCGGTGCGACTCAAAAGACTACATAGCGCAGCGGAGATGACGCTGCGAGCGAAGCAGAGGTCGCGGGGTCGAGCCCCCGTGAGGCTCAAATCAGGCGCGGGCATGGAGCAAGCTCAATTGAGCCATCGGATGGTGAGCGGACGGTTCAGATGCGGAGACGTGGTGTGATCTGGGCACACAAATCATGCACGTGCGTTTCAACGCTCGATCTAACGCGGGCACAGTTAAGGCGTGGCGAGGAATGCCATCTTAGCTGTTCGATCCACGATCGAATGGCTGAGATTCAGCGAACATGAGCATGCATTGAGCGCGCGACAGGCGAAGAGGCGCGAGCGTGCCACCCACGTTGGCCACGTTCGGACCTTTAGCGACGATTTTATCCATCACTAAAGGTCCTGAATTAATGTTTTTAGAGTTGTAATGACCAAATTGCCCCCACTCCTTGCAACTATAAAAGGAGACCCCCTCCACACGAAATTCTCATTCCTTCCTTCTCTTCTCTCCCTCTCCAAAGCTCAAGAGAAGCTTGTCCCACACCCGGGATGCTTCTCGCGGGATAAAGTCAATTTTTCGTCCCTCTTTCGGAAGCGGATCCCGCGATGACGACAACATGCTGCCCTGTTCCCGTTCTTCCACTTCGTCTCCCTTCGTCTTGCTCCATCCTCCTTCGTCCAAGCATTGTCCTATCCGGCTCGTCCTCCAGGCGACCATCGAGGAGGATATTTCTCTCTCCATTCGTTTAATGCTTTCTAGAGTAGATTTACTGCTTTCTAGTGTAATCATTTTCTGCTTTCTAGTCACAATGTTTAGTAAAACAAACAATCTTTTTAATGATGAATTCCATGTTCATTCTACATCTCATTTTGGTTTTTGTTTGTAATATTCTCTCTCTCTTATTCTCTCTCTCTCTCTGTTCTATTTATTGTAAATAGTTAGATAGTTCTAATCAATTAATTTACTTTGTGACAAATAAAACAAACGTGTGATTTTAAATCAAACGTCCACCTCCCTGTGTTCGACCCGAGATTTCCATTCTAGTATAAATTTTATTTGTTGAACACGAGTTCTTTGCTTTCATACTACGACGACAGGTTTTTCAAAACCAAACACGTTAGCGTAGCAACCCATCCATTCAACAATACCCAATCTTGGATAGTACGTGGGTTAGACTCATTCAAATTGTACCCAAGAAGGCAAGAATAACTGTTATGACTAACGAGAAAGGGGAAACCTTCACCATTTGTTCAGCTTTTGCTTGGAGATTCTGTATTGACTATAGGAAGCTGAACACAACCACCAAAAAGGATCACTTTCCCTTGCCATTCATTGATCAAATCCTAGAAAAGTTAGTTGGGTAAAAATACTTTTGCTTCCTAGATGGTTATTTGGGATATAACCAAGTCCCTATCCATCCTGAAGACCAGGAAAAGAAATCTTTCACCTGTCCCTACGGAACCTTTCCATTTCGTAGAATGCCATTCGAGCTTTGCGATGTACCCACGACTTTTCTGACATGGTGGGAGATTGTCTTGAGGTGTTCATGGATGATTTCTCCAGTTTCAGAGATTCTTTTGAGTCCTACCTAATTAACTCGGAGTTGATCCACCGGAGATGCATCAAGATATGGCTAGTCCTTAGTTGGGAAAAGAGCCATTTTATGACTCAGGAAGGCATTGTCATAGGTCATGTGGTTTCTAATCGGGGTATTGAGGTTGATAAGGCTAAGGTGGATGTTATCTCTAGACTTCCTCCACCTACATCCTTAAAACAGATCCGCTCTTTCCTTGGGCATGTGGGTTTTTATAGAAGATTCATCAAGGTCTTCTCGAAGGTTGCTCGACCCTTAAGTAACCTTCTGGCCAAAGATGCGCCATTCGAGTTTGATGAATCATGCTGTAAGGCATTTGATTTGTTAAAAATGGCAATCACCTGTGCCTCGGTGTTGCAACCACCAGTCTGGACAACCCCACTTGAGATTATGGCTAACGCATCTGATTTTTCCATCGAGGCTGTCTTGGGTTAGAAGATTGAGAAAAAGCCCTCTATGATTTACAATGCTAGCAAGACTCTGGACGAGGCCCAAAGGGACTACACCGTTACTAAAAAAGAATTGATAGCTATAGTTTTTGCTTTAGAAAAACTTAGAGCTTATCTTTTAGGTTCTCGTGTCATCATTTATACTGATCACTAGACCTTGAAACATCTCTTGCCAAAAAGGATGCCAAGCCCTAGCTTATTAGCTGGATTCTGTTACTTCAAGAATTTGATCTTGAAATCAGGGATAAAGTCGAGGCACAAAATGTAGTGGCGGATCACCTCTCGGGAATCCTAATTGATTCTCCTCATCTAGATATCCCTATTTTAGGCACTTTTCTGGATGAGACTATCCTTACAATCTCGGGTATCTGAACCCCCTGGTTTGCAAATATCGTAAATTATTTAGCTGTTGGTGAAATCCCCCAAGATTAGACCAAACAACAATGAGACAAACTTGTGTCTGAGGCCAAATATTATTTTTAGGATGATCTCAAGCTGTACTGCATCGACACAGACCAGATTATTCGTCGATGCATCCCAGAAATTGAGTTCCATACTATGCTTGAGTTATGCCAAACATCTGCATGTGGTGGACACTTTTCCAGGAAAAAGACGATGGCAAAAATCTTACAATCCAGATTCTATTGGCCATCATTATTTAAGGGTGCCCAGGAATTCTCAATGTCGTGTGCCCGATGCCAGACACTTGGGAACATGGCTAAGAGAGATATGATACCCCTTAACCCAATACTTTCCATCGAAATTTTTGACATTTAGGGCATCGACTTCATAGGACCCTTCCCTCTTTCATTTAGACACCAGTATAAATGGATTGAGGCAATCCCCACTTGGACCAATAACCACAAGGTGGTCATCGATTTTGTGAAGAATAACTTCAGTCTATTTGGGACTCCTTGGGTGATTACCAGTGATGGTGGCACACATTTCACTCATGCCCAGTTTCGGAATTTACTGGGGAAATACGGGGTGAATCATTGGATTTCCACACCCTACCACCCTCAGACGAATGGAGAAGCTGAGGTCTCCAATCGAGAGATCAAAAACATTTTGCAGAAAACTGTAAGGCCTAATAGGAAGGATTGGACCCAAAAGCTAGATGATGCTCTTTGGGCCTACCATACGACGTACAAAATGCCTATATGTATATCTCTGTTTCATCTGGTGTTTGGTAAGGTGTGTAACTTACCTATAGAGCTAGAACACTGGGCATTTTGGGCCATCCGGAAATGTAATTTTGACATAGAGTTGGTCGGGAAGACCACGAAACTCCAACTATCTGAGTTGGATGAGCTTAGAAATGATGCCTATGAAAATACCAGAATCTATAAGGCAAGGACCAAAGCTCTCCGTGACCAAATGATTTCATGTAAGAGCTTTGAACCGAACCGGAAGGTATGGCTTTTCGATTCTCGAATAAAGCTCTTCCCCACAAGCTTAGGTCTAAGAGGGATGGCCCGTTCATTATTGAGTGGATTTTCCCTAATGGGGCCCTCAAAATCTTTGACCCAAAAATGGGTAATTCCTTCAAGGTCAACGGATAGCATCTCAAACCCTTTATTGACTATGTGCTCCCTGAACCCATCTCGGACAAGGTTGCTCTTACCTTGCCCTAACCACCGTGGGCCAATCATCGCCTAGCTGAAGACACTAAACTCAGCATGTGTAAAGACTATTCTAAGTTGTCCAGAATCTCACGGAAACCAGGTGCTATTCTTCCACTTCTACTCTCCTACATGCTTTCATTTTTAACAATGAGGACATTGCATTAGCTAAGCATGGGGGGCTGGATATATCTTATGAAATAATCTTTTTATCAGTCGTAACAGCAATTTCCTATTATTCTTAAAATAAAAAAAAAGAATTAGGAGATGAGAACTTAGGCATTAGGAGTTGCAAACTTTAGGAATTGATACTTTGGGACCTAAAAACTTAGACTCTTCAGGTCTTTGCGCTTAATTAGCTTGGGTGTCCACTTGAATGTGGACTTAGTCTCGAGTCCTCGCCATTTCAATTTCATCTTTAATCTACTAAATAAATTGGGATGATAAGTACACGACTTATTAACTCACCCTGATTTGAGGGTATTTTAAGTCTAAGAATCTGCACACTATTCACACTGACTCACTTTCCGACGGTTTTTACGAAAATTTAGTAGCTAATGAAATATCTAAGGTGGTATGGCTGGCAGGTTGTCGTGGGTAATAACCCATTAGCCGATTGTCTAGAGCCCAGCCACAAGACCAATTTCTTCGTACTACCTTTAGGTAAATCTTATATCAGGGAAGCTAATGGGAACACCATCATGGGCCATAACTAGCTCATTTTGACCTAATTAAGTTAGTAAATGCTTCTACATAACTGTCAAAGATTCATAAGTCACTACGTAATCATTCTAAGGGAAAAATAAGAAACTAGGGTTAAAACTAAAATTTTACCAGCATATAATGAATGAAGTACAACCTCGAGTTTTTCTAGGGGTTAATTAAGGGTGAATTGGTCCTAAAAAGCTAAAAAGTGGGCTAAAATAATCAGAAAAGGATTTGCACATGTTCTGAGAATTAAATGACCTTTTGGAAATCTTAAAAATTGACCCGCTTAATTAACTGAGGTTCTGATCAGGATAAAATTCACTTAAACCCTTTAAAATTTATAGAAAAATATTCTCTAGGGTTTGGAACCTTCAATTTGACCATCAGAACCCATTTTGACCTAGAACAGAGTCTCAAATAGACATTTGCCCTAATATGTGTTTTTGCATAAATTACCTAGTCAAACATGGTAAAAACCAAAATCCAACTTCACCATTTGATTCTTTAGGTCCAAATTAGCTTTGTATCAAAATTTGGACCCGAGATGAGTTTGTCTTGACCTAGTTTGTGCTTGGTCTTGTCTGATTACATTTCTGCCCTTAACTTTCAAAATCTTTCCAAATAGACCCCTAACTTTGTCGTCATTCTCACAAAAAGGTCCCTACCACCATTAAACCTATTCCTACTTGCTCCGGTAACCTCAATTTGGAAAGAACTCCTTGATTTCTTGATGAATCCCTTCCAAATTTGAAAGGGAAGTTCATCAAGAAATTCCCTTCCTTTTGAACCAAATCCCACACCCCAAAACCTTCCCAATCTCTCATACGAATGCATGAGAGATTTGGGTATCAAGGAATTTCCCCACTCCGGCAAGCTTTCCAAGCTTGGGAAGCTTACTTCCCAAGCCTAAAACCTCCTCCTGAGATCTATAAAAGAACCTCCTGATCATACTGTCCTCCTCACGCTCGAAATCGGCCAAGATTCCCCCTCAATTCCTCTCTCTCTCTCTCTCAACCGAAAGCTCCTCGACGTCTGATGAGCTCTTTTGTCCATCTTCATCCTCCGTTTGCAATACCAGCAGCGAAGTCATCCTCCTCACTTCTTCCCGCGTCGAGCCGTACTAACCAACGCCCTAACCTCCCTCTTCCTTGCTGTTCCTCCCTCTCCAGAGCTATTCTCTTCTCAGGCACTGGCACCACCACAATCGGTGCTTTCTCCTTCCCACTTCATCCGTTAGTACCTTCAACTACTCCTTAACCTCTTCCTCATCCTGCCAACACTGTCGACACATCTTTTCAACCTCGACCATACCTCCACGACTTCGTCTTCCACCGCTCCAGCCACACCTCCGACTAGGAACATCTCACTGCACACGCCACCAAACTCCTCGCCGACTACCTTAAAACCTCCACCATGCCTGTCCACTCATTTCCCCTCTTTCAATTTCCCATTCCATCCACTCACACCACCCCCCGAACAAACCCATCACCAATGACCTAACCTGTGAATGTCTGACAACCATCCACACCCATCTTCCACGAAACCACTACCACTATGTTTGTCATGCTACGGTGAACCTTCCGAGGTGTTTTGACATGGCCGAAAGGCCTTATTCTGTATTTCAGGTTCAGGCCAGAGCTCCGCTGCTGTGTTGTCTTCTTCGGTAGTGTTCATGGTGTTCTAACCATGAAGCACCCAGGTGACGCCCTCAGGAGCAGCGGACTACCTCCAGAAACATCTTCGCACGGTCAATTGGAGTCTTTGACTACTCTTTAGGCATGAATTGGGCGAAGGAAGCAGCAGTAGCGTACGCAAGCGAAGTGGGGGCAGATAGTCCCACATCAGAAGCTACTGAAGTGGAGCATATGCATAAATTGAATTTGTCAATAGGGCTCTATGCCTCCAAACACGGGGTGAGGTCCCTCTCACCCACGCACACCTGCACCTCGTCCGTAATCTCTACCCGTGGGCCTGGCCTGACCCATTAACCTGCCTAACCCTCACTCCTCACTCATCACCCACTATCGGTGAGCCTGGACTCACGTACAATAGGTCCGATAACCCGATTACCCTGTGGCTCTGGGAGAGCGGATCCTAAAGAGAGTGATAAATGCCTGTTTATCAACCTTCTTATGTATTAAAACAAACCTAGCTCTTAGAGCTCTTAGGATTTTGCTTCGCAAATGGGTTTTTGGGCTGCATTTAGGCATTAAATAGGTTAGGCATGCATTGCACTTTTTATTGTCTTTTTAATGTGTTTTTGTGAGTGTTAGGGATATACAGATTGCCAGATCCCTAGAACCCAAGCACTTAGGAAGGCAACTGTAGAAGGAGAAGCTCTCACCAGCTGGAACTCAGCTTGTTCCAGCTCACTAGAACTAGGGTTAGCTCATCCTAGCTCCATTCAGCTCATCTCAACTGAATGGCTGCTCAAGAGAGCTCATCTTAGCTTACTTTTGCTCAGGTCAGCTCAGATCCAGCTCAACTTAGCTGAGTCTAGCTCATCTCAGCTCCCATTAGTTCACAGGGAGCTCTAGCTAGCTCAGCTGAGTTGACTGGAGTTCACCCTAGCTCAGGTCCAGCTACATCCAGCTCCACTCAACTCCAGCCAGCTGAAGATGACTTCATTTCAGCTCAGGAAGCTCAAGTTCAGCTCCCAGGGACTCAGCTTAGCTCAACTCAGTTGAGCTAAGCTACTTTAGCTGCCTCAACCAGCTTGATCCTCCCCAGAAGCACCAAACCTAGCTCACCTCAGCTCATTATGGTAGAAGCTAGCTTACTTTAGCTTGGCTTAGCAGCTAGTAAAGAACTAGTAAGCTAAACTAGCTAGAGTAGCACCATGCCACCCCCTTCAGCAACTGCCATCTCCATTTTAGCTCCAGACTCTTTCTGTCCAGCTCCTCTTCAAAAACCCTAGCTCCCATTACCTACTCCTCTACTCCATTAATAGTTAAGCTAGCTTAGCTTAGCTTAGCTTAGCTAGGTTCCAGCTCCCTTGGCATTTACCACCATAAAACTCTACCTAACTAGCTCCACCAACTAAGCCCTACCTAAAGCTCACCTAAGATAGCTCCAACCACTCCAATTGGTGCCACCACCATCTCCACCTTTCACCCCTCAACCACCACCAAAGGGCACCAAGAAGTTGGCACCAAAACCACCCTAACTACCCCCCTTTTTGGTGCCAACTTTTCCCTCCAAAAATGCCCTAATCTCCACCCTACACCAAAGCCTAAAGCCCATCTCCACCTTCCATTTTCCCACCAAAATTGCCCCCTTCTAGAACACCATTTTGGCACCAAAATGGAGGCACCCCCTCCACCATGGACATCCACCAAGGGGTGGATTCAGCCTATAACTACCCCCCCTTGCACCCTTTAAGGTGGTGCCAAGTGATCTCCACCTTAGGATTAACTTAACCACCCATAACCTCCATCAAACTCCATCCTAGCCCTCCATCTATTGACACCAACCCTACCCCTATCCCACTCTATGAAAACCCATCACCTACCACCATTTTTTTCATCCTCCATTAGTGTTTAATTCCACCTAAAGCCACCTACACCTACGGCCAAGAAGGAGTAGAGAAGAAG
This sequence comes from Thalassia testudinum, assembly GCA_037157565.1. Taxonomy (NCBI): domain Eukaryota; kingdom Viridiplantae; phylum Streptophyta; class Magnoliopsida; order Alismatales; family Hydrocharitaceae; genus Thalassia; species Thalassia testudinum. The sequence goes on from JAZHRO010000036.1 coordinate 67,348,467, forward strand.
ATTAAGGGGGCACATCACCCACCCGTTTGGTGCCTTCTTCTCCCCACTCTCTTCAACTTGTGCCATGCTAAGGAGGAGGATCATTCTACTTCAAGGAGGACGTCCAGGCAAAGGAGAAGGACCTAGGGAGGATGTCCACCCTTGGAGGTGGAGAATTGAAGGTGGTAGCTTCAACCTTGGAGGACACCATCTTGGAGGAGCATAGCAAGGAAGGAGGAGGAACCCTTTTCAAGCCTAGGAGCCACTAAGCTTGGAGCAAGGAGCTTCCCCTCTTCACCAACAATTTAGGAAGATTTGTGTTTTAATTTATTTGTTGCAATTTTCTAGTAGTAGAAGCATTCCTCTACTAGGGTTTATAAAACATTTTTTCTCCTTGAGTAAAGTTGCCTTTTCTTAATTGTTTTCTTTTACTTTTACCTTAGTGTAATCACACCCTCTCTCTAATTACTCTTGGTTCCCACCTAACTAGGTGAGCTTAGAGAGAGAAATTGCTTGTCACATAGATTCTAGTTTAGTAAATTTCGATGTTAGCCATCTTCCCACCATCAATTTTATGTTGCTTTAGTTATTTCAAAATAAAAATTAAATATTTTGAAACACCCAAAAAAAAGTTGAGATTTATTTTCCAAGCAAGAGATTTAATTTCTGCAAACTTACCTCCTTGGATGACCCTAGATACCCCACTATCTAGGTCTTATAAATTTTAAAATCGAAAGCGGAATTATGCATTGCAACAATACTAAATTGCTTAATTAACAAATCGTGTATTTTCGCGATCACTTTTTGGCACCGTTGCTGAGGAGGCACAGCTTTGCTTAATTATTTTTTCTCTTGCTTGAAGTGGATCTCATCCCCTTCTATTTCTTTTCTCTAGTGTGTGTAGGAACTACAGGGGGAAAGTGGGAATTTGGAAGCGAAAGCTCAATGTTCCTTTTCTTCTCATGGATTTTCAGGTTGGTTTCTTCTCTTGTCACACCTAAACTAAAAGACTGCCAAAATATACTAAACTTGGCTTTCAGGACCCTAAACAACTTAATTAAGTAGAGTGGTGCATTTTAAAACTCACTGATTGCTTGTTTGCACCATTAACACCACTCCATTTCAAGTATTGGTGTTCTGCTTTTTTGGATCCAGACTTCTGTTTGGATTTAAAAATCAATTCCGATTACCATAGACCACTTAAAATCTTGAAATTTCACTCAAGGATTCTAAATCAAGTGGGGAACATTTATTCCAAATTTTAGACTAATTGGATTTGTATTTAATTTTTAAAAATTCATGGACCGTCCAGGGGTCACACCCTCTAATATTCTTATTTTGCTACTATCCATGAATTTTCAGAATTTTTACACTCATCCAATTTTTGTGAAATGTAACTTTCTAGAATCCTTGTAAAATTTTACACATCACATAAAATCACAAAAATTTTTTGAGGTCGGTGTAATACTGAAAAATCCAAAATACCTACGAGTATTATTTCTAAACTTTGACACCAGTACAAACAAAAATTCAAAAAAATTATCAATCAAATTCCTAAAATCATAAAAAATCTTTTCTGGATTTCTTGTTTGATTTTCTTCAAAGTAGTGGTGTTGTTTGACTTGTTTGGACCACTACTTAATACAGAAAGCCTAAAAATAATTCATTGGTAGTAATTTTCTATCTTAGGGATAATTAGCTTAGGGTTTCTTTCTCTCTTTTTAGAGACTCACATTAAAGGAAATTAACCATCACCAATGCAACTTGTTTTTCCTTTGATTGTAGAGTTTCAAACTTGTTTGAACATTTAAAAAGAGAAACCCTAAAATACATTCAATTAAATTGAATCCTAAAAGACAAAAATAAAAAAGATTGTGTAACAACTTATTTGAAATTGGAACCACTTTCCAATTCCTGTGCACACAAACAAAAAAATTGAAATAACAGGGCAAAAACCCAAACAACGCCCTCCACATTCCGTGTGCACACTAGTATCCTAGACCTAATTAAAATTTGTAGCAATTTAACCCCTAAGGTTTTCATCAACTTAGGCTTGCTATATAGGTCTTAAGTTTTCTATAGTTAATACGAATTCTATCATCTAAATCTGGTGTTCTAGCTGAGGGGTTGTGTCAAACGACCATGTGCAGGTTTGTACAAGCACTTGGGGATTTTCTAGGGAAATGCTTGGGCCCAAACCTCCCCTTAAGCAACTTGGCTAGATTTGTTGACAGAAAGGGTATTCACTGTTGGTTACTTATTTCCTAGATAGACAAAGTCTTAGGTTAATTTCTATGGAGTCACAATTAAGTTAAGTCTAGAACTTGATTGCTTGTGTGCACACTTCTCTCATCTCCATCTCTTCTCGTCCCTTCCCATTCTTCCATTTTATGCATGGGCGATGGTCTCAAAATCCGCAGTTGGAAGGATCATTTGATTTCGCCCCCAGTGCAAAAAGACCACTTTTTCTATCTTCTTCTAAAAAAATGGAAAATGAACAAAATGGGTCCACTAACCCTTCTACTTCCACCTCTAATCCTACCTCTAACCCCACTACTAACCCTAATTCTAACCCTTCCACCCAAAACCCAGCCACCTTTAACTTCTCACACTTGGAGCTCCCTAATCTTGATTTGCCTTAATCACAACATCAAGACCCCCTGCCTGATATTTTAACAATGACGGCCGAGCAGATTGCTAAATTAAATTCTAATCAACAAACATTGATTAGGAACATCCAAAACCTAGCCAATCAATGGCCAAACCCACCACCCCATCAGCAGCCTGTTATTCCTCTAAAAGATTTTTATGATCCATCTTATTATGAGGAACAACCAGGGGTGGTCATGCCAGAGGGGGACTTTGAGATCAAGCCAGTAATCTTGAACCTGATTAAGCACTTCCATGGCCTTCCTAGGGAAGACCCTTTTAGCAACCATGAAGAGCTGACTCTTGCTGCACAAACAACCTGTTCCCGAAATGTGCAAGAAGACCTATGGCTGATGAGGCTATTTCCATTATCTCTTAAAGATAAGGCCGCTTCTTGGTTCAAGACCATGGCCCAACCCATCACAACTTGGCCTCAGCTCAAGAGCGCCTTCGTCAAGAAATTCTTTCCCATAGGTTGTACTAATTCACTATGAAGATCTATTACGACCTTCCAACAGAAATCTAGTGAAAGTTTCCATGACTCTTAGGAGAGATTCAAAGATCTTTTAAGAAGTTGCCCGCACCACAAGATCCCTTTATGGCAGCTCGTGCAAGTCTTCTATAATGGTTTAGAAGATCAACTTCGACACTTTGTCGACACCTCGTGTGGTGGCAACTTCTTAAAGAAGGATGCTGAGAGTGCCTATGATCTTTTTGTAGAAATGAGTGAAAACTCATTTAATCAAGCTTCCATGAACACATTTGGCAGAACTCAAAACCTGCAGTTCAGTATTCATGAAGTAGGCACTCAATCTATCCCAGTCACCCAAGACGATCTTCAAATGATCACTCAAAAACTCGACTAGATGCATATTAATCAAAAGAAAATTAAGGAAAGACTTGCCACATCAACCCAAGCTCCACACAATCCACACCTAACCCAACCTAACCTTCCATGAAGAGAAAATTTGCACAATCTCACCACTACCCCTACTGATTATTACCAATATTCAGAGTCTGTCGATGATTCTTTGGGAAATTACAACTATCCAAATCTTAACCCCACTTAAAATATTTCTGCCATCCAGGAGCCCTTTACAAATTCTTCCAATTGGAAAAATTACCCGAACTACTCCTGGAATAATCAGGTTCCTTCTCAACCAAATCTTTTTAATGGGTATGGGTCGAATCCAACCTTTCATCCTGGGTCATCCCAACAAGACATCAATGCCTAGATGATGGGAACCCTACAGGAAATGCAGACAAAAATGATGGAAGTAACCCACACCATCACAAATCTGAATAATCAGATTGGGGTTACTCCTACTCAAAGACCTGCAGGACATCTTCTGTCCTAACCCATGCCCAACCCTAATCACCAAAGGAACCAATATCTGGGTAGAAATCGACACTACTTGAATCAGCCTCCTACTAATCCACCACCTCAGCAGCCTCCCAGGTTCCCACAACCACAAGCCCCCCCACCTCGTCTAAATAATAATCTGACTACACATGCAGTTACATTGAGGAGTGGGATAACCACCACTGATCCCAGGCCTTCACACAAACCTGGTGAAATCCCCATCACTGTGCAAATTGACTCCTCACCTCCCCATCAGGAATAAAAAGAAATACAAAAATCTCAAGACACGGTTCCTATCCCTTTTCCGCAAGTTCTCCACCCCACCACCAATAGAAGAAAGAAATCTGAACCCACCATAGAAGAACTCATGGATCCTTTTGGGCAAGTTTAAATCAATATTCCTCTCCTAGATGCCATCAAATATATACCTGCCTATGCCAAATTTTTGAAGGAGATCTGTACTCCTAAAAGGCAAGCCAAAAATCTAGGACAGGTACATCTTTCGAAGACTGTAAGCTCTATTGATGAAGCTCTGATACCAATTGTAGGATCTAAAAATATGTAATATATATGGCTATCTACACGCACAAATACTTAATCAAAATGTTAGTAATACAAATAGATTTGCACAAAATACAATTACAAAAATTGGCACAATATGTATAGTGGTTCCCCTCTCTTGGGTACTCCACTAACTCGATTCTCTGAACCCCGAGAGAATTAATTTACTAAATCAAGGTAATTAACGGGTTACCTCAACTCAAGTACAAAAATGGGTTTGTTACAACCCAACGAGCAAATGCTCAATATACAAATAAGAATTGGTGTAAGAAAGAGAACTCTTACAACAAGAATTCCTATGCCTCCCAACAATAATTAAAATGAATACCAATTTGAGAGTCTAGGATGGACGCGAATCACTTTGTAGATGCGTGAGAAAAACACGTCGTTGAGCTTGCAAGAATGTAGAGAAAGTGAATGGCAAGCTTCTTCTTTCTCTCTTGAAAATATGGTGGAAATTTGAAATATAGCTCTAGAATTTTTCTTCTCTATTTCTTATGTCTCTTGTATGCAAACAAAGAGTCCTAGGGACATTTTATAGAGTTTATGACCTAGGATACTCATCTACTAGACGTTGGGATTTAACTCCCAACGTTCACATTGTTGGAATTAATATTTCTGCCATTCAGAATTGAGCCAACAGCTTGCTGGTACCAGTACTAAAGTACCTGTACCAGTACTAGCAGCTCACTGCCACCAGTACATGAGTTATGGTATCGGTACTCATCATGGGTACCAATACTTGTGACTCCCAGGTTTGGAATTCCTTGGGCACAGTAACCTACCTGTACCGATACTCATCATGGGTATCGGTACTTGTAAGTTTCAGGCCAGAATTAAGCCTTCAACCTGTGGCCAACATGTATCGATACTCATGGTTAGTATCGATACCTGTTGTTCAAAGTTTGAGACGAATTCTCAAACCTGTGCCTTGCAAATACCAGTACTGATGAACAGTACTGATACTTGCTTACAAGTACCTATTTTAAGCATTTTGATCCATTCGTACTTTGAAAACGAATGCCATATAAATCCTAATTTATCTCTAATTGATTTTTATGATCTATGTTAAATTCTCTTGTTAAGAGGCATACAATCTATGAAAACCTAAACTAAAAAAACAAAGGATCGAAGATGATCTTCTTCTTCTTGATCCATCCTTGTCATCTTGCCTCCTCCTTGTCATCAATTTTTCTTTCTCATCATCATGCCTCCATCACTTCCTGTTTGCCTTGATCTTCACCTAAATCTGAAAAGCACTCAATTGCAAACATTAATCCATAATAATTTTATTAACACCAAAGCAAGATGTGGAACAAGGTTCCAACATCTGTCATATAGAGCAAGCTACCTCCTACGATGAAAGATCCAGGGGTGCCATTAATTTCGTTGATTATTGATGATACTACCTTTGATAGTGCCTTCCTTGATCTTGGTGCCTCAGTTAATATCATTCCCACGATTTTATTTGAAGAGTTTTAGATCGGCGAATTAAAACCTATCGAGGTTACCCTGCAATTAGCCAACCAATCTACAATCAAACCTCGTGGGATTGTCGAGGATGTTTTGGTCAAGGTCCAGAAGTGTGTCTTCCCTGTAGACTTTCTCGTCCTTGATATTGAGGTACCTAAATCATTACTGGATGCCCCAATAATCCTTGGATGATCGTTTTTAGCCACTGCAAAGGCAAATATCAATTGCCACACAAGCAAAATGAATATCACTTGTGCCGGCCAAACTATCACTTTAGATATTTTCAAATCCTCCAAGAGATTCCATGATGATAACCTTTTTGAGGACTCAGATACGAAAATTTCTAATATGGTGGAGGAGACAATGTTGATAGATACCCTTACCGACCATAATCTTTCTGAAGACTCCGATTCAGAATCAGTGGTCGGCGAAATCTATGATATGAAAACTTTTCTTGACCAAAAAACCCTTCCTGATGAACCCCCTGATTACCCTAACCCTCCCACTCTTCCATCCTCCCACCCTTCCACACTAACTTCACCATATCCTCCCCATCCCTTCCCGGACCCCTCTCCCATGAACCTACCACCGGACCCGCCCGAGTTTGGCATCCAACCTGATTTACAACCTTGGCCAGACTCAGGCTACACTTATCATTTTCCATCCAACTTTGATCCCAATATTGCTTCTAATCAATTTTCTAGGGATCTAGAAGAAGACACATTTTATGCGGGCATCCAAGTGTCTAACTTTTTACATGATTTTTTGTCTTCCGTACCTACCTTCACGCCCAACTGAATGGCGTAAAAGATAGCACTGGATGGGAGGTAACCCATTATTTTTCCTGCTTTCCTTTTTCGTTTCTTTTTCCAGGTTTTGACCATCCTAAACCCGATCGCTCTTCATTAAGGTGATCCTTTTTCCCTCGTAATGCATGGGGACATTGCATATCTTAAGCATGGGGGGGTGTTTTTAAAATTTGACAATCGATTTAGGATTTTCAAAATCTTAAAACATGCATTTTTCTTTAGTTATTTTATTTTCCTGCTTGCATCCCCAAAAAAATAAAAATGTTGAAAGCTTTTTGAGGAAAAATTTTGAAATCCAGACTAAGGTTGAAAAACACACTTTTGGTACAATGGGATTTAATCTTTAACAAACTAGGAATGAAGATGCGGATCTTATCATTAGAATCTTAGGGTCTATTTTTAGACTAGATCAGGTATCCTTCTCTAAAATTTCACCTGAACTCATGATAATTCAGGTGACTTGATCCTCTTTTGTAATATGGAAAGTATTTGTCTTGGTTTCTTATTCAAAAGCTTGCATTTCTTGCGGAGCTTCGTGTGTCACATTTCACACACAAGCCAACAAATAAAAACTACTAAAAATAAAAAAAACTCCCTTGTTTGAACTTGGTAAAAGTCTAAAGCAGATCATTGGTTTGAGTTCCCATTGCCGAGAAAGAGGAAAATGCCTCCTTTGAGGATGCGATGTCAACATATTACCGCCTCAAAGCTACTCCATATCTATATTTCATATTTTTAGAAAGAGCATTAAAGCGCATTTTAGAAGCTCAAGTGTCTTGGACGGTGCTCTACCTATAGTGTCGGAGCAAGAGCTTGAGTTTGCTTGGAGTGCCCCTTTACACCGCATTATGTTTTGGGGTTGTGAGCTCTTGGGAGGTGTCATGGACAGTGCTATCCTGAAGTACTGGCGCCAAAGCCCCCTCGAGGATTGGTAACGGGAATGATGATCCCAACACATCTAGTGTAAGACTAAGCTAAAAATAAGCATGGGAAAAGAAAAAGTTTTAAACCAGAAACACGCCCTTATAAATGTTGGCCTTTCACAAGCATGGACACAAGGTTTTAGAGGATATTGCAAGTTGTAAATCAAATTCAAGAGCCAGAAAAATCCTAAAAACAAAAATTTCATGTCATCTAAATTAACAAGGGGTTAATTTGTAAATTTTCTAGGGGATATATTAATCCCATTTTGTCTAATTTTTGGATCAAAAAACAAATCTCGATGTTTACCTTAACAAATCCCGTGCCTCCTGTGTTTAGATCAACCAAGGTCCCTTAATCTTTTTTTCCACAAAATTTGAAAAAATTAGATTTCCCAAAAATTTCATTTTCCAAAAAGTTAAAGTTTTGCTAAGAGACTGGCAAAAGATAAGCATGGGGGTGTGATAAATGCCAGTTTACCATCATTCTTATGCATTAAAACAAATCTATCTCTTAGGATTTTGCTCCGCAAATGGGTTTTTGGGCTGCATTTAGCATTAATTAGGTTAGGCAGGCATTGCACTTTTTATTATCTTTTTAATGTGTTTTTGTGAGTGTTAGGGATATACAGATTGCCAGATCCATAGCACCCTAGCACACAGGAAGGCAACTGGTGAAGGAGAAGCTCTCATCAGCTGGAACTCAAATTGTTCCAGCTCACCATAGTTGGAATTCAACTCACCAGAACTAGGGTTAGCTCATCGTAGCTCCATTCAGCTCATCTCAGCAGAATGGCTACACAAGAGAGCTCATCTTAGCTTACCTTTGCTCAAGTTAGCTCAGATCCAGCTCAACTTAGCTGAGTCCAGCTCATCTCAGCTCCCATTAGTTCACAGGTAGCTCTAGCTAGCTCAGCTGAGTTGACTAGAGTTCACCCCAGCTCAAATCCAGCTACATCTAGCTCCACTCAACTCCAGCTAGCTGAAGATGACTTCATTTCAGCTCAGGAATCTCAAGTCCAGCTCCCAGGGACTCAGCTTAGCTCAACTTAGTTGAGCTAAGCTACCTTAGCTGCCTTAACCAGCTTGATCCTCCCTGAGAGCACCAGACCTAGTTCACCTCAGCTCATTATGGTAGAAGCTAGCTTACTTTAGCTTGGCTTATGATGAGAACCTCATCATGAGCCATAATTAGCTCATTTTGACCTAATACAGAGCATAAAAGCTCCTACATAACCTTAGAAAGGCTTGGCTCAGAGAGATTCTGAGTTTGCAAAGAAAACATAAACTGAGGGGTAAAAATGCAATTTCACCAATCCGATCTGAAAATAGGGTAACTCAGGGTCCAAACATAGGTCAAAACAACCTAATAAGAATAAAAGTGGGATAAAATGACTCAATAAGGGCTACAGCAACTCCAAGGAATTAAATGACAGCCTGTAACCCTAAAAACAAACCCACTTCAATTCACGTGGTTTGAGCTAAGGTAAAAATCAAATAAACCCTCTAAAATTCATATAAAAATAATCTCTAGGGTTTAGGACTTTCAATTTGGCCTTAGGAACCCATTTTGACCTACATTGAGAACCATGCCCAATTAACAACTCAATTTGGGTTTTTGCGTAAATTGACTGGTCAAACAAAGTTTAATCTATAAATAAAATTCACCATCAGAATCCTTAGGTCCTAATTAGTCATGTATAAAAACTTGGGCCTAAGAAGAAACCTTCTTGACCAACTTTTCACTTTGGTCCTCATCCATTACTTTTTGATCCTCAACTTTTGAAGCCCTCGCATTTTGGCCCCTAATTCTTCATCATTTTTTGCATTTGGGTCCTCCCTGCAAAACCCTGCGTAGCGCCATACTCCGGCGAGGCATGGCGCCGCACAGGGTGAGGGCGACCCCCTGCCAAGACAACGGGGTGTTCCCTGCAACGTCTGCTGTCGCAGGGACACCTTCACGATCTCTGCCATCGCCCACACCTTCCTTGCGAACATGCGGAAGGTATGGGTCACGATCCGGCCATCCTCGGGCGAGGGAGGCACGTCGTCTCCCTCCGCCCGCCTCTCTGATTTCGCCTCTATAAAAGCCACCACCGTCTGCCGCTTTCGGTAGCTCGGTTCTGATGGAGAAAACCCCCACAACTTTCCTCTCTTCCCACTCCGGTAGACGGCCACCAGCTCCGACGGTTTCTCCTCCTCCTCCTCGTCGCTCTGCTGCAATACTAGTAGCAGAGACTTCTTCCTGATTCTCCTCCACGTCGCGTAATACTGGCGCGCGCTGCCTCTTCCCCATCGTCGCCGCCTTCCTCCCCCACTGGGCACCTTCTTCTTCGGCGACAGCAGGTATAGCCGTCCGCCTCCTTGTCCCCCTTCGTCCCTTTATTTAGGTTAGAACTACTTCCCTGCCTTCTCTCTCTCTTTTCCTCCTGCTATTTTATCTAATTACCCCTCGACCGTGCCTAATCGCCCTCACCTTCTCCATCTCCGGCCACCCTCTGGCGACCCGCTCCCATCACTCCAGCACCCCACATGGCTCGCCGACCCGCACAGAACCTTCGCATCCTCACCCTGATCAACCTCCGCCCTTCCACTTCACGCCACTCGCCACCTGCAGACCCCGCGAACAAACCCATTTCCCGCGCCACAGTCCGACCTAGCGCAGCCCTCAGGCTCCGCCCCGCCACCTGATCGACCTCCGACCACCTTCGTCGTGCCACGGCGAAGGTCCCCCGCCTGTCTGATTTGGCCGAGAGGCCGTTCTTCTGTGACTAGGTGACTCCCCCGCCGTCGCCATTACTGAGCAGGCAGAGCTCCTTCGCCTGCAGGTGCAGGCACACCTTCGCCCAGGTTCGACTCCCAGGTTGCGCGGGGCGTCTCCGCGAAACATCCCAGGTTCGCAGTTGGGGCGAAGGCCGCGCGTGAAGACACGATCGCCCGCTGCTCCCTCCATGACGGGCGCTCAATTGGGGCGGGACATTTAGTCCCACCTCGGAACTTTTCAGAGGCGCGCGGGCGCATAAAGGCAAAAAGTGCCTTATGCTGTTTGCCTCCTGACCACGGGGTGAGGTCCCTCTCACCCGACCCGGCCTCGTCCGTGATCACACTCCGCGGACCTGGCCCGATCCGATTAACCCGACCTGCACTCCTCGCCCACCACCGCACGCCGGTGGGCCTGGACCCGGGCGCGACTCGTACCCGATTACCCGGTTGCTCTGGGAGAGCTGTCCTAAGAGCAAACTCAGAGAGAAAGAGACGCGCGGGGGAGGGGGTAGAGTAGGTTTTGCCCTCTGACTCTGACCTCTTGAGCGTGCAGGCACAGGTGAAGAAGAACGAAGCTAAGGGAGACACTTTAGCAACAAGTGGTTTAAGTTGTCTGATTTTCAAATCAGACGACGTCCTGAAGACAGGAGAAGGCAAACAAGAAGAAGGAAGGTGAGATAGAGGAAAGAAAGGAATACAGAGCAGCCAAGTGAAGAAACAGAAAGAAGAAGAAAGAAGAGAAGAAGAAGAGCACGGGAGGAAGATCTGAGGCAAGAAAAGAAGAAACAAAGAAAATAAAAAGAAGAAAAAGACAGGATCGTCCAACCAAGAAATAGAGGAAGAACACGAAGAACAAAAGCCAAAGAGGGGAGAAGACAAAGAGGAAGAAAGAAGAAAAGAAGAAGAGCCAAACTTTCGTCTCTCTCTCTTTATTTTTGTAATAGAACATGTATATCTCTAGAATACGACTTGCTCCCTGAGTTCGACCTCGGGAGAACTGTATTTTCTGAGTAACAAATATTAGCAAATGATGGCAATAACTATCTGTACTACAACGACTTAAGAAAAGCTAGTTGCTGCCACCGTTTCGCCAGTTGGCGCCATTGCCGGGGAGCAACGGCTATTCTAGAGGTAAACATTCTTTTTTTTTTTTAGTTCTAATAATCTCCTCTATTTTGTGCAGCTACAGGAAATCAGGAAGACAAGCAACCGCATGACAACCACTCCGACGACAGGTAATTTTCTATCCTCTCAACCCCTAAATTCTAAAGAGGAAGAAAAGAAAAGAACAAGCAATATAGGGCTAACCTGTCTTCTATACTTAGTAAACCATAAAAAGTTGCATGTTTTCAACCCATTATTCCTGCACACTATTAAGGGTATTTAAGGGCTAACACATTCTTGCTTGAGCCCTAATTACCCAACAAAGAACTAACTGGACCAAATAGAGCCAACATAAGATTCAACATTAGGGTTTTAGAGACACACTACTTAAATCAAGAATGGAGAAAATCCAAAAGAAGTGTGCCTAAACCATTGATTGAAAATACCTATCCAAAGAAACCCTAAAATAAGATTGGCTCTTTAAACACTTGAACCCTAAAAGACAAAGACCTAATAAGCAAAACTAGCAGGTAAAGTTGACCATTTGGGTCAACTAACCTTCAAATTAGGTCACTCTTTGCACTTAAAAGATTAAAGTTCAAGTGGAACCCTAAGCACCTTGCTCTTGAACTAAAATTGGTAGACATAAGAGGTCAAGATCCCCATTCTGGTCTACCTGGAACCGCAGTGACAAGAGAGGTCGGGTGGGGGAAACCTTGTAACCCGTGGGGACGCTCTACCGTGTAGGGGTCTTCGCGGGACTCACCCTCTCTGGCTGCCCAGGTAATTCTTAGGTGGACGATCTTTCTGATCAAGGGATCCATCTGCCCTGAACCTCTATAGTCACCCAACATTTTTTGGTGTCTTGATTGGGTCCAGCACCTTCTAAACTCATCTCTTCCAACAGTGCATGTACGGTAGGAGGTCCTTAAGACCACCCTTAAAACCTCCTATAAAAATTCACTCTCTCCGAGGCTAAGCCTCGGCTCCCTTGTTTTTGCAGAAATCATTCACATAGCCCCTCTTTCCTCTGATTCTGAACAAAATCCCCTTCTTCCATCTTGATTCAAACTTCGATTCTATATCTTGATTCCACCACCTGATTCAAAGATGCAGCCTAATTACCTAGCAAAACTACCATTCAAAAAACCTGAATATCTGAGATCCATGAAAGATAAGATGATTGAGGATGCCCTTGAATTCTATGAAATCAAATGTAAACCCTCAACACCAATAGAAAACATTCAGGTTGATGTCCCAACAACCACAGCTTTCATCATAAACTGTGCCCAAATTCTATTGACAGAACTTACAAAAGGATCAACCTGAGATATGCTCATGGCAGGATACATTGAGATAGAAAAATTACACCAATCTGAATACCTTCAATGCTTGACAAATCCTATACTGTGGGAACAACACCAAGATGCCCTTATAAAACGGGTAGAAATGATGAGATCACTAGAACAAACTATCAACCAGAAATACCCATATATACCAGAAACAGAGGATGAACCATCTTGGAACAGTAGTAAGGAACAATCTAGTTTCCCAGATCTCGGGACTAAGGCACAAAGTGGTTGTGGAATCCCAACCCAGATAGAAGACAATGTTAAATTAGGTTGGGATATTGCAGGAGAACACAATGATGAGCCAAACTTAGACCATGAATTGCCAAGCCTAGAATTCCAAAACTCCTGCAATAATGAGATCAGAACTGAACCTTTTGAGGGTATAAATTCCGCCCCTTATTTTGATAAGGTGGCCCTCGAAGGTTATTCAGACTTAGGTTCTAGTAACTCTACCTACATCCTAAGCCTAGAACCTAGATCTGAAACTTATTGGGAAGATTATGAGGACCCTTATAAGAAAGATCAAATTTTTACAGAATATGATTTCGGGCCTCTATTTGATGAATATCCCTCTCCAACATCCTCAGGAAATATGATCGATTTTCCAGAAAACATGCCAATTTATGACACAGAAACTGAGGAGTTGGATGAGCAAGTTTTTAATTGGGTCTATCCTACCAGCTTCGAGCTTGAGCCTAGATAGAATACCTTTTCGAGCCCAGAATTGACATATAGGCTAGACCCCAGTCAGGATGCTGATTCCACATCTGATGATTTTTGCTGTGGTGGAATTCATGATCATGAATCTCATTTTCGCCAACTCTCCGACAATTTCAGATTTGACTATAATTGCGGAGAGACTTTCCTTCCTGAACACGCCAGGCCCATCTACGACCTCAGTTCACATGACTCTGACTCCGACTCTGAGGTCCTGATTCCTGAGATCACTGATAACACAGAATCACTCCTTTTCGATCATCAGGAACCAAAAATAGAAAATGCCAAGAGTGATTGCAACCCAGAATTCAAATCTTTTCTCAATTCAGATTTCTTTCATCCTACAGACACTCTTCAGGCATTTGATAGTTACCCGGAGGACTCTTTACAGAAAATCACCTATCATTCCTTTCTAAAAGAGCCCCCATACACAGTTGCCACCTTGTCTGCACACACAGAACTAATCAAAACCTCTTCCCAACCCCGACCCGCAACCAGACTCAATTTCTACTCAGATTCACCTCTCACCGAGCCGATTGCATTTCCACATCGGGTTTGGAACACTGATCAGACTACATTTCATGCTCCATCATTCTCTGATCACCCTCGTAGGGTTTCAGCATCATTCATTGATTATTCTACGGGTCCCTACTCTGACCAGGCTGATTCGACTCAGCCAAACCCTGCGTTTTCACTTCCACATCCATCTGAGCTTCATAGTATATGGTGGGTTCCACACCTTTTTATCCACATCTATCAACCCACCAGATTGATTGGGTTTGGGCTGCATCATCAGCCTGTTGATCTGAACAAGCACCTGGTTGGACCAACCAGGCTCTTAATCAAGGTGCTTGTATTACAAAACTCTGCTGATTTCACCATCCCCTCTCCATCGCATTTCTCGCTTGGCTGAAGCATCAAATTTAGCGCTCAACGGGAGGCAGCCCGTCATTCTCTTTAAAAATCTGAAACCTTCTCTAAAACCTTTGTGCACTTGAAATTCACACTTTAGGACAGCCGACCCCACCTCAGGTGCTTGCATCTGAGATTAAAAATCGTCCGCAACAGTCACCCCGACCCATTCACTCATGAAAACATCTGTTCTAATGTATCAACTAAGTTGAATAAAAACCCCCTAACTTACAATGAGGACATTGCAAATCTTAGGCATGGGGGGGTATGAAAGTGCAAAATGTGTAAGAAAAGGTTTCAAACAAAAAATTCACATATGCCAAAAACACCATAAAAATTAAAAATTTTAGAAAAAGAATAAGAGAATAAGAGGAAAAAGGAAATTTTGTGAAGGAGGAGAAAAGAAACAAAAGAAATAAAAGGAGCACAAAATATGAGAAACAAGTGATAGTCATTAGTAAGGAACTAAGGAATTAACCTAAGTTCTAGACCTCATTCAAGAAAAGAAATGAAAAGTGCTTGGTAAGATTAGTAAGAACGCAAATCGTAGGCATTCTTGATAGACTCTTAGTACCCATTAAGATCTAGACAATCCTCAAGAGGTTGAGGAAAATGAAAAGCTTGAGTACTAGGTCCAAGGCTTAGGGAGTATTTGACCTCGCTAACTAACTTCTGGTTTACGGGACTCAGTAACCTAAGCACCCTAACCTCACACACAGCCTGGTTCAGCAAGCGTAAAAATCAAAATCACGCAGAAGCGTCGAAAAAAATTCTGAAAAGTACACCTAGAATAGGAGCGGCCGATTAACACAAGTTGATTTGGACGAGTTCCCAGCGCAGAGAGGCAGGAAATCCTCTCAAAGATGCGTAACAAAATTTCATCTCCTCGGTGCTTGTCTCTTAGGATATTCACATATCCTACTGGGGGCATGTAAGCACCCTGCTGGTTTAGATTCCATGGATGGCATTATCACGAAGTGTCAACTGCCAGGGTCTGAACGCGGCCATGGAACACTATGGATGGGATTATCTCGAAATCTCAATAGCCAGGGTTCTGGGGGTTGCCATGGGCGGTGCTATCTCAAAGCATCGATCGCCAAGAACCCTTGAGGATTGATGATGGGGGCAAGGAATCTGATACAGGTCGTGTTAAAAAGCCAATCCTAAGCTAGAATTAAAAAGAAAAAGAGAGAGAAAACTCTCCAAAACAGAAAAATTTTCTACCTCTCTCTCTTACAAAACGCACTGCGAACTGAACCAGGGCTAAAATCATTTCAAGCACAGGTGCTTTAACTACAAAGTCCAATAAACCTTAGGTTAGTTCTTGTGGGTCTTAAAAACCTTTGCTAAGGACTGAGGCTGAGGCTAGATAGATTTGGATCTTGATTGGTACTAGAGTACCTTTTAAGCCTATGGTCAGCATTCTAACCTAATCTAGGTTTAAATGACAAAGCACTTATTTGAAGCTATTAAAGAACTTCATGGTCTAGAACAAGGGTTGAAACCTTAAGTTTTTGCTAAGGGACTAGCAAAAGCTAGGCATGGGGGTATGATGAGAACCTCATCATGAGCCATAACTAGCTCATTTTGACCTAATACAGAGCATAAAAGCTCCTACATAACCTTAGAAAGGCTTGGCTCAGAGAGATTCTGAGTTTGTAAAGAAAATATAAACTAAGGGGTAAAAATGCAATTTCACCAATCCGATCTGAAAATAGGGTAACTCAGGGTCCAAACATAGGTCAAAACAACCTAATAAGAAGAAAAGTGGGATGAAATGACTCAATAAGGGCTACAGCAACTCCAAGGAATTAAATGACAGCCTGTAACCCTAAAAATAAACCCACTTCAATTCACGTGGTTCGAGGCAAGGTAAAAATCAAATAAACCCTCTAAAATTCATAGAAAAATAATCTCTAGGGTTTAGGACTTTCAATTTGGCCTTAGGAACCCATTTTGACCTACATTGAGAACCATGCCCAATTAACAACTCAATTTGGGTTTTTGCGTAAATTGACTGGTCAAACAAGGTTTAATCTAGAAATAAAATTCACCATCAGAATCCTTAGGTCCTAATTAGTCATGTATAAAAACTTGGGCCTAAGAAGAAACCTTCTTGACCAACTTTTCATTTTGGTCCTCATCCATTACTTTTTGACCCTCAACTTTTGAAACCCTTGCATTTTGGCCCCTAATTCTTCATCATTTTTTGCATTTGGGTCCTCCCTGCAAAATCCTGCGTAGCGCCATACTCCGGCGAGGCATGGCGCTGCGCAGGGTGAGGGCGACCCCCTGCCAAAACAACGGGGTGTTCCCTGCGATGTCTGCTGTCGCAGGGACACCACCACGATCTCTGCCATCGCCCACACCTTCCGTGCGAACGCGCGGAAGGTATGGGTCGCGATCTGGCTATCCTCCGGTGAGGGAGGCACGTCGTCTCCCTCCGCCCGCCTCTCTTATTTCGCCTCTATAAAAGCCACCACCGTCTACCGCTTTCGGTAGCTCGGTTCTGACGGAGAAAACCCCCACAACTTTCCTCTCTTCCCACTCCGGCAGACGCCCACCAGCTCCGGCGATTTCTCCTCCTCCTCCTCATCGCTCTGCCACAATACCAGCAGCAGAGACTTCTTCCTGATTCTCCTCCACGTCGCGTAATACCGGCGCGTGCTGCCTCTGCCCCGTCATCACCGCTGTCCTCCCCCACTGGGCACCTTCTTCTCCGGCGACAGCAGGTACAGCCGTCCGCCTCCTTGTCCCCCTTCGTCCCTTTAGTTAGGTTAGAACTACTTCCCTGCCTTCTCTCTCTCTTTTCCTCCTGCTATTTTATCTAATTACCCCTCGACCGGGCCTAATTGCCCTTACCTTCTCCATCTCCGGCCACCCTCCGGCGACCCGCTCCCATCACTCCAGCACCCCACATGGCTCGCCGACACGCACAGAACCTTCACCTCCTCACCCTGATCAACCTCCGCCCTTCCATTTCCCGCCACTCGCCACCTGCAGACCCCGCGAACAAACCCATTTCCCGCGCCACAATCCGACCTAGTGCAGCCCTTAGGCTCCGCCCCGCCACCTGATCGACCTCCGACCACCTTCGTCGTGCCATGGCGAAGGTCCCCCGCCTGTCTGATTTGGCTGAGAGGCCATTCTTCTGTGACCAGGTGAGTCCCCCGCCATCGCCATTACTGAGCAGGCAGAGCTCCTTCGCCTGCAGGTGCAGGCACACCTTCGCCCAGGTTCGACTGCCAGGTTGCGCGGGGCATCTCCGCGAAACGTCCCAGGTTCGCCGTTGGGGCGAAGGCCGCGCGTGAAGACACGATCGCCCGCTGCTCCCTCCGCGACGGGCGCTCAATTGGGGTGGGACATTTAGTCCCACCTCGGAACTTTTTAGAGGCGCGCGGGCGCATAAAGGCAAAAAGTGCCTTATGCTGTTTGCCTCCTGACCATGGGGTGAGGTCCCTCTCACCCGACCCGGCCTCGTCCGTGATCACGCTCCGCGGACCTGGCCCGATCCGATTAACCCGACCTACACTCCTCACCCACCACCGCACGCCGGTGGGCCTGGACCCGGGCGCGACTCGTACCCAATTACCCGGTTGCTCTGGGAGAGCTGTCCTAAGAGCAAACTCAGAAAGAAAGAGACGTGCGGGGGAGGGGGGTAGAGTAGGTTTTGCCCTCTGACTCTGACCTCTTGAGCGTGCAGGCACAGGTGAAGAAGAACGAAGCTAAGGGAGACACTGTAGGCACAAGCGGTTTAAGTCGTCTGATTTTCAAATCAAACGACGTCCTGAAGACAGGAGAAGGCAAAGAAGAAGAAGGAAGGCGAGACAGAGGAAAGAAAGGAATACCGAGCAGCCAAGTGAAGAAACAGAAAGAAGAAGAAAGAAGAGAAGAAGAAGAGCACGGGAGGAAGATCTGAGGAAAGAAAAGAAGAAACAAAGGAAATAAAAAGAAGAAAAAGACAGGATCGTCCAACCAAGAAATAGAGGAAGAACACGAAGAACAAAAGCCAAAGAGGAGAGAAGACAAAGAGGAAGAAAGAAGAAAAGAAGAAGAGCCAAACTTTCATCTCTCTCTCTTTATTTTTGTAATAGAACATGTATATCTCTAGAATACGACTTGCTCCCTGAGTTTGACCTCGGGAGAACTGTATTTTCCGAGTAACAAATATTAGCAAATGATGGCAATAACTATCTGTACTACAACGACTTAAGAAAAGCTAGTTGCTGCCACCGTTTCACCAGCTTAGTAGCTAGCAAAGAACTAGCAAGCTAAGCCAACTAGAGTAACTCCATGCCACCCCCTTCAGCAGCTGCCAACTCCATTTCAACTCCAGACTCCTATCGAGCTCCTCTTCAAAAACCCTACCTCCCATTGCCTACTCCTTTACTCCATTAATAGTTAAGCTAGCTTAGCCTAGCTTAGCTTAGATAGGTTCCAGCTCCCTTGGCATTTACCACCCTAAAACTCTACCTAATTAGCTCCACCAACTAAGCCCTACCTAAAGCTCACCAAAGCTAGCTCCATCCACTCCAAGTTGGCACCACCACCATCACCACCTTTCACCCCTCAACCACCACCAAAGGGCACCAAGAAGTTGGTGCCAAAACCACCCTAGCTACCCCCCATTTTGGCACAACCTTTTCCCTCCAAAAATGCCCTAATCTCCACCCTACACCTAAACCTAAAGCCCATCTCCACCTTCCATTTTCCCTCCAAAATTGCCCCCCTTCTAGAACACCATTTTGGTGCCAAAATGGAGGCACCCCCTCCATCATGGACATCCACCAAGGGGTGGATTCAACCTATAACTACCCCACCTTGCACCCTTTAAGGTGGCACCAAGTGATCTCCACCTTAGGATTAACTTAACCACCCATAACCACCACCAAACTCCATCCTAGCCCTCCACCTATTCATGCCAACCCTACCCCCATCCCACTCTCTAAAAATCCATCACCTACCACCATTTTCTTCATCCTCCATTAGTGTTTAATTCCACCTAAACCCACCTACACCTACAGCCAAGAAGGAGTAGTGAAGAAGATTATGGGGGCACATCACTTGCCCCTTTGGTGCCTTCTTCTCCCCACTCTATTCAACTTGTGCCATGCCAAGGAGGAGGAGCATTCTACTTCAAGGAGGACGGCCAGGCAAAGGAGAAGGACCTAGGGTGGACATCCACCCTTGGAGGAGGAGAATTGAAGGTGGTAGCTTCCACCTTGGAGGACACCATCTTGGAGGAGCATAGCAAGGAAGGAGAAGGAGGAACCCTTTTCAAGCCTCGGAGCCACTAAGCTTGGAGCAAGGAGCTTCCCCCCTTCACTAACAATTCAGGAGGATTTGTGTTTTATTTTATTTTCTGCAATTATCTAGTAGTAGAAGCATTCCTCTACTAGGGTTTGTAAAACATTTTTTCTCCTTGAGTAAAGTTGCCGTTTCTTAATTGTTTTCTTTTACTTTTACCTTAGTGTAATCACACCTTCTCTCTAATTACTCTAGGTTCCCACCTACCTAGGTGAGCTTAGAGAGAGAAATTACTTGTCACTTAGGTTCTAGTTTAGTAAATTTAGGTGTTAGCCATCTTCCTACCATTAATTTTATGTTGCTTTAGTTATTTCAAAACAAAAATTAAATATTTTGAAACACCAAAAAGAAAGTTGAGATTTATTTTCCAAGCAAGAGATTTAATTTCTGTAAACTTGCCTCATTAGATGACCCTAGATACCCCACTATCTAGGTCTTATAAATTTTAAAAGTGAAGGTGGAATTACGCGTTGCAACGATACTAAATTGCTTATTTAACAAACCGCGTATTTTCATGATCAGAGAGAAAGAGAGGAGAGTCTGCGCGGGTAGAGGATGTTTTGCTATAGAGAGAAATGGCTAACACTTAGTCATTTAAAGGACCTTCCCCCTCTGTGTAAAGAAGGAGAATAGAGAAAGGAAGAAGGAAAGAAGGGTTGAAGGCAGAAGAAGAAGAGTTGCAGAGAAGGAAAGAAGAGAAGAATAAGGGCAGAAGAAGAAAGATAGAGAAGAACAAAAAGAGGAAGGCCTGTAGCTGAAGAAGAAGAGAGACAAAAAGAGAAAAGCAAAAGAAGAAGAAGAAGAAGAGAAGGAGCTACACATGAAGAGGAGGAGAAGAAGAAGAAGAAACAAAGAAAGAAAGAAAGAAGAAGAGAAGAAGAAGAAATAGAGAAAGAGCCAAAAGGAGAAGAAAAGCTGCATAGGAAGCGATAGAGACCCTTGAGTCTCTAGCACTGTAGCATAAACTATTTAAGCTGTCTGATATCATTTGATTAACATCTATTTGAGGCTTCGATTTAAGTGTTATTTACGAGGAGTAATTGGCAATTTAAATCACCACTTTACTCCATTCTTTTTGCATATTGACCCTGACATTATTTTTCCTCCAATCTTTATTCTTGATTTAAATTGTGATCTTGAGCTTTGAATTCCATATTGCTTACCACCATGCCTAGCTTTTGCTAGTCCCTTGGCAAAATTTTAAGGTATTAACTTTGATTCTAGACCATATGACTTTTGATGCTTAAAACTTTGATGTGTGCTTTCTTTTGTAGATTAGGTTTGAATGTCGATAGTAGGCCTAGAGGTACTCAAGTACCAACCAAGATCCGGACCTAACTAGCTCTAGCCTTAGTCTACCGTAAAGGTTTCTAAGGCCCACAGTAACTAACCTAAGGTTCGTTGAACTCTGCGATTAAAGCTCCCATGCTTGTAACATGTTTTAGCCCAAGTTCCGTTTGCAGTGCATTTCTGTAAGAGAGAGACAGAAGAACTTTTCTTTATTTTTGGAGAGTTCCCTCTCTTTTCTTTTTATTTCTAGCTTTGGATTAGCCTTACAACATAGTCTGTATCGAATTCCTAGTTCCCACCATCAATCCTAGTAGGGTCCCTAGCAATCGATGCTTTAAGATAGCACCGCCCATGGCAACCCTCAGAACTTGGCTTTCGAGATTTTGAGATAATCCCACCCATGGCGTACTATAGCTAAATCCAGACCCTAGCAATCGACATTTCGAGATAATGCTGCCCATAGCATCTAAACCAGCATAAGGTGCTTACATGCCGCTGGTAGGATATTTAGATATCCTAGGAGACAAGCAACGAGGTGATGATCTGTTATTGCGCATCTTCGAGGGAAATTTCCCGCCTTTCCACGTTAGGAACTTGTCTAAATCAAGTTGTGTTGATCAGCCGCTCTTAATCTAGGTAACTTTTTTTTCAGAACAGATTTAACGCATTTGCGTGATTTTGATACTTAGGCCCACTGAACCAAACTGTGTGTGGGTTGGGGTGCTTAGGTTACCGAGTCCTGCAAACCAGAGGTCAATTAAGGAGGTCGAATAATCCCTAAGCCTTAAACCTAATACTTAAGCTTCGCATTTTCCCCAACCTCTTGAGGACTATCCAAATCTTAGCAGGTACTTGAATTTTTAAGCCTAGGATTGCACCCCAAGAGGCCTAAGGTCAACGTTCCTACTAATCTCTTTTTGTTTCTTTAGCATGTTTTGTCTTTCATTTTCTTTCTTTTGATTTGGTCTAGAACTAAGTCAATTCCTTAATCTTTTACTAATGACTATCTCTTTTGCTTTTCTTTTCAAATTGTACTCCTTTTTGACATTTTTATCTCCTCCCCTTTTTCTCTTGAAAAATGATATGCAATCCATTCAAAATTTCCTCCCCTCTCCTATTTTTGTTCTTTTTCAATTTTTATTTTTTTAGTTTTTTGGAATATGTGATTTTTTAGTAAAACCCTTTCTTGTGAAGTGATTTTCATGATGTTTTTCACTTTAATACTTCCCATGCCTACGATTTGCAATGCCCTTATTGTAAATTAGGTGGGTTCGAGTTTAGCTTAGATCATTCATTAGAATAGGTGTTGGGTGGGTGAATGGGTCGGGGTGACTGTTGCAGATGATCTCAAGCTCGGGTACAAGTACCAGAGGTGGAGTCAGCTGTTCTAATGGATGAACCCTAAAGTGCAATATGAGTTCAACAAAAGATGTGTTAGAAAGGGTTTCAATTTTTTCAAAATGATGGGCTACCTCCCGTTAGGCACTAAGTTTAATGCCATCAGCTGGGCGCAATGAGCTCAGGTAGAATGGAGGGTAAAAGATACCTCAGCTAAGTTCGTATCGGTGAGTTCAATGAACGGTTTGAGTCTCTGACTGTTCACGACAAAAGGTTCCGAATCATGGCTGAGTTGACTGATTTTGACATCTCCATTTCCAAAGATTCGTCGAATAAGGTATGGTCAAATCCATTTTGATCTGAGTTTTCCAAGGGACAATTTGAGTTTAGCATCAAAGAGTAGGACTTTCTGACCAAGGAAAATGATCTTTCTAGATATGTGCTTGTCGTGAAAGGCCTTAACCCGCTCTTTGTAAATTCACGAGTTTTC
The DNA here is from genome assembly GCA_037157565.1 of Thalassia testudinum. Lineage (NCBI taxonomy): Eukaryota > Viridiplantae > Streptophyta > Magnoliopsida > Alismatales > Hydrocharitaceae > Thalassia > Thalassia testudinum. The sequence continues at coordinate 67,371,494 of JAZHRO010000036.1, forward strand.
ATACACATCATGGCATAGTTCATTGAGCTCTCTCATTTAAAATATTTTTATGGGTTCTTTCCTTAGAAAGATCGAGATTGTAGTTCCGTACTACCCAATAGGCTTTGTGCTCCAATTCGACAGGGAGGTGACACGCCTTCCCATACACTAATATGAAGGGAGACATGCCTAATTGAGTTTTGTGGGTAGTCCTATAAGCCCACAAAGCTTTCGAAAGTCAGGACAACCAATCCTTTCTGTCAGGTTGGACAGTGACTTGAAGGATTTTCATGATCTCCCGATTCGATAGCTCAGCTAGATCATTGGTTTAGGGGTGATAAGGAGTAGAGATTCGGTGCGACACCCCGTATTTGGTCATCAGTGATCTGAACTGAGCATTTGTGAATTGGGTCCCTCCATCAGAGATAATAGCACGTGGAATTCCGAAATGAGAAAAGATGCTCTGATGAATGAATTTGATTACCACCTTATGATCATTGGTTTGGGTCGGAATGGCTTCGATCCTTTTGGACACGTAGTCAACAGCGAGAAGAATGTATTCGAAGCCATCTAAAATAGGGAAGGGTCCCATAAAATCAATCTCCCAGATATCGAAGATTTCACATACGAGAATCAGCTGTAAGGGCATCATATTGCGGTGGCTCATGTTACTAAACATCTGTCAACGAGTGCATGCCTTGTAGTGATTGTATGCGTCTTTGAAAATTGTGGGCCAATAGAAGCTACACTGGAGGGCTTTTGCTATGGTTTTATGACCAGAGAAGTGTCCACCGCAAGGCTAGTCATGGCAGAAGGACAAAATGTCCTGAATTTTCGCTTCCGAAACACATCATCAAATGATCTGATCAGCACCAATGCGGAAGAGATACGGGTCTTCCCAAAAGTAGTACTTGGCATTGGAAAGTAATTTGTTCTTCTTGGCTTTTGGCCAATCAGACGGGATCTGATGTAATGCTAAGTAGTTTACTAGATCAGCAAACCATGGAAGTCCCGAACTAATGGTCAGGAGGTGCTCATCGGGAAAATATTCAGTAATGGGTCCGAAAGGGTCAATAATGCCAGAAGGAAGGCAAGATAGGTGATCAGCTACCACATTCAATTTTCCCACCTTATCACGAATCTCAAGGTCAAACTCTTGCAACCGCAAGATCCAACGGATTAGTCAAGGTTTCGTGTCCTTCACAAGGAGGTGCCCCACTGCAGTGTGATCTGAGTATATGATAACACGGGAACCCAAAAGATATGATCTGAATTTTTCCAGGGCAAATACAATGGCTAGCAGCTCTTTCTCAGTAACTGTATACTTATGCTGAGCCTCATCAAGTGTCTTGCTAGCGTAGTAAATGACTGGTCGAACTCAAGCAGGTTGTGTTAATATGATGAAATTATCGTTGAAGTTAATATAGTGGTTAACATAAATCGAGCCTAACCATCTTTCACAAATTTTTTTTACCTGGCCTACATAATTTTATCTTGGTCACTTTTAGGCCCAGGGTCGATCTCAGGGAGGCGGGGATTAAAGGTGAAGAAGTTTCTACGCCTTACCTAAAATGTATCTCTTCTGTGCATTTATAATGTTCTTTGGTTTTTTTCTATTTAAGATTTTTTTTGTTGATAATATTGTCCTTGAGGTACACCCTCAAAATCAGGTCGTTGGCTTCAAGCCAAATTTTTCTTGGCTTTGAGCCAACTTAGGGTTTCCCAAAAAACTGGTCTTCCTATTCGCGAGATCGAGTACCTGCAAGACAAGGATTATCTTTTCTCTTTTACTCTTTTTCTTTTATGTTTATAATAGCAGGAAATAGAAGAGAAATAAAAATCAGGTAGGTTGCTTGTAGAGAAATAAATACAGTCTATATATATATAGATATAAATATATATATATTATATATATATCGAGGTGGGGGTAGAACTGGAAATGGCATGTAGCGTAGTGTTGAGTTGGTCCACGTCTAGTAAGATGCAACCCACAAGACAAAGTGCCGCATAGAGTGTAGGATGGATGTGTGGGAGTGTGTGCGGAGGCGCTTTCTTTATGTAGGTATCGGGGAATATTAGCAACTGGTGCAGATATTCCCGTGATATAATGCACGGTGGGTGACTAGTGCAAGGGCATATGGATATAGGTGGGTGATGTGTATGTAAATATATATATATATATGTATATGTATATATATGTGTATATATATAGATAGGTTTGTAACTATATAGGTGTATATGTAGTTATGTATATATATATAGATATATAAATATATACATAGGTATATATATATATATCTGTAACTAGATATATATGTATATATACTTAACTATATAGAAATATATATATATAGTAATATATGTATATAGATATATTTGTATAAGTATCTATGTATATAGATATATATAGATATGTATATGTATATATGTATATATATAGTAATATATGTATGTGCATATGTGTATATATATATATATTTATATCTATAGATATATATATGTATATATGTATAAATATATATATATGTATGTATATATACTTATATATAGTTGTATAGGTATGAATATATATATATGTATCTAAACATAGATATATATATGTATATATGTATAAGTATGTATAGGTGTGTACAAGTGGGTGTGTGAGTGTACGAGTGTGTGTGTGTATATGAGTGAGGGAGTGCACGCTGGAGGAGTGTGAGATAGAGCGAGTGAGTTAAGACGTCTGGCGACCGCGGGCGACGTCTGGTGGCCAGGGGATGCATAGGCTCACAAGGGCTATGCGTTGGTGCTGGAAGGCACGCATGCACTGTCGTCTCACGCAGGTGGGTGCGGGAGTGTGAGAGAGAGAGCAACGCAGCGCACTGCATAGTGCAACGCACTGTGCTGCAGGCGGGAACGGACGTGGGCGCAGACGCAGGAGCAAGCACAGACGTGAGCGATCGGGTGGAGCGGGTTGCAGGTGAAGAGAGAGAGCGCACGGTAACCGGATAAGGGAGAAACAAATTGGTCAGCACACTGTAGCTACAGTTCCGTGCAGAGGCATGAACAATAGCTACAGTGCCGTGCAGAGTGAGCAACCGGTTGCGACCGGTTCTACGTGCGCGGGCATGCTGGAAGGCGCCTGCCTGCATGGAAAGAGCTTGCGGAGGGCTTGCAGGGGCGTCTGCTGGCGTGTGCACGTTGCTTGCGCTGCTGCTGGGCACCGCTGCTGCTGCTGGAGCTTCTGACCTTGGTGCTCTAACAATGGTGGCGATGGTGTTCAGCGATGAAAACAGAGGGCGAAACCACCACGCCCACCTGCTCACGAAGGAGCTGGGCGGTGGTGGAACTCACAGTGGTGGTCGTGGGACCACTGTGAGCTTGCTCCTGCCCGCAGTGTGTCTCTTCAGTGAGAAGAGAGACTGCATATGGAGAGGGAGAGGGGAGGAGATTGGCCTGGAGGGGAGTGTCTGCGGGTGGTGTCTGTTCCACGCTCTCCATCGAAAGGAAGATGGCCAGGCTTTTTTAAAGAAGCAGGAGTCTGCCACAACCATGCTGCTGCGATAAGCTCGGATAGGTTGTGTTAATATAGTGAATTAATCATTGAAATGAGTATAGTGGTTAACCTAAATCGAGCCTAACCATCTTTTTACAAAATTTTTAACCTGGCCTACTTGATTTTTATCTTGGTCATTTTGGGGCCAGGGTCGAACTCAGGGAGGCGGGATTAAAGGTGAATAAGTTTCTACGCTTTTCCTATAACGAATCTCTTCCATTCGTTTATTATGTTTTTGGCATTTTTCTATTTAAGATTTTTTTCTGATAATTTTGTCCTTGAGGTACACCCTCAAAATCAGGTCCTTGGCTTAGAGCCAAATTGTTCTTGGCTTTGAGATAAATTAGGGTTCCAAAAATGGGTCTTGCTATTCGCAAGATCGAGTACCTGGAAGACAAGGATTATCTTTTCTCTTTTACTATTTTTTTTTTATCCTTTTAATAGCAGGAAAATTGGTGATATGAATGTAAGTATATATTTATATGTATATATATAGATAGGGTTATAATTATATAAGTGTATATGTAGTTATATATATATATATATGTATATATATATAGATATGTAAATATATAGATAGATGCATGTATATATATGTATGTATATATTTATAACTAGATATATATGTATATATGTCTAACTATATAGATATGGATATATAAACATATAGTAATATATGTATATAGATATATAGATATGTATATATATATATATATATATCTATTTATGTATATATTAGTATAAGTATCTATGTATATAGATATATGTAGATATATATATATATATGTATATATATATATGTATATAAATATATATGTGTATATATATATATATATATAAGTATATATATAGGCATGTACAAGTGAGCATGTGTGTGTACACGTGAGTGTGTACAAGTGTGGTGTGTGTGTGTGGGAGATAGCGTCTGCTGGAGAGTGTACGAGAGAGAGAGCTGGAGAGTTAAGTCATCCGGAGCACGCAGCCAACGTCTGATAGCGCGGGTGCATGCAGGCGCAGGCACGCATAGGCGCAGGCACGCTAAAGGGTCCATGCACAGGCGCTGAATGGACTACGCGGGCGAAAGACTGCAGCGTAGTGCTCTGTGTAGCACAGCGCACCATGCTTCACACTGGAACAGGAGCGGGCAAAGAAGCGGGCGTGGGCGCAAACGGACGTAGGTGTATGCAGGCGGAGGTGCGCGCAACTGGCTGGAAGCGGTCGTGGTGCGGAGAGAGAGCACGCGGTGATCGGATAAGTGAGAAACTTTTCGGTCACTGCACTCTAGCTACAGTGTTCCGCAGAAACGCGTGAACAGTAGCTACAGTGCGTGCGCGGCTCGGATAACCAGCTGCAGTCGGTTTTGCATGCACAGGCACTCTGGAGCAGGCCTGCGCGTGCAGAAGGAGCTGGCATCGATTTTTGACTTGCACGCGGAGGCTTGCGCGCGGGCTGAGGCTGCTCGTGCTGTGCTGTTGCTGCTGTTGAGCTTCAAAGCTCGAGTCTTCGGCAATGGCGGGAAGGGCTTGAATGGTGGAAACAGAGAGTGGAACCACCATGCCCACCTGCTCTTGGATGAGCTGGGCGGTGGTGGGACTCACAGAGGTGGTCGTGGACCACTGTGAGCCTACTCCTGCCCGAAGCGTATCTCTTCTGTGGAAGAGGTGTTGTGTATGGAGGGGAGAAAGGGAGGAAGATGGCCTGGAGGAAGGGTGTGGGTGTGTGTTGGACCAAGCTGCCTACGCAAGGAAGATGGCCGATCTTTTTAAAGGATAGAGAAGCATGCATAGCCATGCCCTGGGCTGCACATGACCGGTCATGCGGCTGGCAGAGCATGCTGTGGTAGAGAATGGCGCGAAGAAAAAATGGCCCATGCCCTGAGCTACCCGGAGAAGATGTTCAAAGCCAAATGAATAAAATAAAGATGGTGAAAATTACGATGTAGCACTTGATGAAGACGTTAATTACAAGGCCAATTATTCACTTTCCTCCCCTCTCAATTAAATGCATGCATGTGTTAATTTTTACAAATGCAACTATGGCTACCTAATATGCAATGGAAATGCTAGGAAATAACACAAGATGGCATTTTTATTGGTGTATTTTTGCTGTGCAATCATACCCCCATGCCTATCTTTTGCTTGTCCCCAGCAAAACATTTTGTATTGTGTTTAGAAATGATCTTAAGCTGAAGATTTTCTTCTGAGGTGACATAGGTGTGTTTATCTGTTGGATATTGTGATAACCAATTGTAGAGAAGACTACCAGTACTTTAAGTCTTACGTGACAAAGACCATCTCTCGATTAACCTGGACTCTTGACATTTAAACCTTAAGTACGATTTCCAGGATTCAGAAGGTTTTTACCGTACTCGAGAGCTCAAGAGATTATGGCTTGTGCATAGTGAAGGATCAAGACTGACCAGATGAACATTAAGACTCAAGCCCAACGTTTCACGAATTTTTAGGTGCAGGTTGGTCCCAGTTTCAGCTTATGCCTTCGGATTGACCCTTAAAAGGATGCAGGAAACTCAACTCCCATTTTATTAAATTTGTGGCTCAAAGAATATATGGTAGAAACAGGGTATTTGTAACTTGCCTTGAAAACTTTTGTAGGGAGAAGACTTTACAGACATTTGTGAGATATACTAACTTATTTCACAGTTTTTTTTTTGAAACACGTGTCAGTATATCTCTTACAACTTTATTTGGAGGAGCACACTTTTCTTTTGGTGGGAGAGTTCCTTTTTGGTGGAAAGAGTCTCTCCTAAACACAAGACTAAAGCATGGGATAAAAAGTCTACCTACGCGCACAGGTAAGGACTCCACCTTCCCTAATTAACACTACGGTTGGATCTTATGTTCACCTGGTCTTTCTTGATATGTGTAGTGTGAACCAAGATTACATAGGCTCTCAAGTAGAAGCAAACCAACGTATCCCGTACTGGTGTCTCAGGTTCAAGAATACGTCCTTAGTTAGGAGAAATTCCGATCTGTCTTGTCAATGCTCAAGTGAATTAAGCCGAGCTTGAGCGAATCAAGCTTCTGTGGCCTGGAAAGTCTTCAAAATAATGGTTGAATATCCATAAACACTTATTGTATTCTTTTGTTTCAGCCTTCAGATCATTACTAAACATAATTTTTTTTTTTGTACATATTTATAGATAGATGGAGATTGCATGATACCATAAAATACCCAGATCCTATGGATTCCTATCCACCCCCCCATGGCAAACGATGCTATGTCCTCATATGCATGCAGGATAGGGTAGAGGAAGGACCAAAGATTAGGAAACGAGAGCTGAGTTGCACGGTATACAGTAGGGTGGTAGGGTGGGTGGATGGTGGGTGGTGAAGTGAAAAGGTGTGAAGTGCTGTGTACGTGGTAGTGGTGGAGTGTTGTTGGGGTGCCTCCCAACGAGCGCTGAATTTAACGTCCCCAGCTGGACTCAGGATGAGGCACAACATTAGTTACCCTCCAGCAGGGCAACAATTTCTTCAATGGGAGTAGGTTCATGAGTAAGATAAGGTTTCAAATGCTGCCCATTGACCATAAATTTATGCCTAGATTTGGGATCTTCAATTTCAACGACCCCGTTGGGAAATGGTCTTGAGACCAGGAAAGGACCAGTCCATTTGGAATTCAATTTCCCAGGAAAGAATTTGAGCCGGGCATTGTAGAGCCAAACTTGCTGAGATGGCTCAAATTCCTTCCGCCGAATACGACTGTCGTGAAAAGCCTTAGTACATTGCTTGAAAGTTAAGGCAGAATCATAGGCTTCACAACAGAGCTCTTCCAGCTCTTGGAGTTGGAGTTTCCTTTCTCGACCACACAGGTCTGGGTCGAGGTTATATTGGCGAATCGCGCAATAAGCGTGGTGCTCCAACTCCATGAGCAAATGACATGGCTTCCTGTAAACGATTCTATAAGGAGACACACCAACGGGAGCCTTGAAGGCGGTCCGATATGCCCAAAGTGCGTCAATCAGCTTGTCGGACCAACCCTTATGGTCAGGCCAAACCGTTTTCTGGAGAATTTGCTTGATTTTTCGGTTAGACACCTCTACCTGGTCGTTCGTCTGAGGATGATACGGAGATGCAATATGATGGTGGACTCCATATTTCCTCAGAAGTGCCCGAAAAGAGGCATGGGTAAAGTGGCTTCCTCCATCCGAGATAATTGCTCGAGGGACCCCAAAGCGTGCAAAAATGTGGTCTTTGACGATTCGAGTGGATATGACATGGTTAGCATGGCACGTGGGAATAGCCTCGATCCATTTGGAAACATAATCAACAGCCACGAGGATATATCCGAAGCTGTTGGAAGGAGGAAAGGGACCCATGAAATCAATTCCCCAAATGTCAAAAATTTCAGCAGCTAGGATGGGTTGCAAGGGCATCATGTCACGACATGACATTGACCCTAACGACTAGCACCTTGTGCAATGCTTGGCATAATTGTGTGCATCCTGGTGAAGGGAGGGCCGAAAGAACCTGCACTGCAACACCTTGGCTGCAATTTTCCTCCCAAAGAAATGGCCTCTGCAGGCCTAATCATGGTAGAAGGATAGCACACTAGGGATTTCGCTGTCAGGAATACAGCAACGGATGATCTAATCAGCACCTATTCGAAAACGAAGTGGATTATCCCAGAAATAGTACTTTACTTCTACCATGAGATGCCCATGCTGGTTTTTAGGCTAGCCACATGGAAGGGAACCAGAAGCAAGGTAATTGGCAATGTCGGCATACCAAGGTCCACTTGCCACATTAATTGCCAATAGGTGCTCATTGGGAAAAATCTCATTAATCGGCAGAGTAAGTCTAATATGGTCAGGGTCCAGTCTAGAAAGACGATCAGCCACAACATTCTGGGCTCCAGCCTTATCGCGAATCTCAATGTCAAATTCTTGTGCATGAGATGGCGAATGGCCGCGTGGTCGGTGAAAACAATAAAATGTGAGCCCAGAAGGTAAGAGCGGAATTTCTCCAGCCCAAAGATGACCGCCAGTAGTTCTTTCTCAGTGGTAGTATAATTACACTGGGCCTCGTCCAATGTCTTACTAGCATAGTACACCACGAAGGGGTGTCTATCGTGTCTTTGTCCTAGGATGGCTCCGATTGCAAGGTCGGAAGTGTCACACATGAGTTCAAAGTCGAGGGACCAATTAGGTGGATGGAGAATGGGGGCCTTGGTGACAACATCACGCAGCTGTGTGAATGCTCGTATGCAGTCGGGGCCCATATCGAAGGGTATGTCGGTCTATAGGAGATGAGTTAAAGGTCGAGAAATCTTGGAGAAGTCTATGATGAATCTCCTATAGAAGCTGACGTGACCCAGGAAGGAGAGGATTTGTTTGACAGAGCCAAGCACAAGTAAATCAGCAATTACATCAAGCTTAGCTCTGTCAACCTCGATACCCCTATCGGAGATGATATGCCCGAGAACAATTCCCTTGTGTACCATAAAATGACTCTTTTCCCAGGAAAGCACGAGGTTCACATCAATACATCTCCTAAGGATATGAGTCAGGTTGGCAAGACAGTCATCAAAAGAGGGTCCAAAGATCGAAAAGTCATCCTTGAAAACCTCGAGAAAGTCACCTACCATGTCATGGAATATCGCCAACATACATCTTTGGAAAGTTGCTGGCGCGTTACAGAGTCCGAACGGCATCCTTCTAAATGCAAAGGTGCCGAAGGGACAGGTAAAGGTGGTTTTCTCTTGGTCCCGGGGGTCAATTGCCACCTGGTTATATCCAGAGAATCCATCCAAGAAACAGAAAAATTTATTTCACGCTAACCTTTCCAGGATTTGGTTAATGAAAGGTAGCAGAAAGTGATCTTTCTTAGTTGCAGCATTGAGTTTCCTATAATCTACACACACTCTCCATGATGTAGGAGTGCGTGTAGGGATGGATTCACCCCTGTCATTGATACGGATGGTGAGTCCATCCTTTTTGGGCACGACATGAATTGGACTCACCTAGGGGCTATCACGGATTGGGTAGATTATTACCGCATCCAATCACTTAATAATTTCCTTCTTAACGACCTCCCACATATTGGGGTTGAGATGTCGCTACATCTCGCGGGAAGGTCGAGCCTCCTCATCCATATATATACGGTGAGTGTAGTAGGAGGGCCTAAAGCTAGTTAAGTCTGTTAAGGACCATCCAATGGCTGCCTTGTGTTCCATAAGGAACTTTGTTAGTTTGCACTCTTGCTCCTTGGTCAATTTTGAACTGATGATTACGGGGAGCATTTCATTCAGTTCTAAGAAAACATACTTAAGTGTATTAGGTAGCTCTTTCAGCTCGGGAGTGGATGGTGAAAGATCTGGCATTTCTTGGGATGAGAGTGTCCCAAACGAATCAGAAGAAAACAATTCAGGTGGAAGAAGTTGGCCCTCAGATTGGCCAAGAAGAGGGGCATCTTGGATAGATGGATCCAAAAATTGATAGCCTCAGTGAGTGGTATGTGGGCTCAAGGTCCCAATGTGGGGTTGCAGTTCCGCCTGATTTGGCGGGAAAGAAAGGGCAATCCGATCTTCAAGAGTGTGGACCGGCGGTGAGTAGCCCAAATATGACTCAGACCACGAGGTATGGGAAGTGGAGAAAACCTCGTCAAAAGTCTGGTCATGAGAAGGTGCGGGAAAAGGGAGGGATGGGGGAACTTCACAAAATGTATCGGCCAGGCAATCGTCAGTGTTTAAAGGCAATCCGCAGCAATCAGAATAGGTCCCAATCAGTCCGATACACACGCTGACGTCCATATCCTCGCCAGACGTGTCATCCTCGATGCAATCGCAATCAAAGTTCTTCGTTGCCTTGAAGATGTTAAGCTTGAGCTTCTCAGATCCAACGGCAATCTCAATACAGCCCGACTCGCAGTCGATATGAGCACAGGCTGTGGCCAAAAAATGTCGACCAAGGATGATCGGACAATCAGAAAGTGAGCTAGGAACTTCCATATCCAAAACAAGAAAGTCAACAGGAAAACAAAGACTGTTGACCCTAACCACCACGTCTTCCACCACACCCTTTAGAATTTTGACAGAACGATCTACCAACTGTAACGTGACAGGGGTGGGTTTCAGATTTCCCAAGGCAAATTTTTTGAGCATGATGGTTGGAATAAGATTGATGGAAGATCCTAGATCCAGCAGAGCACGGTTAAAATTGCAACCTTGGATGCTATAAGAAATAAGCGATGTGCCTGGATCTTTCTACTTCGGTGGTAGATTTGACAGTATAGCACAACTTGCATGAGGCGAGAGAACCACCGCATTCTTAGTTTTCTTTGACTGCCGCCTGGGTGTAGTGTAGTCTTTGAAAAATCGGATGACAGTAGGTATATGGTTGATAGACTCTAGCAAGGGTACCTTTATTTCAACATCCCTGAATACATTACGTAGGTTATCAAAGGCCTGCGTGTCCTTTTTCTTGCCTTTTGGCTCCCTCAGTAGAGCCTCAGGGAATGGGACTAATTCTGGCACCACTTTGGGTGTATTGTCCTCTCGCAAATGCGGTGCGCATCCCAAATGAGAGGGCGATGAAGATGATGGGCCAGGATCAGGTCGAGGCGGATCGACGGTTTGCTTACCGCTCCTCGTAGTAATCGCATTGGACGACGCAGGTCCAGTGGGCTCATAAGGCGAAGGAGGGTTCGCAATAGGGACATAAGTGTGAGGTGCTATAGCGGGATTAGCCTAAAATCCTGGTGGAATGCTCAAAGCCTACAGAATTTGATGAACCTACCCTTAAGAAGGTCGTACCTGTGGTTGAGGACCATGGGGTACAAAATTTCGCGGGTTGGGAATAGGTTGTGCTGGAAGAGTTCCCTGAGATCAAGTCGCCATGCGTAGTTGACTGATCTCAGCATTCTGCTGCGCTAATTGGTGTTGAAGAGAGGTCATGTTTTCTTCATGGAGCTTTGACATTTCTGTCATCATTCGCATCAATTTCTCAAGAGGACTTGATGCGTGTTCTGTTTGCGACATGCAAGGACATGAGGGCGGATTCACCACAGGATTAGACTGGGCCCTTGGGATGACGGGTGCGGACGGTCACATTGGCACACCCGCGGGGTTTTAGCGCTGCGGGTTGCTGGACCATGCGAAATTCGGTTGATTTCGCCACCCTAGGTTATAAGTGGTAGAGAACAGATTATTCCCCAAGGCGCAAGCGTCTTCTAAGCCAGAAGACGAGTCCGCATGTAAATACGCATCCGAGCACACGGAGGCTTGGTCCTTCGTGTCAAAATACTGGCATGCAGAAGCGAGATCCACATGACTTACCGAATCGCTCAACACGACACTCGGTAAGGAAGATCTCAAGGGGTTTTTAGGGATAAGCCTGGCGTTGGAAGGATTGGGATTGTGACGAAGTGGTAATGTGGGGTTGTTTGCCATAGAATAGGCGGGATTGGCCAAAAGCTCGTCCAGCTTCTCGTGCACAATGGAGACTTCATCCAATTTTTGTGCGATAAGGTTAAGATCAGTGGATGAATAGGAGGGTCTCGTGTCAACTTCATGAACGTTACAGGGCAGGCTGGTACAATTAAGGGCGACAATGGAAGCATTGTTCATTGAGTTTTCGCTCATATTTTCAAATAATTCGAATGCTCTATTCTCATCTTTATTCATGAAATTCCCTCCGCAGGAAGCATCTGCAATCTGCTTTAAAGTCTCATTTAGCCCATAATAGAAAATCTAGGCTATATGCAACATAGGCAGACAGTGGTGCGGACACCTCCTGAGGAGGTCATTATATCTCTCCCATGCCTCATTAAACTATTCACCGTTTTGTTGCGTAAAGGAAGTTATAGCATGACAAAGCGCATTGGTTCGCCCAATTGGGAAGAATTTCTTGAGAAATGCTATTCGCATCTCTTCCCAAGAATGGATGGTTCTCGCAAGGGTGCGTAACCATTGCGACGCTTTATCTCGCAATGAAAACGGGAACATTTTCATGAGGACTATTGGTAACCCTATGTTTCTCAGTTTGACAGTTTTAGCCAATCGGGTTAGGTCTTCCAAATGGAGAAGAGGATCTTCACTTGCAAGACCATGGAAGTGGAAGTTTATTAGGCCAATTATGTTGGGTTTTAATTCAAAGTCATCCCCGCCTATGGGGACCCGAATTTGTCCTATGGTCTCTGTAGCAATGGGATTCTGATAGGAGCTGAGAGACCTAGGCTCCTCCTGTTCGGGAGGGTTCTGCATTTTCTCCAAGGTTTCCCTAATGGCTTCAATTTGCTCATTATGCATTTCCATTTGGGCTTGGAGGCGGGTTATGGGATCCATGGCTCCACCACCTGGTGGGTTTTGAGGGTGGTTTCCTCCCTCGAGATTTGGGGGTGGGCGTGAAGCCATGTTTGTGGAGGAGGATGACGATTCGGCTTCTATTCTTCTAAATTATCAGACAATTCAAACAATTCAGGGTTTTGTGACCTCCTCCTAAACATGCACTACCGCAGGAAGAATTGGGGGGATAAGAAGGGAAAAGGAGATGAGAGAAATGACGTCGCAAAGGTACACTTGATGACAAATCAAGACAATCAAAGCCCTAACCTCTATAGTGTGCCCTTAGACCTAAAGATCTAAGTTACCTACTATCACGACCTATGGAACCAAATGTGAGCACCGCGGAACCACCGAGCCAGATTGAAAGGCCGTTTGCCTCAGTCTTAGACACCCGATAGCACGCGGGAACCCTCACCAGCATGCAGGTGCTACACGCAGGTAGTTAGACCTCCAATCCTTAATAAGGGTCAAGTTGCTACCAGTTTTAATTAAAGGCTCAGGATCAAGTGCTTCTAGAATGTGAAGGGCGTTGTTTACGGGTAATGCCCAAGTGGTTCATTTTGTAAAGTGTGTAAACCAAGCATGCAATGGGGAAATCTCCCCGAATTGAAGTTTTAATTTGTGAATGGCTTTCGGAGTTTCAGCCTTAAGTAGTATGGATTTTAGGATTTCGCTGAATTACCAATTCAACCAATCTACAGGTTTTGAGAGAATATAAGTTTTTCTATGCCCAACAAACCCTTCTTCAAAGTGAGTTAGTTAATGCATGCTAAAAATTCACTGGGCTTCCCTACGTGGAAATTTCTATGTGTGGATGCACGAGTCAATTTTAAGTTAATGTGAAAGGGAGCCAAACCACTTCAATTCAAGTGCTCCCAATCACCAGAATGATGTTCCACACACACAACGCTTAACCACAAGATAAAGAAAATCAAAGTGTTAGGGTTGAGGTATTCGAGATAGAATCTTAGGCATGTGAAAGGTCATGGTGGGGTTGGAATCAACTCAATTCCAAGTCTCCCCACGAAAAATGTGATCCCGAATTATAGATAAATGAGGTAAAGAGGGATGGCAATCAATCTATTTATCTTTGCCTCAAAGAATACTTCACATGGCGAAAGATTCAAGAATCAAGAATCTTGGATCTTTGCTATGCGAAGTTTGGCGGGAAATCCCAGGGCGGTGAGAGTGATGGCACATAATCAAACAAGTGATTTTTAATCCAGTTGCCCCAAGAGATCCCAAGAAGTTTTTTTTTTCTTTTTTTTTAGGGTGACAAGTTGACCTAAGTTGCTAAGAGAGAGAGACTTACCTATCCAGCAACGTGGGCAAAGCTCCAATGCGGTGTTGATGACTTCTCGCTCTCGTTCCCACCTTGGATTTGCCCACATCTTCGACTTCCTCTGCTTGCCTCCTCCTTGCAACTGGTTCACCTGCACACCAGCAAACAAAAACACTCGTGAAGAGAAGGGTGTGAGAAGAGAAAACTAAAGGAACGAAGTAGAAACTTACCTGTATGCATACCTCCCCGGCAACGGCACTAGAAAAAGTATGCGATAAGCTTGGATAGGTTGTGTTAATATAGTGAATTAATCATTGAAATGAGTATAGTGGTTAACCTAAATCGAGCCTAACCATCTTTTTACAAAATTTTTAACCTAGCCTACTTGATTTTTATCTTGGTCACTTTTAGGCCCAGGGTCAAACTCAGGGAGGCGGGATTAGAGGTGAATAAGTTTCTACGCTTTTCCTATAATGAATTTCTTTCGTTTGTTTATTATGGTTTTGGTGTTTTTCTATTTAAGATTTTTTTCTAGTAATTTTGTCCTTGAGGTACACCCTCAAAATCAGGTCCTTGGCTTAGAGGCAAATTGTTCTTGGCTTTGAGCCAAATTAGGGTTCCAGAAATGAGTCTTGCTATTCGCAAGACCGAGTACTTGCAAGACAAGGATTATCTTTTCTCTTTTACTTTTTTTTTATCTTTTTAATAGCAGGAAAATAGAGGTTCCTTGTAAAGAAATAAATATAGTAAATATATATAGATATATATTATATGTATAGGGGTAGGGGTGGAGGTGGAAATGGTGTGTAGCACGGTGTCGAGTTGGTTGACGTCTAGGAAGACACAACCAACAGGACGAAGTGCCACGTGGAGTGTAGGATGGATGGGTGTAAGTGTGTGTGCGGAGATGCTTTTTGTACGCAGGTATCGGGGAATATTAGCAACTAGTGCAGATATTCCCGCGATATAACACGTGGTAGGTGATATGAATGTAAGTATATATTTATATGTATATATATAGATAGGGTTATAATTATATAGGTGTATATGTAGTTATATATATATATATTTTTATGTATATATATATATATGTAAATATATAGATAGATGTATGTATATACATGTATGTATATATTTATAACTAGATATTTATGTATATATGTCTAACTATATAGATATGGATATATATATATAGTAATATATGTATATAGATATATAGATATGTATATATATATATATGTATTTATGAATATATTAGTATAAGTATCTATGTATATAGATATATGTAGATAGATATATATATATGTATATATGTATTTATATCTAGAGATATATATGTATATATGTATGTATATATGTATATATATGTATATAAATATATGTGTATATATATATCTATATATATATATATGTATATATATTTATATTTAGTTGTATAGGTAATAATATGTATATATATATGTAGATAAATATATAGATATAAATATATATGTGTATATATATATGTAAGTATATATATAAGCATGTACAAGTCAGTGTGTGTGTGTACACATGAGTGTGTACAAGTGTGGTGTGTGTGTGTGCGAGATAGCGTCTGCTGGAGAATGTGCGAGAGAGAGAGAGTTGGAGAGTTAAGTCGTCCGGAGCACGCAGCAGACGTCTGATGGCGCAGGTGCATGTAGGCGCAGGCGTGCATAGGCACAGGTGCGCTGAAGGGGCCACGCGCAAGCGCTAGAGGGACTATGCAGGCAAAATACCACAGCGCAGCGATCTGCATAGCGCAGCGCACCGCACTGCGCACTGGAATGGGAGTGGGCGAAGAAGCGGGTGTGGGCGTAGACCGGCGCGGGAGTACGCGGAAGCAGGCGCACGCAACTGGCTGGAAGCGACCGCGGTGCAGAGAGAGCGCGCGCGGTGACCGAATAAGTGAGAAACCTTCCAGTCACCGCACTCTAGCTACAGTGTTCCGCAGAAACGCGTGAGCAGTAGCTACAGTGCGCACGTGCCTCGGACAAACGACTGCGGCCGGTTCTGCGTGCATAGGCGCTCTAGAGCGGGCCTGCGCACGTGGAAGGAGCTGGCACCAGCTGCTGGCTTACACACGGCTGAGGCTGCTCGTGTCGCACTACTGCTACTGCTGAGCTTCGGAGCTCGAGTCTTCGGCAATGGTGGGAAGGGCTTGAATGGTGAAAACAGAGAGTGGAACCACCACGCCCACCTACTCTTGGATGAGCTGGGCGGTGGTGGGACTCATAGAGGTGGTCGTGGACCACTGTGAGCCTACTCCTGCCCGAAGCGTATCTCTTTAGTGGAAGAGGTGCTGTGTATGGAGGGGAGAAAGGGAGGAAGATGGCCTGGAGGAAGGGTCTATGGGTGTGTGTTGGACCAGGCTGCCTGCGCAAGGAAGATGGCCGGTCTTTTTAAAGGAGAGAGAAGCATGCACAGCCATGCCCTAGGTTGCACATGACTGGCCATGCGGCTGGCAGAGAATGCTGTGGCAGAGAATGGTGCGAAGAAGAAACGGCCCATGCCCTGAGCCGCATGGAGAAGAAGATGTTCAAAGCCAAATGAATAAAATAAAGAAGGTGAAAATTGTGATGTAGCACTTGATGAAGGCGTTAATTACAAGGCCAATTATTCACTTTCCTTCTCAATTAAATACATGCATGTGTTAATTTTTACAAATGCAACTATGGCTACCTAATATGCAATGGCAATGATAGGAAATAACACAAGATGGCATTTTTATTGGTGTATTTTTGCTGTGCAATCAGCTGTCGGCAGTGGAAGTCCAGCCATGCAGTTGGCAGAGGAATGGGGAGAACAGGTGCATGCCCCATGCCCTGAGCCACGTGAGGGAGAAGAAATTCAAAGCAAATAAAGAAATGAAGAAGGTGAAATTGCGAGACAGCACTTGAAGAAGATGATAATTAAATGGCCAATTATTCGCATTCTCCTCCCCTCGTTAAAAATGCATGCATGTGTCTTTTTACAAATGCAACTATAGCTACCTAAGATGCAATGGCAGTGCTAGGAAATAACACTAGCTGGCATATTTATTGGTGTGCTTTTGTTGTGGAATCATACCCCCATGCCAATCTTTTGCTAGTCCCTAGCAAAACATTTTGTATTGTATTTAGAAATGATCTTAAGCTGAAGATTTTCTTCTGAGGCGACATGGGTGTGTTTATTTGTTGGATATTGTGAGAACCAACTGCAGAGAAGACTACCAGTACTTTAAGTCTTATGTGACATAGGCCTTCTCTCGACTAACCTGGACTCTTGATATTTAAACCTTAAGTACGATTTCCAGGACTCAGAAGGTTTTTGCCGTACTCGAGAGCTCAAGAGATTATGGCTTATGCATAGTGAAGGATCAAGACTGACCAAATGAACATTAAGACTCAAGCCCAGGGTTTCATGAATCTTTAAGTGCAGGTTGGTCCCAGTTTCAGCTCGTGTCTTCAGATTGACCCTTAAAAAGATGATGGAAAACTCAACTCCCATTTTATCACATTTGTGGCTCAAAGAATATATGGTAGAAATAGGGTATTTGTAACTTGCCTTGAAAAACTTTTTAGGGAGAAGACTTTACAGATATTTGTGAGATATACTGACTTATTTGCAC
Source organism: Thalassia testudinum (assembly GCA_037157565.1). Taxonomy (NCBI): domain Eukaryota; kingdom Viridiplantae; phylum Streptophyta; class Magnoliopsida; order Alismatales; family Hydrocharitaceae; genus Thalassia; species Thalassia testudinum. The sequence continues at coordinate 67,389,224 of JAZHRO010000036.1, forward strand.
AAATTTTTTTTTTGAAACAAGTGTCAATATATCTCTTACAACTTTATTTGGAGGAGCACACTTTTCTTTTGGTGGGAGAGTTCCCTTTTTTGTGGAAATAGTTTCTCCTTGACACAAGACTAAAGCCTAGGATAAAAAGTCTACCTGCACACACAGGTAAGGACTCCACCTTCCCTAATGAACACTAGGGTTGGATCTTATCTTCACCTAGTCTTTCTTGATATGTGTAGTGTGAACCAAGATTACTTTGGCTCTCGCGTTGAAGCAAACCAACGGATCCTGTATTGATTTCTCAGGTACAAGAATACATCCTTAGTTAGGAGAGATTCAGATCTATCTTGTCAATGCTCAAGTGAATTAAGCCAAGCCTGAGTGAATCAAGCTTCTGTGGCATGGAAAGTCTTCAAAACAGTGGTTGAATATCCATAAACACTTATTGTATTTTTGTTTCAGCCTTCAGATCGTTACTAAACACCTTTTTTTTTGCTATGTACAAATTTATAGATGGATGGAAGCTGCATGATACCATATAATACCCAGATCCTATGGATGCCTATCCACCCCCCCATGCCAAATGATGCTGTCCTCATATGCATGCAAGGTAGGGTAGAGGAAGGTCCAAAGATCGGGAAACGAGAGATGAGGTGCAAGGTATATAGCAGGGTGGTAGAGTGGGTGGATGGTGGGTGGTGAAGTGAAAAGGTGCGAAGTGAAGTGTATGTGACAGTGGAGGAGTGTTGCTGGAGTGCCTCCGAACGAGTGTTGAATTTAACATCCCCAGCTGGACTCAGAATGAGGCACGACATTAGTTACCCTCTAGCAGGGCAACAGTTTCTCCAACGGGGGCAGATTCATGAGTAAGATAAGGTTTTAAACGCTGCTCATTGACCATAAATTTATGCCCAGATTTAGGATCTTCAATTTCAACGGCCTCGTTGGGAAATGGTCTCGAGACCAAGAAGGGACCAGTCCATTTGGACTTCAATTTCCTAGGAAAGAATTTGAGCTGGCCATTGTAAAGCCAAACTTGCTGAGATGGCTCAAATTCCTTCTGCCGAATTCAGCTGTCGTGAAAAGCCTTTTTGCATTGCTTGAAATTTAAGGCAGAATCATAGGCTTCACGACCCCAGCTCCTGGAGTTGGAGTTTCCTTTCTCAACCACACAAGTTTGGGTTGAGATTACATTGGCAAACCGCCCAACAAGCGCGGTGCTCCATCTCCACGGGCAAGTGACAAGGCTTCCCGTAAACGATTCTATAAGGAGACATACCTAGGGGAGCCTTGAAGGCGGTCCGATACGCCCACAGTGCGTCAATCAGCTTGTCAGACCAATCCTTACGGTCAGGCCGAACCATTTTCTAGAGAATTTGCTTGATTTGCCAGTTCGACACCTCAGCCTGGTCGTTCGTCTGAGGATGATACAGAGATGCGATACGATGGTGGACTCCATGTTTCCTCAAAAGTGCCCGAAAAGAAGCATGGGTAAAATGGCTTCCTCCATCCGAGATAATTGCTTGAGGGATCCCAAAGCGTGCAAAAATGTGGTCTTTGACGAATCGAGTGGTTATGACATGGTCAGCATGGCACGTGGGAATAGCCTCAATCCTTTTCGAAACATAATCAACAATAACAAGGATGTATTTGAAGCCATTGGAAGGAGGAAAGGGACCCATGAAATCAATTCCCCAAATGTCGAAGATTTCAGCAACTAGGATGGGTTGCAAGGGCATCATGTCACGACGTGACTTTGACCCTAACGACTGGCACCTACTGCAATGTTTGGCATAATTGAGTGATCCTGGTGAAGGGAGGGCCAAAAGAAATCGCACTGCAACACCTTGGCTGCAGTTTTCCTCCTAGAGAAATGGCCTCCGCAGGCCTAATCGTGGCAGAAGGATAGCCCACTGGGGAATTCGCTGTCAAGAGTACAACAACGGATGATCTGGTCAGCACCTATTCGAAAAAGAAGTGGATTATCCTAGAAATAATACTTTGCTTCTGTAATGAGACGCTCGCACTGGTTGTAGGCCAGCCACTTGGAAGGGAACCAGAAGTAAGGTAATTGGCAATGTCGGCATACCAAGGTCCACTTGCCACATTAATTGCCAATAGGTGCTCATTGGGAAAAACCTCAGTGATCGATAGGGTAAGTCCAATGTGGTTAGGGTCCAGTCTAGAGAGATGATCAGCCACAACATTCTGGGCTCTGGCCTTATCGCGGATCTCAATGTCAAATTCTTGGAGCAGAAGGATCCAATGAATCAGTCTAGGCTTGGCATCCTTCTTGTGCATGAGATGGCGAATGGCCGCATGGTCAGTGAATACAATAACATGTGAGCCCAGAAGGTAAGAGCAGAATTTCTCCAGCCCAAAGACGATCGCCAGTAGTTCTTTCTCAGTGGTTGTATAATTACATTGGGCCTCGTCCAATGTCTTACTGGCGTAGTACACCACGAAGGGGTGTCTATCGCGTCTTTGTCCTAGGATGGCTTCGACTGCAAGGTCAGAAGCGTCACACATGAGTTCAAAGTCGAGGGACCAATCAGGTGGCTGGAGAACAGGGGCCTTGGTGATAGCATCACGCAGCTACGTGAATGCTCGTATGCAGTCGGGGCCCATATCAAAGGGTACGTCGGTCGATAAGAGCTGAGTTAAAGGTTTAGAAATCTTGGAGAAGCCTTTAATGAATCTCCTATAGAAACCGACATGTCCCAAGAAGGAGCGGATTTGTTTCACAGAGCCAGGCACAGGTAAATCAGCAATTACATCAAGCTTAGCTCTGTCAACCTCGATACCCTATCGGAGATGATATGCCCGAGAACAATTCCCTCGTGTACCATAAAATGACTCTTTTCCCAAGAAAGCACGAGGTTCACATCAATACATCTCCTAAGGATACGGGTCAGGTTGGCAAGACAGTCATCAAAAGAGGGTCCAAAGACCGAAAAGTCATCCATGAAAACCTTGAGAAAGTCACCCACCATGTCATGGAATATCGCCAGCATACATCTCTGGAAAGCTGCTGGTGCGTTACAAAGTCTGAACGGCATCCTTCTAAATGCAAAGGTGCTGAAGCGATAGGTAAAGGTGGTTTTCTCTTAGTCCCTGGGGTCAATTGCCACCTGGTTATATCTAGAGAATCCCTCCAGGAAATAGAAAATTTTATTTCCCGCTAACCACTCCAAGATTTGGTCAATGAAAGGTAGCGGAAGGTGGTCTTTCTTAGTTGCAGCATTCAATTTCCTATAATCTACACACACTTTCCAAGATGTAGGAGTGCGTGTAGGGATGGATTCGCCCCTGTCATTGACACGGATGGTGAGTCCCGCCTTTTTTGGCATGACGTGAATCTGGCTCACCCAGGGGTTATCGCTGATCGGGTAGATTATACCTACATCCAGCCACTTAATAATTTCCTTTTTAACGATCTCCCGCATGTTAGGGTTGAGACGTCGCTGCATCTCGCGGGAAGGTCGAGCCTCCTCCTCCATATATATATTATGAGTGCAGTAGGAGGGGCTAATGCCAGTTAAGTCTGATAAGGACCATCCAATGGCTGCCTTGTGTTCCATAAGGACCTTTGTTAGTTTGGACTCTTGCTCCCTGGTCAATTTTGAACTAATGATTAGGAGAGAGTTTCATTTGGTCCCAAGAAAACATACTTAAGCGAATCAGGCAACTCTTTAACTCGAGAGTGGATGGTGAAAGATCTGGCATTCCTTGGGACGAGAGTGTCTCAAGCGGATTAGAAGAAAACAAGTCAAGAGGAAGAAGTTGGCCCTCAGTTTGGCCAAGAATAGGGGCATCTTGGATAGATGGATCCAAAAAGGGATAGCCCCAGTGAGCAGTATTTGGGCTCCAAATCCTAGGTGGAGTTCCAATTCCACTTGATTTGGCGAGAAAGAAAGGGCAATCCGGTCTTCAAGAGTCTGGACCGGCTGTGAGTAGCCTGAATATGACTCAAACCATGAGGTATGGGAAGCGGAGGAAACCTCGTCAGAAGTCTGCTCAAGAGAAGGTACGGAAAAAGGGAGAGATGGGGGAACGTCATAATATGTGTCGGTCAGGCAATTGTTTGTGTTTAAAGGCAATCCACAGCAATCAAAATAGGTCCCTATTAGTCCGATACATGTGTTGACGGCCATGTCCTCGTCAGATGTGTCATCCTCGATGTAATCGCAATCAAAGTTCTTGGCTGCCTTGAAGATGTTAAGCTTGAGCTTCTTAGATCCAATGGCAATCTCAATACAGCCTGACTCGCAGTCGATATGGCCATGGGCTGTGGACAAGAAAGGTCGACAAAGGATGATCGGACAATTAGAAAGTGAGCTAGGAACTTCCATATCCAAAACAAGAAAGTCAACAGGAAAACAGAGACTGTTGACCCTAACCACCACGTCTTCCACCACGCCCTTTGGTATTTTGACAAAACGATCCGCCAACTATAACGTGACAGGGGTGGGTTTCAGATTTCCTAAGGCAAATTTCTCAAGCATGATGGTTGGTATCAGATTGATGGAAGATCCTAGATCAAGCAAAGCACGGTTAAAATTGCAGCCTTGGATGCTACAAGAAATAAGCGGTGTACCTGGATCTTTCTACTTCGGTGGTAGATTTGACAGTATAGCACAACTCGCATGAGGCGAGAGAACCACCGGATTCTTTATTTACTTTGACTGTCTCCTGGGTGTATTGTAGTCATTGAAAAATCTGGTGACAGTAGGTGTGTGGTCAATAGCCTCTAACAAGGGTACCTTGATTTCAACATCCCTGAATAAATTACACAAGTTATCAAAGGCCTACATATCCTTTTTCTTGCCTTTTGGCTCCCTCTGTAGAGCCTCAGGGAATGGGACCAATTCTGGCACTAGTTTGGGTGTATCATCCTCTCGCGAATGTAGTGCGCATCCCGAATGAGAGGGCGATGAAGAAGATGGGCCAGGATCAGGTTGAGGCAGATCGACAGTTTGCTTACCGCTCCTCGTAGTAATCTCATTGGACGTCGTGGATCTAGTGGGATCATAAGGTGGAAGAGGGTTCACAATAGGGACATAAGGGTGAGGTGCTGCAGCGGGATTAGCCTGAAATTTCGGAGGAATGCTCAGTGCTTGCAGAATCTGATGAACCTGCCCCTGAGAAGGTCATACCTGTGGTTCAGGACCACGGGGTACGAAATTTCATGAGTTGGGAACAGGTTGGGTTGGAAGAGTGCCCTGAGATCTAGTCGACATACGTAGTTGACTGATCTCTGCATTCTGTTGCGCCAATTGGTGCTGAAGGGAGGCCATGTTCTCTTCATGGCGTTTATACATTTCCGTCATCATTCGCATCAGTTTATCAAGAGGACTTGATGCGTGTTCTGTTTGCGGTATGTAAGGACCCGATGGCGGATTCGCCATAGGATTAGACTGGGCCCTTGGGATGACGGGTGCGGATGGTCGCATTGGCCCACTCGCGGGGTTTTGGCGCTGCGGGTTATTAGACCATGCGAAGTTTGGATGATTTCGCCACCCTTGGCTATAAGTGGCAAAGAATGAGTTGTTCCCCAGGGCACAAGCATCTTCTAAGCCAGAAGACGAGCCCGTATGTAAATATGCATCCGAGCACATGGAGGCTTGGTCCTCCGTGTCAAAATACTAGCTTGTAGAAGCCATATCCACATGACTTACCGAATCGCTCGACACGACACTCGGTAAGGAAGATCTCACGGGGCCTTTAGGGATAAGCCTGGCATTGGAAGGATTGGGATTGTGACGAAGTGGTGAGGTGGGGGTGTTTGCCATAGAATGGGCGGGATTGGCCAAAGGCTCATCTAGCTTCTTGTGCACGATGGAGACTTCATCTAATTTTTGTGCGATAAGGTTAAGATCAGTGGATGAATGGAAGGGTCCCGTGTCAACTTTGTGAACATTACGGGGCAGGCTGGTACGATTAAATGCAACAATGGAGGCATTGTTCATTGAGTTTTTGCTCATGTTTTCAAATAATTCAAATGCTCCATTCTCATCTTTATTAATGAAATTCCCTCCGCAAGAAGCATCTGCAACCTGCTTCAAAGTCTCATTTAGCCCATAATAGAAAAGCTAGGCTATATGCCACTTAGGCAAACCATGGTGCGGACACTTCCAGAGGAGGTCATTTTACCTCTCCCAAGCCTTATGAAACTATTCTCCTTTTTGTTGCGTAAAGGAAGTTATAACACGACGAAGTGCATTGGTTCGCCCAATTGGGAAGAATTTCTTGAGAAATGGTGTTTGCATCTCTTCCTAAGAATAGATGGTTCTCCAAAGGGTGGGTAACCATTGCGACGCTTTATCCTGCAACAAAAATGGGAACAATTTCATGAGGACAATTGATAACACGATGTTTCTTGGTTTAACCGTTTCAGCCAATCAGGTTAGGTCTTCCAAATGGAGAAAAGGATCTTCACTTGCAAGACCATGGAAGTGAAAGTTAATTAGGCCAATTATATTGGGTTTCAGTTCAAAATCGTCCCCCCCCATGGGGACCCGAATTTGTCCTATGGTCTCTGTAGTAGCGGGATTTTGATAAGAGTTAAGTGACCTAGGCTCCTCCCGTTTGGGAGGGTTCTGCATTTCCTCCAAGGTTTCTCTAATGGCTTCAATCTGTTCATTATACATTTCCATTTGGGCTTGGAGGCAGGTTATGGGGTCCATGGCTCCACCACCTGGTGGGATTTGAGGGGGGTGGTTTCCTCCCTTGGGATTTGGGGGTGGGCGTGCAGCCATGTTTGTGGAGAAGGATGAGGATTCGATTTCTTTCCTTCTAAAATTATCTGACAATTGAAATAATTTAGGGTTTTGTGACCTCCTCCCAAACGTGCACTCTGCAGGAAGAATTAGAGAGATAAGGAAGGAAAAGGGGATGAGAGAAATGACGCTGCAAAGGTACACTTGATGACAAATCAAGGCAATCAAAGTCCTAACCTATACAGTGTGCCCTTAGACCTAAAGATCTAAGTTACCTACTATCACATCCTACGGAACCAAATGCGAGCATCGCGGAACCACCGGGCCAGATTGAAAGGCTATTTGCCCCAGTGTTAGATACCCGATAGCACGTAGGAACTCACACCAGCACGTAGGCGCTTCTCGCAGGTAGTTAGACCTCCAATCCTTAATAAGGGTCAAGTTGCTACCAGTTTTAATTAGAGGCTTAGGATCAAGTGCTTCAGGAATGTGAAGGGCATTGTATACGGGTAATGCCCAAGTGCATTGATTTTAGAAAGTGTGTAAACCAAGCATGCAACGGGGAAGTCTCCCCGAATTGAAGTTTTAGTTGGTGAATGGTTTTTAGAATTTCAGCCTTAAGTAGTATGGATTTTAAGATTTCGCTAAGTTACCAATTCAACCAATCTCCGGATTTTGAGAAAATACAAGTTCTTCTATGCCCAACAAACCCTTCTTCAATGTGAGTTGGTTAATGCATGCTAAAAATGCAATGGGCTTCCCTAGGTGGAAATTTCTATGTGTGGATGCACGAGTCAATTTTAGGTTAGTATGAAAGGGAGCTAGAGCACTTCAATTCAAGTGCTCCCAATCACCAAAATGATGTTCCACACACAAGGCTCAACCACAAGATAATGTAAAGAAAATCAAAGTGTTGGAGTTGAAATATTCGGGATCAAATCTAAGGCACGTGAATGGTCGTGGTGGGGTTGGAATCAACTCAATTCCAAGTCTCTCCACCAAAAAATGTGATTCCGAATTGTGGATAAATGAGGCAAGGAGGAATGGCAATCAATCTATTTAATCTTGCCTCAAAGAATACTTCACACGATGAAAGATTCAAGAATCAAGATTCTTGGATCTTCGCTATGCGAAGTTTGGTGGGAAATCTCGGGGCGGTGGGGGTGATAGCAGATAATCAAACAAGTGATTTTTAATCCACTTGCCCCAAGAAATCCCAAGAAGTGTTTTTAGGTTTTTTTTTTTTTTTTTGGGTGACAAGTTAACCTAAGTTGCTAAGAGAGAGAGACCTACCTTTTCAGCAACGTGGGCGAAGCTCCAGTGCGGTGCTGACGACTTCATGCACTCGTTCCCACACTGGATCTACCCACATCTCTGATGTCCTCTGCTTGCCTCCTCCTTGCAACTGGTTTACCTGCACACCAGCAAACAAAAACACCCGTGAAGAGAAGGGTGTGAGAAGAGAAAATCAAAGGAATGGAGTAGAAACTTACCTCAGTGTGCACCTCCCCGGCAACGGCGCCAGAAAAAGATGTGGTCGAACTCGAACAGGTTGTGTTAATATGATGAAATTATCGTTGAAGTTAATATAGTGGTTAACCTAAATCGAGCCTAACCATCTTTCACAAAAATTTTTTACCTTGCCTACTTAATTTTATCTTGGTTACTTTTAGGCCCAGGGTCGATCTCAGGGAGGCAGGGATTAAAGGTGAAGAAGTTTCTACACCTTACCTAAAACATATCTCTTCCATGTGTTTATTATGTTTTTTGGTTTTTTCTATTTAAGATTTTTTTTTTGTTGATAATATTGTCCATGAGGTACACCCTCAAAATCAGGTCCTTGGCTTCGAGCCAAATTATTCTTGGCTTTGAGCAAACTTAGGGTTTCCCAAAAAATTGGTCTTGCTATTCGCGAGACCGAGTACCTCCAAGACAAGGATTATCTTTTCTCTTTTACTCTTTTTTATCTTTTTAATAGCAGGAAACAGAAGAGAAATAAAAATCAGGTAGGTTGCTTGTAGAGAAATAAATACAGTCTATATATATATAGATATATATATATATATTATATATATAAGGGTGGAGGTGGAAGTGGAAATGACATGTAGCACAGTGTCGAGTTGGTCCACGTCTAGTAAGATGCAACCCACAAGACGAAGTGCCTCGTAGTGTAGGATGGATGTGTGCGAGTGTGTTCGGTGGCACTTTCTTTACGCGGGTATAGGGGAATATTAGCAACTGGTGCAGATATTCCTGCGATATAATGTGCGATGGAGTGACTAGTGCAAGGGCGTATGGATACAGGTGGGTGATGTGTATGTAAATATATATATATATATGTGTGTGTGTATATATATATGTGTATATATATAGATAGGGTTGTAACTACATAGGTGTATATGTAGTTATGCATATATATGTAGATATATAAATATATATATATAGGTATATATATATATATATTTGTAACTAGATATATATGTATATATATATAGTAATATATGTATATAGATATATATAGATATGTATATGTATATATATATAGTAATATATGTATGTGTATATGTGTATATATATATGTATATATGTGTGTATATATGTATATAACTATAAATATATATATGTATAGGTATGAATATATATATATGTATCTATATATATATATATATATAAATATATATATGTATATATGTATAAGTATGTATAGGTGTGTACAAGTGGGTGTGTGAGTGTACGAGTGTGTATGTGTACGAGTGCATGTGTGTATGAGTGTGGGAGTGCACGCTAGAGGAGTGTGAGAGAGAGCGGGAAAGTAAAGACGTTTGGCGGCCGCAGGTGACGTCTGGTGGCCAGGGGATGCACAAGCCACAAGGGCTGTGCGCGGGCGCTGGAGGGCACGTGCGCACTATCGTCGCACACAGGCGGGTGCGGGAGTGTGAGAGAGAGAGCAATGTAACGCACTATGTAGCGCAGCGCACTGCGCTGCGGGCGGGAACAGGCGTGGATGCAGACGGGGGCGAGAGCGCAGATGTGGGCCTAGGCACAGACGTGGGCGACCGGCTAGAGTGGGTTGTGGGTGAAGAGAGAGAGCGCACGGTGACCGGATAAGTGAGAAACAAATCGGTCACCGCACTGTAGCTACAGTTCCACGCTGAGGCGTGAACAGTACCTACAGTGCCATGCGAAGTGAGCAACTGATTGCGACCGATTTTGCATGTGCTGGCGTGCTAGAAGGCACCTGCACGCGCAGAAAGAGCTTGCGGAGGGCTTGCAGGGGCGTCTGTTGGCGTGCACGCGGTGCTTGCACTGCTGCTGGTGGTCGCTGCTGCTGCTGGAGCTTCCGACGTTGGAGCCCTGACAATGGCGGCGATGGTGTTCAGCGGTGAAAACAGAGGGTGAAACCACCCCGCCCACCTGCTCATGAAGGAGTTGGGCGGTGGTGGAACTCATAATGGTGATCGTGCGACCACTGTGAGCTTGCTCCTACCCATAGTGTGTCTCTTCAGTGAGAAGAGAGACTGCGTATGGAGAGGGAGAGGGGAGGAGATTGGCCTGGAGGGGAGTGTCTGTGGGTGGTGTCTATTCCAGGCTCTCCCTCGCAAGGATGATGGCCAGGCTTTTTAAAGAAGCAGGAGCCTGCCATAGCCATGCTGCCGGCAGAGGAAGTCCAGCCATGCAGTTGGCAGAGGAATGGCGTGAACAGGTGCATGCCCCATGCCCTGAGCCATGCGAGGGAGAAGAAATTCAAAGCAAATAAAGAAATGAAGATGGTGAAATTGCGAGGCAGCACTTGAAGAAGATGTTAATTAAATGGCCAATTATTCTCATTCTCCTCCCCTCTTTAAAAATGCATGCATGTGTCTTTTTACAAATGCAACTATAGCTACCTAAGATGCAATGGAGTGCTAGGAAATAACACAAGATGGCATATTTATTGGTGTATTTTTGCTGTGCAATCAATGACCACGGGTTTCCTGTCTATTTTCTGCCCAAGTACCTCCCCCATAGCGTAATCAGATGCATCACACATGATGTCAAAGGGTTGAGACCAATCAGGAGACTGTAGGATAGGTGCTTGGGTAACTCGATCACGCAGGATCTCAAATGCCTGAGCGCACTCCTTAGAGATTTCAAAGGGGACATCCTTAGATAGAAGATTAGTTAGCGGGTGCACGATTTTTGAGAAATCGAGAATGAATCAACGGTAAAAATCGTAATGCCCCAAGAAGGATCGGATATCTTTGACCGAGCTAGGCATAGGGAGTTTGGAAATCAAATTCACCTTGGCTTGAACAACCTAGATGCCCTTTTTAGAGACAAGATGTCCCAGGACAATTCCCTCAGGTACCATGAAGTGGCTCTTTTCCTAGGAAAGAACCAAGTTCACATCGATAAATCACCTGAGGATCTGGACTAAGTGCAGGAGGCAATCATCAAATGATTCACCAAATACCGAGAAGTCATCTATGAAGACTTCAAGGTACTCACCTATCATATCTGAGAATATGCCAAGCATGCACCGCTGAAAAGTAGTGGGTGCATTGCAGAGACCGAACGGCATCCTTCGGAATGCATATGTTCCAAAGGGGTAGGTGAAGGTGGTCTTCTTTTGGTCCTCAGGATGGATTGCAACCTGATTGTAACTGGAGTACCTGTCCAAAAAGCAGAAGAATCGATTTCCCGCTAGTTTCTCGAGAATCTGATCAATGAATAGTAGTGGGAAATGATCCTTCTTCATGGAGGAATTGAGTCTTCTATAACCAATGCAGACTCCCCACAACTTTTCTATACAAGTCGGTATGGTTTCTCTGGTTTCAGTCATGATGATGGTGAGTCCTGTCTTTTTAAGCACAAATTGGATTGGGCTCATCCACTGACTGTCGGAGATAGGGTAGATGATCCTTGCATCTAACCACTTGATAATCTCCTTTTTCACGACATCTTGCAGATTTGGATTCAAGCATCTCTACATTTCACGGGATGGTCGTGAGCCCTCTTCAGTGTAGATGTGATGTGTGCAGTATGAAGGGTTGATACCAATCAGATCATCGAGAGTCCATCCAATGGCTCTTCGATGTTGTTGGAGAACAGAAATCAGGCATGTTTCCTTATCAGGTGTGAGTCGGGAGTTGATAATCACAGGAAACGTCTGATTGGAACCCAAAAAGACATACTTGAGATGATCGGGAAGAGGCTCTAATTCCATAACCAGGTTGTCAGCAGCAACTAGTGGTTCAGGATGGGTGTCAGGAGTAAAGGAAGGAGCTATAGGTGTGTCTAGGTTGGGTTTGGGCTCCGCTAATTGCAGGTTTTGATCCGCTTCTGGTTGATAAAAAATAGTTGGTTTTTCCTCGATAAGATTGTCAACCACAGCTTCAATATCGCAAACTTGTTCTATGACCCCGTAATTAATTCCTTGTTGGGCCTTAAAGATGTCTATCTTTAGGGTCATACTTCCAAATTTTAATTCAATTTGGCCCTCCTCACAATTGATATTAGCCCTAGCAGTGGCCAGAAGTGGTCTCCCTAGTATGATCGATGTATTCTTCACATTTTCAAGAGCATCCATGTGTAAGACAATGAAATCCACTGGAAAATAGAAATCATGCACCCTAACTATAACATCCTCGAGAATTCCTTTTGTTGACTTAATTGATCGATCAGCTAGTTGTAAAGTCATTTCAATTGGTTTAAGCTCGGATTCCTCGAAGTAGTCTAGTAGGGATGTGGGTATCAAATTTATGGAGGCACCTAAGTCTAATAAGGCTCGATCAAATAGTATATCACTGATTTCACAGGAGATCAAAGGGGTGCCTGGGTATTTTGCCTTAGGTGGAAGTTTGCTTAAAATGATAGAGCTGGCTTGCTCTAACAGTTTGATCAGATTCCCGTCTTTGGTTCCTAGCTTACGCTTAGGTGTACATACATCTTTTAGAAATCTTGCGTAAGCTAGTACGTGGCGCATCGCATCCATCAAGGGGATGTTTATATGGACCTACTCAAAGAGCTTAACCAGGTCCTCCTCAGGTGCCACGATTTTGGTTATCCTTTTTCCCTTGGTTAAGGCCTCAGGAAATGGAACCTTAGATGGTTCCTCTAGAATGGGTCCAGGTTCTTGATCTAGGATAGAGGTGTCCTGGATGACTATCCTAGGAATAGGGTTTGTATTACCAGACTGGGTTTGGCTTGAATAAGGTGGGTCTTATGTTGTTTTGCCAATGTGGGTAGTAACAGAATTTAATCCTGCCTAGTTCTGGTTTGGTGTGGGTAGAAGAGGTGTTTGTTGCTGGTAACCCGTATACGATGTCAAATCCTCCATTCAGTCGGTGATGGAGTAGAAGGGGCCTGATAAATAAAGTGAGCTTGGCCTGGATTTAGGTTCATAACGTGCCTCTGGTTCGGCACGTTATTCGGATTAGGTAGAGGTTGTGAAGGAAGTGCACCAGGTTGGCGAGGATTTGCCATCTGGGCAAGTTGATTGCAAACCTCTGTGATCTTGTCTCTATGTTGTTTTTGCATAGCCGCATTCGTCTCTTGAGTGTCAACTAGAGTCTGAAGGATAAGAGTCATTTGATCTGTCTGAGTCGGCCCAGATTGATAAGTTGGGTTAGGCGGAGGCTGAGGCAGCTGATATGGACGAGGAGCTTGTGGTCAGAGCGGATATTAAGGTCTTTGACTTTGATTATTGCCAGACCACGTGAAATTGGGATGGTTATGCCATCCAGGGTTGTAAGTGTTTGAGAATGGATCATTCTGAATGGTGTTGAGGTCCTCACAGGTCTGAGGAACCTCAGGAAAATTAGAATATGAGGGTTCAGAGTTCCCCCAACTTGAGTAGGTGGGCCTAGAGTTTCCTTCGAAACCAGAATCAAATGGGGGTGGATATGGATCCATCCCTTGAGAAGGTTGGTGATAGATGTTGTGCATAGCCTCTCTACCAGAGGGTGGTTGTGTGAACAGGGGTAGAGGTGACTCACTGTAAATGTCGAGTTAGCTCATCCACCTTCTTCTCAATAATAAAGACCTTGTCCAGATGACTGGCCATTAGTTCCAAGTCGACGGAAGAGTTCAAGCCCTGTGTCTCACGTGCTCCCTTTGGATTCGTCAATGCACGGGCATTCGTCTGGTCAAACATGCCCATGGATTCATTATTGATGGAGTTCTCGCACATATTCTCGAAAATCTCCCACACGGTGTCTTCATGTTAACCCATGATGTTTCCTCCACAGGTTGCATTGACGAATAATTGAATGTCCTCACGGAGTCCCTGGCAAAAAGACTTGACTTGTTCCCATTTAGGAACTCTGTGATGGGGGCACTTTCTCATGAGATCTAGAAAACGATCCCATGCTTCATGAAGTGGTTCTCCTGCTTGTTGTGTGAAATGTGTGATCTGATGCCGTAATGCATTTGTCTGACCAATAAGGAAGAACTTTCTCAAAAACTCAGATTGAAGTTTCGCCCAGGTGTTGATTGGACACGTTTGGGTTTGGTACCAGTGAGTTTATCCATGAGAGAGAAGGAGAACATTTTCATGAGTAGAATATCTCAATTTTGAGCTTCTGACCTGAAGGTCTAGGCTAGATGGTTGAGTTGTTTGATATGCTGGAAAGGATCTTCGGAATTATGCCCATGGAATTTGGGAATGGCATGAATCATGTCGGGCTTATGTTCAGTGTCAGGACCTGCAACGGGGATTTGTACTCAAGGTTCGATTGCCACTGCAGCGGGATTGTAGTGATCTCGCATCATTGGATGCTGTGGTGGGTTTACAAAGGCTTGTAATAGATCATTGAGGCGCTGCAGTTGATTTTCAAGATTATTTTCTTCTGTGGGTTGTGACATGATAATGGATGAAGGAGAATCAGGTTCAGATGAATCAAAAGAAATATCAATAAGATTGGGTTGTTGCACAAACAAGGAGGTCAAGGCTTGGCCTCAACGTGAATGAGTAGCTAAAGGAGGCCTTAAGGATGATCTTAGAGACGTCCTCCCAAACATACATTGATGGAGTAGATGAGAGGTAGATTGTGATGGACCCAATAAAGACACCTAAAAAATTTTGGATGACTATGGAGGTTCGGGGTGGATGATACCCATTAGTTAGAAAGCCGTCCACCTGAGAATTACCTAGGCAGCTAGAGAGGGAGAGTCCCACAAAGACCCCTACACAGTAGAGCGCCCCCACGGGTTACAGGGTTTCCCCCACCTGACCTCTCTTGTCACTGATGTTCTAGGTAGACCAGAACGAGGACTTGACCTCTTAAGTCTACAAATTTTAATTAAGAGCAAGGGTACTTAGGATTTCACTTGAACTTTAAGATGTGTTGAGTGCAAAAATGACCTAATTTGAAGATTGGTTGACCGAACAAGGTGGGTCAACTTCACCTGTATTATCCTCTTGGGAATTTTTTAGGGCCCTCTTTTAGTGTTCAAATGATTTTAAGAGCCTGATTTTAGGGTTTTGCTTGAATAGATCAGTTCAATCAAGGTCTAGGCACACACTATTTTGGAGAGATAATTTCTTGATTAGGTAAGTGTGTCTCTAAAAACCCTAAATTGAAATCCTTAATTGGCTCTACTTTGGTCCAATTTAATTTGTCAAAATGTGGTACCTAGGGTTCAAGCAAGAATGTGATAGCCCTAGATACCTTAAGCTTAAGTTGGTGCACAGATTAGGATTTGTTGTCTAAATAAAATGTATCAAATCAGGAAACTTGATGAATTATCTAAGGATAGAATGTAAGTAGCCCTAATTGATTTTTTTCCTTTTAACCTTTTCAGAATTAGGGGCTTAAGAGAGAGAGAGCAGTTAGAACTTACCTACCCCTGGTGTGTTTAATGTGCGGCTGATTTTCCTGGAATGTATCCCTCCTGAAATAAACCACAACAAAAGAGATATAACAAGTTAGAATCCAAATCAGGAATTGCAATCAAGAGTTCCCCCGGCAACGGTGCCAAAATGTCATAAAAGAAAAAAAAAAGGAGTGTTTACCTAGTGAAAACGATGTTATAAAAGTTGCGTCGTAGTATAGGTCGAAATCGCTTAAAAACAAATAAGATTTATACTCGAATGGAAGTCCGAGGTCGAACACAGGGAGCAAATTAGAATTCAATCGCTAATCTCAATAAATAATGTAAATAAGCATAATTAATAAGCCAATAAATTACTCAGAAATGATAATCAATGTAAAGCATGAGTTTAACAATAAGGATTCATGGCAAAAAGAAATCTAGGACAAAATAATGGTGATTTGAATCATCAATTATTAGCTTGGATACTTGTATATACTAATTACTAAATAATCTAAATAATTAATAGTGCCTGAACCCTGTTTATTCCACGCATGCCAAGTGCACAGTGCACTTTGTTAGATGAACAAGCCTCAGATCAGATGGCTTAAATAAGTCTTAGCTACAGTACCTGTCCTTCCTCTTCTTTTCTTTCTTCTTCATGCACAGAGGGAGGCAATCCCTCCAGATTCAACTAAGTGTCACAGAGAGCAAAACCCCTTACCCCTTCTCTCTCTTTCCTTCTCTCTCTGGGATCTGCTTCCTCGCCTTCCCAAGGCCACAGTATCAGGTTATCGAGTTAACGGGCACACGCACACCCAGAACCAGGCTCACCGGCAGTAAGTGATGAGTGAGGAGTGCACGGGTTAGGTGGATAATCGAATCATTGCCAGGCCCGCGGAGTAGGTGTCGTGGGCGAGGCACATGTGAGGGGCCTCACCCCCTGTGTTTAGTTGAGATGATAAGCCTGTATGAAAAAATCAATTTATGCCGTGTCGTGTGTCTGTCAGCTTTCGAAGTGGGACTAAAGTCCTTGCTTCCTTTTGCGTGTAGCTGCATGTGAAGTGTCCGTCGATTGCTGGTGAGACTGAGGGGTTGATGCTCAATTGCAAGCCTGGAGACTTGCCTGGAACTTCTTCGCATGACCTGGGTGTGGTACTTGGGACTTGCGCAGCTGGAGAATGCTTCAAGCTTCGCTCGAAGCTACGACAATGGCGCTGAAGGAGAGAACACCTGAAAATCAAAATACGGCATCTCAGCCTTGTTAAATAGGTTCAAGAGAGTCGCCAAGGGTTGTGGAATGTGGTGGCGGTGGTTTCGTGGAGTTTGGTGCACAGAGGTGGTCAGTCAGTGACATAGTTGGTCACATGAAGGTGGGTTACTCAGTGGGTGTTTTGGGTGGACGGTGGAGTGTGATAAGTTAGGGCTTTTGATGGTGAAGTCATGGTGGAGCTTTTGGACAGGTTGGCGTGGAGTTTGAGTGTGCGAAGCGAGAAGAAATGCTTGCCGGTGATGTCATTGGAGGTGGAGACGAAGGTGGTTTCCGATGGTGTCGAGGGTTTTTTTGGGATTTTTGAATAGGAAACTAAAATAGGGACCTAAAGATGCTAAGCTAGCCCTAATATAATGGATGAAAGAGGGAGAACGGCACCAGTGTTGGTAGGTCAGCATCGGGGAAGAAGACGCTCCGGTAGAGGGGGATGGCGACAATGACGGAGAATAGGCGATGGCAGCTGGTATTGTACAACGTGGAGGAAACTGAGGAAGAAGAATTGGCCACTGGTATTGTGGTCAGACAACGAGAGGAGTAGGAGGGAGTTGCCGGAGCTCGAGGAGCTATTCGGCCAGATGAGGAAAGAGGAAATTGGGGATTTTCCAATCGAAATTGAGTCTGAAGAGAACGACGAGGTCTGGGGAGTCTTATATAGGGTTCTAGAGGTTGGCTTGGGCTTGGACTTGTCGGAGCTAGAAACCTAGGGATACTCAAATCTCTCATGTGTTCACATGAGAGATTGGTAAGTTTTTAGGGCTTAGGATCTGGCTCGAAAGGAAGGGAATTCCTTGACAAACTTCCCTTTCAAATCTGAGAGGGATTCGTCAAGGATTCAAGGAGAACATGCCAAATCAAGCATGCCCGAGTTGTAGGATTAGGATTTCACGGTGATAGGGACCTTTTTGTGAAGAAGACAAAGAAGCTGGGGGCATTTGTAATATATTTAAAAGTTAAGGGCATGAGTGTGAGATAAAATAATGAGATAAGACCAAATTGCAAACTAGGTCAAGATGATCTCAGATTGGAGCCAATTTTAGTAGAAATCTAAATTCGACCTAAGAAATCCAATGGTGAAGTTGGATTTTCGTTTTAACTTAGTTTGACTAGGTAATTTATGTAAAACCCCAAATTAGGGCAAAAGTCTGCTTGTGGCTCTATTTTAGGTCAAGACGGGTTCTGATGGTCAAATTGAAGGTACCAAACTCTAGAGAATATTTTTATATGAATTTTAGAGGGTTTAGGTGAATTTTATCCTGACCAGAACCACAATTAATTAAGCAGGTCTATTTTTAGGATTTCAGATGTCATTTAATTCCTTAAACGCGTGAAAACCTTTTCTTGTCTGTACTAATCCACTTATTAGACTTTTAAGATCATTTGACCCTTAATTAACCATTGAGAAAACCTGTGAGTGTACTGCAATTGAGATATGCTGCTAAAACTATAGTTTTACCCCTATTTTACTGTATTTCCCTCAAAATGGATTTGTAGTGATTTAGGGCCCTTTGGCGACTATGTAGGAGCATTTAATGACTTTATCAGATCAAATTGAGCTAGTTATGGATCATGATGGTGTTCCCATCAAGGAGAAAGTAAAAAATAAACAAATAAAACCATACTTCACCGCACGAGTATGGCTGGCAAGTTATTGTGGTTAACAGGCTATTGGTCAGTTGTCCAAAGCTGTTGAGAGTGCTAAATCGGTATTTAAGAGTATTGCATTGTAGTACAGCCGAAAAAGCATTCAAAACAAATATAATTTTATTACTTGAATATATTTCGAGGTCGAACACAGGGAGAAAATGGAATTTACACACTAATCTCAACAATAAATGTCAATTGAACACTTAATACTACTCAAAATCTAATTAGGAGTGTAAAGCACGAGTATATGAATAGTAAAAATAATTGTAGATAAAATAGTGGAGAGCATATGAAAATTGGACGTTTGATTTTGCAATTATTCATCTTAAAAGTTGTGTGCTACAGTGCCTTGCTTTGATTTCTCTTTCCTCTACTTCTCTTCTAGAGCTCTTCTTCTTTCTTCCTTGTTCTCCTTCTACTCCTCTTCTTTCTCTGCTGCTTCCTCTTCTCTCTCTTTCTCTTTGTCTTTAGCTTTCTTTGCCTTCTCATCCTTTCTTCTTCTTTCTCTTACTCGATCTTTCTACCTTTTGCCTTCCTTCAGCTTCTTCCTTCTATACCTTTCTCTGCCGTGGTCTTTAGCTTCTCTTCATCCTTAACTTCTCCTTCTTCTTCAGCTTAGCTTCTCCTTCTCTTCAGCCTGCAGCAAAACCTACCCCTACCTGCGGGCAACTCCCCTCTCTTTCTCTCTTAGGTTTCGCTCTCCCAGAGCCACATGTATTCAGGTAATCAGGTCAGGTACATACCTGGAACCAGGCCCACCAGCGTACGGTGGTGGGCGAGGAGTGCAGGTCAGGTCGAGTCAGCCAGGTTTGCGTGGGTAGTGTCGTGGATGAGATCGGGTCAGTCGGGTGAGAGGGACCTTACCTCGTGGTTTGGAGGCGATAAGGCTATGGCAGAAATTCAACTTATGCGCACACGGGCTCTCTTCCACCTTCCGTGCACACAGCAGCAGGATGTATTCTTCAAATTGTAAGGCTTCAGCTGCTCTGGACTCCAATCAAAGACCTAGATGTGTGCATGCCTCAACTCCGCACCGCCTGGGACTATCACTAGGAACAACATCGCCTGGAGCATAGCTTCAAGCTCACTTCAAGCTCCACAACAATGGTGGATGGGTGCCTGAACTTGGGAACACAAAAATGGCCTCGCGGCCTCATCAGAGCACTCAGGGAGCATTGTCGGGGCATGGCGAATGTGCTGGGGTGGTTGGTGTGGCATGTGGGTGGCTGTGGTGGCATATCTAGGGATTACTGTGGGCGTGTGAGTGGGTGTGTTTGGTGGGATGTCTGGGTGGTCGATGGAGTGAATGGAGTATGGGGAAATGATCAGTGAGGCATTGCAAAGGTTGTAAGGTGGTTGGAGAGGTGGATGGAGGTGCAGAGCAACGGGGGCACCATGTCGGATGTATCGCCGGAGATGGAGAAGGTGACGGTGGTTAGCAACATCTATGGGTCATTTTGAGAAATAAAGAGAGGGAAAGAGAGTGCGGGACAGAGAGAGTCTAAGATCTACCTCTAAGGGATGAAGAGGGATAGAGAACCCAAGCTAGTATGGTTACAGGACTTGGGGAAGACGAAGACCTCCGTAGATGAGGCGATGGCAAAGACAAGGTAGAGGCAACATCAGCCGGTGTTGCACGACGCGGAGGAATGTGGCAGAGTTAACCCGTCCACTGGTATTGTGGTTGGGCAATGAGAGAGCGAGGGAGGAGCCGCTAGAGCTTGCGGAGTTTGTAGCCAGTGAGGGAGGGAAGAATGGAGGGAATCCGGCCTAATTTCTTGCAGAGGGAATGCTGTTGGATCTGGGGAGTCTTAAATAGGTCTCTTGAGAGGGATTTATGCTTGGAAGCCAAGCTTCCAAGCAAGGCATGGTCTCCATAGATGGAAACTTCAAAAGACCCAAATCTCCAATGTGTTCACTTGAGAGATTGGGTAAAAATCATGGATCACAGATGGGTTCAGATTGGAGGAGATTACTTAGAAAATCTCCCTTCCAATTTTGGAAGGGATTCTCTGAGCAATCAAGGAGAAACCTCCTTTCAAAGCTTGTCGGAGTAGTATTCCTCTGCTATAATGGAGGAGGGACCTATTTACAAAGATGATGAAGAAGTTAGGGGGCTAAATGCAGGGGATTTTGAAAGTTTGGGGTAGAAATGTAAGTAGACAGGACCTTTTTGCAAAGTGGGTCAAGATGAATTCTCCTTAGGTCCAAATTTTGGTAAAAACCTAATTTGGACCTAATAAATCCAATGGTGAGGTTGGATTTTGTGTTTGACCACGTTTCACTGGGTAATTTATGCATAGACCTAAATTAGGGCAAATATCTGTCTAAGACACCATTCTAGGTCAAGATGGGTTCCAATGGCCAATTTGAAGGTTCTAAACCCTGGAGAATATTTTTATATGATTTTTAGAGGGTTTAGGTAAATTTTAGTTTGACCATAACCTTGGTTAATCAAGTGGGTCTGTTTTAGGATTTCAAGAAGTTATTTAATTCATAGGACACACACAAACCCTTTTCTATCAAAGCCAACCCACTTTTTATCTTGTTAAGACTATTTGACCTTTGTTTAGCCCTCGAGAAAATCCATGGTTGAACTGCAATGGTAAAATTACAGTTTTAACCCTAATTTCTTATTTTACTCTAAGAATGGTTGTGCAGTGAATTATGATCTACAGTAGGTTACGTAGGAGCTTTTATTCTCTTCATTGGGTCAAAATGAGCTAGTTAGGGCTCATGATGGTGTTCCCATCATACCCCCATGCCTAGCTTTTGCTAGTCCCTTAGCAAAATTTTAAGGTTTTAATTTTGATTCTAGACCATGTAATCTTTTTGATGCTCAAAATTATGATGTGTGCTTTCTTCTGTGGATTAGGTTAGAATGCCAATAGTACTCTTAGAGGTACTCAAGTACCAACCAAGATTTGGACCTGACGAGCTCTAGCCTCAATCTGCCACTAAGGTTTTTAAGGCCCACAGGAACTACCCTAAGGTTCGTTGGACTCCACGGTTAAAGCACCCATGCTTGTAACGTATTTTAGCCTTGGTTCAGTTTGCATTGTGTTTTTTAAGAGAGAGAGACAGAGGAATTTTCTTTGTTTGGAGAGTTTTCTCTCTCTTTTTTTTTTATTTCTAGCTTTAGATTGGCTTTTTAACACGGCCTATATCGGATTCCTAGTCCCCATCGTCAATCCTCGAAGGGTCCCTAGCAATCAATGCTTCGAGATGGCACCGCCATGGCAACCCCTAGAACCCTGGCTTTCGAGATTTCAAGATAATCCTGCCCATGGCATTATGTAGCTAAATCCAGACCTTGGCAATCGACATTTCGGGATAATACCGCCCATGGCATCTAAACTATCACAGAGTGCTTACATGCCCCCGGTAGGATATTTAGATATCCTAGGAGACAAGCACCAAGGAGATGATATGTTATTGTGCATCTTTGAGGGGAATTTCCCGCCTCTCCACGTTGAGAACTTGTCCAAATCAACTTGTGTTGATCACCTGCTCCTAATCTAGGTGACTTTTTCAGAGCAATTTAAGAACATTTGCGTGATTTTGATACTTATGCGCACTGAACTAGACTGTGTATGGATTGGCGTGCTTAGGTTATCGAGTCCCACAAACCATAGGTCAGTTAATGAGGTCGAAAACTCCCTAAGCCTTAGACCTAATACTTAAGCTTACATTTTCCCCAACCTCTTGAGGAATATCCAGATCTTAACGAATACTTGAATTTTTAAGCCTATGGTTAATGAGAGCCTCATCATGAGCACTAACTAGCTCATTTTGACCCAAGAAAGAGAATAAAAGCTCCTACATAACTTAGAGGAGGGTTTAATTGAAGGAATAAGTGTTCTGAGAATCAAACACGAAATAAAGTGTAAAACTGCAATTTTAACATTGCAGTACATAAATGGGATTTCTCAAAGGCAAAACATAGGTCAAATGGTCTGAACAAGATAAAAAGTGGGTTGGGTCAATCAGAAATGGGTTCATGTGCAATCTAGGAATTAAATGACATCTGGTAACCCTAAAATAGACCTGCTTAATTCAATAGGGTTCTTGATGAGTCTCATCATGAGCCCTAACAAGCTCATTTTGACCTAATAAAGAGAATAAATGCTCCTACATAACTTAGAGAAGGGCCTTAATTGAAGGAATAAGTGTTCTGAGAAGAAAACATGAAATAAAGGGTAAAACTGTAATTTTACCGTTGCAGTACATAAACGGGATTTATTAGAGAAAAAACATAGGTCAAAGGGTCTAAATAAGATAAAAAGTGGGTTGATTCAATCAGAAATGGGTTCATGTGCAATCCAGGAATTAAATGACATCTTGTAACCCTAACACAGACCCACTTAATTCAACAAGGTTCTGATCAGGATAAAAATTGAGTAAACCCTCTAAAATTCATATAAAAATATTCCCTAGGGTTTAGAACATTCAATTTGGCCTTTGGAACCTAGTTTGACATAGATTGGGGTCCTAGCTCATCTATTAACCTAATTTGGGTTTTTATGCAAAATTTCCCATCAAACGTGGTCAAACCTAAAATCCAACTTCACCATTGGATTCCTTGGGTCCAAATTAGGTTTTTACCAAAATTTGGACCTAAGGAGAGGTCATCTTGACCTACTTCGCAAATTAGTACACCCAATTACATTTTGGCCCCTATCCTTTGAAAACCATTACACAAACCCCCCTAACTTCCTTACCACTCTTACAAGAAGATCCCTCCACCATTAATGGGGAGAAATCCTACTTCGGCGAGGAGTATATGGGGAATACTCCCTGATTCCTCAGAGATCTCCTCCCAAATTTGGAATGGAGATTCTTTAATGAATTGCCTTCCATCTGAGCGTGGTACTAATCTAAGATTTGCACCCAATCTCTCATGCAAATGCACGAGAGATTTGGGTACCTAACAGACTTCCATCTCTGGCGAGGATTCCCACGCTTGGAAGCTTGTCTTCCAAGCACAGGAGTCCCGACAGTACCTATAAATTAACCCCCAACTCCGGCCACACCTCCTCAGCTCGACTTGGCTGGAATTCCACCTCGATTTCCTCTTCTTCTCCTCTGGCCAAGTGCTCCAGCGAGCTCCGGCAAGGCCCCCTCCTCTTTCTCATCGCTTTGCCACAATACCAGTGGCAGAGCTGTTCTCCTCATCCTCCTTCGCGTCGTGCAGCACCCGCGCGTGCTTCCCTAGCTCCGTTGTCACCGCCGTCTTCCTCCACTGGATGCCTTCTTCTCCGGCGACAGCAGGTACTGCCAGCCGCCCTCTCGCCTCCTTTGTCCACTTAGGTTAGAACTATTCGTCTCTATCCCCTCTTTCATTTCCCTCATTCTATTTCACAAAACGCTCCTCGACCACCGCTGTCCACCACCATCTTCCTCATCTTCGGCCACCCTCTGACGAGACGCTCCCGTCACTCCACAGCCCCACACGTCTCGCCAACCACCGCACAACCTCCACCACACTCCATTGAACATCCTCCACTCATCCACAGACCACCTACACTGCCACAACTGTGCCCCTACCTAACCCATCTGTCCGGCCATAGAGCGACTTAGGCACGCACGCCTAGGTCGCCCCGCGGCCTGCCACCTACCGCCTCACCTTCACCGAGACACGATGAAGGTGCTCCTGTGGTCTGATAGAGCCGTAAGGCCCTTTTTGTGTCATACAAGGTCGGAGCTCCAGCTGCCATTAGCGGGGACTCGAGGAGGTTGCACTCTCGCTCCAGGATGAAGGACTTTAGGATTCCAGGTGCAGCAGATTTAGGGTGATCTCGCGAAGTCATCTGTTCCAGCAAGTAGCACCATGAGACCTGCAGTTGCTGTAATTGGAGGAACATTCTGCTGCGGGCTCACGAGAAGCAAGCGGTGGAACATTAGTCCCACCTCGATAAGTAGTAACCTCGTTGAGTAGTTTAAAGTGATTTTGTGTTATCGTCTGGTTGCCTCCGAGAACACATGGGGTGAGGTCCCTCACCTATACACACGTCTCGTCCTTGAGTTCATCACGCAGACCTGGTGACCCGACCCGACTACCCTCCTGAGCACTCCTCGTGCACCACACCCACGGCGGTGCGCTTGGACCTGGGTGCGCGACCCGACCCGATTACCCATCTTTGGGAGAGCATGCTGAAGAGTGATATACATAGAGAGAGAGAGAGACGCGGATACTTAGGTTTTCGAGTAATAAATTTTTATTTGTTGGCAACACTTGATCACCTATACTACGACGTAACTAACTATTAAAACACGATCAAGCCGCGTTAACAGTTATGGTCAATATAAAAATCAACTAAACCCTATAAAATTCATGGAAAAATATCCCCTATGGTTTAGAACCTTTAATTTGACCTTTGGAACCTATTTTGACCTAGATTAGGGTCCTAGCTCATCAATTGACCTAATTTGGGTTTTTGTGCAAAAAGTCTAGTCAAACGTGGTCAAACCTAAAATCCAACTTCACCATTGGATTCCTTAGGTACAAATTAGGTTTGTATGAAAATTTGGACCTAAGGGGAGGTCATCTTGACATACATTGCAAATTAGTACACCCAATTACATTTTGGCCCATATCTTTTGTAAACCATTACACAAACCCCCCTATCTTCCTCTCCACTCTTAGAAACTGGTCCCTCCTCCATTAATGGGGAGGAATTCTTCTCCGACGAGGAATGGAGGAGGAATACTCCCTGATCCCTCAGAGATCTCCTCCCAGATTTGGAAGGGAGATTCTCTGAGGAATCCCCTTCCATCTGAGCTCAATTACAATATTTGATTTCCATCCAATCTCTCGTGCGAACGCACGAGAGATTTGGAGCTCCAACTACCTTCTTTCTCCAGCGAGAAGTCGGTGACAAAAGGCTTGCCCTCCACGCACCAGAAGCTCGGCCATCACTTATAAAAGGATCCCCGATCCTCTACGAATCTCTCAAGCTTGTTTTGGCCGCAGAATCCACCAGATTTCATCTACCCTCTGTCCGACCAAGTAGCCCGCAAGCTCCAGCGATTCTTCCTCCTCCCTCTCATTGTTCTGCTACCATACCAGCCGCAGGGTTCACTCCACCTCGTCCTCCCGCATCGCGCCGCACCAGTGCACGCCCTCCTGTCCTCCTCTTCGTCGTCGTTATCTCCCTCAGGGCCATCTTCTCCGACGACGGCACAAACGAGCCATCCATCTCCTCTACCCCCCTTCACTCCAATTACTCTAAATATGCTCCTTATCTTCCACTCTTTCCTTTCCCTCATTCTATTTCACACAACACCCCTCGATCGCCACTGTCTGCCCGCATCTTCCCCATCTCCGGCCACCCTCCGATAGGACACATCCGTCACTCCGCACCCCCACACGTCTTGCCACCCACTTCACAACCTTTGCCACACTCCACTGAACACCTTCCACCCATCCACAAGATGCCACATGCACTCCATGCTTCCCCCGACCTAACCCATAACTCCAGCCACAAAGCGACCTAGGCATGCATGCCTAGGCTGCCCCGCAGCGTGACACGGCGAAGGTCCTTCTATGGTCTGATAGAGCTACAAAGTTCTTTTTGTGTCATGCAGGGTCAAACTCCCAGCCGTCATTAGTGACGACTCGAGCTCAACTATTCTCCAGCTCCAAGCCACAATCATCCACTCCTAGGCTTCCAGACTGTGCGAGTTGCGAGTGTGTGCAAACCCAGCCTGATAGAGGGTGCTGCAGGACCTGCAGCTGCGCCAATCGTGAAGTCATTCTCCTACAGTTGCCAGCAGCAGCGGGTGGGACTTTTAGTCCCACCTCGGTAAGACGTGAGGTGTTTGAGTAGTTTAAATTGAATTTGTGATATTGTCTGGTTACCTCGAATTCACTAGGCACGTCTCGTCCGTGAATTAGCCTGTGGACCTGGCAACCCAACCTGACTATCCTACCGTGCACTCCTCACACACCACACCCACGCTGGTGCGCCTGGACCCGAGAGCACGACCGACCCGATAACCCGGCTCTGGGAGAGCGTACCGAAGAGAGATTCAGAGAGAGAGAGACGCACGGGGAGGGTAGGGGAATAGGTTTTGTTGCGTGGTTCTTGTGCAGGAAGAGGACGCTAAGAGAGGAAGAAGCGCAGCAAGAAGCCGGACTTAGCCGCTGCAAGCGAAGGAGAAGAAGAAGAAGGACACCCTGTAGTAGAGGTGTGGCAGACCAAGAGAAAGAAGAAGAGAGAGATCAAGGGGCAGACAAGGAGGAGAAGCAGGAAAGCAAAGGAAGAAGAGGATGAAAAAGAAGGCAACTTAAGAAGAGACAAAGATAGGACTTAGCTGCAAGAAGAGAATCAAGAAGAGAGAAAGCAAAGGAAAAAGAAGAGGAGCAGGAGTGGCTAAGGAAGAAAAAGAAAAGGAATGACAAGAACCATAGCTACAGCAGACTAAAGCAAAAATAGGAGAAGACTCTGAAGGCTAATTTTAAGACGTTTGATGCAATATCAGACATCCAATTCTTTTTAAGCATTTCGTCTATAACATTATCCTGTCATTTCTACTGAACTAGTCATTGCTTTTTATTAAAAGTTGTGTTCTCAAGTTTTGGAATACTCAGATTGCTCCCTATGTTCGACCTAGGATACTTTGATTTTTGAGTTATAAATTTTTATTTGTTTTCGCGGAGAGTTTATCTATATTACAACGAGATATCTGTTAAAACATGATCTAGCCACGTAAACAATGGTCATAGCCTAAGAGGCCTAAGATCAACGTTCCTACTAATCTCTTCAATATTTCATCAGCACTTTTTGCTTCTTTAATTTTCTTTCTTTTGCTATGGTATAGAAGTAAGTTAATTCCTTAATTTCTTACTAATGACTATCTCTTTTCTTGTTCTTTTCAACTTGTGCTCTTTTTTGACATTTTTCACTTCTCCCCTTTTTCTCCTTGAGATTGGTATGGCCTCAAAATTTTCTCTCCTCTCAATTTTTCGTTCTTTTTCACAATTTTCTTTTTTTTTTTGGTATTTTTGGAATATGTGATTTTTTTGTGAGAACCCTTTCGAACTTTAGTTTTTGTATATTTGTACTTTACCACCCCCCACGCCTAATTTTTGCAATGTCCTCACTGTAAACGAAGGGTGTGAAATAGGTTTGGGTTTCAAGAAATAGAACAGGATTTATCGGGCAGGCGAACGGATTGGGAATGACTGTTACGAACGATTTCAAGCTCTGGCACATGTACCAGAGGTGGGATCGACTGTTCTAAGACCCAACTCCGGGTGCAATAGACGTGAAGTACCAAAGGATAATTAGAAGGATCTCGGGTTTGTGGAATGACAAGTTGCCTCCCATTAAGTGCTAAATTCAACACCTTCAGCTGAGTGGGAAATGGTATGGAGATGGAGTGGTCAAATCAGTTGATTTTTGTAGAACAAGCACCTTAATCAAAAGCCTGGTTGGTCCAACCAGGTGCTTGTTCAAATCAATAGGCTGATGATGCAGCTCAAACCCAATCAATTTGGTGGGTTGATAAATGTAGATCAAGAGATGTGGAATCCACCATATGCTGTGAAGCTCGGAATGATATGGAAGTGTGAATCTAGGGTTTAGCTGAGTCAAATCAGCCTAATCAGAGTAGGAATCCTCAAAATAATCAGTGGATGATGCGGAAACCCTATAGGAGTGAGCAGAGAATGATGGGGCATGATTTGTAGTCTGATCAATGTTCGAAATCAGATAAAGATGTGGAGCTGAATCATCTGCAATCAGCTTAGTAAGAGTGGAATCAAAATAGAAATTGAGTCCAGTTGCAGGTCACGATTGAAAATGGGTTTGAATCGGTTTTGTATATGTAGAGGAAGTGGCTTCAATAAGAATTATGTATGAGGGCTCATCTAAAAAAGAAGTAAAGGTGGGTTCATTTAGAGAGTCTTCATAGTAGCCAGCAAGCTCAAAAGTGAATGCCTAAGGAGTGTTTATAGATTGAAGAAAATCTGAGTCAAGAAAAGATTCGAATTCTGGATTGTAGTCACTCTCAGTACTTTTTGGTTTTGATTCCTGAGGATCGAAAAGAAATGATTCCATCTCAATGGAACCATATTTTGAATCAGTGATCTCAGGATCAGGGACCTCAGAGTCAGAGTCGAAGAATGGATCATGTGAGCTGAGGTCGTAGATTGGCTTGTAGTTGTCAAGAAATAATGGTTCTCCAAAATCATGGTAAGATTCGAAATCGTCGGAGAGATTGTCAGACTCAAATTCTGAATTAGATTCAAGTTCAGAGGTTCCACCACAGAATAAATTACAAGATGTAAACTCAGCAACCTGACTTGGGTCTAGCCTATTTGTAGATTTTGAGCTTAAAAAGGTGTCCTTGTAGGGTCTGGGCTCAAGCTTTTGGTTTGTGGGGAAGACCCAATCAAAACCCAACTCTTCCAACTCTTCGATTTCTATATCGTAGATTGGCCTGACTTTCGAAAAATCAATCTGTATTTCTAAGGATGTTGGAGAGGGACATTCATCAAACAAAGGCCCAGAATCATAATCCCAATTCAAACTTTGATCGTCATCATACGGGGCCTTGTAATACTCCCAATAAGATTCAGATCTAGATTCTAGGCTGAGGATGTGGGTTGAATCACTAGAATCTAGGTCAATTGCCTTCGAGGGTCACCTTATCAGAATAAGGGGTGGGATTTACGCCCTCGAGAGGTTCTGATTCAATCTCATTCTTACAGGAGTCTAGGAATTCTATGCTTGGTGAACTAGGATTTTGGTTTTCTACGATTGGCTCAAAATCATGTTCTCCTGCAATTGGGACTTCCCAACCTAATTCAAGATTAGGTATGTTATATTCCATCTGGGTTGGGAATCCACAACAACATTGTGTCTGAAACCTGAGCTTTGGGAAATCAGATTGATCCTCAATATTACTCTAAGATGTTTCATTAACTACTTTTGGCATGTACAGGTATTTTTTATCGATAACTTGTTTTAACAATTTCATCATTTCTTCCCATTTTAAAAGATCATATTGGTGTTTTTCCCAAAGTACAAGATTTATCATGCATTGGAGATATTCAAAGTTATGCAATTTTTCTATCTCAATGTATCCTATTATGAGAATATCCCAGGTTGATCCCTTTGTTGCTTCTGTTAATAACATTTAGACGCAGTTTACGATGAAGGTTGTTGTTGTTGATACACTAACCTGAATGTCTTCTATGGGTTTTGAGGTTTTGTAATCAATCACATAAAATTTAAGGGCATCCTCAACCATTCTATCTCTCATGGATCTTTGTGATTCAGGTTTCTTCAATGGTCTTCCTAAGTAACCAGGCTGCATATTTGAATTAGATGGTGGAATCAAGATGTAGAATCAAAATTCAAGTCTTAGAATGAAGTGATTTGATCTGGAAGAGATTCCCAATGAAAATATGTGTGTGTGCTCTAAATAGAAGGGATGAGGGACTGGATGTAATGTTGACCCAATCAAGGCACCCAAAGATTTTTGGATGACTATAGAGGTTCAGGGCAGATGATACCCCTTAGTCAAAAAGTCATCCACCTGAGAATTACCTAGGCAGCCAGAGAGGGAGAGTCCTGCAAAGACCCCTAGACGATAGAGCACCCCCACGGGTTACAAGGTTTCCCCCACCCGACCTCTCTTGTCACTGAGGGTCCAGGTAGACCAGAATGGATAACTAGACCTCTTAAGTCTACCAGTTTTATATCCTAATTTGTGCCTTTGATTTAACTTGAATTAGCAGTTGTTTTGACTTGTGACCTAATTTGGAGGTTGGTTGGCCTATAATGTAGTCCATCTTTACCTAACCTACCCTAAATATGGCAGAATGACTCCAGGTCAAGACCTAGAAATCACCCTAATTTGACTCCCAAGTTATTAGGTCCAAGGTTTTTTGGGTTCAAGTGCATTTAGAGCCTGATGTTAGGGTTTTTTTCTTTTTGATTAGATCTTTTCAATCAAGGGTTTGGTTAGCACACAAATGAGGGTAGGTTATTTCCTTTTATGCAGGCAATTGTGAACTAACACTCCAAAACCCTAATGTAGAAACCCTAATTGGCTTTATTTTCAAGTCCTCTTTGATTTTCATAAATGTTCTCCTTGGACTACAAACAAGAAGCACATAGTCCAAGAAGATTTGAAATTAAGCGTAATCCCTAATAGGCACAGGAATTTTGGGGTAGGATCTCTAAAATAGAATTGCTTCAACTTCAAGGAGATTTGAAAAAAAAAATTTTGCAAATTAGGAAACTTGCCTTTTAAAATGATAATTACTATGAAAAACAAGGTAGGTGATTCCTAATTGATTGTTTCCTTTTTGTCTTCCCAAGATTAGGAAGTTGATTAGGGAAGAATAGAGAAGTTATCTTCCCTGGAGTGGATGATTTGTACAGAAGATCGCCTCATGAAGTACCTCGCAAAATCATAATAAAGCAAATAGGGCAAGTTAATGCTCAAATATAATCAAATAATGCAGAGAATAGTGGTGAATTGCGCATTGCTCCTCGTCAATGACGCCAAAATGTTGAGAGCACTAAATCAGTATTTAAGAGTATTGTGTTGTAGTACAGAAGAAAAAGCATTCAAAATAAATACAATTTTATTACTCGAATATATTCCGAGGTCAAACACAGGAAGCAAATGAAATTCATGCACTAATCTCAACAATAAATGTCAATTGAACACATAATACTACTCAAAATCTAATTAGGAGTGTAAAGCATGAGTATATGAAGAGTAAAAATAATTGTAGATAAAATAATGGAGAGTATATGAAAATTGGATGTCTGATTTTGCAATCAGATGTCTTAAAAGTTGTGTGCTACAGGGCCTTGCTTTGATTTCTCTTTTCTCTACTCTTCTGCAGCTCTTCTTCTTTCTTCCATCTTATACTTCTACTCCTTCTCTTCTTTCTCTGCTACTTCCTCTTCTCACTCTTTCTCTTTGTCTTTACCTTTCCCTGTCTTCTCCTCCTTTCTTCTTCTTTCTCTTGATCTTTCTGCCTTTTGCCTTCCTTCAACTTCTTCCTTCTCTGCCTTTCTCTACCATGGCCCTGAGCTTCTCTTTGTCCTTAGCTTCTCCTTCTTCTTTAGCTTAGCTTCTCCTCTTTAGCCTACAGCAAAACCTACCCCTACCCACGTGCAGCTCTCCTCCCTTTCTCTCTTAGGTTCCACTCTCCCAGAGCCACACGTATTCAGGTAATCAGGTCGGGTACGTACCTGAGACCAGGCCCACCAGTGTGCGGTGGTGGGAGAGGAGTGCAGGTCGGGTCGGGTCAGCCAGGTTTGCATGGGTAGTGCCGTGGATGAGACGAAGTTGGTCGGGTGAGAGGGACCTCACCCCGTGGTTTGGAGGCGATAAGGCTATGGCAGAAATTCAACTTATGTGCACACGGGCTCTCTTCCAGTTCTGAGGTGGGACTAAATGTCCCACTTTCTTCCACGCACGAGGCAGTAGGATGTCTTCCTCAAATCGCAAGGCTACAACTGCTCTCGACTCCAATCAAAGGCTTGGATGTGTGCGTGCCTCAAGTCCACATCGCCTAGGACTATCACCTGGAACAACAGCACCTGGAACGTAGCTTCAAGCTCGCTTCAAGCTCCACAACAATGGCCGATGGGTGCCTAAACCTGGGAACACAAAAATGACCTTGTGGCCTTGTCAGAGCGCTCAGGAAGCGTCGTCAGTGGACGATGAATGTGCTGGGGTGGTTGGAGTGGCATGTGGGTGGCTGTGGTGGCGTATCTAGAGCTTACTGTGGGAGTGTGAGTGGGTGTGTTTGGTGGGATGTGTGGGTGGTCAATGGAGTGAATGGAGTAGGGGGAAATGATTCGTGAGGTGTTGCAGAGGCTGTAGGGTTGTTGGTGAGGTTGATGGAGGTGCAGAGTGACGGGGCACCTCGCCGAAGGTATCATCGGAGACGGAGAAGGTGACGGTGGTTAGTGGCTTCAGTGGGTCGTTTTGAGAAATAAAGAGAGGGAAAGAGAGTGCGGGAGAGAGAGAGAGTCTAAGATCTACCTCTAAGGTAGGAAGAGGGATAGAGAACCCATGTCGGTATGGTCATCGGACATGGGGAAGACGAAGAGCTCCATAGATGAGGTGGTGGCAAAAATAAGGCAGAGGCGACATCGGCCGTTGTTGCACGACACGGAGGAATGCGGTGGAGTTAACCTGACCACTGGTATTGTGGTTGGGGGTTGAGAGAGCAAGGGAGGAGCTGTCGGAGCTTGCGAAGTTTCTAGCCGGTGAGGGAGAGAACAATAGAGGGAATCTGGGCCAATTTCAAGCTGAGGGAATGCGGTTGGATCTGGGGAGTCTTAAATAGGTCTCTGGAGAGGGATTTTTGCTTGTAAGCCAAGCTTCCAAACAAGGTATGGTCACCGGAGATGGCAACTTCAAAAGACCCAAATCTCTCATGTGTTCACATGAGAGATTGGCTAAAAATCATGGATCACAGATGGGTTCAGATTGGAGGAGATTACTCAGAGAATCTCCCTTCCAGTTTTGGAAGGGATTCTGTGAGCAATCAAGGAGAAACCTCCTTTCAAAGCTCACCGGAGTAGGATTCCTCCACTATAGTGGTGTAGGGACCTATTTTCAAAGATGATGAAGAAGCTAGGGGACTAAATGCAAGGGATTTTGAAAGTTAGGGGTAGAAAAGTAAATAGACAGGACCTTTTTGCAAAGTGGGTCAAGATGAATTCCCCTTAGGTCCAAATTTTGGTACAAACCTAATTTTGACCTAAGGAATCTAATGGTGAAGTTGGATTTTGTGTTTGACCATGTTTGACTGGGTAATTTATACACAAACCTAATTTAGGGCAAATATTTGTCTGAGACCCTATTCTAGGTCAAGATGGATTCCAATGGCAAATTTGAAGGTTATAAACCCTAGAGAATATTTTTATATAATTTTTAGAGGGTTTAGGTCAATTTTATACTAACCAAAACCTTGGTTATTCAAGTGGGTCTCTTTTAGGGTTTGAAGAAGTCATTTAATTCACAGGACACACACAAACCCTTTTCTGTCAAATCCAACCTACTTTTTATCTTGTTAAGATCATTTGACCTTTGTTTAGCCCTTGATAAAACCCGTGGTTGCACTACATTGGAAAAATTATAGTTTTAACCCTTATTTCTTATTTTACTCTCAGAATGTTTGTGTAGTGAATTATGACCTTCAGAGGTTATGTAGATGCTTTTATTCTCTTCATTGGATCAAAATGAGCTAGTTAGGGCTCATGATGGTGTTCCCATCAAGAGCCCAGCTCACAAAAATGCATGATAATTCCCAAAACACTTAGGAAAGAAGGGGGAAGCAGAATAAATCGAGGAGATAGACACTAGTCTCACCCTTGTGTTGGCCTCATAAATAAAAGAAGTAGGGAGAAAGCTACTGTTCGAAAAGATAAACCTTTAGGAAAGGTCACCTAGGGTCATAGAAACTCGAAATCCATTTTAACTGCCGCCTAGTGAGTCTTTCACTCTTTTCACTAGATGCTTAACACTTAG
The DNA here is from genome assembly GCA_037157565.1 of Thalassia testudinum. Lineage (NCBI taxonomy): Eukaryota > Viridiplantae > Streptophyta > Magnoliopsida > Alismatales > Hydrocharitaceae > Thalassia > Thalassia testudinum. The sequence goes on from JAZHRO010000036.1 coordinate 67,423,160, forward strand.
AGTCCTTTTCGAGTCTTGGGCAAGTTAGGTAGCCTTAAAAAGTTATCCCGAAACTCTCAAACTTCAAAAGTACAAAAAAAAATTAGAAAAGAAGAAAAACAAAAAAATGTGTATCTTCCCTTTTCAAAAAAGGTGAGGGCTTGGGTGGTCTGCATTTTGGCAGACACCCGGGCATTATCGAGTTTTTGTAATTAGGTCTTGGGGTTGAGATTTTCTAAAGCAATCGATAAATTTTGCCTAAGTAATCAAATCCTGATTCTACTTTTATACATAGCATGTAGGTTAATTTTGCTAGGGACTAGGAAAAAGTAAGCATCGGGGTATGATAAACACACATGAATTCATGATAAAATGTTTATTTATGATAGTTCCTAGGCTTAGCATTACGTATCATGTTATAAATACTACATAACATCCATTGCATGGAATTTGGGATAGTTGTGTATTATGTACATTAATTCTTCCATCTTCTATGACCAGGAGGTAGTGCGACATCTTTACAGGTTTCAGATGAAGAATCCGACCATACGGATGAATCCAGAGCGACGATCGTAATCCGTCAACGCAAAATTCACCCCGATCAGAGCTCCATAGCACCCTCCACAAAAAGGAGAATACGGATGGCCTAGATGGCACCACGTGGTGCCATCCAGGCTACCTTACCTAAGCCATCGCATCCCCAGCCTCATCGCAAGAAGAGATTCTAGCCATTGGATCTCAATCCAACGGCTGAGACACGTGCTCCCACTGCTGAAGGGCACCCAGCCTTAAGCAAGGATTCACCTCGACCATTGGGTCTTCATCCAATGGTCAAGGCACGAGCAACTGCACCACCCTCCACTCGACAAACCGTGGCTTTGGCGCAATGGTGAAGACAACTGCTCGCAAATCGTGAGCGCGAGTTCGAGTCGCAGTAGGGGAGGTGATCTTGTGAGTGTGGGTGCAATCGAATTACACTCGTTGGATGGCCATCAAGCGGCAGAGAGGTAGGCGAAGTGTGATGAGAAACTCATCATGATCTCAAATTACCCCTAATTTACTAGTCTTCCTAGTTAGTTAGCTAAGAATATGTGAATATACGGGTTAGTTATAAAATAAGGGATATATAGTAAAGGACCTTAAAATAAGTTAAAAATGTTATTTTAACATCTAATTAATATTATTAATAATCTACTTAATAATTTGACTCGAGATGCTAACAATCATTCCTCTAATTAATAAGTTAACTAACTTAAGCATAATATATACATAAGTATGTAATAACTTAAGTAGCATTACTTAATTAAATAAATTAACATGAAAAGGTCAAAAATGTAAATTCAAGGTATAAATATAATAATTACCTTATTTATAATCATATATAAAAGGTTGAAAAGGATTTAAATTAAAATAAACCTTGAAAACCTGAGTTTACATTTTGGTCCTTACATTTCATTTCAATCGGGTCCATATCTTTCATACAGGTCCTTAGGATCACAGCAAATAGGTCCCTGACTTCTTCTTCTTCTCTTCAACCGGTTGAACGGTTGACGACTGAGGGTGCTGCCACCACTCGATCACCCCCCATCTGACATCACCTCTCCTTCAAGCTCCTGGAGCTTGCATTCACCATCCCATCTTCATCCATCGATATGGATGACACTTTTATCCTAATTTAGGGTAGGAGATAACTTCACCTTCGTCGGAGAAGATGTCGGTGGTTATCCTCCTCCTAGCCTCAATCGCATCCAGATTCCACCTCCTCCTTCGTCGTCGTCGACTATAAATACCCCTTGACCCCCTTGATTTTCTTCAAGTTGGCTCCCTTCCCTCTCCTTCACTACAGCCAACCCGATAGGCTATTCCCTCCGCAACTCCAGCAACTTTCCACCTCATAATCCGACTTCCTCCGTCCGCCTTAGTTAGCTATGGAACTTCGCCGAGGTCAGCTGTGTCTTCTGACACAGGTGCTGACCAAGGAGTACCTCTACTTCACCTCACAACCACCGCCGGAGATCTTCCAACTACCCTCTGATTTCACTCCTCTGTCATGAGCCATCGACGGAGTTCCTCTAACCCCTTCATCCAGGTAACAGTAGACTAGGAGTAGGAGTAGAAGTAGGATAGTTTAGTTAGTTAGCTAGTTAGGTAGGTTAGATAGCCGTAATGTTAGATTTAGATTTCATCTTCCTCGACTCCGGCAAGCTCCTTGAGCTTGTCAGGAGCATTAATTTTATCTTTTTGAATCATTGTCCATCCTCTTCTATATTCCACGATCCTTTCTATCACTATTAATTACTAATCTGATCACTAATCTGCCTAAATCACTACCACCACCACCTACTACTTCTGCTGTCCATGGCAGTAGTAGTCGACCTTATCTCCACCTTCACCGGATTCTCCATCACCTATTCATCTCCTAAGGATCCTAATCATCACTGTAATTCGAGTAAATACCACATATAGCTTAAACGCTCAAATCTAATTAAGCTCCTGAGCTCGCTGTCTATGGCAGCTTAGGAGTAGTCGAAATCCTTATATATATATATTTATGATCGCATTTATCTATTGATTTGTTTTATCCACTCAATTGAGTGGGAGATCAAGTCCTGAGCCTCAACAAACTCAAATTCTCTGAGAAATGAATTCACTGATAAATCTTAATTCTAATGAGAAAATGGAGAATTTAATGTGATCCTGAGGTTCCTTGTAACCTCAAGAATCTTTTTAAGTCATTAATGGAACGATTTCTCTTTCTACATCACAAATTCACTTTTTCTGGACTCACTGGAGCTCCGTCGAGCTCCAGTGAGTCAAAACTGATCTTCAGCCTATAGAAGTTGATGAGAAGCTCCAGAATGATTAATTGATGATCACTGATTAGTTTGAGGTTGTTTCTTTGAAGATTTTAATATCTGGAGTTGCAGTTAGGAGTTCATCTTCTCCAACTCCGACAGAGTTGGAAAAGTCTGTTGGAAAGGTTAAAGTCACATTTAATGAATCTGGAAGCTTCAGTGCAATGCACTGAATCATTCCTGCCCTCAAATCTTTGTAACAACCCCTTGATTGCTTTGATGAACAAACTCCATTTAGAGTTCAAGCGACGAGCCTGAAACCTTAGATTCCTTAGTCCAAACGTCTGTCTAAGGGTCTGAGCAAGTTCCTAAGGATGAAAGGATGCTATTTGAGGCTTTAATCTCTTGGAAAAGGCTTAGAACAAAAAGTCAAATTTTGAGGCCTTACAGTCAAACTCGAGCTTGATACCTGGATTCTGATCTTAATTTGATGATTTGATGAGTTTGAATTGATTCTGAATTTTATTTGAATGATTCTTAAGTGAATTGGATGAGCTCTGTGGAGTAATTTGATTGGAATTCAATAACTTCCAGATTGGGTTGTTTTTGAACCCAAAGTATTGGCAGTAGATTTAGGAAGAGTTTTGAATGTGATTTTTACTGAGATAAGTTTGTAACAACCTATAGAATCTATTTTAATCAATTACACATGACCTTAGCTATCTGTTAGGTCTTTCTTAAGCCTAATTGTCGTCCTTGAAGCTTTTAGAGAAGCTTCAACCTTATTTGCATTACCTAAAGACTCTTGAGAGCTTAAAACCCACATAAGCAGTTGCGGAATTAGTTGTAGAACCTATTTAGACCGTTACTAAGAGGGGGGAGTCCAGACTGTGGACTTTGTAACATGAATTCCATTTCCAGGCAGTATATACCTATAGGAAACCCATAACTCCACCCTTAAAATTGAAGTAGAAATCTTCCCCTTAACATTAAATTGAAAGCATAATCCTATAGAGCAACTCAATAGCTTTCTAACAAGCTTTTGTTCACTTGATTTAGAGCTCTGAGCTAGGAGTAATCTTCATCTGAAGTCAGCTCTAGAAGGGGGAACTTTAGTCCCACATCGAGAATTTTTGAGCGCCCGCCTTGGTATAAAACGAATTTGTTAACTACGCTATTCAGTCGTCAGCGCTCGATGCACGGTTACAGAATGAATGAGCATGCGTATGTGTATGTGTGCAGGCATGTGTGCCTGCGAGTGTGCACTGGTGTGGGCGTGCAGATGTGTGGCCCTGGGAGGGTGAGGCCTGGGAGGCGTTGAGCTGGTTCGGCTCGAGAAAATAAATCGAAAATAAATCAAAATTAAATCGAATCAGGGGAGGACCTTGTATGGTATGGTCCCACCCTGTAAAGGGTGCTGCGTATCCCTGAAAAGTCTGAGCCACAAACAATAAACCAATTTCTAGTTGACGAAGAAAAACCCGATTAAGCTAAAAGTGAAGGTAGCTAGGTAGTTCTGAAGGCTAAGGAAGAAGAAGAAAGAGCAAATGAAGAGACGGAAAGGAAGATAGGAGAATTCACAAGGAGAAGACTGAACAGGAACTGAAAGAAGGAAGGCAGAATAGAAAAGAAAAGAGGAAAAAGAAAAGAGCTCAAAAATATAAGAGAAAAATAAAAGAGAAAGAGAAGATAAAGAGAAATAAAAGAAAGAGAGAAAGAAAGAAATAAGAAGAAAAGAAAGAGAGAGAGAGGCTGAAGAGTAAAGGGCAAAGAAATCATTTTCCTTGCTATATTTTAAATTTCTTTTTGCTTTTAAATGTTGTAATAAGGCAGGTTGTAATTAGAAAAACTCTTTATTGCCTTACTTCTTTTGAATAAAATAGAAAATTAACATGTTTACTTGCTAATAAAGTAGATCATTTGAGTAATTATATTTTCATATGGAATTTTGCATATTTCTTAAATTTAAATCATTTTGCAAAATTCATGTTCTTAAAATTAACTTAATTATGCCTCCTATGAATTGTTTTGAATTAATTGGTGAATTTAAAATGATATATACCTCCCAGCGAATGACCTGGACTCAACCAGTTAAAAGTAATAAAATCTAAAATGTTAAGTTAACTTGACCCTATGCTACTCAACCAACACAAATTCGAGTTAACCTAAGTTACTTTCTTCTATACTTAATTAAGCAAAATTAACTTAATTAACTGTGTTAAGGAAGAACGCATTCATTTTAATGGCGCTGTTGCCGGGGGAGGCAATCTTTTGCTTCCTTCTATTGACCAAAACATTCCCTAATATAGCTTTGTCTAATCATCATTTTGGCACCATGGGAGGTAACTGTAATTATATTCGCCATTATTACTAATTTGTGTTTTGTTTTAATTAGTTTAGTTTTTGTTTTTATTTTCTATCTTCTTTTCAGGTTTACCTCTACAGGTAATATCAGGAATGAAGGCGGGTTTTCTTTGTTTAGTTTTTCCATTATAAATACCATTGTAAGTATTTCTTTTCTTAGTTTTAGTTTAGATTGAATTGTTGCATTTAGTTAGATAAAAATTAAAAAATACAAAAATACATCCTTTCTGACTAGCAGGAGCATGATATAGGCATACACTCTTAGGAGTGCATTTATCTGCTAGTATATCTCTTGCGATCTGACTCAAGAATTTCAACTATTTTTCTTGCATCAGCAGGAAAACACAAGATAAAAACCGCATAGATCCTTGTCCTGAAAATAATAACAAGACCACATATATTTTTGAAAAGGCTTAAAAAGCGGTCACTTTAATTCTTTCGATATATTTTTGAAAAGATTAAGTAAAAAAAAGGAAATTAAATATTGTGACTTAATTTGTTTACAGAATGCATGCGATTTTTTTTTTATCGCTATCCTCTGTTGCATGCTATCGTGCACATAGCGCGATCACTAGAGTCACACGAGTCTTAATTTCTATCTCTCCACTTTGCACCTCTTAGGACTTTGGTCGAAGATCAACAAGTCTATCTCACTACTAGAGCCTCGGGGAGCTAGTAGTGAGGGGTCTCGATCCTCGACCTTAGACCTTTCAGCTTTAAGGATACGCACTTGCATAGACACGGTATTAGGACGCATATTTTAATACTGATACTATATTTGTCTGCGTCCAAAGTATTTTTGCGTATTCTAGGAATCTCTTCTTTCCTTTGAAAGAAGAGCAAAACCCATACTTTTCGTGCTATTTTGTAGGTTTTCGTGCAGCTATTTTTGTGGTGTGAGTGTACCTTTGTACATTATTTTCCATTTTATGAACGGGAGGCGATCCTTGCATCCGCCTCTTGTAACTTCTTTGACAAGTGATCCTAGACTAGTTGCAGATAAGCAACCAATGATTTTCCCATCTGGTCCATCTACATCTATAGTACAAATGCAGCATCAAAATCCCAAGATCCCTTCTTTTGGTCAGGGGGAGATGCCACCTTTTGATGTTCATGAGATGCTCCTGAACCAAAATCTTAGGATGCGTGAATAAAATAGACAAATTAATCTATTAACAGCAGCCTTAAATAATTTACAGAATCTTCAAACCCGTCCTCCACCTCAACCTAAGGCGGGTTTTGATCTTCCTGATTTACCGATTCCTCGTCCAAGGCCTCTACTCAGAGACTACTACAATCCATCTAATGCACAAGTAGAGCCTAACGTTAGGATTCCTATTGGGGAAAATGATCCAGAATTAAAGCCAAACATTATAGGTCTAATCCCTCATTTTCATGGATTTGTATCCGAGGATCCATTTCAACAGATTGAAGATCTTAAGAATCTATCTCAAACTCTTGGACCTCGAAATCAGAATAGGGAAATCCTACTATTGAAGATGTTTTCTTTTAGCCTTAAAGACAAAGCAGCTTATTGGTACAGAACTATAGCAAGACCAATCTCAACTTGGGCTGATCTCAAATCCGCATTTCTGAAGAAATTCTTTCCTATTGGTTGAACAAATGCTTTAAGGTGAGCCATTACTACTTTCAATCAAAACCAAGGAGAACCAATTCATGAGGCATGGGAATGTTTTCATGAATTACAAAGGAAATGCCCACATCATGACATCCCTCGTTGGCAACTAATGCATATCTTTTACTATGGTTTACAAGAGGGCATTCACAATCTAGTCGATGCCTCTTGTGGAGGGAACTTTCTGAATCGCGACGGAGAACCTGCCTCAGGATTATTTGAAGGGATGGCGGGAAACTCGATCAATAACGCATCTATGTCGCAATTTACGCATGGCACAAACATGAGTCATCAGAATCTACATAAGGGCATTCACATGATCGGTAATCCGTCCAGTTCAAAGGACTTGGAAATAATTGTAGAGAAACTGGACAAAGTCGACAACGTAGCAAAGCATCTCGACAAGGTCTGAAATACGATGAAAACTCTTACACCTCTACTTGCTATGCAAAATCCCGTGCATTCACCTATTTCGTAAATTCCCATGGGGAGGGAATTTGTGAATAATCTGGATTCTAGAGATCCATCTTCCTTGGGTTTTCTATATGCTCCTGCACCAACCCAAGGAGGGACCTTTGTCCCACAATCTTACCCACCCTTTTCCCAACTCTTTCCTGTTGCAGAAAACATGCCATATCCTTTAGGTTTACACGTCATCCAGGAAAATATTCCATGATCAAATCCTTATTCTTATACCTATAAACCTGGATGGAGAAGCCACCCAAATTTTTCTTGGGCTGATCAAAATCAAAATCAAAGACCACATTATCCAAATCAGACCCATTTAAACCCACCTCCATTGCCTCCTCAACAACCAAATGTGAGGCCTAATCCTATGGGTATGCAGAATTACTCTAGGCCTATTAGAGATATACAGCTAGACCAAATTTTGAGAGCTATGACTAAGAGCCAACAACAAAATGCTGAGGCTCTTGCTGAAGTCAAACGACAATGTAAGGTAGAGTTGGCTGATTTACGAAATCAGATCACGCTTTTGGCTGAACCTCGTCAACTAGGTACTCTTCCATCTCAGCCAATTCCGAATCCTAGGAATTTCCAAAGCCCTAGGCAAAATCAAGGCCAAGTCCATTTCCTTAATCAGGCCTTTGATTCTAATCACAACCCATCCTCTATACTTCCTGAAAATAATCCACCAAACTTGAACCAGTAGCCTTTATTGTATCAAAATGACCCACCTATTATTGAGAATCGTAATTGACTCTGCTAATCTTCTAAACTTGGTTGGAATCACTTCTTCAATTGCCTCAATCTTTAATAATCTACATCTTAACTTAAATCAGAACTAATCTTTATGAGATTCACTCTTATCTTTCCAAGACATATACTAATCTGATTTTGGCTCTGCAAGATCTATTCTAGGTAATTTCAGGATGAGTTTTGACTAGGCGGTTTCTTATCTGTTCTTCTATTTTTGAATCAATTCTTCCATAACTCCTTTGTTTTTGCCATATACCTATTCTTTTTAGGAGTTCTTTACTAAGGTTTATGCCTAGCTGAAGGCGTAAAACTTAGCAATTTTGTGCATAACTATTTCCTACTTTCTACTTTTTCTTTCTTCTACACTTTCTTTGATTTTTCACTTCATATTACACTAATTACCTTCATTTAGTCCGACTGACAACTCTAACCTTTGGTCAGACTTGAAATCGTCCGCACAGATATCTATGATCTCCTCTATCCGACTCCTTCCATCACCCTACACTAAATGAAGTGTAATATCTTTTCACCCTTCTTACAATGAGGACATTGTAAATTCTTGGCTTGAGGGGGTGTGAAGTGAAATTTTCACTTCAAATGTATGTGTAAATAAAAGGTATAAAAAAATCTCATAAAAATTAAATATCCACGAAATTTAAAAAATAGAAATTTTAAAAAATTATATAAAAATCTCAAAATAAAAAATTTCGTAAAAATTTTAAAAATTTCATAAAAATTGGAAATTTCTATAAACATAAAAATAAAAATATATAAATACAAAAATTTGAAAAATGAAAATTTATAAAAATAATAAGAGGCGTATTTTCATCTATAATGAAGAAGAAAAGAAGAAATATATATATATTTAGAGCTTAATTTTTCTTTTAGGTCAGAAACTAAAAAAATATATAAAATACAAATAGAGTATTTAAGAGCATTCAATTCTTATTTAGATTCTTACTTAAAACATTTCTTAAAAGCACATTTTTTTTTAAAAATTTTTAAACAAGATTTTATTTGAACTAGAATCTTTAAATCTTTTAAGCATTGTTTTTCTATTCTTACCCTGAATTAAGAAACTAAAGTGTATTAAGTTTTAAACTTAAGTTTTGGGATTAAATTGTAATTTTCAAATCAATTAGATTAAGTAATCCTTTTGCTTTTTGAAAATTTGATTTTATCATAAAGTTAAGTAAGAGGCTAGATATTTAGAGTTAATTAAATAGAGAGTTAGTAGAATTTTAGTTTACAAGTCTTACAGACCATAGACATATAACTAGACTTGGTAAATTTTGTCTTGATAGATCCTATAGGAGGAAACTAAGAATTTAAAGAACCTGAGAGTGAAGATCTTTGTTGTCCAAGCTCTAGTTTGAGAGCTAAGTAACCTAAACATCTAAATTCACACACATAGAATTGTCTTGTTGGCATCTGAGACTGCGAAAACACAGAGGTTAAGAGATCGACTCTGAATCATCTTTAGTCCAAGGATTTCCGTGGGGAGGTTCTTGAAAGGGTGAAGGATGTGCCACTCACCTAGAAAAAGGATTTGGAGAATAAAGTTGGTAAGAAGGATGAGAAGGGGGGAAACAAGAAATAAAAAGAAGAAAAAATAAAATAAAACACCCTACAGTTAAGTGCCTCGTTACAAATTGGTGCTTATGCAGTTTTTCCATAATAAAATAAACCATATTAGTACAAATGGATGCTACCCTTCCCTCCATTAATAAAAGAACACCTCGCTACATATGGGTGTTCTAACTTATAGAAAAAGTTAAAAAAAATTTGGAGATAAAAATTAGGAATAAGAGACCCAGTGGTCCACCAGGGAGATATACCCAAAATGTGTTGACCACGGGATAGAAAACTGGTGAGGTGAAAGAAACCAAACTTGAGTAAGGCCAAGCTAAAGGCTTGAATTAGAATAATTGGGATTGGAAATTGATGTATTAAGACCAGGATTTTTGCAACTTTAGATGCCTTTAGGACAACTCTCTTCACAAAGCATAGATGTTTTAAAATCATAGCTACTAAACCTTGGTATTGGGAAATGAAGCCTAAGAAATTGGGTTTTGAGGATTTGCAGTTGAGACCTAAAGGAGAAGAATTGACAAAATCCTAGGTCTAGTTGTTCTCAGTGCTATAGGCTAGTAGATTAGAGTTTTACTACTCTAAGTTTGATTAATAATGAGTATTGATGAGAACCTCATCATGAGCCCTAACTAGCTTTTTTTCACCTAATAAAGTGAACAAAAGCTCCTACATAACTAAAAGGAAGGCCTAACTCAAGAAATTACTGATCTAAAAAGAATAGATGAAATAAAAGGCAAAACTGTAATTTTACCATTACTGTACATCAACAAGATTTCTCAGGGTCTAGACATAGGTCAATTGGACTTAATAGGAGAAAAAGTCGGATGGTTCAGTGAGAAAAGGGTTATTGTGAAATTTAAGAATTAAATGACATTCTATAACCCTAAAATAAACCCACTTAAATTCACAAGGTTTCAGGTAGGATAAAAATCAACTAAACCCTCTAAAATTCATGAAAAAATATCCCCTATGGCTTAGAACCTTCAATTAGGCCTTTGGAACCTGTTTTGACCTAGATTGGGGTTTAAGCCCAATATTTGACCTAATTTGGGTTTTTACGCAAAATGTCCAAACAAACGTGGTCAAACCTAAAATCCAACTTCAACATTGGATTCCTTAGGTTTAAATTAGGTTTTTAGCAAAATTTGGACCTAAGGGAAGGCCATTTTGACCTACTTTGCAAAATAGTCCACTGAATTACATTCTGGCCCCTAGCTTTTGGAAACCCTTGTAGAAGCCCCTGCAACTTTTAGTCACTTTATACATTTATGTCCCTTTGCCATTGCTGCAGGGACCCATACCTTCGGCAAGATTTCGAGGAGGTTTTCCTCCTCGCTTCCCCAAGGAGCTGCTCCCAGATTTGAAAGGGGAGCCCTCTGCGAAATCCCCTATCGCCTGAGCAGCTCCCCATGCCCTCAATCGCCCCATGCCTCTCGTGCTAACGCTCGGGAGGTATGGGTATCACCTCTGGCCATGCCTCCAGTGAAGACTTTTGGCTGCCTCCTTGCGCTTGACCCTCTGCCCGTAACTATATAAGAAGACTTAGGTCCAGCCGCTTCTTCAAAGCTTGTCCTGGCCTGAGATACCCCCAAAATTCATCCTCCCTCACTTCTGGCCAACAGCTCGCAAGCTCCGGCGACATCTCCTCCCTCCTCTTTTCACTCTGCCCGTACCAGTGGCAGAGTCATCTCCGCCGTGCTCCTCCGCGCCGTACCGTACCCGCGCGTTCCCCTCCGACCCCTTCCTCGATGCCGTCATCCTCATCTCAGGGTTTTCGTCTTCGACGACGATAGGAATGAGCCATCCGCCTCCTGCCCCCTTCATACAGTTAGCTAGGTAAAAACTCTTCCCCTTTCTCCCCTCTTCATTTTCCTCTTATCAATTTCTACTATCATGCACCGACCACCACTGACCACCATCACCTTCTCCACCTCCTGCAGATCACCGGCGAGGCGAAACCGTCGCTCCAGTCTTCCGCACACCTCGCCACCTACCTCAGAACCTCCACCATCACTCACTAATCACCATCCACCCTTTCATCGACTGCCAACACCTCCCTAAACGCCCACCAAACACAGCCACAGAGTGACCTAGGCACACATGCCTAGGCCGCTCCATGGCCAGCCAACCCTTGCCTCACCTTCGTCGTGATACGGCGAAGGTTTTCCTATGGTCTGACAGGGCCATAAGGCCGTATTTGTGTGGACAGGTCTGACCCCCCATTCTGCCATTGACTTTGAAGCAAGGAGCTTGCAGTAATGCTCCAGGTTGCGTCCACCCAAGTGCTATGCTCCAAGTGACGTGCGTTGATTGCACGAATGCCTCCAGCCAAATAGCAAGCGTCGCGAGGCACCCAGCTTAACCAATTGCACAGACCTTCCTCCTGTGGGTGCCAGCAGAAGCGGGTGGGACTTTAGTCGTACCTCGGTTGTTTTGGAGTAAGGTGAGCGATTTTTATTATTTTTGTGTTTTCTTACCTTTGCCTCAAGTAACACGGGGTGAGGTCCCTTGCGCACTCCACCTGCCTCATTCGCAGTCTCCCCTACGCTGACCTGGCTGACCCGATTACCTTGCACTCCTCGCGCAACACCCACGTCGGTGGGCTTGGACCTGGGTACGCGTAACCTGACCCGTTTACCCGGCTGGCTTTGAGAGAGAGTAGAGAGAAATAGAGAGAGAGTGACGTAGGGGAGGGTAGGGGTAGGTTTTGCTGTGGTGTTGTGCAAGGAAGGAGGAGGAGGAAGCAGCTGCAGGAAAGAAGAAGAAGAAGCCAAGGAAGGAGTTGAAGACTGAAGCCGCGGAAGGAGGAGGAGGCAACTACGGAAGAACTTAAAGGCAAGAGTAGCAAAGGAGGAGAAGGAAGATGGCACTATAGATAGGAAGAAGAAGGAAGGGGAAAGAGCTATTGAAGAAAGAAGAAAGAAGGTGAAGATGAAGCACTGTAGCAGCAGTGCAACAAAGAGGAAAAGAAGAAGAAGAAAGACTGTAGAGACCGAGGAAGAAGAAGGAGGCGCAGAAGAGAAAAGAAGAACAGAAGAAGGAGCTGCAGCCAAAGCTCAAGGTAGAAGGAAGAAGCAGAAGAAAGAAAGAGAAAGTACTGTAGCATTCGCCATTTAAGATGTCTGATTCACATAATCAAACATCTAAGAAAAGAAAGAGAGAAGAGAAAGAAGGAAGAAAATAGAAGAAAGACATTTATTTTTGCATTTTCTCTCTCTAGTTTTTATATACATTGGATTGCATTCATATCATCTTTTGAGTAATTTGAAATTGTGATTTAGTTTCTAAAATACCAATTTGCTCCTTGAGTTCAACCTCGAAAAATTGTCTTTCGAGTAATAAAAATTAATAATTGTTTATACGACGATTTCAAACTATACTACAACGAATGTCTTTTTAAAACACGATCTCGTCGCGTAAAGTAATTATTTTTGGTGCTGTTGCTGGGGAGCAACGGGCACTTTAGAAGCTTTAGTCACAACTTCTGATCCAACAGTGACTTAATTTCTCTCTTTTGTGACTGTTTCAGGGAAAGCCAAGGAAAGAAAAGCAGCCACACAACAACCACACCAAGGAACAGGTAAACTCTTATTAGCTCTCTCTCTTAATCCCCTCAAAATCTAAAAAGGAAAATAAAGAAAAAATCAATCTACGGATACCTATTTCTATATTTAGTAATTCACAAAAGTTGCCTGATTTTTACTTTCAACACATTTTAATTGCACATCGACTTAAGGTAACTAAGACTAAAACCTTCTTGATTGAGCCCTAGATACCCATTTTTGAGGCAGCTAAATTAGACCAAATAGGGCCAACTTAAGGATTACAAGCTAGGGTTTTAGAGACACAACTACTTCTAAGCAAAGAATCAAAAATTTCAAAAAGAGGAGTGCCTAAGCCTTGTTTGAAAAGACCTATCCAAGAGAAACCCTAAGCAAATCAGGCTCTTAATCTACTTGAACCCTAAAAGCAAGGACATAAAAGCTCTCAAAGGAACAAAGAGGTGAAGTTGATCCTTTGGGTCAACCAACCTTAAAATTAGGTCACTTTGCACTCAAAAGACCTAAAGTTCAAGTGGAACCCTAAGCACCTTCATCTTAACTAAAAGAGGTAGACTTAAGAGGTCAAGGTCCCCATTCTGGTCTACCTGGAATCTCAGTGACAAGAGAGGTCGGGTGCGAGATCACTATAATCCCGCTGTAGTGGCAATCGAGCCTCGAGTCCGAATCCTGGCTGGAGGTCTTGATTCCGAACTCAGGCCCAATATGATTCATGCCATACCAAAATTCTATGGGCTTAACTCCAAGGATCCATTCCAACACATTAAATAGCTCAAGCATCTTGTCCAGACCTTCGGGTCAGATGCACAAAACTAGGATATTCTACACATGAAGTTGTTCTCTTTCTCCGTCATGGACAAGGCTGCTCATTGGTATCAAACTCAGACTCATCCGATCCACACATGGGATGAACTTCAGTCCGAGTTTTTGAAGTTCTTTCCCGTAGGTCGGAAAAATGCCTTGCACCATCAGATCACTCATTTCACCCAATAGATGGGAGAACCTCTTCATGAGGCATGGGATCGATTCTTAGATCTCATGCGAAAGTGCCCCCATCATGGAGTTCTTAAATGGGAACAAGTCTAGTCCTTTTACCATGGACTCCATGAGGACATTTGATTATTCGTCAATGCAACCTGCGGAGGAAACATCATGGGTCAACATGAGGACACAGTGTGAGAGATTCTCGAGAATATGTGTGAGTACTCCATCAATAATGACTCAATGGGCTTATTTGACCGGACGAATACCCGCGCATCAATGAATCTTAGGGGGACACATAAGATGCAGGGCCTGTCCACATCTGTCGACTTGGAGCTGATGGCCAGTCAGTTGGACAAGGTCTCTATCATAGAGAAGAAGGTGGACGAGCTGACTCGGCATTTGCAGCAAGCCACCTCTACGCAGAACTCTTTCACACAGCCACCTCTCGCAAGGGAAACTATGCAAAACATCTTTCACTGATCTTCTCAGGGGATGGACCTGTATCCACCCCCGTCTCACTCTAGGACTGGAGGGATCTCCGATCCGCTCTAGTCTAGCCAAGGGAACTCTAAAGCCCCATACTCTGACTTTCCTCAGGCTCCTCAGACCTGCAAGGACCTCAACGCCATCCAGAATGACCCATTTTCCAACACCTACAACCCTAGACGGCAAAATCATCCCAACTTCCAGTGGATGGGAAATTCTTAGAATCAAAGACCACTTTATCAACCTCGTCCACAAGCCCCTCGTCCATATCAACTGCCTCAGCCTCGGCCCAACCCCACCTATCAATTTAGGCCAAACCAATATCAAATGTCTCTTATCCTTCGAACACTGGCAGACATTCAGAGAACGAATGCAGCAATACAAAAAGAACACAAGGACGAGATCACAGAGGTCCACAACCAACTCGCTCAGATGGTGAATTCCTGCCAACTGGGCACACTTCCTTCGCAACCTCTGCCGAACCAACGTGCCGACCAAAGGCACGTTATGAACCCAATTCCAAGCCACACACGTATGATTTATCAGGCCCCTTCTATTCCATCACTTGACGGGATGGAAGCTTCAACATCTTTTGTGGGATTTCAATAGTAGCCACCCATTTTACCAACCCCAAACCAGAACCAGACAGGATTAAACTCCGTAACAACCCGTAGTGGTAAAGCAACCCAAGACCCACCTTATCCAAACCACTCCAAGCCTAGTAGTGAACCAAGCCCCAGGATAGTTATCCAGGATGTCCCTATCCCAGATCAAGAACCTGGACCTAGACTAGAGGAACTAACCAAGGTTCCATTTCCCGAGGCCTTGACCAAGGGAAAAAGGATAACTAAACCCGTGGCTCCTGAGGAGGATCTGATCAAGCTCTTTGAACAGGTCCAGATAAACATCCCCTTGATGGATGCAATTTGTCACGTACCGACTTATGCATGATTTCTGAAAGACGTGTGTACACCCAAGCGTAAGCCGCAAACCAAAAGTGGGAGTCTGATCAGACTGTTAGAGCAAGCCAGCTCTGTAATCTTGAGTAAACTCCTACCCAAGGCAAAAGACCCAGGCACTACCCTGATTTCATGTAAAATTGGTGAAACCCAATTTGATATAGCATTGCTAGACCTAGGTCCATCCATAAACCTAATACCTACATCCCTCCTTAACCATCTTGAAGAGTCCGAGCTTAAACCGACAGAGGTGATACTGTAGTTAGCCAATCGATCCATCAAGTCACCTAAAGGAATACTCGAGGATGTCATTGTTAGGGTACGGGATTTTTATTTCCCAGTGGATTTCATAGTTCTAGATATGGATGCACCTGAGAACCCAAGGGATACACTGACTATACTAGGGAGACCTTTTCTAGCCACTGCTGGGGCCAACATAAGCTGTGAGTAGGGCCAAATAGAATTGAAATTTGAGAACCAAACTCTAAATATTGACATCTTTAAGGCCCAACAAGGGATTAATTGCGGTGTTATAGAACAAATATGTGATATCAAAGCCGTGGTTGATGAACCGCATATCGAGGACAACCTGATTATCCCCGATCAACCACAAGAAGATCAAAACCCGCAATTAGAGGAGTCTAAACCTGATCTAGATACACCCATAACTCCAACCCTTATTCGTCACATATACCCTGAACCACCTGCTGCAGCTGATAATCCCGTCTTGGAACTCAGGCTCCTTCTCGATCATCTGAAATACCTCTTTTTGGGTTCCAATCAGATGTTTCCTGTGATTATAAACTCCAGACTCACACTTGATCAGGAATCTCGTCTGATTACTGTTCTCTAGCAACATCGTAGAGCCATTGGATGGATTCTAGATGATTTGACTGGTATAAGCCCCTCTTATTGCACACACCACATCTATTCCGAAGAGGGCGCACGACCTTCACGTGAGATGCAGATATGTTTGAACCCTAATCTGCAGGAGGTCATGAAAAAAGAGATCATTAAGTGGTTAGATGCAAGGATCATCTACCCGATCTTTGACAGTCGATGGGTGAGTCCAATCTAGGTTGTGTCTAAGAAGGTAGGCTCACCACCATCACGACTGAAACCAGAGAGATCATACTGACCCGTATAGCCAACTCCTGGAGAGTCTACATAGATTACAGATGACTCAATTCCTCCACGAAGAAGGATCATTTCCCACTACCATTTATTGATCAGATCCTAGAAAGACTAGCGGGAAATAGATTCTTCTGCTTTCTTGACGGGTACTACAGTTATAACCAAGTGGCAATCCATCCAGAGGACCAAGAGAAGACCACGTTCGCCTGCCCCTTTGGGACGTACGCATTTCGAAGGATGCCTTTCGGTCTCTGTAATGCACTCGTGACTTTCAGTGGTGTATGCTTGCCATATTCTCTGAAATGGTAGGTGATTATCTGGAAGTCTTCATGGATGACTTTTTAGTATTTGGGGCATCATTTGGTGATTTCCTCTAGCACTTGGTTCAAATACTCAGGCGATGTATTGATGTGAATTTGCTTCTTTCCTGGGAAAAGAGCCACTTCATGGTGCCTTCTGGGACATCTAATTTCGAAGAGAGGCATCCAAGTTGATCGAGCCAAGGTTAACTTGATTTCTAAACTCCCTATGCCTAGCTCGATCAAGGACATTCAATCTTTTTTGGGCACATCGATTTTTACCATCTATTTTTCCCTAATTTTTCGAAAATCATGCGCCCCCTGACCACTCTTCTATCCAAGGATGTACCTTTCGAAATCTCCAAGGAATGCACTCAAGCATTTGAGATCCTTCATGACCGAGTTACCCAAGCCCCAATCCTATAGTCCCCTGATTGGTCTCAACCCTTTGAGATCATGTGCGATGCATCTGACTTTGCTGTAGGAGCGATTTTGGGGTAGAAAATTGACGGGAAACCCATGGTCATTTACTACGCTAGCAAAACACTTGACGAGGCTCAGCGTAACTATACTATTGCTGAGAAAGAGCTGCTAGCCATAATATTTTCCCTAGAAAAATTCAGATCTTACCTCCTGGGTTCCCATGTTATCATCTACTCAGATCACACAACTATGAGGCATCTCCTTGCAAAGAAGGATGCAAAACCTTGATTAATCTGATGGATCTTGCTGTTGCAAGAATTTGACCTCGAGATTCGTGACAAAGCGGGAAGACAGAACGTGGTAACTAATCACTTGTCTCGCCTTCCTTCTGAGATCATTGACCCTTCTAGACCCATCACGGAACATTTTCCTGATGAGCACCTCCTAACTATCGATATAGGGCTTCCATGGTTTGCTGACATAGTAAACTACTTAGCATCACATCAGATCCAGTCTGATTGGCCGAAGGCCAAGAAGGACAAATTGTGTTCCGATGCCAAGTATTACATTTGGGAAGACCCGTATTTATTCTGTATTGGTGTTGATCAAATTATCCGACTGTGTGTCATGGAAGCAGAAATCAAAGACATACTCTCTTTCTGCCATGACCAGGCATGCGATGGCCATTTCTCTGGACACAAAACCGCATCAAAACTCCTCCAGTGTGGCTTTTACTGGCCCACAGTTTTCAAAGATGCATACAATCACTATAAGGCATGTAACCGTTACCAGACCTTGGGCAACATGAGCCATTGAGACATGATGCCTTTACAACCGATTCTGGTATGTGAGATTTTCGACATTTGGGGGATTGATTTTATGGGACCCTTCCCTATCTCGGATGGCTTTGAATACATTTTACTTGCTGTTGACTATGTGTCCAAATGGATCGAAGCCATTCCAACCCGAACCAATGATCACAAAGTCGTTATCAAGTTCATTCACCAAAACATCTTCTCATCGTTCGGGATTCCACGTGCGATCATTTCTGATGGAGGGACTCATTTCACAAATGCTCAGTTCAAGTCACTGATGACCAACTACGGGGTGTCACACCGAATCTCTACTCCTTACCACCCCAAACTAATGGTCTAGTTGAGCTATCAAACCGAGAGATCAAGAAAATCCTCCATGTTACTATTCGACCTGATAGGAAGGATTGGTCGTCTTAGCTTCCGGAAGCTTTGTGGGCTTATAGGACCACCCACAAGACCCAATTAGGCATGTCTCCTTTCAGACTGGTGTATGGGAAGGCGTCACCTCCCCGTCGAATTGGAGCATAAAGCCTATTAGGCAGTACGGAACTGCAACTTAGATCTTTCTAAGGCTGGAACCCACAGAAAGCTTCAGATAAGCGAGATTGATGAATTATGCCTCGATGTATATGAAAACTCACGAATCTACAAAGAGCAGGTTAAAGCCTTTCACGATAAACACATATCTAGAAAGATCTTTCACCCTGGTCCAAAGGTCCTACTCTTTGATGCCCGACTCAAACTGTTCCCAGGAAAGTTGTGATCTAAGTGGATCAGACCTTATTTAGTCCGACGAATCTTTGGAGATGGAGCCATTGAGATTAGTCCACCTAGCCATGATTTTGAACCCTTTGTCGTGAACGGTCAAAGACTCAAACCGTTCATTTACATGACCAATACAGATTTGGCTGAGTTATCCTTTATCCTCTATTCTCCTTGAGCTCATTGCGCCTAGCCGATGGCGTAAAACTTAGTGCTTAACGGGAGGCAACCTGTCATTCTTTGAAAAACCTGAAACCTTTCCTGACATTTCTATGCTGAATTCATATTGCACTTTAGGGTTTACCCATTAGGATAGCTGACTCCACCTTAAGTACCTGTACCCGAGTCTAGAAATCATCCGCAATAGTCACCTCAACCCGTTCACTCACCCAACACCTGTCCTAATGAATGAACTAAGTGGAACTCAAACCCACCTAGTTTACAATGGGGACATTATAAATCTTAGGCATGGGGGGGTATGAAAGTGCAAAATGTATGAAAACTCATATCAAGAAAAGATTTCAACAATCACATATCTAAAAAAAAAAATTGAGAAGAGGGAGGGAAATTTTTGCGGGCTATACAAAATAGGAGAGAAAAAAAAAGAGCAAAATGGCAAAAAATGAGCACAAAATGAAAAAGAAAGAAATAGTCATTAGTAAGAGATTAAGGGATTAACCGAAGTTCTAGATGACATCAAGAAAAGTAAAGAAAAGTGTTAAAGAGACACAAAAAGAGATTAGTAGGAATGATAACCTTAGGCCCTTTTGGCTAGACTCTTAGTACCTGCTAAGATCTGGATAATCCTCAAGAGGTTGAGGAAAATACGAAGCTTAAGTGTTAGGTCTAAGGCTTGGGAAGTATTCGGCCTCGTTAACTGACCTTTAGTTTGCGGGACTTCGTCACCTAAGCACCCCAATCCACACACAGTCTGGTTCAGTGCGCATAACAATCAAAATAATGCAAAAAGCATTTTAATGTTCTAAAAATGTTGCCTAGATTAGGAGCGGCCAATCAACACAAGTTGATTTGGATGAGTTCCTGATGTGGAGAGGTGGGAAATTCCCCTCGAAGATGCGTAACAACATATCGTCTCCTCGGTGCTTGCCTCTTAGGATATTTACATATCCTACCATTGGCATGTAAGCACTCTACTGGTTCAGATACCATGGGTGGCATTATCACGAAATGTCAATCACCAGGGTCTGGATTCGGCCACGGAATACCATGGGTGGGATTATCTCGAAATCTTGAAAACCAGGGTTCTGGGGGTTACCATGGGTGGTGCTATCATGAAGCATCGATTGCTAGGAACCTTTGAGGATTCATGATGGGGATGAGGAATCTAACACAGACCATGTTGAAAAGCCAATCCAAAGTTAGAAATAAAAAGAAAGAGAGAGAAAACTCTCCAAACAAATAAATCCTCTATCTCTCTCTTACAAAAACGCATTGTAAACTGAACTAAGGCTAAATATGCCTCAAGCATGGGTTCTTTAACCACGGAGTCCAATAAACCTTAGGGTAGTTCCTGCAGGCCTTAAAAACCTTCGTGGAGGACTGAGGCTAATGCTAGATAGCTCCGGATCTTGGTTGATACTAGAGTACCTTTAGGCCCATTATCGACATTCTGACCTAATCACAAAAGAAAAAGCACTTAGCATAACTAATGAAAGAAATTCATGGTCCAGAACAGAAGTTAAAACCTTAAATTTTTGCTAAGGGACTAGCAAAAGCTAGGCATGGGGGTATGATGAGAACCTCATCATGAGCCCTAACTAGCTTATTTTAATCAAAAAATGTTAACAAAAGCTCCTGCATAACCTAAAGGAAGGACTAAGTCAAGAAATTACTGATCTAAAAATAATACATGAAATAAAGGGTAAAACTGTAATTTTACCATTGTAGTACATCAGCGGGATTTCTCAAGGTCTATACATAGGTCAATTGGACATAATAAGAGAAAAGTGGGATGGTTTAGTCAGAAAAGGGTTATTGTGAAATTTAAGAATTAAATGACATTATGTAACACTAAAACAAACCCACTTAAATTCATAAGGTTTCAGGTAGGATAAAAATCATCTAAACCCTCTAAAATTCATGGAAAAGTATCCCCTAGGGTTTAGAACCTTCAATTTGGCCTTTGGAACCAGATTTGACCTAGATTGGGGTCCAAGCCCAATGTTTGACCTAATTTAGGGTTTTAGGCAAAATGTCCAACCAAATGTGGTCAAACCTAAAATCCAACTTCACCACTGGATTCCTTAGGTCCAAATTAGGTTTGTACCAAAATTTAGACTTAAGGGAAGGCCATTTTGACCTACTTTGCAAAATAGTCTACCTAATTACATTCTAGCCCCTAACTTTTGGAAACCTTTGCAGAAACCCCTTTAACTTTTTGTCACTTTTTACAATCAGGTCCGTCTACCATTGCAGTAGGAACCCATACCTCTAGCGAGGTTTTGTGGAGGTTTTCCTCCTCGCTTCCCCAGGGAGCTGCTACCAGATTTGAAAGGGGAGCCCTCTACGAAACCCCCTACCACTTAAGTAGCTCCCCATGCCCTGAATCGTCCCATACCTCTCATGCGAACGCTCGAGAGGTATGGGTATCACCTCCGGCCATGCCTCCAGTGAAGACTTTTGGCTACCTCCTTGGCCTGACCCTCTGGCCATGCCTATATATGAAGACTCAGGTCTGGCCGCTTCTTCGAAGCTTGTCCTGGCCTGAGATACCCCCAAAATTCATCCTCTCTCACCTCTGGCCAACAGCCTGCAAGCTTTGGCGACATCTCCTCCCTCCTCTCGTCACTCTACCACCATACAAGTGGCAGAGTCATCTCCACTGTGCTCCTCTGCGCTGCGTCGTACCCACGCATGCCCCTCCGACCCCATCCTCGTCGCCGTCATCCTCACCTCAGGGTTTTCGTCTCCGGCGATGGTAGGAATGAGCCGTCCGTCTCCTGCCCCCTTCTTCCACTTATCTAGGTAAAAACTCTTCCTCTTTCTCCCCTCTTCATTTTCCCCTTATCAATTTCTACTATCATGCATCGACCACCATAGACCACCATCACCTTCTTCACCTTCGGCAGATCACCGGCAAGGCGAAACCGTCACTCCACTCCGCACACCTCGCCACCTACCTCAGAACCTCAGCCATCATGCACTGATCACCATCCACCCCTTCATCGACCGCCAACACCTCCCTAAACGCCCACCAAGCACACCCATAAACACGGCCACAGAGCGACCTAGGCACACAAGCCTAGGCTACCCTGCGACCAGCCAACCCCCGCCTCACCTTCGCCGTGATACAACGAAGGTGTTCCTATGGTCTGACAGGGCTGTAAGGTCATATTTGTGTGGACAAGTCTGACCCCCCATTCCGCCATTGATGCTGAAGCAAGGAGCCTGCAGCAGCGTTCTAGGTTTCAGCCACCCAAGTGCTGTGCTCCAGGCGATGCGCGTTGAGTGCACGAATGCCTCCAGCCAGATAGTAGGTGTCGCGAGGGACCCAGCTGTGCCAATTGCGCAGACCTTCCTCCTACGGGCACCAGCAGAAGCGAGTGGGACTTTAGTCCCACCTCGGTTGTTTTGGAGTGAGGTGAGTGGTTTTTATTATTTTTGTGTTTTCTTCTCTTTGCCTCAAATAACACGGGGTAAGGTCCCTTGCCCACTCCACCCGCCTCGTCCACGGTCACCCCTACACGAACCTGGCTAACTCGATTACCCTACACTCCTCGCGCACCACCCACGCCGGTGTGCTTGGACCCGGGCACACGTAGCCCGACCTGTTTACTCGGCTGGCTCTGAGAGAGTGAAGAGAGAAATAAAGAGAGTGACGTAAGGGAGGGTAGGGGTAGGTTTTGCTGCATGGTGTTTTGCAGGGAAGAAGGAGGAGGAGGAAGCAGGTGCGGAAAAGAAGAAGAAGCCAAGGAAGGAGCTGAAGAATGAAGCCACGGAATAAGGAGGAAGAGGAGGCAGTTGCGGAAGAACTTGAAGGCAGGAGCAGCAAAGGAGGAGAAGGAAGATGGCACTGTAGCTAGAAAGAAGAAGGAAGAGGAAGGAGCAGCTAAAGATAGAAGAAAGAAGGTGAAGACGAAGCACTGTAGCAGAGGTGCAACAGAGAGGAAAAGAAGAAGAAGAAAGACTGTAGAGGCCAAAGAAGAAGAAGGAGGCACAGCAGAGGAAAGAAGAACAGAAGAAGGAGCCGCAACCAAAGCTCAAGGCAGAAGGAAGAAGTAAAAGAAAGAAGGAGAAAGTACTATAGCATTCGCCATTTAAGAAGTTTGATTTAGAGAATAAAATGTCTAAGAAAAGAAAGAGAGAAGAGAAAGAAGAAGGAAGAAAAGAGAAGAAGAAAGACATTTATTTTTGCATTTTCTCTCTCTAGTTTTTATATACATTGGATTGCATTTATATCATCTTTTGAGTAATTTGAAATTGTGATTTAGTTTCTAAAATACCAATTTGCTTCCTAAGTTCGACCTCGGAAAATTTTAACTTTCGAGTAATAAAAATTGATAATTGCTTATACGACAATTTTAAACTATACTGCAACGAATGCCCTTTTAAAACACGATCTTGTCGCGTAAATCAATTAAGTATCTGGTAAATTTGCTTAAACTTATATTGATAAAAGTCAAATATCATAAACAGAGGATTAACTTAAGTCTATTGAGTTTTTGAGTTAAAATTTAATTCCCAATTCTTAGGTTTTGTTTTCTTAAAACACTTTGTATTCTAAGTTTGAGTTGAGAATAGTTACAAAGAATAAGAGATTTTTTAGAATTCTAATTTCTAATTAAATTCTTATTAACAACATTGTTTTTAAGTGTGTTTTGAAAATGTTTAGATTATAAGTCTAAGTAAGAAAATTTTCACAAATGCTCTGTATTTTAATTATTTATATTAAATCTAAAAAAAATTTTTATGACCTAAGCTTTCCTCTACATGGTTCTTATTTATATTAATTTAAACCCTAGTCCTTTAAATCATCATATTTTTTGTTAATTTTGCTAGGGACTAGCAAAACTTTGGCTTAGGGGTATGATGAGAAGCTCATCATGATCTTTAATTACCCCTAATTAACTAGTCTTCTTAGTTAATTAGCTAAGAATATGTGAATATATGGGTTAATTACAAAATAAGGGATATGTAGTAAAGGATCTTAAAATAAGTTTAAAATACTATTTTAACATCTAATTAAAATTATTAATAATCTAATTAATAATTAGACTCGAGATATTAACAATCATTCCTCTAATTAATAAGTTAACTAACTTAAGTATAATATATACATAAGTATGTAATAACTTAAGTGACATTACTTAATTAAATAAATTAACATAAAAAGGTCAAAAAAGTAAATTCAAGGTCTAAATATAATAATTACCTTATTTATAATCATATATAAAAAGTTGAAAAGGATTTAAATTAAAATAAACCTTGAAAACTTGAGTTTACATTTTGGTCCCCACATTTCATTTCAATCGTCTCCTTTTCTTTCATAAAGGTCCTTAGGATTCTCTGCGAATAGGTCCCTCACTTATTCTTCTTCTTCTTCTTCTCTTCAACTGGTTGAACGGCTGACAACCGAGGGTGCTACCACCACTAGATCACCGCCCATCCGACGTCACCTCTCCTTCTTCAAGCTCCTGGAGCTTGCGCTCACCATCCCATCTTCATCCATCGGTCTAGATGACACTTTTATCTGAATTTAGGGTAGGAGATAACTTCACCATCATCGGATAAGATGTCGGTGGTTATCCTCCTCCTATCCTCAATCGCGTCCAGATTCCACTACCTTCGTCGCCGTCGACTATAAATACCCCTTGACCCCCTTGATTTTTCTCAAGTTAGCTCCCTTCCCTCTCCTTCACTGCAGCCAACCCGATAGGCTATTCCCTCTACAACTCCAGTAACTTTCCACCTCATAATATGACTTCCTCCATCCACCTTAGTTAGCTCTGGAACTTTGCCGAGGTCAGCCACGTCTTTTGACACAGGTGCTGCCCAAGGAGTACCTCTACTTCACCTCACAATCGCCGCCGGAGATCTTCCAACTACCCTTTGATTTCACTCCTCTATCATGAGCCGTCGACAAAGTTCCTCTGACCCCTTCATCCAGGTAACAGTAGACTAGGAGTAGGAGTAGGAGTAGGAGTAGGATAGTTTAGTTAGTTAGTTTGATTGGTTAGATAGCCGTAATGTTAGATATAGATTTCGCCTTCCTCGACTCCAGTGATCTCCTTGAGCTTGTCAGGAGCATTAATTTTGTCTTTTTGAATCATTGTCCATCTTCTTCTATATTCCACGATCATTTCTATCACTATTAATTACTAATTTGATCACTAATCCGCCTAAATCACTTCCACGTCCACCGACTACTTCTGCTATCCATGGCAGCAGTGGTCGACCTTATCTCCACCTTCACTAGATCCTCCATCACCTATTCATCTCCTAAGGATCCTAATCATCGCTGTAATTCGAGTAAATACCACGTATAACTTAAATGCCCAAATCTAATTAAGCTCCTGAGCTTGCTGTCTATGGCGGCTCAGGAGTGGTCGAAATCAATATAAATATATATATTTATGATCGCATTTATCTGTTGATTTGTTTTGTCCACTCAATTGAGTGGGAGATCAAGTCCTGAGCCTCAACAAACTCAAATTCTCTGAGAAATGAATTCACTGATAAATCTTAGTTCTAATGAGCAAATGGAGAATTTAATGCTATTCTAAGGTTCCTTCTAACCTCAGGAATCTTTCCAAGTCATCAATGGCACGATTTCTCTTTCTATATCACAAATTCACTTTTTCTTGACTCACCGGAGCTCCAGCGAGCTCTGGTGAGTCAAAACTGATCTTCAGCCTATAGACGTTGATGAGAAGCTCCAGAATGATTAATTGATGGTCACTGATTAGTTTGAGGTTGTTTATTTGAAGATTTTTATATCTGGAGTTGTAGTTAGGAGTTCATCTTCTCCAACTCCGACAGAGTTGGAGAAGTCTGTTGGAAAGCTTAATGTCACATTTAATGAATCTAGAATCTTTAGTGTAATGCACTAAGTCATTCCTACCCTCAAATCTTCGTAATAACCCCCTTATTGCTCTGATGAACAAACTCCATTTAGAGTTCAGGCGATGAGCCTGAGACCCTAGATTCCTAAGTCCAAACATCTGTCTAAGTGTCTGAGCAAGTTCCTGAGGATGAAAGGATGCTATTTGAGGCTTTAATCTCTTGAGAAAAGGCTTAGAATAGAAAGTCAAATTTTGAGGCTTTACAATCAAACCCATTCTTGATACCTAGATTCTGAGCTCAATTTCATGATTTGATGAGTTTGTACTGATTTTGAGATTTATTTGAATGATTCTTAAGTGAATTGGATGAGCTCTGTGGAGTAATTTGATTGGAATTCAATCACTGCCTGTTTGGGTTGTTTTTGAACCCAAACTGTTGGTAGTAGATTTAAGATGAGTTTTGAATGTGATTTCTACCTAGATAAGTTTGTAACAACCTATAGAATTTGTTTTAATTGATTACACATGACCTTAGCTATCTATTAGGTCTTTCTTAAACCTAATTACAGTCTCTGAAGCTTTCAGAGAAGCTTCAACCTTATTTGTGTTACCCGAAGCCTCTTGAGAGCTTAAAACCCACATAAGCAGCTGCGGAATTAGTTGTAGAACCTATTAAGACCCTTACAGAGAGAGGAGAGTCCAGACTGTGGACTTTATAACATGAATTCCATTTCCAGGTAGTATATACCTGTAGGAAACCCATAACTCCGCCCTTAAAATCGAAGTAGAAATCTTCCCCTTAACATTAAATTGAAAGCATAGTCCTATAGAGCAACTCAAGAGTTTTCCCACAAGCTTTTGTTCGTTTGATTTGGAGCTCTGAGCAAGGAGTAAACTTCATCTGAAGTCAAGTCTAGAAGAGGGAACTTTAGTCCCACATCGAGAATCCTTGAGCATCTGCCTTGGTATAAAAAGAATTTGTTAACTGCGCTATTCAGTCGTCAGTGCTCAGCGCACGGTTACCGAATGAATGAGCATGCATATGTGTGTGTGCGGGCGTGTGTGCCTACGAGTGTGCACCTGTGGGGGCGTGCGGATGTGTGGCCCTGGGAGGGCGTGTCCTGGGAGACGTTGAGCCGATTTGGCTCAAGAAAATAAACCAGAAATAAACTAAAATTAAATTGAACAAGGGGACGACCTAGTAGGGTCTCATCCCACCCTGTAAAGGGTGTTGCGTATCCCCAAAAAGTCTAAGCTACAAACAATAAACCAATTTTTGGTTGAAGAAGAAAAACCCAGTTAAGCTGAAAGTGAAGGTAGCTAAGTAGTTCTGAAGGCTAAGGAAGAAGAAGAAAAAGCAAAGGAAGAGAAGGAAAGGAAGATAGGAGAATTCGCAAGGCGAAGACTGAACAGGCACTGAAAGAAGGAAGGTAGAATAGAAAAGAAAAGAGGAAAAAGAAAAGAGCTCGAAAATATAAGAGAAAAATAAAACAGAAAGAGAAAAAATAAAAAATAAAAGAAAGAGAGAAAGAAAGAAAGAAGAAAAGAAAGAGTGAGGCTGAAGAATAAAGGGAAAAGAAATCATTTTTCTTGCTATAATTAATTTTTTTTTTTTACTTTTAACTATTGTAATAAGGCATGTTGTAATTAGAAAAACTCTTTATTGCCTTACTTCTTTTGAATAAAATAGAAAATTAACATGTTTACTTGCTAATAAAGTAGATCAATTGAGTAAATAGTTTTCATATGGAATTTTGCATATTTCTTAAATTTAAATCATTTTGAAAAATTTATGTTGTTAAAATTAACTTAATTATACCTCCTATGAATTGTTTTGAATTAATTGGTGAATTTAAAATGATTTATACCTCCTAGTGAACGACCTAGACTCAACTAGTTAAAAGTAATAAAATCTAAAATGTTAGGTTAACTTGACCCTATACTACTCAAACGACACAAATTCGAGTTAACCTAAGTTACTTTCTTCTGCACTTAATTAAGTAAAATTAACTTAATTAACTGTGTTGAGGAAAAACGCATTCAACGTGGCACAATTAGACCTACGCGATTTGAACGTGCAATCCCTGCGCCATCTCAACCGTCCACCTCTTATCCAACGGCTGCCAATGGTCGACGCCTGATCCAGCCATGAGTGTGCATGTGCGAGCATGAGCCGGAGGCAACAGCGACAACTTGGCCGGACCTTTAGTGACACTTATAGCCATCACTAATTGCTTGGAGGCACAAGGATAGCTGTAGACATGAGCGGTTGGGGCGGAATCTTTAGTGACAACTGCAGGGGTCTTTAGTGACACTTGTAGTTGTCACTACAACCCTCTACATGAATTCCTTCTTCCCTTCACTATATAAACACCCCTGCACCCCCAATTCCTCTTCATCTTTACCTACTCTACTCTCCTCTACTCCTAAGCTCTAGTGGCCTACTAAAGCTCCATTAGAGCTTACTCTCAAGCTCCAAAGGCCTCCTATTAGTGTAGTGATCCTATTTCCCACAAAATATTCATCCTTCATCCCACCACCTTCATAGGTTGCCTTGGAGCCATCCTCCCACCTCCATTCCAGTAAAAGATCTCCTCCGTCTCCTCACCTCCATTCTAAAGCCTTGGTGAAGCATTCCTCTACTCGGCATCCTCTTGCATCTCACCTCCGTCATCCTGCATCTCACCTCCTTCATCCTATCTCTTTTATGCTTTCATAGATTATTGTAACAAACATTTGTGTGATATATCATAGTTGTTTCATCTCTCTTGTGATTTATCTTCCTTGCTTTTTCTATAAAAATAAAAAAACAAAAAAAAAACCCCAAAACACCAAAAGAAACAAAACAAAGAACGGATTTCAAACAAAGTAAATGTCGCCTCTCTATGTTCGACCCAGAACTCCCTTGGAGTTTCTATTATAACTTGTATTTGATAGATGCATTTTACGAGCTACGATGATGGGTTCTCCAAACCCCAATTTTAATTCGCGAAACATGACTCATCAAATAGCCTCTGATCATACCAACCTTCGATAATCTACAAGCTTACCTCGCTAAAGTGTCAACTGTAAGGTTGAAAACAAGTGGTGCAAGTGGGCATCCTTGCCTAACCCTGCATTGCGATTGAATCCATGTCCCACATGGTCTACCATTTATCAAGGGTGTGAAAGAGGCAGTGGTGATGCATCTTTTCATCCATTATAGCCATGTGGATGGAAATCCTCTTCTCTTGAAGACTTCCCATAAATAATGCCCGAACACTGAGTCATAAGCCTTTTGGAAGTCTACCTTCCAAAGAAAAGCCTTACATTTTCTCTGGTGCCATCCCATCACCATTTCCCGAGCCATGATGAAAGACTCTTGTAACAACCTGTTGGGGAGGAAAGCAGATTGGACTGGAAGAATTTGATCCTGCAATACACTCCGAAGTCTATTTGCCAGAACTTTACTCACAACCAAGCATATAGAGTTCAAGAGTGCAATGGACCTAAAATTTGTGAAGCTGTCCACACCTTGTTTCTTCGAAAGTGAAAAGAGATGCGATCAATTTATCTTATCGAAACCATAATTGCCCCTTTCAAACTCACTGACTTCCTCCATCACCTCCACTCTTAGGACATTCCAAAATTCTCTGTAAAAGAAAACTTGCATTCCATCCAGACCTGGAGAAACCTCATTGTTCAAGTCACTAATGGCCTCCTACACTTCTTTTTCAAATATAGCAACCACCAAATTACCAGCTTGGTCATTGGAGATTCATGGAAAAATCGACCTAGCCATCCTTCAGTCACCCCTACCTATATCCCAAGAGGTATTCTTGAAGTATCTGATGCTTGCTGCTCGAATCTCCTATAGAGAGGATGTTCTCTAATCTCCCACAATAATTGATGAAATATAATTTCATCTTCTGTGTGAACTGGCTGCCGCATGAAAATATTTAGTGTTGGTGTCCCCCTCTTTGAGCCATAATTGTCAAGAGCGTTCATGCCAATCCATTTCCCTCTTCAAATCTTCTTCATCTATCACCTCCTGCCACTATTTCTGTGTTTCCAGTTCATGTTCAGATAGAATGGAGGTCGATTCCTTAGCATCCAACCGCTGCACTTGCAAGAGGGCTTCATGGCATTTCTACTCTCACTCCGTAGCAACATCAAATCCATATTCCTTTAACATTATTCGCATAGAAATGAGTTTTGAGGCCAATCTAATTGTAGCTGTACCCTCCACTGCCACCATGATGCAATCATTTCATGGAATCTCGGTTCTCTGAGCCACAAGCATCTAAATTTGAAATAAGAACCAACTTGAGAATTCTCACCACTATCCTAGACCAATAGTGTATTTGATTCTTGTAAAAGCAAGATGTAACAAATCAGGTGAGGCTTTGCATCCTTCTTTGCGAGAAGGTGTCAAATTGTGATATGGTCTGAGTATATGATAATGCAGGACCCAACAAGGTACAACCTGAACTTTTCCAGGGCATAAATGACAGCTAGAAGTTACTTCTCAGTGATCATGTAATTAAGCTATAATCTGAAGCATCTCACATGATCTCAAAGTGTAGACACCAATTGGGGGGTTGCAATATTGGTGCCTTGGCGACTTGATCCTTAAGAATTCTAAAAGCTTTGACGTACTCATTTGAGAAATCAAAGGGGATATCCTTTGCTAACAATTGAGTTAAGGGCTTAGCAATTTTGAAAAAATCAAAGATGAAACATTGATAAAATCTGATGTGCCCCAAGAAGGATCTAATGTCTTTGAACAAGGAGGGAGGAGGAAGTTTAGATATCCAATTGATCATTGTTCAATCAACCCGAATACCTTGTTCAAACATAAGGTGTCCAAGAATGATGCCCTGGGGAACCATAAAATGGCTCTTTTCCTAGCTTAGGACCAGATTTACGTCGATGCATCATTGGAGGATCTTAGTCAAGTGGCCTAAACATTCATCTAAAGTCCTTCCAAATACAAAAAAATCATCCATGAAGACTTCTACAAATTCATTTACCATATTAGAGAATATTTTCAACATGAACCACTAGAAGGTGGCTGGTGCATTGCAGAGTCCTAATGGCATCCTACAGAACACAAATGTCCCGTAGGGGTAGGTGAAAGTGGTTTTCTCCTGGTCTTCAGGTTGAATGGCCACTTGATTATAGCCAGAGTATCAAACCAAGAAGCATAAGTACTAATTTCCTACTAATTTTTTGAGAATTTGATCAATGAAGGGTAATAGGAAATGGTCCTTCTTTGTGGAGGTATTCAATTTCCTGTAGTCAATGCAGACTCTCCACGAATTCGTAATATGAGTAGGGATGGATTCACCTAACTCGGATTTGATAACAGTGAGCTCGATGTTCTTAGGCACCACATGAATTGGGCTCACCCAATGGATGTCAGAGATGGGATAAATAATATCTGCATCATGCCATTTAATTATCTCTTTCTTCACAACCTCTTGAAGATTCGGGTTGAGTCGATGCTATCCTTAGCATGTAGGTCGTGTACCTTCTTCTGTAAAGATGCGGTGCATATAGTAAGAAGGGCATATATCAGTGAGAATATCCAAGGTCCAACCAATGGCCTTGCAATGGTCCTGAAGGATAGGACGTGTTTCCTAATTTATGGATAGAGGAGAATTGATAATCACAGAAAATATGTTGTTTGAACCCAAAAAGACATACCTGAGGTTGTAAGTAAGTGATTTCAACTCAAGTACCTGATTTTGATTAGCAGCAGGAAGGTTGGGGCTAGCCTGAGGGGGAACTAGAGGTGGACTTGGTTCCTTAGGGTGTAACTTGTATTGGGTTTCTAGAGGCTCTTACTTGGGAGTAATCAAATCAAAATCATCAGAAATTAGGTCCTCAGGAAGTGAATCGATTCCATTCATTTCCTCAATCACACTACAATTAATTCCTCTATGAGCCTTAAAGATGTCAATCTTCATTATTTTATCCTCGAATTTAATTTCCATCTGACCCTCCTCACAATTAATGTTCGCCCTAGCTATTGCTAGGAATGGTCTCCCTAAGATTATAGGTGTCTCTTTTAGGTTCTCTGGTGTATACATGTCTAAAACGATAAAATCAACCAGGAAGTAGAAATCCCAGACTCAACTATGTCCTCCAAAATGCCATGGGGTGAGTTAATAGATCGATCTACTAACTACAAGGTCACTTCCGTGGGCTTAAGTTTTGAATCCTCGAAATATTTTAGGAGGGATGTGGGAATAAGATTAATGGATACACCTAAATCTAAATGAGCTCGATTGAATTCTAAATCTCCGATCTTACAGGAGATCAAAGGGGAGCCAGGGTCTTTTAATTTCTACAAAAGCATCCCCAAAATAATGAAGCTAACCTACTCCAATAGAAAAATAGGACTTTCGTCCGAATTCCCCATTTTCCACTTAGGTGTACATAAATTCTTCAAAGATCTAGCATCAGTCGGTACGTGACAAATCGCATCCATCAAGGGGATGTTGCTCTAGACTTGCACAAAAAGCTTGACCAAGTCCTCATAAATCTGAGGTGGTTTCCTACCCGTTATTTTCCTTGGTCAAGGCCTCAGGAAATGGTGTAGTCCTAGGTTCATCTAGGATGGTTTTTGTTGATCCTTGATTATCCTTGATAGCCACCCTAGATTGAGATGTACTAGGATTATGTTTAGTGTATCTCTTAGGTTCACAACATAACTCTGGTTTGGTACGTTGTTAGGGATTGGCAGTGGTTGCGAGGGTAATGTGCTTGGCTGGCGAGTCCCAACCATTTGTGTAGTTTGGTTGCACATATCTATCATATCCATTGTATACTGTATCTGCATAACAGCATTGGTTTTCTGTATATTAGCCAATGTCTGAAGAATCATGCTCATCTGGTCATCATTACTAGGACTAGATTGAAACTTCAGATTGTGCCTAGGTTGAGTTTGCTGATATAAGTACTGATTTTGTGGTCGGGGTTGATATTGGGGTCTAGGATTTTAAGGTTGAGGGTTCTCTGACTAGGAAAAGTTGGGATGATTACGCCATCCAGGATTATACGAATTGGAATAGGGGTTATTCTAGATGGCATGGACTTCCTCATAGGGTTGAGCAATGATGAGTGAGATTTCGTTGCGGAAAATTGAGTTTAGAAAACTAGAATCGTTGTAAAATTTGAAAGAAAATCCACTACCAGATAAATTTTTATCGAAACTCTAATGAGTTCTGGGTTGAACTTAGGTAGGTGAATGTTTGATTAAAAATTGCATTTGGAATTATTGTTAAAAAGCAGAATAGCTAGTTGAAATTAATCTACGTAAGCTAAACTACTTAAAGAATAAACAATAGAAGATAGAGAGAGTATATACAATGAAAGAGAAAAATAAAGAGAGAATGAACAAATATTGCATTTAAATATTCTAAAGTCTATTACAACCACTTAAAGAAAGCAAAACTACACTAGAAAGCAGT
The DNA here is from genome assembly GCA_037157565.1 of Thalassia testudinum. Classification (NCBI taxonomy): domain Eukaryota; kingdom Viridiplantae; phylum Streptophyta; class Magnoliopsida; order Alismatales; family Hydrocharitaceae; genus Thalassia; species Thalassia testudinum. The sequence goes on from JAZHRO010000036.1 coordinate 67,456,646, forward strand.
AAAAAGATATGGGGTGAGAAAATCCTCCTCGACAGCAGTGTAGAGGACTGGGCATGTTGACGGAGCACCCGAAAGAGGGTGGTGAGATGCTGGACGAGGGAGAACGAGGCTGGAGGACGAAGTAGGGCGGTGTCGCAGTGGGATCTACTTCCTAAATGGTGGCAAGAAGAAGACCATGGGATACTCCACCAAGAGGGTAAGAAGTTGGAAAAATTATTTTACTCTAGCTCTAGTGGAGCATCACGGGTTTGGGACCAGCTTGTAGGGCTTTGGAGGAGGTGAGAGAAGAAAGGAAGGGATGAAGAAATATGAGGTAGGGGTGGTCCTTTTATAGGTGTAGTCATGGGAGTAGTATGGTCATTTAAATGGTTAGAATTTAATATAGGGATCTTTAGTGATGGATGCATGTGTCACTGTAGGCACACGACACTGCAGTCGCACCTCAACGAGGGTCGTCCACTGCTCATCTAACCACTCCCAGCGTGCCACGTGACATAGCCATCCACCTTCAAGCGTTCACACATTCTCAAGTGCTGTGCCACTTTAGCGATCCTATCTCATAATCGGATGGCTAAGAATTGCACGTGCTTCGCCTTCAGCACACCCATAGTGCCCGCGTCTGATGGCATGTTTGATGGCACATCATTACGCACGTGCAGAGCACTCCTTCATCCAGTGCATGAGACAACACCGCATAGCCACCTCTAACGTCGCTCATTGCCGATCGAACGGCATAATTTTGTGCGCCTGCTTTGCTTGCGAATTAAGCCCCCTTGCCACGGTTCGATTGCACGTTGCGCTCTGCGCATAGGTTGCTCGACCGCTGCATTGAGAGGCTTTCTTTATCACGTTATTGTTTTAAGGTCATGACACTCTCAACTGTTGGATTTCCATCCGACAGTCGAGATCGTGTAGCCCTTGCTGAGTAAAAGTAAAAGAGCCGGAGGCTTAGGGCAGCTTGGATGGTGCCACATGGTGCCATCTGAGCTGTCCATTTTCCAATCCTTATAGATGTTACCACAGATATCGGATTGGGTTGATTTTCATGTCGTTGGGCTACGATCGTCGATCCAAACCAATCCATGCGGTTGGATCTATTATCTGAGATACGGATTTACATCACCTTGTCCTTTGACCTCTGATCTTTCTCGAACTTCCTTTGATGCTGTGGAGGATTGATCAGGGTGATCTTGGAGGCATTGTACTCTGATCGTCGCCCTCATCAGATTCGTACAGTTGGATCTTCAATCTGAGGCCCCGAACCTTGTCCCCATGCCACAAAAAGGGCAAATTACTATGGAATTTGTACAAATTAACCTAAATGCATGATATGCTTGTTATGAAATATTTATAATGCAATGCTTCTATGACATTAGGGATATGCATAAATAGACATTTTAGGCTAATTAGATGTGTGCTCTGATGACTCTACAATTATTAGTGTTAATATCATCAATTAGTGTCCATTTCAAGGGTACTTGTGCGATAATGTCATATTATAGTAGGATTGGGAGCATTGAATGCATATTGCATTATCTCTACATTTAAAATTGCTTAGAATCAATGTTTAGTGACCTTGTGTGTAAGTGCATATTGAAACAGGTCTCAGATGAGCAACCGGACTGTACGGATGGATCTGGATTGACGAACGGAGTTCAACAGACTCAAAATCACCTCGATCGAACATCTGTAGCTCCCATAACAAGTCTGAGGAAGATCAATGGCTAGGGGGAAATGCAACATCCCTACAGGCTTCGGATGAAAAATCTGATCACATGGATGGATCTGGAGCGACGATCGCAATCCGGAAACGCGGGAATCATCTCTATCTGAGCACTGTGGCATCAACTACAACAAAAAGAAGATGGACGACCCAGATGGCACGACATGGAGACATCTAGGCTACCCAACATCGGCACTGTGGCATCAACTACAGGCACCCCATCATCTCGCACCACAGCAGTTGGATAAAGATCCAACGGCTGAGGTTCCCCCGTGATTAGCCCATATTTGTAGGCTATTTAAGTATCTAAATGTCTAGACATTAAGTTAATTTTAACATTTAGATAGCATACATTAGGATGTAAATAAATTAATTCATATTTTTAGCTTAAGTACATAATTCATGAGTTTAAAATTAACCTAGGGTTGCATACATTTAATTAGTTAATTAATTAGGTGCATTATTTTAATTAACATAGAAGTTAAGGAGTTATGTATAAATAACCCTAATTATTTTATTCTTCTTCGCCTTTGCATAGGTAACTCCTCCAGCTCTGCCTCCTCCTCCTACGCATCACATTCATTCTACGGTGTTTTGAATTTCAAATCTTTGTTGCCGTGGCTACAAAAGGAGGAGCTGCCGTTGAGGAGCAGGCCACCACCCCTTTGTTCCTCACTGCGCTTAGAGGACCTTGCTCCTCTTCCATTCCATACCACTGGCCTCCCACCGCAGTAGTATGACTCCACCACCGTGGGCATGTGGGGTGACAGCCCACACCGCCAAGAGTCTCTGCAACTCCTCACCTCAGCCAGCAACTCACGCCAGCCTCTACACATCCCATGCACCAACATCTACACCACCGCATGCCCTCACTTCATCACCAGCAACACCAGTGCCCTCACCAGCCACCTACGCACAGCGCGTGTTCCTTACCACCTTCGCTCGCGCACAGCGTGCGTTCCTCAACACCCCACCACCACACGCATCACGCACAACAGCATGCCCTCTAGGACCTCCGGCGCTTGCTGCTACTGCGTGCACACGCTACCCATAGCAATTGTCACGCACTCTCCGTAGCCCAAGCTGCGCACCCAACAGCAATAACTGGCCTCGCCCACCAGCTGGTGCACATAGTGTGCTCTACTTCAGCTGGTGTCATTGCCTGCGCACACACCTGGCTCCTCCTCCTCCTCCTTCTTCTCCTTCTTTGCCAACGAAGGTACCGAAAGCCACCACAAACGCAGCCATCAAATCTGGCCTCGAAACTTCGCGTCGGGAACTCCATCGAACTAGCCTCGACTCCCCGAGCACAACCACGCTTCCAGCCACACCAATCGACCACCCGACGGCTGGCCGAAGAGCCTCACCACCGGCGGCCTCTTCCACTCCGACTGGCGACCACCGACAGCTGTTCGGAGCACCACCACCACCATCGGAAAGCTTTCGTCATGCTTATCCTTCTCCAAGCTTCCCACGAGCCACCATCACCTCCTCTTCGCACACACACAAAGGAACCAAATCCTCTATTTTTGGGTTAATTAATATTTACATTTGAATACCATTGACAAACTTTAATTTTTATTTTAATATTTGAAATATTGAGTGAAATTGCAACTTCATGCTCATCTTTTCTCATAATTGCTTGGCTTTTGTTATTCACATCTTTTAACATTGGTTTTGGGTTAAGATGTGCACAAATTCTCTCTAATTCTTGTCAATTGGAAATTACAGAGATTCATCACATATTTATTGAATATTTTAGTGAGGAAAAATTGCACATATAACCTTACATTTTTGAGTTATTGTGTGTCTTCTTTTCGTCGCATTTCATGTCAGATTTGACTATGGATTTCGCACTTGATTGAATGAATATGAGAAAAATATTCATTAATTTATTGCATCATTGTCTCCTTGTGGAAACGACCCACTCTTCTGTGAGTGGTTAATTTTTACTGTAATTGTTTTGTTAAGCGATTTTCCACCACTTTGTTACTAAAATGACAAATCATCTTAATACATTATTCGAAAATGAAAACCATCCTATCACCTCACTCCCGTACCTCCCACTCCATCTTCTCGACACTTCAGGTAGCATGGTATGGTCGAGGTTCTAGCTTCTAAGGGAGGGGTGGGGGTTCGAATCCTTGTAGCTGCCCCCCCAATTTGCAATTGGGGCGTGGTGCAGCAACAGTGGCAGTGCATGCATAGCACGCGCGGAGCAGCAGTGCATGAGGCAGAAGCATGTGGAGAGCGTGCGTGCACGCAGTGCATGAGCGTGGCACGATGTGTGAGACATGGTGCGGGGCACGTGGGCCAGCAGGAGCAGGAGCGACAGCTTTGGCAACGCATGCAGCGGGTCTTCAGCAATGGTTTGAGTGTCGCTATTGACCTGAGGATTAATTTTAGCACTTTTCGCCTCTATAAAAAGGGACCTACCCCCCTCATTTGCACCCATCATCTACCTAAGAGTATCCACCACCTCCATATAGTTCCAAGCAAGGTCTCGAAGCTGCCGAGCCACCGACAAAAGCTCCTCCACCATCGTGGTTGCCTCAATGCTGTCTTCTTCCTTGTTCTTAGTTTTAACTTCTTTGATAGTTATAGTTTATTTCTTTCATTCAAGCATTCATATACATTTTTGTTGATGACAACATTTGGGTAATTGCTAGAATATATCTTTAGTATCTTATTCTTATCATCTTGATGTAAACACATTTACACTACTTAAAATGTCTATTTTTGCATGTTCCTAAGTATAGGATTGCATTTCATGATATAAATATTGCATAACATGCATCATCTTGCATTTATAGTAGTTTGAATAAAATGGAGGTTAATTGTCTCCTTTTATGTCCTTGGACAGGGCAAACATTTAATCGGGACCTCGAATCAAAGATCCAACCGTATGGATGTGATCAGGGCAGCGATTGGAGTTCAACGACTCCAAGATCTCCCTAATTAGGCATCCGTAGCATTAGATAGTGACCAGGGAACCCTAGAAGATCAAGGGCCAGGATGGTGAAAATCCACACTTCAGATGACAAATCCGACCACATGGATGAATTCGGATCGACGATCGCAGCCCAACGATGCAAAAATCGAGTCAATCCGACATCCGTGGCAACATCTACAACTTCTAGAAGATGGACGGCTAAGATGGGGCCATGTGGCGCCATCTCTACCACCCAAATGGCCGCACGCATTCTACGAAGGCCCCGCACCCGCCCGTTCTCTGCCGTTGGATCTTGATCCAATGGCTGTGGTCGGCCGCGCCTAAAAGCGTTCACTCGACCATCCGCGCCCCATAGCGCAGTGGTCGAGCGTGCTTTTGCGAGCGGTGGGCGCGAGTTCAAGCTGCAGCGAGAGGTTGGAAGGCACGGGCAATTGAGGCATGTGGAGCGTCAGATGGAGATCCAACGGTTGCGTGTGCCCGATAGCGTTGACGAGCTATTACACGCGTGGCATGGACGCGCGATCGCACGCGGATGGGCACGCAGCGCAGCGGGTGATGGCGTGACTTAGGCCATCCAATCTTGCGATCGGACGGCTGAGATTCAAAGGACGTGGGAAGCCATTGCACGTGCGGGCAGTTGAAGCAGCGCGCGTGGGAGCGGAAGCTATGCCCATGTTGGGGGCTTTAGTGACGGATTTATCCGTCACTAAAGACCCCTCATTTATTACTTTGAAGTTGTAATGTCCATTTTGCCCCCACTCCTTGCAACTATAAAAGGAGACCCCCTCCATACGAAATTCTCATCCCTTCCTTCTCTTCTCTACGCTTCCAAAGCTCAAGAGAAGCTTGTCCCACACCCGGGATGCTCCTCGCGAGATAAATTCTAAATTTTCATCCCCCTTCGGAAGTGGATCCCGCGACGACAACGGCGTGCTACTCCGTTCCCGTTCTTCTGCTTCGTCCTGCTTCGTTCTCCTTCATCTAGGTGTCATCCCGTCCAGCTCATCCTCCAAGCAATCGTGGAGGAGGATAACTTCTCTCTCCCATTCTTATTTATAGCTTTTCTAGTGTAGAATTTTCCTTCTTTATAGTGTAATTGATTTTCCTCTTTTTAGTGTAACTTTTATTTAGTTTGATTATATAAACAGTTGAAATATTGAATGCACATTCTCTTTCTCTCTCTCTCTCACTCTTTCTTTTAGTCTAATAGCTCCATTGTAATTATATCTCCTTGCTTATAAAAAATCCTAGAAAAATATAATTGCAAATATAGATCAACGTAGCCTCCCTGTGTTCGACCAGGAATTCTTTTCGGTATAAATTTTATTTGTTGAACACGAATTCTTCGCTTTCAAGCTATAACGACAGGTTTTCCAAAACCAAACACGTTAGCGTAGCGATTCATTAACGTTCAACACATCTCTTGAGCACAGATTTCTAACCTTATCTCCCTCTCTCTCTTTCTCGCTCTCTCTCCCTATCTCTCTCTTTCTTTATTCATTTTTCAAGTGAACAAATTGACATATTTCTGTGACAAGAAAGCGATTAGCAGATTCAATGCTTTACCTCACTATGTTCAACACTCGAACTCACGTTCGATTCAATACTATTACCTCTCTCTCTTCCTCTCTATTCTTTTTACAAGCGAAAACAAAATGACGCATTTTCGTGACATTGAAGTGAGTAAAGGATTCAAATTTTTGCCTCCCTGTGTTCGACACTCGAACTCACATCCGATACTTCTATTTAAAATTGTAGTTGTAAAATATGCTACAACGAACTATTTTACATAAATGCATTTGTCAATGTCAGTTTTTGGCGTCGTTGCCAAGAAGGCAATAGAACTTTTATTCTTTTTCATTTTCTTGGGAATTAGTTGTATTCGTGTTATCTAACTTACTCTTCTCTCTCTTCTTGTGGTTGCAGGAATCTCGTGCATTGGCAATGAGAGGAGTAAGAGTCAAGTGGGTCAAAGGAAGCACAAAAGAAGACCGCCATCAACCCGAAGGTTCGACCTTGTCTTCCCATGATTCAAAAGGTAATTCATCATCCTCGAACCAAAAACGAAAATAGTGGTGTTCTAAGAAAAAATCCCCTCTTTTGTCTGTCAAAGAAAACACCACCATTAAGCCTTCAACCAGTTAACTTTGCAATATCATTCTCTAGATTCAGGTTGAGGACACGATTAAAGGACCCTTAACATCTCTAAAATTTTAAGAAAAATCTTAGAGGTACTCCTTCCAGTAAACGAACTCCACCCAAATTTCAAAGCCAAACTCTTTGTGGTTTGGCCGTGAGAAATTCTCTACTGGAAGTGCGCAAGGTTGTCCTAATTTCTGGAGATTTGTAGGTTGTTCTTGCTGCTGCAAACTCTATGTAGCTTAGATTTGTGAGAGATTTATATTTTTGGAAAGATCTTGAAATTCTCATCACTTCATTTGAAGACTACTTTTGCATTTGAAACTTATTAGTGCTTTTTTTGATCAAGATATTAAACTTGCACACTGATCTAGAAGTTCTGGATAGATTGACCCCCTCTTGGAAAAACGTCAATTTGGGTGGTCTATCATCCTCAAAACCTTTTTGAATTAATTTTGTTGAAAATATGATTCAATTTTGGTCAGGATAGGTTCATTGCTTGTTTTGATTGGACCCTTCTTGACAAAATCTTAAAAAAAGATTCATTGAGTACAAGCTGCACACCCTAGTATCTTCCACACTAGGGAGTTTCAACTTTATAGTCACACAAAAGGTCTTAATGAAAATCAATCATCACCAACCGTGTGACTATATGATTGTGCCTTGTTTGAATGTGTAAACAAGTGAAATTTCAAAATCCATTAAAGTAAGATTCAAATTTTAAAAATCATACATATTAATCTTGCTTGTTAAAGAATACTTGTTTTGGCATTGGGTCCTTGCACCCAATTATGCACATGGCTTAAACTAAATTTTTAAGGGCATTAAACCCCCTAACACCCTTCACTTAATCCTTGAGCACAAGCACTGACCTTGCCCTAAAAATAAACTAGACGTTAGCCCTAGGAATCATTGAGTTCGTTTCAGGGCATTTTACTGAATGCATAGCGAATTAGTGGCATCTGCTTGCTCGAAAAGTTGCTGAGTTGGGAGGCCTGATTATCAAATGACTTAAGCAAGCTAAGGTTTGGCATAATTAGCAACCTTCGGGACATGCTCCCTGGTCGCACATGTTTCGCATGTTAGAAATCGGGGTTACAAGTAACTCATCGTCGTAGTTGCAAAACACGTCAATCAGATAAAATTTATACCGAAACTCCAAGGGAGTCCCAGGTCGAACACAGGGAGGCGACGTTTACTTTATTGAAAACTATGCTTCATTTCATTTCTTTTTGATATTTTAGGGTTTTGTTATTTTTTTTGTATTTTTGAAAAACAAGAAACTGTATCACAGGATAGAGATGTGGAACAAATATGATATATATTACTTCCAATGTCAATTACAAGAAACTATGAGATCATATAAAGAGAGGGAGGTGAGACGAAATCTCTCAAATTGGCCGTTCGGCGAGACGATGGCGCCTAGTGGAAGCTCGGATGAAGGAGGTGAGGAGCGGGACGACGGAGGTGAGATCTTGGAAGACATCTTGTTGAGGAAAGCTTTAGCATGGCTCCGAAATGGAGGTGAGAAGACGGAGTTGATCTGCTACCGAAATGGAGATGCGAGGATGGCTCCAAGGCGACCTATGAAGGGAGATGGGAAGTTGGAGTATTTGGTGGGGTAGAGGTTCATTACACTAATGGGCACCTTGGGAGCTTGAGAACAAGCTCTAATGGAGCGTTGGTAGGTTTGCTAGAGCTTGGGAGTAGGTGGGAGTAGAATAGGTAGAGATGGCTTGGAAGGGAGGGGGTGTATGTCCTTTTATAGCGGTGGAGAAGAGGCAAAAATCGGTATGGGACCATTAGTGACATCCAGGCCGTCACTAGAAACGTCGTTGTAGGCAACTCATGCCCGCTGGCACCCACAACTGGCTTTGCTGGCATGCTATGAATTACTGACGGCTGTAAGCATCACTGTAAGTCCAGCTCATGCATCGCTGTAGTCCACCTCACGCTACGCTGGCGTCGCTCTTGCCTTGCCGTGCGCGCGCGTGCGCCCACGCACTGGCGCTGTGCTGGTACTACGTGCCCACACGCGCACCCACGCTGCTACGTGCGTGCGGTGTTGCATGCGTGTGCTGGCAGCCTGGGCTGCGCCACGTGGCATAGTCTGGGCCGTCCATCTTCTTCTTGTTGTAAGGACTGCTACAGAGGTCAGATTGAGTTGATTTTCACGTCGTTAGGCTGCAATCGTCGACTCGAATCCATCTGCGCGGTCGAATATATCATTTGAAGCTCCGAATTATGTCTCCTAGTCCCTTGGCCGTTGATCTTCCTCAGATTGCATATCGTGCTATAGGACTTCGGTTGAGGCGATTTCAGAGGCGTTGGACTCTGATCATCGTCTTGATCAGATCCATATGGTTGGATCATCAATCCAAGGCTCTGAAATAAATATGCTTCTCTCCTAACCACAAAAAGGACTCAATTAACCTAAATTATATATAACTACTCTAAATACAGAATGATGCATGCTATGCAATATTTATAACAGGAAATGCAAATCTAAGCTTAGGAACATGGATGAATAGGCATTTTACCCTCAACAAATGTGTTTACATCACTCCCCCTACTTCACCTTCCCAACTCTACCACCTTTCGGAGTAAGGACAACACTGAATTCACTGTGTGGTCAGAATCTACTTCTGAGGCTTAAGTCGCCTAGGTGTACACTATAGGGCTTAGTTTTGCTTGCTTGATTGTGCACATATAATTCTCTCATCTGTTCTTCCCTGATCCATCCATTGATTTTAATGCTTATCCATCCTTCCCAAAATATCCCCAACATGATTTGTATTCTAACCCAAGTAGACTATATCCATAGTTTACTTGGGACAACTAGTTGCCTAGTTGGGGATATAATCTAGGACCTATCTAGAAGACCCCACTTATCCCAATTTTACTCAACTTGCACCAACTTCCTATTGGGATACATCCAACCCAACCATCCAAGGTTACGATCCAAACCTTGGGGATCCTTATCTTGATCCTCCTTATGATGGCTCCTCTTTTAGGTCCCACCCACCCACTAATCAATCTGATAGGACCTACACTCTAGGAGAACACCAAGACCCCTACCCTTCCCAAGACCCTAACCAAGATAGGTCATCTGAATTCAAGGATCTCTCCTACTTGACCTATGGATTGGAAACGATTTAGAAAAATGGAAATCAAATGATGATCATAAACCTGGGCAAATCAAGAATGATCAAACCCTGCTTTGGATCCTTGATGAAGAATCCAACTGGGAGGACTTAGAACCTCAATTATTCTGGAGTAGGACTAAACAGAAATTGGTGCCTCTTGAGGAATTGGACCTTGAAAATGATAGAATTGAGGACCCACCCAAGAACCTAAACCCTAGTACGGACTCTAGTACACATCCGCAACCATACCCTCCCAACTCTGATTTGAATGCTAAGGAGGAAATCCAGGGGAAACCTAATGACACTCAGTCAGTTCTTGATAGCCTTCAGTTGGAGTTACATAGACAGAATCAATAATTGATTGAGGGGAAATAAGCCATGATTGATATGTTCCAACAACCGGATTAAGAGGGCCAAAGAACACTATTGCAAGCAACCCCTTTTACGAAATTCATGAAGCAAGGCCCTGTGGTGATTGATAAACGCTAGTTTATCATCATTCTTATGCGTTAAAACAAACCTAGCTCTTAGGATTTTGCTTAGCAAATAAGTTCTTGGGTTGCATTTAGGCATCAATTAGGTTAGGCATGCATTGCATTTTTTATTATGTTTTTGATGTGTTTTTGTAAGTGTTAAGGATAAATAGATTGCCAGATCCCTAGAACCCTAGCACTCAGGAAGGCAACTAGTGAAGGAGAAGCTTAAACTAGTTGGAACTTAGTTTGATCAAGCTCATCGTAGCTGGAATCGAGCTCACTTTAACTATGGTTAGCACATCCTAGCTCCATTTAGCTCATCTCAGCTGAATGACAGATCAAGAGAGCTCATCTTAGCTCACCTTAGCTCAAGTCAACTCAAATCCAGCTCAATTTAGCTGAGTCTAGCTCATCTCAACTCTCATCAATTCACTTGGAGCTCTAGCTAGCTCAGCTAAGTTGACTGGGGTTCACCTCAGCTCAAAACTAGCTACATTCAGCTCCACTCAACTCCAGTCAGTTGAAGATGACTTCATCTAAGCTCAGGAAGCTCAAGTCCAACTCCCGGGGACTCAGCTTAGCTCAACTTAGTTGAGCTATGCTACCTTAGCTTCCTCAACTAGCTAGGTTCTCCCTAGGAGCATCAGACTCAGGTCACCACAGCTCATTTCAATAGAAGCTAGCTTGCTTTAGCTTGGCTTAGTAGCTATCAAATAACTAGCAAGCTAAGCCAGCTAAAGTAGCTCCATGCCACCCTCTTCAGCAACTGCCAACTCCAGTTCAGCTCCAGACTTCTTCTGTCTGGCTCCTCTCCTCAAACCCTAGCTCCAATTTCCTCGTCATCTACTTCACTACTAGCTAAGCTAGCTTAGCTAGCTTAGATTAGCTAAGCTCCAGCTCCCTTAGCCATCCACCACCCTAAAACCCTACCTAACTAGATCCACCAACTAAGCCCACCTAAGACCACCTAAGCTAGCTCCACCTCCACTCCAAGTTGGTGCCACCACCATCACCACCTTTCAACCTACCACTACCACGAAGAGACACCTTGATTTTGGCGCCAAAACCACCTAACTACCCTCTGATAAGCTCATATTTGTGAGCTAATTAAATGCCTAAATGACTAAACATTAAGGTAACAAATCCATTTATTTAGCATGCATTAGGATGTAAATAGATTAATTTATATATTTGATTTAATTACATAATTCATGCATTTCATTCATAAGTAAAGGCATTTGGAATTGACTTAGAATGACATGTAATTATGCATTACATGCATTGTTTTAATTAACATAGAACTTAAGGATTTATGCATAAATAATCCTAATATTTTATTTTATTAATCTTCTCCTTCATCCACAGTTAACCGCTCCACTCCTCGTACGCCCATTCAATCTTCACAGCTGCCAACATTCACTCAACGAAAAGAGTGGATCTCCTCCTGCCTGTTTGGATTTCAAATCCTTGTAGCCATAGCTACAAAGGAGGAGGAACGACTGCCATTCACTGCAGGCCACCACCCTGTACCATCACCGTGCAGAGCATCAAGCTCCTACCCACTTCACCACCGTGGGCCTCCACCGCGGCGAGAACTTTGCTACTGTTGGTGTGCGATGTGAAAGCCTGCACCATCATCCGTTGAGTCTCGCAATCCATCACCATGCTTCTTCTTCACCTACTCCATCACAGTGCCTCACACACTCAACCAACCCATCACCACCACCTGCAGCATACCACGGCCACGCCACGCAACCATCCATGACGTCACTACACGTGCGCCACGTGCAACCATTCGTGTGCACAAGCTCCTGCAACGAGCGTCACCTTCTCCTCGCCACGCTTCCGCCCACGTGCAACAGAGGCCATGCGCAATCCAGTGCATATGCCTTCAGTGCATGTGTCCCTATGCTCCCCCTCGCCACCAGCTCCTCTGTCACAGCCCATGCGTGTGTAGCCCTCCAGCAGCATTGCACCACAGCCCACATGAGCAATCCAAAGCACACGCCCTCTTCTTCTTCTTCTTTCCTCTTCTTCTTCAACCTACCTGCAACTTACCAAAGGAACCCAAAGCCATCACTTGCCACCTCCACACAACCACCACCGTCAACCACCATCTTCACCACCAACACCACCGAAGCTCTCCTAGCAACCCTCCTTGGCCACGCACATGCCTAGTAGCGCAGGCACTTGTGCGTGCACGTAGTAGGACGACTCACGACCACCGATCTCCCCACCTGTGATTACCCACCATCGGCCACCTCTGGCCACACCTACGCCATCGCGAAGGCCTCACTCCGGCTGACCTTTTCCCAGAGCAACTCCTCGAACGAACCTCTCTCTCGTGAGTGAGGAGGAGAGAGGAAGAATCCCCTATTTTGGTTTGCATTATAATTTATGGGAATTGCCATTGTCAAAAGTCATTTTTCTGATTTCTTAGATTAATTAAATTGAGGTGAAATTACACCTTTATGCATATTATTCTATATAATTGTTAAGCCCTTGTGATTCATCTCAATATGCATTACATTTAAATTTGAATTACATTTTAGTATGCATGCAAGTGAAAAGTACATGTTATACCCTTGCATGTTAACTATTTTGTTACGTGAAAATTACATCAACAGCCTTTGACTTCTCCATAAATTTAAGGTTTACATTTAGAGCGACATATGCATTATTTGATTTGACGAATATTTCTGCAAACTCAATTTCTACCTGGTTGTGATTTTAATAAGCCTCTACCTCCCTATGAATATGACCCACTTTCCTATGAGTGGTTTATTTTAATTATTTTGTTAAGCGATTTTCCACCACTTTGATACTAAAACAATGCGTCATTTTATGTGCGAAACTTAATTGAAAGCGAAAACTGACTTATCACACTCTCCCTTTTGGCTCCAAAATCCCCTTCCATCTCAACCCTCCATCCAACACCTAAACCTAATCTACCCATCCAATCTTGGCACCACCTAGGATCCCTTCTAGAAGGCCCATTTTGGCACCAAAACCAAAGGTCACCAAGGGTAACAGCCACCCATAACTACCACTTATGTGACCCTTGGGTTGGCGCCAATCATCCTTAGCCCTAGGATCACCAACCACCTCCTTCAAATCATCCTAGCTATCCATTCCAAAAGTCACCTATACCCCCCATCCTGCTCTATAAAAAGACCCTTAACCACCACCATTTTCCCCATCCTCCATTAGTTTAATTCCACCCTATATCCACCCTAACTCACTACCAAGTAGGAGGAGAGAAGAAGATTAAGGGGGCAGGTCTTGGTGCGTTCTTCCCCTTCTCTCTTCTTCTTTGTGCCATGCCAAGTAGGATGAGCATTCCATTCAAGGAGGACGGCCAAGCATTGAAGGAGACCTGAAGGTGGTACCATTTACCTTGGAGGAGAATAGGGCACTCCCCCTCTTTGTGGGCTTGCCTGGGAAGACAACACCACCTTGAAGGAGCTATTAAAGGAAGGAGTTGGAGAGCCCCCTTTTAGGCCTGGGAGCCACCGAGGTTGGAGCAAGGAGCCTCCCCTCTTCACCATTTTTCATAGGATTAGTGTTTCTTTATTTTGTACTTTAAATTCTAGTAGTAGAAGCTTTCATCTACTAGGGTTTTGTGTAAAACACTTTTTACTCATCTATTAAAGTTGCCTTTTCTTATTATTATTTTTTATTTACTTTCCTTGTTCTTAGCACTTTCCACTCCCTTCCCCGAATTACTCTAGCCCTCCATGTGCCTAAAGTGAGCTTAGGGAGAGGTTGTTTTTGCCACTATAAGGTTAGCTTTTAGGTGTTAGTCATCTTCCCACCATCAAATCTATGTTGCTTTAGTTATTTTAAACTATAAAAATTACATATTCAAAAATACAAAAAGAAAGTTGGTTTCCAATTTTTCAAGATATTTATAAGTGCAACAATTGCCTCCATGGATGACCCTAGATACTTCCCTATCTAGGTCTTATAAATTTAAAGAGTTGGTCTATTTTACGCGTTACAACGACGTATTTTACAAACTGCATAAAATCCAGGTCAGTGATTGATTGGACTACACCTATTTACCCAAAATTAGTTTAGTCACCATTGATACTCCCCCGGTGTTTGACAACTCATTAGAAAATGTCATTAAGGATTCCTTAGGACATGATTTGGGGAGATTTGAGGACAAACATCAGAAGGAAACTGAGAATTTGGGGGATGATGTCTTTGAATCCAAATCTAATCTTCCCAAGGAAAGTGATTTGGTAGAAGAGACATACAAAATTGAAGATGGGAAGTGGGATTACAATTCCAAAATAATCGATTTTGAAACTCCCATCACAAGTTTAGAGGAGGGCCAAGGGAAAAAGTGTGAGCTAGAGGATGAACTTAGCCCAACCTCTGATACAACCTCGAAAATTGAGTCTGATATGAAAGAGGTTGAAGATAATATTCTAGGGGTCAAGGAATTGGAGGGAATAAACAATGAAACCCTAGTTGAAGGGATGGATTTTTCTTTGGAGAGTGACCTCATGCTTGATTTTAAGGCTCATTGTCAAATTCTTGATTTTGTTACATGCCCAATCAGAATTGAAATTCTGCAACCTGAATTCACTGGAATCGATATAACTTTGAGGGATCACAACTTTAAATGGACACAAGATGATTACAAAGCCTACATCTTTAGTGTTCGACATTTTAGTTTCGAGTTGCACTCCTCCAAATCAACTTCTCTACATGCTCGCAGATTAAGAGAGGAACAGACACAGGCATGCATGTTACACCAGTTGTAGAGTTTTCGTCCCTTAGGGATGGGACTACACCATAATCTAGTTCGCATCTGCGGACTTTTGACTCTGGGTTTAGCTGATTATGTCTTCCCCTTCTTGACCTAGACCACTCAAGTGATTTTTTCCTTGTTTGTGTACTATGCTCAGCTGAATGCACTAAACTCAGAGCTTCCTGTGAGGCAACCGAGAGGATTCAAGCTGACCAGATTAACTGTTGACACTTAGGTGATTTCTTTCCTTACTCCCTTGCATACATTTATTTTCCAATAAGGCCATTATTCAACTTAGGCATGGGGGGGTGGTAATTTGTATGTTCTGAGTATATATTGTCAGCTTGAATTATCTTCTTTTTATTTAAAAAGAAAAATTAGGAGAAGAAAACTTAGGTATTAAAAGCTTTTCAAGTTTAGGAAATGATACGTTAAGGACCTCAACGCGTAGAGTCTTCAGGTTTTCAGACTTAATCAGTCCGGGTGTCCACTAAAATGTGGACTTGGTCTCGAGTCCTCGCAACCATAATGTATATTAATCTAGTTAATAAAGTAGGGTGATAAGTATATGACTTATCAACTCACCCTCAGATTTGGGGAGATTTTTAGTCTAAGCATGTACACACGTTTGCACTAACTCACTCATCAGTGATTCCAACAGAAAATGGATAGCTAATGAACCTTCTAGGGTGGTATGGCTGACAATTGGTCGACTGTAATAGCTCATCAGCCGGTTGTCCAGAACCCAGCCACTAGACCATTCTCTTTTATTGCCTTTAGGGAAATCTTAGGTCAGGGAAGACACCTACTCGAAAAAAAAATGATACTAAAAATGAAATAAAAGAAAAAATAGAAAAAGGAGAAAATAAAAAATAAGCCACACTTCACCACACGAGAATGGCTTGCAAGTTGCCGGTGGTAATAGCTCATTGTCCGGTTGCCTAGAATCCAACTCATAAAATGCACAAATAATTCCCAAAACACTTAGGGAATAAGCAAGGAAGTAGAATAAATCGGGGAGATATACACCAGGTTCTCCCTTGTGTTGACCCCATAAAAAAAAAGTAGGGAGAAAGCTACCGATCGGAAAGCTAAACCTTAAGGTAGAATTTTTAGGTCACCTAGGGGTATAGAAACCTGAACTCCATTTTAATTACAGTTGAGTGAGTCTATCACATTCACAATAAGATGCTTCTTACTAAGAGTCCTTTTTGAGTCTTGAGTGGGTTGGGTAGCCATAAAAAGTTACCCCGAAATCCTCAACACCAAAAATCCAAAAAAATTAGAAAAGATGAAAAAGAAAAAAATATGTATTTGCTTTTATATAGAATAAGGTGAGTACTTGGGTGGTCTGTATTTTGGCAGGCATCTGGGTACTGTTGAGTCTTTGCGAGTTAGGTTCTTAGTAGAAATTTCCTCATGTTGACAGGCAAATTTGAGTGACTAATCAATTCCAAATTTTAGTTGTGAATAGCATTTAGGATAAACCTTGCTAGGGACTAGCAAGGGGTGGGCTTGGGGGTATGATGACTCTACAATTATTAGTGTTAATATCATCAATTAGAGTCAATTTTGGGGGTACAAGTGAGATAATGTCATATTATAGGAGGCTTGGGAGTATTGCATGCATATTGCATTATCTCTACATCTAAAATTGCTTAGAATCAATGTTTACCGACCTTGTTTGCAAGTGCATATTGAAATAGGTCTTAGATGAGTAATTAGACTATATGGATGGATCTGGATAGACGAATGGAGTCCAACGTACTCAAAATCACCTCGATCCAACTTCCGTAGCTCCCACAACAAGTCCAAGGAAGATCAATGGTCAGGGGACAATGTGACATCCCTATGGGCTTCAGATGAGAAATCCAACCGTACAGATGGATTCGTAGCGACGATCGTAGTCCAGAAACGTGAGAATCATCTCAATCTGAGCATCGTGGCATCCTCTACAACAGAAAGAAGATGGACAACCCAGATGGTGCCACGTGGTACCATCTAGGTCGCCCAACACCAGCCATCAGTGACTATAGGTGCCCCATCATCTCTCACCATAGCCGTTGGATCAAGATCCAACAACTGAGGTTCCCCTGCACCTGCAGCTCCCATGCCATCTTCTCAACACTTTGGGCAGCATGGCGTATTGTATAGGTTCTAGCTTCCATGGGAGGGGTGGGGGTTCAAATCCCCGTAGCCCCCCCAATTTGTAATTGCTGCATGGTGCAGCAGCAGCGGTAGCGCATGCATAGTGTATGCGCATGCGGAGCAACAACGTATGGGGTAGCCGCACGCGGAGAGTGTGCGTGCTCGCAACGCAGTGCCAGCACATGCACACAGCATGGCGTGTGAGACATGGCATGGGGCACATGGGCCAGCAGGAGAGGGAGTGGCAGCTTTGGTGATGCATATGGTAGGTGTTCAGTGACGCTTTGAATGTCCTTGCTGTCCTAAGAAGGAATTTTAGTCCTTTTCACCACTATAAAAAGGGACCTACCCCCCCTCATTTGCACCCATCATCTACCCATGAGTATCCACCACCTCCATATAGCCCCAAGCATGGTCTTGAAGCCGCTGAGCCACCGACGGAAGCTCCTCCACTGCCGTGGCTGCCTCGACGCCATCTTCTTATTCTTAGTTTTAATTTCTTTGATACTTATAGTTTATTTCTTTCATTCAAGCATTGATATACATTTTTGTTGATGACAACATTTAGATACTTACTAGAATATATCTTTGATATCTTGTTCATATCATCTCTTGAGCTCAGATTTCTAACCTTGTCTCCCTCTCTCTCTCTCTCTCCCTATCTCTCTTTCTTTCTTTATTCATTTTGCAAGTGAACAAATTGACATATTTTTGTGACATGAAAGTGCTTAGCGGATTCAATACATTGCCTCCCTATGTTTGACACTTAGACTCACGTTCGATTCTTCTAGTAAAATTGACGTCGTAAACGTGCTACAACGAGCAATTTACACAAATGTATTTCGCGACGGTCATGCTCATCACACCCCTATGCCTATCTTTTGCTAGGCCCTAGCAAAATTATATGCTATTTATAAGCAAAATTAGGATCAAATTACTTGGGCAATAGTTATTTCTCACCACTAAGAAATTTCTGTTAGAAACCTGAACTATAGAGTCTCAACAACACTCAGGTGTTTGCCAAAATGCAGGCTGCCCAAGTCCTCGCCTAATTCAAAAGCAAATATATTTTTTTCTTCCTTTTTCTTCGTTTCTAATTTTTTTGGATGTTTGAGTTTAGAGTTTTGGGACATCGTTCTATGGCTACTCAACCGACCCAAGACTTGAAAAGAACTCTAAGTTTTAAGCATCTTTTTGTGTGAATGTGATAGACTCACTAATCGGCAATCATAATGAACTTCAGGTTTCTACGCCCCTAGGTGACCTTAGATAAAAATTCTACCTAAAGATGAATTTATCCGACCAGTAGATTTCTCCGTATTTTTTATTTTATGTGGTCAACACAAGGGTGAACCCAGTGTATATCTCCCCATCTTATTCTACTTCCTTGTTTCTTCCTAAGTGTTTGGAATTAAGCATGCATTTCGTGAGCTGGGTTATGGACAACCGGCCAATGGGTTGTTACCCACGACAACTTGCCAGCCATACTAATGCGGTGAAGTGTGGCTTATTTATTTATTCTACTTTTCTATTTCTCATCATTTTTTTTAATTTTTGTATATTTTTCTTTCTTTTTTTTTAAGTAGGTGACTTTCCTGATCTAAGATTTATCTAAAGGCGGTAGAAGGAGAATGGCCATGTGGCTAAGATTTGGACAACGAGAAAATGGGATGTTACCCATGAAAACTTGCCAGCCATACCACCCTAGAAGGATCATTAGCTACCCAATTTCCATTAAAACTATGAAAAAATGAGTCAGTGCAAATAGTGTGTAGATGCTTAGACTATAAGTCTCCTTAAATCAGAGGGTAGGTTGATAGGTCATGTACTTATCACCCTTACTTATTTAACTAATCAGAAATGAATTTTTTGAATGGCAAGGACTCAAGAATCAAGTCCACATTTTAGTGGACACTTGGGCTAATTAAAGCCGAAGACCTGAAGGGTCAATGTGTTCAGGTCCTATTGTATCATTTCGTAAAATTGGAAAACTCTAATGCCCAAGTTCTCTTTCCTAATTCAATTTTTTTTTCAAAAAAAATATACAAAATAAAATGAATCTATGGAGCTAACAAAATAATTCAAATAAGGATATCCACCCTCCCATGCCTATCTAATGCAATGTCCTCATTGTATTAAAAAGAAATGAAAAAGAGAAGAGTAAAGAAGAAAACACCTGAATTTCATGATTACCTAGATAGCTCTAAGATGAAAACAGACTGTATAAGTGCTGAATTTAGTGCCTCCAGCTTGGCACACTATACAAACAAGGAAGACAATAAGAACTCACAGGTGCGAGTCAAGATCAAGATAAGATTGATTTTTGGACTCGTATTGAGAAGATCCATTGATGTGGATGAGATTGTGATGCAGACCCATGCCCCAGGGTCGAGTGGCTCTAAGGTTTTGGATGAAAATTACCTAGAATTGGAGAGATTATGCAAGCAGAGTTGGGCCTACGGTTTATGAGGATACAACCCAAGTCCAAAAAGTTGAACAATAGGAAAATTTGTATCAAAAGGATAATCAGTTAATTTTTGCTTGGGTTGGACATCCTCAGAGTTGAAAATGTCATAAAGGCCCTGGTAGAAGGTTAATGGTTTCAGGCAAATAGGAACCCTTAGATTCAGACTTCTGCTTCCCTTAGAATTGGCTTCCAAGATCTTCATTTCCTGATTCCTATCCTCCATAATCAAAGTTTCCGGGACCTTAAAAGTGTTAATAACCCCATTTAAAATATCCAAGTTCAAAATTTGTGGCTTAATCAGAACTGACTTGGGTTTGGGAATCTCAAGAAGATAATCGTCATTATACTCAATAGGGTGTGATTGAGGAATGGGGCTATGAATTGAATCCTTTATGAAATCAGGATCTGAACTCTCCATGCTAGCCCAAGTGGGATCACAATCCTCAATGATTAGGTGTTGTCAACGTTTCTGTGCGGATTTAAAGGCGTATTACGTTGCAGTAGAACCGACAAAACGTTTAAACAAAAAATTTTATTACTCGAACAACTAGAGTATCCGAGGTCGAACACAGGGAGCAAACTCAGTACTTTGTAAAACCCAAGAATACAACTGTTTAATGCAAATATAATTGATTCAAAGAGTTTTTAAGAAAGATGTAAAAAAAATAGAATTAGACGTCTGATTTATGTAACAGACGTCTTAAATGTGATCTTTCTTTCTCTTTTTCTTCTTCTGCTTTGCCTTTCGGATCTCTTTGCAATCTTCCCTTGTCCTTCTTCTTCTTCTCCTGCGATCTTCCCTTGTCCTTCTTCTTCTTCTCCTGCGAAGACTTCTTTCTTCTTCTTCTGTCTTGCTTCTCCTTTCTTCTTTGTCTTCTTCTTCTTTGTCTTGCTTCTCCTTTCTTCTGCAGCGGCCACGTCCTTCTCCTGCAATCAGCCTGCCTGCACAGGGGAACAAAACCTAACCCTTCTCCCTCTACCCGCGCGTGTCTCTCTCTCAAGCAATTCACTCTAACCGCTCTACCAGAGCCAGTCTCAATCGGGTCGGATCGTACCCGGGACCAGGCGCACCTGCAGGTGTGTGATGCGCGAGGAGTGCGTAGGTCTAGGTCGGGTCGGATCCGCCAGGTCCGCGTGGTCAGGCCGCGGACGAGGCGGGTGGGGTCAGTGAGGGACCTCACCCCTGTGCTTTCGAGGCGATAAGAATAAAGCGTAAAATCAACTTATACGGTACCTGCCGGTTGCAATCCCACGATGTGGGACTATCTGGTCTCGCCTTCACGCGCGCCTGCAAAAACCTCGTCGTGCGATTGCCCCGCAGCTGC
Organism: Thalassia testudinum; assembly: GCA_037157565.1. Taxonomy (NCBI): domain Eukaryota; kingdom Viridiplantae; phylum Streptophyta; class Magnoliopsida; order Alismatales; family Hydrocharitaceae; genus Thalassia; species Thalassia testudinum. Next base: position 67,477,785 of record JAZHRO010000036.1, read on the forward strand.
CGGCTCTGCTAGCGCTCCTCGGCTGGATTCGTTCACCTCGCGACACTTGCGTTAGTATGCAGAACCTGTAGTCTGGAAGACCGGGTGCCTGGAGCTTCGCGGGAGCTTCATCAGAGGTCGTCCATGGCGGCAGCAGCTCGAATCCTGTCGTACACAAAACGCGCCTCTCGGCCAAATCAGAATAGATAGAGACCTTCGCCGTGGCACGGCGAAGGCGGTGGGCAGTGCAGCAGGCCGCAGGTCGGCCTAGGCGTGCGTGCCTAGGTCAACCTGTGGCCGGAGATGGTGGGTTGGTCGGGGGGTGGTTGTGGAGGGCTGGAGTGGCAGTGGGAGGGTGGAGTGTGTTCCTGGAGGTGAGGCGGAGCTTCCGAGGTGGTTGGCGAGCCGTGTGGAGGGCTGGAGTGGTGTGGGCGGCTCGCCGGAGTGCGGTCGGATGCGAAGACGATGGAGGTGGTTAGCGTCTGTCGAGGGTCGAGCAAGGGAGATAACAGGGGGAAAAGAGAGAGGAGAGGATGGAGAACGTATCTGGGGTTGTCTGGAGTGAAGGGAGGCAGTGGAGAGGACGGCTCGTGACTGCCGTCGTCGGGGAAGAAAGACCCTGGGGGAGGAAGCGGCGACGAAGATGAGGTCAGGAGCTTGCGCGCAGGGTACAGCGCGCCGCGGGAGGAAGAGGCGGAGAGGACTCTGCTGCTGGTATGGCAGCAGAGTGACGAGAAGGAGGGAAAGCGGTCGCCGGAGCTTGTGGGTCGTTTGGCCGGAGATGGGAGAGAAGAAATTTGGGGGGGATCTCCGTCAAAATCAAGCTTTTGATGAGTGGCCGGGTCCGAGGGGTGTTTTATAGGTGCTGGCCGCTCCTATCAGAGCGTGAAAGACGCGCAATTAGGTCAGCCGGTTCGCCGGAGTTGGAAGGAAGAAAGATACCCACATCTCTCGTGCGTTCGCACGAGAGATTGGGTTCACACCAGCGAATTTGATTGGCTTTAGAAGGAAGGGAATTCCTCAGAGAATCTCCCTTCCATTTCTGGGAGAGAATCTCTGAGGAATTAGAGAGCCATCTCTCTCGAAACTTCGTCGGAGCTCGGTTCTGCCCTAGCAATGGCGGCAGGACCGGTTTGCAAAGAAGGCGAGGAACCTAGGGGGCTCTCTGCAAGGATATTCAAAAGATAGGGACCTCTTTGTGATTTGGGTGTACTAAATTGCAAAGTAGGTCAAGATGACCCCTCCTTAGGTCCAAATTTTGGTACAAACCTAATTTGGACCTAAGGAATCCAATGGAGAAGTTAGATTTCAGGTTTGACCTTGTTTGACTGGATATTTTGCGTAAAAACCCAAATTAGGTTAATTGAAGAGCTATGACCCTAATCTAGGTCAAACTAGGTTCCAAAGGTCAAATTAAGTGTTCTAAACCCTAGAGTATGTTTTTTTCATGATTTGTAGAGGGTTTACTTGCTTTTTGTTCTGACCGAAACCTTGTTAATTTAAGCGGGTCTGTTTTAGGGTTACCAAGTGTCTTTTAGTTCTTAGATTGCACATGAACCCATTTCTGCTTGACTCAACCCACTTTTTATCTCATTTAGACCATTTGACCCATGTTTTGCCTCTAAGAAATCCTGTTTATCTACTGCAATGGCAAAATTGCAGTTTTAACCTTTATTTCATGTTTTCTTCTCAGAGCACTTGTTCCTTTAGTTAAGCCTTCTTCTAGGTTATGTAGGAGCTTTTGTCTTCTTTATTAGGTCAAAATGAGCTAGTTATGGCTCATGATGAGGCTCTCATCATACCCCCATGCCTAGCTTTTGCTAGTCCCTTAGCAAAATTTCAAAGTTTTAACTTCCATTCTAGACCCAAAGTGTCCTTAGTTATGATAAGTGCTTCTTTTGTGATTAGGTAGGAATGCCGACAATAGGCCTAGAGGTACTCAAGTACCAACCAAAATCTGGACCTGTTCTGCTTTAGCCTCAGTCCTTCGCAAAGGTTTCTACGGCCCACAAAAACTATCCTAGGGTTTGTTGGACTCTGCGGTTAAAGCACCCGTGCTTGAGACATTTTTAGCCTACGCTCAGTTTGCAGTGCGTTTTTTTTTTTTTTGTAAGAGAGAGATAGAGGATTTATTTGTTTGGAGAGCTTTTCTCTCTCTTTTCTTTTTATTTCTAGCTTCGGATTAGCTTCTCAACACGGTCTGTATCGGATTCCTCGTCCCCATCATCAATCCTCAAGGGTCCCTGGCTTTCGAGATTTCGAGATAATCCCGCCCATGGCGACCCCCAGAACCCTGGCTTTCGAGATTTCGAGATAATCCCGCCCATGGCGTTCCGTGGCCGAATTCAGACCCTGGCGATCGACATTTCGTGATAATGCCACCCATGGTATCTGAACCAGCAGAGTGCTTACATGCCCCCAGTAGGATATTTAAATATCCTAAGAGACAAGCACCGAGGAGACGATATGTTGTTACGCATCTTCGAGGGGAATTTCCCGCCTCTCCGCGCTGGGAACTTGTCCAAATCAACTTGTGTTGATTGGCCGCTCCTAATCTAGGTGACTTTTTCAGAATATTAAACGCTCTTGCGTGTTTTGAATATTTATGCGCACTGAACCAGACTGTGTGTGAATTTGGGTGCTTAGGTTACCGAATCCCGCAAACCGGAGGTCAGTTAACGAGGCCGAATACTTCCTAAGCCTTAGACCTAATACTTAAGCTTCGCATTTTCCTCAACCTCTTGAGGATTGTCCAGATTTTAACGGATACGTGAATTTTTAAGCTAAAAATCTAGCCCAAGAGGCCTAAGACCAGCGTTCCCGCTAATCTCTTGTTATATCTCTGTAGCATTTTTCTTTTCTTTTTCTTGACTCGGTCTAGAACTTCAGTTAACCCCTTAATCTTTTACTAATGACTTTTTCTTTGTCTTTTCCTTTTGTGCTCCTTTCTTTATTTTTGCTCTTTTTGTCATTTTTCTTTCTTTTCCTCCTCTCATTTGTATGACCCAGAATTGTTCCTCCCCTCTATCAAGTCCCTTTTTTTTTTTTTTTATGAATGAAACCCTTTCTTGATATGAATTTTCTGACATTTTGCACTTTCATACCCCCCCATGCCTAAGATTTGCAATGTCCCCATTGTAAATTAGGTGGGTTCGAATTCAGCTTAGTTCATGTGTTAGGACAGGTGTGTGGTGAGTGAATGGGTCGAAGCGACTTGTTGCGAATGATTTCTAATCTCGGGTAGATATACCTGAGGTGAAGTCGGCTGTTCTAATGGATGAACCCTAAAGTGCAATATGAGTTCCGCATAGCGATGTCAGAAACGGTTTCTGGGTTTTCAAAGAATGACGGGTTGCCTCCCGTTAAGCGCTGAGTTTTACGCCATCGGCTGGGCGTAATGAGCTCAAGAGGAAAGGAGGGTAAAGGATGACTCAGTCAAATCTATATCGGTCATGTCAATGAACGGCTTGAGTCTCTGCCCATTCACGACAAATGGTTCAGAATCGTGGCTGAGTGGGCTGATTTCAATAGCTCCATTTCCGAAGATTTGGCGGACTAGGTAGGGTCCGACCCACTTGGATCTTAGCTTTCCTGGGAATAGTTTGAGTCGAGCATCAAAGAGTAAAACTTTTTGACCAGGATGAAAGACCTTTCTAGAAATGTGTTTGTCGTGAAAAGCTTTAACCCGTTCTTTGTAAATTCGCGAGTTCTCATATGCGTCGTGGCGTAATTCATCGATCTCGCTCATTTGAAATCTTCTGTGGGTTCCAGCCTTAGAAAGGTCGAGATTACAGGTCCGTACTGCCCAATAGGCTTTATGCTCCAATTCGACAGGGAGGTGACATGCCTTCCCGTACACTAGTCTGAAGGGAGACATTCCTAATTGGGTCTTGTGGGTGGTCCTATAGGCCCACAATGCTTCCGGAAGCCGAGAAGACCAATCTTTTCTATCAGGTCGAACAGTAACCTGAAGGATCTTCTTGATCTCTCGGTTAGATAGCTCAGCTAGACCATTAGTTTGGGGGTGGTAAGGAGTAGAGATTCGGTGTGACACCCCGTATTTGATCATCAGTGACTTGAACTGAGCGTTTGTAAAATGGGTCCCTCCGTCGGAAATTATAGCATGCGGAATCCCGAACCTTGAGAAAATGTTTTGATGAAGGAATTTTATAACGGCTTTATGATTGTTGGTTCGGGTCGGAATGGCTTCTATCCACTTGGAAACATAATCAACTGCGAGTAAAATGTATTCGAAGCCATCCGAGGTAGGAAAGGGTCCCATGAAATCAATCCCCCAAATATCAAAAATTTCGCATACCAAGATCGGCTGTAGAGGCATCATGTCTCTATGGCTCATGTTGCCTAGAGTTTGGCAACGGGAACATGCCTTACAGTGATTGTATGCATCTTTGAAAATTGTGGGCCAGTAGAAACCACACTGGAGGACTTTCGATGCGGTTTTATGTCCTGAAAAATGTCCACCGCATGCCTGGTCATGGCAAAATGAGAGTATGTCTTTGATTTCCACTTCCGTGACGCATCGTCGGATTATCTGATCAGCACCAATGCGGAAGAGATACGGGTCTTCCCATAGGTAATACTTGGCATCGGAACGCAATTTGTCCTTTTTGGCCTTCGGCCAATCGGGCGGAATCTGATGTGATGCCAGGTAATTAACAATATCGGCGAACCATGGAAGACTTGTACTGATAGTCAGGAGGTGCTCATCAGGAAAATATTCTGTAATAGGTCCGGACGGATCAATAATTTCAGGAGGAAGGCGGGATAAATGATCAGCTACCACATTGTGCTTTCCCGCCTTGTCGCGAATCTCGATGTCAAATTCTTGCAACAGCAAGATCCAGCGGATTAATCGAGGTTTCGCGTCCTTCTTGGCTAGGAGATGCCTCACAGCTGTGTGATCCGAGTATATGATAACACGGGAACCCAGAAGGTATGATCTGAATTTTTCCAGGGCAAATACTACGGCCAGCAGCTCTTTCTCAGTAACCGTATAGTTACGCTGAGCCTCATCCAGTGTTTTGCTGGCGTAGTAAATGACCACAGGTTTCCCGTCAATTTTCTGCCCCAAAACCGCTCCTACAGCGAAGTCAGATGCATCGCACATGATCTCAAAGGGTTGAGACCAATCAGGGGACTGTAGGATTGGGGCTTGGGTGACTCGGTCACGTAAGATCTCAAATGCTTGAGTGCATTCCTTGGAAATTCCGAAAGGCACATCCTTGGACAGCAGATTGGTCAGGGGGCGCGCGATTTTGGAGAAATCAGGGATGAATCGACGGTAGAAACCAACGTGCCCCAAAAAAGATCGGATGTCCTTAATCGAGCTAGGCATTGGGAGCTTGGAAATCAGGTTAACCTTAGCTCGATCCACTTGGATGCCTTTCTCTGAGATTAAATGTCCCAGGACAATTCCCTCAGGCACCATGAAATGGCTCTTTTCCCAGGAAAGAACCAAATTCACCTCGATGCACCGCCTGAGTATATGGACCAAGTGTTGGAGGCAATCGTCAAATGATTGTCCAAAAACTGAAAAGTCATCCATGAAGACTTCCAGATAGTCACCTACCATATCTGAGAATATGGCAAGCATGCACCGCTGAAAAGTTGCAGGTGCATTGCAGAGACCGAACGGCATCCTTCGAAACGCATATGTCCCGAAGGGGCAGGTGAATGTGGTCTTTTCTTGGTCCTCTGGATGGATTGCCACCTGATTGTAACCGGAGTACCCGTCAAGAAAGCAGAAGAATCTATTTCCCGCTAGTTTCTCGAGGATCTGATCAATAAACGATAGTGGGAAATGATCCTTCTTCGTGGAGGAATTTAGTCTTCTGTAATCAATGCAGACTCTCCACGAATTAGCTATTCGGGTAGGAATGACTTCCTCGGTTTCTGTCGTGATGATGGTAAGTCCTGCCTTCTTAGGTACCACTTGTGTTGGACTCACCCAACGACTGTCGGAGATCGGGTAGATGATCCCTGCATCTAACCACTTAATGATCTCCTTTTTCACGACCTCCTGTAGGTTCGGGTTTAGTCGCCTTTGCATTTCTCTTGAAGGTCGTGAGCCTTCTTCTGTATAGATTCGATGCGTGCAGTATGAAGGGCTTATACCAGTCAAATCATCTAAAGTCCATCCAATGGCTCTACGATGTTGCTGGAGAACAGAAATCAAACGGAGTTCCTGGTCAGGTGTGAGTCGAGAATTGATAATCACAGGAAACGTTTGATTTGAATCCAAAAAGACATATTTTAGATGTTCAGGAAGGGGCTTGAGTTCCATGACAGGATTGTCAGCAGTAGCGGGTGGTTCAGGGTTTGTATCGGGAGCAATGGTAGGAGTCACAGGTGTGTCTAGATTGTGTTCGCACTCCTCTGTTAGCGGTTTTTGATTTTCTAGTGGTTGATCAGAAATAATCAGGTTGTCCTCTATGTGCAGTTCATCAACCACGGTTTTGACATCACAAATTTCCTCTATAACCCCGCAATTAATCCCTTGTTGGGCTTTGAAAATGTCGATCTTCAGATTTTGATTCCCAAATTTTAATTCTATCTGGCCCTCTTCGCAGTTTATATTGGCCCTAGCAGTGGCCAGAAAGGGTCTTCCTAATATGATTGGTGTGTCCCTTGGGTTCTTAGGTGCATCCATGTCCAGTACTATGAAGTCCACTGGGAAATAAAAATCTCGTACCCTAACAATGACATCCTCGAGTATTCCTTTGGGTGACTTGATGGATCGATCAGCTAACTGCAATGTCACCTCAGTGGGTTTAAGTTCAGATTCTTCAAGGTGGTCAAGGAGGGATGTAGGTATTAAATTTATGGAGGCACCTAGGTCTAGTAGGGCTCTATCAAGTTGGGTTTCACCAATTTTACAAGAAATCAAGGGGGTTCCTGGGTCTTTAGCCTTGGGTGGGAGTTTGCTCAGGATGACAGAGCTGGCTTGCTCTGACAGTACAATCGGATTCCCATCCTTGGTTCGCGGCTTACGTTTAGGTGTACATATGTCTTTCAAGAATCTTGCGTAAGCCGGTATGTGGCGGATTGCATCCATCAATGGGATGTTTATCTGGACCTGTTCAAAGAGCTTGACCAGATCCTCCTCAGGAGCCACAGGTTTGGTTGTCCTTTTTCCTTTGGTCAAGGCCTCAGGAAATGGGATCCTAGCTGGTTCCTCTAGGATAGGTCCAGGTTCTTGATCTGGGACAGTAGTATCTTGGATGACTACCCTAGGGTCTTGGCGATTATCAGGCTTGGAGTGGTTCAGATAATGTGGGTCTTGTGTTGTTTTACCACTACGTGTTGTTACAGAGTTTAATCCAGCCTGACTTTGGTTTGGGTTAGGTAGGAGAGGTGGCTGCTGCTGAAATTCTGCATAAGATGTAGAAGCCTCCATCCTGTCTGGTGATGGAGTAGCAGGGGCCTGATAAATCAAATGTGCGTGGCCTAAATTTGGATTCATAATGCGCCTCTGGGTCGGCACATTATTTGGGTTGGGCAGAGGTTGCGAAGGAAGGGTGCCAGGTTGGCGAGAATTTGCCATCTGGGCCAGTTGGTTGCGAACCTCTGTGATCTCGTCCTTGTGCTGTTGTTGCATTGCCGCATTCGTTTTTTGAATGTCAGCCAGCGTTTGAAGGATAAGAGTCAATTGATCCTGATTTTGACCAGATTGGTAGGTGGGATTGGGCCGAGGCTGAGGCGGCTGATATGGATGAGGAGCTTGTGGGCGGGGTTGATATGGTGGTTTTTGAGAGTTTCCCGCCCACTGAAAGTTAGGATGATTTCGCCATCCAGGGTTGTAGGTATTGGAGTATGGGTCGTTCTGGATGGCGTTGAGGTCCTCGCAGTTCTGAGAAACCTCAGGAAAGTCAGAATACGAGGGTTCAGATTGTGGATAGGGGCTCATCCCCTTGGCAGGTTGGTGATAGATGTTTTGCACTGTTTCCCTTGCCAGAGGAGGTCGTGCAAAAGAGTTTTGTGCAGAGGTGGCTTACTGCAAATGTCGAGTTAGCTCGTCCACCTTCTTTTCTATGATAGAGACCTTGTCCAACCGACTGGCCATCAATTCCAAGTCAACAGAAGTGGACAGGTCCTGCGTCTCATGTGTCCCTCTTAGATTCGTCGATGCGCGGGCATTCGTCCTGTCGAATAAGCCCAAGGAGTCATTGTTTATGGAGTTCTCGCACATATTTTCGAGAATCTCCCACACCGTGTCCTCGTGTTGGCCCATGATGTTTCCTCCACATGTTGCATTGACGATTAGACGAATATCCTCACGGAGTCCCTGGTAAAAAGACTGGACTTGTTCCCACTTAGGAACTCCGTGATGGGGACATTTTCGCATGAGATCTAGGAATCGATCCCAAGCTTCGTGAAGAGGTTCTCCCTGTTGTTGAGTGAAATGAGTGATCTGGTGGCGCAAGGCATTCGTCCGGCCAACAGGGAAGAATTTTTTCAAAAATTCAGACTGTAATTCCTCCCAAGTGTTGATCGGGCGGGTCTGAGTCTGATACCAGTGCGCGGCCTTGTCCAAGAGGGAGAACGAAAACATTTTCATGAGTAGGATATCCCGGTTTTGTACATCTGACCCGAAAGTCTGGGCCAGATGCTTGAGTTGTTTAATGTGTTGGAATGGATCCTCAGAGTTAAGCCCATGGAACTTTGGTATGGCATGAATCATATTGGGCTTTAGATCAGAATCGGGTCCTCCAATTGGGATTCGTACTCGGGGTTCAATTGCCACCGCAGCGGGATTATAGTGATCTCGCATCATAGGTCGCTGTGGTGGGTTTACAAAGTTCTGAAAGAGATCGTTCAAGCGTTGAAGTTGGTGTTCAAGGTTATTCTCCTCTTCAATGGGTTGTGCCATGATGGGAGAAGAAGGAGAATCAGGGTCTGAATCAGATGAAAGATTTATGTGGTGGGGTTGCTGCACAAACAAGGGCGTCGAGGCTTGGCCTCGGCGAGAATGAATTTCTAGAGGAGGTCTTAAAGGTGGTCTTAAGGACCTCCTACCAAACATGCACCGGAAGATGTGATGAGATTAGAAGGTGCTGGACCCAATCAAGACACCCAAGAATTGTTGGGTGACTATAGAGGTTCGGGGCAGATGGACCCCTGGATCAGAAGATCGTCCACCTGAGAAATACCTGGGCAGCCAGAGAGGGAGAGTCCCGCAAAGACCCCTACACGGTAGAGCGTCCCTACGGGTTACAGGGTTTCCCCCACCCGACCTCTCTTGTCACTGCGGTTCCAGGTAGACCAGAATGGGGATCTTGACCTCTTAAGTCTACCTTTTTTTTATTTTAAGATCAAGGTGCTTAATGTTCCACTTGAACTTTTAAGTATTTTGAGTGCAAAAAGTGACCTAATATTAAGGTTGGTTGACCCGAGGGATCAACTTCACCTTTGAGAGCTTTTAGGTCCTTCCTTTTATGATTCAAATGAATTATCAGCCTGATTTGCTTAGGGTTCCTCTTGTATAAATTTTTTCAAACACGGTTTAGGCACACTTCTTTTTGGAAAGTTTGTTTCTTTGTTTTAGAGAAGATGTGTCTCTAAAAACCCTAGCTTTGCAATCCTAACTTGGCTCTAATGGGTCCAATTTAGTTGCCTTAGAATTTAGCACCTAGGGCTCAATCAAGAAAGTTTTAGCCCTAGTTGCCTTAGTTGGATGACAGACAAAAATATGTTTAAATGAAAATCAGGCAACTTGATGAGTTACTAAATATAAGACAGGTAGCCCTAAGTTGACTTCTCCCTTTTTTTTTTTTTTTTTTTTTTTTTTTTTTTTTGTCTTTTAGATTGTGAGAGGGTTAAGGGGGAGGGCTTATGGAGATTACCTGCTCCAGTCTGTTGTGCAGTTGCTATTCTTTCCTTTTTGTTTTTCTTTCCCTGTTTGAACACAACAAAAGAGAAGTTAAGTCAGATATTAAATAGAAAAGTTGTACTCAAAAGCTTCACAAGTGCCCGTTGCTCCCCGGCAACGGCGCCAAAATGTTGTCAACGTTTCTGTGCGGATTTAAAGGCGTATTACGTTGCAGTAGAACCGACAAAACGTTTAAACAAATAATTTTATTACTCGAACAACTAGAGTATCTGAGGTCAAACACAGGGAGCGAACTCAGTACTTTGTAAAACCCAAGAATACAACTGTTTAATGCAAATATAATTGATTCAAAGAGTTTTTAAGAAAGATGTAAAAAAAATAGAATTAGACGTCTGATTTATGTATCAGACGTCTTAAATGTGATCTTTCTTTCTCTTTTTCTTCTTCTGCTTTGCCTTTCGGATCTCTTTGCAATCTTCCCTTGTCCTTCTTCTTCTTCTCCTGCGATCTTCCCTTGTCCTTCTTCTTCTTCTCCTGCGAAGACTTCTTTCTTCTTCTTCTGTCTTGCTTCTCCTTTCTTCTTTGTCTTCTTCTTCTTTGTCTTGCTTCTCCTTTCTTCTGCAGCGGCCACGTCCTTCTCCTGCAATCAGCCTGCCTGCACAGGGGAACAAAACCTAACCCTTCTCCCTCTACCCGCGCGTGTCTCTCTCTCAAGCAATTCACTCTAACCGCTCTACCAGAGCCAGTCTCAATCGGGTCGGATCGTACCCGGGACCAGGCGCACCTGCAGGTGTGTGATGCGCGAGGAGTGCGTAGGTCTAGGTCGGGTCGGATCCGCCAGGTCCGCGTGGTCAGGCCGCGGACGAGGCGGGTGGGGTCAGTGAGGGACCTCACCCCTGTGCTTTCGAGGCGATAAGAATAAAGCGTAAAATCAACTTATACGGTACCTGCCGGTTGCAATCCCACGATGTGGGACTATCTGGTCTCGCCTTCACGCGCGCCTGCAGAAACCTCGTCGTGCGATTGCCCCGCAGCTGCTGGCTCTGCTAGCGCTCCTCGGCTGGATTCGTTCACCTCGCGACACTTGCGTTAGTATGCAGAACCTGTAGTCTGGAAGACCGGGTGCCTGGAGCTTCGCGGGAGCTTCATCAGAGGTCGTCCATGGCGGCAGCAGCTCGAATCCTGTCGTACACAAAACGCGCCTCTCGGCCAAATCAGAATAGATAGAGACCTTCGCCGTGGCACGGCGAAGGCGGTGGGCAGTGCAGCAGGCCGCAGGTCGGCCTAGGCGTGCGTGCCTAGGTCAACCTGTGGCCGGAGATGGTGGGTTGGTCGGGGGGTGGTTGTGGAGGGCTGGAGTGGCAGTGGGAGGGTGGAGTGTGTTCCTGGAGGTGAGGCGGAGCTTCCGAGGTGGTTGGCGAGCCGTGTGGAGGGCTGGAGTGGTGTGGGCGGCTCGCCGGAGTGCGGTCGGAGGCGAAGACGATGGAGGTGGTTAGCGTCTGTCGAGGGTCGAGCAAGGGAGATAACAGGGGGAAAAGAGAGAGGAGAGGATGGAGAACGTATCTGGGGTTGTCTGGAGTGAAGGGAGGCAGTGGAGAGGACGGCTCGTGACTGCCGTCGTCGGGGAAGAAAGACCCTGGGGGAGGAAGCGGCGACGAAGATGAGGTCAGGAGCTTGCGCGCAGGGTACAGCGCGCCGCGGGAGGAAGAGGCGGAGAGGACTCTGCTGCTGGTATGGCAGCAGAGTGACGAGAAGGAGGGAAAGCGGTCGCCGGAGCTTGTGGGTCGTTTGGCCGGAGATGGGAGAGAAGAAATTTGGGGGGGATCTCCGTCAAAATCAAGCTTTTGATGAGTGGCCGGGTCCGAGGGGTGTTTTATAGGTGCTGGCCGCTCCTATCAGAGCGTGAAAGACGCGCAATTAGGTCAGCCAGTTCGCCGGAGTTGGAAGGAAGAAAGATACCCACATCTCTCGTGCGTTCGCACGAGAGATTGGGTTCACACCAGCGAATTTGATTGGCTTTAGAAGGAAGGGAATTCCTCAGAGAATCTCCCTTCCATTTCTGGGAGAGAATCTCTGAGGAATTAGAGAGCCATCTCTCTCGAAACTTCGTCGGAGCTCGGTTCTGCCTTAGCAATGGCGGCAGGACCGGTTTGCAAAGAAGGCGAGGAACCTAGGGGGCTCTCTGCAAGGATATTCAAAAGATAGGGACCTCTTTGTGATTTGGGTGTACTAAATTGCAAAGTAGGTCAAGATGACCCCTCCTTAGGTCCAAATTTTGGTACAAACCTAATTTGGACCTAAGGAATCCAATGGAGAAGTTAGATTTCAGGTTTGACCTTGTTTGACTGGATATTTTGCGTAAAAACCCAAATTAGGTTAATTGAAGAGCTATGACCCTAATCTAGGTCAAACTAGGTTCCAAAGGTCAAATTAAGTGTTCTAAACCCTAGAGTATGTTTTTTTCATGATTTGTAGAGGGTTTACTTGCTTTTTGTTCTGACCGAAACCTTGTTAATTTAAGCGGGTCTGTTTTAGGGTTACCAAGTGTCTTTTAGTTCTTAGATTGCACATGAACCCATTTCTGCTTGACTCAACCCACTTTTTATCTCATTTAGACCATTTGACCCATGTTTTGCCTCTAAGAAATCATGTTTATCTACTGCAATGGCAAAATTGCAGTTTTAACCTTTATTTCATGTTTTCTTCTCAGAGCACTTGTTCCTTTAGTTAAGCCTTCTTCTAGGTTATGTAGGAGCTTTTGTCTTCTTTATTAGGTCAAAATGAGCTAGTTATGGCTCATGATGAGGCTCTCATCATTAGGCAATGAAATGATTCATCATACTCCTCAAGCCCGTATGTCTCATTAAAATTATCCTCCTCAAACTTAGGTGAGACTTCACATAAATAATTCTGGATCCACATTTATATATGTCTTAAAATCATTTATCATTTCATGGTCCATGGAGACATACTTTTCCTCGTACCATGATTCAGGGAACTCAGGTGAAGGAATCAATTCTTCCTCAATTGGTTGCTTTAGACCAACCTGGTCAACCCCATTCTCGTAAAATGTGTCCTCTCCTATAGATGCCTGAGTGGGTTCTGACATTGGCTCTCCTGAAGGGGGTTCATCTTGGGAATCTTCCTAAGATTGAACTAGAGCAATCACAAATTTCTTCCTCAAACTTGATAATTTCCCTAGTAAGAACTCACTTGGGTCCTTATCATTAACATCTTGGAGCCAATCCAATAAATTTTGCTAAGATCATCAATCATTTGAATGAGAGGCTCCAATTTTTTAGTACAAGGTGTTGGCAGAGCTTCTAAAGATTGTATAGTATTCCTTAACTTAGCCAACATCCTATCTTGGACTTGTTTCACCTGTACCAAATGGTTTGATTTAGGGTTGGATGGGTTTGGCTTCAGTCTAGGGGAGTCAAGAAATTAAGGTTCTTGGGGCCCTCTCTGATAGTAGGTCATTTCAGGCTGTTCATAGAAAGGTGGTAACCTATATGCAGTGTAATCTTGGGGAGGGTATGGGTTGTAATCGTCATATCCTCCTTGATTATAGATCATATTAGGTTGTCCATATGAGAGCAGTGATCTATAATTGCTGTAGCTCGGAGAAGGATAAAAATCAAAATCATGGTGTCCAGGGTTAGACCCTGAACACGGAGGTACGGAATTGTATCCCCAATCCAAGTTTTCGCAACTAGTAGATGGTTGAGTACAACACAGGTTGGAATAATAATCATCATATTGGGGATAAGATGTGTTAGGAGGGTAGGAGGGGAAATGTGTGTAAGATGTGGAGGGATCCATGACAAAGCGAGTGGAAAAAGAGAAAAGAAAGATGCCCTACAATACAAACAATTAAACCTGTCCTTAGGTGGGGTAGCCTAAAGAACTACAAACTCTCAGAACTCATCTTGAGATGAAAGAAATGATTTGGTCTACTTCTTTCCCATCAATCCAACCAGTTAGAGGGTGGGATTGGGGAGAAGGTTCTTCCCTTGGCTTTCTCCCCAGGTTCCTTTGATATCCTCCAACCACAATCGTTTGACACTAATTAGCCCATATTTGTGGGCTATTTGAGTATTTAAGTGCCCAGACATTAGGTTAATTCTAACATTTATTTAGCATAAATTAGGATGTAAATAGATTAATTCATATTTCTAATTTAATTACATAATTCATGCATCTTATTCATATTTAAATGCATTTAGAATTAACTGAGAATTGCATTAGTTAACTAATTAGGTACATTGCATGTATTAATTTAGGTTAACATAAAAGTTGAGGGTTTGTATATAAATAACCATAATATTTTATCATTATTTTTTTATTCTTCTTCTACATGCAATGGCTACATTTCTTCCTCCAGCTACCGCAGTGAAGAACCCAATCAAGGAGGAGCGGATGTGTTGGATCTGGTCGGGCAGCTGATTTCAAAAGAGAGGAGGAGGCAGCCGAGTTCAGGAGGCCTCCATCCCTGACCAGCACTGTGCAGAGAGTTCGTCTCTCATCCATTCCACACCGTCAGCCTCAATGTGGCGTCGAGTCTCCACCACCGTGGGCGTGTGGTGTGACAGGCCACACCGCCATCCGGAGCTCGTCCGCATTACCGTGAGCACCTCAGCGTGCACCTCCCTCGCCGTCGTCACCAACAACCACCATCGCAGCTACTGCAATCACTCCTCAGCCAGTTAAGACGTCCGGGAAGTTTCTCGGATGTCTGAAGCTTCGACCTCTCTACTCCAGTAGCAACCGCACTCGCCCACTTCACCGCCAACCACCTGCCCTCGCCCGCTCACCTGAAGCGCCAGCCCTCATCCACTCACTCCACGCCTGCATCACACCTCCAGCGCCAACCGCTTGCACTTTGCAGTACGCGCGCCTCTTGCCTGCAGCCTCCCCGCCCTACCTGCAGTGCCGCTCTAGTGCGCGCACTCGCCTACAGCGCCTTCCGCCAACAACAGCGCACCCCGCTTCCACTCCAGTGCATGCACCCACCTGCAGCGCCTCCCGCCAACAGCAGCGCACCTCGCTTCTGCTCCAGTGCACGCACTCGCCTGCAGCGCCTTTCGCCAACAGCAGCGCACCCCGCTTCCGCTCTAGTGTGAGCACTCGCCTGTAGCGCCTTCCGCCAACAGCAACACACCCTGCTTCCGCCAGCAGCACCTTGAGCAGAAGGTGTGGAATCAATGCGTGCAACAATAGGCCGCGTGCCCCGCCCGCAAGTAGCCTTCGTGCGTGCACGTGCATCACCTCCAGTAGCTGCAGCACCGTTGGTAGCCACCTTCGTCGGAGCTCCATCAAACCGGCTTCGGCCACCACGCGACTTGCCACCACCACCGCTACGAAGCCCTTGGTCCAAAGAACTTCCTCTGAGCTTCCCGCCTCCGGTCGTCCACTCCTCTTCACGCACTGCCAAGGGGAATAAATCCCCTGTTTTGCTATAGTATTCAGCCATTAATAATTACATTTTTTGCCATTGTCATCTTTTAATGATATTTTATTGAATCTACATTGCAACAAATATCCTCTAGTTATTAAGAATTGCTATTTCAGCATGATTTCTTGATTCAACATTAATCTGAAGGTAAATTTGGCTTGATTCTCATCTAAACTAACTACGAACAAATGTTTTTAACCGGTGCGAATTTAAATACGTCATTGCCTCCCTATGGATACGACCCGCTCTTCTACAAGTGGTTATTTCTTTTTAAATATTGATTAGTCGATTTTTCCACCACATAAAACTACAAACCACTTTAAAGCGAACAATCGACTCGACAAATGGTGCTGTTGCCGAGGAGGAAACAGACGCAATAATTTCACCTGATTTTATTTTGATTATTTATCAATTGCACAGTGATTTGACCATTTATTATTTTCTTTTCTGTGCGAGAAATTTTGTGTGCGGAATCAGCCATCGTGAGAGGCGACCCTTGACGTAGCCAGAGGAGAATTGGTCGAGCTATTTTGAAAAGGAGGAGAAGGACGAGGACGCGACGGTCATCATTGTACATTTAGTCGTTAATCTGATTAGAATAGAATTAAGACTTTAGATTTAATTTTTCATTGCATTTTGTTTGAAACCCTTGTTCTGGGGTATATTTTGAGGGTTTGTTCCCTGATTTTGTTTTAGGCCCGTGTTGGGTAATTTTTGGGAGCCTGTTCTCTTTTCTTTAGATTTAGGTTTTTAGTTTATTGATTACTTTTATTTGCTTGTGCATTAGTATTTAAAATAATAATAATAAAAAAATTAGGTACCTGCTAGAAGCTGCCTGACCTTAGGATGAACCATTTAGGTCTGTATGAGGAGCTTCTAGATTTACTTCTCTACATTGTGTGCATTCCCACATCGTTGATTGCTGGTAGCAAGGTACGCATTTTCTTACTTTGCATCCTATTCTTGATCACGCATTGCATTTGGACTTAATGCGAACACCACCTAATCTGTATTGAATAAATTAAACAAGTGGTCACATATTTTCTATAAAATGGACTAATTAAAGGAGGGACAATTTAAAAACCAAGGATTTGATTTTCAAACTTGGCATGCGATTGAAAATTCAAAATCTTTTGCGGTGTATGCACACTTATTTCACTTGCACCACGGCACGCTTTTAGACACTCCTTAGGTTTGGAAATACCAGGACAAGAGCCTTCCTATCGTTGGATTTTGAAGTGTTTGGAACTTGAGATCAAAGGTTTTGTAAATCCAAAGAGGGGGATAACCTATCACAGGTTTTTGGGGGTAGTTGAGATGCACCGCGAAAGCACAGCTTCAAAGGAAGGCTTAGGCCTACTTACATCCCACGATCTTCCGTCTTTGGAGTTGCTCTACCATTTGAGATTTAGGGAAGAACACCTGCTCTAACTAGGTCTTCTTAGGTGAGCCATAGGTCGACAATAGGTGCGTAAATTGATTGAACAAATTGTATTGTCACCTGCAATCTAACTTAGAATCAAAAGCCTAAATTGGGAAAGACCTAAAAGGTCCTTTTTGAATTGTGTTTTTCTTAGGGAATTCTGATTGTGGTGTGAGTTAGAATGGACCACATTGATTTTCATTCTTTCACATCTTGCCCACACCCTCACCCCCACTCTGCATCCTTCGATCCCAGATGCCGAGATCGTCCATCCCTTGATGGACATAATGACAATCATTGGGATCCATTTTACTCCTATTATAGGAGTATTGGCCTGGTTAAGCCCCAAATCAGTGAGCAGAACCTAGTAGCGGGATTTGCCTTGCCCAATATCCCACACACCATACAAATACCCAACCCACCCTCCCTAAAAAATTATAATGGTTGGACAGACACTCTTGGGTACTATAAGCCTGAGCCTGACTTCTCTCATGATAGAAATGACCTCTCCTCTTTAAAGATGGAAATATAGAAAATGCAAAATGAAATAATTGAATTGTTAGGAGGATCTTCAGGAGTAGGCCAACAAGAAAGAGATGAAATTAGCCACCCAACCTACCCCATTGAGGATGATGTACGCCCCTCTACAATAGATGCATCTCCCGTGGGAGAGCTACACTTTAAGTTAGAGGGAAATTCTGGGGAGAATAGCTACTTTTCGAGGATCGATTTTGAAACCTCCCCATTAGATGACACTTCCTTGAGAGATCCACGCCTTAAGTGGGAGGAAGACAAATATGAAAGTAGCTATGCATTGGATGAAGAAAGGTGGCAACCCGAGGAAGATGATGATAAGGTTGAGTATCCACCTGAAGTATATTAGAGTCAAAAGAAGGGAATGATGGTACCATTGGAAGACCTCGACCTAGATGATAGTATTTTCATGACATTTGATGAAGTGGGTCGAAGTCAAGTTGTTAATCCTACCCTCCCTTCTGATCACGATATGGAACTCAAGCCCACCCTTAGGGAACCTAACCCTAAAGAAATTGACCTATCTGAGGAGTCTGATGTTACTAGTGTAAACCATTTACCTCAGATAGAGCACCCTAGGGGATCTGCTGAGATATTAAATGATTCTAGACCTTGGGTACATGATGAATTGTGTGATGAGGAGAAACATGAATTATATGAGGAACCTACATTCAAGATTTGGAGTGACACTAAGGGTGATTATGCCTTATTTGAAGAGTTAGCCCCTGAGGATGTCACAAATTTGACCAAATTAGGTTTCCTTAGCACAACCATTGATGATATTTCTCCTCATGATGAAATGATGGAAAATTGGGAAGTAATTTCTAAGATTTATGTGGATTCACATATAGACTTCGGGGAAGATTTGAGTAAAGAACAAAAACCTGTGGATGACATTGATAGGATAATCCCTTGATCTGTTGCTTCCAACCTACCTTCATTAATTTCGAAGTCACCCTCTGATTCGCTTATATCTAAAAGAGAAATTGTGACTCCTGATGAAGAGCAGGAAGATACATGTGATGGTGCAAGGAATGCTAGGGATGAAATTGAGGATTTAGAAAGAGTGTTAGGGATGGACACTGAGCTGATTAAACCTAACCTAGATCTTATGGCCATCCCGCAACCTCATAACTTGGACACCCTAGACGATCCTTGCCTTAGAGAATTTCTCACTTTTGTTCTGACCAGGGGGCTTAACAGACCAATATTTACCGTAATGGAGTATCGGGTATGGATTGATGATTTCTTTAGTCAGTCCATTACCCTGGGGGTTTATCTTTGCACCATTCCTTCTTCATACCTTTTGGAGGATCCTTGTCATCCTCCCCCTACCCCTTTGGAGGTTGTTATACCTGTTTATCCTTTAGAACCTCCTTTAGTAACCTGGGAAGATTTCATTCCCATCTTAGTTGGGTGAGCATTTGCTATCGGGATTTATCATCAGCTTGCCAACATCCTAGGTTACCTATTTTCTAGGCCACCATTGCTTTGCTCATTTTTAGGGCCTATTTCTGCAATTCTTGAACCTGATTTGCAGGTTCTTTGGCTATTCAGCCCAGCTCTGACCCAAGTAATATCCTTCTATGCAATAAGGACATTATAGATTTTAGGCATGGGGGGGTGTACTTGGGGATATACATAGCATAGTGCATTCATTGCATACATTTGCATAAAAAAAAAAGAAAAAAAAAATTTTGAGCTTAACTGGCTAGATCTTGCAGTCTTAAGCAAATCAGAACTCTAGGGTAGACTAAGTTAATTCTAGGGTCAAACTTTAGAAGCTTAATGAGCTACTAGCTTTAGACCTTTAGGGTCCTTTGTGGACTTAAAAACTTAAGTAGGAGTTAAGTTGCGGACCATTCCTCAAGAGGTTGAGGAAGGGAAGCTAGGGTTTGAGTTAAAAGGTGTGGTAGTACCTGGAGTCTTGTTCTACCTTTTGGTTTACAGGTCCATGTAACCCAAGCTTCCAAATTTCACACACTTGGTCTGGTAATTAACTTAATTTCTTTCTTTCTGAAAAGAGATTTGGTTCTCTTAGTTTTGACTTAGGAGAGGCTTGAAAACACATTTTGATTGGAAGAGTTCCTGCCGCAGGAGAGGTGGAGCATATACTCACCTTGAGGATGCAATGATAACATATTACCTCCTCGATACTTGTCTCTTAGGATATCCATCCTACTGGGGGCATGTAAGTGCATTGTGCAGTTCAGGTACCATGGGCGGCCCTATCTCGAAGTGCCGATTGCCATAAGCCTGAATTTGGTTAAGAAATCCATGGGCGATACTATCTTGAAGTGTCGATTGCCAGGAGTTCTTGGGGTCGTTATGGGTGGTGCTATCTCGAAGCATCAAAAGCCAGGCACCCTTCGAGGTATGATAATGGGGACAAAGAATCCAACACAGACCGTGTTGATAGCCGATCTGAGGTTAGACTTAGAAGAATCAAACAAAAAAAAAATATATTTATATATATATTATTTTAAAAAAAAACTTTTTCCTTTAACTCAAATAACTTAGACCAATGCATAGGCATGGATGCTTTAATCCCAGGGATCAATAAACTTTAGGGTAGAGTCAGAAATCAGGGAAACTTGTGCCTGCAACTCATCTTTAATCGACCTAGTCTGTAACTTAGCAACTACTTAGGAACCTTGGGTCTAGAGTCTGAACTTAATATGCTTTTGAAGGAAGACCAAGTGAGTTGACTAGTCTACTTCGAGTGCTAGGTTTCGCTTAAGTTTGCTAGGGACTAGCAAAAACTAGGTATGGGGGTATTTGATTAGCCCATATTTGTGGGCTATTTAAGTATTTAAGTGCATAGACATTAGGTTAATTCTAACATTTATTTAGCATAAATTAGGATGTAAATAGATTAATTCATATTTCTAATTTAATTACATAATTCATGCATCTTATTCATATTTAAATGCATTTAGAATTAACTTAGAATTTCATTAGTTAACTAATTAGGTACATTGCATGCATTAATTTAGGTTAACATAAAAGTTAAGGGTTTGTATATAAATAACCATAATATTTTATCATTATTTTTTTATTCTTCTTCTACGTGCAACGGTTACATTTCTTCCTCTAGCTGCCACAGTGAAGAACCCAATCAAGGAGGAGCGGATGTGTTGGATCTGGTCGGGCAACTGATTTCAAAAGAGAGGAGGCAGCCGAGTTCAGGAGGCCTCCATCCCCGACCACCACTGTGCAGAGAGTTCATCTCTCGTCCATTCCACACCGTCAGCCTCAACCGTGGCGATGAGTCTCCACCATCGTGGGCGTGTGGTGTGACAAGACACACCGCCATCCGGAGCTCGTCCGCATTACCGTGAGCACCTCAGTGTGCACCTCCCTCGCCGTTGTCACCAACAACCACCGTCGCAGCTACTGCAATCACTCCTCAGCCAATTAAGACGTCTGCATCACTCCTCCCTCGCCCGCTCACCTGAAGCGCCAGCCCTCATCCGCTCACTCCATGCCCACATGACACCTCCAGCGCCAACCACCTACACTTTGCAGTACGCGTGCCTCCCACCTGCAGCCTCCCCACCACTACCTGCAGTGCCTCTCCAGTGCGCACACTCGCCTGCAGTGCCTTCCGCCAATAGCAGTGCACCCCGCTTCCGCTCCAGTGCGCGCACCCGCCTGCAGCGCCTCCCACCAATAGCAGCGCACCTCGCTTCTACTCCAATGCGCGCACTCGCCTGTAGCACCTTTCGCCAACAGCAGTGCACCCCGCTTCCGCTCCAGTGCACACACTCAGCTGCAGCATCTTCCGCCAATAGCAGTGCACCCCGCTTCCACCTGCAGTGCCTCGAGCAGAAGGTTCGAACTCAGTGCGCACAACAACAGGCCGCGTGCACCGCCCACAAGTAGCCTTCGTGTGTGCACGCGCATCACCTCCAGCAACTGTAGCATCGTTGGCTGCCACCTTTTCTAGAGCTCCGTCCGGCCGACTCCGGCCACCATGCGACTCGCCACCACCACCGCTGCGAAGCCCTCAGTCCAAAGAACTTCCTCCGAGCTTCCCACCTCCAGCCATCCACTCCTCTTCACGCACGGCCAAGGGGAATAAATCCCCTATTTTGCTACAATATTCATGCCATTAATAATTACATTTTCTGCCATTGTCATCTTTTAATGATATTTTATTGAATCTGCATTGGAACAAATATCCTCTAGTTATTAAGAATTGCTATTTCAGCATGATTTCTTGATTCAACCTTAATCTGAAGGCAAATTTGGCTTGATTCTCGTCTAAACTAACTACGAACAAACGTTTTTAACCGATGCGAATTTAAATACGTCATTACCTCCCTGTGGATACGACCCACTCTTCTACGAGTGGTTATTTCTTTTTAAATATTGATTAGTCGATCTTTCCACCACATAAAACTACAAACGACTTTAAAGCAAACAATAGACTCGTCAGACACTACTCCCATAACTAGACATCAGATGGATCAGTAGGAGTAGATTAATCGAAAATAATCTTGATCTAGGTCCTGAAGAGTGAGTCAAATCATTAAGGCCCACATCTACTTGATTTTACTTAGGCTTAGCTTTGAATGTGCTTAAGAATGTGATGGGCCTTTTATCTGGGTTGTGCCCTTAAAGATCAGTTTCAATGTGTGTGCATGCACAACCAATGGTTTTCAAACAAGGTTATTTGATGATGTGTCTTTTAATGTTTAACCTTGTTAAGTAGCTTTTAGGGTTCAACTTTAGGTATATTCAAACAAGGTTCAATTGGCACACTAGGTTTTGAAAGCACATGTGAAGATATCTTCCTTTAAACTTAAAAGAATGTGGAGTGCCTAGTTAATTCCTAAAACTTGAATCCTATGTGGCAAGCTACTTGAAGAATCAGTTTTATGTTAAGTGGTGAGACCCAAACAAATCAGACAAGTGGCCTACTGCACCACTAATTAAGGTACCTAATTAGTTTTAGCAAATTTTAATATATAATCACTTATTCGTATAGTGCGTTGAAGTGTACCAGGTCGTTAGGTCGGCTCCCTGGTTAAGTGATTGAATCAGATAAGAGTGGTGCACCTTAGTGTGTGTGTGGGTGTATAAGGTGTGTAAATTTAAATAAATCCCACAATCAAATTTTGTTATATATATATATATATATATATATATATATATATATATATATATATATATATATGCGGGGGTGAGGTGAGTGGGAGTGACAAACAAACAACCAAGACTAACCTTAGGGTTTATGCAAGCTCCTAGGTTAATTAGGGTTTCTGTTATTAAGTGGAGGAATGAAATCTAAGGGGGTGGGAGGTGGGGTACACTTACAAACCCTTCAACTGCACTTTGCTCCAATCTACCACTCTTGCTCGCCTCAAAAGAGTACCTACAATCACAATATGAATGGAGACAAGTGAGGTAAATGATAAGGCAAAAAATGCGGGAAATCAAAGAACATTGTTTCCCCAGCAACGATGCCAAAATGATGAGTGAGATTTTGTTGCAAAAGGATTTGAGTTTGGAAAACTCGAGTTGTTGTAAAATTCGCAAGAAAATCCACTACCAGATAAATTTTACCGAAACTCTGGTGAGTCCTGGGTTGAACTCTGGGAGGCGAATGTTTGATTAAAAATCACATTTGGAATTATTGTTACAAAGTAGAATAGTTTGTTGAAATTAATCTACGCAAACTAAACTAATTAAAGAATAAACAATAAAAGATAGAGAGAGAATATACAAAGAAAGAGAGAAATAGAAAGAGAATGAACAAATATTGCATTTAAATATTTTAGAGTCTATTGCAACTACCTAAAGAAGGCAAAACTATAACAGAAAGTAGTAAAAGGATAGGGGGTGAGAAATTCTCCTCGACGGCTACTTGGAGAACGAGCTGTGTTGACGGAGCACCCAGAAGAGGGTGGTGAGATGCTGGATGAGGGAGAATGGGGCTGGAGGATGGAGGATGAAGTAGGGCAACATTGCATTGGGATCAGCTTCCTGGATGGTGGTGAGAAGACAACCATGAGATGCTCCATGAAGAGGGTAAGAAGATGAAAAATTTATTTTGCTCTAGCTTTAGTGGAGCATCTCGGGTATGGGACCAGCTCGTAGAGCTTTGGAGGAGGTGAGAGAAGAGAGGAAGGGATGAAGAAATGTGTGGTAGGGGTAGCCCTTTTATAGGTGTAGTCATGGGGGTAGTTTGGTTATTTAAATGGTTAGAATTTAATATAGGGGTTTTTAGGGACAGATGCATGTGTTGCTATAAACACACGACACTATAGCCACACCTCAACGAGGGTTGTCCATCTCACATCTAAGTGCTCCCAGTGCGCCACATCACGTGGCCATCCACCTTTAGGCATTCACATGCTCTTAAGCACCGTGCCTCTTAGCTATTCGATTGAGTAATTGAATGGCTGAGAATCGCGCACGCTTCGCCTTTAGCACGCTCGCAGTGCCTGCATATGATGGCGCATCTGATGGTGAGTCATTGTGTGTGTGTAGAGTGCTCCTTCATCCGGTGCATGAGACGACGCCACGTAGCTGCCTCCATCGCCGATTGAGTGATGTAATTTTGCACGCTCGCTTTTCTCACAAATTAGGCCCCCTCGCTGTAGCTCGATCGCGTGTCGTGTGCTGTGCATAGGGCACTCAACCTTTGCGCTAAGGGGCTTTCTTTGTCATGTTCTTGTTTTAAGGTCATGACACTCTCAACCATTGGATTTCCATCCAATGGTCGAGATCGCGTGGCCTTTGCTAAGGAGGAAGAGCACCGTATGCTTTGGGCAGCTTGGATGGCACCACATGACTCCATTTGGGCCATCCACTTTCCAATGCTTGTAGATGATGCCAAGGATGTCAGATTGGGTCAATTTTTGTGTTGTTGGGCTGTGATCATTGATCGGAACCCATCTGTGTGGTTGGATTTGTCATATGAGATATAGATTTGCACTGCTTTACCCCTTGACCTCTGATCTTTCTCAGATTGCATCTAATGCTACAGAGGTTCGATCAGGGCAATCTCGGAGGCGTTGGACTCTGATCATCGCCCTGATTAGATCTGCCTGGATCTTCAATCTGAGGCCCTTTAATGATATCGCCCTATCCCCTAGTCATAAAAAGGGCAAATTACTATACAATTTATACAAATTACCTAAATGCATGATGATGCATGTGATGAAATATTTATAATGCACGATGCTTCTATGACACTAGGAACATGTATAAATAGACATTTTAGGCTAATTATATGTGTACACATCAAACAACTCCAGAGAAATCAGAATATTAGGGTGGAGAGGAGCCCAAACTAGAATAAATGGGTTCGAAGTTTCCGCCAAAGCCCGAGTTAGAAGAGGATGGATACGCATGCATCCTAGTGTGGTGAATTTTACGCATGACCTCCCTCCCTATGAGCAAACATTAAAGCATGTTTTGTTGAGAAGAAGTGACCTTTTGCAGCTGGCGAGTCAGATCGTCAAGATTCTACTCTATAATAGAGACCTTGTCTAGTCTACTAGCCACAATCTCCATGTCAACGGAGGATGATAGGTCTCGTGCCTCATGTACGGCAGGTGGATTCGTCGATGCATGAGTAGTCGTCTTGTCGAACATACCCATGGATGCATTATTTATGGAATTCTCATACATATTCTGGAGAATTTCCCAAATATTGTCCTCATGCTTGCCCATGAAGTTGCCTCCACAGGCTGCATCGACAAAAAGCTGAATATCTTCACGAAGTCCCCGATAAAAAGATTGGACCAACTCCAATTTAGGAACTCCATGATGCGGATTGGGAAGAATTTTCTCAAAAATTCAGCCTTCAATTCATCCCAAGTATTGAACGGTCGATGTAGTAACCAATACCAATGGGTAGCTTTCTCTTGAAACAGGAAAAGGAACATCTTCATTAGTAAAGTGTTCCGGTTCTGTATAGTTGGCTCAAGGGTTTGAGCCAAATGTTTCAACTACTAGATGTGAGGGAATGGGTCTTCAAAACCCATCCCATGGAAATGGAGAATCAAGTTGATAATGTTTGGCTTGAGCTCAATTTCAGGTCCCCCAACCAGAATACACACTCTGGGCTCTATAGGCACTCTTACAGGATTATAGTGATCTCGCATTGGTGGATGTGCTCGGGGTTTACCAATCCATTAAGAAGATCTATGAGGGTCTGCAGCTGGTTTTGAAGGTGCTGGATGTCACCCACTTCTCCTTCTGGACCAGGGTTCTCCTTTGAGTTAGAATTAGATTATGAAGAACCTGGGTCGGATGTAGATGGGTTAGAAGATATAAGGATTGGTTCTGAAGAGGACCCAAACAAGTTAGTTGGGTGCTGGCTCCGATGCGAGTGAACTACAAAAGGTCTTAAGTATGGTATTAAGGACCTACTCCCGTGCATGCACAAATGAAGTAGATGAGGGACCAGATATGAATCAGATCCAATCAAGGCACCCAAAAATTTTTGGATGACTAAGCTGGTTTGAGGCATATGGCCTCTTCATCACAAATCCACCCGCCTGAGAATTACTTGGGCAACCAAAAAGGGAGAGTCCCACGAAGACCCCTACATGGTAGAGTGCCCCTACGGGTTACAGGGTTTCCCCCACCTAACCTTTCTTGTCACTGCGGTTCCAAGTAGACCGAATATATGTGAATCTGGTCTTAACTGTACCAAATTTTAAGCCTATTTGTGCCTAGAGTTGTCACTTGATTTAGAGTTAGATTTCGGTTGTGACCTAATTTCTAGGTTGGTTGGTTCACCAAGTGATCTAACTTCACTTGACCTAGCCTAATGTTTAAAATGTAATTCGGGCTAACACACCCAACCACCCTGTTTCAATTCGACAAGCAGGTTATTTAGTCACAACTTTTAGGGTTCAAGTGATCTTAGAGCTTGTATTTTAGGGCTTAATTCTTAAATCAATTCAAACAAGGCTTAGGTAGCATACAATGCACATAATTATTTCCTTTATGGCCTTTGCAAATGTGTACTAAGAAAAACCTAAAATTCAACCCTAATTGGCTCTAAAATGGAGTCCAATTCAATTTAAATGATCCTTGGACTCAATCAAGAACGTGTCAGTCCAATGGTTCAGTTAATTTCAAATGAGTCCTTATATGTTTTGTTGGTGTCCTCTAAACAAATGTATCTCCTTAACCATAATTAATTCACAGTAGTTTTCTTTTCAGAGATGATATTGCTAAAAAAATAGGGCAAGGTTGAATCCTAAGAAGGTTTTTTTTTATTTTTTTTAATCTATACAAAGAAAGAGGGGATTAAGGGAGAAAGGAAAGAGACTTACTTGCCTATAGAGTGGTTGTCTTCTTTTAGCTCAAGATCCAAGCTCAATTGTTCAGCTCAATTTTGCAAAAATAACAATCAAAACAAGGTGGATGCGTCAGAAATCAGAAATAAAAGAGACATATTTACAAAATAGTAATAATTGCATGTTACTCCTTGGTAATGGCGCCAAAAATGTTAACTACCTTAAGTCATGTTTTAAATCACGTTGTAGTACTATCGACTAAGCTAATTAACACTTAAAATTTCTATTGCTCAAATTAAGTAATCTAAGGTCGTTCGCAAGGAGCAAACCATGCGCAACTATCACTACTCAGTTATATTTAGCGAATCCAGGAGGATGTAAGCATATCAGAATAATTATTCAAACTCAATGTATGGTGTTCAAGCAGCTATTCATGGCAAAAAGATGAGACATATATATAGCAAAAAGAAATTATTTTCTTTTAAGAGAAATTACATGTTCAGCTCAAGTGAGGAGTAGGCGAAGTTTGTCTTTTTAGTTTTTTTCTTTTCTTCCCGTGACAAAACCTAGCCCAATCTCGCTGGGCCCATGCCCATAATGGGCCTCCTTCCTTCCTTAGATCAAATAAACCCAGCACAGGCCCGTGTGCAAGCGCGCTCATGCTCGTGCGATGAGGACCTGACCCCTTGTTGCTCAGGCAATCGGGTTGGGGGCCCAATTGGTAATATATCACGAGCGGCCTTCTTCAGCTTCCAAGGTGGGACTAAATGTTCCACCTATTTCACATGTATGTGCAGCTCCGATCTCCGGTCACGATTCTTCTTCTCCAGTTGTTCGATCAACCAGATGTGATCGGGGATCAATGGAGGTGACTTCGGTGCTTTCAATTGACGAACTTCTTCTTAGATCTAGGTGGTGGATGGCGTGGTGAGCTTCGTCGGAGATGGTCGGAGAGCTATTGCTGGAGACGGAGACAGAGTAGGTCGGCCAAAACCCTGTGGACAACATAATGAACCTTTTGGCCCCAAGTTAAGCTAGAAGCTTCGGGGGCAAACCTTGAAGCTTGTCCTTAGGTATAGGTACTGTGGAGACTCATGAGGTGGTGTGGTGAAGGAGCTGGCTGGAGCACCTGAGGGAGGTGGTCAGTGGATGTGGGATGTGGTCAAAATAGCTAACTAGAGAGTCGAGAAGATAGAGGAAGAGAGGGGGAGTAAAAACCCTAATGCTATTGGAGAGTAGGGGATGAGAAGACCTGAGGTGGTGGCAAACCTCCGATAAAGAGTTGGGGAGAGAATTGAGGTAGAGGAAGGGGTTGGAGAACCACCTTTTTTGCTGGGGAGCATGGCAAGGATAAGGAGAGGGTAGCCACGCTCTTGTTTGATGGCGAGAGCCGGCGGAACGACGAGTCAAAGAGGACCTCAAGGTCTAGAAATGGTGATGCACAGAGGAAGGAGAGGAGGAGGTTTGGGCACTTGATTTCTAGACGACCAACATCAGAGGAAACTTGCGAGTCTTTATAGACCTTTGCTAGAGCTTTTGAGGGTCGATAGTTTCAAGATAGGCTCAGACAGGCTCGCAATTGCAGTGTCAGCTTTGACCAAGGAGATAGGTCTATAGAAATCATTTTTGTTGGTGAAACAATCGTCGGCAGACGTGAAACAACGAGAGGAACAAGTCTTCTCGAGGCATCGAAGTGAGCCATGATCTGAGGTGGTTGCAATTCACGCCCAAATCTCAGCCACATGAGCTGCTTCAGCTTTGTCTACGGACGCTGGCAAGGAAGACAGCTAATGCTAGCTTGATGTTAGTCATGGACCAAGATGCAAGAGAAAAAGGACCTAAAAGTAAATATTTTGGACCATTTGGAAGGATTTTGAGAATTAAGGACTTGAATGCAAAGTAGGTGTATTTGAAGTAAAATTAGGCCCAACCTTTTATGGTCGTTTAGTTAAAACCTAGGGAATGTATTTACAACCTCAATTTTGTGTATCGATGTCATTTTGCTAGTTAATTTATATCTTGACCCAAAGTATGTCAATTAATGACCTAGTTTTCTAATTGTGCTCAGAATGGGTTCCTTTAACTTAATTAACTACCCTAACCCCTATAGAATATTCTTATATGATCTATAGCAAGGTTAGGTTACATTAATTTTCATTGGAACCTTATCAATTAGAGTTAGGCCAAAATTAGGGTTTAGCTATTTATTATTTAGCCCAATTTTCAGAAAAACCCTAAATTGCCTGGTTTGGACCTATTTAGCTACCGTTAGGGTTCATTCGATCATTCTTCTCCTCTAATCCTTCCTGATTGAATTATACCCTTTTTAATATTTAAATTAAGTGAATTAAGCTTTGGAATCTGGTCAAATTGAGTTGGAAACAGAAGATGATGGTAGTGCCATAAGTATTCGGGTCATCACAAGGGAGGCGAAAATGCGAATTGAAATACTCTTGCTTATGACAAGGAAATCTCTCTTTGTTCTTGGTATTTTTATATATGAAATTCCTTTTTGGGTTTTTTTAATAAGGCAAATCACACCAATGACAATTTAACTAAGGAGAAGTCAAAGCGAGTTAATCAACTATGTGCTCTACTCTTCCAACTCAATCCATGCACGAGTGACTTGGAGTAATGGAAGGGTAGAGACAAGGAAATCAAACTACAAAGCCAAATATGTAGAGGAAAGCTTGTATTGAAATTTGAATATGATTACAAAATTAGAGAGCTCACAAGTGGGAGGGATTCCATACTTGTAATCTCCAAAGAAGTTCAACTAGCTAACCAATGCACAATTGAAACAAATGCAAAAGCTAAAGAAAAAGTGAAAAGCTTAGTAGAAGATGATGACGTGGCAAAATTGTCCAAGAATGCTCCTCCTCCAAGAATGTCCTTCCTCCTGGCAAACCCTAGATGGGCATGACTCTTTCTCCTCCTCAGGGTAGATGTCTACCACCCTTAGATCATCCTCTGCCTGGCCATCCTCCCTAGGTGATGACCTCCTTGGCTTGGGCACAAGAGAGAAGGAAAGAAGAAAAAGGCACCAAGGAGGTGGATGTTGCCTCCTTAATCATCTTCTCTTTGCCGAATGGTATAGGTACAATATAGGTAGATATGCTAGGATATAATGTAGCCAAGGGTAAGTCCTTTTGTGGTGGAATGGTAGATATGTATAGGAAGGGAAAGGGGGGTATGTGTGCCCTTTTGATGGAGAGCTAGGATTAGTTTTGGTGGTGGTTAAGGGGATCCAAGGGAGGAGGATGGTTGGTGCCAAACCAAAGGGCATGAAGGGTGGTTGGTGGCCATTCAAGGTGGTGACTGTCACCTTTCTTGGTGCCACAAATGGGGTTCTAGAAGGAGGATTTTTTGGAGGGAAATTTGGATAGCGAATATTGGGTTGAGGGGTATGTGTATGGATGTGATGGAGGGGTTTTTGGAGAGAAATAGGTGACGTTAACATGGGGTTGGTTATGGGTTTTTTGGCACAACCTTGTTTGTGCCTTTTGGAGGTGGAGATGGGTTGAAGAGGTGCCTTCAAGGTGGTGCAATTTTGGGGTGGGAGTAGGTGGCGGTAGGTAGCTTATTTGGTGGACTAAAGTAGGGTTAAGGTGGAGCTAGCTAAGGGGTACTTAGGGTGATGGTTGGAGGAAGCTAGGGAGAGCTAAGCTAAGTTAGCTAAGCTAGCTTAGCTAATAGATGAATGGAGGAGGAAGTTGTTTGTTGAGGAGCTAAAATGGAACTGCATTGGAGCTTGCCAGAGTAGACTACTGCTGAGGATAGTTGAACTGGAGTTCAATAGAAAGCTTAGCTTACTAGTTCTTTGCTAGTTGCCAAGCTTAGCTAAGTTGAGCTAGTTTTCTTTGTCTTGAGCTAAGGTGAGCTGGAGCTGGTTTTCCCGAAGACTACCCTACTAGCTGAGGTAGCTAGCTTAGGTCAAGTAGCTCTACTCAACCAAGTTGAGTTGACTTAAGCTAGTTGAGGGCTTCTTCAACTGACTAGACTTAACTAGTTGATGGCAATAGCTAGCCCTAGTTATGTGGAGCATCTAGTAGCTAGATGGAGTTGAGAGGAGCTGGGATCAACTAAGTTGAACTAGCCTAAGCTTCCATTCAGCTAAGGTGAGCTGAATGGAGCTGAGATGAGCTAGTCACAACTAAGTTAAGCTAGAATTTAGATGAGGTCAACTACATTGTGCTAGCCTGAGCTACCATCCAGCTGAAATTAGCTGGATAGAGTTGAGATGAGCTAGTTCCAACTTGGTTGTGATGGAATCCAGTTGTGATGAGCTAGATTCAGCTAGGGTTTAGCTGAATTTGGGCTTCTTCTTCATCCTTTGCCTTCCAAGGTGCCATGGCTTGTAGGATTTGATTCTCTGCTTATCTCTGATACTCAAATAAACATATTAAAAACATAAAATAATGTAATGCATGCCTAACCTACTAGAATATCTAAATGTATCCCAAAAAGTTGATTGTGGAGTTAAAATCCGAAGAGCTAGATATGTTTTAGGGCATAAGAATTATGATAAACTGGCGTTTATCACGGTGTTATCCCAAGTTGCTTGTATCACCTTCTTCTTCCTTCTCTTCTTGGTTTGCTTTTGGTCTTTCTCTTATGAAATTCCTTTTTTAGCAAGGGGCACTCTTTTCATGTGTGTTCCTTATTTTTACAGTTATAACATATGACTTGATCCTGCTTTGGTTCTTCCTTTTTCTCTCTCCAATTCTTCTTGTTTTTCGAGAACTTTTTGAATTTGCATGAGATAAGTGCAATATCCTCTTCATCTTCTTTGCCTTCTTCAGATTCCTCTATATCAGTAAGAGCTTTTAGCACAATACTTTCTTCTTCTTCCCTTCTCCTTCATGCTCTTTCATGTGCTCCATTTGAACCTCATAGGCCATTAAGCTTCCTATTAGTTCATATAGTTGCAATTGTAAAAGATCCTTTGATTCCTAAATGACTATGGTCTTTGTTTCCCAATCACTTGTAAGTGATCAGAGGATCTTCCTAGTTAATGCTTCATTCTTCATCTCCTGATCAAGGTTTCTTAAGGAATTTATGATATTCATAAATCTAGTGTACATTTCCTTGGTCATGTCTCCTTTCTTCATTATGAAGAGCTTATACTTTTGAGTAAGTAGATTGATGCAAGTCTCGTTTACTTTGGATATACCCTCACGAGTGACCTCTAGGGTGTTCCAAATCTCATAGGTTGTTTTGCATGCTGAGACCTAATTGAAATCTTCTTTGGAGAGTCCACAGAAGATGGCATTCATAGCTTTAGCACTGTAAGTTGCTTTTTTCTTTTCATCTATAGTTACTGCAACTCCTTCCTTCTTTTCTAATTGTGTGTACTTTGAGGTGATAACATCCCAAACTTCATAGTCCATGGATTCCAAAAAGACTTGCATACGTGTTTTCCAATATCCATAATTGGTGTCATCGAATAAAGGTGATCTCACCATTGACTGCCCCTTAATATAGACATTGGCTAATGTGACAAAAGACTTTGACATCATCTGTGCAGAATAACTCATGCTCTAATACCAGATGTGGGTACCTATAGGATCTACGTGTCTAAGTTAGAGGGGGGATGAATAGTCACTACTAGAAAAATGGGCTTTTGTGACACTTTTGTAGCGACAATTTTTGTTAAAATCAACTTCTATAGCAGAATATATAAATGACAGTTTTAAAGCCGTCTTATTGATGATATAGACTGAGGTTTTAATTAAAATCATCATGTATATTAACCCTCAATACCCTGTCTTGTGTGTAGAGGTCCCCACATTGACGTACACGATGGTTTTCTAGAAAACCATTGTGTATATCATTCACCAAAATTCCCTTTCACGTGAAATTTCATTCCCTAGCCCAACTTTTGATGACAATTTTATATCACTACAAGAAATCAGGCTTTTGGCAACAAATATTTACCAGTAGTTATAAATAACTCATGGGAATTCAAATATTTATGACAATTATATCAAAACCATCGGGAAATGTAAACTACCTCTATTGCCATTGGTTTTAAACCTTCGGAGTAGATGAAGAGCCATCGGCTTACCCTAAATCCTCACCACATTCAATCTGATTGTTCACCACTCACCTAAAACCCTTAGCCATCTCAACTGATGATTACTCCATAGCCATCCAAAGTGATGGTTCCTTCACACTACTTCCTCCTCATGAAACCCAGGGCTTCCTTCATCTATCCTTATTGCTGGTGATAATGCCATCCTCAGCCATCCTCAACAACGCTTCCTCCTCATCGCAACCACGACATGTCTTCGTGGTCCATCATCGGCGATCCTCCATCGTCCTTCATCATTGGCAAACATCCTTTGCGATCACAATCTCATCCTCCATCCATCATCGGCAATCGTCCATCATCATCTATTATCCTTCGACCACACCTCAAACTCCACAATGGTGAAAACGGGAAAAATCTATGGCAAGAGCACATTCAAGTAAGGGGACGGGAAGGGGGTATTATTTAAGATAGGTTTTTAGGCTTTTGGGATAAGCTCATGCTTTATCTGATGCTGCACTGAATGCTCCACCCATCTTCAAGGTTTTGATTGGATTCCTTAACAGTTGTTCAAAGGGGGGATTATTACATAATCAAGTCACTGACACCTTCCTTTATCTGGTCCTTAAAGAAGTTGTATGACAAATCTCAACAAAATAGATGCAAGCCTCTCAAATCATCTTTTGAAGATTTTAAACTAAATAAAGGGAGAGAATCTAAATATTGTAGCAAAACTTACATATTATCTTTACCAGAAACCCAGTCAGGCATTGTACCATTTAGCCTATTATTTGTAAGATACCGACATGGAAGAACATCTTTTAAGACATTATAAAAAGAAACATCACAATGAAAATTGGGTAAAGGATCTGTTTACTCACATGTGCGGTAATGGAAAAGCTTTGTTGTTTGTTCGTTGTTTGCATTTCAAGCAACCACTAATATCAAAACATTTTAGCATACATGTTAGATGAGATATGAATCATAACTAATGTCGTAGGTAATGGGTGTTCATATAGTAAATTGGCTAACAAGATGTTAACAGTGACTCAATATCAAGTTAAGATAATTTAAAAAGAAAAAAATGACGATGACAAAAACTAATCAAAAAAAGAGAAAAAAGAAAAGAAGATACAAATCCTAGCAACTTAGTAAATACTCACAGTAATAACAGTGTATAATGCCCATCCATAGAAATCACCAATATTAATAACCAAGAATTGCAAACCAAGTAAAAGATATAGTAAAGTCCAAGCACTACCTCTGATATTGTTGTTAAAGCAACTGAAATTCTCTCATACGTAGGGTATCTTTCTTTTATACTTGAAACACTAGCCAAGATTGATGACACCCATCCTTGATCATGGATAGGAGCTAACCATATAGGTCCACCCATGTTGAATTTCTTCCCACAATCACTGCATCCTTGGGCGACCACTGGTCCAAAATGAGGCAGATATTTGATGTTGTTATTCTTTTTTCAAGTGAAAACATTGTTATTCTCTCATTCAATGGGAATGCTCTTATACTAACATATGCAAACAGCAAAAAAAATGAAAGAAAGAAAGAAATATTGATATTCATAACCTATAAATGATAATGCATGATGGACTGCATGAGAGAATCAAACCCATACCTTGGTGACTGTTCTTCTAAAGCCTGAAAGGTTTGAAGTATCCTCCCAGTAAAGTTGTTAAAAATCAAACCCATGCATAAGCATGCATTATAAACTAGCTAAAACTACTTTGAAACGAATAATTTTCCCAAGAGTCATAAGTACATAAACATGTCATTTGGCTGATTATGTGCCTCTAATCATTATTCAAAGACAATGAGAAATGAACCTAGCGTAAGGTTGCTTTTCATTCTTTATATCTCATCCAATGTCTTAAACATGGATTTATGCCTGCAAGCTTAAGCCTAAGGTGTAAAGTGGAGATGAGATAAGCCTAGAAGCAATGACTATTTATGTTGTGTTGTGCTAGTCAAATGATTGAAGTTACTTAAAAAAGGCAACTAAAATAATTTTAACTGTAGATTAAGTGAGATACTTGATTTAAAACCATGATCAACAATCATACTTTATTGACTTGATAATCCACTGCGATTGTGTAAAATTTGGGAGAACTTAGTTGGGTGAAATGAGGCATTCATCTAGAATTTAGAGGGGGTTGTGGGGATGTTTAGTATCATATACTAGGTTTTTTGAAACCTGAAATTGGTATATATGGAAAATTCAAACATGTTGCCTTGTCTCATCTATTGAACTGAAGGCTTAGATCTTGGCCTTAGCTTTTTTGGCTACATGCAACCCAACTGATTAAGACTTGCTTCCTAGTGATTCTGGCTCTTATTGTGACAACTCCAAATGGTGGTTCTCATTAGTAATTAGGACTCCTTTTCTTCCATTCATGTCTTTCTTTCACCTATCCAATAGCTCAAAAATTTTTGTTTGATACAATTTTTTTTTTCTTTTGCTCTTTTTGTACTCCATGCAAGCAATCTGAGGTTGTTCATAATGTCGATATTTGTTGTTTTCCAATCTTGGCTACATCCTTCTAAGGCACCTCCCAAGGACACCTGATGACAGTGGGCATCTTAGACTATAAATATAGGTGAAGATCATTAGACCTTGGGAGTGGCATGGGAATTCTCATTTCCATATAACATTGAAGGTGTAATCTCTCAAAGGGTTCCATCAAGGGAAGCTACAATAGTTTATCCTATCCAACTCCCTTTCCTCAATTTGTTTTATATCCTACTCACTAATGGATTTTTGCATTTGCCTTCCTGTGGAGTTGCTATTTTTCCTCATTTTATTATGATGGATCTTTCTATGCCCACTATAAGAAAAAAAACCTTTCTAGATATTTATTTTCTGAACCTTCAAATAACTATAATATTATTTCATTATTTAACCAAGATTAATGTCAAGTAATATCTATTGTCACATACATTCTAAGATGTTTGGTTCAATCTTGAAATGGTATGTCACAGTGGGTCAAAATGAATCATCTTGAAAGGATATGTTACAACAAATCTTAATTACTTGACATTAAATTTGATTAAATGTTAAGATAAGATTAAAGTTATTTCGATGTCTAAGAAATAAACATCTGTAAAGGTCTTTTTTTTCCTATAGTGGATATTGCATCAACTATTAATATATTGATTGATAATGGTTGATCAATCTACTGACTATGCTAAAAGTAGCTAATAGTATAATTTTTCTTACCATGATCCCCTTTGTCAAGTTGATGTCTCAAAATCTCCTTACTTTTAGTGTAAACACTTTTCTAATTTTTTCAAATAAATAAATAAATAAGTGTTTTTGATCTAGCTACCTTACAAAGTTGAAATAGACCTTCTTTCATTGGCTTTTGGAGATTTATAACAAGATGAGGTGGCATGGGTTGATTTTTTTGTGCAACTGTGCTATTTTCTCGATAAAAGCTTGCTATATGTTCCTTTATTCAAGTCTAAGCCTATCTAATATATATACTAGATAAACTTTTTTCCATTGAAAAGAAATTAAAGTAGAAAATTCCTATGATAGCTACTTTTGATTGCCAATTTTAATGCATTATTTACTGTAGGTCCCACTAAAACCCTTATTGCTGCATTTGTGTATCGTAGCTATGAACCTAATTAATAGCTAGTATCTTATGCCTTATGTATATTGAAGACTCTTTTATTAAAGATGTTTAATTTGAATGTATATTCTATTTCTATTTGAGGCTTGATCCTCAAGACTTTTGACGTATCTAAGGTTTTATATTAGTCTTTACTCGCATTTGAATGTAACACCTGATCTTATTATTATAGCTTTTAGGTTAATCATGAACCTTAGGGTTAATAGGTAGGTATATATGCGAGTGTTGTAGTGGGGTGTGCCCACTTATAAATAATTGTATGCATGTGTTGCAGTGCTGTGTGCCCACGTGTAAATTATAGAATAAGTATATTTCTACAATCATGATACTAAACATGTATTTTTGACAAATACACTAGATTACACAAGAAACTTTGCCTTTTCTTAAAATCATATATTGTAGGAAAGCTTGTTATTATTGTTACAAGTATACACATGCATCATCCACAACTTAGGTTCATGTTATTAAATAATAGGAAACGTGAACACTAAGGCTATTTGTTAGAGTGATTCGCTAATGTATCAAAATACTTGCCCGTTCAGGACTTGTGATCATGTTATAGGGACAATGAGTCAATGTATATATACTGCACATATATGCATAATGTGTTGTCCTTATACCATGACACAAGTCTTGATCGTCCTCAATTCGAAAGTGGTCCAAATGAAGGAGTGTTCTTGAATATTTGATCACAACCTAGGTCTTATTTGTTGCATGTTACCTACATTTGTCAAAATTTCAGTGGTATCTTCTTGCCCATCTCTGGTATGCCAACTGATTTTAGCTAGCTTCCTTAAACATCCTTCATTGGGTGTTTTAGGAATCAAGTTAATGTCAGCCTTAGGGGTATGCCAGAGAAGTGTAGGGAGATGCTGCCGAAATTTGTCAAACATGTGTTTCATGTGACAAATAGCACCTAAGTTGTGATCAAAGTAGTTATGCACTCCTTTCTGTAACTTACTTCAAATTGTGGTTGTCATTTTGATATTTAGGTTGATATGGACAAGTCATGGATAACTTCCAGAAGCATCAATTACATTCGTTATAAGAGTGGAGTGATACAATTTTTAGATTAGGCATTTCATGATGATAGGAAACTACTTAGGAAAGGAAGATTGTATAATAAGATCTTATGCCCATGCAAGAATTTTATGAATGGATTGCCATTCAAATGAGATATTGTATTTGAGCATCTCATATGTGATGGATGGTGGTTTTCATTACACGGTATGGACCGCTCATGGGGAGGAGCCTATGGAGAGTTTGGAATGACACACCACTCTTGAATATTCTAATTATTTAGGTGGTAACAATGTTATGACAATGTTGGAAGAGATGGCAGATGGTCAGGAAAATCTAATGGACTATGAAATCATGTTCTGTGATTATACTAAGTTTTGGGATGCATTAAAAGTAGCGGAAGAACCTATTTCTCCATGTATTAATTCAATGTTTAGATTGTCATTCTTTCTTAAGATGTTTCAAATTAAGGTGATGAATAGAATGACTTCTAAGTTAATGCTAGATGTTCTCAAATTTACTAGAGCATTGTTAAATACTCCAAAAGATTTTCCATAGTCATAGTATGATGCTAAGAAACAGTTTCGTGTCTTAGGGTTGAAAAGTGAGAAGATAGATGCATGCCCCAACAATTGCGTCCTGTATAGACATGATAACAACAGCTTGGAAAGTTGTCCAGAATGTGGCAAGTCGAGATATAAAGGTGAGAAAAGAAAAGGGAAAAGACAACCTCAGAAGGTGTTGCGTAACTTTCCACTGATTCCAAGACTACAACGCCTATTCATTTCTAGTTCAATTGCAAAGTGGATGAATGGCACCATGAAAATAAGTCATGTGATGGAATGATGTGTCATCCTATAGATGCTGATGAGTGGATTGCATTTAATAACAAGTATCCAGATTTTGCATTTGAGGCACGAAATATACGTTTAGGCCTTGCAAGTGATGGATTTAATCCATTTAAAAACATGTATCCTCCGTAATCTATATAGCCCATTGTGATAGTTACATATAACATGCCTCCTTGGATGTGTATGAAATCAGCTTTTATGATGTTGAGCTTACTCATACCCAATCCAAAGGCTGCTGGAAATGCTATTGATGTTTATTTGCAGCCACTTGTAGATGAGTTGAAAATCTTTTGGAACATTGGTGTCGAAACTTATGATGTACACAAAAACCAATTCTTTCATATGCGAGCTGCATTGCTGTGGATGATAAATGACTTTCCTACATATGCTAACTTGTTTGGTTGGAGCACAAAAGGGAAATATGCTTGTCCTATTTGTATGGAAGATACACACCATCTATGACTATAGGACAGTAACAAATTTTCTTACTTAGGGCAACATAAGTTTCTTCCAGTTGAACACAGATGGAGGAGTAGTGATTTTAAGGATCGATTTAATTGTAAATCATGTTGTTGCTCAATAAGAAATCTAAAAAACTTATTGAGGGCAGATACAATTAGGTTACCAAGGGAAAAGATAATGGATAAGTTGCATGAACTCAGTAATGTTCAATTGGGACGTGCATTTAAGTGTGATGTCGATCGCTTGCATGGGTTTAAAAGAAGAGCATCTTCTTCATGGAGTTAACTTATTGGCAGGATCTTACAATTCATCACAATCTTGATGTCATGAATATAGAGAAGAATGTGATGGATAATAGTTTGAATATGTTGAATCTAATAGATAATCCAAAATATACTTTGAAGACATGAAATGATTGAATGCAAACGGGCATTCGCCCTGAGTTACATGTTAAGCAGAATGATGGTGGTAGAGTTGACTTCCTTGATGCATTATATACACTAAATCAAGAGCAAAGGCAGACAATATTTACGTTCTTAAAGGAAATTAGGGTTCCAGATGGATATGCCTCAAACCTTTTCAGGTGTGTAAATGAAGCACAGAAGAAGATCAGTGGTCTCAAAAGTCACGACTGTCATGTCTACATGCAAGTATTGTTTCCATTAGCAGTTCAAGGAGTGCTACCTCAACCAGTACTCGACACAATAACAGAGATGAGCAACTTCTTTAAAGTTGTGTGTTCAAGGAACTTAGATTGCAAAATGTTAGATTACTGGGACAGACAAATTGTAATCATGTTGTGCAAAATGGAACAAATTTTTTTGCCTGCATTTTTTTATATCATGGTACATCTCATGCTTAATTTAGCTAATGAAGTAAGGATAGCTGGACCTATACAATTTCAATGGATGTATCCAGTTGAACATTTCTTAAAGAAACTTAAGGATTATGTGCTGAATAAGTCGAAACCTAAAGGGTCAATCATCGAAGGATATCTCATTGAGGAATGCATTAATTTCTATTCGATGTACATGGATGGGCCAGATAAGCATTTTAACCATATTGAAAGGAATGATCAAGGTCAGTACAATGAGTACATTGATGAACACCTTTCTATCTTTGAGATTCAAGAATGGGCAATCTTAAAGACAACATTTGAAATAATGCCTGAAAATAAACTTTGCCTTGCGCACTCATACATATTGAAGCAAATCCCCGAAGTTGATCCTTTTTATGATGAGTTTAGGCAGTGTTCTAATTTGGCTCATCATGGCATAGAATTCATTGAATGGTTTACATTACGTATGCAACAATTAAAGCAAACTAATGACTCTTGATGGATAGAAGATTTTGACATATTAGTGCAGAGCCCATTGAGACATGTTCATTATCATTTAGGATATATAATTAATGGTTTTAAATTTCGAAAGAAAGTTATTGATGATGTGAAATCAACACAACTTTTTGGTGTTAAAATTAAATGCAACTTACAATCAGGTTGTGATGGTTATTATGGATAGATTACTAATTACATTGTTGAGATCAGCTTCACTCATGATCGGCGAGTTGTCCTTTTTAAATTTAATTGGTTTGATGTGTTCAAAGAAAATACAGGTTTTCGATTGAATCCATGTCATGGTTTTAGTAGTTTGAATAAGAATAGACAGATTTTATGCACAAGTGAACCATTTGCACTTGCCATTCAAGTGGAGCAAGTCTTGTATGTTGATGACAATTCAAGAAGTGGATGGATCATACCTATTAAAGCAATGCCAAGAGATTACTATGATGTTCAAAATGATGATGAGCCTCTAATGGATTCAGATGCATATCAAGAGGTTTTCAATGAAGGTGTAGTGGGTCCCAGTGTAGTAGATATGGATATATAAAGACAAACTATTACATTAAAAGGTAATTACTTCTACTTAGCATTTTTGTACATTGTAAATATTCATAAATGTTATTGTTTTTTCATTTACAAAATCTTTTCTATATAAATGTTATTAGAGTTGTCTTATAACATTATAAATGTTGAGGACACAATTTAAGAGAAGGTTACCAAAGCTAGAGCCTATGGAGGATGTTGCTGACCTTGGGACTACTCACCTAATTCCTCTAGGACATGAGGGTCAAGAGATAAAGGATCATGATCCTCAGATATCCGAAAATGCTACGTAGGCTGGGACATCTAATGGTATACTATTATTAAACTATATATTATTAAACTAAATATTATTTTGCATATCAACTTAGGATATGAATTGATAACATGCAGAATTAAGTGTAATAACATCCAAAATTTTTGTATAACATGCATTTAAAAATGTTGCCACAATATTTTTCCTTTGGTAAAGCTTCTTAGAACAGAGTTCATAATCTCATTTTTTGTGTTTATGAATAATACGGTATCTCATATTTTTTGGGGGAGGGGGTGTTGTTAGCAATTCCCACTGAGTGGAAGGGTGAATATCCAATAAAACAAACTATCCATTTATGTCAATGTAGATTACCTTGTGACATGAGCAAAGAACCAATCCATTGTATAATCACTTTTTCCTGTTGTGTAAATAAGATCCTCATCTAGGTAAAGTTCTACATATCTTTCCCATAGGCCATACCGCCTAACTCTGCCATGAATGCAAAAGGCTAATTAACCAGTAAGTTCATGAGCTTGATCCTTGCTAATAGAAATTATTATATAAAGGATATATTCTCAAAGCTTGGAAAGTGGATGCTTCAAATAGAAATAACTTGTCAGGATAACTGATGTAGATTTTGTTAACATAAAGAGGAAGTGGATGTAGAACATAGAATTCTTCCTTGATACTACACATTATTATAAAGGTCATAATTCTTAAATCTTGGAAAAAGGGATGCTTGGAATAGAAATAACTTGTCAGGATGGTTGATGTAGAGTTTGTTAATGTAAAGACTAGGTGGGTTTGGAATAAAGAATTCTGCAGTAGAGAGATCTGGTATTCCAATCTCCCACAGGGTTGGCCCATGTCTAGGAAGTTCATAAACAAGTTCACCAAGATCAATATTACTTCCTGCAATAAGTGGTAACTTGTGAGATTGTGAAGTAAAATGAAACAGTGAGCAACAAGACCAGAATTATGAAAGCACCTGAAGTTATATTGATAGTTTCTTTGTACTTATAATCACCAATGAAGCCATCAACAAATGCATAAAGATCATAGTCTCCTACTCTTATATTTTTAATTACAAAATAAGTTTCATCATCAGTGGTTGTCCAAAACTAATATCCCTAAAATAGGAAAAACTGACACTTGAGAAATGAGCAGAAAAATTGTGTAGGTGATTGGTTATTATACATAATTAGAGACCTTGCATTCCCTTTGCTAAGATCCTACCTCTCCTGGTAGTTTTTTTTTACACTTGAGGCAAAATCAAAAGAAATATGTAACAATTCTGTTATAAGAGATAAAAATGCAAGGTGTTAAGCAACTGAATATTTCATGGATCTTAAAGCTGTAATGAAACCATATATTATGTAGAACCAAAGAGCTTTACATTCCTAGTTGGAATACACTAGGTTTGAAAAACATTAAGATTTGAAAAGTCAACAAGGTAAAAGCCCACCCCCAATTTAATATCAACATCTTTGATTCTTTTGTTCTCTTGGATTTGAAATCAAACCACACCTATAAATCAATATAAGCCACTTCTATAAATCCTTTGCCATTAGTTATGAGTAATTCTTTGCTTTTTATCTTGGTAGTGGTTGTTTTTGTTTTGAAAAATCAAAAAATCAACTTAGTGGACTTCGTTAATAAAATGACATAGTTGTATAATCTCATTGT
This sequence comes from Thalassia testudinum, assembly GCA_037157565.1. Classification (NCBI taxonomy): domain Eukaryota; kingdom Viridiplantae; phylum Streptophyta; class Magnoliopsida; order Alismatales; family Hydrocharitaceae; genus Thalassia; species Thalassia testudinum. The sequence continues at coordinate 67,520,133 of JAZHRO010000036.1, forward strand.
ATATTTCTTACAAACTTGTTCCCCATTTAAAATAACACATGACATATTTCAAAATGTTACAGCAAGACATGTTAGAGGACGCACTCAATGCAAGGATTTTCAAAATACAAATCTAGGAAAAAGAATTAAAGTTGATATTTGTAATGGCGTCAGGCAATGAATAAACCTAGCTTCATTACTAGGCTTGGGTACCTTGTTCGTGCACACATTCCATTTGCTTTGTTTGATTGGAGGAAGGTGGAGCAACATTATAAGGACAATCTTTTATGAGAGCTGGCGGTAATTAGTTAATTTCTCATTTAAATTTATATTTGGTTTGTATATTACTAACATAATGCATATTATGCAAGGGATTTTTGATTGGGGAAATTGCCCAATTGTGAAAGCAGCCATACTCAAAAGAGCAGGGAAGATGCATAATAATTGGATGGCAGAAATGAAAGAAATGGTAAAGCTACATTTACATCTGCAAGTATATAACTTTGAAAGTAATTACTAAGTAGTTTTACATTTGAAAAATAGCATTATGACACACATGACACTTGGGAGGAGGCAGTGGCTGATGTACCTGAAGGCATCGATAAAGATCAATGGAGGAAAGCATGTGAACATTGGACGACACCACAAGCGATGGTAAATTTTATAACCATCATTTATACATGTATTCTATCCCTACAAATAATTAAATTTTATTACGATATTGTTCAGGAGCAATCAGAAAAAAATAAGACAAATGGGGCCAAAGGTCCTGGTCCTACACATATTCTAGGAAGAAAGGGTATAGATCAAATGAAATATGATTATGTAAGTTTATTAACTAAACACATTTTCCTTTGATTAAGCATTATAATAACAAAGTTATCTTTGTTTTCTTTAGTCTAAAAGTCACAATGGTGATACACTTGATCGGGTCAGGACATATCAATATTCAAGAACTAAAGTTGCTTCAGATGGCTCTCGATCTTGGTGTCATTTGACATATCAACAAAATCACGTAAGTATTAAAAAGGAAATAGTTTCTTGTTTGACTAATTTTTGCTTATACATTTTGAATATCCACTTCTAGATGACTAAATAGAACTTTGTAAATCACTAAATAGAACATTTTGGCGTAGAACTCTGTAAGAGGTGGAGATTGCTGCAAAACCTTATGAGCAGCAAATCACTAAATAGAACATCCCTATAATTCGAATAATTTATCATCTGAACAAAAACAATGTTTATATAAGCATTTTATGCAAATTAATCTGTTGAGATTCTTGTAATAGTAAATGTGCTTCATCTCAAAGTAGGCCTACAAGGCTTGTAGTCAAGGTAATAGAGAGAAGCAATTAAAATTAGTTTAGGTCCATGGTCACTATTTGAAGCAACATCACAATTAGGATAGGGAAGAGAGCTTGGAACCAGTTTAGTTGCACTACTAAATTCAGTAAATATAAGAGAAACAACAATATAAGATGGAAAGCAAATGAGGTCTAGTACAGACAAGGCAGGACAATTTTAGCTTTGACATGCATGTGTAGACATTGGCAAGAGATGGAGAATCTATACATAAGCATGGGACAATAGATTGCATGTGAGAACCAAAGAATGCATAAATATAAAACTTAAGAAAAATAAACTAAATATAAAACCCCCAAGCCTCCGATGCACAACCTGATCATGAATGGCAGCTTCCTCAAGTATGTAACAAATATGACTGCCCGATCGAGTATTTTTCCTTAGATGCGATATCGTCTACTTGTAGATTCCTCCATCCCACATATCAAGCTGACTCTATATGTATATGGTGTGGTCCTTTCTAAGGAGTACTTGATTGCATAATTGGTGTAGGTGGCCAACTGTCTGATCCTTGCTTACTGAAAGTGATCCATCCTCTCAAGATAAACTATCGTGAGTGATGAGCCCATATTTGTGGGCTAATTAGTTACTTAACTGCCGAGGCATTAGATTAATATTAGCATATACATAGCATGCAATAAGATATAAATAATTTAGTTTATATATATTTGCTTGTATGCTTTACATTCATATATAAATTATTTAGCATGCATTAGAATAGCATGCATTAGTCTTTAGGTTGCATTATATGCATGCATTAGAATTAACATTTTATGTGAGGGTTTGTGCATCAATAAACCAATCTTTTTATTATTCATTTTTATTCTCTCTTCTCTACGGGGATAAGCCGCCTTCTTGTTGCCAGCTACACGCCATTGAAGATGGCAGTCAAGGAGGAGCGGGAGAAGTGGATCTAGTCTCCTCGACTATGATAAGAAGAAGATGGAGGCAGCTGTGCTCGAGGAGACTCTTCCCCGACTCCACCACTATGCGTCTCCAAGGTGGAGTGCTGCCACACCGTAGGTTGGCGGGGTGATAGGCCACCAAGCCAATTTGGTGAGCTTGACCATCACCATGCACGTGTGTCTCACAACCATGCAATTATCTTCACCGTGCCCCTGTTCATCGTGCCTTCATCCTCCTCAAGTCCCTGAGGAGAGAACACTTTCACCACCATCTCCACACTCACTGTCCACAGTCATCGTCACCACCACCAACATCTCCATATGCTTCTTCTTTTTCTTATTCCCCTGTTGTTCCTCCACCAAAAACAACCCAAATCATCATCACCAACTCCACCACCCTCTTGCATGCATCACCTTTGCGCACTACCAGCAGCTCGTGTCTGCAAGCCCCACCATGCACATCACCCCCACGCGTGGCCATGCTCACACACAGCCACTACAGAGCCAACGTCCTCATGTTAAGCCACACCCTTACACGCCAATGGTCACCTCCTCACCATGTGTGCAGCCACAGCCACACAACCAGCTTTCCTTCCTCTTCTTCTTCACCACCGATAGGGAGGAAGGAACCCATCACCCACCGTCCACGTCCACATGCAGCCACTACCTCTAGCCACAAAACTCTATTTCGTTAATGCCATCGACCTCGTCTCACCCTCACTAGGCCACCCACACCTTCGGGAGGTCCCTTACAATCCACGCATGCCTCGAGCATGCCTCCACCACCGGCGGCCTCTTCCTCTCTGGTGACCATCATCAGTCACCATTCATTAAACTACGACCACCATCGAGTTCCCCTCGTAGTGGCCGACCTCCACCGAAGTTTTCGCGACCAGTTGCGGCCTCCATCATACATGTGTCCAAGAGGTCCAAGTCCTCTGTTTTGGGTTTAAATACATATTGCATTTCATTCCATTGATGAGAAAATATATTTTTGGGATTTGATTAGTTTATTCATTTGAATTTGCACACTTGGCCCCAAGCTTCAAAGTATTTATTCTATGCATCCACATCCTCATATGTTTGGCTTAGATCTAAAAATAAATGCAAGAAATGTCATCAAACTTAAAAGAAAAAAGACCAATATCTTGGAGCATAATTACATTACATGCCATTGAGATTTATTTCAAGGAAGGAAAATTACGCACATAGCCTCGCATTCTCAAATTATTATGTCTTCTTCTTTTCACCTTATTTCTCCTCGGATTTAAGCATGGCTCTCGCACTCGATTGGACGAATACAAGGGAACAATATTCATTGATTTATTGCATTTGTTCCTCCCTATGGATACGACCTAACTATTCATGATTAGTTTTATTGAAATATTTTTGTTTGGGATTTTCCACCACAATTTATATACTGTGACAACATATTTTTCTGATACAACATCATCTGCAAGCGTAGAACTCCCGATCAAATGGTGTCGTTGCCAGGAGGCAACAGTCTTGTTAAAGGTGCATTTATCCATTTATTTGTTCACATTTTATTTGAGGCATATTTAACCTGTTGTATCTGATTTGGTGCGAGGTATGCATATTACATACAAGTTGTCGCACCGGCCTCAACAACGTTGTGATGGACCTTGTTTCCATCGCTTGGAGGAGAGATCGAGCTTTGCATCTACGAGGAGGAGCTTGAACATTGGTGAACCTTGTTGCCACCAATGGGGAGGAGGACATCTGTAGTGATCATCTTCATCTTCGTCGAATTTTCAATAGATAGAATTTAGGTTTTAGAATTTTATTTTTCTTTATTTATTTTCTTGCACATTCATTTGGTTTAAGACCCTTGTTATGTCGTACATTTTAGGGGTTTGTTCCTTACCATTGTTTTAGGCCCCAACGTAGGTAATTTTTTGGGAGTCTGTTCCCATTTCTTTAGCTTTAGGTTTTTGTTTTATTTTGTGGTTGTTTATCCTTTTCTTTGTTTGTGCATAAGTAGATATATATATAAAACAACAACATGAGCTGCCTACTAGAAGATGCCTGCCCTTAGGTTGTATCATTTAGGATTGAATGAGCAGCATCTAGATCTTATTTTTTTGTCTTGCAGATTGCATGAAGAATGTGGAATCAAGTATGCACTTCTAACTTTGCATTTCTACCTGTCATGCAAATGCATTTGGATTAATTTCAAGACCACCTAATTTGTATTGAATAGATCTAACAATTGGTCACATTTAATTTTTTTGAAAAAGGACTAATTAAAGGAGGGACATTTAAAAACCAAGGACTTGATTTTCAAACTTGGCATGCGATTCAAAATTCAAAATCTTTTGCCGTGTATCACTTGTATCTCTTGCACCATGGCATGTGTTTAGACACTCCTTAGGTTTGAAACCACTAGGACTAGAGCCTCCTATTACTGGTGTCTAAAGTGACCTGAACTTTAGTTCAGAGGTGAAGTTGCCTCTAAACCTTGAGGATTGAGGGTAGTTAAGAAGCACCATGAAAGCAACACTTTAAAGGAAGGGCTTGACCTTACTTGCATCCCTCTTTGCCGTGTTTGGTGGTGACTAAACTTTTTGGGCTTTAGGGAGGATCACCTAAGTCCAAGTTAGGTCTTCCTAGGCATATCATAGGTTGACAAGCAAGCGCGTAACTATTTGAGCAACTTGAATTGTCACCTACAATTGGACTCAAATCTCAAAAGCCTTAACTGATTAAAGACCTAAAAAGTCCTTTACTTTGTGTTTGTTTGCTTGGGAAAGAATTGGATTTGGGTGTGAATTAGAATGGACCATGTTGACTTTCAACCTTTCACATCTTGCTCACACCCTTACCCCCACTTTGCAATCTTCGATCCCATACGTAGAGATGGTCCATTCTTTGATGGACATAATGACAGTAATTGGGATCCTTTTCACTCCTACTATGGGAGTATTGGCCTTGCCCAATATCCCATACAACATTGAAATACCCAACCCACACTCCTTGAATGATTGTAATGGTTGGACAGAAACTCCTAGGTACTATAAGCTTGAGCTTGACTTCTCTCCTGATAGAAATGATGACCTCTACTCCTTGAAGATGGAAATGCAGAAAATGCAAGATGAAATGATTGAATTATTAGGAGAATCTTCGAGAGCAGGCCAACAAGAAAAGGAACAAATTAGCACCCAATCTACCCCACTGAGGATGACGTGCACTCCTCTACACTAGATGCATCTCCTGTGGGAGGCCACACCCTAAGTTGGAGGGGAATTTTGGGGATTATGTAAGGGACAATAGCTACCTTTTAAGGATTGATTTTGAAGCCTCCACTCTAGATGATACTTCCTTGAGAGGTCCGCGCCTTAAGTGGGAGGAGGATACGAATGAAAGTAGCTATGCATTGGATGAAGAAAGGTGGCAACCCAAGGAAGATGATGATCATGTTGAGTATCCACCTGAATTATATTGGAGCCAAAAGAAGGGAATGATGGTACCATTGGAAGACCTCAACCCAGATGACAATATTTTCATGACATTTGATGTTGTGGGTCAAAGTCAAGTTGTCAATCCTACTCTCCCTTCTGATCATGAGATGGAACTCAAGCCCACCCTTAGGGAACTTAACCATGAAGAAATTCATCTATCTGAGGAGTCTAATGTTACCAGTGTGAACCATTTACCCCAGATAGAGTGCCCTAGGGGACCTGTTGAGATTTTGGATGATTCTAGACCTCGGGTACATGATGAATTGTATGATGAGGAGAAGGATGAATTATATGAGGAACCTACATTCAAGATTTGGAGTAATGCTAAGGGTGATTATGTCTTATTTGAAGAGTTAGCCCCCGAGGATGTCATAAATTTGATCAACTTAGGTTTCCTCTATGCTCCTACCTATGATATCCCTCATGATGAAATAATGGAAAATGTGGAAGCAACTTATGAGATTTATGTGGATTCACAGATAGACTCCGGGGAGGATTTGAGAAAAGAACAAGAACCCAGGGATGAGATTGATAGGGTAATCCCTAAATCTGTTGCTTCCAACCTGCCTTCATTTGATTCGGAGTCACCCTCTGATTCACCTATGTCTGAAGGCAAAATTTTGACTCCATACCTTGAAATGATCATTGATGAAGTGCAGGTAGATACTTGTGATAGTACAAGGAATGCTAAGGAAGCAATTGAGGAATTAGGAAGGCTGTTAGGAATGGACACTAAGCTGATTAGACCCAACCTAAATCATATGGTCGTCTCGCAGCCTCAAAACTTGGACACCCTAGACAATCCCTGGCATAAAGACATACTCACTACTATTTTGACCGAGGGGCTTAACTGACCAATATTTCCTATATTGGGGTACCAGGTATGGATTGATGCTTTTTATGGTCAGTCTATCACCCTGGGGGTCTATCTCTACACCATTCCTTCCCTATCCCTTTTGGAGGATCCTTGTCATCCTCCTCTACCCCTTTAGAGGCTGCTATTCCAGTATATCCCTTAGAACCTCCTCCGGTGACCTGGGACGATTTCATTCCCATCCTGGTTAGACGAGAATTTGCTATCAGGATTCATCATTAGCTCGCCAACATCCTAGGTTACCTGTTTTCTAGGCCAGCATTACTTTGCTCATTTTTAGGGCCTATTTCTTTGGTTTTGGAACCTGACTTGCAGGTTCTTTGGCTACTCAACTGCTAACAAAATAACAGTAGCCGAACTCTGACCCTAGTAATGCCCTTCTATGTAATGGGGACATTGTAGATTTTATGCATGGGGGGTGTCCTTGGGGATATACATAGCATTTATGCATAGTGCATTCATGCATTTAGTTAAAACATTCTGCATTGCATACATTTGCATTAATAAGAAAAAGAAGAAAGAAAAAAAAATGAAAACAAAATGGCATTTAGGCCTATAATTACATTGAGCTTAACTGGCTGGGCATTGCATTCTTAGGTATAAGACCAGAACTTTAGGTTAGACTAAGTTGACTCTAGGTGTCTGACTTTAGAAGCTAAGTTGAGCTACTAGCTTTAGACCCTTAAGGTCCTTTGTGGACTTAAAAACTTAAGTAGAAGTTAAGTTACGGACCATTCCCCAAGAGGTTGAGGAAGGAAAGCTAGGGATTGAATTAAAGGTGGGGTAGTATCTGGTGTCATTTCTACCTTTTGGTTTACAAGTCCTTGTAACCTATGCATCTACATTTCACACACACTTGGTCTTGTGTAAATAATGATCACCTTAATTCCTTTCTTGGAGAAAATTTGATTCTCTTTGTTTTGACTTAGGAGAAGCTTGAAATCACAACTTGATTGGACGAGTTCCTGCCACAGGAGAGGTTGAGTGTATACTCACCTTGATGATGTAATGATAACATGTCACCTCCTCGACACTTGTCTCTTAGGATATTCATCCTACTGGGGTCATCTAAGAGCATTATGCAGATCAGGTACCATGGGCGACCTTATCTTGAAGTGTCGATTATCGCAGGCCTAAATTCACTTAAGAAATCCATGGGTGATACTATCTCGAAGTGTCGATTACCAGGAGTTCTTAGGGTCACTATGGGCGGTGCTATCTCGAAACATCGAAAGCTAGGCACCCTTCGAGGTTCGGTGATGGGGACAATGAATCTGACATTGACCGTATTGATAGCTAATCCAAGGTTAGACTTAGAGGAATCAAACAAAAAAAAGAACATATATATATAATCATTCGTACTCTCTTTCTAGGTTGGCAATCATACCAACCTCAAATAACTCAGATCAATACACATGCATGGATGCTTTAATCTCTAGGACTAATAAACCTTAAGGTAGAGCTAGAAATCAAGGAAACCTATGCTTGCAACTTGTCCTTAGCTGACCTAGTTTGTAACTTAGCAACTACTTGTGAACCTCAGGTCTAAAGTCTTAACTTAACATGTATCTAAAGGAAGATCGGTTGGGTTGGCTAGTCCACTTGAAGAGCTACGTTGTTGCTTGAATTTGCTAAGGACTAGCAAAAACTAGGCATGGAGGCATTTGATGATGCAATATTTGTGGACTAATTAGTTACTTAAGTGCCAAAGCATTAGATTAATTAGCATATACATAGCATGCATTAAGATATAAATAATTTAGTTTGTATATATTTGCTTGTATGCATTACATTCATATATAAATTATTTAGCAAGCATTAGAATAACATGCATTAGTCTTTAGGTTGCATTATATGCATGTATTGGAATTAACATTTAATGTGAGGGTTTGTACATAAATAAACCAATCTTTTTATTATTCATTTTTATTCTCTCTTCTCTGTAGGGAATATGCCACATTCTTGTTGTCGACTGCATGCCATTAAAGATGTCAGTCAAGGAGAAGCGGGGAAGTGGATCTAGTCTCCTCGATTACGATAAGAAGAGGATGGAGGCAGTCATGCTCAAGACTTCGCCCTGACTCCACCACTGTGAAGAGCTTTGAGCTCACATCCATCACCACCACCGTGCATCTCCAAGGTCAAACGCCACCACGCTATGGGTTGGCGAGGTGACAGGTCGCCGTGCCAATCCGGCGAGCTCGACCATCACCGTGCAGGTGTGTCTTACGACCATGCAATTATCTTCACCGTGCCCCTATTCATCGTGCCTTTATCCACCTCAAGTCCTTAAGGGGAGAACACCTTCACCACCATCTCCACGCTCACTGTCCACAGTCATCCTCACCACCACCAACATCTCCATCTTCATTTTCTTTTTCCCCTGTTGTTCCTCCACCAAAAACAACCCAAACCATCATCAACATCTCCACCACCCTCCCGCATGCATCACCTTCACGCACTACCAGCAGCCTATGTGTGCAAGCCCCACCGTGCACATCACCCTCACACATGGCCATGCTCGCACATAGCCACTGCAGAGCTGGCATCGTCGTGTAAAGGCACACCCTTACACGCCATTGGTTACCATCTCATCGCGTGTGCAGCCACAGCCGCAAGACCCACTTTCCTTCCTCTTCTTCACTACCAACAAGGAGGAAGGAACCCATCACCCACCATCCACGTCCACACATAGCCACTACCTCTGGCCACGAAACTTCGTTCCATCAATGCCATCGACCTCGTCTTGCTCTCACTTGGCCACAACACCTTCAGGAGGTCTGATGTAGTCCGCGCATGCTGCGAGCATGCCTCGACCATCGGCGGCCTCCTCCTCTCCGACGATCATTGTCGGTCTCCTTTCATTGAATCGTGACCACCATCGAGTTCCCCTCATCGTGGCTGACCTCCACCAAAGTTTTTGCAACCAGTCACGACCTGCAGCACATGTACATCCAAGATGTCCAACTCCTCTGTTTTGGGTTTAAATACATATTACATTTCATGCCATTGATTGGAAAATGCATTTTTGGGATTTGATTAGTTGATTCATTTCAATTTGCACACTTGCCCTCAAGCTTCAAAGTATTTATTCCATGCATCCACATCCTCATATGTTGTCTTAGATCTATAAATAAATGCATGAAATGTCATAAAACTTAAAGGAAAAAAGAGAAATATCTTGGAGCATAATTACATTACTTGCCATTACGAATTATTTCAAGGAAGGAAAATTATGCACATAACCTCGCATTCTCAATTTATTGTGCGTCTTCTTCTTTTCGCCCTATTTCTCCTCGAATTTAAGCATGACTCTCGCACTTGATTGGATGAATACAAGGGAAAAATATTCATTGCTTTATTGCATCTATTGCTCCTTACGGATACGACCTAACTCTTCATGGTTAGTTTTATTGAAATATTTTTGTTCGGGATTTCCCACCATGATTTATACACTATGATGATGCTTTTTTCTGATACAACATCATCTGCAAGTGTAAAACTCCCAATCAGTAAGCCTTTGCCCAAAGCTGTATAATGGATGATTACTCTAATAGCTGCAAAATTTTTGCTACCCTCATGTTAGGAAGATGTCTCATCAAAAATGACATTCAAGAACCACCTTCCTTGTAAACATTCAGGTGATGCCAATAATAAGCAAATGATGCCTCCAAGCTCACCATCAAAGCAAATAATCTTAGGAAGTGATCTGCTAGCCAATTATCTTGCCCAAAATAATCTCAGGAAGTGATGCCTCCAAGCTTGTCATCTAGTTGTGCAACAAAATGGGATATTGCTAAAGGAAAGAAATGTAGCAAATCTTAGAAGGTTGTGTCACCTCCCATAGTCACCATCTCCCTACCTAATTCATCCTTCTACCATAACAAGCTCTCACCATCAAAAGGAATTAAGTCAAATTCCATCCTAACATTTCATAATCCAGTTAATTAATAAGGCTTGATTTATCATCCTAACTACAAAAATTCACAACTTACCCTTGAAGATTGGATGACAGATCTTCTTCCAAGAGATCAATGCCCCCTCTTAGAAAAGTCTCCTCAAGTCATTTCTTTAATCCCTCAAGGAAAAATATCATGTCATTTTCATCTAGCAAGATGGGGATGGTACCATGTGTCTCTTCAAGGCTGATGACCAACATTGTTGTTGTGATCGTCATCTTGCCTATCACACCCTAAATGGTAGGGTACCCCTGAGAAAGTCTCAGCACTGTCCTGATGTCAATCCAAAGCTTTGACTGTGAATCCATCAAACATAGTCTATATACAAATTTTGCCTTAAATAGAAAGCCATCTGTCCTTGTCTTCAAAATAGCAGTGATGTTGTAACCGTAAAATGTATACTAAATTTTTTGCTATGTTGCATAAAACTATTAACTTTGCTTTAGCCAGCTCATTTTTCTATGCATGTATGAACTTGATAAGTGAAGGTGGTTTCTTGGAAATTAACCCATTCACACACATTGAAGATTTAAAATAACCCTTGTGAGGAATTTGCCATTCTTTTTCCTCGTCATGGTTCAGTACCTCAGCTGGAGGATATCATCTTTAAGTAAGTCATATGTAAAGTAGAATTGAGACCTTCCCTAAGCCTTGAATGATTACATTAGAGAGCATGCACCTAGAACCATGCCATATCTCCTTTTAAAGAAAAAAAATCTTGATGCTATTAATGATGTTATATAATATAGTTTGTGGTGAGAATTTCACGTTTAGCCTCATTCTTGTTGATAATGAGAAGTCTTGTAAGCACCTATTTTTAAAAATTTCTACTTATAACTTCCTAGTTTATTAAGAAGACAGATTACATGTGTTTGAAAAAATTAAAATATAAAATGAGGAAAAGCACCTCTTTCCATGAGTAAGGTGTTTTTATCATTCCTTGACACTCTAATTGAATCTTGAAGACCCGATCTCTGAAGCCTATTTTTGCCTTATTTTGGGTTCTACCTTTTAATTGCAGAGGCTAAACATGCCCCTATTGTTGAAACAAATAACTTATAGCCATTGACTAACTTTTCCTTTTTTTAGTTTACCTCTTTTTTCCTCATTTCCCTTGCATTAGAACCCTGAGGTTATCGCGACCTTCTACGACAAACAACTCCTATACAAATCTTTGCATGCTTCATGACCATGCTAACTTGGCCAATCACCTAAGCATCCTTGCCCTCTCCTTCTCTGGTCAACCTCTTTGCAATGTTGGAGCAGCAACATGATTTGTTCAACACCATGCTCAAAGTTTAAGAAAATTTAAGTTAGAGGAAGTGTAAACAAGGTTTTGATGAACTTTTCTTTTTCTTAAGGAAAAAAGGTTTTGGTGAACTTGATTCAACATCGTTAAGACAAATGCAAAAATTGCTTGCAACTTGATGACAACCCATAAAATAATTCCCTTCTCCCAAAAAACACTATGCCCTCAGCAAAACCAAACGATAGTTTGGCAATATCCTGGGTGACTTTGGCTACAACATAAAGATGTGATTTTTGCAATGTTAACTCTTAAATTTTATCCAATTTTAAACTTTTAACCGGTTCCAAATGGAGTCTATGGAAACCTACAGGTTGAAAATGTTAACTCTTTCCCTACAAAAGTTGTAGCAAAATTGTCAATGGTCTTTTTTACCGACCTGCAGGGATTTGATGCTGATGGTTCATGATCAGTTGTTGTAGGAATTAGTTAATGCCTACATGCATCATTTTCTGTGAGAACACCCATGTACACTATTTACTTTGATCTTCTATGGAGCTTCTTTTTTCTTTTTTTGATGATGAGGTTCCCTCTTGCAAGGTAGTGCCTGGGAGACCACAAGCACCCCAACTCCATGGCCTCTAGGTAAAGTCAATGTTGGCAAGACTCGAACCAGCGACCTCATTCCCCTAGTAGTGGTATAAGGGCTTGACCAGCTCAGCCACCCATTGGGGGCATGGAGCTTCTTTCTTGCCTCTAAATTTTGTTGTTTGTTCTATAAAAACCAAGTCTACATGCAGGAGTTATAATGTCTTATTTCTAATAATATAATTTTGATCCAAAATTATATTAAATAATATATGAACTAATACTTTTTTATTAGGAACAAATGACACAACTCATGACTCCACTCATCAACACCGATGAATGCAGAGGATGCATTTAGGACAATACATCCAAAAGCACATCCAGGTCGTGTCCTATGTGGTGGAGCAGGTGCCACCATTAGTAGTTGGTATGGTAGAAAAGATGGAGGAGTATCACAAGAGTAGCTTAACAATCTCACGACTCAGGTGGAGGAACTTTGTGAAGATAGGAAGGTGCATAAAGAATTAATCGAAAAAAAAATTAGAAGATTGACCGCCTATTCGATCTTGTTACTACATTTGTTGAGCATAGACCATCACATTTTTTTCATCATCATGACAATAATGATGTGTCCCCATGACATGGTTTGGTAGATCCCTAGATTGATTTATCTATGTTAGAAATTATGTTGGAAACTATGTTAAACTATTTCGAAACTATGTTGAGAAACTTATGCTCTAGAACTTTTATATATGCTATACTTTCATATATTCAACTTTTATGTGTTCTAAATTTTATTTTGTTGGATTATATTGTTTGTATGTTATTATGTGAATGCTATGTGATGGAATACATGCTTGGTATATAGGTCATTACGTAAATGCTATGTGAGTTTCATGTTATTATGTGAATGCTATGTGACTTTCATGTTATTATGTGAATACTATAGATTTGCATGCACATGATTGGTATACTGGTTATTAAGTGAATGTTATATTATATGATGGTATATAGGTTATGTTACAAGATGTACACTGACGGTTATACAATTGTCATGAAAAGAAACTTGACGTTCAATATCTTTACCAGGGGTTTTTATCATTGTCGCAAAACATTCTACTAATGGATTTAAAACTATCGCCATAAGTTATATCGGTGGTTATATAACCCATGGTAAAAGGTTACATTTACCGACAGTTTTCAAACCCTAGGTAAAACGTTACATTAACCTACGGGTAACAAAATCGTTGGCAAAGGTAAACATGTGCTGGCGGTTCATCTTAGAAGCGATTTTTAATATACGCCGACAGTTCTTGTCGAAACTAATGGAAAAGATCTTTGCCGATGGGGCATCTGCCATCAATTCTTAGCGATGATTTTATACCATTTGCAGATAGTTTTAAACTTCTGTGAAAAGGTTGATTTCTTGTAGTGCATAAAACCGTTATTAAATGTGCAATATTAGCCCGACAGCACCCGATCCCCCAGAACCCTCCCCTTTCCTTTCCTCTCTTCTTCCCTGAACATGGCAATCTAAGCACCCCTCCTCCTCTTCCCATGGCTGCTTTCCTCCTCCTCCGACCTCCTCCAGCCCCTTCCCCTCATCATCCTCCTCTTACACAAGCGTGCAACCGCCGCCCTCCTCCTTGCAATGCTACCGCCGGCCACACCATCTCCTCCTCATCCCCCCCTCCCATGCCACCTCCTACTCATTCGACTGCCCCTTCCATCCTCCTCCTCTGCCTCGCCATCTCCCCCTCCCCATGCCACCACCCCTTCCCACCTCCTCCACTTGCCCCCTCCCACCTCCTCCACCTGTCTCCTCCATCCTCCTCCTCCACCTCATGAAAACCCCTCCCCCTGCCACCACTGCCAACCCCACTCCCTATCCCCCCTCTCTCCCATGGTAGCCGACCCCCCTCCTCTTCCTCCTCCATCCACCCTAGGTTAAAAATTACGTTAATAAATGTAATTAATTAAATATAAAATGTGGTTAAATTTGTGTAATTTTTTATAGTTTTTTTCTTATAAAATTTTGTAATTTGAATTAGGTATCTCACGTCGTCGGATACCTTCACTTCAATTCACGCGTTTCATTGAGGTATGAAATTAAGCTGTCTTAGTTAATTTGTGAATGAATGTGGGGTATGCCCACTTAATTAGGTTTAGAATGTGGGGTGTGCCCACTTAGGTTTAGAATGTGGGGTGTACCTACTTGATCAATCTTATGATGTGGGGTGTACCCACTTGATTTAGTAAATTGAATTTGTTTGATTGATTGTGGGGTGTAGAGGGAAGAAGAGGGAAGGGAGATGCATAAGGAAGAATATAAAGGAAGGGAAGGAGGATAGAAAGGGTAGGGAGAAGAGAGAAAGAGAGTAGAAAAGAAGTGGTGAGAAAGGGAGGTATAGGAGAGAAAGGAGAGGAGGGAAAGGGAGGAAGGATCTATTTTTAGTTTGTATGTATAACTATTTTTTTTTATTGCAAATTTTATTATTTTAATGAATTTATAGATACACACGCTTGCACTAATCTAGATGCACTTGAAGCCAAACAATAGGTATTCTAACCCCTAGGTTATTGGTTTTCAGAGGGGATAATCATGTCAAAATACTAGCCCATCGACATTTATGATCATGTTATACAGACAATGCAGTGTGTTTGTATACCTCACTTACATTTTAGAAGATTTATCTTTATAGCATGCCATAAGAGTTGTCGTCCTTTGTTCAGAGAAGTTCTGAACAAAGGGGGGTCCTTAAAGATTTGATCACAACTTAGAGTTACTTATTACATGGAACTGATGTCTGGAGGAATTTTGATAGTATTTTTTCATTCTTCTCCAGTATACCAACTGATCTTATCTATGTTCCTAATGCACCTTAAATGGGAGTTATTGGGAATGTAGTTAAGGTTAGTCTTGGGGGGAATACTAGAGAGGCGCGAGGAGATGCTGCCAAAATTTTTCCATACACTGATTACGTGAAACAACGTTGTATCAAATCTTCAAAGATGGGCTATTAAGTGAAAACCCTAATCAAAATACAAACACTGTTATAAAATAAGATTATAATTATTGGGTAATTTTATTTCATTTTTGTAGATTATCATGGATAAGTCTTAGATTAGTTTGAGGTACTCGAATTACTCTCGATATAAGAATGGAGTAAGAGAGTTTCTTGATTGGGCATTTCAAGATGATATGAAGTCATTGTAGGGAGAAATGATGAACTTAATCAATCCCCCTCCAAATGTCACTTCTGGCACTCAGCAGCACCCTCCTATGACACTTGCGAAGGCTTTTAGGTGCATCATGCCTTTTAAGCACGGAGGCTTCATTCGTAGTGGGGAGAGGAATCAGACAATCTCCAACTGGTATGGGCGAAAGGGGTGAGTGATAGCAACTATCGTCCTGTAGATGCAGACAACTCCATGATGTCACCTCATAGTTTCACCAGCAAACTCAAGCTTGGAAAGATGCCAAGAAATTCATGGAGGAGAGGAAGGACATGGAGCAACAGAGAGCGATGATGAGAGAGATGATGGCATTATTATGAGGTATCGATCAGGATCACACTTCCTATCACCACCTGCCTCGCAGAGACGACGATGACCTCAATGGTGGTGGAGTAGGATAAGGGGGAGGAGCTGAGGCATAGGTTTAGATTACTATCTTTTCATTAGCTAGGTTTTGTATTTTTCTTAGTTATATGTATATTTTGAAGTTGTGACATACTCTTTTCATTAGGTTTATATATATATTTGTTGTATGACAAACACACATGAATTCATGATAAAATGCTTATTTATGATAGTTTCTAGGCTTAGCATTGCATATCATGCTATAAATACCTTATAACATCCATTGCATGGCATTTAGGATAGTTGTATTTTTTATATATTAATTCCTTCATTTTATATGGCCAAGAGGCAATGTGATGTCCTTACAGACTTCAGATGAAAAATCCGACTGTACAGATGGATCCGGAGTGATGATCGCAGTCCGACAATGTAGAAATCACCTCGATCTGAGCATCGTGGCATCCTCTACAAGCAATGAAGGGTGGATGGTCCAGATGGTGCCACATGGCACCATCTGGAGTGCCCAAAGTCACCCTCCACATCTCCAAGGGCCACCCAACAAGTGATCTCAGCCGTTGGATGAAAATCGAATAGTTGAGAGCCTGCCCTCACACGTGGCCTCAATTCATCTTCCCGGTACACTTGCAGATGTGGTGCAATGGTGGAGGCATTGGATTGCAAGGGAGGGGCACAGGTTTGAATCCCCGCAGCCCCCCCATTCTCAATCCAGCTAGTGCCAAATGCAGCCAGCGCATGCGCCCGAATGCAGTAGCAGCGGTAGTGCAGCACCAACACGCACCAGCAGCGCACGCACGCGTACGCCAGCGCATGCCAGAGCACACGCCAGTAGAGCCTCCATGCAATCTATGTGCAGGAGGCTGGACAGCGTAGCTCGCTTGGGTGGGTGCATGCGCAGTTGGCACCAGCCTTCAACAAGAGCCTCACAGACATTCAGCGATGCTTACAGCCGTCGCTAATTGTCCACACGCCAGCAAGGCCAGCTGTGAGTGTGAGCGGGTGTGAGCTGCCTATAGCGACACTTATAGCGACGACTTGGAGTTCGCTAATGGTGCCATGCCTATTCTAGCCTCTTTTCATCCACTATAAACGGACCTACACCCTCTGCCTTCCAAGCCATCTCTACGTACTCTACTCCCACCTACTCCCAAGCTCTAGTAAGCCTACCAACGCTCTGTTAGAGCTTGCTCTCAAGCTCCCAAGGCGCCTATTAGTGTAACGAAACTCTACCCCACCAAATACTCCTCCAACTTTCCATCTCCATTCATAGGTCACCTTGGAGCTGTCCTCCCACCTCCATTTTGGTAGCAGATCATCTCTACCTTCTCACGTCCATTCTGGAGCTACGTTGAAGCTTTCCTCTACCCAACGTCCTCCTACTTCTCACCTCCGTCGACCTGCTTCCCAACTCCTTCATTCGAGCTTCCGCTAGGCATCGTCGTCTCACTGAACAGTTGCTTCAAGAGATTTCTTCTCACCGCCCCCTCTTTTTATATTTTGTAGATTATTGTAATTGATATTCATGCAATATATCATATTCGATTCTATCTCTCTCTTGTGATTGCTTGTCATTTTATTTTAAAAACAAAAAAAAAACCCTAAAAATCCAAAAAGAAACAATTCGAAGCGCGATTTTCATACAAAGTAAATGTCACCTACTTATGTTTGACCCGGGACTCCCTTAGAGTTTTGGTATAAATTATATTTGATCACAAGTTTTGCAGCTATGACGACGGGTTACTCGTAACCCCGATTTCAAACACGTGAAACCCCTGCAATCATTTTGGCGCTGTTGCCAGGGAGGCAATGGAATTTACTTTATTATTTTCTACGCTTCTTTGCATTTACATAGCACTAACCCTGCTTGTCTTTGATCTATTGTCTTGTAGGTACCCTAGCATGGACATCCAAGTGCGGTAGACCAGAGTAAAGTGAAGGTAGAGTGCTTTGTAAGTGCCCCCACATTCCCCCTACTAGTTCATTTTGCCACAATCATAACCAAGACCTAATCTACTTAGGTGTTTGCATAAACCCTAGGATAGACTTTGTTTGTCTTGTTTGCCACCTTCACCCGTCTCACCCACATTTTATAAAAAAAATCAAAAAGATATTTTCTGTGGGACAAATCAATTTACACACTTTATATACCCACATCAGAGGCACATAACCTGACTTGATTTTCATCTACTCAATCGGGATTCCGACCTATGGACCCGGTACACGAATTCAACACATAAAAGAGTAGAAATCATATTAGGTTAACCACCTTTCTGTGTGCCTTAATCAGTGGTGCATTTGAGCCAATTGATTGAATTGTTTGGGCCGCACCACCTAATCTAAAATAGGTTCATTTTGTAGCTACCCCATAGAATTCATAACTAGGTCAAGCCAGGCACTCCATATTTTTTTTGATTTCTAAAGGAAAATACCTAAACACGTGCTTTTAAAAAACAAACTTGGTTTGCCACACAAAACTTGATTGAAAACACCTAATATTTGAATCGTAAAAGCTATTAAGCAAGATTCGAACCCTAAAACTCACCTCATCATTAGTAATCTTGCTTGAAAACCCCTTGGTTGTGCACATTCACACATTCTCAAACAAATCATTAAGGGAACAACCCATTAAGGGCCCATCACATTCCAAAAGCACCATTGTCCCAAGCCTAACTAAAATTGAGTAGATGTTGGCCCTAAGGATTGGTTCGCTCTATGGGATCCAGATTGAGATTACTCATGATCAACCTACTTATACTAGTCAATCTGATGTCTAGTTAGGGGAGTAGCGTGAAACAACCACGGTTGGGGGATACACTAGGAACCAGAGGCGTAAGCCAAAGGAAGAACCTTCTCCCTAGTCCCTCTAATGGGAACACCATCATGAGCCATAACTAGCTCATTTTGATCCAATTAAGTCAGTAAATGCTCCTACATAACTACCAGAGAGCCATAAGTCACTGCATAACCATTTTGAGGGAAATATAAGAAAATAGGGTTAAAACTATAATTTTACCATCACATCATGAATGCAGTACAATCATGGGCTTTCCTAGGGGGTAATTGATTGTCAAATGGTCCCAAAAGACTAACAACTGGGTTAGAAGAAAAAGAAAAGGGTTTGCACGTGTTTTGAGAATTAAATGACTTTTGAAACCCTAAAAATAGACCTGCTTAATTAAGGTTCTAGTCATGACAAAATTCACCAAAACTCTCTAAAATTCATAGAAAAATATTATCTAGGGTTTGGAACCTTCAATCTAACCATCAGAACCCGTCTTGACCCAAAATAGAGTCCTAGATTGATATTTGCCATAATTTGGGTTTTTGTATAAATTACTTAATTAACCTAAATTTAACTTCAACATTGGATTCCTTGGGTTCAAATTAGGTTTGTACCAAAATTGGGCCCAATCTGAGATCATCTTGACTAAGTTTGCATTTTGGTCCAGTCAGACTCTTTCTATCTCATTCAGACCCTTAACATTTGAATTTCCTTACAAATTACCCCCCACCTTCTTTGTCTTCTTCATAAGTAG
Source organism: Thalassia testudinum (assembly GCA_037157565.1). Taxonomy (NCBI): domain Eukaryota; kingdom Viridiplantae; phylum Streptophyta; class Magnoliopsida; order Alismatales; family Hydrocharitaceae; genus Thalassia; species Thalassia testudinum. Next base: position 67,539,661 of record JAZHRO010000036.1, read on the forward strand.
GTCCCTGTGCCATTTTTTGAAGGTAAAACCTTCACCGTCGAGTTTCGAGTGAGGATTTCTCACTTGATTCTCAATCAATCCTTCTCAAAATTGATACGAGGATTCCTTGGGAAGTTTCCTTCCATTTGAGCCATTCCTTGGGTTCTAAGTCATTCCCAAAAGGTCATGCGAACCTTTCAAAGGTTTGGGTATCCATTGTTGCAACCACCTTCCAAGCTTGAAAGCTTCGTTCCAAGCTTGGAAGGGTGTCCTATGGCCTATAAAAGAGACCCCAGGGCACGACCGTGCTCTTCAGCAAGTTTTGGCCTAAGAAACCCTCCTTTACTCCATCTTTAGCCACCTTCATACTTAGCTTCGGCGACCCCTCTCCGCTCTCCTCCTCCGACCGTCCAACCATCAAATTGGACGGTTCACTATCCTCCCCTCATCTTCGCGAACCTCTCCTGCCAACGAGAGGATGTGCTTCTCCCTCAATCAACGTCATCGCCTTGCCACACCATCTTCCTTCTCCGGCTTCGATCAACCAACACTGACAGCCCTTTGCCTCCCTACTCTCTCGATAAGTCCTTTTTCTCCTTCCCTTTTTCTATTTCATTTTCTTACCCTCACAGATGCACACAACTGCCAATCGCCATCGTCCACCTCCATCTTCTCCATCTCCAGCCGTTCCTCCATCGAGGCACATACGCCACTACACTCCTCCATGTGCCTCGCCAACCACCCCATAACCTTTGCCATTCCACCATGAACAAAAGCCCTCTCCTATTTCACTCCACCACTCACCTAAATGTGCTACCGAACACACCCACTCTCAAGCACATTGCCCGACTTCGCCCCACACTCACAGACCATGCCGCACCACACAACCATCACCGTCGCACTCGTCGTGGTTCGACGATACTTCTTGAGCCTTCTGATGTTCCCAAAAGGCCTTCTTGTTGATTTCAGGTGCCTATCCCTGATGAGAAGCTCATCATGGTCTCTAATTACCCCTAATTAACTAGTCTTCCTAGTTAATTAGCTAGAAATATGTGAATATATGGGTTAATTATTACATAAGGGATAAATAGTAAAGGACCTTAAAATAAGTTAAAAATGCTATATTATCATCCAATTAATTTTATTAATAATTTAATTAATAATTGGACTCGAAATATCATCAATAATTCATATAATTAATGTGTTAACTAACTTAAGTATAATATACACCTAAGTATGTAATAACTTAAGTAATATTACTTAATTAAATAAATTAATCTAAAAATGTCAAAAATGTAAATTCAAGGTCTAAATATAGAAATTGTCTTATTTACAATCATATATAAAAACTTGAAAAGGATTTAAATTAAAATAAACCTTGAAAACCTAAGTTGACATTTTAGTCCTTATATTATACTTCAATCGGGTCCTTATTTTGAACTTAAGTCCTTAGGTTTCACTACGATTAAGTCCTGAACTTCTTGTTTTCTTCTTCAACAGTCTGGACAGTTGACGATTGAAGGTGCGTCCACTGATCACAGCCAATTTGACGTCATCTCTTCTTCTCCAAGCTACTGGAGCTTGCACTCACCATCCCCCTTTCATCCACCGGTCTAGATGATGCCAAAATCCTAATTTAGGGTTGGAGATAACCTCACTGGCATCGGAGAAGACGCCAATGGTTATTCTTCTCCTAGCCACTAATCCATCGAGATTTCGCCTCCTTCTCAGTTGTCGTCAACTATAAATACCCCTTCACACCCTCGATTTCCACCAAGTTGGCTCCCTTCCCTCTTCTTCATTGAAGTTGACTTCGATAAGCTATTCTCTCTAAAACTCTGGCAAATTTCCTCCACCTCATCCGACTTCCTTCATCCATCTTCAATAGCTCTGGATCTATGTCGAAGTCAGCCGCGTCTTTTAATAAGTGTTGACTAGGAGCTCTCCTCTGCTTCACCTTACAACCACCTACCGGAGATCTTTTGACAACCCTCTAATTTCCACCTCCGTTATGAGTCATCGACAGAGATCCTCTATCCGCTTCGTCCAGGTAACAGTAGACTAGGTAGATAGATTAGTTTAGTTAGTTAGTTAGGTTGGTTAGGTAGCTGTAATGTTAGATTTAGAACTCATCTTCCTCAACTTCGGCGAGCTCCTTGAGCTTGTCAGGAGCGATAATTTTGTCTTTTTAAGTCACTGTCCACATTTTTCCATCTTCCGTGATCATTTCTACAGTCACTAATTACTAATTGATCATTAAATCGCCTAAACCACCTCCACCTCCACCAACTACTTATGCTATCCATGGAAGCAATAGTTGGGCTAATTACACCTTCACTGGGTCCTCCACCATCTATCCATCATCTAAGGACCCTAAACTTCACCTTAATTCGAGTAATTACCACCTATAATGCAAACGCCCAATCTTTATTAAGCTTTTGAGCTCACTGTCTATGGCAGCTCAGGGGTAGTTCAAAATCTTAATTATACATATACATAGTACGCAATTATCTATTGACTTGTTTTCTCCACTCAATTGAGTGGGGAAACAAGTCCTGAGCTTAATCCAACTCAGATTTTATGAAATATGATTTCACTATTAAATCTTTATTTTAATGAACAATTGAAGGAATTTACTTTGCTCCTGAGGTTCCTTGTGACCTCAGGAACCTTTTCAAATCTTTAATGGCATAATTTCTTATTCTATACACAATTTACCTTTTTCTAGACTCACTAGAGCTCCGACGAGCTCTGGCGAGTCAAAACTAGTTCTTCAGCCTGTATAACTGAGTGAGAAGCTCCAGATCAATGAAATGAGGATTATTGATTATGCTGAGGTATTTTAATTGAGATTTTAGTGTCTGGACTTGTTGTTAGGTTTTCATTTTCTCCAACTCCGGTAGAGTTGGAGAAGTCTGACAGTTAGGGTTAAGTTGCAATTAATAGGTCTGGAAGCACCATTGCTATATCCTGAGTTCACTTCTATGATCCAACCAGTGTAACAACCCTTAAGTTATTCTGATGAACAAACTACTTTAGAAGCTCAGGTGACGAGCATAGAACCCTAGAAACTTTAGATGAAACACCTGTTTAAGGGTTTGAATCTATTCCTGAGATTGAGGAGATGATGTTTTAGGTTTTAATTCCCTGTGAAATAGCCAAACTCAGAGAGTCAAAACTTGAGGCTTATTAGTCAAACTTGAGTCAAATTCTTAGATTCTGGATTGAATCAAATGAATTAATGAGTTTAAGATGTTTCTAGAATGCTTGTAAATGATTTAAAAGAGAATTGAGTGAGCTCTGATGGGTTATTTGATAGGATTTGATTTCCACCAGTTTGGGTTATTTTTGAATGCAAACTGATGACAGAGGCTTTTTGATGAGATTTGAATGCAAATTCTGCCCAGCTAGATTCGTAACAACCTCTAGAAGTTGTTTAATCTGATGAAATAGGTCTTTAGCTGTCTGTTAGGACTTTTCAAAGTGTAACTTTCAGTCCTAAAGCTTCCTGAGAAGCTTTGAGCTTCTGCACCACTCTTGAAGCTCCTGAGAGCTCAAAGCACCCACCAGCAGCTGTGGAATTAACCTTAGGACCCATTTAGAACTTTGACTAGAAGTTTAAGTCCAGTCTGTGGACTTTAGAACCAATATTTCACTTTCCAAGTCATTTTAATCGTAGGAAACCAAAATCTTCGCCCTTCTAATCAAATAGCTTAACTTCCCCTTTGAATTAAATTGACACTTCAATCTTGTGGAGCAACTCAGGAGCTTTCCAACAAGCTTTTATTCTCTTGGAATGGAGCTCTGAGCTAGAAGAAATCGTTGCTTGAAGTTTGACCTGGTAGGGGGTAACTTAGTCCCACCTCTGAAAGTTCTGAATGGCCACATAGGTATAAAAGGTTTTTGTTATATTGCTTCTTCAGTCAATAGTGCACGGCACAAATGAACTGAATGAGCATTGGGTGTGTGTGTGGGTGCTTATGTGCCCAGGTGTGTGTACGCTTGTGGGCGTGTGAGTGTGGGCCCTGGGAGGGCATGAGCGAGGGCCTTAGAGGCCGTGAGCCAGATTGGCTTGAAACTATTAACCGAAAATAAATCGAAGCTTAATGAATCAGGCTTGGACCTAGTAGGGTCTGGTCCCACCCTGAGAGGGGTGCTATGTATCCCCGATCGGTCCAAGCCACCAATAAATAAACCTAATTTTTGGTTAAAAGAGAAAAAACCTGATTCGGTTCAGAAAAGAAAGAAGCTCTGAAAACTCAGAAGGAAGAAAGGCTAAGAGAAACGCTAAGGCTAAGAAGGAGGAGTAGTGGAAGAAGAGAAGACTTGTGAAAGAAAAGAGCTCGGGAAAGATAAGAGAAAAATTAAGAGAAAGAATAAAGAAAAAAATTAAGAAAGAGGTTAAGAGAAGATTAAAAGATAAGTAAAAAGAGAAAGAGAGTAGAAAGAAAGAAAGGTAAAAGAAGAGAAGGAGAGAGAGGCTGAAGATACAAAGAGAAGAGACAGAAAAGGATTTAATTTCTTACATTATTTTTAATTCCTTTTTTATCTTAATCTTGTAATAAGGCATACTTTTATTAGTAATACTTTCTATTGCCTTAATATCTTTGAAATAAAAAGAATTAAACATGTTTACTTGTTATTAAAGAAGATCATTTGTGTGAATATGTTTTCTTATGGGATTTTGCATACTCTTTTAAATTTGAAATCATTAGGCAAAGTTCATGATCTTAAAATAAGCTTAATTATACTCTTCTATGAGTAGCTTAGATTGATTGGTGAATTCTAAATAAGCTATGCCTCCCAGTGAATGACCTGGACTCAACTAGTTAAAAGAAATAAAATCTAAAATATTAGGTTAACTTGACCTTATACTACTCAATTGACACAAATTTAAGTTAACCTAAGTTACTTTCTTCTGTACATAATTAAGCACAATTAACTTAATTAACTGTGTTGAGGAGAGGACTCATCATTTTAATGGCGCCGTTGTTGGGGAGGTAATATTTTGCTCCATTTTAATTCACCAAAACATTCCCTTGCACAAGCTTTGTCTAATCAACATGTTAATGGTGCCATGGGAGGTAACTGTAATTATTTTCGCCATTATTGCTATTTTTGTTTTGTTTTAATTAGTTTTGTTTGTGTTTTGTTTTTTATCTTCTTTTCAGGTTTACCACTTCAGGTAATCTCAGGAAGAAGGCAAGTTTTCTTTGTTCTATTTCCCATTATAAATACCATTGTAAGTACTCTTTCCTTAGTCTTTAGTTAGTTTGAATTGTTGCATCTAGTTAGTTTAAAAATTAAAAAATACAAAAATACATATCTTTCTGACTAGCAACAGCATGATATAGGCATACACTCTTAGGAGTGCATCTACCTGCTAGTAGTTTCTTTACGATCTGACTTGGGGAAGATTTCTACTATTTTCTCGCATCTGCAGGAAAACACACGAAAAAAAATCGTGTAGATCCCTGTTTGGAAATAATAACAAGACCACATATTCTTTGAAAATACTTAAAAAGCGGTCACTTTAATTCTTTCAAACATATTTTTGAAAAGATTAAGTAAAAGAAAGAGGATAATAACAATTGTGACTTTAATCTGTTAGCAGAATGCATGTGGGTTTTATCGCTATCGTTTGTTGCTTGCTATCGTGCACACAGTGCAATCACTAGAGTCACATGAGTCTGAATTTTCTATCTCTCCTCTTTGCACCTCTTAGGGCTTTGGTTGAAGAACAACAAGTCTATCTCACTACTAGAGCCTTGGGGAGCCAGTAATGAGCAGTCTCGATCCTAGACCTTAGAGCTTTCAGCTTTAAGGATACGCACTTGCGTAGACATCGGTTTAGGATGCGTATTTTGATACTGATACTATATTTGTTTACGTCCAAAGTATTTTTGCATATTCTAGGAATCTCTTCTTTCCTTTGAAAGAAGAGAAAAAACCACTTTTTCGTGCTATTTGCGGGTTTTGTTGCCGCTTATTTCTGGTGGTGTGAGTGTGCCTTTGCACATTCTTTTCATTTTATGCACGGGGGGCGATCCTTGCATCTGCCTCTTGTAACTCCTTTGACAGGTGATCCGAAGCTGGTTGTAGCTAAGAAAGCATTTAATTTCCCATCTGATTTGTCTATTTCTATGGATCAATTGCAAAATCAGAATCCCAAGATCCCTTCTTCTTTTGGTCAGGGGGAGTTGCCGCCTTTTGAAATTCATGAGGTGCTCCTGAACCAGAATCTTAGGATGCTTGAACAAAATAGAAAAATTAATCTTTTAACAACAACCTTGAATAATTTGCAGAATCTTCAAACCCATCCTCCACCTCAACCTGAGGCAGGTTTTGACCTTCCTGATTTACCGATCCCTCGTCCAAGGCCTCTACTCAGAGACTACTACAATCCATCTAATGCACAAGTAGAGCCTAATGTTAGGATTCCTATTGGGGAAAATGATCCAGAATTAAAGCCAAACATTATAGGTCTAATCCCACATTTTCGCGGATTTGCATCTGAGGATCCATTCCAACATATTGAAGATCTTAAAAATTTATTTCAAACTCTTGGACCTCAAAATCAAAATAGGGAAATCCTACTTATGAAAATGTTCTCTTTAGCCTTAAAGATAAAGCAACATATTGGTATAGAACTATAGCAAGACCAATCTCAACTTGGGCTGAACTCGAATCTGCATTTTTGAAGAAATTCTTTCCTATTGGTCGCATGAATGCCTTAAGGCGAGCAATCACAACGTTTAATCAAAATCATGGAGAACCAAGTCATGAAGCATGGGAACACTTTCATGAATTACAAAGGAAATGCCCACATCATGGCACCCCTCGTTGGCAACTAATGCATATCTTCTATTATGGATTGCAAGAGGGCATTTGCAATCTAGTCGATGCCTTTTGTGGAGGGAATTTTCTAAATCGCGACGCAGAATCCACTTCAGAATTATTTGAAGGGATGGCAGAGAACTCGATCAATAATGCATCTATGTCGCAGTTTACGCGGGGTACGAATACAGCACATCAAAATCCGCATAAGGGCATTCACGAGATCGGTAATCCATCCAGTTTAAAGGATTTGGAAATTATTGCAGAGAAACTGGACAAAGTCGACATCGTAGCAAAGCATCTCGATGAGGTCCGAAATACTATGAAAACTCTTACACCTCGACTTGCTACACAAAATCCCATGCATTCACCTATTTCGCAAATTCCCGCGGGGAGGGAATTTGTGAATTATCTGGATTCTAAAGTTCCATCTTCCTTGGGTTTTCTATTTACTCCTACACCAACCCAAGGAGGGACCTTTGTCCCACAATCTTTCCCACCCTTTTCCCCACCCTTTCCTGTTGCAGAAAACACACCATATCTTTTTGGATTACACGTCATCCAGGAAAATATTCCAAGATCAAATCCTTATTCTAATACCTTTAATCCTGGATGGAGAATCCACCCAAATTTCTCTTGGGCTGATCAAAATCAAAATCAAAGACCAAATTATCTAAATCAGACCCATCTAAGCCCACCTCCATTGCCCTCTCAGCAACCAAATGTAAGGCCTAATCTTATGAGTATGCGGAATTACTCTAGGCCCATTAGAGATACACAACTTGACCAAATTTTGAGAGCTATTATAGAGAGTTAGCGACAAAATGCTAAAGCTCTCGCTGAGATCCAAAGGCAATGTAAGGCAGAGTTGGCTGATTTATGAAATCAGATCACACTTTTGGCTAAATCTCGTCAGCTAGGTACTCTTCCATCTCAGCCAATTCTAAATCCTAGGAACCTACAAAACCTTAGGAAAAATCAAGGCCAAGTACATTTCCTTAATCAGGCCTTTGATTCTAATCAGAACCCGTCCTCTGTACTTCCTGAAAATAATCCACCAAACCCACATCAGCAGCCTTTATTATATCAAAATGACCCACCTATTATTGAGAATCAGAATTGACTTTGCTGATCTTCTGAACTTTGTTGGAATCACTTCTTGTATTGCCTCAATTTTTAATATTTTACATCTCAACCTAAATCAGATCTGATCTTTATGAGATTCACTCTGATCTCTCCTAGATTTTTATAGGAATCTGATTTTGGTTCTGCGAGATCTATTTTAGGCAATTTCAGGATGAGTTTTTAGCAAGTGGTTTTATCTATTTCTCTATTTTTGAATCAATTCTTCCATAACTCCTTTGATTTTACCACATACATATTCTTTTTAGGAGTTCTTCAGTAGGGTTTATGCCTAGATGAAGGCGTAAAACTTATCATTTTGTATATAGCTATTTTTTATTTTTTTTACACTCCATACACTTTTCTGATTTTTCACTTAATCTTATACTAATTGATGAGTCCATTTTAATGGACTATTGTTACACCTAAGTTAACTTTAATCTTATCTTTTAGGTTTGTTAATAACTACATTAAGTTATAGAATGTTTGCATGCATCATTATTTAAGTTTACATCTATTTCATCGCATTCTATAACTTAATATGTAATGATTTTATGTTTTTATGTTGCACAAATGATATTGGGAAAGAACAAGGAGGGGGGAATAAATTTTCCCAACAAATAGCCGGCTCAATCCCTTCCTCATCCTTTAGCCAGCCGCAACACCTCCCTCACAAATATCTAATCTCCCACCACCCTCCCTCAACAAATGAAGCCATATTTAGAAAGGATTTTGAAAATCCCTTGAAGGGCGGAAGAGAGGAGTTAAGAGGAGGCAGAACAAAGGAGAGGGGGATCTTCGGGTGATCTTCTTCTCCCCCTGGTGGGGATCTTCATCTCCCTGGCTGCCACCATGGCCGGAGCAAGCATCGTGGCTTGAAGAGTGCTTCCTCCTCACCAACCCCATTGCACTACGTGCTCGTGGTGACAGCACGGGCACCACCCGCCCTCTCCTCTTCTCTGCTCCCCTTCTTCTTCTTCTTCAACCTCCATGTCTCTTGTTTCACTCCTCAACGTGAACCCACACCTTCTTGCCACAGACCACCATCACCACTGCCAACCCTTTCCCGCAGCAACCCCCCCTCCCCCACGACCACAACACCATTTCCAATCCCATACCACTGTCCCTATCCATCCTCTTCCTCTACTTTGTTCTTCTTCTTCATCTGCAACCCCTCCATAAAGAACCCAAAACGCAGGTTGCCCCTCCACGCCATCCACCCTTGCCTAAGCTCCTCGACCCACGTCGGCATCACCAGGAGCACCCAACCACCCTTGTCGACCACATAGGCCACGCGTAACCACGCACGCAGCCACAGCAGCAGTCAGCCACCTCGACGTCGTTGGGTCCTCCTCCTCCGTCTGACCGCACTGGCTGCCTTCGGTCGCACCACGTACACCATCGTGAAGCACCCTTGCCGGCGCACCACCACTGGCGAACAAGTCACCGGCGACACCCTCATCCATGCACCAGCGACCTCCGTAGCAAATCCCCTGCTTTTCATCCTATTAAAATTTACCATTAATGCCATTGCAACTTACTATTTACTTATTTACCTAATTATTATATTATGATAGATTTGCATGAGAACCCCTCCTTATCTTAGCTAATTGCATGGAATGCTTATTTATGGAGAAAATAAGTGAAAAGAGTTAGATCTTTATCTATTGTGAATCCCGATTGGACTAGGTACCACTAAATAATTCAATAGGCTTATTTCTCCCTGTGGAAACGACTAACAATTTTCGTGGTTAGATTTTGAGTATTAAATATTCTGAAAAGTGATTTTCTACCACGCGATTAAATACAATGACACATCATTTTATGTTAAAGTTTTCAACGAAAACGAAGATCGCACTTTCAAATGGCGTCGTTACTGGGGAGGAAACACGCCTATTAATTTTTTTGGGAATTTTATATTATTTTGATGCTATTTTAAAAGCTTTTCTAAATTATTGACATTGGTTCTCTTTGTGTGCATGAATCGAACGACGAATACGACGGCCGCGCACGGCAGAGACGATCTTTTTGGTGGACCTTGTCGCCACTTGGAGGCCAGCAATAGGAACACATGGGCCTTGATCCCACGAACATTGGCTTACGGAGAGCCTATTTTTTATTTAGTTAGTAGAGCTTAGTTTAGATTTAGTTTAGACATTAGAATTTAATTATTGTGTTTTGGACCCTTGTCGGGTATTTTTGGGAACGTGTTTCCAGTGCATCTTTATTTCTTATCGCTCTTGTATGCGGGAGCGTATTTTCCGGAGCGTGTTCCCATTTATTTAGATTATAGGACTATTCGAATTATTTGAATTGCATGTTTGTTAGTTAGATTAGGTCTATTTGCTTATTATTATTATTAAAAAAAAGAAAAAATTGAACTACCTGTTAGAAGTTGCATATCTATAGGACGACCATCAAAGACTGAATGAGCAGCATCTAGTTTATTTTTACTGCATTGCATTAATTATTGCACGAAGAAAGCTGGAGTAAGGTATGTCTTCTCTTGAGCATCAATTACCTGTCATGCATATGTATTGAACCTAAATCTAAGACCACTAAAGTGCTTGAATCAAATTAATTCAGTGGTCACTTTAAAACTTGGGACTGCTAAGAGGTTGGACCATAAAATCTGTGACTTAAAATTGTGTGCAAAAGGATCTTGTTTGTAAAATTTTAAAAAATCAAAACATGATCGTATGTTTGCACACCTAAGACACTGTGCACCTCATATATAAGGTCACTAGATAAATTTCTACCTCTCCTCTTTTGCACCACAAGGAAAGTTAGTTGGAAATCAATAAGCCTATCCACCAAGTTACTTCGGTTCCTCGTGTGTGGACTTGATTTGAGACTTCCATCCCTTGCAAGTAGGTTATAGGCACCAACGAAGGTTGGCCTAGGAAGTGTAATTTTTGCAAAACTTGTTTGACCACCAACTGAACATTTAATTCTACGACCTACAATCTACTAAAAATAGATCCCATTGAATTTGCATCTGCTTTGACAGTAGAACTCTCTAGGAAGTTTCTACTTGTATTCTGAATTCTTCTAAATCCTAAGAGAGTTAAAACTGTTTTGCTTAAAGAAATGGATCAGCCTTACTCCTATCATTTAGATTATTAGAGTCAATACTTCCCATCTTTTAACCAGGATCCCATGCCCCGAGCGTATCCATCCTTTGATGGGTACATTGACAATTCATGGGATCATTCATATTCCTATCCTAGGAGTACTGGCTTGATAACTCCCACTTTTGAGCAGAGCCTAGGAGCAGGATTTTCCAACCCTGAAATCCCTACTTCCATGCAAACACCCAACCCTCCCACCCTTCATGGTTTTCCGTATCGAGGTTGGACCGATACCCTTAGGCAACTAGAGACTGAAATTAACAATCCTCCCCAACCTGATAATAGTAGCCTCTCCTCTTTTATGATAGAAATGCAAAAACAACAAAAGGAAATGATGGAATCAATGGGAGAGATGTTGAGGAATAGTCAACAGTTAAATGAAGAAATAAGACAGCTTAGCTACATGCTTCCCAATAATTCTGATCCCTACCCATACGACCATGATCATGAAAATGATTCTGAGGAAACCATTGACAATAGGGATCCAGTTTTATGTAGCTATCACTTAGACTCTCCCAATGAGACACGGCCACTAGAGGACAATGATCATGGTGATTATCCACCCGAGCTTTATTGTAGTCAAAAGAAAGGGAAGATGGTACCTCTTTAAGACCTTGACCCCAATGACAGTATTCTCCTTATCCCTACCAACCCGGGTCAAGGTTGTATTGTTCCTATCAATTCCCCTATTAATTATTTGGTGGAATCCCATTCTACCCTTAGTGAGCCTACTCCTGACCCTCCACTTAGGGAATCAACACCTACCATTCAGCATGCTGAGGAATTAAATGCACCCAATGTAGGTGACCCTAAGGGAATAGAGGATGATCAATTTTGGTCTCAGGGATATGAAGAGTCTATTTCAGAGGATGAGAATGGCCCAATAGAGGAACCTGGATTGAAAATCTGGAGTAAATCATAGGGAAATTATTTATCATTTGAGGATTTACCTCCAAAGGATATAAATAATATGGTCAAATCCAAATTCCTCCGTTCTTTTGAGAGTCATCCTCCATCAAAATAGGAGTTGATATTAGAGGAGGATGAACAAAATACTGAGAAGCTTATGGGAGACTCTCAGGTACAAAACACGTCAATTGAGGATTTATACCCTAAGAAGAATAACAAATTCAGTGATATAGGCTTGTTCCAAAATATTAAGACTAACCCTCCTTTAGGAATAATTAAGGATATTGATCCAACTCTTGTCTTCATTAATGAATCACATATACACCTCCACAAAAATTTGAGTGAACCAAACGAATCCGGGGATGAGCTTAATGATAATGATTCAGATATTTTGACCTTGCCATCAAAGAGTTGTAATTTGGAGTCTACCCTTGATTCAACTATGACTCTGATCATTAATGCTAGGTAGGGTAATGTGCAATTGTCTACAACTGATAGGGAGTGTACACAATCTGAATCATTGTTGGAATTGGACCTGACACCGACTAAGCCCTTATTGGACTTAAGCATTACCTTCCAACACTATAAACAACCCTTATACTCCCTAACTAATCCTTGGTTCAGATCTCTGCTCATGTACATTCTTTCTGGAGAACATATCAGGCTAGTACACCCTCGAGTAGAATGGCGGGTGTGGATTGATGCTTATACTTTTAGTCTTTCCATTCAAGGGTTTCAAATATTATTGTTTATATCTTTTAAAACCCATCCTGCTTTGGAGGATCTTGTTATCCTCCACTTATTCCGTTTCGGGAGGTCCCTTTCAATATTTCTTTTATTATTGCTAGACCTCCCAAGGTAGCCAACGAGGTTCTTCACTTTCATACCTTCTAGCGAGCATTTGGTATTACATTGCATCATCAGGTCGCCAACATCCGTGGCTACCTGTTTTCTAGGCCTGCAATGTTACGCATATTTTTAGGGCCTAACCTTTTCTGTCTAGAACCAGACTTGCAAGTTCCTTCTAAGTCTGGCTACTGACAGAAAATGCAGCACTTGTTGGGAGGCAACCCAGCAGTCTGAATAACATCATCATCAGGTGATTTCTTTCATTTCTCCTCCTATTTTAATTTTATAATGGGGACATTGTAGGATATAGGCATGGGGGGGTGCATTTTGCATTTTAGGAAGTATTCATGCATTTAGGTTAGCTTATAAAAAAACAAATTCTCTTTTCTTGAGCTGAATGGGTTAGTCCCTAGCAAAATATATTTGTTATTGGAGGTTTTTCTTGAATTATTTCTTAAGTTTAGAATCCAGTACATTTATTTCACATGCACGTAGTCTGGGTAATGGATCCTTGAAGAAAACCAATAAACATTTGTAGTCTACTGAACCCTTGGATAGTTAATAGGGAGTCAGGCATACTATCTTCTAGTAGATCCACCTCATATTTGTGAGAAGAAAGTAGAGAGATTATTGGTGTGCTAAGTCTAGCGCAAAGACTCTTAAATTTTGGACAATTAGATGATGATACTTCAGAGTTAGGCATAGTTTTAGCTCTCTGTTCCTGTGTGTGTACTTTGTGTGAATTCCTGAGAGTCAACAAATAAGGCAGATACATAGAGATTGAGTTTTAATAAAGCTATGACTATGGTGGATGGTTATGACCGTCCTTCATGGAGTCCTTGGTTGAAGGAGGGTAATAGTGTCAAAGGTCAGAAATACGCCTGTCCTATCCATTCCTTTGTGGTGTTGAGAATAGACACTTCCACCAAATAAGCCACACAATATCCTCTTGACCATCATCATCCCTAATAATGCCTCATAAATAAAAGTCTCTGTTGTAGTATGTTGATAAAAAAAGAGAGAGAGAAAAGAAAAGAAGAAACGGTTATATTAAAAAAAAAAAAGGAAGAAGAAGAAGAAGAAAAAAAAAGTCCAAGTTTATAATATAACATTGTTTTTTAGGCAACAGAACACCTATCACGATCCACCAAATATGACCCATACCTACCTTTCAGTATTTCTAATCACCCGAATACTAGTTGAGGACTCTAACTTAGCTGTAGAGTTATTGGGACTTTAATTGAAGTGTGGGTGCCATGTAAGGCCACGAAACAGTGAGTACAATTACAGAATTTGGTGAGATTTGTGATCTCAGAAATAAAAGAAAGAAAAGAGTGAGCGCCCAGGAACATCAAGAGAGCACATTTGTTTAGCCTCTCCCCAAGTTGACTTGTCTAATAGTCTATAAATCTAGAGTCTGTAGTACTAGATTACATGTAGCACCAGATGAGTGTGTGCCACCAAACACAAATCCATTCAACTCAATATCTCCTACCCAAGCCAAAAGCCGAGGTCAAATTACAGATTACCTTCTACTTTATCCCTGAGGGAAGTAGTTGCCTATCCCGACAGAAATATTTGCTAAGGGTAAAGTACAAACTCCCAATGCGAATTGGCTTTTCACATTGATTGGTTACTTAGGCTATCATCACTTCAAATTTGCTTGGATCTCTAAAGTTTTGAAATAAGATAAGAAGAAATATTCTGATTACTTTTATTATTTTTCATTTTTTGCTAGGGACTAGCAAATCTTAGGCATGGGGGTATTTGATGAGTTCATTTTAATGGACTATTGTTATGCCTAAGTTAACTTTAATCTTACCTTTTAGGTTTGTTAATAACAACATTAAGTTATAGAATGTTTGCATGCATCATTATTTAAGTTTACATCTATTTTACCGCATTCTATAACTTAATATGTAATAATTTTATGTTTTTATGTTGCAGGAATGATATTGGGAAAGAACAAGGAGGAGGGAATAAATTTCCCTAACAAATAGTTGACTCAATCCCTTCCTCATCCTCCAGCCAGCCGCAACACCTCCTTTACAAATATCTAATCTCCCACCGCCCTCCCTCAACAAATGAAGCCATATTTAGAAAGGATTTTGAAAATCCCTTGAATGGTGAAAGAGAGGAGTTAAGAGGAGGCAAAGCAAAGGAGAGGGGGAACTTCAAGTGATCTTATTCTCCCCCTGGCGGGGATCTTCATCTCCCTGGTCGCCACCATGGTCGGAGCATGCACCGTGGCTTGAAGCGTGCTTCCTCCTCGCCAACCCCATCGCACTACGTGCTCGTGGTGATAGCACGAACACCACCCACCCTCTCCTCTTCTCCGCTCCCCTTCTTCTTCTTCTTCAACCTCCACGTCTCCTGTTTCAGTCCTCAACGTGAGCCCACACCTTCTTGCCATAGACCACCATCACCACCGCCAGCCCTTTGCCACAGTCGCCTCCCCTCCCCCACAGCCATAACACCATTGACAATCCCATACCACTATCCCTATCCATCCTCTTCCTCTACTTTGTTGTTCTTCTTCACCTGCAACTCCTCCATAAAGAACCCAAAATGCAGGTTGCCTCTTCGTGCCATCCACCCTTGCCTAACCTCCTTGACCAACGTCGGCATCACCAAGAGCACCCAACCACCTTCGTCGATCGCATAGGCCACGCATAACCACGTACGCAACCACAGTAGCGATCAGCCACCTCGACATTGCCGGGTCCTCCTCCTTCTCTAACCACGTCGGCCACCTTCGGTCGCACCACCTACACCATCGCGAAGTAGCCTCGCCGGTGCACCACCACTGGCAAACAAGTCACCAGCGACACCCTCATCCATGCGCCTGCGACCGTCGTAGCAAATTCCCTATTTTTCATCCTATTAAAATTTACTATAATGCCATTGCAACTTACTATTTACTTATTTATCTAATTATTATATTAAGATACATTTGCATGAGAACCCCTCCTTATCTTAGCTAATTGTATGGAATGCTTATTTATGGAGAAAATAAGTGAAAAGAGTTAGATCTTTATCTATTGTGATTCCCGACTGGACTAGGTACCATTAAATAATTCAATAGGCTTATTTCTCCCTGTGGAAATGACCTAACTATTTTCGTGGTTAGATTTTGAGTATTAAATATTTTAAAAAGTGATTTTCTACCACGTGATTAAATACAACACATTTTATGTTAAAGTTTTCAACGAAAACGAAGATCGCTCTTTCACTAATTACCTTCATTTAGTCCAATTGTCCACTCTGACCTTTTGGTTAGACTTGAAATTATTTGCACAGAGATCATTGATCTCCTCTATCCGACCCTTTCCATCACCTTACACTAAATGAAGTGTAATATTTTCACCATTCTTACCATGAGGGCATTGTAAAATCTTGGCTTGCAGGGTGTGAAGTGAAATTTTCACTTCAAGTGTATGTGTAAAAAAAAACAAATAAAAAAAACACATAAAAATTAAATACCCACGAAATTTTAAAGAAAAATAGAAATACAAAAATTCTAAAAATTTCAAAATAAAAAATATCATAAAAATTTGAAAAATTTTGAAAAAAATTCATAAAAATTAGAAAATTTTATAAAACATAAAAATAAAAATATATAAATACAAAAACTTGGAAATTGAAAAATTAAAAATAATAATAATGAAAGGAGTATTTTCATGTGGAATAAAGTAAAGAAGAAGGAAAAAAATATATATGTTAGAGCTTAATTTTTCTTTTAGGTCAGAAACCAAATATATATATATGTTAAGAATATATAGAGTATATGTATATAAGAGCATTAAATTCTTATTTAGATTTTTACTTATGACATTTGTAAAAACACACTTTTATTTTCAAAATTTTAAAATAAGATTTTATTTGAACTAGAATCTTTAAACCTTAAAGCTTTGTTTTTCTATTCTTACCCTAAAATTAAGAAACTATAGTGTATTAAGTTTTAAACATAAGTTTTGGAATTAAATTGTAACTTTTTAATCAATTAGATTAAGTTATCCTTTTGCTTTTTGAATATTTGATTTTATCATAAAGTTAAGTAAAAAGTCCAGATATTCAGAGTTAATTAAGTAGAGAGTTAGTAGAATTTTAGTCTTTCAAGTCTATCAGGCTATAGGCATTTGACTAGACTTGGTAATTTTTGTCTTGACAGATCTTATAGGAGGAAATTAAAAATTTAAAGAACCTAAGAGTGAATGGCTTTGTTGTCCAAGCTCTGGTTTGAAAGCTAAGTAACCTAAACATCTAAAATTCACACACATGGAATTGTCTTGTTGGCATCTGTGACCGTGAAAGCACAAAGGTTAAGAGATCGATTCTAAATCCTCTTTAGTCCAAAGATTTCCGCTAGGTGGTTCTTGAAAGGGTGAAGGATGTACCACTCACCTAGAAAAAGGATTTGGAGAATAAAGTTAGTAAGAAAAATGAGAAGGTGGAGAAAAATAAAAAAAATAAAATAAAACACCCTGCAGTTAAGTACCTCGCTACAAATGGGTACTTATGCAGTTTTTCCAAAAAAATAAAGCATCTCGGTATAAAAAGACGCTACCCTTCCTTCCATCAAATAAAAGAACACCTCGCTAAATATGGGTGTTCTAACCTATAGAAAAAGTTGAAAAATATTTGGAGAAAAAAAAAGGAATAAGAGACCCAGTGGTCCACCAGGGAGATATATACAAAAAGTATTAACCTTGTGATAGAAAACTGGTGAGGAGAAAGCAACCAAACCTGAGTAAGGCCAAGCCAAAAGCTTGAATTGGAATAATCTGGATTGGAAATTGATGTCTTAAGATCTGGATTTTTGCAAATTTGGATGCCTTTAGGACAACTCTCTTCACAAAACATGGATGTCTTAAAATCATAGCTACTGAACCTTGGTATTGGGTAATGAAGCCTAAGAAATCGGGTTTTGAGGATCTATAGTTGAGACCTAAAGGGGAAGGATTGACAAAATCCTAGGTCTAGAAGTTTTTCCTTAGTGCTGTAGGCTAGTAGATTAAAGTTTTACTATTCTAAGTTTGATTAATGATGAATATCTGGTTAATTTGCTTAAACTTAGATTGATAAAAATCAAATATCACAAACAAAGGATTAAATTAAATCTATTGAGTTTTGAGTTAAAATTTAATTTCCAACTCTTAGGTTTTATTTTCTTAAAACACTTTCAATTCTAAGTTTTAAGGATTAAGAATTGTTACAAAGAATAAGAGATTTTTGAGATTCTAATTTTTGATAAAATTCTTATTAACAACTCTATTTTTAATAAAGTGCGTTTTGAAGATGTTTTGAGTATAAGTCAAAGTAGGGAAATTTTCACAAAAAGTTCTGTATATTAATTATTTATATTAAATCTAAAAAATTTTCTCTGACCTAAGCTTTCCCTACTTGATTCTTATTTATATTAATTTAAACCCAAGTGCTTTAAATCATCATATTCTTAGTTAATTTTGCTAGGGACTAGCAAAACTTTGGCTTAGGGGTATGATGAGAAGCTCATCATAGTCTCTAATTACCCCTAATTAACTAGTCTTCTTAGTTAATTAGCGAGAAATATGTGAATATATGGCTTAATTATTAAATAAAAGATAAATAGTAAAGGACCTTAAAATAAGTTAAAAATGCTATATTATCATCCAATTAATTTTATTAATAATTTAATTAATAATTGGACTCAAAATATTATCAATAATTCATCTAATTAATGTGTTAACTAACTTAAATATAATATACACCTAAGTATGTAATAACTTAAGTAATATTACTTAATTAAATAAATTAATCTAACATGATCAAAAATGTAAATTCAAGGTCTAAATATAATAATTGTCTTATTTATAATCATATATAAAAGGTTGAAAAGGATTTAAATTAAAATAAACCTTGAAAACTTGAGTTTACATTTTAGTCCTTATATTTTACTTCAATTGGGTCCTTATTTTCCACTTAGGCCCTTTGGTTTCACAACGATTAAGTCCCTGAACTTCTTCTTCTTTTCTTCTTCAACTATCCGAACGGTTGATGACTGAAGGTGCATCCACTGCCTGATCACAGCCAATTTGACGTCATCTCTTCTTCTCCAAGCTACTGGAGCTTGCACTCACCATCCCCCTTTGATCCACCGGTCTAGATGATGCCAAAATCCTAATTTAGGGTTGGAGATAACCTCACCGGCATCGGAGAAGACGCCAATGGTTATTCTTCTCCTAGCCACTAATCCATCGAGATTCCGCCTCCTTCTCAGTTGTCGTCAACTATAAATACCCCTTCACACCCTCGATTTCCACCAAGTTGGCTCCCTTCCCTCTTCTTCATTGAAGTTGACTTCGATAAGCTATTCTCTCTAAAACTCTGGAAAATTTCCTCCACCTCATCCGACCTCCTTCATCCATCTTCAATAGCTCTGGATCTACGCCGAAGTCAGCCACATCTTTTAATAAGTGTTGACTAGGAGCTCTCCTCTGGTTCACCTCACAACCGCCTACCGGAGATCTTTCGACAACCCTCTAATTTCCACCTCCGTTATGAGTCGTCGACAGAGATCCTCTATCCCCTTCGTCCAGGTAACAGTAGACTAGGTAGATAGATTAGTTTAGTTAGTTAGTTAGGTTGGTTAGGTAGCTGTAATGTTAGATTTAGAACTCATCTTCCTCAACTCCGGTGAGCTCCTTGAGCTTGTCAGGAGAGATAATTTTGTCTTTTTAAGTCACTGTCCACATTTTCCCATCTTCCGTGATCATTTCTACAGTCACTAATTACTAATTGATCATTAAATCGCCTAAACCACCTCCATCTCCACCAACTACTTATGCTATTCATGGAAGCAGTAGTTGGGCTAATTACACCTTCACTGGGTCCTCCACCATCTATCCATCATCTAAGGACCCTAAACTTCACCTTAATTCGAGTAATTACCACCTATAATGCAAACGCCCAATCTTTATTAAGCTTTTGAGCTCATTGTCTATGGCGGCTCAGGGGTAGTTCAAAATCTTAATTTTATATATATAGTATCGCAATTTTCTGTTGACTTGTTTTCTCCACTCAATTGAGTGGGAACACAAGTCCTGAGCTTAATCCAACTCAAATTTTATGAAAAATGATTTCACTGTTAAGTCTTTATTTTAATGAACAATTGAAGGAATTTAATTTGCACCTGAGGTTCCTTGTGACCTCAGGAACCTTTTCAAATCTTTAATGGCATAATTTCTTATTCTGTACACAATTTACCTTTTTTTGGACTCACCGGAGCTCCGGTGAGCTCCGACGAGTCAAAACTAGTTCTTCAGCCTGTAGAACTGAGTGAGAAGCTCCAGATCAATGAAATGAGGATTACTGATTATGCTGAGATATTTTAATTGAGATTTTAGTGTCTATACTTGTTGTTAGGTTTTCATCTTCTCCAACTCTGGTAGAGTTGGAGAAGCTTGACAGTTAGGGTTAAGTTGCAATTAATAGGTCAGGAAGCACCATTGCTATATCCTGAGTTCATTTCTGTGATCCAACCAATGTAACAACCCTTAGGTTATTCTGACGAACAAACTACTTTAGAAGCTCAGGCGACGAGCTTAGAACCGTAGGAACTTTAGATGAAACACCTATTTAAGGGTTTGAATCTATTCCTACGATTGAGGAGATGGTGTTTTAGGTTTTAATTCACTGTGAAATAGCAAAACTTAGAAAGTCAAAACCTGACGCTTATTAGTCAAACCTGAGTGTAATTCTTAGATTCTAGACTCAATTAGATGAATTAATGATTTTAAGATGTTTCTAGAATGCATGTAAATGATTTAAAAGAGAATTGAGTTTGCTCTAATGGGTTATTTGATAGGATTTGCTTTTCGCCAGTTTGGGTTGTTTTTGAACCCAAACTGATGACAGAGGCTTTTTTATGAGATTTGAATCAAATTCTACCCAGATAGATTGGTAAAAACCTCTAGAAGTTGTTTAATCTGATGAAACAGGTCCTTAGCTGTCTGTTAGGACTTCTCAAAGTGTAATTTTTAGTCCTGAAGCTTCCTGAGAAGCTTTGAGCTTCTACACCACTCCTGAAGCTCCTGAGAGCTCAAAACATCCACCAACAACTGCGGAATTAACCTTAGGTCCCATTTGGAACTTCAATTGGAAGTTTAAGTCCAGTCTGTGGACTTTAGAACCAATACTTCGCTTTCCAGGCCATTTTCGTCGTAGAAAACCAGAATCTTTGCCCTTCTAATCGAAGAGCTTAACTTCCCCTTTGAATTAAATTGACAGTTCAATCCTGTAGAGCAACTCAAGAGCTTTCCAACAAGCTTTTATTCGCTTGGAACGGAGCTCTGAGCTAGGAGAAATCATTACTTGAAGTTCGGTCTGGGAGGGGGTATCTTAGTCCTACCTCAGAAAGTTCTGAATGGCCGCATAGGTATAAAAGGTTTTTGTTATATTTCCTCTTCAGTCGATAGCGCACGACGCAAATTAACCGCACGAGCATTGGGTGTGTGTGTGGGTGCGTATGTGCCCGGGTGTGTGTGCGCCTATGGGCGTGCGAGTGTGGGCCCTAAGAGGGCATGTGCGAGGGCCAGGGAAGCCGTGAGCCAGATTGGCTCGAAACTATGAACCGAAAATAAACCAAAGCTTAATGAATCAGGGTTGGACTTAGTAGGATATGGTCCCACCCTGAGAGGGGTGCTGTGTATCCCCTACCGGTCCAAGCTGCCAATAAATAAACCTAATTTTTGGTTAAAAGAGAAAAAACCTGGTTCGGTTCAAAAAAGAAAGAAGGTGTGAAAGCTCAAATGGAAGAAAGGCTAAGAGAAACACTAAGTCTAAGAAGGAGAAGGGGCAAAGGAAGAAGAGAAGACATGTGAAAGAAAAGAGCTCGGGAAAGGTAAGAGAAAAATTAAGAGAAAGAATAAAGAAAAAAAATAAGAATGAGGTTAGGAGAAGATTAAAAGATAAGTAAAAAGCAAAAGAGAGCAAAAAGAAAGAAAGGTAAAAGAAGAGAAGAAAGGGAGAGAGGCTGAAGATACAAAGAGAAGAGAAGGAAAAGGATTTAATTTCTTGCATTTATTTTAATTCCTTTTTGATCTTAATGTTGTAATAAGGCATACTTTTATTAGTAATACTTTCTATTGCCTTAATATCATAGAAATAAAAAGAATTAAACATGTTTACTTGTTATTAAAGAAAATCATTTGTGTGAATATATTTTCTTATGGAATTTTTCATACTCTTTTAAATTTGAAATCATTAGGCAAAGTTCATGATATTAAAATAAGCTTAATTATACTCTTCTATGAGTAGCTTAGATTGATTGGTGAATTCTAAACAAGCTATGCCTCCTAGTGAACCACCTGGACTAAACCAATTAAAAGAAATAAAATCTAAAATGTTAGGTTAACTTGACCTTATACTACTCAATCGACACAAATTCGAGTTAACCTAAGTTACTTTCTTCTGCACATAATTAAGAACAATTAACTTAATTAACTGTGTTGAGGAGAGGACGCATCAGTCCCCTATGCCATTGGAGTAGCTTCTTCAAGCAAGCTTTCTGGTCGCTCCACGGTGCCTTCGCTCCAGGCTTCAACTCCAGGTCGCACGGAAACATCTCGTGAACACACTCAGGTCTTCAATTGAGGGAAATACCCTCAATAGCTCAATCAAGGAGGAGACCGTGCTGTTGTAGACACGCAAAAGGAAGGTGGGACTTTGTTCCCACCTCGGAAGTTGAGGAGCGCACCGCAGCGCATAAATTGATTGTGTCTAAGGCTTATGCCTCAGACACTGGGGGGTGAGGTCCCCACTCACCTGTTCACCTGCACCTCGCCTGTGACCCGTCCCCCGCAGGCCTGGTGTAGATTTGATCCACCTAACCTATTCCACTCGGTTGCGATCACTCCCGCTGCCGTAGACCCGGGTGCGCTCTAGGTCCGAAACCTGATTACTCGATACGGTAGAAGGCACTACGAGAGCATGACCTAAAGAGAGAAAGAGAGATAGTGCTTGGGGGCAGGGGGTTTTGCTACAGTGAGTAACGGCTGACACTTAGCCGTTTGAAGGATCTTCCTCCTCTACGTGAAGAAGGAGAACTGAGAAGAAAGAAAGAAGAAGAGGAGAAGGCCTGAGCACAAGAAGAAAAGAGAAGAAGGAGAAGCCCCACAGGAGGAGAAAGAGAAGAAGAAGAGAAGATTGGGCAGGAGAAGCTTAGAAAAGGAACGGAGAAGTAAAGAGACCCTTGAGTCTCTAAATAGCACTGTAGCACAGGCTGTTTAAGCCGTCTGATACATTTGATTGCATATATTTGAGGCTCTGATTTAATGTTTATTTGTGAGGAGTAATTAGTGATTTAAATCACCATTTTACTTCATTCTTTTTGGACAATCATACCTGACATTATTCTTATTGCAATCTTTTATATTTCTTACTCAAATTGCTATCTTGAGTTTTGAATTTCATACTGCTCCATGTGTTCGACCTCGGACGTTAAATTTGAGTAATAAATATTATTTATTTTCAAAGTGATTTTGGCTATACTATACGGCAGTTTTTAACCTCGATTTCGCTCACGAACATTTTGGCATCGTTGCCGGGGATCAACGCACAATTCAGATCTCTTGGTTGCAAAATCCGAGTCAATACTAACTTGCTCTATCGCTTTTGATTTTGATCTATTTCAGGGGATGCATTGAGGAAGATCAGCCATGCATCAACCACTCTAGGGGTAGGTAAACTCCATCTTCCTTCTTCTAAACCCCTGAATTTGAAAGAGCTAAAAAAGGAAGAAATCAATTTGGGCTACTTGCATTATATTCCTAGATTAATCATCAAGTTGCCTGATTTGATACATTCTACAAACATTCAAACCCTGATCTGCGCACCCATTTGAAGCTAAGGTATCTTGGGCTATCACATTATTGTTTGAGCCCTAGGTACCACATTTTGACAAACTAAATTGGACCAAATCAGAGCCAATTAAGGATTCCAGTTTAGGGTTTTAGGGACACACTTGACTAATCAAGAATTTATCTTTCCAAAGACATTGTATGCCTTAACATTGATTGAATTGATCTATACTGGAAAAACGCTAAAATCAGGCTCTGAAATTCATTTGAACACTAAAAGAGGGGCCTAAATTTCTCAAAAGTACAAAATAGGTGAAGTTGACCCACCTTGTTGGGTTAACCAATCTTCAAATTAGGTCACTTTTTCACAAAAATATCTTAAAGTTCAAGTGAAATCTTAATCACCCTTGCTCTTAATTAAAACTAGTAGACTTAAGAGGTCAAGTCCCCATTCTGGTCTACCAGCAACATCAGTGACAAGAGAGGTCAGGTGGGGGAAACCCTGTAACTCGTGGGGGCGCTCTACCATGTAGGGGTCTTTGTAGGACTCTCCCTCCTGGCTACCTCGGTAACTCTCAGGTGGATGGCTTTCTGACTAAGAGGTATCATCCACCCCGAACCTCTATAGTCATCCAAAATTTTTGAGTGTCTTGATTAGGTCCATCACATTCTACCTCTCATCTACTCCATGGGTGCATGTTCGGGAGGAAGTCTCTAAGACCATCCTTGAGGCCTCCTTTAGCTACTCATTCACGACGAGGCCAAGCCTCGACCTCCTTGTTTGTGCAACAACCCAATCCAATCGATATCTCTTCTGATTCATCTGAACCTGATTCTCCTTCATCCATCATCATGGCACAATCAGCAAAAGAAAATAATCTTGAAAGTCAGCTTCAGTGCCTCAATGATTTTTTCCAAGCCTTTGTGAACCTATCGTAGCATCTAATGATGCAAGATCACTACAATCCTACTGTGGTGGTAACTGAACCTCGAGTACAAATCCCTACTGGAGGTCCTGGCACTGAACTCAAGCCCAACATGATTCATGCCATTCCCAAATTCCATTGGCGTAATTTTGAAGATCCTTTCCAGCATATCAACCAACTGAAGCATCTAGCTTAGATTTTTGGATCAAAAGCTCAAAATTGGGATGTTCTACTCATGAAAATGCTCTCCTTCTCTCTCATCGATAAAGTTGCTCACTGGTACCAAACCCAAACTCATCCAATCAACACCTAGGCAAAACTTCAATATGAGATTTTGAGAAAGTTCTTCCCTGTTGGTCGGACAAATGCTTTATGGCACCAAATCACACATTTCACATAGCAAGCAGGAGAACCACTTCACGAGACATGGGATCATTTTCTGGATCTCAAGCGAAAGTGCCCCCACCACGGAGTTCCTAAATGGGAACAAGTTCAGTCTTTTTACCAGGGGCTCCATGAGGATATTCGATTATTCGTCAATGCGACTTGCAGAGGAAACATCATAGGTCAACACGAAGACACTGTTTAGGAGATTCTCGAGAATATGTGTGAGAACTCCATCAATAATGAATCCATGGGCATGTTCGACCGGACGAATGCCTATGATTGACGAATCCAAAGGGAGCACATGAGACACTGGGCCTGTCCTCTTCCATTGACTTGGAACTAATGGCCAGTCATCTGGACAAGGTCTCTATTATTGAGAAGAAGGTGGATGACCTAACTCGACACTTGCAGCGAACCACCTCTGCGCAAAACCCGTTCATGCAACCACCCTCTGGTAGGGAGGTTGTGCACAACATCTATCACCAATCTTCTCAGGGGATGGACCTATATCCACCCTCGTCTAATTCTGGTTTTGGAGGAAACTCTAGACCCACCTACTCTAGTTGGGAGAACTCTGAACCCTCGTATTCTGACTTTTCCAAGGTTCCTCAGACCTGCAAGGACCTCAACGCCATTCAGAATGATCCATTCTCCAACACTTACAACCCTGGATGACGTAATCATCCCAATTTCATGTGGTCAGGCAATAATCAAAACCAGATACCTCAATATCAGCCCCAACCACAAGCTCCTCGTCCATATCAGCTGCCTCAGCCTCGACCTAACCCAACTTATCAATTTGGGCTGACTCATATAGATCAAATGACTCTTATCCTTCAGACTCTGGCTGACATTTAGAAGACGAATGCGGCTATGCAAAAAAGCACAGAGACGAGATCACAAAGGTTCACAATCAACTTGCCCAGATGGCAAATCCTTGCCAACCTAGTGCACTTCCTTCACAACCTCTACTTAATCCGAATATCGTGCTGAACCAAAGGTGCATTATGAACCCAAATCTGGGCCAAGCTCACTTTGTTTATCAGGCTCCTTCTACTCCATCACCCAACGAGATGGAGGCTTCGACATCATATCCAGGTTACCAGTAGCAAGCACCACTTTTACCCACACCAAACCAGAACCAGGTGGGATTGAATTCTGTTACTACTCATAGTGGCAAAACAACATAGGACCTACCTTATCCAAGCCACTCCCAGCCTGGTAATACAAACCCTAACCCTAGGATAGTCATCCAGGACAGTTCTATCCAAGATCAAGAACCTGGACCCAATCTAGAGGAACCATCTAAGGTTCCATTTCTTGAGGACTTGACCAAGGGAAAAAGGATAACCAAAATCATGGCACCTGAGGAGGACATGGTTAAGCTCTTTGAGCAGGTCCATATAAAAATCCCCTTGATGGATGCGATACGCCATGTACCAGCTTCGGCTTATGCACGATTTTTGGAAGACATGTGTACACCTAAGCGTAAGCTGCGAACCAAAGATGGGAATCCAATCATACTATCAGAGCAAGCCAACTCTATCATTTTGATCAAACCCCTGCCTAAGGCAAAAGACCCAGGCACCCCTCTGATCTCCTATGAAATTAGTGATATACAATTCGACCGAGCTTTATTAGACTAAGGAGCCTCCATAAATTTGATACTGAGATCCCTACTAGACTACTTCGAGGAATCTAAGCTTAAACCAATAGAAATGATTTTACAACTAGTCGACCAATCTATTAAGTCACCAAAAGGAATTCTCGAGGATGTCATAGTTAGGGTACATGACTTCTATTTCCTAGTGGATTTTATCGTCTTAGACATGGATGCTCCTGAGAATGTGATGATTACACTGATCATACTAGGGAGACCCTTTCTGGCCATTGCTAGGGCCAATATCAATTGTGAGGAGGGCCAAATTGAATTAAAATTTGGGAGAAAGACACTAAAGATCGATATCTTTAAGGCCTAACAAGGAATTAATTGCAGAGTCATAGAACAGATTTGCGATATCAAAGTTGTGGTTGACAAGTTTATCGAGGAAAACTAGACTATTTTTGATCAACCACAAGAGGTTCAAAACCCGCAATTAGAGGAGCCTAAACTCAACCTAGACACACCCATAGCTCCTTCCTTTGCTTTCGACACCCACACTGAACCACCCACTGCTGCTGACAACCCAATTATGGAATTAAAGACTCTTCTCGACCATCTCAAATATGTTTTTTTGGGTTCCAATCAGACGTTTCCTGTGATTATCAACTTCTGACTCACACCTGATCAGGAAACATGCCTGATTTCTGTTCTCCAGCAACATCGAAGAGCCATTGGATGGACTCTCGATGATCTGACTGGTATCAGCCCCTCATACTACACACATCACATCTACACTGAAGAGGGATCATGACCATCCCGTGAAATGTAGAGACGGCTAAATCCAAATCTGCAGAAGGTCATGAAAAAGGAGATCATCAAGTGGTTAGATGCAGGGATCATCTACTCGATCTCTGACAGTCAGTTGGTGAGCCCAATCCAAGTTGTGCCTAAGAAGGTAGGGCTCACCATCATCACGACTGAAACTGGAGAAACCATACCGACCAGTATTGCAGACTCGTGGAGAGTCTGCATTGATTACAAAAGACTCAATTCCTCCACGAAAAAGGATCATTTCCCACTACCCTTCATTGATTAGATTCTCAAGAAACTAGCAGGAAATTGATTCTTCTGCTTTTTGGATGGGTGCTCCAGTTACAATGAGGTCGCAATCCATCCAGAGGACCAAGAGAAGGCCACCTTCACCTGCCCCTTCGGAACATATGCATTCCAAAGGATGTCGTTCGGTCTCTGCAATGCACGCGCTACTTTTTAGCGGTGCAAGCTTGCCATATTCTCAGATATGGTAGGTGAATACCTTGAAGTCTTCATGGATGACTTCTCGATATTTGGTGAATCATTTGATGATTGTCTCCTGCACTTGGTCCTAATCCTCATGTGGTGCATTGACGTAAACTTGGTTCTTTCTTGGGAAAAGAGCCACTTCATGGTACTTGAGGGAATTTTCCTGGGACATTTCGTCTCTGAAAAAGGCATCCAGGTTGATCGAGCCAAGGTGAATTTGATTTCCAAACTCTCTATGCCTAGATCGGTCAAAGACATTCAATCCTTCTTGTGACACATCGATTTTTACCGTCGATTCATTCTTGATTTCTCAAAAATCACGTGCCCCCTAACCAATCTCCTATCTATGGATGTCCCCTTTGAAATCTCCAATGAGTGCGCTCAAACATTTGAGATCCTGCGTGATCGAGTTACCCAAGCACCTATCCTGCAGTCCCCTGATTAGTCTCAACACTTTGAGATCATGTGCGATGTATCTGATTATGCTGTAGTGGTGATACTTGGGCAGAAAATTGATGAGAAACCCGTGGTCATCTACTACGCTAGCAAGGCACTTGACGAAGCTCAGCGTAACTATACAGTTACTGAGAAAGAGCTGCTGGCCGTAGTATTTGCCTTGGAAAAATTCAGATCATATCTTTTGGGTTCCCGGGTTATCATATACTCAGATCACACTACAGTGAGGCACCTCCTTGCGAAGGACATGAAACCTCGACTAGTATGCTGGATCTTGTTGTTGCAAGAATTCGATCTCAAGATTAATGACAAAGAGGGAAAATAGAATGTGGTAGCTGACCACTTGTCCCGTCTTCCTTCTTCCATCATCAATCCATCTGGTCCAATCACCGAGCATTTTCCAGAAGAGCACCTGCTATCCATTCACAATCTCCCTTGGTTTGCTGATATTGTAAACTACTTGGTTATGAGGAAGCTTCCGATAGATTGGTCGATTTCCAAGTAGGACAAATTGAATGCCGAAGCCAAGTACTACATTTGGGAAGAACCATACCTTTTCCACATTGGTAATGATCGGGGATCCGGAGATGCATTCCTGATGATGAGGTCAATGACATAATATCATTCTGTCACAACTAGGCCCGCGGCGGCCATTTCTCTAGGCATAGAATCGCAGCGAAAATTCTCCAGTGTGGGCTCTTTTGGCCCGCTTTGTTCAAAGACACACAGACGTATTATAGGGCATGTGCTCGTTGTCAGACCCTCGGCAACATGGGCCTACTGGATATGATGCCCTTTAACCTGATTATTATGTGTGAAATCTTTGACATATGGGGAATTGATTTCATGGGACCCTTTCTCGGATCTAACGGCTTCAGATATATTCTACTTGCTATTGATTATGTCTCTAAATGGATCAAAGCCATCTCCACGAGAATGAGTGATCATAAAGTTGTCCTCCGATTTATCCAGGAGAACATCTTTACCAGATTTGGGGTTCCTAAGACCATCATCAGCGATGGCAGGTCTCATTTTACCAATGTACACTTCCAGTCCCTGATGAAAAAGTATGGGGTGTCGCATCATATCTCGACTCTTTACCAACCCTAGACTAATGGACTGGTAGAATTATCAAATCGAGAGATCAAGAAGATCCTTCAAGTCATTGTTCGTCCTGATCGAAAAGATTGTTCTACTCACCTTCTGGAACCCTTGTGGGCCTATAGGACCACCCACAAGACCCAATTAGGCATGTCTCCCTTCATATTAGTGTACGGTAAGGCATGTCACCTTCCCGTTGAGATGGAGTACAAGGCCTATTGGGTAGTACGAAAGTGCAATCTGGATGTAGTGAAGGATAGAATACAACGCCGATTGCAATTAAGCGAGATCGAGGAACTACGCAATGATGCGTATGAGAACTCATGTATCTACAAAGAGTGGGTTAAAGCCTTCCATGACAGGCACATTGTGCGAAAATCTTTCCACTCTGGTCAGAAAGTTCTACTCTTTGATGCTAAACTCAAATTGTTCCCAGGAAAACTCAGATCAAAATGGATTGGACCATTCTTGGTGTGACGAATCTTTGGAAATGGAGCTATTGAAATCAGCCAACCCATCCTTGATTCAGAACCCTTTATTATGAACGGTCAGCGACTCAAGCCGTTCATTGAACTCACTGATGCGAACAAGGCGAAGTATCTTTTGATCTCCATTCTCCCTAAGCTTATTACTCCTGGTTGATGGCGTTAAACTCAGCACTTAACAGGAGGCAACTTGTCATCTTCTTGAAAATCCTGAAACCCTTCTTGACACATCTTATGTTGAACTCATATTGCACTTTAGGGTTCATCCATTAGAACAGCCGACTCTACCTCTAGTACCAATACCCGAGCTTGAAATCGTCCACAATAGTCATCCCGACCCATCCACCTACCCAACACCTTTTCTAATGAATGATCTAAGCTAAACTCGAACCCACCTAATTTACAATGAGGGCATTGTAAATCGTAGGCATGGGGGGTATTAAAGTGCAAAACACCATGAAAATCACTTCATAAGAAAGGGTTTCATCAAAAAAATCACATATTCCAAAAAACCAAAAAGAAAATTGAAAAAGAAGAAAAATAGGTGAAAGGGAGGAAATTCTAAATTGATTGCATATCATTTTTGAGGAAAAAGGGGAGGAGATAAAAATGTTAAAAAGGAGCACAATTTGAAAAGAAAAGAAAAAGAGATAGTCATTAGTAAAAGATTAAGGAATTGACTTAGTCCTATACCAAATCAAAAGAAAGAAAGTGAAAGGCAAAGTGCTAAGAGACAAAAAGAGGTTAGTAGGAACGCTGATCTTAGGCCTCTTGGGCTACGATCCTAGGCTTAAAAATTCAAGCATCCGCTAAGATTTGGATAGTCCTCAAGAGGTTGAGGAAAATGCAAAGCTTAAGTATTAGGTCTAAGGCTTAGGGATTATTCAGCCTCGTTAACTGACCTCTGGTTTGCAGGACTCGATAACCTAAGCACCACAATCCACACACAGTCTGGTTCAGTGTGCTTAAGTATCAAAATCACGCAAATGTGTTAAATCTATTCTGAAAAAGGTACCTATATTAGGAGCGAATGATCAACACAACTTGATTTGGATGAGTTCCCGATGCAGAAAGGCAGGAAATTCCCCTCGAAGATGCGCAATAGCATATCACCACCTCGTGCTTGTCTCCTAGGATATCTAAATATCATATTGGGGGCATGTAAGCATCTTGTGATGGTTAAGATGCCATGGGCAGCATTATCACGAAATGTTGATTGCCAGGGTCAGGATTTAGTTACAGAATGCCATGGGCGAGATTATCTCAAAATCTTGAAATCTAAGGTTCTAGGGGTTGCCATGGGCGGTGCTATCTGAAAGCATCAATTACCAGGGACCCTACGAGGATTGATGATGGGAACTAGGAATCTGATATAGACTGTGTTGTAAAGCTAATCTGAGGCTAGAAATAAAAAGAAAAGAGAGAGAAAACTCTTCAAAAACAAAGAAAAGTTCTTCTGCCTCTCTCTTACAAAAAAGCACTACAAACTGAACCTAGGCTAAAACAAGTTACATCCACGGGTGGTTTAACCGCGGAGTTCAATGAAGCTTAGGTTAGTTCCTGTGGGCCTTAGAAACCTTCGCGGTGGACTGAGGCTAGAGTTGGTCAGGTCCGGATCTTGGTTGGTACTTGAGTACATCTAGGCCTACTATCGGCATTCTGACCTAATCTACAAAAGAAAGCACACATTAGAGTTTTGAGCTAATGGGAACACCATCATGAACCTTAACTAGCTCTTTTTCATCCAATTAAGTCAGTAAATGCTCCTACATAACCAACTGAAGGTCATAATTTATTGCATAAGCATTCTGAGGGAAAAATAAGAAACTAGGGTTAAAACCATAATTTTACCAACTTTTCATGAATGCAGTACAATCATTGGTTTCTAAAGGGATGAATAAAGGTAAAATGGTCTTAATAGGATAGCAAGTGGGTTAGATCAGACAGAAAAGGGTTTACGTATGTTTTAAGAATTAAATGACTTTTGAAACCCTAAAAATAGATCCACTTAATTAACCAAGGTTATGGTCTGGATAAAATTCACCTAAACCCTCTAAAAATCATATAAAAATATTCTTTAGGGTTTAGTACCTTCAATTTGGCCATCAAAACCCATCTTAACCTAAAATGGAGTCTCAGATAGATATTTGCCCTAATTTGGATTTTTGCATAAATTACCTAGTCAAACATGGTTAAAACTAAAATCAAACTTCACCATTGGATTCCTTTGATTCAAATTAGGTTTTTACCAAAATTTGGACCCAAGATGAGCTTGCCTTGACCTAGTTTGCAAAATGGTCCTATCTGATTACATTTATACCCCCAACTTTTAAAAACCCTCACATTTAGCCCCCTAACTTTTTTCTCATCTTCACATTTAGGTCCCTCCACCATTATCACGGAGAAAACCTTTTCCGGCGACCTTTGACAAGAGATTTCTCCTTGATTGCCTGGAGAATCCCTTGCAAATTTGGAAGGGAAACTCTTTGAGGAATCCTCTTCCATTTGAACCCATCCATATGCTCTGCCGATGACCTTCCAATCTCTCATGCAAATGTATGAGAGATTTGGGTCTCTTGAAACTCCCAAATCTGACGACCTTCCAAGCTTGGGAAGCTTGCTTCCCAAGCTCTAACTGCCCCCTAGAGCCCTTTATAAGGACCTTTAGAGCTCATCGATCTCTTCACGCTTGAAATCAGCCGAGATCCCTCTCAAATTCCTCTCTCTTTCACGGCTGAAGGTTCCTCGACATCCTGCGACCTTTCCTGCCTCCTCTTGTCATCCGTCCGCCATACCTGTGGCAGATTCATCCTCCCTATTCTTCTCTACGTCTCGCCGTACCATCAGATGCTCGTTCCCGTTCGTCCACGTTGTTTCTCCCTCATTGAAACTACCTTCATCTCCAGCATTGGCAACACCACATTCGATGCCATCGCTTCCCCACTTCGTTCACCTACCTCCTAGCTAAACTCCTTATCTCCCCTACTTTCTTCTGTTATCTTTATTTCCAAAATCGACCACGACAACCCTTCGCAACTCCATCTCCTCCATTTCTGACCATCTCCTCCGGCAAGACGATCCCACCTCCACAGACCACCAAAACCCTCGCCGACCATCGCAAAACATTCGCCCCCCTCACTGATCATTTCCCTTCTTTGTATTCACCACTCCACTCAGTCACACGCACCCCTGGACACACCCACTCACATGCACACAGTATGACCTAGCCATGCACTCACAGCCACATTGCTCCATGCAACCACCCCCATCACATTTGCCATGCTCTGGCAACTATCCCTGAGCGTTTTGACCTGGCCGAGAGGTCATTTTGTTGTTTTCAGGTGCTCAACCTTGTCTGCCATTGACGAGTAAGCTTTGAGCTTGCTTTAATCTCGCTCCAGTCACTTCAGTCCCAGGTTGAAGTCCCAGGTTGCGCAAAAGTTCCTCGTGCACAAGGCCAGGTCCTCAATTGAAGAGGCAAGCCTCATGAGTAGAGGGAATTGAAGGGAGACCCCTTGTTGCAAACACGCAAAGAAGAAGGGCACAGATATCTTGCATCAGTGACTGCGAAGCGTGTTGTGGCGCATAAATTGATTTTGTGAAAGAAGCTGTTCACCTCAGTTCACGGGGTGAGGTCCCTCTCACCCGCTCATCCGGCCTCGTCTGCGACACTTACCCGCCGACCTGGTTAACCCGATAACCCGCCTGAACTGCACTCCTCGCTCACCACCGCACGCCGGTGAGCCTGGACCAGGTACATGCCTAACTTGATAACCTGGATACCCTGTGGCTCTGGGAGAGCGGATCCTAAGAGAGAAAGAGAGAGGAGAGTCGTGTCGGTAGGGGGAGGGTTTTGCTATAGGGAACTTCGGCTGACACTTGACCAAATTCAGAAGGGGAACACAGAAGTTGAAGAAGAGGAGGTCTGTGCAGAAGCTGAAGAAGAAGAGGAGGATCGTAGAGCTAAAAAGAAAGTAGCTAATGGTAGAAGAAGAAGAGAAGGCCTGAATTGAAGGGCCAGAGAAAGAAGTGAAGGCCTGAGGAAAAGAAGAAGAAAGAGAGGAAGCTGCGGAAGGAAGGAAGAATCAGAGAAGGAGAAGAAGAAAAGAAGACAATCACTTTAACTCATCTGATTCCAAATCAGATGACAGATCTTAGCTCTCATTTCATACATATACATTGAGTTCCTTAGTTGATATTGTAAGAGTATTTGGTGATCTAAATCACCATTTTACTCTCATCTTTTTGCACATTGATACTGATATTATTGCAAATTCTTTTAATTTGAATTGTGATCTTGATTTCTAAATACTATATTGCTCCCTGTGTTTGACCTCAAAACTTTTTCGAGTAATAAAAATTGTATTTGCTTTCAAAGCGATTTCAACTATATTACAACACTTCATTTTAAACTTGATTTCGCCGCAATAAACATTTTTGCACCATTGCTAGGGAGCAACAAGCAATTTAGAACAGCTGATTGCAATTTCTGAAATAGACTCTAACTTGCTATATCTCTTTTGTTGTGGTTGTTTCAGGGAGAAGATACATTCAAAGAAGATCAACTGCACAACAAACACACCAAGGGCAGGTAAATTCTAACCACTCTCTCTTTAGCCCCTCATTCTGAAAAGGTTAAAAAGGATAAAATCAATTAGGGCTACTTGCTTTCCATTCTTAGATAATTCATCAAGTTGCCTAATTTGATTTCAACAACAAAACCTGATTTGTGCACCCACTTAAAGTAACTAGGGCTATCACATTCTTGTTTGAGCCCTAGATACCTCATTTGGCAAACTAAATTGGACCAAAATTAGAGCCAATTAAGGATTCCAGTTTAGGGTTTTAGAGACACATACATAATCAAGAAATGATCTTTCCAAAATAATGTGTGCCTAAGCCTTGATTGAACTGATCTATTCAAGCAAACACTAAAAATCAGGCTCTTAATCTCACTTGAATCCTAAAAGAGGGACCTAAAACTTCTCAAAGGACAAACAGGTGAAGTTGACTAACCTTGTTGGGTCAACCAATCTTTAAATTAGCTCACTCTTGCACTTAATACATCTGAAAAGTTCAAGTGAAATCCTAAGCACCCTTGCTCTTAATAAAACTGGTAGACTTAAGAGGTCAAGTACCCATTTTGGTCTACCTGGAACATCAATGACAAGAGAGGTTGGGTGGGGGAAACCCTGTAACCCATTGGGGCACTCTACCATGTAAGGGTCTTTGCAGAACTCTCCCTCTCTGACTGCCCAGGTAGTTCACAAGTAGATGACTTTTTTGACTAAGGGGTATCATCTGCTCCGAACTTCTATAGTCATCCAAAATTTTTGGGTGTCTTGATTGGGTCCATCACATTCTATTCTCATCGAGTCCATTGGTGCATGTTTGGTAGGAGGTCCTTAAGACCACCCTTGAGGATTCCTTTAGTTATTCACTCCAGTCAAGGCCAAGCCTCGACTTCCGTGTTTGTGCAACAACCTCATCACATAGACATCTCTTCTGATTCATCTGAACCTAATTCTCTTTCATCCATCATCATGGCACAACCCGTAGAAGAAGAGAATAACCTCGAAAATCAACTTCAGCGCCATAATGATTTATTCCAAGCCTTTGTGAATCCACCGCAACATCCTATGATGTGAGATCATTACAATCCCGCTGCGGTGGCGATCGAACCTCGAGTCTAAATCCCGACTAGAGGTCCTGATACTGAACTCAAGCCCAACATGATTCATACTATTCCAAAATTTCATGGGCTCAATTCTGAGGATCCTTTTCAGCACATTAAACAGCTCAAACATCTGGCCCAGACCTTCGGGTCAAATGTTCAGAATTGGGATATTCTTCTCATGAAAATGTTCTTCTCTCTCATGGACAAAGCAGCTCACTAGTATTAGACTCAAATGCGTCCAATCAACACATGGGTTGAACTACATTATGAGTTTCTGAAAAAGTTCCTCTCAGTTGGTTGGATGAATGCTTTACGACACCAGATCACGCACTTCACACAATAGCATGGAGAATCACTTCACGAAGCATGGGATCGTTTCCTGGATCTCATGTGAAAGTGCCCCCATCATGGAGTTCCTAAATGGGAACTGTTTGTCGAAGCGAAATCGGGTTTTAAAATAATGCGTCGTAGTATAGTTGAAATCACTTTGAAAACAAATAAATTTTATTACTCGAAGTTTAAGTCCGAGGTCGAACACAATGAGCAAATGGAATTCATGCACTAAACTCAATGAATGCAATTTGAACACATAATATTATTCAAAAATCTAGTGAAAAATGTAAAGCATGAGTATATGGATAATAAAATGTAGCCAGAAAACATATGAAAGAGAACTTAGGAAGAATTGGATGTCTGATTATAAAATCAGACATCTTAAAATCAAATGCTACAGTGGTTCTTTCTCTGATTTTTCTTACAATCTTTCCTCGTCTCTCTTTCTCTGGCATTGATTGTTTCTTCTCTTCTTTCTTCTTTGTTCTTCTTAACTTCTTCCTTCGTTTTGTTCTAGCCCTTGTCTTCTTCTTCCTTGTTTTGTTCTGGCCCTTGTCTTCTTCCTTCTTTTGTTCCTTCCTGCCTTGGCTTTCTCTTTCTTCTTTCTTTTGTTGCTTCTTCTCTGGTCTTAGCCTTGCGAGCCTCAGTTGCTTTCTTATTCCTCTCTTCTTCCTCTTTCCTTAGCTTCTCTTCTGCCGTGCCTTCTCCTTCCTTAGTTTCTTTTCCTTAGCTTCCTCTGTGGCTTCCTCCTTCCTCTTCCTTGGCTGCACCCTTAGCTTCTTCTTCCTTTCTTTTTCTCCTAAGAGCAAAACCTACCCCTACCCTCCCCCATGAACTCTCTCTTTCTTCTCTCTTAGGCTCGCTATCCCAGAGCCTTCTCGGGTTAACGGGTTGGGTTAGCACACCCAAAACCATGCCAACTAGCATGGGTGGTGGGAGAGGAGTGCACGAGTAATCGGGTCAGAGCCAAATCCGTGGAGCGTGGGTTACGGATGAGGCGAATGGGTTGAGTGGGACCTCACCCCATGTCAAGAGGCGATAAGCCCCTGACACTTTTTCCTTTTATTCCATAATGCCCGCTCCATATCCTCTGAGGTGGGACTAAATGCCCCACCTTCCTCGCAGGCACCCTTACAGCAGAAGTCTCACGAATTACATTAGCTGTGTGGGGCTTGGACTCCAATTGTTGGGCTGAGAGCGTTGGCGAAGGAAGTCCTCACCTTCTGGGGCCTAAAGCCTGATGCCTGGAGCCTGGGATGAAGCTCTCAAGCTTCTTCGTGTTTGCTTCAATGGCGGCGGATCAACTGTACCCTGTCCACAAGCAAACGACCTTGCAGCCTCATCAAAACACACAGGGAGCTTTGCTGAGACATGGCGAAGATGGGACGGTGGTCGGTGTGGCACGGGGTGGCTTGAGCGTGCGTGCCTAGGTCACCTTGCACGTGCAAATGTGGGTGTGTTCGAGGGGCGTGTTGGAACCGTGTGGCGGTGAATGGGAAGAGGGGTTATGGTCAGTGAGACGTGGCAGAGCTTGTGAGGTGGTTGGTGAGGTGGGTGGATGCGTAGAGCGGCGGGAGCACCTCACCGGTGGTCTACCAGAGGTGGGGAAGATGGTGGTGGTTTGTGAGCGTCAAGGGATATTTTAGGAAATAAGGAGGGGGAAACAGAAGGAGGAGAGAGGGAGGAAGTACCTGACCTAATTTAAGGACGAAGGGGGAAGGGATGGCGGATGGCTCATGTTTGCCATCGCCAGAGATGAAAGTCCCAGTAGGAGGAGGACGGCGACGACGAGAGGGTAGCTGGAGTGTTGGCTGGTGCGGCGCTACACGAATGAGGGAGATAGAGGTAACTCTGCCACTGGTATTATGGCAGAGTGATGAGAGAGGGTGATAAAGGACATCAGAGCTTGCTGGGAGTTTGGCTGGAGGGGAAGAGAGGAACTTGGGGGTTATCTCAGGCCAATTCAAGCTAGTGATCTGCGAAACGGTCAAGGGAAGCTTTTATAACCTCTACCAGAGGGCCTTGTGCTTCGAAGCCAAGCTTCCAAGCACGGCAACCCTGCTGGAGTTGGAAGGTCAAAAAGATCCAAATCTCTCACGTGTTCGCATGAGAGATTGGTTAGAAATTGGCGCTCCAAATTAGGTTCACATGAACGGGGATTTCTCAAAGAATCTCCCTTTCAAATTTGAGAGGGATTCTCTGAGGAATCAGGGAGTTCACTCCATTGAATCCTCACCGGAGTAGGATTTCCTCCGCTGTAATGGTGGAGGGACCTAGTTGCAATGAATGATGAGGAAGCTAGGGGGGTGTCTACAAGAGTTTTCAAAACATAGGGGGATAAATGTAATTGGGTAGGACTTGTTTTCAAAGTAGGTCGAGGTGAATTCCCCTTATGTCCAAATTTTGGTACAAACCTAATTTTGACTTGAGGAATCCAATGGTGAAGTTGGATTTTAGGTTTGAACATGTTTGACTGGAAAATTTACGCAAAAACCTAATTTAGGGTAAATAATTGACTATGACCCAATTTAGTTCAAAATAGGTTCTAAAGGCCAAATTGAGGGTTATAAGCTCTAGAGGATATTTTTACATGATTTTTAGAGGGCTTAGGTGAATTTTATCCTAACCAGAATCTTGCTAAATTAGGTGGGTCTATTTTAGGATTACAAGAAGTCATTTAATTCCCAGATTTCACATGAATCCTTTTCTGTTTGAACCAACCCACTTTTTATCTTGTTTAGACCATTTGACATATGTTTAACCCAAGAGAAATCTCGTTGTTGTACTGCAATGGTAAAATTACAGTTTTACCCCTTATTTCTTGATTTTCTTTCAAAAGGTTTTTCCTTGAGTTAGGACCTCCAATTG
Source organism: Thalassia testudinum (assembly GCA_037157565.1). Lineage (NCBI taxonomy): Eukaryota > Viridiplantae > Streptophyta > Magnoliopsida > Alismatales > Hydrocharitaceae > Thalassia > Thalassia testudinum. Next base: position 67,578,464 of record JAZHRO010000036.1, read on the forward strand.
GTTATGTAGGAGCTTTTTTTCTCTTTTCTAGGTCAAAATGAGCTAGTTAGGGCTCATGATGGTATTCCCATCATACTCCCATGCCTTGCTTTTGTGAGTCCCTTAGCAAAATTTTAAGGTTTTAACTTCTGTTCTAGACCATGAATTCCTTTAACAAATTATGATGAGTACACTTTTCTTTTTGATTAGGTTAGAGTGCCAATAGTAGGCCTAGAGGTACTCAAGTGCCAACCAAGATCCGGACTTGACCAGCTCTAGCCTCGATCCTCGGCGAAGGTTTTTAAGGCCCATAGGAAGTATCCTAAGGTTCGATGGACTCCACGGTTAAAGCACCTGTGCTTGAGACATATTTTAGCCTTGGTTCATTTGCAGTATGCTTTTTGTAAGAGAGAGATAGAGGATTTATTTGTTTGGAGAGTTTTCTCTCTCTTTTCTTTTTATTTCGAGCTTTGGATTGGCTTCTCAACACGGTCTATATCAGATTCCTCATCCCTATCATCAATCCTCAAAAGGTCCCTAGCAATCGATACTTTGCGATAGCACCGCCCATGGCAACCCCTAGAACCCTGGCTTTCGAGATTTTGAGATAATCCCACCCATGGCATTCTGTAGCTAAATCTAGACCCTGGCAATCGACATTTCGTGATAATGCCACCATGGCATCTGAACCAGCATGGTGCTTATGTGCCCCCAGTAGAATATGTAAATATCTTAGGAGACAAGCACCGAGGAGACGATATGTTATTACGCATCTTTGAAGGGAATTTCCCACCTCTCCACACCGGGAACTTGTCTAATCAACTTGTGTTGATCAGCCACTCCTAATCTAGGTGACTTTTTTTCAGAACATTTAAATGGTTTTGCGTGATTTTGATAATTATGCACACTAAACCAGACTGTGTGTGGATTGGGGTGCTTAGGTTACCGAGTCCTGCAAACCAAAGGTTAGTTAACGAGGATGAATACTCTCTAAGCCTTAGACCTAATACTTAAGCTTTGCATTTTCCCCAACCTCTTGAGGACTATCTAGATTTTAGCGGATACTTGAATTTTTAAGCCTAAGAGTTTAGCCCAAGAGGCCTACGATCAGTGTTCGTACTAATCTCTTTTGTGTCTCATTAGCACTTTTTCCTTCATTTTTCTTTTTCTTGATGTGGTCTAGTACTTTGGTTAATCCCTTAATTTCTTATAATGACTATCTCTTTTTCTTTTTTATTTTGTGCTCCTTTTTTGACTTTTTTCACTTTTCCTCTTCATGTTTATATGGCCTCAAAGTTTTCTTCCCTCCACCAATTTTTTGTTCTTTTTCACAATTTTCTACTTTTTTGGTATTTTTGGCATATATGATTTTTTGTGAGAATCCTTCTGACTTTTCTTGATTTCTATATGTTTGCACTTTACTACCCCCCAAGCCTAAGTTTTGCAATTTCCTCATTGTAAACGGAGGGTGTGAAACAGTGTTGGGTTCAGGGACTTAGAACAGGATTTATTGGGTGGGTGAATGGGTCGGGAATGACTGATGCGGACAATTTCAAGCTCTAAGACTGAACTAAGACTGAACTCATGGTGCAATAGATGTGAAGTATAGATTTATAATTAGAAGGATCTTAGGTTTTAGGAATGACAAGTTGCCTCCTGTTAAGTGCTAAATTCAATGCCTTCATCCGAGTTGGAAATGGGATGGAGAGGGAGTGGTCAAATCAGCAGAGTTTTGTAGAACAAGCACCTTAATCAAGAGCCTGGTTGGTCCAACCAGGTGCTTGTTCAGATCCATAGGCTGATGATGCAGCCCAAACCCAATCAATCTAGTCTGCAGGTAAATGTAAATCAAGAGATGTGGAACCCACCAAATACTATGGAGCTCGGAATGATGTGGAAGTGTGGATTCGGGGTTTGGCTTAGTTGAATCGTCCTGGTCAGAGTAGGGATCCGTAAAATAATCAGTGGATGATGCGGAATCCCTACAGGGGTGATCAGAGGATGATGGAGCATGGTCTGTAGTCTGATCAATGTCCAAAACCTGATATAGATGTGGTGAATCATCTGCAATCGACTCTGTAAGAGGGGAATCATAATAGAACTTGAGTTCAGTTGCGGGTCGGGGTTGAAAGCAGGTTTGGATAGGTTTTGTATATGCAGAAGAGGTGGCTTCAATAAGAATAGTGTATGAGGGCTCTTTTAGAAAGGAGTTACAGGTGGTTTCATTTAGAGAGTCCTCATAGTAGCTATCAAATTCAAAAGTGAATGCCTGAAGAGTGTTTATAGGATGAGGGAAATCTGAGTTGAGAAAAGATTCAAACTTTGGACTGTAGACACTCTCGGCACTTTCTGATTTTGATTCCTGAGGATCGAAAAGAAATGATTCCATCTCACTGAAACCTGAATTTAAATCAGTGATCTTGGGAATAGGGACCTCAGAGTCGGAATCGGAGAATGAATCATGTGAGCTGAGGTCGGAGATTGCCTAGTCGAAGTCAGGAAACAGAGGTTCCCTGAAATCATGGTAAGATTCAAAATCATTGAAGATATTGCAAAAATCAAGTTCTGAATTAGATCCGAGATCAGGGATTGCACCATCGAATAAATCACATGATGTAGTCTTAGCAACTTGACTTGGGTTAAGCCTATTCTTTGATTTTGAGCTCAAAGAGGTGTCCTTATTTGGTCTAAGCTCAAGTTCTAGGCTTGTAGGAAACACCCAATCAAAACCCCACTCTTCCAACTCCTTGGTTTCTATATCATAGATTGGCGTGACTTCTTAAAAATTGATCTGAATCTCTGAGGATGTTGGAGAGGGATATTCATCAAATAAAAGCCCAGAATCATACTCTTCATTGAAACTTTGATCTTCGTCATACGGGGCCTCGTAATCTTCCCAATAGGTTTCAGATCCAGATTCTAGGATGACGATGTGGGTTGAATCACTAGAATCTAGGTCAGAGTAACCTTCGAGGGTCACCTTATCAGAATAAGGGGTGGGGTTTACGCCCTCGAGAGGTTCGATTTTAATCTCATTATTGTAGGAGTCTCGAAATTCTATGCTTGCTGACCTAGGATCTAGGGCTGGCTCAAAATCGTGTTCTCCTACAATTGGAACTTCCCAATCTAATTCAAGATCAAGCATGTTGTATTCCATCTGGGTTGGGAATCCACAACAACCTTGTGCCTCAAACCCAGGATTTTGGGAAATCAGATTGATCCCTAATACTATTCCAAGATGATTCATTATCTGTTTGGGACATGTACGGGTATTTCTGATCGATAACTTGTTTCACTAATCTCATTATCTCTTCCTATTTTTCAAGATCATCTTGCTGTTGTTCCCATAGTACAGGATTTGTCATGCATTGATGGTATTCAAAGTTATGCAATTTTTCTATCTCAATGTATCCTGTTATGAGAATGTCTCAGGTTGATCCTTTTGTGGCTTCTGTCAATAACACTTGGGCATAGTTTATGATGAAAGTTGTTATTTGTACACTAACCTGTATGTCTTCTACTGGTTTTGAGGTTTTGTATTCAATTCATAGAATTTAAGGGCATCCTCAATCATCCTATCTCTCATGGATCTTTGTGATTTAGGTTTCTTAAATGGTAATCCTAAGTAACCAGGCTGCATATTTGGATTAGATGGTGGAATCACGATGTAGAATCAGAATTCAGATCTTAGACTAAAGTGTTCTGAATAGAGAATCCAACTAAAAATCTATGTGTGTGCTCCAAAGAGAAGGGATGAAGGACTAGATGTGGCTTTGACCCAATCAAGGAACCCAAAGATGTTTGGATGACTATGGAGGTTCGAGGCGAATGATACCCCTGGATCGGAAAGTCATCCACCTGAGAATTACCTGGGTAGCCAGAGAGGGAGAGTCCCACAAAGACCCCTACACGGTAGAGCATCCCACGGGTTACAGGGTTTCCCCTACCTGACCTCTCTTGTCACTGAGATTCCAGGTAGACTAGAATGGGGACCTTAACCTCTTAAGTCTACCACCTTTATTTAAGATCAAAGGTGCTTAGGGTTCCACTTGAACTTTAGATGTTTTGGCTTTGTGACCTAATTTGGAGGTTGGTTGGCCTACAATGTAGTCCAACTTCACCTAATTTGCCGTAAAGATGGCAGAATGATACTAGGTCAAGACCTAGAAATCACCTTGATTTGACTCCCAGGTTATTAGGTCCAAGTTTTTTAAGGTTCAAGTGATTTTAGAGCTTGATTTTAGGGTTTGTCTTGATTAGATCCTTTCAATCAAGGGCTGGGTAGCACACAGATGCGGGTGGGTTTGTTTCCTTTTATGCAAGCACATGTGAACTAGCACTCCAAAACCCTACTGTACCAACCCTAATTTGGTTCTATTTCCAATCCTTTTTGTTTTTCATAGAAGTTCTCCTTGGACTTCAAACAAGAAGTGTGTAGTCCATGGAGATTTAGAAATTAAGCGTGATCCCTAATAGGCAAAGGAATTTTGAGGTAGGATCTCTAAAAAATCGCTTCAACTTCAATAAGATTAAAAAACTTTCGTAAATTAGGAAACTTTACCTTTAAAATGATATATACTAAAAAAAATAAGGTAGTTGATTCCTAATTGATTGCTTCCCTTTTTTGTCTTCCCAAGATTAGGAGATGGATTAGGGAAGAAGAGAGAAGTTACCTACCCTAGAGTGGATGATTTGCGAGGGAGATCTCCTCGTGAAATACCTCGCAAAATCACAGTAAAACAAATAGGGCAAGTTAGTGCTCAAATATAATCAAAATAATGCAGAGAGTAGTGATGAATTGTGCATTACTCCCCGACAACAGCACCAAAATGTTTATCAAAGCGAAATCGGGTTTTAAAATAATGCGTCGTAGTATAGTTGAAATCGCTTTGAAAATAAATAAATTTTATTACTCGAAGTTTAAGTCCAAGGTAGAACACAGGGAGCAAATGGAATTCATGCACTAAACTAAATGAATGCAATTTGAACACATAATATTACTCAAAAATCTAATGAAAAATGTAAAGCATGAGTATATGGATAATAAAATGTAGCTAGAAAACATATGAAAGAGAACTTAGGAAGAATTGGATGTCTGATTATAAAATCAGATGTCTCAAAATCAAATGCTAAAATGCTTCTTCTTTCTCTGATTTTTCTTGCAATCCTTCCTCGTCTCTCTTTCTCTGGCATTGATTCTTTCTTCTCTTCTTTCTTCTCTGTTCTTCTTTCCTTCTTCTTCCTTCTTTTTATTATGGCCCTTGTCTTCTTCTTCCTTGTTTTGTTCTGGTCCTTGTCTTCTTCCTTCTTTTGTTCCTTCCTGCCTTGGCTTTCTCTTATTTCTTTTCTTGCTTCTTCTTTGGTCTTAGCCTTGCGAGCCTCAGTTGCTTTCTTCTTCCTTTCTTCTTCCTCTTTCCTTAGCTTCTCTTCTGTTGTGCCTTCTCCTTCATTAGCTTCTTTTCCTTAGCTTCCACTGCAGCTTCCTCCTTCCTCTTCCTTGGCTTCACCCTTGGCTTTTTCTTCTAAGAGCAAAACCTACCCCTACCCTCCCTCGCGAACTCTCTCTTTCTTCTCTCTAAGGCTCACTCTCCTAGAGCCTTCTCGGGTTAATAGGTAGTGTTAGCATGCCCAGGACCAGGCCCACCGGCGTGGGTGGTGGGTGAGTAGTGCATGGGTAGTCGGGTCAGAGCCAGATCCGCAGAGCGTGGGTCGCGGGCGAGGCGAATGGGTTGAGTGGGACCTCACCCCATGTCAGGAGGCAATAATCCCCTAACACTTTTCCCTTTTATTCCACAGTGCCTGCTCCAAATCTTCCGAGGTGGGACTAAATGTCCCACCTTCCTCGCAGGCACCCTCACAGCAGAAGTCTCATGAATTGCATCAGCTATGTGGGGCTTGGACTCCAATTGCTGGGCTGAGAGTGTTGGCCAAGGAAGTCCGCACCGTCTGGGGCCTGAAGCCTGATGCTTGGAGCCTGGGATGAAGCTCTCGAGCTTCTTCGTGTCTACTTTAATGGTGGCGGAGTACCTGTACCCTATCCATAAGAAATGGCCTTGTGGCCTCCTCAAAACACACAGGGAGCTTCGTCGAGACACAGAGAAGATGAGACGGTGGTCGGTGTGGCACGGGGTGGCCTAGGCGTGCGTGCCTAGGATGCCCTACATGTGTAAATGTGGGTGTGTTTAGGGGGCATGTTGGGAGCATGTGGTGGTGAATGGGAAGAGGGGTTATGATCAGTGAGATGTGGCAGAGCTTATGAGGTGGTTGGCGAGGTGGGTGGATGCGTGGAGTAGCGGGAGCACCTCGTCGATGATCTGTCGGAGGTGGAGAAGATGGTGGTCGCCTGTGAGCATCGAGGGATATTTTAGGAAATAAAGAGGGGGAAACAGGAAGAGGAGAGAGGAAGTACCTGAACTAATTTAAGGACGAAGGGGGAAGGGATGGTAGACGGCTCGTGTTTGCCATCACCGGAGACGAAAGTCCTAATAGGAGGAGGACGGTGACGACGAGAGGGTAGCTGGAGCGTTGGTTGGTGCAGCACGACGCGGACGAGGGAGATAAAGGTAACTTTGCCACTGGTATTGTGGCAGAGCGATGAGAGAGGGAGATAAAGGGCATCGTAGCTTGCTGGGAGTTTGTTTGGAGGGGAAGAAAGGAAATTGGGGGTTATCTCAGGCCAATTCAAGCTGGGGATCTGTGGAAGGGTTAGGGGAAGCTTTTATAACCTCTAGCAGAGGGCCTTGTGCTTGGAAGCCAAGCTTCCAAACACAACAACCTTACTAGAGATGGAAGGTCAAAAAGACCCAAATCTCTCATGCATTCGCATGAGAGATTGGGTACAAATTGGAGCTCCAAATTAGGTTCACATGAATGGGGATTTCTCAGAGAATCTCCCTTTCGAATTTAAGAGGGATTCTCTGAGGAATCAAGGAGTTCTCTCCCTTGAATCCTCGCTAGAGTAGGATTTCCTCCACTATAATGGTAGAGGGACCTAATTGTAAAGAATGACGAGGAAGCTAGGGGGTGTCTGCAAGAGTTTTCAAAATTTAGGGGTATAAATGTAATTGGGCTGGACTTGTTTACAAAGTAGGTCAAGGTGAATTACCCTTTGGTCGAAATTTTGGTACAAACCTAATTTGGACCTAAGGAATCCAATGGTGAATTTGGATTTTATGTTTGACCATGTTTGAGTAGGCAATTTACACAGAAACCCAATTTAGGGCAAATAATTGATTGGGACCCCAATTTAGGTCAAAATAGGTTCTAAAGGCCGAATTGAAGGTTCTAAACCCTAGAAGAAAATTTTCCATGATTTTTAGAGGGTTAGGTGAATTTTATTCTGACTAGAACCTTGTTAAATTAAGTGGATCTATTTTAGGGTTACAAGAAGTCATTTAATTCCCAAATTTCACATGAACCCTTTTCTGTTTGAACCAACCCACTTTTTATCTTATTTAGACAATTTGACCTATGTTTAGCCCAAGAGAAATCCCGTTGTTGTACTGCAATGGAAAAATTGTAGTTTTACCCCTTGTTTCTTACTTTTCTTTCAGAAGGGTTTTTCCTTGAGTTAGTACCTCTAGTTGGTTATGTAGGAGCTTTTGTTCTCTTTTCTAGGTCAAAATGAGCTAGTCAGGGCTCATGATGGTGTTCCCATCAAGAACAAGTCCAGTCTTTTTACTAGGGACTCCATGAAGATATCCAATTATTCGTCAATGCAACTTGCGGAGGAAATATCATAGGTTAACACGAAGACACTATGTGGGAGATTCTCAAGAATATGTGTGAGAACTCCATCAATAGTGACTCCATGGCATATTCGACTGGATAAATACCCGTGCATTGATGAATCCAAGGGGGCACATGAGATGTAGGGCCTGTCCTCTTCTGTCAACTTGGAACTGATGGCCAGTTGTTTGGACAAGGTCTCTATTATTGAGAAGAAGGTGGATGAGCTAACTCGACATCTGTAGTGAGCCACTTCCATGCAAAACTCGTTTGCACAATACCCCTCTAGGAGGGAAGTTGTGCATAACATCTACCACCGATCTTCTCAGGGGATGGACCCGTATCCACCCTTGTCTGACTCTAGGGCCAGAGGAAACTCTGAACCTTCCTATTCTAGTTGGGCGAACTCTGAACCCTCGTATTTTGACTTTCTGAGGTTCCTCAGACCTGCGAGGACCTCAACGCCATCCAGAATGATCCATTCTCTATTACCTATAACCCTGGATGGCGAAATCATCCTAATTTCATGTGGATGGGAAATAATCAAAATCAGAGACCACCATATCAACTCTGTCCACAAGCTCCTTGTCCATATCAACTGCCTTAGCCTCGGCCCAACCCCACCTATCAACCTGGGCCAACTTAGACAGATCAAATGACTCTTATCCTTTAGACTCTGGCTGACATTCAAAAGACGAATGCGGCTATGTAGGAAGAACACAAAGACGAGATCACAAAGGTTCGCAATCAACTCGCCCAGATGGTGAATTCCCGCCAACCTAGTACACTCCCTTCACAACCTCTGCCTAATCTGAATAATGTGCCGAACCAGAGGCACGTTATGAAACCAAATCAAGGTCAAGCCCACATGGTTTATCAGGCCCCTTTTGCTGCATCACTCGACGGGATGGAAGCTTCGACATCATACTCGGGATTTTAGCAGCAACCACTTATTTTACCTACACCAAACTAGAACCAATTAGGACTGAATTAAGTTATGGCCCGTAATGGCAAAGCAACACAGGACCCACCTTACCCAAGCCACTTTCAACCTGGTAGTAATGCAAACCCAAGGATAGTCACCCAGGATACCCTAGTCCCAGATCAAGAACTTGGACCTATTCTAGAGGAACCATCCAAGGTTCCATTTCATGTGGAATTGACCAAGGGAAAGAGGACAACCAAACCCATGGCACCTGAAGAGAACCTGGTCAAGCTCTTTGAACAGGTCCATATAAACATCCCCTTGATGGATACGATTCACCACATACCAACTTACGCACGATTTCTGAAAGACATGTGTACACCTAAGCATAAGCGGCGAACAAAAAGTGGGAGCCCAATCATATTGTTAGAGCAAGCCAGCTCCATCACTTTGAGTAGGCTCCCACCTAAGGTAAAAGACCAAGGTACTCCCCTAATTTCATGTACAATTGGTGATATCCAATTTGATAGAGCATTATTGGATCTTGGAGCCTCCAAATAATACCTACATCCGTACTTAACCATCTTGAGAAATCTGAGCTCAAACCAACTGAGGTGACGTTACAGTTGGCAGATCGATCTATTAAGTCACCTAAAGGAGTTCTTGAGGATGTCATTGTTAGGGTTCGGGATTTCTATTTCCTGGTGGATTTCATAATCTTGGATATGGATGCTCCAGAAAATCCGAGAAACACACCAATCATACTAGGGAGACCCTTTCTGGCCACTGCTAAGGCCAACATTAATTGTGAGAAGGACCAAATTGAACTAAAATTTGGGAACCAGACACTAAAGATCGACATCTTTATGGCCCAACAAGGGATTAATTGCGGAGTTATAGAACAAATATGTGATATCGAGGTTGTGGTTGGTGATTGGTATATCGAGGAAAAACTGACTACTTTTGACCAACCACAAGAGGATCAAAAATTGTAATTAGAGGGGTCCGAACTCAACCTAGACACACCCATAACTCCTTCCCTTGCTCCTGACACCCACCCTGAACCACCCGCTGCTGTTGACAACCCTATTTTAGAGCTGAAGCCTCATCCCGATCATCTAAAGTGCATCTTTTTGGGTTACAATCAGACATTTCCTATGATTATCAACTCCAGACTCACACCTAATCAGGAATCTTGTCTGATTTCTGTTCTCCAGCAACATCGTAGAGCCATTGGATGGACTCTCGATGATTTGACTGGTATTAACCCCTCTTACTACACACATTGCATCTATACTGAAGAGGGCACATGACCTTCCCGTGAAATGCAGAGACGTCTGAATCCTAATCTGCAGGAGGTCATGAAAAAGGAGATCATTAAGTGGTTAGATGCTAGGATCATCTACCCGATCTCTGAAAGTCGGTGGGTGAGTCCAATCCAGGTTGTGCCTAAGAAGGCAAGACTCACTGTGATCATGACTGAGACTGGAGAAATCATACCGACCCGTGTAGCAAATTCATGGAGAGTCCGCATTAATTATAGAAGACTCAATACCTCCACAAAGAAGGATCATTTCCCACTACCGTTTATTGATCAGATCCTTGAAAAACTAGTGGGAAAAAGATTCTTCTGCTTTTTGGATGGGTACTCCTACTATAACCAGGTGGCAATCCATCTTGAGGACCAAGAGAAGACCACTTTCACCTACCCCTTCGGGACATTTGCATTCCAAAGGATGCCTTTCGGTCTTTGTAATGCACCTGCTACTTTTTAGCGGTGCATGCTTGCCATATTCTCAGATATGGTAGGTGATTATCTAGAAGTCTTCATGGATGACTTCTCAATTTTTGGCGAATCATTTAATGATTGCCTCCTGCACTTTGTCCAAATCCTCAAGCGGTGCATCGACATGAATCTAGTTCTTTCCTGGGAAAAGAGCCACTTCATGGTGCCTAAAGGAATTGTCCTGGGGTACCTCATCTCTGAAAAAGGCATCCAGGTTGATCGAACCAAGGTGAATCTGATTTCCAAACTCCCTATGCCTACCTTGGTCAACGACATCCAATCTTTCCAGGGGCACGTCGATTTTTACCATCGATTCATTCTAGAGTTGTTGAAGATTGCGCGTCCCCTGACTAATCTACTATCTAAGGATGTCCTTTTTGAAATCTCCAAGGAGTGCACTCAAGCATTTAAGATCCTACGTGATCGAGTTACCCAAGATCCGATCATACAGTTCCCTAATTGGTCTCAACCCTTTGAGATCATGTGCGATGCATCTGATTACGCTATAGGTGCGGTACTTAGGTAGAAAATTGACGAGAAACCCATGGTCATTTACTACGCTAGTAAGACACTTGACGAGGCTAAGCGTAACTACACAGTTACTAAGAAAGAGCTGCTAGCTATGGTATTTGCCCTAGAAATGTTTAGATCGTATCTTCTGGGTTCCCATGTTATCATTTACTCTTATCATACTACTGTGAAGCACCTCCTTGCGAAGAAGGACGCAAAAGCTCGACTGATCCATTGGATCTAGCTGTTGCAAGAGTTTGACCTCGAGATTTGTGACAAAGCGGGAAAATAGAATGTGGTAGATGATCACTTGTCCTGCCTTCCTTCTGACATCATCGACCCTTTTGAACCCATTACGAAACATTTTTCTGATGAGCACCTCTTGACTATCAGTATGGGCCTTCCATGGTTTGCTGATCTAGTAAACTATTTGGCACTACATCAGATCTCGTTCGATTGGCCAAAGGCCAAGAAAGAAAAATTACTTTCCGATGCTAAGTACTACTTTTGGGAAGACCTATTTCTCTTCCACATTGGTGCTGATCAAATCATCCGACGATGTGTCCCGGAAGCGGAAATTCAGGACATTTTGTCCTTCTGCCATCACTAGGCATGCGGTGGACACTGCTCTGGTCATAAAACTGTAGCAAATGTCCTCCAGTGCAGCTTCTATTGTCCCATGGTTTTTAAAGACGCATACAATCACTGTAAGGCATGCACTCATTGCCAGACCTTAGGCAACATGACCCTCCGTGATATGATGCCCTTACAGTCGATTCTTGTATGCGAAATCTTTGATGTCTAGGGGATTGATTTTATGGGACCATTTCCTTTCTCAGACGGCTTCGAGTACATTCTGCTTGCTGTTGACTACGTGTCCAAATAGATCGAAGCCATTCCGACCCGAACCAACAATCATAATGTAGTTATCAAATTTATTCATCAGAACATCTTTTCTCGATTTGGGATTCCATGTGCCATAATCTTTGATGGCGAGAGCCATTTCACTAATGCTTAGTTCAGATCATTGATGACCAAATATGGGGTGTCACACCGAATCTCCACTAGTTATCACTGCCAAACTAATGGTTTAACTGAGCTATCGAATTGAGAGATCAAGAAAATCCTCCAGGTCACTGTTCGACCTAACAGGAAAGACTGGCCATCCCATCTTCCGGAAGCTTTGTGGGCTTAAAGGACCACCCACAAAACCTAATTAGGCATGTCTTCCTTCAAATTAGTGTATGGGAAGGCATGTCACCTCCCCATAAAATTGGAGCACAAAGCTTATTGAGCAGTACGGAATTGTAATCTTGATCTTTCTAAGGTAGGAACCCACAGAAAGCTTCAAATGAGCGAGATTGATGAATTACGCCATGACGCATATAAGAACTCACAAATTTACAAAGAGCAGGTTAAGGCCTTTCACGACAAGCACATATCCGGAAAGATCTTTTTCCCTGGTCAAAAAGTCCTACTCTTTGATGCCAAACAAAAATTATTCCAAAGAAAACTCAGATCAAAATGGATCAGACCTTACCTTGTTCGACGAATCTTTGGAAATGGAGTTGCCGAAATCAGTCAACTCAGCCACGATTCTGACCCTTTTATCGTGAACAATCAGAGACTCAAACTGTTCATTGAACTTACCGATACAAACTTGGCTGAGACATCTTTTAGCCTCTATTCTCCCTGAGCTCATTGAGCCCGGCCGATGGCGTAAAACTCAACACTTAACAGGAGGCAACTCATCATTTTGAAAAACCTGAAACCTTTCTTGACACATTCCTATGCTGAACTCATATTGCACTTTAGGGTTCATCCATTAGAACAGCCGACTCCACCTCTGCTACTTGTACCCAAGCTTGAAATTATCTACAACAGTCATCACGACCCATTCACCCACCCAAAACCTGTTCTAATGAATGATCTAAGCTGAACTCAAACCCACCTAATTTACAATGAGGCCATTGCAAATCGTAGGCATGGGGGGTATTAAAGTGCAAAATGTTGTGAAAATCACTTCACAAGAAAGGGTTTCATCAAAAAAATCACATATCCCAAAAATACCAAAAAAATAAAAAATTCTTGAAAAAGAAAAAATATGAGAGGAGAGGAAATTTTGATGGCATATCAAATTTTGAGGAGAAAAAGGGGAGTTAAAAATGTAAAAATGGAGTGCAATTTGAAAAGAAAAAGCAGTAGTCATTGGTAAAAGATTAAGAAATTGACTCAGTTCTAGACCATATCAAGAGAAAGAAAATGAAAAGCAAAAAGTGTTAATACAATAGAGACGAGATTAGTAGGAATGCTGATTTTAGGCCTTTTGGGCTATAATCCTGTGCTTAAAAATTCAAGTAACTGCTAAGATCTAGATAGTCCTCAAGAGGTTGGGAAAAATGCGAAGCTTAAGTATTAGGTCTAAGGCTTAGGGATTATTCGGCCTCGTCAACTGACCTCTGGTTTGTGGGACTCTGTAACCTAAGTAGCCCAATCCACACACAGTCTGGTTCAATGCGCCTAAGTATCAAAATCATGCAAATACATTTAAATTATTCTGAAAAAGTCACCTAGATTAGGAGCGGCTAATCAACACAAGTTGATTTGGACGAGTTCCCGATGTGGAGAGGTGGGAAATTTCCCTCGAAGATGTGCAATAACATATCGTATCCTCGGTGCTTGTCTCCTAGGATATCTACATATCCTACTGAGGGCATGTAAGCATCCTATGCTAATTCAGATTCCATGGGCGACATTATCCTGAAATGTCAATTGCCAGGGTCTAGATTTAGCTACAAAAAGCCATGGGCAAAATTATCTCAAAATCTCAAAAGCCAGGGTTCTGGGGGTTGTCATGAATGGTGCTATTTCGAAGCATCGATTGCCAGGGACCTTGTGAGGATTGATGATGGGGACTAGGAATCCAATACAGACTGTGTTGTAAAGCTCATTCGAAGTTAGAAATAAAAAGAAAAGTGAGAGAAAACTCTCCAAAAATAAAGAAAAATTCCTCTGTCTCTCTCTGACAAAAATGCATTGCAAACTAAATTGAGGCTAAAACATGTTGCAAGTACGGGTGCTTTAACCACGAAATTCAATGAATCTTTGGTTAGTTCTTGTGGGCCTTAGAAACCTTTGCAGCAGACTGAGACTAGAGCTGGTTAGGTCCGGATTTTGGTTGGTACTTGAGTACCTCTAGGCCTACTATCAGTATTCTAACCTAATCTACAAAGGAAAGCACACATCATAATTTTTAAGCATCAAAAGATTTTATGGTCTAGAATCAAAGTTAATACCTTGAAATTTTGCTAAGGGACTAGCAAAATCTGGGCATGGGAGTATGATGGAAAAACCATCATGAGCCCTAACTAGCTCTTTTTGATCCAATTCAATCAGTAAATGCTTCTACATAACCAACTGAAGGTCATAGTTCAATGCATAAGCATTCTAAGGGAAAAATAAGAACTAGGGTTAAAACTACAATTTTACCATCTTTTCATGAATCAAGCACAACCATGGGTTTTCTCAAGGGCTGAATAAAGGCTAAATGGTCTTAATAGGATAACAAGTGGGTTAGATCAAATAGAAAAGGGTTTGCGTATGTTTTAAGAATTAAATGACTTTTGAAATCATAAAAACTGACCCACTCAATTAACCAAGGTTCTGATCAGGATAAAATTCACCTAAACATCTAAAAATCATATAAAAATATTCTCTAGTGTTTGGTACCTTCAATTTAAGCATCAGAACCCATCTTGACCTAAAATGGAGTCTCAGATAGATATTTGCCCTAATTTGGGTTTCTGCATAAATTACCTAGTTAAATGTGGTCAAAACCAAAATCCAACATCACCATTGGATTTCTTAGGTCCCAATTAGGTTTTAACCAAAATTTAGACCCAATATGAGCTTGCCTTGACCTAGTTTACAAAATGGTCTTGTTTGATTACATTTATACCCCCAACTTTCAAAAACCTTTGCATTTAGCCCCCTAACTTCTTATCATCTTGACATTTAGGTCCCTCCACCATTATCGCGTAGAAAACCTACTCTGATAACCTTTGAGAGGAGATTTCTCCTTGATTGCCTAGAGAATCCCTTCCAAATTTGGAAGGGAAACTCTTTGAGGAATCCCCTTCCATCTAAAACCTTCCATATGCTCTGATTCTTTCCCAATCTCTCATGAGAATGCATGACAGATTTGGGTCTCATGAAACTCACAAATCCAGCGACCTTCCAAGCTTGGGAAGCTTGCTTCCCAAGCTCTAACCTCGCCCTAGAGCCCTTTATAAGGACCCTCAGAGCTCGCTGATCTCTTCACGCTCGAAATCGGTCGGGATCCCTCTTAAATTCCTCTCTCTTTCATGGTTGAAGGATCCTCGACGTCTGATGACCTTTCCTGCCTCTTCTCGTCGTCCGTCCAGCATACCTATGGTGGATTCATCCTCCCTATTCTTCTCCACGTCTCACCGAACCAGCAGATGCCAGTTCCCATTCTTCCTCACCGTTTCTCCCTCACCGAAGCTACCTTCATCTCCGACGTCGGCAACACTATATCCGATGCCATCGCTTCCCCACTTCGTCCACCTACCTCCTACCTAAGCTCCTTATCTCCCCTACTTTCTTCTCCGCTCTTTATTTTCCAAAATTGACCACTGACAACCCTTCGCAACTCCATCTCTTCCATTTCCGACCATCTCCTCTAGTGAGACCATCCCACCTCTACAAACCACCAAAACCCTCACCGACCATTGCAAAACATTCGCTACCCCTCACTGATCATTTCCCCTCTTTTTATTTACCTCTCCACTCACTCACACGCACCCCAAACAGACCCACTCATACGCACACAGTCTGACCTAGCCACGCTCTCACAGCCACTATCACTCTGCGCCACCACCCCCATCACATTTGCTGTGCTCCGACAACCATCCCTGAGCATTTTGACCTGGCCGAGAGGTCGTTTCACTATTTTTAGGCACTCGACCTTGTCCTCCATTGATGAGCAAGCTTCGAGCTTGCTTGAAGCTCGCTCCAGGCACTTCAGTCCCAGGTTGAAGTCCCAGGTTGAGTGGAAGTGCCTCGCGCACAAGTCTAGGTCCTCAATTGAAGATGCAAGCCTCGCGAGTTGAGGCAATTGAAGGGAGACTCCCTGTTGCAAACACGTGAAGAAGAAGGGCACAGATAGTCCCGCATCAGTGGCTGTGAAGCGCGCTATGGCGCATAAATTGATTTTGTGAAAGAAGTTGTTCACCTCAGTTCACGAGGTGAGGTCCCTCTCACCCTCTCATCCGGCCTCGTCCACAACACTTACCTACAACCTGGTCGACCCGATAACCCTCCTGACCTACACTCCTCGCTCACCACCGTACGCCGGTGAGCTTGGACCCAGGTACGCAGTTGACCAGATAACTTGGATTCCCTGTGGCTCTGGGAGAGCGGATCCTAAGAGAGAAAGAGCGAGGAGAGTTACGCAGGTAGGGGGAGGGTTTTGCTACAGGAAACTTCGGCTGACACTTAGCTGGATTTAGAAGGGGAAAGCAGAAGCTGAAGAAGAAGAGGAGGTCTGAGCTAAAGTTGAAGAAGAAGAGGAGGATTGCAAAGCTAAAGAGAAAGCAGCTAAAGGTAGAAGAAGAAGAGGAGAAGGCCCGAACTGAATGGGTAGAGAAAGAAGAAGTGAAGGCCTGAGGAAAAGAAGAAAGAGAAGAAGCTGCAGAAGGAAGGAAGAATCAGAGAAAGAGAAGAAGAAAAGAAGGAGACAGTCACTTTAAGTTATCTTATTTCCAAATCAGATGACAGATCTTAGCTTTCATTTCATATATATACATTGAGTTCCTTAGTTGGTATTGTAGGAGTACTTGGTGATCTAAGTCAACATTTTACTCCCATCTTTTTGCTCATTAATACTGATATTATTGCAAATTCTTTTAGTTTGAATTGTGATCTTGATTTCTAAATACCATATTACTCCTTGTGTTCGACCTCGAAACTTTTCGAATAATAAAAATTGTATTTGTTTTCAAACTGATTTCGACTAAATTGCAATGCTTCATTTTAAACTCTATTTCGCTGCGATAAACATGAGCATAGAAGTGCATATAGTTCAAAATTAAAGTTAATTCCATGAGATTTTGCTAAGGGATTAGCAAAAGCTAGGCATGGGGGTATGATGGGTATACCATCTGAGCCATAACTAGCTCATTTTGTTCATTTTAAGTCAGAAAATGTTCTTACATAACTGCCAGAGAGCCATAAGTCACCGCATAACCATTCAGAGGGAAATACAAGAAAATAGGGTTAAAATTGCAATTTTACCATCACATCATGAATGCACTACAATCATGGGTTTTCCCAGGGGGTAATTGAGGGTCAAATGGTTCTAAAAGACTAATAAGTGGGTTAGAATAAATAGAAAAGCATTTGCACGTGTTTTGAGAATTAAATGATTTTTGAAACCCTAAAAATTGACCCACTTAATTGACTAAGGTTTTGGTCAGGATAAAATTCACCTAGACCCTCTAAAATTCTTAGAAAAATATTCTCTAGGATTTGGAACCTTCAATTTGACCATCAGAACCTGTCTTGACCCAAAATAGAGTCCTAGATTGACATTTGCCCTAATTTGGATTTTTGCATAAATTACCTAGTCAAATGAGGTCAAAACCCAACTTTAACTTCACCATTAGATTCGTTGGGTCCAAATTAGGTTTGTACCAAAATTTAGGCCCAATCTGAGATCATCTTGACAAAGTTTGCATTTTGGTTTAGTCAGACTCTTTCTATCTCATTCACACGGTTAGCTTTTGAAATTCCTTACAAATTGCCCCCCCACTTCTTTGTCTTCTTCAGAAGTAGGTCCCCACACCATTTTTGGAAGGTAAAACATTCACCGTTGAGTTTCGAGTGAGGATTTCTCGCTCGATTCTCAATCAATCCTTCTCAAAATTGATACGGGGATTCCTTGGGAAGTTTCCTTCCATTTGAGCCATTCCTTGGCCTCTAAGTCCTTCCCAAAAGGTCATACGAACCATTCAAAGGTTTGGGTATCCATTGTTGCAACCACCTTCCAAGCTTGAAATCTTCTTTCCAAGCTTGGAAGGGCATCCTGATGAACACACATAAATTCAAGATAAATTACTTATTTTTTATAGTTCTTAGACTTAGCATTGCATATCATGTTATAAATATTGCATAACATCCATTGTATGGCATTTAGGATAGTAGTATATTTTATATATTAATTCCTTCATTTTATATGGCCAGGGGGCAATGCGACATCCATATGGGTTTTGGATGGAAAATCCGACCATACGGATGGATTCGGAGCGACGATCGCAGTCCAGCATCGCAAAAATCATCCCGATCTGAGCACCGTGGCACCCTCTGCAAGAAGAAGAAGACAGAAGGCCCAGATGGTGCCACGTGGCGCCATCCAGGCCGCCCAAACCCGGCTAGCAGCCACCGCCACTCTCCCTCATCATCTACACTGTTAATCCTAGCCGTTGGATCAAGATCCAACGCTGGGAAGCGTTTGCACTGATTTCTTCCTCGCGACACAAAGGGCGACGTGGCACACTGGTTGACGCAGCGGTTTGCAAAGTAGGGGCGTGGGTTCGATTCCCCGCAGCCCCTCTAATTTGCAATTGGGCGGCATTGGAGCACTGCGCAGTGGCAGCGGCAGCGGCAGTTGTAGCGCGCGTACGTACACGCGGGCCAGCGCATTGCAAGCGCGCATGCCAGCGCACAGCACACACGCACATAGTTGGGCGCACGCGGTCAGCACGTGTGAAGAGCGGGGCAGGCGGTGCGAGCGCAAGGGGCGGTTGGCGCCAACTGGACTGACCTACAGTGACGCTTACAACCATCGCTGTTTCATTGCAAGCCAGCAGAGCCAACTATGTCCGTGGGTGGAGGTGAGCTGTCTACAGCAACGCTTCCAGCGACGGTCTGGAGGTCGCTAGAGGTCCTTTATCCATTTTTAGCCTCTTCTCCACCACTATAAAAGGGCCTTCACCCCCTCCCTTCCAAGCCATCTCTACCTACTCTACTCCCACCTACTCCCAAGCTCTAGTAAGCCTACCAACGCTCCATTAAAGCCTGTTCTCAAGCTCCCAAGGTGCCTATTAGTGTAGCGAACCTCTGCCCCACCAAATATTCCTCCAACTTCCCATCTCCCTTCATAGGTCACCTCAGAGCAGTCCTCCCACCTCCATTCCGGTAGCAAATCACCTCCGTCTTCTCACCTCCATTCCGGAGCCACGCCGAAGCTATCCTACAGTATCTCACCTCCGTCGTCCGAGCTTCTGCCATGCACCATCGTCTCGTCGAACAGCCGATTGAGGAGATTTCCTCGCACCCCCCTCTCTTTTTATGCTTTTATAGTTCATTGTAATTGACATTAGAAGTAATATATATCAAATTTGTTCCAGATCTCTATCTTGTGATGCGTTTGCTTGATTTCTTTTATTACAAAAATACAAAAAAATATCAAAACCTTAAAATACCAAAAAGAAACGAAATGAAGCATGATTTTCAATAAAGTAAATGTCGCCTCCTTGTGTTCGACCCGGGACTCCCTTGGAGTTTCGGTAAAAATTTTATTTGATCGACGTATTTTGCAACTACGACGATAGGTTACTTGTAACCCCTATTTCTGACACGCGAAACACGGCACGATCACATCCTATGGCCTATAAAAGAGACCCCAGGGAACAATCGTACTCTTCAGCAAGTTTTGGCCTAAGAAACTCTTCTTTACTCCATCTTCAGCCACCTTCAGACTTAGCTCCAGTGACCCCTCTCCTCTCTCTTCCTCCAGTTGTCCAACCATCAAATTGGACAACTGACTATCCTCCACTTGTCTTCGCGAACCTATTCTGCCAACGAGAGGTCATGCCTCTCCCTCAGTCGACGTCGCCGCCTCGCCGCACCATCTTCCATCCCTGACTCCAGTCAACCAACACTGACAGCCCTCCACCTCCCTACTCTCTCGATAAGTCCTTCTTTTGCTCCCTCCCTCTTTTTATTTCATTTTCCTACCCTCACTGACGCACACAACCGCTAATTATCACCACCCACCTCCATCTTCTCCATCTCCGACCGTTCCTCTAGCGAGGCACATCCGCCACTACACTCCTCCATCTGCCTCGCTAACTACCCCATAACCTTCACCGTTGCATCACGAACAAAAGCCCTCTCCTATTTCACTCCACCACTCACCCAAACGTGCCCTCAAACATACCCACTCTCACATGCATTGCCTGACTTTGCTCCACATGCATAGACCACGCCACGCCACACAAACATCAGCGTCGCACTCGTCGTGGTCCGGCAATACTTCCTGAGCATTCTGATGTGGCCGAAAGGCCTTCTTGTTGATTTCAGATGCCCGTCCCCTCCGCCATTGGAGAAACTTCTTCAAGCAAGCTTCAAGGTTGCTCTAGGGTGCCTTCGCTCCAGGCTTCAACTCCAGGTCGCGTGGAAACATCTCGCGAACACACTCAAGTCTTCAATTGAGGGAAATGCCCTCAACAACTAACTCAATCAAGGAGGGGACCATGTTGCTGTAGCCATGGAAAGGGAAAATGGGACTTTAGTCCCACCTCGAAAGCTAAGGAGTGCATCGCAGTGCATAAATTGATTTTGTGTCTAAGGCTTATCACCTCTGACATTGGGGGTGAGGTCCTCGCTCACCTGCTCACCTGTGCCTCGCCCGTGACCCATCCCCCACGGACCTAGCGTAGATCCAACTTGCTTAACCCATTCTACTCCTCGACTGCAATCACGCCTGCAGCCCTAGACCCAGGTGCACTCTAGTTTCGAAACCCGATTACCAAATACTGTAGAAGACTCTGGGAGAGCGTGACCCTGCAAGAGAAAGAGAGATAGTGTGTGGGGGGAGGGGGTTTTGCTACAAGGAGCAACGGCTGACACTTAGTCATTTGAAGGATCTTCCTCCTCTGCATGAATAACGAGAATTGAGAAGAAAGAAAGAAGAAGAGGAGAAGGCCTGAGCACAAGAAGAAAAGAGAAGAAGGAGAAGTCTCACAGGAAGAGAAAGAGAAGAAGAAGAAGAGAAGACAGGGTAGGAGAAGTATAGAAAAAGAGAGGAGAAGCAAAGAGACCCTTGAGTCTCTAAACAGCACTATAGCACAGGCTGTTTAAACCATCTAATACATTTGATTGCATATATTTGAGGCTCTGATTTAATTGTTATTTGTGAGGAGTAATTGGTGATTTAAATTGTCATTTTACTCCATTCTTTTTGCACATTCATACCTGACATTATTCTTATTGCAATCTATTATATTTCTAATTCAAATTGCTATCTTGAGTTTTGAATTCCATATTTCTCCCTATGTTCAACCTCAGACTTTAAATTCGAGTAATAAATATTATTTGTTTTTGAAGCGATTCTGGCTATATTATAACGCAATTTTTAACCTCGATTTCGCTCGCGAACACCCTCCTTCTAACTGGTTGGATTGCCTGGACATAAGTAGTGTAAATCATCCATAATCTTAGGATGGATTCTGAGAGTCTGTAGACCTTTAGGCTACCCAACCTAAGGACAGGCTTGTATTTTTGTGCTGCAGGGCTCCTTCTGTTCCCCGTCCTTCCGACTTCCTTCTAGTGTATGCTTGGAAGGAGGTCATTGAACCCTAGATTGGAAGGACCTTTAGACCATTCCGAGAGGCAGAGGATGAGATTTAGCCAAGCAGATCCCATGGTTGATCAACAACCACCTCCCCCGCCCTCAAACCAGCAGGACCTGATTCAAAAGCAGTGGGAAGAAATGCAACGGATGCAGCAATGGTTCCAACGTATGAATGGTCAGAGCGCTCGACCCTTGAAGAATTTTTTTGATCCTTCAAATTATGGGGAATGTCCTGGCGTCATGATTCCCACCAGGGACATAGAAATCAAGCCCTAAGTCTTAAGCTTGATTAAGCATTTTCATGGGCTTGGCACGGAGGACCCATTCCAGCACTTGGAGGATCTGACCACTTTGGTTCAGACCACCAAAGCAAGGAATGTGAACGAAGAGCAAATGATCATGAGGCTCTTGCCCCATTCTCTCTGGGGTAAAGCCACACATTGGTACCAGACCATATGAAGGTTGATAGAAACTTGGGATGCTCTTAAGTCGACTTTCTTGAAGAAATTCTTCCATATCAGAAGGACCAATGGCTTACGACGGGCGATTACCACTTTTGCCCAACGGTCGGGGGAACCATTTCATGGTGCCTGGGAGCGATTCTAGGAACTTTTGAGGAAGTGTCTACACCACGAGGTGTCGAAATGGCAACTCGTGCAGATTTTCTATCACGGGTTGGTTGAGCAACTCTGTAATCACATGGATGCCTCCTACAGAGGCAATTTCCTCAACAGGAATGCAGATAGCGCATACAACCTATTTGAGGAAATAAGCAAGAACTCAATTAATCACACCTCCATTGATGCATTCAACCGGTCCCAACAACCCAAGTCAAGTGCTAATGAGATCCAGGATTCCCTTTCATTTGACATGGAATTGATTTGTAACAAACTGGATAAAATGGACTTGGTTGCTAAGAGATTGGAAGAATGGATGTCTGGGAATTCAGGAAACACTTCTACACCTACTCAATCCTAGAATTCGGGATTCCATTCCTCACGAGCTCCCATGGGGCAGGAGTTCGTGAACCAACTTGAATCGACTCAACCTATGAGCCAGGATATCTCGGAACCTTATGGATTCCAAACTGGGGCCTTTGATCCTAGTTTTTTTGATCCTTCCTTCTCTTCATCCTTGTCCTATGAGCATGTGTATGTAATGCAGGAGAATGTTAGGTCCAACCCATATTCCAACACTTATAACTCGGGTTGGAGGAACCACCCTAACTTCTATTAAAGTCAGGGGTAACAGACCCAAACTTGACCCAACAACTATGCATCTCAAAGACCTATGGGTCAGGGTCAAGTATACACCCAGTTGCCCCTGAGATCGGTTACTCAGCCATCTTGGAATGGCCAACAATCTGCAGGGTAGGATGAGTTAAACTGGCAGATGGTAGAAATGCAAGGGTCCATGCTTCAGCTTATGCAGCAAATGAAGACATCATTGGATAACTTGAAATCCAGGTTAATTGCTAACACCTGACAACCCAGATCTCTACCATCCCAACCCGTACCCAACCCACGCAATGTGCAAAATCAGGGCAATAGAGCCCAAGGGTATGGGAACCAAAGGGACCCACACGCACATGCTTAAGTGGTTGAGTAGGGTCCCTCATCTTCTTCTTCTGGTTATATGACCAACCAAGGCCCTCCAATCTTCACTACCACACCTCAATGCCCGAACCCATATGCCTCTGCAAACTCTATCACCTTGAGAACTGGGAAGTAGACCTAGAACCCTGAATTACCTTCTAGAAGTCAAAACTGTGGGGAGCTTGAGAAAGAGGAGATGGAAGAAGACAATAAGGACCACAGACTAGAAATTAAAAATACCACCCATATCCCATTCCCTAAGGCCCTATTGAAAACCAAGAAGAAGAAAACCATAGATAACAATTAGGAGCTCCTTAATTTATTCAAGAATGTAGAGATAAATATTCCGCTCCTCGATGCTTTTAAGCACATCCCGGCTTATGCTAAATTTTTGAAAGAACTATGTACCCAAAAGCGTAAGCCGAGAGAACCCACTCTGAGGAAGGTAATTCTCTCTAAGAAGAAAAGTTTTGTTATCTTGCATCACCTTCGTCAAAAGAAGAAAGTTCCAGGTGTCCCCTTGATCTCATGCGTTATTGGGGAATACACTTTTGATAGGGCATTATTGGACCTAGGTGCATCCATCAACCTAATCTTGACTTCTCTTTATGAGAGGTTTAGGTTAGGTGAACTCAAGGCAACCTTAGTAATGCTATAATTAGCAAATCGTTCGGTCACCACATCGAGAGGCGTTATTGAGGATGTAATTGTCAATGTCAAGGATTTCTATTTTCTCGTAAATTTCCTCATCCTTGACATGGATGTACCTAATGATTTGAGGAACACACACATCATTCTAGGGCGTCCATTCGTAACTACCACCAAGGCCAACATAAATTGTGAAAGTGGTAGTATGGAGATCGCCTTTGGGGATAAGAAGTTAACTTTGGGTATTTTAAAGGCGATAAGAGGATTTGAGGATTGTGGATTCATTGAGGAGCTCGAGGATCAGGATCTTGAGACTTGTATGACAATCAGTGCACTCGAGGACTCTACCAGATTTAGCAAACCCAACCCACAACCCTCCGTGGTAGACTTGCCACATCCTGAAGAGGTTGTTGATTTTGTTCATTCCCAACCTCTTCAATTGGATTGTCCTGATGAATCTTCGTCAACATCCACTCTACCTTCTATACTAAACCCACCTCAGTTGGAATTGAAGCCATTGTCCAAAAATTTGAAATATGAGCTCTTAGGACATGAAAACACACTCCCCGTGATCATTATTGCTGATTTGACTGAGCAAGAATCGAGGTTAATTAAGGTCCTAAGAATAACAAGGAGGTAATTGGTTGGACCATCCATGACCTTAGGGGGATTAAGCCATCCTATTGTAATCATCGTCTTTTATGGAAGATGGATCCCACCCTTCTTGCGAGATGCAAAGGAGACTAAACCCGAATATGTGAGAAGTGGTTGTTTGTATGCTTTTGTGGGGTTTTAAAAGATAACACGTTGTAATATAGTCGACAAAACATTCAAACAAATATAGAGAATTTTATTACTCGAAAAACTAGAGTATCTGAGGTCGAACACAGAGAGCAATCTTAGTACTTCTAAAACAAAAGAATACAACTTTTAAATGAAAACAATTGATTCAAAGAGAGAGAGTTATAAAAAGAATTGCTAAAAGAAAACAGAATTGGATGTCTGATTTCTTTATCAGACATCTTAAAAGTAAGTCTTCTTTCTCTCTTCTGCCTTCTTCTTCTTCTTCGTTGGCTCTTCTTCTTCTTTTCTTCTGATCCACAAGTCTTTTTCTTCCTTGAACTTCTTTTTCTTCTCTTCTCTTCTCTGCGAAGGATTCTTCTTCCTACCTTTGTTTCTCTTCTTCTACTTCTTCCTTCTTCTCCTTGCGGCTAAGTCTCCTCTCTTCACCGCTCGGCCTGCCTGCACACAGGGAAGCAAAACCTAACCCTTCCCCTCTACCCGAACGTCTCTCTCTCTCTACAATTCGCTCAAGGACGATCTCCCAGAGCCACGGGTATTCGGGTCGGATCTCGCACCTGGGACTAGGCGCACCGGCAGGTGGGTGATGCACGAGGAGTGCTCAGGTTAGGGTCGGGTCGGATCCCGCCAGATCCGCGAGGTGAAACCGCGGACGAGGCAGGCGTGGGTCAGGTAAGGGACCTCAACCCTGTGCGTTCGGAGGAGATAAGCAGATAGCACAAAAACACTTTAAACCATACCTACGCATTGCGTTTCGCCAATGTGGGACTATCTGGCCTGCCCCAATTTCGTGCGCTCGCAGAGCTTTCTTCGTGCAATTGCAAAAGCTGCAGGCTTCGTAGCTGTACCCGCTGGACTCGAGGGCTTCGCACTGCCCGCGCGAATCTGCTGCACTTGAAGCCTACAAGACCTGACGCTTGGAGCTGCTGCGAAGCAGCTTGCTGCTTCAACCGTCAATGGCGGCAGGAGCTGAAACACTGTCCAACACAGGCACGACCTATTGGCCTAATCAGACCAGCTGGGCACCTTCACCGTGACACGACGAAGGTGGTGAACGGTGCTGCAGGCCATGGGATGGCCTAGGCGTGCGTGCCTAGGTCAACCTATGGCCGGGAGTGTGGGTGAGTTCTGGGGGCTATTGTGGAGGTGTGGAGTGGCAGTGGAGGGGCGGAGATTGTTCCTTATGGTGGGGTGGAGCTTCTAAGATGGTTGGCGAGCCGTGTGGAGGGGCGGAATGGTGGAGGCGGCTCGCCGGAGGTCGGTCGGAGGCGAGGAAGATGGAGGTGGTCAGGCACTGTCGGGTGGCAATTAACTAAAATAACAGGGGGAAAAGAGAGAGGGAAAGATAGAGAAGGCATCTGGAGTGTTCTGGAAGGGAGGGAGGCAGTGGAGCAGACGGCGCATAGCTGCCGTCGTCGGAGAAGAAGAACCCTGAGGGAGGGAGCGGCGACGAGGATGAGGTCAGGAGAACGCGCACTTGGTACTGCACGACGTGGGAGAAAGAGGCGGAGTTGACTCTGCTGCTGGTATGACAGCAGAGCGACGAGAAGGAGGGGAGGAGGTCGCCGGAGCTTGCGGGTCTCTTGGCCGGAGATGGAAGAGAGGAAAGTTTGCGGGAATCTCCGCCAATTCAAGTCTGAAGATCTGCGGCTGGGTCTGAAGATCCTTTTATAGGTGTTGGCCGAACCTTCTAGTGCGTGGAGGGCGCGCAATCACCTCCGGCGGCTCACCGGAGAAGGAAAGAAGGTGGATACCCAAATCCCTCGTGCGTTCGCACGAGAGATTGGGTTCACACCAGAGATCGTGATTAGCTTTAGATGGAAGGGAATTCCTTAGAGAATCTCCCTTCCATTTCTAGGAGGGAATCTCTGAGGAATCAGAGAGTAATCCCTCTCTAAACCTCGCTGGAGATCGGTTCTACCCTAACAATGGAGGTAGGACCTGATTGCAAAGGTGACGAAGAACTTAGGGGGCTCTCTGCAATGATTTTCAAAAGATAGGGACCAAGTTGTGATTTGGGTGTACTAAATTGCAAAGTAGGTCAAGATGACCTCCACTTAGGTCCAAATTTTGGTATAAACCTAATTTTGACCTAAGGAATCCAATGGTGAAGTTGGATTTTAGGTTTGACTTCGTTTGACTGGACATTTTGTGTAAAAACCCAAATTAGGTTAATTGAATGGCTAGGACCCTAATCTAGGTCAAACTAGGTTCCAAAGGCCACATTAACTATTCTAAACCCTAAGGAGTATTTTTCCATGATTTTTAGAGGATTTACTTGATTTTTATCCAGATCGAAACCTTGTTAATTTAAGCGGGTCTATTTTAGGATTACCAAATGTCATTTAATTCCTAGATTGCACATAAACCCATTTCTGATTGACTCAACTCACTTTTTATCTCATTTAGACCATTTGACCAATGTTTTGCCTCTGAGAAATCCCATTTATGCACTGCAATGGTAAAATTACAGTTTTAACCTTTAATTCATGTTTTCTTCTCAGAGCACTTATTCCTTCATTTAGGGCTTTTTCTAGGTTATGTAGGAGCTTTTATCTTCTTTATTGGGTCAAAATGAGATAGTTATGGCTCATGATGAGGCTCTCATCATACCCCCATGCCTAGCTTTTGCTAGTCCCTTAGCAAAATTTCAAGGTTTTTACTTCCGTTCTAGACCTAGAGTATCTGTCAACAATCATGATAAGTGCTTCTCCTTTTCTTTTGCGATTAGGTCGGAATGCCGACAATAGGCCTAGAGGTACTCAAGTACCAACCAAAATCCGGACCTGACAAGCTTTAGCCTCAATCCTCCTCAAAGGTTTCTACGGCCCACAAAAACTAACCTCGGGTTTGTTGGACTCCACGGTTAAAGCACCCATGCTTGAGACATTTTTAGCCTAAGTTCAGTTTGCAGTGCATTTTTGTAAGAGAGAGATAGAAGATTTATTTGTTTGGAGAGCTTTTCTCTCTCTTTTCTTTTTATTTCTAGCTTCGGATTACCTTCTCAACACGATCTGTATCGGATTTCTTGTCCCCATCATCAATCCTCAAGGGTCCCTGGATTTCGAGATTTCGAGATAATCCCGCCCATGCCAACCCCTAGAACCCTGGCTTTCGAGATTTCGAGATAATCCTGCCCATGGAGTTCCGTGGCCGAATTCAGACCCTGGCGATCGACATTTCTTGATAATGCCACCCATGGTATCTGAACCAGCAGAGTGCTTACATGCCCCTAGTAGGATATTTAAATATCCTAAGAGACAAGCACCGAGGAGACGATATGTTGTTACGCATCTTTGAGGGGAATTTCCCACCTCTCCGTGCTGGGAACTCGTCCAAATCAATTTGTCTTGATTGGCTGCTCCTAATTTAGGTGACTTTTTCAGAACATTAAACGCTTTTGCGTGATTTTGATATTTATGCGCATTGAACCCGACTGTGTGTGAACTTGGGGTGCTTAGGTTACCGAATCTCGTAAATCGGAGATCAGTTAACGAGGCCGAATACTTCCTAAGCCTTAGACCTAATACTTAAGCTTCGCATTTTCCCCAGCCTCTTGAGGATTATCCAGATTTTAACGGATACGTGAATTTTTAAGCTTAAGAATCTAGCCCAAGAGGCCTAAGACCAGCATTCCCGCTAATCTCTTGTTATGTCTCCTTAGCACTTTTTCTCTTTTTCTTGCTTTGGTCTAGAACTTCAGTTATCCCCTTAATCTTTTACTAATGACTATTTCTTTTCATTTTCCTTTTGTGCTCCTTTTTGTCATTTTACTCTTTTTTTCTCTTCTCATTTGTATGACCCTGAATTTTTCCTCCCCTCCATCAAGTCTTTTTTTTTTTATTGAAACCCTTTCTTGATATGAATTTTCCTGACATTTTGCACTTTCATACCCCCCATGCCTAAGATTTGCAATGTCCCCATTGTAAATTATGTGGGTTCGATTTCAGCTTAGTTCATGCATTAGGACAGGTGTGTGGTGAGTGAATGGGTCGAAGTGACTTGTCGCGAACGATTTCTAATCTCGGGTAGGGATACCTGAGGTGAAGTCGGCTATTCTAATGGATGAACCCTAAAGTGCAATATGAATTCCGCATAGAGATGCCAGAAAAGGTTTCGGGTTTTTCAAAGAATGACGGGTTGCCTC
The DNA here is from genome assembly GCA_037157565.1 of Thalassia testudinum. NCBI lineage: Eukaryota > Viridiplantae > Streptophyta > Magnoliopsida > Alismatales > Hydrocharitaceae > Thalassia > Thalassia testudinum. The sequence goes on from JAZHRO010000036.1 coordinate 67,607,240, forward strand.
CCGTTAAGCGCAGAGTTTTACACCATCGGCTGGGCGCAATGAGCTCAAGAGGAATGGAGGGTAAAGGATGACTCAGCCAAATCTATATCGGTCATGCCAATGAACGGCTTGAGTCTCTGACCGTTCACGACAAAGGGTTCAGAATCGTGGCTGAGTGGGCTGATTTCAATGGCTCCATTTCCGAAGATTTGTTGTACTAGGTAGGGTCTGACCCACTTGGATCTTAGCTTTCCTGGGAATAATTTGAGTCAGGCATCAAAGAGTAAAACTTTTTGACCAGGATGAAAGACCTTTCTAGAAATGTGTTTGTCGTGAAGAGCTTTAACCCGTTCTTTGTAAATTCGTGAGTTCTCATACGCATCGTGGCGTAATTCATCGATCTCACTCATTTGAAGTCTTCTGTGGGTTCCAGCCTTAGAAAGATCTAGATTACAAGTCCGTACTGCCCAATAGGCTTTATGCTCCAACTCGACGGGGAGGTGACATGCCTTCCCGTACACTAGTCTGAAGGGAGACATTCCTAATTGGGTCTTGTGGGCGGTCCTATAGGCCCACAATGCTTCTGGAAGCCGAGAGGACCAATCTTTTCTATCAGGTCGAACAGTAACCTGAAGGATCTTCTTGATCTCTCGGTCAGATAGCTCAGCTAGACCATTAGTTTGGGGGTTTTAAGGAGTAGAGATTCGGTGTGACACCCCGTATTTGGTCATCAGTGACCTGAACTGAGCGTTAGTGAAATGGGTCCCTCCGTCGAAAATTATAGCACGTGGGATCCCGATCCTTGAGAAAATGTTTTGATGAAGGAATTTTATAACAACTTTATGGTTGTTGGTTCGGGTCGAAATGGCTTCTATCCACTTGGAAACATAGTCAACTGCGAGTAAGATGTATTCGAAGCCATCCGAGATTGGGAAGGGTCCCATGAAATCAATCCCCCAAATATCAAAAATTTCGCATACCAAGATCGGCTGTAGAGGCATCATGTCTCGATGGCTCATGTTGCCCAGAGTCTGACAACGGGAACATGCCTTACAGTGATCGTATGCATCCTTGAAAATTGTGGGCCAGTAAAAGCCACATTGGAGGACTTTTGATGCGGTTTTATGTCCTGAGAAATGTCCACCGCATGCCTGGTCATGGCAGAATGAGAGTATGTCTTTGATTTCCACTTCCGCGATGCACCGTCGAATTATCTGATCAACACCAATGCGAAATAGATACGGGTCTTCCCATAGGTAATACTTGGCATCGGAATGCAATTTGTCCTTTTTGGCCTTCGACCAATCGGGCAGAATCTGATGTGATGCCAAGTAATTAACTATATCAGCGAACCATGGAAGACTTGTACTGATAGTCAGGAGCTGCTCATCAGGAAAATGTTCTGTAATAGGTCCGGAAGGGTCGATTATTTCAGAAGGAAGGCGGGACAAGTGATCAGCTACCACATTCTGCTTTCCCACCTTGTCGCGAATCTCGAGGTCAAATTCTTGCAACAGCAAGATCCATCGGATTAATCGAGGTTTCGTGTCCTTCTTTGCAATGAGATGCCTCACAGCTGTGTGATCCGAGTATATGATAACATGGGAATGCATAAGGTATGATCTGAATTTTTCCAGGGCAAATACTACGGCCAGCAGCTCTTTCTCAGTAACTATATAGTTATGCTGAGCCTCATCCAGTTTTTTACTGGCGTAGTAAATGACCACAGGTTTCCCGTCAATTTTCTGCCCCAAAACCGCTCCTACAGCGAAGTCAGATGCATCGCACATGATCTCAAAGGGTTGAGACCAATCAGGGGACTGTAGGATCGGGGCTTGGGTGACTCGGTCACGTAGGATCTCAAATGCTTGAGTGCATTCCTTGAAAATTTCGAAAGGCACATCCTTGGAGAGAAGATTGGTCAGGGGGTGCGTGATTTTGGAGAAATCAGGGATAAATTGATGGTCGAAACCGACGTACCCCAAAAAAGATCGGATGTCCTTAATCGAACTAGGCATAGGGAGCTTGGAAATCAGGTTAACCTTAGCTCGATCCACTTGGATGACTTTCTCCAAGATTAAATGCCCTAGGACAATTCCCTCATGGACAAATGGCTCTTTTCCCAGGAAAGAACCAAATTCATATCAATGCACCGCCTGAGCATTCCGACCAACTGTTGGAGGCAATCGTCAAATGATTCTCCAAAAACTGAAAAGTCATCCATGAAGACTTCCATATAATCACCTACCATATCTGAGAATATGGCAAGCATGCACCGCTGAAAAGTTGCAGGTGCATTGTAGAGACCGAATGGCATCCTTCGAAACGCGTATGTCCTGAAGGGGCAGGTGAATGTGGTCTTTTCTTGGTCCTCTGGATGGATTGCCACCTGATTGTAACCGGAGTACCCGTCAAGAAAGTAGAAGAACCTATTTTCCACTAGTTTTTCGAGGATCTGATCAATAAATGGTAGTGGGAAATGATCCTTCTTCATGGAGGAATTGAGTCTTCTGTAATCAATGCAGACTCTCCACGAGTTAGCTATTCGGATAGGAATGACTTCTCCGGCTTCAGTCGTGATAATGGTAAGTCCTGCCTTTTTAGGCACCACTTGTATTGGACTCACCCAACGACTGTCGAAGATTGGGTAGATGATCCCTGCATCTAACCACTTTATGATCTCCTTTTTCACGACCACCTGTAGGTTAGGGTTTAGGCGTCTTTGCATTTCTCTTGAAGGTCGTGCGCCTTCTTCTGTGTAGATTCGATGTGTGCAGTATGAAGGGCTTATGCCAGTCAAATCATCAAGAGTCCATCCAATGGCTCTACGATGTTGCTGGAGAAAAGAAATCAAATGGAGTTCCTGGTCAGGTGTGAGTCGAGAGTTGATAATCACAGGAAACGTCTGATTTGAATCCAAAAACACGTACTTCAGATGTTCGGGGAGGGGCTTGAGTTCCATGACAGGATTTTCAGCAGCAGCGGGTGGTTCGGGGTTTGTATCAAGAGCAATGGTAGGAGTCATAGGTGTGTCTAGATCATGTTCGCACTCCTCTGTTAGCGGGTTTTGATTCTCTAGTGGTTGATCAGGGATAATCAGGTTGTCTTCTCTATGCAATTCATCAACCACGGCTCTGACATCACATATTTCCCCTATAACCCCACAATTAATCCCTTGTTGGGCCTTAAAAATGTCAATCTTCAGGTTTTGGTTCCTAAATTTTAATTCTATCTGGCCCTCTTCGCAGTTTATGTTGGCCCTAGCAGTGGCCAAAAACGGTCTCCCTAATATGATTGGTGTGTCCCTTGGGTTCTTAGGTGCATCCATGTCTAGTACTATGAAGTCCACCAGGAAATAGAAATCTCGTACCCTAACAATGACATCCTCGAGTATTCCTCTAGGTGACTTGATGGATCGATCGACTAACTGCAATGTCACCTCAGTGGGTTTAAGTTCAGATTCTTCAAGGTGGTCGAGGAGGGATGTAGGTATTAAATTTATGGAGGCACCTAGGTCAAGTAAGGCTCTATCAAATTGGGTTTCACCAATTTTACAAGAAATCAAGGGAGTTCCTGGGTCTTTAGCCTTGGGTGGGAGTTTGCTCAAGATGAAAGAGCTGGCTTGCTTTGACAGTACGATTGGATTCCCACCCTTGGTTCGCAGCTTACGTTTAGGGGTACATATGTCTTTCAAGAATCTTGCGTAAGCCGGTATGTGGCGAATTGCATCCATCAATGGGATGCTTATCTGGACCTGTTCAAAGAGCTTGATCAGATCCTCCTCGGGAGCCACGGGTTTAGGTATCCTTTTTCCTTTGGTCAAGGCCTCAGGAAATGGGATCCTAGTTGGTTCCTCTAGGATAGGTCCAGGTTCTTGATCTGGGACAGTGGTATCTTAGATAACTATCCTAGGGTCTTGGCTATTATCAAGCTTGGAGTGGTTCGGATAATGTGGGTCTTGGGTTGTTTTACCACTACGTGTTGTTACAGAGTTCAATCCGGCCTGATTTTGGTTTGGGTTAGGTAGGAGGGGTGGCTGCTGCTGAAATCCTGCATAAGATGTTGAAGCTTCCATCCCGTCTGGCGATGGAGCAGTAGGGGCCTGATAAATCACATGTGTTTGGCCTGAATTTGGATTCATAACGCGCTTCTGGGTTAGCACGTTATTTGGGTTGGGCAGAGGTTGCGAGGGAAGGGTACCAGGTTGGCGGGAATTTGCCATCTGGGCCAGTTGGTTGCGAACCTCTGTGATCTCAACCTTGTGCTATTTTTGCATTGCCGCATTCATCTTTTGAATGTCAGCCAGTGCTTGAAGGATAAGAGTCAGTTGATCCTAGTTTTGCCCGGATTGGTAGGTGGGATTGGGCCGAGGCTGAGGCAGCTGATATGGACGAGAGGCTTGTGGACGGGGTTGATATGGTGGTCTTTAAGAATTTCCTGCCCACTGAAAGTTAGGATGATTTCGCCATCCAGGGTTGTAGGTATTGGAGAATGGGTCATTCTTGATGGCGTTGAGGTCCTCGCAGTTCTGAGGAACCTCACGAAAGTCAGAATACGAGGGTTCAGAGTTCCCCCAACTCTAGTAGAATGGATCGGAGGTCACTCCGGTCCGAGAGGTAGACAGGGGTGGATATGGGTCCATCCCCTTGGCAGATTGGTGATAGATGTTTTGCACAGTTTCCCTTGCCAGAGGTGGTCGTGCAAAAGAGTTTTGCGTAGAGGTGGCTTGCTGCAAATGTCGAGTTAGCTCGTCCACCTACTTTACTATGATAAAAACCTTGTCCAACCGACTGGCCATCAGTTCCAAGTCGACAGAATTGGACAGGTCCTGCATCTCATGTGTCCCTCTCAGATTCGTCGATGCGCGGGCATTCGTCCTATCGAATAAGCCCATGGAGTCATTATTTATGGAGTTCTCGCACATGTTTTCGAGAATCTCCCACACCGTGTCCTCATGTTGACCCATGATGTTTCCTCCGCACGTTGCATTGATGAATAAACGAATGTCTTCACGGAGTCCCTGGTAAAAAGACTGGACTTGTTCTCACTTAGGAACTCCGTGATGGGGACACTTTCGCATGAGATCTAAGAATCGATCCCATGCTTCGTGAAGAGGTTCTCCCGGTTGTTGAGTGAAATGAGTGATCTGGTGGCACAAGGCATTCGTCCGGCCAACGGGGAAGAATTTTTTCAAAAATTCGGACTGCAGTTCCTCCCATGTGTTGATCGGACGGGTTTGAGTTTGATACCAGTGTGCGGCCTTGTCCATGAGGGAGAACGAAAACATTTTCATGAGTAGGATATCCCGGTTTTGTACATTTGACCCGAAGGTCTGGGCCAGATGCTTGAGTTGTTTAATGTGTTGGAATGGATCCTCAAAGTTAAGCCCATGAAACTTTGGTATGGCATGAATCATATTGGGCTTCAGTTCAGAATCAGGTCCTCCAATTGGGATTCGTACTCGAGGTTCGATCGCCACCGCAGCGGGATTATAGTGATCTCGCATCATAGGTCGCTGCGGTGGGTTTACAAAGTTCTGAAAGAGATCGTTAAGGCATTGAAGTTGGTGTTCAAGGTTATTCTCCTCTTCAATGGGTTGTGCCATGATGGAAGAAGAAGGAGAACCAGGGTCTGAATCAGATGCAAGATTTATGTGGAGGGGTTGCTGCACAAACAAGGGCGTTGAGGCTTGGCCTCGACGAGAGTGAATTTCTAAAGGAGGTTTTAAGGGTGGCCTTAAGGACCTCCTACCGAACATGCACCGAAGGATGTGATGAGATTTAGAAGGTGCTGGACCCAATCAAGACACCCAAAAAATTGTTGGGTGACTATAGAGGTTCAGGGCAGATGGACCCCTTAGTCAGAAAGGTCGTCCACTTGAGAAATACCTGGGTAGCCAGAGAGGGAGAGTCCCGCAAAGACCCCTACACGGTAGAGCATCCCCACGAGTTACAGGGTTTCCCCCACCCGACCTCTCTTGTCACTGCGGTTCCCGGTAGACCAGAATGGGGGCCTTGACCTCTTAAGTCTACCTTTTTTACTTTAAGATCAAGGTGCTTAATGTTCTGCTTGAACTTTTAGGTATTTTCAGTGAAAAAGTGACCTAATTTTAAGGTTGGTTGACCCAAGGGATCAACTTCACCTTTTGTTCCTTTAAGAGCTTTTAGGTCCTTTTCTTTTAAGGTTCAAATGGATTAAAAACCTGATTTGCTTAGGGTTCTTCTTGTGTAGATCTTTTCAAACAAGGTTTAGGCACACCTCTTTTGGGAAAATTTGTTTCTTTGTTTAAGATAAAGTGTGTCTCTAAAAATCGTAGCTTTGTAATCCTTAAATTGGCTCTAGTGGGTCCAATTTAGTTGCCTCAGAATTTAGTACCTAGGACTCAATCAAGAATGTTTTAGCCCTAGTTACCTTAGTTGGATGAGCAGATAAAAATGTATTGAAATGAAAATCAGGCAACTTGATGAGTTACTAAATATGAAACAGGTAGCCCTAAGTTGATTGTTCTTTCTTTTTTTTCCTTTCAGATTTTGAGAGAGTTAAGAGGGAGGGCTTATGGAAATTACCTGTTCCTTGCAGTGTCTGTTGTACAACTGCTCTTCTTTCCTTTTTGCTTTCCCTATTTTGAGCACAACAAAAGAGAGGAGTTAGGTCAAATATTGGATCAAAAAGTTGTAATCAAAAGCTTTAAAAGTGCCCGTTGCTCCCCGGCAACGGCGCCAAAATGTTTGTACGCTTTTGTGGGGTTTTAAAAGATAACACATTGTAATATAGCCGACAAAATGTTCAAACAAATATAGAGAATTTTATTACTCGAAAAACTAGAGTATCCGAGGTCGAACACAGGGAGCAATCTCAATACTTTTAAAACCAAAGAATACAACTTTTAAATGAAAATAATTGATTCAAAGAGAGAGAGTTATAAAAGAATTGCTAAAAGAAAATAGAATTGGACGTCTGATTTCTTTATCAGACATCTTAAAAGTAAGTCTTCTTTCTCTCTTCTACCTTCTTCTTCTTCGTTGGCTCTTCTTCTTTTCTTTTGATCCACAGGTCTTTTTCTTCCTTGAACTTCTTTTTCTTCTATTCTCTTCTCTTCGAAGGCTTCTTCTTCCTGCCTTTGTTTCTCTTCTTTTGCTTCTTCTTCCTTCTTCGCCTTGCGGCTAAGTCTCCTCTCTTCACCGCCTGGCCTGCCTGCACACAGGGAAGCAAAACCTAACCCTTCCCCTCTACCAGAACGTCTCTCTCTCTCTACAATTCGCTCAAGGATGCTCTCCTAGAGCCACGGGTATTCGGGTCGGATCTCGCACCCGAGACCAGGCGCACCGGTAGGTGGGTGATGCACGAGGAGTGCCCAGGTTAGGGTCGGGTCGGATCCCGCCAGATCTGCGAGGTGAAACCGCGGACGAGGCAGGTGTGGGTCAGGTAAGGGACCTCACCCCCGTGCGTTCGGAGGCGATAAGCAGATAACACAAAAACACTTTAAACCATACCTGCGCATTGCGTTTCGCCGATGTGGGACTATCTGGCCTGCCCCAATTTCGTGTGCCCATAGAGCTTTCTTCGTGCAATTGCCAAAGCTACAGGCTTCGCAGCTGTACCAGCTGGACCCGAGGGCTTCGCACTGCTCGCGCGAATCTGCTGCGCCTGAAGCCTGGAAGACCTGATGCCCGGAGCTACTACGAAGCTGCTTGCTATTTCAACCGTCAATGGCGGCAGGAGCTGAAACACTGTCCAACATAGGCACGGCCTATTGGCCTAACCAGACCAACTGGGCACCTTCGCCGTGACACAGTGAAGGTGGTGAACGGTGCTGCAGGCCGTGGGATGGCCTAGGCGTGCGTGCCTAGGTCAACCTATGGCCGGGAGTGTGGGTGAGTTCAGGGGGCTATTGTGGAGGTGTGGAGTGGCAGTGGAGGGGCGGAGATTGTTCCTTGTGGTGGGGCGGAGCTTCTGAGATGGTTGGTGAGCCGTGTGGAGGGGTGGAATGGTGGAGGCGGCTCGCCGGAGGTCGGTCGAAGGCGAGGAAGATGGAGGTGGTCAGGCACTGTCGGGGGGCAATTAACTAAAATAACAGAGGGAAAAGAGAGAGGGAAAGATAGAGAAGGTATCTGGAGTGTTCTGGAAGGGAGGGAGGCAGTGGAGCAGACGACGCGTAGCTGCCATCGTCGGAGAAGAACCCTGAGGGAGGGAGCGGTGATGAGGACGAGGTCAGGGGAACGCGCACTTGGTACTGCGCGACGCGGGAGAAAGAGGCGGAGTTGACTCTGTTGCTGGTATGGCAGCAGAGCAACGAGAAGGAGGGGAGGAGGTTGCCGGAGCTTGCGGGTCTCTTGGCCGGAGATGGAAGAGAGGAAAGTTTGGGGGAATCTCCACCAATTCAAGTCTGAAGATCTGCGGCCGGGTCTGAAGATCCTTTTATAGGTGTTGGCCGAACCTTCTAGTGCGTGGAGGGCACACAATCACCTCTAACTCTCGCCGGAGAAGGAAAGAAGGTGGATACCCAAATCCTTCATGCGTTCGCACGACAGATTGGGTTCACACCAGAGATCGTGATTGGCTTTAGATGGAAGGGAATTCCTCAGAGAATCTCCCTTCCATTTCTGGGAGGGAATCTCTGAGGAATCAGAGAGTAATCCCTCTCTAAACCTCGCCAGAGATCGGTTCTGCCCTAACAATGGCGGCAGGACCTGATTGCAAAGGTGGCGAGGAACTTAGCAGGCTCTCTACAATGATTTTCAAAAGATAGGGACCAAGTTGTGATTTGGGTGTACTAAATTGCAAAGTAGGTCAAGATGACCTCCACTTAGGTCCAAATTTTGGTATAAACCTAATTTGGACCTAAGAAATCCAATGGTGAAGTTGGATTTTAGGTTTGACCTCGTTTGATTGAATATTTTGCGTAAAAACCCAAATTAGGTTAATTGAATGGCTAGGACCCTAATCTAGGTCAAACTGGGTTCCAAAGGCCACATTAAGTGTTATAAACCCTAAGGAGTATTTTTCCATGATTTTTAGAGGGTTTACTTGATTTTTATCCTGATCGGAACCTTGTTAATTTAAGCGAGTCTGTTTTAGGGTTACCAAATGTCATTTAATTCCTAGATTTCACATAAACCCATTTCTGATTGACTCAACCTACTTTTTATCTCATTTCGACCATTTGACCTATGTTTTGCCTCTGAGAAATCCTGTTTATGCACTGCAATGGTAAAATTACAGTTTTAACCTTTAATTTATGTTTTCTTCTCAGAGCACTTATTCCTTCATTTAGGCCTTTTTCTAGGTTATGTAGGAGCTTTTATCTTCTTTATTGGGTCAAAATGAGCTAGTTATGGCTCATGATGAGGCTCTCATCAATGGTCAAGAAGAAGATAATCAACTGGTTCGATGCTAGGATTATTTACCCAATCTCGAATAGTCTATGGGTTAGCCCCATTCAAATTGTTCCCAAGAAGGCGAGAATATCTGTTATGACTAACGAGAAAGGGGAAACCTTCACCACTTATTCAGCTTCTGCTTTGAGAGTCTATATTGACTATAAGAAGCTGAACGTAGCCACTAAAAAGGAACAATTTCCTTTGCCATTCATTGATCAAATCATTGAAAAGTTAGCTGGGTAAAAATACTTTTGCTTCCTGGATGGTTATTCGGGATATAACCAAGTCCCTATCCATCCCGAAGACCAGGAAAAGACAACCTTCACATGTCCCTACAGAACCTTTGCATTCCGTAGAATGCCTTTCGGGCTTTGCAATGCACCTGCAACTTTTCAAAGGTGCATGCTGGCCATCTTTTCTGACATGGTGGGAGATTGTCTTGAGGTGTTCATGGATGATTTCTCTATTTTCGGAGATTCTTTTGAGTCTTGCCTAGCTAACTTGGAATTGATCCTTCAAAGATGCATCAAAACACGGCTCGTCCTTAGTTGGGAAAAGAGCCACTTTATGACTCAGGAAGGCATTGTCCTAGGTCATGTGGTCTCAAGTCAGGGTATTGAGGTTGATAAAGCTAAGGTAGATGCTATCTCTAGACTTCCTCCACCCACATCCGTAAAATAGATCTGCCCTTTCCTTGGGCATGTGGGTTTTTACAGAAGATTCATTAAGGACTTCACGAAGGTTGCTTGGCCCTTGAGTAACCTTCTGGCCAAAGACACGCCATTCGAGTTTGATGAATCATGCCGTAAGGCATTTGATTTATTAAAAATGGCAGTCACCTATGCCCCGATGTTGCAACCACCAGCCTGGACAACCCCATTTGAGATTATGGCTGATTCATCTGATTATGCCGTAGGGGCAGTCTTGGGTCAGAAGATTGAGAAAAAGCCCTCTGTGATTTACTAGGTTAACAAGACTCTGGACGAGGCCTAGTGGAAATACACCATTACTGAAAAAGAATTGCTAGCTGTAGTTTTTGCTTTAGAAAAATTCAAGGCTTATCTTTTAGGTTCTCGTTTCATCATCTATACCGACCACTTGGCCTTGAAACATCTCTTGGTCAAAAAGGATGCCAAACCCCGATTTATTTGCTGGATTCTATTGCTTCAAGAATTCGATCTTGAAATCAGGGATAAAGTCGGGGCATAAAATGTAGTGGCGAATCACCTCTCGAGAATCCTAATTGATTCTCCTCATCTGGATTTCTCGATCTCTGATACTTTTCCAGATGAGACTATCCTTACAGTCTCAGGTATCCGAACCCCCTAGTTTGCGGATATCGTCAATTATTTGGCTGCTGGTCAAATCCCCAAGGATTGAACCAAACAACAATGGGAAAGACTTGAGTCTGAGGTTAAATATTATTTTTGGGATGATCCCGACCTATACCACATCGGCACAGGCCAAATTATTCATCGATGCATCCCAGAAATCGAGTTCCATAGCATACTTGAGTTCTGCCACACATCTGCGTGTGGTGGACACTTTTCTAGGAAAAAGACGACAACAAAAATATTACAATCCGGATTCTACTAGCCGTCATTATTTAAGGATGCCCAGGAATTCTCAAAGTCATGCACCCGATGGCAGACACTCAAGAACATGGCTAAAAGAGATATGATGTCCCTGAACCTAATACTTTCTGTCAAAATTTTTGACATTTGGGGCATCGACTTTATGGGACCCTTCCCTCCTTCATTTGAAAGCCAGTATATTCTGGTCACTGTTGATTATGCGTCCAAATGGATTTAGGCAATTCCCACCCAAACCAATGGCCACAAGGTGGTCTTCAATTTTGTGAAGAAAAGTATCTTCAGTTAGTTTGGGGTTCCTCGAGCAATTATCAGTGATGGTGGCACACATTTCACTCATGCCCAATTTCAAAATTTACTAGGGAAATATGCGGTGAATCATCAAATTTCTAGACCTTACCACCCTTAGATGAACGGACAGGCCGAGGTCTCCAATTAGGAGATCAAAAACATTTTGCAAAAAACTGTTAGGCCTGATACAATGGATTGGACCCGAAAGCTAGATGATGCTCTTTGGGCCTACTGTACGATGTACAAAATGCCTATCGATATGTCTTCATTTCATCTGGTGTTTGGTAAGGCATGTCACTTACCCGTAGAACTTGAACACCAGGCATTTTGGGCCATCAGGAAATGTAATTTTGACCTAGAGTTGGCCGGGAAAACCAAGAAACTCCAACTATCTGAGTTGGAGGAGCTTCGAAATGATGCTTATGAAAATGCCAAAATCTATGAGGAAAGGACCAAAGCTCCCCATAACCAGATGATTTCACGTAAGAGCTTTGAGCCAAACTAGAAGGTCTGGCTTTTCGATTCTCGTTGAAGCTTTTCCCCAAAAAACTCAGGTCTAAGTTGGATGACCCATTCGTTATTGAGCGGATTTTCCCTAACGGGGTCGTCGAAATCTCTGACCCAAAGACGGGTAATATCTTCAAGGTCAACGGACTGCATCTCAAATCCTTTGTTGACCATATGCTCCCTGAACTCGTCTCAGACAAGGTTGGTCTTACCTTTCCGTAACCACCGTGGGCCGATCATTGCCTGGCTGAAGGCACTAAACTCAACATGTGTAAAGATTGTTCCAAGCTTACCAGAATCCCATGGAAACCAGGTGCTATTTTTCCACTTCTACTCTCCTACATGCCTATATTTTTAATAATGAGGAAATTGCAATAGCTAAGCATGGTGGGGTGGATATATCCTATAATCTTTTTTTCTGCTGCAATAATAATTTCCTATTATTTTAAAAAAAGAAAAAAAAAATAGAATTAGGAAATGAGAACTTAGGTATTAGGAGTTGCAAAATTTAGGAATTAAGACTTTGAGACTTGAATACTTAGACTCTTCAGGTCTTCGGGCTTAATTAACCTGGGTGTCCACTCGAATGTAGACTTAGTCTCAAGTCCTTGCCAATTAAAATTCATTTTAACTTGGTAAATAAATTGGGATGATAAGTAAGTGACTTATCAACTCGTCCTCTAATTTGTGGGGACTTTAAGCATAAACATCTACACACTTTTTTGCACTGACTCACTTTCCAGTGGTTTCTTCAGAAATTGGGTAGCTAATGAGCTATCTAGGGTGGTATGGCCGGCAAGTTGTCGATGGTAACAGCTTATTGGCTAATTATCTAGAGCCTAGCCACAAGACCATTTTCATTGTACTGCCATTAGGTAAATATTAGATCAAGGAAGCCACCTACTTTAAAAAAAAAATAAAGAAAAAAAATAAAAAAAGGAGAAAAAAATAAATAATTAGAAAAACCACACTTCACCACACAAGTATGGCGGGCAAGTTGTCATGGGCAACAACCCATTGGCCGGTTGTCTAGAACCCAGCTCACAAAAAATGCACAATAATTCCCAAAACACTTAGGGAAGAAGCAAGGAAGTAGAAAAAGCTGGGGAGATATACACTGGATTCACCCTTTTGTTCATCCCAAAAGTAAAAGAAGTAGGGAGAAAGCTACCGTTCATAAAGATAAACCTCTAGGCAAGGTCACCTAGGGTTGTAGAAACCCGAAGTCAGTTTTAACGGCCGCCTAGTGAGTCTTTCACTCTTTTCACTAGATGCTTAACGCTTAGAGTCCTTTTCGAGTCTTGGGCGAGTCGAGTAGCCGTAAAAAGTTATCCTAGAACTCTCAAACTCCAAAAGTACAAAAAAATTAGAAAAGAAGAAAAACAGGAAAAAATTTTTTGTATCTTCTCTTCTTAAATAAGGCAAGGGCATGGATGGCCTGCATTCTGGTAGACACCCTGGCATTGTCGAGTCTTCATAACCAGGCCCTAGGTTGAAAGTTCCTAAAATAACCAACAAATTATGGCTAAGAGATTGAATCCTAATTCTACTTTTATAAATAGCATTTAGGCTAATTTTGCTAGGGACTAGCAAAAAGTAAGCTTGGGGGTATGATGAACACACATGAATTCATGATAAAATGCTTATTTATGATAGTTCCTAGGCTTAGCATTGCATATCATGTTATAAATACCACATAACATCCATTGCATGGCATTTAGGATAGTTGTATGTTTTGTATATTAATTCTTTCATTTATATGGCCAGGAGGCAATGCGACGTCTTTACGGACTTCGAATGAAAAATCCAACTGTACGGTTAGATTCGGAGCGATGATTGCAATTCGAAAACGTAGAAATCACCTCGATCCGAGCATCGTGGCATCCTCTGCAAGCAATGAAGGGTCGACAGCCTAAATGGTGCCACGTGGCACCATCTCGAGTGCCCAAAGTCACCCGCTGCATCTCCAAGGGCACCCAACAAGTGATCTCAGCCGTTCAATGAAAATTCAATGGCTGAGAGCCCGCCCTCACCATGAGGCCTCAACTCATCATCGCGGCACACTTGCGGACGTGGTGCAATGGTGGAGGTGTTGGATTGCAAGGGAGGGGTGCGGGTTAGAATCCCCGCAGCCCCCCCATTCTCAATCTAGCTAGCGCCCAACGCAGCCAATGCAAGCTTGTGCATGCAGCAGCAGCAGCAGTGGTAGTGCAGCGCCAGCACACACCAGTAGTGCGCGAGCGCGTGTATGCTAGCACATGCAAGTGGTACACCAACAAGGCCTCCTCACAATCTGCTCACATGAGGCAGGACAGCGCAGCTCGCATGGGCAAGCGCGTGCTCAGTTAGTGCCAGCCTTCAGCGATAGACTGGCAGACATTCAACGACGCTTATAGTCATTGCTAATTGTCCACATGCCAGCAAGGGCAGCTGTAAGAGTGAGCGGGCATGAGCTACCTACAGCGACACTTACAGCGAGGACTTGGAGGTCGCTAATGGTCCCATGCCTATTCTAGCCTCTTTTCATCCACTATAAAAGGACCTACACCCTCTCCCTTCCAAGCCATCTCTACCTACTCTACTCCCACCTACTCCCAAGCTCTAGTAAGCCTACCAACGCCCTGTTAGAGCTTACTCTCAAGCTCCCAAGGTGCCTATTAGTGTAACAAAACTATGCCCCACCAAATACTCCTCCAACTTTCCATCTCCATTCATAGGTCACCTTGGAGCTGTCCTCCCACCTCCATTCCGGTAGCAGATCATCTCCACCTTCTCACCTCCATTCTGAAGCTACGCTGAAGCTTTCCTCTACTCGACGTCCTCCCACTTCTCACCTTCGTCGTTTTGCTTCCCAACTCCTTCACCCGAGCTTCTGCCAAGCACCGTTGTCTCGTCGAACAGCCACTTTGAGAGATTGCTTCTCACCTCCCCCTCTTTTTATGTTTTCTAGATTATTGTAATTGACATTCATGCAATATATCATATTCGATGCTATCTCTCTCTTGTGATTGCTTGTAATTTTATTTCAAAAACAAAGAAAATAACAAAACCCTAAAACACCAAAAAGAAATAAATCGAAGCATGGTTTGTACAAAGTAAACGTCGCCTCCCTATGTTTGACCCAGGACTCCCTTGGAGTTTTGGAATAAATTATATTTGATCATGAGTTTTGCAACTACGACGATGGGTTACTCGTAACCCTGATTTCAAACACGTGAAACCCCTACGATCATTGTATGTTGAATGTTTTATGTTGCATGTTGTATGTTGATGAAATTTTTAGATTTTGTATGTTGTATGTCTTGTATGTTGCATGTTGTATGTTGTATTTATATTTTTAAGGTGTTATAAGATTCTATAATACCTACATTATATAAAACGAAAAAATAATGCACATATATACACGACGGTTATGTTAACAACCATGGTTTATATATACATTACGGTTATGTTAAAAATCGTCATTTAGTATAAGTACACGATAGTTTAACAACCGTCGTTTATGGTTCACATGTACTTCTTTCCTCCAGAATAACGTCATACATGATGATCATCAAAATTGTCGTTTCATGGTACTTAACGATGGTTTGTAAGAAAATTGTCGTTTATAACTATACATGATGGTTCAAGAAACCGTCATATAGAAAACAACGATTTGAAATCAATGCCGTCATGTATACACTAATGTGTCACACTTTCGCGATGACAGAATACAACAGTTTTGACTGATTAGGCAATGATTTTCAACAATTGCGAAAAGCAGTCATCCCTATAGTTAGTGTATATAGACAAAATATCAGATATTTAAATATTCAAACCACAACAAGCTCCTTGATTTATAGTGGAAACCCTTTTGAATAAAAATTACTACCTAAGCTTCCTAGCTTAGGATTTTCTCAAATAGTCAATGCTAGTCAATCCACAAGCATAGCACTTGAACAAGGGTGGCATAACATCATACAAGACCTTCTCATTAACACCTAACAAGAAAAGAACTATGAGAACCCCAACAACTTAGGTCCTAATCAAAATAATAGGAATAGAAAAATACAGTAAAGAACCTATGAAACCTCAAATTTAAGCAAACCATAATTTTTCCAAAGCCTTTGAGGGTCGTGCATGCTTTTGAAAGCATTGAAGCATAGGTGCAATGGTGTGAAAGCACCAAAAGGGGAGAAAGCACTTTTTCTTTAGATGTTCCTTTAAGAGGTACATCTTGAAGTGAAGGGTGTGGGGTCCTATTTATAAGTGAATTTCGAGCAAATTTGAAAATTCTAGTCAAACAGTTTTGGTTGATCAAAATTAGCTATTTGTCAACCAAAATTAACTTTGGTCAATTAATATATTAAATTAATCGATTAAATGTTGATCGATTAAACTACTCTTTTGATCGATTACTAGCGTTAAAGGTGAATTTAACTATTGGATTAATTTGGTTGATTAATCTTAATCTTTTTGGTCGATCAAATGAATTGGTTGATTAATCAATTTATGTTGGTTGATTAAAACTACCTAAAAGTTAGAATTGGCTAATTATCTTACATGAGAAAAATGTTAAGTTAATTACTTTGAGGTTCCTTACAACTTTCATAGACTCAAGAAGAAAAAAAGGATATAATAGAGACCAAGTAAAAATATCTTTCAGACACCAAATAGCTTGCCATCCATCTTTTTGAAAGAGATAACCTGAAATGGTCAATTCATAATAAAACATAATTTTGTTACATTAAACAAGGGTATCAACATAACTTGGCTTTGATACCAGATGTGATTGCCTATAGGATCTATGTGTCAACACTAGAGGGGCGGCAAATAGTGTATATAAACAACATATCAAACATTAAAATTACAAAACCACAATAAGCAAGACACACTACAAGAAGAACAACTTTTGTTGTCAGTCATAAACCAACAACAAAGCCCTCAAAATTTATCAAGCGACAATAATGCTTGCATCGCCTTTTCATTTTTGCAATGGTCATAAATAAAATTTGACAAGGAATCACCCATTGTCCATCAGACGGATCTGGGCTTTTTCCGTTGTTTGTTAACTGATGATATATGTATTTCTCGTCACTTAATTAATAAGCAATGGCAATAAAATCACATTTTCCTGCATTCACCTGTTACCTAAACCATTTATACTATCGGTTTGCTTCCCATGCCGTCGATTACAAAAGCAATAGTGTATTTTTATAAGCCATCACTTTTGTAAGAACTGACAGCAAAGTCGTCTATACCCTGCCAATTATTGTCTCCTTAAGGCATCAGTTAGTATGCTTTAGCCAAAAAAAAATGTGAAAGACCTAATTTCACATATATGCAAAATTTACATTGAAATAAAATGTAGTGAAATTTACATTGAAAGAAAATATGAGAAATTTTGAAATAGATAACAAGTTTGATGTTTAAAATATACAAAATAAGGTATAAAAGGAAGATAAGGAAATGTTTACATTTGATGAGAAATAAGTAATTTAATGATACAAAAAAAAAATCAAAATGCTATTGCACCGACACCACTAGCCCTGCCAATATTGTCATCATCTCATCGATGGGTGGTTGTTCAATGAAAATGGCAAAAGATAAAATAAATGTTCATTGTAGTGCAATTGTTTTTCAAAATAGAAACAAATAACCAAGACTCTAGTGAGCCCCAAGTCAAACTCGGGGAGGCATAGGATCTATCTAATGAGATGCAAAACATGAAGTAAATATGAATTAAATAAGATATTTCAAAAAGGATATCAAATCAGGCAAATATATATAGAAAGGGGGCGAGAAGCAAGACTTACAAATAATATGACTAGAAATATAGCTTTATTTCAACTAGAACAATGGTTAGAAGTATAGCTAGAACTAGAATAAGAAACAAAATGTTAACTAGAACAAGAACTAGAAATCTAACTAGAACCACAACTAAGAAAGTATTAGAAAATAGATCTAGCAAACATAAATAGATGAGATGCAGTGTGGTCTGTTATTGTAGCTGCCTTGAAGATGAGATGGAGGTGAGGTAGAGGATCTAGACTCGAAGAGAAGGATGGCCACTAAGAAGAGAGATAGAACCTTGGTGTCGAGAAGCTTTTCAATGGAGGTGAGAGGGTAGACTACTTAGGAAGTCTAATGAAGGTAGTGAGATGATGATGTATTATTCTAAACTAAGGACACTTAATTAGGAGAGGGAGGGGGGGCTCTATTTATAGAAATTTCTAAGTTCTAGATGGAGGACTAGGATCTAGTTAGCTTAGGATCAAGGGATTAGGTATTAGATTTTGTTGGAAACTATGGAAGGGTAGGATTTCTTTGGAAGGATGATAGATGGTGGATATTAAGGAGGGAAGGGGTAGCACTCAGAGGTGGTTCCTAAGTCTTATGGTCGGCCACATGGAGATGGATTTAGGGCCCTTAGATGATGATTGGTGGGTTGGGATTTAATGGAAGGGATAGAGTTAACTAAATAAGTTTTGTTGGGATTTTAGGATAAGATTTATTATGGCCATAGGATAGTGATCTAAGGGTCCTAAAGGGGCTTGAGAGGGGACAGCTAAGAGGCTCTAGAAAGACCTAAGGGAATGACACTAAAGGGATAGATCCTTGGGTTTAGGCTTTCTAAGGTGTTGTTTTAGGAAGGGATAAGGTGAAGTGGTTTTGGTATTTTAATTAGCCTACATCTTGGTCGACCAATAGTTGGTCTCCAATTAGGCTTCTGGTCAGTCAATGTAGGTTAGGAAATAGGCTAGGTGCATGGGTCTATGGTTAGGAAAATTTAGTTCCTTAATTAGGCTAATCTTAGGGCTAATTGGATTATGGTCCAAATGCAGAAATTAGGATCAACCTCTCCATATGTGAGCTTAACCTTGAATCTCCTATCTATAGGGCTCCAAATTGCATCAAACTTGGTACCTGCACATATTACAACAAGGACATCAAGGTACCAGATATAGATCAAGGAAAAATGTAAAAAAACCCAATAGAATGTAATATTTACAAAATGCACCTATGTGACTAATCTGACCTAACTAAATACTTTCTAACCTAATTCACCCTCAAATTGGCATTAGTTAGGCATAATTAACATAAATAGATATAGAAATATCAGTGGTGTGAGATGAAGATGGATGTTGTGACTGACCCTTCATTTGAAGATGCTGCTAAATTTTATCATTCGTCTTACTCATCTGAGACTGCATAGCATCCATTTGATTCTTCATCTGTGTCTCTCTCTTTTCCCTCTCCTTTTCTCATTATTGTAGTGTCTCAATCTTTTTGTTCAGCTAATTAAGGACACTGGATGACATTACTTTCCTCCAATACTAGCTAGATAAGGTGTGCGTCCTCCACACGCTGCAAACGAAACCACCATGGGAAGGTGGATCACAGTCCTAAATGCCTCCTTTAAATCTAGAGGTTACTGGACACTCTCTAATTTCTCATTGAAGGGGGGATGCACCAAGTTTACCATTTTCTCTTAAACATATTTAAAATTATGGGTAGTATAATATTGAAAGTTATAATAATTTTTAATTTAAAAAACTTAAGTGTCTCTGCTGGTATAACTCATAAATCAACTTTCGAGCACCATCACTTGCGGCCTTGCTATGACTGATCTCATAGATATCGATGCTATTCAACTCTTTCCCATCATTCAAAGTGGATTGTAAATTTGAAAATGATAAAATTATCTCAACATCATCTCCAAATTAAATAACTTTTAAGTACAGGTGATAATAAACTTACATAATGGCTCTTGATTATCTCTATGCTCGTTTGCCCTTTTGGCCTTATTCTTCTTGACTTACTCCTGTAAGGAAAGCATATTTAAATTAGTAAAGAAATTCATCTGTTATTATGAATTTAATATAAACATTTAGAATCAATTACTAACCTTTGCTTTGGGATCCATTTAGTGCTCACATGCCTTCCTCCAGTGTTCACGTATGAGATCCGGAGGGACATTCTTTAATGCCTCCTCGTGCAACCTCTTAGAAAAATAATGAACTACAAATATAAAATGTTAGGAATAATATATGAAATTGCATAATAAACATCTAAATGTAAGAAGCTTTTTACTTTTCTCTTCATCCCCATCCTCCAGTCTTTGTGGAGCCTGGCAACGTACTTAGGGATATACTTGAAGGTATTGGGGTTGTCACCCTGATGTATACACATCCATTTAGGTTAAAATGCCTATTTATGCATATTCCTAAGCTTATCGATGCATTCCATATTATAAATATTGTATAGCATGCATCATTTTGCATTTAGGATAGATTGTATAAATCATAGGTTAATTTGCTCCTTTTTATGGCCAAGCTAGAAGAAGATTTATTTTGGGGCCTTAAATTGATGATCCAATCATACGAATCTAATTAGGATGATGATCGAAGTTCAATGCCTCTGAAATCACCTTGATCGGAGTCTCGTAGCACTTTATACAGTCCAAGGATGATAAACAACCAAAGAGGAAGGTGACATAAATTTGAACCTCATATGCCAAATTCAACCACACGAATTGATCCAGATGGACGTTGCAGTCCAACGGCATAGAAATCGATCCAATCCAACCTTCGTGGCACCACCTAAAAGCATTTAAAGATGAACAGTCTAGATGGTGCCACGTGGCACCATCCAGACCACTTAACATAGCCTGCCCTTCTTCAAAGGCTTCTTCGATGTGTAATCTATGGTGGAGGTAACCACTTAACTCGCTTTGACGATGCCTGGACAGAGGTGGTGAGAGGCTGGACAAAGAAGAACGAAGCTAGAGGAAGGAGGATGGGGCAGGAGGACATCGGTGTGAGGATCTACTTACCTCCACCTTCTTCGACATTTAGGCTAGACTCCAGTCAGGCTGCTGAGTATACAACATATGATTTATTCTATGGTGAAACTCACGATCTAGAATCTCATTCAAATTTTGATTTTCGCAAACTCTCTGACGATTTCGAATCTAACCATGACATCAGAGAAAATCTACTTCCTGATTATAACAAGCTAATTTTCTTTGAAGCCGCCTGCTCCACATATACAGAACCAATCAAAACCTGTTCACTACCCCGACCAGCAACAGGGCTCAATTTCTATTCCGATTCACCTCTCACTGAGCCGTTTGCAGATGACTCAACTCCATATCTATACAGGGTATCAGGCATTGATCAGATAAAAAAATAGGAGCCGTCATTCTGTGATCACCCCTGTAGGGATTCCACACCTTACATTGACTATTTTTCGGAACCCTACTCTGACTAGGCTGAGTCGACTCACCCTAAACCCAAGTTTTCACTTCCATATCCATCAGAACTACATTGCATATGGTGGGTTCCGCATCTGTTGATGTACATCTATCAACCCACCAGACTTATTGGGTTTGGGCTGCATCATCAGCCAACTGATCTTAACAAGCACCTGGTTGGACCAACCAAGCTCTTAATCAAGGTGCTTGTTTTACAAAATTCCACTAATTTGACCATTCCCTCTCTACCCCATTTTCCGATCAGTTGAAGGCATTAAATTTAGCGCTTAACGGGAGGCAACCGTCATCCCAAAAATAGAGACCCATCTGCTTATCTGTCTGTACTCCACGTCTATTGCACCTTGAGTTCAGCCTTAGACAGTTGATCCCACCTCTGGTACACGTATTAGAGCTTGAAATCATCCGCATCATTCATTTTCGACGCATTCACCCACCCGATGTATCCTGTTCTAAGTCCCTGACCTCAACACTATTTCACACCCTCCGTTTACAATGACATTGCAAAACTTAGGCATGGGGGGGTGATAAAGTGCATACATACAGAACCAAGAAAAAAGTCAGGAGTCTCACACACAAAAAATTTTGCATATTTCAAAAACACAAAAAATTGAAAAATTATGAAAAAGAACAAAAAATGGGGGAGGGAGGAAATTTTGTGAGCCACATATTCATAAGGAGAAAATGAGCAAAAATGACAAAAGGAACAGAAAATGAGAAAGAAAAAGAAATAGTCATTGGTAAAAGATTAAGGAATTAACTGAAGTTCTAGACCAGATCAAGAAAATAAATAAAAGAAAAGTGCTAAGGAGACATAACAAGAGATTAGCGGGAATGCTGGTCTTAGGCCTCTTGGGCTAGATTCTTTAGCTTAAAAATTCACGTATCCGCTAAAATATGGATAATCCTCAAGAGGTTGGGAAAAATGCGAAGCTTAAGTATTAGGTCTAAGGCTTAGGAAGTATTCAGCCTCATTAACTGACCTCTGGTTTGCGGGATTCGATAACCTAAGCACCCCAAATTAACACATAGTCTGGTTCAGCACGCATAAACATCCAAATCACGCAAAAGCGTTTAATGTTCTGAAAAAGTCACCTAGATTAGGAGCGGCCAATCAACACAAGTTGATTTGGATGAGTTCCTAGCCTGGAGAGGCGGGAAATTCCCCTCGAAGATGCGTAACAACATATCATCTCCTCGGTGCTTGTCTCTTAGGATATTTAAATATCCTACTGGGGGCATGTAAGCACTCTGCTAGTTCAGATACCATGGGTGGCATTAGCACGAAATGTCGATCGCCAGGGTCTGAATTCGGCCACGGAATGCCATGGGCGGGATTATCTCGAAATCTCGGAAACCAGGGTTCTGGGGGTTGCCATGGGCGGGATTATCTCTAAAGCCAGGGACCCTTGAGGATTGATGATGGGGACGAGGAATCCGATACAGACCGTGTTGAGAAGCTAATCCAAAGCTAGAAATAAAAAGAAAAAGACAGAGAAAAGTTCTCCAAACAAATAAATCCTCTATCTCTCTTACAAAAATGCACTGCAAACTGAACTTAGGCTAAGAATGTCTCAAGCACGGGTGCTTTAACCGTGGAGTCCAACAAACCCTAGGTTAGTTTCTGTGGGCCTTAGAAACCTTTGCAGAGGATTGAGGCTAAAGCGGAACAGGTCCGGATTTTGGTTGGTACTTGAATACCTCTAGGCCTATTGTCGGCATTCCTACCTAATCACAAAAGAAAAAGAAAAGCACTTACACTCAGGGTCTAGAACAGAAGTTAAAACCTTGAAATTTTGCTAAGGGACTAGCAAAAGCTAGGCATGGGGGTATGATGAGAGCCTCATCATGAGCCATAACTAGCTCATTTTGACCCAATAAAGAGAATAAAAGCTCCTACATAACCTAGTAGAAGGCCTAAATGAAGGAGTAAGTGCTCTGAGAAGAAAACATGAAAAAAGGGTTAAAACTGTAATTTTACCATTGCAGTACATAAATGTGATTTCTCAGAGGCAAAACATAGGTCAAATGGTCTAAATGAGATAAAAAGTGGGTTGAGTCAATCAGAAATGGGTTTATGTGCAATCTAGGAATTAAATGACATTTGATAATCCTAAAACAGACCCGTTTAAATCAACAAGGTTTCGATCAGGATAAAAATCAATTAAAGCCTCTAAAAATCATGGAAAAATATCCCCTAGGGTTTAGAACACTTAATTTGGCCTTTGGAACCCAGTTTGACCTAGATTAGGGTCTTAGCTCATCAATTAACCTAATTTGGATTTTTACGCAAAATGTCATTTCAAACGTAGTTAAACCTAAAATCCAACTTCACCATTGGATTCCTTAGGTCCAAATTAGGTTTATACCAAAATTTGGACCTAAGGGGAGGTCATCTTGACCTACTTTGCAATTTAGTACACCCAAATCACAATTTGGTCCCTATCTTTTGAAAATCATCGCAGAGGGCCCCTAACTTCCTCTCCAACCTTACAATCTGGTCCTTCTGCCATTATTGGGGCAGAATCCTTCTTCGGCGAGGATTAGAGAGGGAATACTCTCTGATTCCTCAGAGATCCCCTCGCAGAAATGGAAGGGAGATTCTCTGAGGAATTTCCTCCCATTTGAGGCCAGTCATGATCCCTGATTTGATCCCAATCTCTCATGCGAACGCACGAGGGATTTGGGTATCCACCCGCTTTCCTTCTCTGGTGAGCCGTCGAAGACAAAGGCGTGCCCTCCAAGCTCTGAACACACGACCCAATGCCTATAAAAGAACCCCCAAACTCGACCGCTCATTTTCAGCTCGACCTGGCCGGGGTTTCACCTCAGATTCGTCTCTTCCTTCCTAGCCAGGGTACCCAGTGAGCTCCGGCAAGCTTTCTTTCCCTTCCTCTTCACTCTGCCACAAAACCAGTGGCAGAGACTTCTTCCTGATTCTCCTCCGCGTCGCTCAATACCTGCGCACGCTGCCTCAGACCCGTCGTCGCCGCTATCCTCCCTCCACTGGGCATCTTCTTCTCCGGCGATAGCAGGTACAGCTGATGTAAACACATTTACACTACTTAAAATGTCTATTTATGCATGTTCTTAAGCATAGGATTGCATTTCATGATATAAATATTGCATTACATGCATCATCTTGCATTTAGAGTAGCTTGAATAAAATGGAGGTTAATTGTCTCCTTTTATGTGCTTGGACAGGGCAAATATTTTATCGGGGCCTCGGATCAAAGATCCAACCGTATGGATATGATCAGGGCGACGATTGGAGTTCAACGACTCCAAGATCGCCCTAATCAGGCATCCGTAGCATCAGATAGAGACCGGGGAACCCTAGAAGATCAAGGGCCAGGATGGTGTAAATCCGCACTTCAGATGGAAAATCCGACCACACGGATGAATTCGGATCGACGATCGCAGCCGAACGACACAAAAATCGAGTCAATCCGACATCCGTGGCACCATCTACAACTTCCAGAAGATGGACGGCCAAGATGGCGCCACGTGGCGCCATCCCAGCCGCCCAATCGACCGCAGGAGTCCTGTGAAGACCTCGCAACGTCTCCTCTCCGCCGTTGGATCTCGATCCAACGGCTGCGGTCGCGCGCGTTTAAAAACGTCCGCGCGACCATTTCGCCCGCGTAGCGCAGCGGCGACGCAGCTGCGGGCGAAGCGGAGGTCGCGGGTTCGAGCCGCGGTGAGGGGGTCGAAGGCGCGGGCGAGCGGGCGCGCATGAGCATCGGATGAAGATCCAACGGCCGCGCGCGCCCGATAGCGCCGACGCGCAATTGGACGCTCAGGTGGACGCTGGATCGCACGCGGGCGGGCGCGCTACGCAGCGGGCGCGGACGCGATCTAAGCCGTCCGATCTCGCGATCGGACGGCTGAGACGACGCGGACGTGCGTCTGCGTTACGCGCGCAGGCCAGCCGAGCGGGCGCGCGTGGGCGCGGCGGCGACGGCGACGGCGGGGCTTTAGCGACGGTTTTATCCGTCACTAAAGACCCCTTATTTATTATTTTGAAGATGTAATGTCCATTTTGCCCCCACTCCTTGCAACTATAAAAGGAGACCCCCTCTATACGAAATTTTCATCCCTTCCTTCTCCTCTCTACCTCTCCAAAGCTCAAGAGAAGCTTGTCCCACACCCGGGATGCTTCTCGCGAGATAAAGTCCAAATTTTCGTCCCCCTTCGGAAGTGGATCCCGCGACGACGACGGCGTGCTGCTTCGTTCCCGTTCTTCTGCTTCGTCCTCCTTCGTCCCGCTTCGTTCCCCTTCGTCCAGGCGTCGTCCCGTCCGGCTCGTCCTCCAAGCGACCGTCGAGGAGGATTTCTCTCTCCTTATTCTTTTTACTGCTTTCTAGTATAGATTTACTGCTTTCTAGAGTAGTCTATTCGTCCTCCGAGCGATCGTCGAGGAGGACATTTCTCCCTCCATTCTTTTAATGCTTTCTAGAGTAATTGTTTTATGTTTTCTAGTTGTAATGAAAGAACTCTTTTATGATAAATTCCTTGTCTATTCTACATCTCATTTTGATTTCCATGTATAGTATTCCTTCGCTCTCTCTTACTCCCTCTCTCTCTTTTATTTGTTGTAGATACTTAGATAGTTTAAATTGAATTTCTTTGTGACAAAATAAAAAGAAACGCGGAGTTTTTAAATCAAACGTTCGCCTCCCTGTGTTCGACCCGGAATTCTTATTTCGGTATAAATTTTATTTGTTGAACACGAATCCTTCGCTTTCGAACTACAACGACGGGTTTTCCAAAACCAAACACGTTAGCGTAGATTCTCGCTCAACATTTTGGCGCCGTTGCCGGGGAAGCAACGCTCTTTGATTTCTCTTCGCGTTTTGTAACTTATAAATCATTTACCTCACTTTTCTCCTTTCTTATTGTAATTGCAGGTACTCTTTTGAGACAGGAAAAAGCGGTAGATCGGAGTAAAGTGCTGTGGAAGGTTTTGTAAGTTACCCCCCACCTCCCACCCATTAGATTTCATTTCATCACATAATAATTCAAACATCAATCAACCTAGGTGTTCTTATAAACTCTAAGGTTAGATTGTTTGTTGTTTGACATCCATACTCACTCCAACTCCCACATTAAAAAAAGAAAAAAATAAAAAAAAATCTCACAGAGGTACACAACCTCATCTGATTTTCTAACTCAACCGGTAAACCAATCTTAGGAGCCGGTACACACATCCAAACACATAATCGAGTAGAAATCAGATTGGGTAATCATTTGTGTGCCTAATTAGGTGGTGCATCAGGCTAGTTGTTTGAGTTGTTTGGGCCGCACCACTTCAAATAAAATCAACTCATCTAGTAGCTGCCAATTAGGTTCAACTCTTAGGGATCTACCAGGCACTCCACATTCTTTTTAAACTTTAAAGGAAAATATCTTCACCTGTGCTTGCAAAACCTGGTGTGCCAATGAAACTTGATTGAAAACACCTAAAGTTGAATCCTAAAAGCTACTAAGCAAGATTTGAACCTTAAAATTCACCACATCAAAAATAATCTTGCTTGAAAACCACTAGTTGTGCACGCACACACAAAGCAATCAATCATTAAGGGCACAACCCATTTAAAGGGCCCATCACATTCCAAAGCACATTCAAACCTAGCCCTAAATAAAACAGAGTAGACGTTGGCCTTAAGGATTGGACTCGCTCTTCAGAACTCAGAACGAGATTATTTTCGATTAGTCTGTTTCTACTGTTCAATCTGATGTCTAGCTAGGGGAGCAGAGTCAAACGATCGCGGCTGGGGGGTACACTAGGAACCGGAGGCGCAAGCCGAAGGAAGAACCTTCTCCCCAGTCCCTCCTTCTAACTGGTTGGATTGAACAGACAGAAGTAGATCAAATCGTTCCTTTATCTCAAGACGGGTTTTGAGAGTCTGTAGGTCTGTAGGCTAACCCATTTAAGGACAGGTTTGATTGTTTGTATTGCAGGGCACCTTTCTTCCTCCCGTATCTCATGAATCCTTCCACATGTTTCACGCATTCCCGCTCTTTCCCTACTGTTGTAAATTATCCTCAACATGACGATTATCCCAATTCGTATTGTAATAGACCATCAGTTAGTTGGGATAATTCAGATTGGGGATACAATTCCGGACCCCCGTGTTTAGGGTCTAACCCTGAACACTTTGATTCTCAATTCTATCCTTCTCAGAGTTGCATCGATTATAGATCGTCCTCCTTTCATGAACAACCTAATGCGGTCTACAATCAAGAAGGATACACTGATCCTTACCCATCCTCTGATTTCACTGCCTTTAGGTCATCTCCATCTTTTGAACAATCTGAAATGACCTACTATCAGGATGGGTATAACGAATCTCAATTCGTTAATTCCTCTACATTGATGTCAAACCCGCCCAACCCTGAACCAACTCATTTGGTTCAGGTTAATCAGGTTCAAGATAAGGTTCTGGCTAACTTGAGGAATATCATTCAATCTTTAGAAGTTCAGCCAATACCTTGCATTGAGAGATTGGAGCCCCTGATTGAAATGATTGATGATTTAAACAAGTCTTTGTTGGATTGGCTCCAGGATGTTAAGGATAAGAACCCGGGTGAGTTTCTACTTGGGAAATTAGCGAAATTGAGGATGAGATTCGTGGTTGCTTTGATTCAATCTTGGAATAATTCCCAGGATGAACTCTCTTCAGGAAAGCCAATGACAGAACCCGCTCAGGCACCTGTTGGGGGGGACACGTGTTACGAAGCTGACCAGATTGAATTAAAACAATCAATTAAGGATGATTTGATTTCTTCACCTGAAATCCCTGAGCCGGGTTACGAGGAAACGTATGTCTCCTTGGAACGCAAAGTGACAAATGATTTTGGGACATACATTGATACGGATCCTGATGGTGAAGATTCAAGTTGCGAAGTCTCACACGAGTTTTCAGATCACGATTTTTGTGAGACGATTGGGCCTGAGGAATCTGATAGATCATTTGATAGCCCAATAACTGAGGAAACTGATTTTATTAGGGCACACGATACGGATCCAGAATCGCATTTTCTGGAGGAATTAATTCAATGCCCTGATTATCAGTTACACCCTGTTGAGCTTATTGATGATTCTAATTCTGAGATAATTAGACCCAAGTCAATTTTGATTTTGCCACATCATCTAGACTTGGAGATTTCAGACGGGGTGATGAATATACAAGAGGTCATGGAATTTGATATGCTGAATGAGGAGGATAGGAGCCGGGAAATTCTGATTTGGGAAGTCAATTTTGGAGGAAATGGAAGATTGAGTCGAAGGGTTCCTTTTAAACTGAAACCATCAAATCAGAACCCTTACGACATTTGTTTCGAGGATGTCAAACTCAAGCACACATTTAACGATTATCCTTTTGAGCTTCAATTCTCTGTAACCCGACATTTTGGCCTTGGGTTGCATCCTCACAAATCGCAGGCCCGACCCCGCTTGCATTCTGATTTTAGGTTTTGGGTAATTTTTATCCAGAACCTAAGATATTCTCGATTATGGGGTGTGGGTCTGCACCACAATCTGGTCCACATTTGTGGACCTCTGTTGACAGGTCGGAGGATTCTTCTGTTTATTCTAATTTTGACCTGCACTTCTGAATTCTTCATTTCTTTTCTTTGTATAGTGTGCCTAGCTGAAGGCACTAAACTCAGCACATATACAGTTCTTTTTCATTTTCATCTCGGAGCGGACCCGATATCCACGCAATTCAGGTGCTTTCTACGCTTTTCCACTCTGTTTTGTCTTTTTAATACAATGAGGACATTGCATTAGATAGGCATGGGGGGGTGGATATTTTTGAATTCATTCGTCAGCTCCGTAGATTTGTTTTATTAAAAAAAAAAAATCAAAATTAGGAAAGAGAATTTGGGTTTAAGAAAATTTTCGATCTTAAGAAATACTATATTATGTTCTGAACACAAGGACCCTTCAGGTCTTTGGACTTAATCAGCCTATGTATCCACTAAAATGTGGATTTGTTTTTCGAGTTCTCGCCAACCTGAATTTTATTATAATTGGAATAAATAAGTTTGGGTGATAAGTACACGACTTGTCAACCCGCCCTCTGATTTAAGGGAATTTTGAGTTTTAAGCATCTACACACTTTCTTTGCACTGACTCGTTGTTTGGCGATTTTAACGGAAATTGGGTAGCTAATGAACCTTCTAGGGTGATATGGCTGGCAAGTTATCGTGGGTAACAGCCCATAGGTAGGTTGTCCAGAGCCCAGTCACTGGACCTTTCTCTTTTTGCTGCCTTTAGGTAAATCTTAGACCAGGGAAGCCACCTACTTAAAAAAAAAAAAAAAAAAAAATCAAAAAGGAGAAAAGAACAAAAAGAAATAAGCCACACTTCGCCGCACGAGTATGGCTGGCAAGTTGTCGGTGGTAACAGCTCATCGACCGGTTGTCCAGAACCCAGCTCAGAAAATGCACTAAAAATTCCCAAAACACTTAGGAAGAAGCGGAGAAGTAGAATAAATCGGGGAGATATACACTGGATTCACCCTTGTGTTGACCCCGTTAAAAAAAAAATAAAAAATAAAAGTAGGGAGAAAGCTACCGGTTGTAAAGATACACCTTTAGGCAGAATTCTTTTTGAGGTCACCTAGAGGCGTAGAAATCCGAAGTCCGTTTTAATTGCCGGTCAACGAGTCTATCACAATCACAATAAGATGCTTAAAACTTAGGGTTCTCATCAAATCTTGGGTGAGTTGAATGGCCGTAGAAAGCCACTCTTAAACCCTAAAATTTGAAAATCTAAAAAAAAGAGAGTAAAAACAGAAAAAGAAATTTTTCTTTGAATAAGGCGAGGCTTGAGGCGGTCTGCATTTTGGCTGATACCCGGGCACTGTTGTGTCTTTGAAAGTTCAGTTCTTAAGTAGACAATTTCTTAATGATTGAAAATAACTCAGGTCCAAATAATCTAACCTAATTTTTTATAAATAGCATATAGTTTTTGCTAGGGACTAGCAAAAGATAGGCATGGGGGTATGATGTAAACACATTTACACTACTTAAAATGTCTATTTATGCATGTTCTTAAGCATAGGATTGCATTTCATGATATAAATATTGCATTACATGCATCATCTTGCATTTAGAGTAGCTTGAATAAAATGGAGGTTAATTGTCTCCTTTTATGTGCTTGGACAGGGCAAATATTTTATCGGGGCCTCGGATCAAAGATCCAACCGTATGGATATGATCAGGGCGACGATTGGAGTTCAACGACTCCAAGATCGCCCTAATCAGGCATCCGTAGCATCAGATAGAGACCGGGGAACCCTAGAAGATCAAGGGCCAGGATGGTGTAAATCCGCACTTCAGATGGAAAATCCGACCACACGGATGAATTCGGATCGACGATCGCAGCCGAACGACACAAAAATCGAGTCAATCCGACATCCGTGGCACCATCTACAACTTCCAGAAGATGGACGGCCAAGATGGCGCCACGTGGCGCCATCCCAGCCGCCCAATCGGCCGCAGGAGTCCTGTGAAGACCGCGCAACGTCTCCTCTCCGCCGTTGGATCTCGATCCAACGGCTGCGGTCGCGCGCGTTTAAAAACGTTCTCGCGACCATTTCGCCCGCGTAGCGCAGCGGCGACGCAGCTGCGGGCGAAGCGGAGGTCGCGGGTTCGAGCCGCGGTGAGGGGGTCGAAGGCGCGGGCGAGCGGGCGCGCACGAGCGTCGGATGAAGATCCAACGGCCGCGCGCGCCCGATAGCGCCGACGCGCAATTGGACGCTCAGGTGGACGCTGGATCGCACGCGGGCGGGCGCGCTACGCAGCGGGCGCGGACGCGATCTAAGCCGTCCGATCTCGCGATCGGACGGCTGAGACGACGCGGACGTGCGTCTGCGTTACGCGCGCAGGCCAGCCGAGCGGGCGCGCGTGGGCGCGGCGGCGACGGCGACGGCGGGGCTTTAGCGACGGTTTTATCCGTCACTAAAGACCCCTTATTTATTATTTTGAAGATGTAATGTCCATTTTGCCCCCACTCCTTGCAACTATAAAAGGAGACCCCCTCTATACGAAATTTTCATCCCTTCCTTCTCCTCTCTACCTCTCCAAAGCTCAAGAGAAGCTTGTCCCACACCCGGGATGCTTCTCGCGAGATAAAGTCCAAATTTTCGTCCCCCTTCGGAAGTGGATCCCGCGACGACGACGGCGTGCTGCTTCGTTCCCGTTCTTCTGCTTCGTCCTCCTTCGTCCCGCTTCGTTCTCCTTCATCCAGGCGTCGTCCCGTCCGGTTCGTCCTCCAAGCGACCGTCGAGGAGGATTTCTCTCTCCTTATTCTTTTTACTGCTTTCTAGTATAGATTTACTGCTTTCTAGAGTAGTCTATTCGTCCTCCGAGCGATCGTCGAGGAGGACATTTCTCCCTCCATTCTTTTAATGCTTTCTAGAGTAATTGTTTTATGTTTTCTAGTTGTATTGAAAGAACTCTTTTATGATGAATTCCTTGTCTATTCTACATCTCATTTTGATTTCCATGTATAGTATTCCTTCGCTCTCTCTTACTCCCTCTCTCTCTTTTATTTGTTGTAGATACTTAGTTTAAATTGAATTTCTTTGTGACAAAATAAAAAGAAACGCGGAGTTTTTAAATCAAACGTTCGCCTCCCTGTGTTCGACCCGGAATTCTTATTTCGGTATAAATTTTATTTGTTGAACACGAATCCTTCGCTTTCGAACTACAACGAGGGGTTTTCCAAAACCAAACACGTTAGCATAGATTCTCACTCAACAACAGCTGTCTGCCTCTCCGTCCCCTTCGTCCCTACAATTAGGTTAGAACTACTCCACGTATTTGCCTCTTTCTCTTCCTCACTGTATTTCACTCAATCGACCCCTCAACCGTCACCGTCCACCATCATCTTCCTCGCCTCCGGCCAACCTTTGGCGAGGCGCCCCCGTCGCTCCGCAGCCCCACATCCCTCGTCGGCCATCGCAAAAGTTCCGCCTCACCACACTGAACACACTCCGCCCCTCCACTGCCACACTACACCTCCACAATGCACCCCCGAACACAGCTGTCCACCCGGCCACAGGGCGACCTAGGCAAGCACGCCTAGGCCGCCCCGTAGCCTGCCACATTGCCCTTCACCTTCACTGTGGCACGGCGAAGGTCCTCCGGTGATCTGATTAAGCCGAGAGGCTTGTTTTGTGTCTGACAGTTTTCAAGCCCTTGCCGCCATTGACGGTGACACGAAGCAGCTCCAGGCTTCAGGACGGCCAGGCCTCAAGTGCAGCTCACTCAGGGAGGCAGTGCGAAGCTATCTGACCTAGTGGACAACGCAACAAAGTCTGCAGCCTTGGCAATTGAAGGAGAGAGTTCTGCGGGCGCGCGCGAGAGAAGGCCGGGACTAATAGTCCCACATCGGTAACTTACAAAGCACTGGCATGCTTTATATTGTTTTTGTGATATCGTTTCAGTGGCCCCGAACGGACATGGGGTGAGGTCCCTCACCTTACCCACGCTCGCCTCGTCCATGGTTTCACCTCGCGGATCTGGCGTTATCCGACTGGACCTTATCTAAGCACACCTCGCGCATCACCCTCACACCGGTGCGCCTGGTCCTGGGTGCGCTACCTGACCCGATTACCCGCGGCTCTGGGAGAGCATCCTGTGAGTGATTCTCAGAGAGAGAGAGAGACGTGCGGGTAGAGGGACAGGGTAGGTTTTGCTCCTTGTGCAGGCAGGCTGAGATTTGAAGAGAAGAAACTTAGCCGCAAGGAAGTAGAAGGCAAAAATGAAGAAGGACGTAGGCTAGTGAAAAGAGCAAGAGGAGGCAAAGGAAAAAGAGAAGTATAGCAGAACCAAGGAAGAAGAAGCCTTCGCAGAAGAGAGAAGAGAAGGAAGAAGAGAGGCCAAGACAGAAAACAAAGAAGAAGACCAAGGAAGAAGAGGAAGATAGAAGAGAAAGAAGCAAAGTGAAGGCTGCAGAAGAAAGAAAGCAAGATCAGAAGAAGAAGAATCTTCAAAGAAGGGAAAACACTTTTAAGACGTCTGATCTTGTGATCAGACGTCCAATTCTTTCTTTTTACCATAATTGCTTTTCAAACTCATGCATTTACATTTGAATTAAAGTTTTGAGTAATTAAAGTGTTCAATTACATTGAGATTAGTAGTAAATTCCGATTGCTCCATGTGTTCGACCTCGGATACTCCAGTTTTCGAGTAATAAAAACTTTTATTTATTGACGACGCTTGATCACCTATACTACGATGCAATAACTGTTAAAACACGATCGAGTTTCGCACGTCAACATAATGGCACCGTTGCCAGGGAGTAACGTGTAATTTATCACTAGTCTCTACATTCTTTTTATCATATTGAACACTAACTTGCCCTACTTTGCTTTGTTTTGATCTTGCAGGTATTTCACGAGAAAATCCCTCCCGCATGTCAACCACTCCAGGGCAGGTAATTTCTTTTCTTCCTTAAACCATTTCCTAAATCCTGAAAAGTCAAAAGGAAGAAAATCAATTTAGGAATCAATTGCCTTCTTTATATAGTAATCACCATCTTGAAGGCAAACGTTTCCTAATTTTGCAAAAATTTTTTCAAATGTTCTTGAAGTTGGAGCGATTTTTCAGATTCTATCCCACAAATTCATGTGCCTAATAGAAATAATGCTTAATCTCTACAGACAACACACTTCTTGCTTTCAAGTCCAAAGAGAATTTCTGTGAAAAAGAAAAAAGGATTGGAAATAGAACCAAATTAGGGTTTCTACAGTAGGATCTTGGAGTCACACATGCCTGCATGAAAGGAAATAAACCTTCTCGCATCAGTGTGCCACCCAAGACCTTGATTGAAGAGATGTAAACAAGACAAACCCTAAGAAAAATTGAGTTCTAAAATCACTTGAATCTTAAAATTTTTTGGACCTTATAACCTGGGAGTCAAATCAGGGTGACCTCTAGGCTCCAAACCTAGAATCATTCTGCCATCTATAGGACAGGTCAGGTGAAGTTGACCCCTTGGGTTAACCAACCTCTAAATTAGGTCACAACATCAAACTATCTAAAGTTCAAGTGAGAACCCTAAAGCACCTTTGAAATAAAAGTGGTAGACTTAAGAGGTCAAGGTCCCCATTTTGGTCTACCTGGAATCTCAGTGACAAGAGAGGTCGAGTGGGGGAAACCCTGTAACCCGTGGGGACGCTCTACCGTGTAAGGGTCTTTGTGGGACTCTCCCTCTCTGGCTGCCTAGGTAATTCTCAGGTGGACGATTTTCTGATCCAGGGGTACCATCCGCCCCGAACCTCCATAGTCATCCAAACGTCTTTGGGTGTCTTGATTGGGTCAAAAACATCTCCAGTCCCTCATCTTTTCTCTTTAGAGCACACACACATTTTTAGTGGGACTTGTTATTCAGATCTAATCACTTCATAACTTGATCTTAACTCTGATTCTACATCTTGATTCCACCACCTGATCCAAATATGCAGCCAAACCACCTAGGACTACCATTCAAGAAACCTGAATATCAGAGATCCATGAGAGATAAAATGATTGAGGATGCCATGAAATTTTATGAAAATGAAGAAACCTCAACACCAGTAGGAAACATTCAGGTTGATGTCCCAACAACCACAACCTTTATCATAACTTGTGCCCAAGTACTATTAGCAGAAGCCACAAAAGGAACAACCCGTGACTTGATCATTACTACATACATTGAGATAGAAAAGCTGCACAATATTGAATACCTTCAATGTATGACAAATCCTCGACTTTGGAAGCAACACCAAGATAGTCTTGAAAAATGGGAAGAGATAATGAGATTAGTAAAATAAGTTATTGACCAGAAGTACCTGTATATACCATAAATAGAGGATGAACCATCTTGGGACAACATCGAGGATCAATCTGATCTCGGGTTCGAGGCACAAAGTGGTTGTGGATTCCCAACCCAGATGGTGTATAATGTGCCTGATATCGAAGAAGGTTGGGAAGCTCCAAATGCAGGAAAATACCATGATGAGCCCATTCTAGAATCCCAAAACTCCTGCAAGAATGAGAGTAGAACTGAACCTCTCGAGGGTGTAAATTTCATCCCAGATTTTGATAAGGTGACCCTCGAAGGCTATTCAGACCTAGATTCTAGTACTTCAACCCACATCCTAAGCCCAGAATCTAGATCTGAAAGCTATTTTGAAGATTTCAAGGCCCCATATGAAGAAGATCAATCTTTCAATGAAAAATATAATTTTGGGCGTCGATTTGATGAATATCCCTCGCCAACATCCTCAGAGGAACTAATCGATTTTTTGGAAGTCATGCCAATCTATGACACAGAAACCGAGGAGTTGGATGAGTGGGGTTTCAATTGGGTCTACCCTACTAGCTTAGAACCTGAGCCTCTACCAGATAAGGATACCTTTTTAATTTCAGAATTAACATTAAGGCTAGACCCCAGTCAGGCTGCTGAGTATACAACATATGATTTATTCTATGGTGAAACTCACGATCTGGAATCTCATTCAAATTTTGATTTTCGCAAACTCTCTGACGATTTCGAATCTGACCATGACATCGGAGAAAAGCTACTTCCTGATTATAACAAGCCAATTTTCTTTGAAGCCACCTGCTCCACATATACAGAACCAATCAAAACCCATTCTCTGCCCCGACCAGCAACCGAACTCAATTTCTACTCCGATTCACCTCTCACTGAGCCGTTTGCAGATGATTCAACTCCATATCTATACCGGGTATCGGGAATTCATCAGACCGAAAAATAGGAGCCGTCATTCTGTGATCACCCCTGTAGGGATTCCACACCTTACATTGACTATTTTTCGGAACCCTACTCTGACCAGGCTGAGTCGACTCAGCCTAAACACGAGTTTTCACTTCCATATCCATCAGAACTACATTGCATATGGCGGGTTCCACATCTGTTGATGTACATCTATCAACCCACCAGACTTATTAGGTTTGGGCTGCATCATCAGCCGACTGATCTTAACAAGCACCTGGTTGGACCAACCAAGCTCTTAATCAAGGTGATTGTTTTACAAAATTTCACTAATTTGACCACTCCCTCTCCACCCAATTTTCCGCTCGGCTGAAGGCATTAAATTTAGCGCTTAACGGGAGGCAACCCGTCATCCCAGAAATAGAGACCCATCTGCTTATCCGTCTGTACTCCACGTCTATTGCACCTTGAGTTCAGCCTTAGACAATTGATCCCACCTCTGGTACACGTATCAGAGCTTGAAATCATCCGCATCATTCAATTTCGACGCATTCACCCACCCGATGTATCATGTTCTAAGTCCCTGACCTCAACACTATTTCACACCCTCCGTTTACAATGAGGACATTGCAAAACTTAGGCATGGGGGGGTGATAAAGTGCATACATACAGAACTAAGAAAAAAGTCAGGAGTCACACACAAAAAATTTTGCATATGTCAAAAACACAAAAAATTGAAAAATTATGAAAAAGAACAAAAAATGGGGGAGGGAGGAAATTTTGTGAGCCACATATTCATAAGGAGAAAATGAGCAAAAATGACAAAAGGAGCATAAAATGAGAAAGAAAAAGAAATAGTCATTAGTAAAAGATTAAGGAATTAACTGAAGTTCTAGACCGGATCAAGAAAAAAATAAAAGAAAAGTACTAAGGAGACAACAAGAGATTAGCGGGAATGCTGGTCATAGGCCTCTTGGGCTAGATTCTTTAGCTTAAAAATTCACGTATCCGCTAAAATCTGGAAAATCCGCAGGAGGTTGGGGAAAATGCGAAGCTTAAGTATTAGGTCTAAGGCTTAGGAAGTATTCGGCCTCGTTAACTGACCTCCGGTTTGCAGGATTCGGTAACCTAAGCACCCTAAATTAACACATAGTCTGGTTCAGTGCGCATAAACATCCAAATCACGCAAAAGCGTTTAATGTTTTGAAAAGGTCACCTAGATTAGGAGCGGCCAATCAACACAAGTTGATTTGGACGAGTTCCCAGCCTTGAGAGGCGGGAAATTTCCCTCGAAGATGCGTAACAACATATCGTCTCCTCGGTGTTTGTCTCTTAGGATATTTAAATATCCTACTAGGGGCATGTAAGCACTCTGCTAGTTCAGATACCATGGGCGGCATTAGCACGAAATGTCAATCGCCAGGGTCTGAATTCGGCCACGGAATGCCATGGGTGGGATTATCTCGAAATCTCGAAAGCCAGGGTTCTGGAAGTTGCCATGGGCAGGATTATCTCGAATGCCAGGGACCCTTGAGGATTGATGATGGGGACGAGGAATCCGATACAAACCGTGTTGAGAAGCTAATCCGAAGCTAGAAATAAAAAGAAAAAGAGAGAGAAAAGTTCTCCAAACAAATAAATCCTCTATCTCTCTTACAAAAATGCACTACAAACTGAACTTAGGCTAAGAATGTCTCAAGCACGGGTGCTTTAACCGCAGAGTCCAACAAACCCTAGGTTAGTTTCTATGGGCCTTAGAAATCTTTGCGGAGGATTGAGGCCAAAGCGGAACAGGTCCAGATTTTGGTTGGTACTTGAATACCTCTAGGCCTATTGTCGGCATTCCTACCTAATCACAAAAGAAAAAGAAAAGCACTTACACTCAGGGTCTAGAACAGAAGTTAAAACCTTGAAATTTTACTAAGGGACTAGCAAAAGCTAGGCATGGGGGCATGATGAGAGCCTCATCATGAGCCATAACTAGCTCATTTTGATCCAATAAAGAGAATAGAAGCTCCTACATAACCTAGTAGAAGGCCTAAATGAAGGAATAAGTGCTCTGAGAAGAAAACATGAAATAAAGGTTAAAACTGCAATTTTACCATTGCAGTACATAAACGAGATTTCTCATAGGCAAAACATAGGTCAAATGGTCTAAATGAGATAAAAAGTGGGTTGAGTCAATCAGAAATGGGTTTATGTGCAATCTAGGAATTAAATGACATTTGATAATCCTAAAACAGACCCGCTTAAAATAACAAGGTTCTGATCAGGATAAAAATCAATTAAACCCTCTAAAAATAATGGAAAAATATCCCCTAGGGTTTATAACACTTAATTTGGCCTTTGGAACCTAGTTTGACCTAGATTAGGGTCCTAGCTCTTCAATTAACCTAATTTGGGTTTTTATGCAAAATTTCCAGTCAAACATAGTCAAATCCAAAATTCAACTTCACCATTGGATTCTTTAGATCCATATTAGGTTTATTCCAAAATTTGGACCTAAGGAGAGGTCATCTTGACATACTTTGCAATTTAGTACACTCAAATCATAATTTGGTCCCTATCTTTTGAAAATCATCGCAGAGAGCCCCCTAACTTCCTCGCCAACCTTACAATCAGGTCCTTCCACCATTATTGGGGCAAAATCCTTCTCCAGCGAGGATTAGAGAGGGAATACTCTCTGATTCCTCAGAGATCTCCTCCCAGAAATGGAAGGGAGATTCTTTGAGGAATTCCCTCCCATCTAAGGCCAGTCATGATCCCTGATTTGATCCCAATCTCTCGTGCGAATGCACGAGGGATTTGGGTATCTACCCACTTTCCTTCTCCGGCGAGCCGTTGGAGACAAAGGCATGCCCTCCAAGCTTTGAACACACAACCCAATGCCTATAAAAGAACCCCCAAACCCGGCCGCTCATTTTCAGCTCAACCTGGCTAGGGTTTCACCTCAGATTCGTCTCTTCCTTCCTGGCCAGGGTACCCAGCGAGCTCCGGCGAGCTTTCCTTCCCTTCCTCTTTGCTCTACCACAAAACCAGTGGCAGAAACTTCTTCCTGATTCTCCTCCGCGTCGCGCAATACCCGCGCACACTGCCTCAGACCCGTCGTCGCCCCCGTCCTCCCTCCACTAGGCATCTTCTTCTCCGGCGACAGCAGGTATAGCTGTCCGCCTCTCCGTCCCCTTCATCCCTACAATTAGGTTAGAACTACTCCACGTATTCCCCTCTTTCTTTTCCTCACTGTATTTCACTCAATCAACCCCTCGACCGTCGCTGTCCACCATCATCTTCCTTGCCTCCGGCCAACCTCCGGCGAGGCGCCCCCGTCACTCCACAACCCCACACGCCTCGCCGCCTGTCACAAAAGTTCCGCCTCACCACACTGAACACACTCCGCCCCTCCACTGCCACACTACACCTCCACAACGCACCCTCGAACACACCAATCCACCCGGCCACAGGAATACTTAGGCACGCATGCCTAGGCCACCCCGTGGCCTGCCACCTTGCCCTTCACCTTCGCCGTGGCACGGCGAAGGTCCTTCGATGATCTGATTAAGCCGAGAGGCTTGTTTTGTGTCTGACAGTTTTCAAGCCCTTGCCGCCATTGACGGTGACGCGAAGCAGCTCCAGGCTTCAGGATGGCCAAGCCTCAGGTGCAGCTCACTCGGGGAGGTAGTGCGAAGCTATCTAACCCAGTGGACAATGCAACGAAGTCCACAGCCTTGGCAATTGAAGGAGAGAGTTCTGCGGGCGCACGCGAGAGAAGGCCGGGACTAATAGTCCCGCATCGGTTACTTACAAAGCACTGGCATGCTTTATATTATTTTTGTGATATCATTTCAGTGGCTCCGAATGGACATGAGGTGAGGTCCCTCACCTTACCCACGCTCGCCTCATCTGCGGTTTCACCTCACGGATCTGGCAGGATCCAACCGGACCTTATCTGAGCACACCTCGCGCATCACCCTCACGCCGGTGCGCCTGGTCCCAGGTGCGCTACCTGACCCGATTACCCACGGCTCTGGGAGAGCGTCCTGTGAGTGATTCTCGGAGAGAGAGAGAGACGTGCGGGTAGAGGGACAGGGTAGGTTTTGCTCCTTGTACAGGCAGGCTGAGATTTGAAGAGAAGAGACTTGGCCGCAAGGAAGCAGAAGGCAAAAATGAAGGACGGAAGCCAGTGAAAAGAGCAGGAAGAGGCGAAGGAAAAAGAGAAGTTTAGTAGAGCCAAGGAAGAAGCCTTCGCAGAAGAGAGAAGAGAAGGAAGAAGAGAGGCCAAGACAGAAACCAAAGAAGAAGACCAAGGAAGAAGAAGACAGAAGAGAAAGAAGCAAAGTGAAGGCTGCAGAAGAAAGAAAGCAAGATCAGAAGAAGAAGAATCTTCAAAGAAGGGAAAACACTTTTAAGATGTCTGATCTTGTGATCAGACATCCAATTCTTTCTTTTTACCATAATTGCTTTTCAAACTCATGCATTTACATTTGAATTAAATTTTTGAGTAATTAAAGTGTTCATTTACATTGAGATTAGTAGTAAATTCCGATTGCTCCCTGTGTTCGACCTTGGATACTCCGATTTTTGAGTAATAAAAACTTTTATTTGTTGACGACGGTTGATCACCTATACTACGACGCAATAACTGTTAAAACACGATCGAGTTAGTCGCTTCAACATCTCTCAATCTTTTATCGCTTTTGTAGTGTAGTTTTTTGCTTTTCTATCTGTAGCAAACTCTTTTAGATATATATTGATATTCTTTCTCTCTCTCTTTCTCTTATTTTGCAAGTATATTAGTTAGATATTATCAACCAGATCTCTTGCCTTATAAAAATATCAAAAAAATTGCAAAAGATAAAAACATCAAAAATAAATAAAATCAAAGCATGGATTTCAAAACCAAAATTTACCTCCCTGTATTCGACCCGGGGCTCACCTCGACCTTCAATTATAAATTTATTTGGAAGCATATTTTTACGCACTACGACAACGGGGTTTTCAACTCAAATATTTTCACGTACAAAATCTCACAGATCACACCCCAATTGTAGCTCACCTACATTTATTTGGAAGGAATATATCAATTTTACAAAGAAATATTTTTAACTTAAAATATAAAAATAATATTTAAGATATAATGAATTAGCTCCAACTGTTGGAGGAGCTGCCTCTTCAGTTCTATGAGCACCCTCCTCCAATCAAAGTAGCAAAGTGGCACAATTGACTTCACCATTATGCCTACTCGATTGATAAAGCCCAAGTAATCCTTCACTTCCCCCTTCTC
Organism: Thalassia testudinum; assembly: GCA_037157565.1. Lineage (NCBI taxonomy): Eukaryota > Viridiplantae > Streptophyta > Magnoliopsida > Alismatales > Hydrocharitaceae > Thalassia > Thalassia testudinum. The sequence goes on from JAZHRO010000036.1 coordinate 67,648,260, forward strand.
TTTAGGTGTGATGCATATTCTGAGACTCTTGGGGACACGTAGTAGATCTAAGTTCTTTGCCTATCCCTATCTTTTTCCTTTTAGTTACATACACATTAATATAATAAGTTATGAAATATAAAAGTAAAAAACTTTAAAAAAGATGTAACTTTCTTACCATTACTTGGACCCACCATGCTTGGGTCGATATGTATTGAGGATGTACTCTCAACCTCCTCATCATCATCATTTTCATCCTCATCCTCCTCTGATGCTAACATCTCTGGTTGATAATCTGGATCAACTGGATTTGGCTCAGAATCAAGAGCAGGGATTTGCTCCCCTTTCCCTCCCCCCCCCCCCCCCCCCCCCCGCCGCATAAAGTTCAACATGAGAATGTGCCAAATCCCCAAGTTTTAAAAATCACGATTGGGAGGGTGGTTGGTGCCAGGGGGTGATTGAGCCTAGGGAAGTGGCTAAGGTTGGGTGGATAGCTATGGTTAGGTAGATGGCTAAGAGGGAGCCTTTTTATTTATTTTTTTCTTAAAACTTTTCATCTGCAACAACAAATACATACAAAAATTAGTACAACAGAAAACAATGTAGAAATTACAAAAGCTAACATACAATGTAGAAATTATTGAAAATGATGATGGAGAATGCATAAAAACCTAAAAGGAAATGATATAAAGATAAATTAGAATACTACTTTAAATAGTTACGAAAAGATATGAAATACATAAGCAAACCTAAAAGGAAGAAAAGTTTAAAAATTATTACTAATCTTATATATCCACATCTATTAAACCTAAACCTAGATGACCTTCTTCTGTTAATTCTTAATATACTTTAAATTATGCATCAAAATGATCACGCAACACTGTTCTTATTACTATAACCCAACCTTTTTAGCAATTGTTGGGGACATAAAACACTTGTGTCGCTTGACATGCAAATGTGAATGGTTCAAAAGACTGAAGGATTTAACGGTTATGATTTAAACTCAAGAATTTATGTGTCTTGTCAATTTTAAAATAAATGTCCTCTTTAAAAATGTCGAACCAATGACATTTAAAGAGGACAACCCTATGATCATATCTAAAGTTGATCTCCACAATTTCTTGGATTTCACAATAGTATCCATCTAGATTGGTGGTAACATTAGAACTGACAACAACTCTGGCCTATTGCGAAACCTTTCTATCATCAATTATTTTTATTGTAACTCTCAACCCATTTGTTAATAACCAAAATGGTAATGCACATAATTTAATCGTGTATCAACAATTACATCAAAATTTGGTATCTATCGTGGGTCATTCTACTCTTTCAATTAATGAACATGGTGTTTGAACCAGTCGAGAAAGTCAAATTTGGATGTACTTGAATGAGATGATCGTTCAAATTCCTTGTAGAATGAATCAATTTCTGAAATTTGCTTTAAAATGTATAACGTGTCAAACATGGTTCAATTTCCGAAATGTGCTTGTATTTTGTCCGAAGAATCGACCTTCCTCTAATATCAAAAATTGACAGACATTCTTCATTATGTTCGTTGTATTCCCTTGTAGTTTTTTTGAAGTCTATTAAAGTAGTTGTCTGTCTCATTCATGTACATGGATGTGAAATTTATGCACTCCTCCACAAGATAACCTTCTACAATTGAACCTTTTAGCTTGGCCTTATTGAGGACATAATTTTTTATCTTTTTCAAGAATCGCTTTCTAGGATACATCCATATGAATTGTATAGGCCTAGCAATTTATGCTTCATTTGCAAGATGTAACGTGAGATGAATCATAACATCAAAGAAAGCTGGGGGAAAATCCATTTCATCTTATAGATAGTAATGATTATTTCTTTATCTCAGTGATCTGACATTTCATTGTGTAATGTCTTTAAACAAATAACTTTGAAAAATCTACTCATTTTTGGGAAGGAATCCAGAATTGGTTTAGGCAAAACCCTATGTATCGCTAGTGGAAACAATATTTGCATGTAAAGATAAGAATTGTGACTTTAATAACCATCTAGAACCCGAATGCCCTTCAACAAAGAGAATAGTCTATTCTTCTGATCTAGATTCAAGCTGTAAATAGCATATGTAAAGTAGCCATCCTCCTTATGAATATGTAGCTCAAAACCAATCCCCAAACCCTTCATGTCATTTCTTATTCTTACTGTATCCTTTGGAACATCAGTCATGTTTAAAGCATCCAAGATATTGTCCATCACATTCTTTTCAATGTGCATGGCATATAAATTGTGATGTATTGTAAGATCATTCCAATATAGCAGCTCCAAAAAGAAAATGCTTTTCTTTCTAAACTTAGAATTTCTCAAGGTTTGTTTGATTTTGTTTGAATGGCCAACCCAATTATATATCACCCATCTATTGTAATCTCTCCATGATAACCCACCCTAGCAACTTGATAGAATCCGTACTCAGTTTGTTCTTTGGATTTTTCTTTGAATGCTAACATGTCCTGCCATCAAATCTATCCTTAAATTGTGACATCCGTCATCTGTGTTTAATGGGCAGAAATCTACAGTATCCTAAGTAACAAAACTTCTTACTCTCAGGCAGTCATAGGTGATGAGTATCTTCCATACAGATTGGCCAAGTAAGCTTTTCGTTAGTACTCTAACTTGATAAATTTTCATATGCAGGAAAGTTGTTTATGGTCCACAACAATGTTGTATGCATTTGGATGAATTTTTTCTTCTGTGCATCATATGCCTTCATGCTGGTGTCCCACATCTATTTAAGTTCATCAATCAACGGTTGAAGGTAAACATCTATTGCATTTCCTGGTTATTTTGGATCAGGATTAATAGGATCAGCATCATGAATGATGATCTCATACATAACCAAAGAGGTAGTTATAGGTCTCCATCACCACTGGCCATATTGAGTATGACAAATACATCTCTTAAATCGATTAATTCCATCTCTTGCAAGATCTAATCTTACATTTTGTGCCTCCATTGAGAGGGAAATGTTTTTGTCATTACATCTCTTCCACTCCTCGCAATCCGTAGGATGACTTATTCTTCTATCTTGAGATTTATGATTCTCATGCATGTCATCCACCTTGCAATTTTACTTGATATAAAAAGATGTTGCAGACTAGGTGTTAATGGAAAATAACGAAGAACCTTCTCAAATTGTTTCTTATTACTTTCATAGTTACCTCTCTTATCTCTCGTGTCTACATTTGGGATAGTTACTCAAGTCTACAAATTCATTTCTAAACAAAACGTAGTCATTCGGACATGCATTGATCTTTTGACAATCCAAACCAAGCCTACAAATATGCTTCTTTGCTTTGTACTAGGAACCCGAAAAACCATTGGGGTTATTCAACAGCTCAGTATTGAACTGAAGTATTTTAGACATTAATTTAACAATCGCTTTATTCACAACCCTAACCTAAAACATCCTCAACAAAAATGACAACCTAGACATGCTCGTAACTTGTCACGCCCTACAATGACAACGCTTGGGGATCAGCATTGTGGCCATATGGCCACAACTTATTGCCCCCACCCCCCCCAGACTAAAGACAGCAACTAAAATGCTTCGAAATAGGCTTAAGGAAAAGTTGCTAAGAAAAGAAATTAAAATTAAAATTCTGGGAAAAATCTAGTAGAGTTTCCTCTTATGTTTCTTACTTTACAAAATTTCATGTACCTGTATGAGAGAAAGGATAGAACTAAAAAGTAGGAACAAGATGGGTACACCCCACCTAAACCACAGATAACCAAACAACGAAAGCGAGTTCATCTTGCATAACACCACTTCCACAATTAAGCATAAAACCATTCACTTGTGTGGGAATGCCCCGCCAAGAAGTCACAAATATAAATAAAATGTTCAAGCCCATCATTCAAATATTTACAACCATTTGTAAGGATTTTATAAAAGGTAAGCTCAAAAGACTATTACGGAAGGTATATGCACATGGCACTATTTACATCAGTACCTTTTTCCCTACTTTAGTACATTCTTTCTTTCCTAATTACTAAGGAAAGTAGGCCATAAAAAGATGCACCACCTCCCCATTACTTCTCCTATCCCCACCTACCACTCCATCACCCCTACGTTAGCTACAACCAGCAACAATGCTCTCTGGTCCTGGATAAGAGCACTCAGATAGTGCATGAGGCCCCTAGGCGATCCTCAATGGGGAGGAACTCCCCCAAGCACACCATCTACTATAGCAAGTCTCTAATAAGTTCGATGCGAAGTAAAAGCAGTCGTACCCACTGGCACAACACTCATGTGGGAGCGAGCCACAAAGGAAAGGTAATGATGAGACATCTCGACCTGGAAAAGAAGACAAAAATGCAGCATAAGCCACATGGCCTAGTAGGGTGTAATAGTACAAGCGAAGGAAAATTGTTGAGTAAGAAGTCCCAACAGGCAGGCATCCTCTCCAATAACGAAAATTGTCGAACACCTTATACTCGTTCTTGCATATTCTCCTTCCCCCTACTATCACTACAGGCTCCATTCCTGATCCTGCCTAGCCCAGACTGACGGTCTCAGAACCCATTGCCTCTGACTCCTACTGTGGAGTCCGGTCCTATATCACCTCCCCAAAATTAGGGAGTAGAAACTACCACTACTTAGATTTTAGTTGATGTAACAACTCAAATCATCACCCTATCTTTAGGGTACTTTCGTTGTGAACCTAAGTAGTTCGTGATGTAAGAAACCTCTCCTTGCACCTCACAGAGATTCCTTCACCCCAAATTCTCCCTTGGGAATCACTCACTGTTCCTTGCAACGAAAAGTTCTCAGGCTAGCAGCTCTTAAATCTCACATGCGTGGAGACACTCGACACACACGCTAGCCACTTCAACTCCAACATCCAGTTATGGGAAAAATTTGAGTCAATGATATGGTCAATGCGAAGCTTATTTGCTTACTATCCGATTTCCACCTGTACACAATTGGGAACTCTTCCTAATTGCCATGTGCAAAATCCTGAGGTCCACTCCATTTGCCCCAGCCATCTACCACTGCAGGCCTCCTCGGGATCCAGGACCCTTGCCCTCGAGGGGTGATGTAAACACATTTACACTACTTAAATTGTCTATTTATGCATGTTCTTAAGCATAGGATTGCATTTCATGATATAAATATTGCATAACATGCATCATCTTGCATTTAGAGTAGTTTGAACAAAATGGAGGTTAATTGTCTCCTTTTATGTGCTTGGACAGGGAAAACATTTTATCGGGGCCTTGGATCAAAGATCCAACCATATGGAAGTGATCAGGGCGACGATTGGAGTTCAACGACTCCATGATTGCCCTAATCAGGCATCTGTAGCATCAGATAGTGACTGGGGAACCCTAGAAGATCAAGGGCTAGGATGGTGAAAATCCGCACTTCAGATGACAAATCCAACCGCATGGATGAATTCGGATTGACGATCACAGCCCAACGACACAAAAATCGAGTCAATCCAACATCCGTGGCACCATCCACAACTTCCAGAAGATGGATGGCCAAGATGGCACCACGTGGTGCCATCTCAGCCGCCCAAACGGCCACTAGCACCGCCGCACCTTTTCTTCTTCAATCAGCGCGTCGATTCTCCGCCGTTGGATCAAGATCCAATGGTTGTGGATGCGGCTGGCTAATTCATCCGCACGACCATTTCGAAGGCGTAGCGCAGTGGTGACGCAGTCGCGAGCGAAGCAGAGGTCGCGGGATCGAGTCCCGCGAGCCTCAAATTGGGCGCAAGCAAGCAGGCACGTGGAGCGTCAGATGGAGATCGGACGGCCGCGCGTGCCCGATAGCACCGACGCGCGATTGAATGCGTGGCGTGGACGCGCAATCTAACGCGCTAGGCGGGTGGGCTGCAGCGGGTGAAGCGCAATCTAAGCAATCCGATCTCGCGATCGGACGGCTAAGAACTAGCGGACGTGCGCAGGCATTGTGCACGCGAGCAGGCGATCAGGCATGCACGAGCCGCCCACGATGCCCACGAAGGAGGCTTTAGCGACGGTTTTATCCGTCTCTAAAGACCCCTTATTTATTATTTTGAAGTTGTAATGTCCATTTTGCCCCCACTCCTTGCAACTATAAAAGGAGACCCCCTCCATGCAAAATTTTCATCCCTTCCTTCTCCTCTCTACCCCTCCAAAGCTCAAGAGAAGCTTGTCCCACACCCGAGATACTTCTCACGAGATAAAGTCCAATTTTCGTTCCCCTTCGGAAGTGGATCCCGCGACGATGACGACGTGCTGCTTCGTTCCCGTTCTTCTGCTTCGTCCTCCTTCGTCCTGCTTCATTCCCCTTCGTCCAGGCGTCGTCCCATTCGGCTCGTCCTCGAAGCAACCGTTGAGGAGGATTTCTCTCTCCCTATTCTTTTTACTGCTTTCTAGTATAGATTTACTACTTTCTAGTGTAGTTTTGTTCGTCCTCAAAGCAATCGTCAAGGAGGAAATTTCTCCCTCCATTCTTTTAATGCTTTCTAGAGTAAATTTATCACTTTCTAGAGTAATTATTTTATGCTTTGTAGTTGTAAGAGTGAAATGAACAATCTCCTTAATGAAAAATTCCTTATTTATTCTACATCTCATTTTGATTTCTCTGTGTAATATTCTCTTTCTCTCTTACTCTCTCTCTCTTCTATTTATTGTAAATAATTAGATAGTTTTAAATTGAATTATTCTGTGACAAATAAAAAGAAACGCGTAGTTTTTAAATCAAACGTTCGCCTCCCTGTGTTCGACCCAGAATTTTCATTTCGGTATAAATTTTATTTGTTGAACACGAATTCTTCGCTTTCAAACTACAATGACAGGTTTTCCAAAACCGAACACGTTAGCGTAGCCATTCGTATACGTTCAACATTTTGGCGCCGTTGCCAGGGAGGCGATGCTCTTTGATTTCTCTTCGCATTTTGTAACTTACAAATCATTTACCTCACCTTTCTCCTTTCTTATTGTAATTGCTGGTACTCTTTTGAGACGAGCAAAAGCAGTAGATTGGAGTAAAGTGCTGTGGAAGGTTTTGTTAGTTATCCCCCATTCTTTCCCCCTCCATAGATTTCATTCGCCACATTAAATCCAAATTCCAATTAACCTAGGTGTTTGCATAAATCCTAGGAATAGTTTGGTTGTTTGGATTCTCACTCACATTCATTCCACCTTCATTTAAAAAAAACAAAAAAAATAAAAAGATAATTTTGTGGGGTAATTTTCAACAAAAACACAACATACACCCACATTCAAAGGCACTTAACCTAATTGATTTGTTTCTACTCAATCGGGTTCTGATCTGTGGAACCGGTACACATAAAGCAACATATAAAAGAGCAGAAATCATTCTAGATTAACCATCTTTGTGTGCCTAACTTAGTGGGGCATTTGTGGCCAGTTGTTTGAGTTGTTTGGGCCGTACCACTTCAATTAAAATCAACTCATCAAGTAACTGCCAATTAGGTTCAACTCCTAGGAATTTACTAGGCACTCCACATTCTTTTTTAAACTTTAAAGGAAAACATCTTCACCTGTGCTTGCAAAACCTGGTGTGCCAACGAAACCTGTTTGAAAACACCTAAAGTTGAATCCTAAAAGCTACTAAGCAAGATTTGAACCTTAAAATTCACCACATCAAAAATAATCTTGCTTGAAAACCACTGGTTATGCACGCACACACAAATCAATCAATCATTAAGGGCACAACCCATTTAAAGGGCCCATCACATTCCAAAGCACATTCAAACCTAGACCTAAATAAAACAGAGTAGACATTGGCCTTAAGGATTGAACTCGCTCTTCAGAACTCAGAATGAGATTATTTTCGATTAGTATGTTTCTACTGTTCAATCTGATGTCTAGCTAGGGGAGCAGAGTCAAACGATCGCGGCTGGGGGGTACACTAGGAACCGGAGGCGCAAGCTGAAGGAAGAACCTTCTCCCCAGTCCCTCCTTCTAACTGGTTGGATTGAACAGACAGAAGTAGATCAAATCATTCCTTTATCTCAAGACGGGTTTTGAGAGTCTGTAGGTCTTTGGCTAACCCATTTAAGGATAGGTTTGATTGTTTGTATTGCAGGATGCCTTTCTTCCTCCCGTGTCTCGTGAATCCTTCCACATATTTCACGCATTCCCGCTCTTTCCCTCCTGTTGCGAATTATCCTCAACATGACGATTATCCCAACTCATTTTGTAATCAACCATCAGTTAATTGGGATAATTCGGATTGGGGATACAATTCCAGACCTCCATGTTTAGGGTCTAACCCTAAATACTTTCATTCTGATTTCTATCCTTCTCAGAGCTACATCGATTACAGATCGTCTTCCTTTCATGAACAGCCTAATACGATCTACAATCAAGAAGGATACACCGATCCTTACCCATCCTCTAATTTCACTGCCTTTAGGTCATCACCATCTTTTCAACAATCTGAAATGACCTATTATCAGGAAGGGTATAACGAATCTCAATTCGTTAATTCCCTTGCATTGAGCCCAAGCCCGTCCAACCCTGAACCGACTCATTTGGTTCAGGTTAACCAGGTTCAAGATAAGGTTCTAGCTAACTTGAGGAATATCATTCAATCTTTAGAAGTTCAGCAAATACCTTGCATTGAGAGATTGGAGCCCCTAATTGAAATGATTAATGATTTAAACAAGTCTTTGTTGGATTGGCTCCAGGACGTTAAGGATAAGAACCCAGGTGAATTTCTACTTGGGAAATTAGCGAAATTGAGGATGAGATTCGTGGTTGCTTTGATTCAATCTTGGAATAATTCCCAGGATGAACCCTCTTCAGGAAAGCCAATGACAGAACCCGCTTAGGCACCTGTTGGGGGGGACACGTGTTACGAGGCTGACCAGATTAAATTAAAGTAATCAATTAAGGATGATCTGATTTCTTCACCTGAGATCCCTGAGCCGGGTTACGAGGAAACGTATGTCACTGGGAAACACAAAGTGACAACCGATTTTGGGACATACATTGATACGGATCCTGATGGTGAAGATTCAAGTTACGAAGTCCCACGCGAGTTTTCTGAGCACGATTTCTGTGAGATGATTGGGCGTGAGGAATCTGATAGATCATTTGATAGCCCAATAACTGAGGAAACTGATCTTATTAGGGCACACATTTCAGATCCAGAATCGCATTTTCTGGAGGAATCAATTCAATGCCCTGATTATCAGTTACACCCTGTTGAGCTTATTGATGATTCTAATTCTGAGATAATTAGACTCAAGTCAATTTTGATTCTACCACATCATTTAGACTTGGAGATTTCAGACGGGGTGATTAATATACAAGAGGTCATGGAATTTGATATGCTAAATGAGGAGGATAGGAGCTTGGAAGTTTTGATTTGGGAAGTTAATTTTGGAGGAAATGGAAGATTGAGTCGAAGGGTTCCTTTTAAGCTGAAACCATCAAATCCGAACCCTTATGACATTTGTTTCGAGGATGTTCAACTCAAGCACACATTCAACGATTATCCTTTTGAGCTTCAATTCTCTGTAACCTGACTTTTTGGCCTTGGGTTGCATCCTCATAAATCGCAGGCCCGACCCCGCTTGCATTCTGATTTTAGGTTTTGGATCATTTTTATCCAGAACCTAAGATATTCTCGATTATGGGGTGTGGGTCTGCACCACAATCTGGTCCACATCTGTGAACCTCTTTTGATAGGTCAGAGGATTCTTATGTTTATTTTAATTCTGACCTGCACTTGTGAATTCTTCATTTCTTTTCTTTGTATAGTGTGCCTAGTTGAAGGCACTAAACTCAGCACATATACAGTTCTTTTTAATTTTTCATCTCGGAGCGGACTTGACATTCAAGCAATTCAGGTGCTTTCTTCGCTTTTCCACTCTATTTTATGTCTTTTTAATACAATGAGGACATTGCATTAGATAGGCATGGGGGGGTGGATATTTATCTCTGAATTCATTCGTCAGCTCCGTAGATTTATTTTCTTTTATTAAAAAAAAAATCGAAATTAGGAAAGAGAATTTGGGTTTAAGAAAATTTTCAATCTTAGGAAATACTACATTATGATCTGAACACAAAGACCCTTCAGGTCTTTGGACTTAATTAGCCTGTGTATCCACTAAAATGTGGATTTGTCTTTGAGACCTCGCCATCTTAATTCTATTATAATTGGAATACATAAGTTTGGGTGATAAGTACACGACTTATCAACCCACCCTTTGATTTGAGGGAATTTTGAGTCTTAAGCATCTGCACACTTTCTTTGCATTGACTCATTGTTCGGCGATTTTAACGGAAGTTGGGTAGCTAATGAACCTTCTAGGGTGATATGGCTGGCAAGTTATCGTGGGTAACAGCCCATAGGTAGGTTGTCTAGAGCCCAGTCACTAGACCTTTCTCTTTTTGCTGCCTTTAGGTAAATCTTAGACCAGGGAAGCCACCTACTTAAAAAGAAAGGTCATTTAAAAAAAAAATCAAAAAAGAAAAGGAGAAAAGAACAAAAAAAAATAAGCCACACTTCGCCGCACGAGTATGGCGGCTGGCAAGTTGTCGGTGGTAACAGCTCATCGATCGGTTCTCCAGAACCTAGCTTAGAAAATGCACTAAAAATTCCCAAAACACTTAGGAAGAAGCAGAGAAGTAGAATAAATCGGGGAGATATACACTGGATTCACCTTTGTGTTGACCCCGTAAAAAAATAAAAGTAGGGAGAAAGCTACCAGTTATAAAGATACACCTTTAGGAAGAATTCTTTTTGAGGTCACCTAGAGGCGTAGAAATCCAAAATCCATTTTAATTGCCGATTAACGAGTCTATCACAATCACAATAAGATACTTAAAACTTAGGGTTCTCATCAAATCTTGGGTGAGTTGAATGGCCGTAGAAAGCCACTCTTAAACCCTAAAATTTGAAAATCCAAAAAAATTAGAGAAGAGTAAAAAGAGAAAAAGAAATTTTTCTTTGAATAAGGCGAGGGCTTGAGGCAGTCTGCATTTTGAATGATACCCGGGTGCTGTTGTGTCTTTGAAAGTTCAGTTCCTAAGTAGACAATTTCTTAATGATTGAAAATAACTCAGGTCCAAATAATCCAACCTAATTCTTTTATAAATATCGTATAATTTTTGCTAGGACTAGCAAAAGATAGGCATGGGGGTATGATGTAAACACATTTACACTACTTAAAATGTCTATTTATGTATGTTCTTAAGCATATGATTGCATTTCATGATATAAATATTGCATAACATGCATCATCTTGCATTTAGAGTAGTTTGAATAAAATGGAGGTTAATTGTCTCCTTTTATATGCTTGGACAGGGTAAACATTTTATCGGGGCCTTGGATCAAAGATCCAACCGTACGGATGTGATCAAGGTGACGATTGGAGTTCAATGACTCCAAGATCACCCTAATCAGGCATCCGTAGCATCAGATAGTGACCGGGGAACCCTAGAAGATCAAGGGTAAGGATGGTGAAAATCCATAGTTCAGATGACAAATCCAACCGTACGGATGAATTCGGATTGACGATCGCAGCCCAACGACACAAAAATCGAGTCAATCCGACATCCGTGGCACCATCCACAACTTCCAGAAGATGGACGGCCAAGATGGCGCCACGAGGCGCCATCTCAGCCGCCCAAACGGCCTCCAGCATCGCCACACCTTTTCTTCTTCAATCAGCACGTCGATTCTCCATCGTTGGATCAAGATCCAACGGCTGTGGATGCGGCTGGCTAATTCATCTACGCGACCATTTCGAAGGCACAGTGCAGCAGTGACGCAGCCGCGGGCGAAGCAGAGGTCGCGGGGTCGAGTCCCGCGAGCCTCAAATTGGGCGCAAGCAAGCAGGTGCGTGGAGCATCAAATGGAGATCGGACGGCCGCGTGCGCCTGATAGCGCCGACGCGCGATTGAACATGCGACGCGGACGCGCAATCTGATGCACCAGGCAGGCGGGCTGCAGCGGGTGAAGCACGATGTAAGCCGTCCGATCTCGCGATCGGACGGCTAAGAACCAGCGGACGTGCACAGGCGTTGCGCGTGCGAGCAGGCAATCAGGCGTGCGCAAGCCGCCCACGACGCCCACAAAGGAGGCTTTAGCGACGGTTTTATCCGTCACTAAAGACCCCTTATTTATTATTTTGAACTTGTAATGTCCATTTTGCCCCCACTCCTTACAACTATAAAAGGAGACCCCCTCCATACGAAATTTTCATCCCTTCCTTCTCCTCTCTACCCCTCCAAAGCTCAAGAGAAGCTTGTCCCACACCCGGGATGCTTCTCACGAGATAAAGTCCAATTTTCGTTCCCCTTCGGAAGTGGATCCCGCGACGACGACGACATGCTGCTTCGTTCCCGTTCTTCTGCTTCGTCCTCCTTCATCCTGCTTCATTCCCCTTCGTCCAGGCATCGTCCCGTTCGGTTCGTCCTCCAAGCAACCGTCGAGGAGGATTTCTGTCTCCCTATTCTTTTTACTGCTTTCTAGTATAGATTTACTGCTTTCTAGTGTAGTTTTGTTCGTCCTCCAGGCAATCGTCAAGGAGGAAATTTTTCCCTCCATTCTTTTAATGCTTTCTAGAGTAAATTTATCGCTTTCTAGAGTAATTATTTTATACTTTGTAGTTGTAAGAGTGAAATGAACAATTTCCTTAATGAAAAATTCCTTGTTTATTCTACATCTCATTTTGATTTCTCTGTGTAATATTCTCTCTCTCTTACTCTCTCTCTCTTCTATTTATTGTAAATAATTAGATAGTTTTAAATTGAATTATTTTGTGACAAATAAAAAGAAATGCGTAGTTTTTAAATCAAACATCCGCCTCCCTGTGTTCGACCCGGAATTTTTATTTTGGTATAAATTTTATTTGTTGAACATGAATTCTTTACTTTCGAACTACAACGGCAGGTTTTCCAAAACCGAACACGTTAGAGTAGCCATTCATACACGTTCAACAAGGGGCCTTCCTGTGGTCATTTTCGTCTTTGGCACGTGGCAATTTAATGTCGTTGCATATTTTTGCAAGGGATTCTGTGTGGCTAATTCGTGCCAACTTCCCTAGTTAGAACCACAACAATTGGCACCCTAAGCTCAAGTCATCCAAATTCTATGGATGCGCCTTGCTATGGAAGAGACCTTCCTCCCTTCATTGTTCAAAAGACCCAAATGGGCTACTTCCTAACACTTGCCTTCCTAACCCCGACAAGTGATCATGCGTCGAGAATGTGTCGCATGAGCACTTACACGTGCTTCAAGGGCCACATTTTTTTATTACTCATTTCTAGCCAACTAACTTCATTTGTCGTGAACATTTGTATCTTGTTAGGAAATTGAATATTTTTCTTTTTCTCAAGATAATTCATTCATTTCAACCTTGCATTAAATAACATCCGCTAAGTGCACAAATTCAAGTTGTGTGAAGGACATTAATGTTAGTTCAACCTCTCCTAAACAATGTTTTGATGATTTTACAAAATAAAGTAAAAGAAATAAATACTGGACATACCGTATTTCTTTGTGATAACTCCATTGCAGGTTCCACCATCTCAAAGTCAAAGTATCGAAAATGAAGAAATGTTTTATGTCTTGGTCTTAGGTTTTATTATAATGATCTTATTAGATTTGTATTTTTCTATTTTATTGAGTCTAGAAAAAGTTGTAAAGAGCTCCCAAAGAACATATATATTCCCTAAACTTAGGCTCCCAACACTTAAGAAAAATTAGAAACAAAAATCAAACTCAAAAACATCCATCAGACATTTGAACTACTTCCTAGACATCTGATATCTCACTATAAGTCATCTGTCCTTTTAATTAGACGACCAATCACCATAATCCTCACCTTAAGCTTTTAAGCAGTTAGGCTTCATACGTTTAGACATAACTCCAAACGTCCATAAATCAAGTTAGACATTTGGTAAGTCTAGCTGACAACCTTAGAGAGTACCGTTGTTCAAACTATTTCCAATTCTCCTTTTGTCAGATCATATCCAACGGTAGCATTACTTTACCCTTTATTCCAAACGTCCAATAATGGAACATTACACCTAAAATCACTTTACAAATATTTGTCAAACGAAATCTCACTTTTTGGATTTGCAAGAAATCTAAAGCCAAAGATCATCATGACCATTAGACGTCCAAAACCTATATCAAACGTCTGGTTAGATGTTTGACTCTTAACCACTAGAATCCCATTTGGATTTAGTTCAATCCAGGAATTGATCCACTCTAGATCAGACATCCAATATTTTTGGTCGGATATCTTAAAATGTTATTCCAAATGTCTGACTTAGAACCCTGTCTCCGTCCAATGAATTCTAGGGACTCTAACCCTCATGATCAGATGACCAATAAAATTGTTGACGTCAGATAAGACATCTAATCCTCCCATATTTATTTATGTTAATTAATGGTTAACTAATGTTAGTCTAAGTTTAATTTAAGTTTGATTACATTCAATTAGTTCAGATTACGTATTTTAGTTTATTTTGTAAATAATATATACTTTTAAACTTTTGTGTAATTTTTTACATAATTATATCCAGTATCTTGATGTGTTTATTTTTTTATGTACAGATACAAAATTTCAGGTTAACTGGAGGAGTGCTGATTGGATTTTTGGACTTGAGCTCATTTGAAAAGAGTAAGCCTACTTAGTAGACCTATTTGGAGACCCAAACCCAATTTAGGAGCCTAATCATCCTTACCGTAGCACCTAATTCACTATCCAAAAAACCCACCTAAGTAAATCCTACACCCACCAAACATCTCTCGCGTCAAGCCCGTATCCCCTTGCGTAACTCCACGTCCACCGAACTCAACCCAATCCCATGCAACATCCCACGTTGCAATCCCATTCAAACACCAGCGTAAATCCCAAAAATCCAAATCCCTACGTAACCCCCTCTCCAAGTCCTTTCCTAACCAACCGGACTCCCTCCACATATTTTCCCATCATTTTATTGCATCCACCACTGAACACAACATCCCATGCAACTCCACCGAATATCCCATCCACCAAACCCACCTACGTACACCATCGCATGCAACAAATTAATCCTATCCCTACCGATCTCTCGTCCACTTATTCTCCCAACCAAAAAATAAAAAAAACAAATAAATAAATATCTCATTCCACTGCACTCAACTGCCTACCCCCACCTCTCTCTAATTAATTTTTTTGAGCAGAACTTTCGCAATCTATTTATCCTTTCTCCATCCAATTATTTATTTACCATTAAATCTAGATCATCCACTACCACCCTTCATATTAGCCTTAAATTCTAACTTTTGATCCTTAATCTATTAATCCTAATCATCCAAATTAGTGATCTTAGGCATTTTAGATCAACTAATATGAAGCCTCTCCCTATTTCCTATAAATACACCTAGCCACCCCCTCCTTAGAGTAATCTCCTACTTAGAATTTCCTACTTCCACATGGTCCCTATTAACTAGTGCAATTTCCCACCATCTTTGGTGATTCTAACGAGTATGTCATCGCATCTGCACCCACGCCGACGCTCTAGACTTTGCCTTCAAAGCCCATAGTTTCTGTATTTTCTTTATCTAGTTCTAGTTGTAGCAACTCTATTCTAGTTGTAATCTCGGAAGCATTCTACTAGTGCAAAACTCTTGATTTTATTTAATAAAATTCCAGTAGTTATTTTTCAACTTGTTTTCAAGTTGCATGCTTCCTAGTTCTAGTATTTAATTAAGTTGCATGTTCTAGATATCATTCTTGTTGATAGTAAATCTACTCGGTTCTAGTTCTAATTAGGAAAACGATTTTGATTTATTTTGCCTCTTGAATGACTCAGACTCCCATATTTCTATTCGAAAAATCTTATAAGTTGAATTTCATTTACAAATACAAGAGTTTCTATATGCATTTACTATGACGAAAAACGATTCTTAACAATCACATCCACATTCAGAACACTTTTTGGCACCGTTGCCAGGGAGGCAATGCGATTATTTCACTTTCAATAGCTTCATCTAGATTTAAAGTCGTGAGATCTAACTTGTTTTTCTCTTTTTGTCATTTTGTGCACAGAATTGCATAGTTGCACGAGAACGAATCTTGAATCGTCGAAAGAAAAAGTGAGGGTGAAGAACTCTAGGTAGGTCATCTACATCTTAGAATTAGGTAGATTTATAACTCTTAGGAGTAATTGCATTTAGTGTTCATTTTCAAAAAAAAAAAATCGCTTGTTTCACTATACTTGTTCTTGAAAGATCTTATCTCATCATAAGCAAGTTCAGATCGGTTTTTTGAGCTAAATTAAAAATTTAATTTCAAACTATTGGTATGTCCAAAAATTTTCATATTTTTATTGTGTGAGCCCTTAGAGTCAGGAACAAACACACCAAATTTCATGTGAAGTTTCATTTTGTATTATCCTAGAAAAGTATTTTACTATTGGTGGGTCAATTTAAAATTTGTCTGTTGCAGATTCAGGTTCACTGAATTTTCTTGAATTCTATATAACTCCAAATTCGATGAAATTTTTTTTATTTAATTTCTTAGAAAAAATTGGAAAAATTTTCTGATGAACATACCATTACTGTTTTTGGAAAATACTCATTAGGGGTCTGTTTGGACTGTTTTGGAATTCTGCATTGAAAAATCTAAAAAACATATTTTTAGGCCCGAAAACATTTTGAAAAAATTAATTTTTGTGTGCTTGGTCAAGTGGTGCTTGGGAAGCCTTTTTTGCATTGTATGGGCTACACCACTTGAAATAAAATTGATTCACTTAGAAGATGCATGCTAAGGTGACACATTAGGATTGTGAATGTAAACACGTTTATATCACATAAACTGTCTATTTTTACATGTTCTTAGATGTATAGTTGCATCATACATTATAAATATTGTATAACATACATCATCTTGCATTTTGGTTAAGTTGTATAAAGTTTAGGTTAATTTTTTCTTTTTGTGGTCAGGTAATAGGGCAATATCATGGCAAGGCCTCGGATTGAAGATCCAATTGTATGGATCTGATCAGGGCAACGATTGGAGTTTAACGACTCCAAGATCACCTTGATAAGACTTTCATAGCATCAGATGCAGTCTGAGAAAGATCATAGATCAAGGGCCAAGATGGTGTAAACCCATATTTTAGATGACCAATCCAATCGCATGGATGGGTTCGAATCGACGATCACAGCCCAACAACGTAAAAATTGATCCAATCTGACGTCCGTGGCACCATCTACAAGCATTGGAAAATGGGTGGGCTAGATGGCGCCACGTGACATCATCTTAGCCACCCACACCGGCCCAAGAATGCCCGCTGCTCTCTCTCTCCTCCTGCGTTTGTCTGATCTGGGCTGTTGAATCTTGATCCAACGGGCATAGACGCACGTGCCTTAAATCAGAAGCTCACCTAAAGAGAGACCGTAGCATAGTGGTCAAGGCATTACGTGCGCAGAGGTTTCATGTTTGAATCGAGTGTAGCACCCCTCTACTTTGTGCGTGAACGTGAAATCAAGCCGCCCTGTCAAGCACCAACGACTCTAATGGATCAATTGGCCCCATGAACAAGATGACACCTGATCCCACGCCCAATCTCACATGCGGGAGGTGCGATTTGTAAAGGCACACAATCGCACATTCTAGGCTGTTGCTTCCTCATCGAACGGTGGAGATGTGGTCGCGTTTCCTCTCAACGGCTAAAAAAGAAGCGATGGAGCATTTTAAGCCATCTGATCTTAAGATCGGACAACTCAAAGAGTGTGAAAGTGCGTGAGCATTGTGTGCAGAGGAAGGAGGGGAGGTGAAGGCATGCGCATGTTCTACAGTGACGTGGGTCTTTAGTGACGTTTATATCTGTCACTAAAGACCCCCTCATTTAATGTTTTAATATGAAATGACCCTTGTGCCCCCTCCAATCTTCACCTATGAAAGGCCCTACGACCCTTATACTTTCATCATCCCTTCCTCTCTTCTCTTACCCCCTCCAAAACTCTAAGAGCTTGTCCCAAACCCGGGATGCTTCTCTAGAATTAAAAATATAATTTTTCCACCTTCTCATCCCATTTGTGGAGTATTCTGCAGTTGTCCTCTCACCTCCATTCGGGAAGCGGATCCCACTGCTATGTCACCTTGCCTTGTTCTTCGTTGTCCGTCATCGTTCTCCTTCATCCTGCATCTCACCACATTACTCCGGGCACTCTGTCAATACGGCTCGTCCTCCAAGCAGCCGTCGAGGAGGATAGCTTCTCTCCACCTTTTTACAGCTTTCTAGAGTAGATTTACCACTTTCTAGTTGTAAGATTTCCCACTTTCTATTGTAGTGGTTAGTTGTAATAGACATCATTCTGTGGTTATGAAATATTTATTTATTCTATCTCTATTTTGTCCTTATTTGTAATATTCTCTCTCTCTTCTATTTCTTATTCTTTAGGTAGATAGCTAGTTTTGAATAAATTTGACTAGCTAATCTGCTTCGTGACAAATAAAATAAATGTGATTTTTAATTAAACATCCGCCTCCCTATGTTCGACCCGGAATTCCTTTCAGTTTTAGTTAAATTTATCTGTTGATAGTTTTTCTCGCAAATCACACTACAATGACGGGTTTTCAAAACTCAAATCCTTTTACGTAGATTTTTCTAATTCAATATTTTGACATCGTTGCTGGGGAGGCGACGATTTTTATTTTTCATGTTTTCCCAACTTACTTATCATTTACCTCACTTCTTTCCTTTCTTATTATGATTGCAGGTACTCTTACGAGGGGAGCAAAAGCTGTAGATTGGAGTAAAGTGCTATTGAAGGGTTTGTAGGTTTACCCCCACCAACTAGATTTCATTCCATCACCTGATAACTCAAACCCTAATTAACTTAGGAGCTTGCATAAACTCTAAGGATAGTTTTGATTGTTTGTTTGTCACCTCCACCCACCTCACCCTCTGCATATAAAGAAAAATTTAAAACAAAAAAAGAATCTCATAGAGGTACACAACCTCTTCTAATTCTTCATACTCAACCGGTAACTCGATCTTTGGGACCGACACACTCAACAACATATAATTGAGTAGAAATCAGATTAGGTAATCACTTGTATGCTTAATTAAGTGGTGCATCAGGCAAATTGTTTGAGTTGTTTGGGCCGCACCACTTTAACTAAAAATAACTCATCAAGTATTTGCCACAGAGGTTCAGCTTTTAGGGATTTACCAGGCACTCCACATTCTTTTAAGCTTTAAAGGAAAACATCTTCACCTGTGCTTTCAAAACCTAGTGTGCCAACTGAACTTAATTGAATATACCCAAAGTTGAATCCTAAAAGCTACTAAGCAAGATTTAAACCCTAAATTCACCACATCAAAAAATAATCTTACTTTAAAACCATTGGTTATGCACACACACACATTTCAATCAATCATTAAGGGCACAACCCAAATAAAGGGCTCATCACATTCCAAAGCACATTTAAACCTAACCCTAATTAAAACAGAGTAGACATTAGCCTTAAGGATTGTACTCACTCTTCGGAGCCCAGACCGAGATTATTTTAGATTAGTCTATTTCTACCATTCAATCCAATGTCTAGCTAAAGGAGCTGAATCAAATGATTGTGGTTGGGGGGTACACTAAGAACCAGAGGCACAAGCAAAAGGAAGAACCTTCTCCCCAACCCTTCCCTATAACTGGTTGGATTGACCGAAAAGAAGTAGATCAAATCATTTCTTTATCTCAAGACAGGTTTTGGGAGTCTGTATGTCTTTAGGCTAGCCCACTTAAGGACAGGTTTGATTTTTTGTATTGCAAGGCACTTTTCTTCCTCTTGTTCTATCATGGATCCTTCCACATCCTATTCGCACTTCCGCTCCTACCCTCCTACCACTAGTTATTTAAAAAATTATTATTATTCCAACCAAACATATTCTCATCCATCTTCTAGTTGGGATAGTCCTAATTGGGGATATAATTCCGGACCTCCGTGTTTAGGGTTTAACCCTGAATACCGTGATTGTGATTTCTATCCTTCTCGAAGCTATAATGATTATAGATCTCCACCCGTTAATGATCAATTTAACCCGATCTACAATTAAGAAGGATATCTTAATTAGAATTCTTACTCTCCCCCAGATTACAATGCATATAGGTCACCACCCCTCTTTGAACAACCAGAAGTAACCTATTATCAGGGAGGGTATCAAGAACCTCAATTCGTTCACTCCCCTAGACTGAACCCAATCCTGAACCAAACCATTTGGTTCAGGTTAACCAGGTCCAAAATAAGGTGTTGACTAACTTTAGGAATACCTTACAATCTTAGAAGCTCAGCCAACACCTTGCACTGAAGAATTGGAGCCTTTGATTAAAATGATTGATGATCTTAACAAGTATTTGTTGGATTGTCTCCAGGATGTTAAGGATAAGGACCTGGGTGAGTTTTTACTTGGGAAGTTATCAAAATTGAGGACGAGATTTTTGATTGCACTAGTCCAATCTTGGGAGGATTCCTAGGATGAACCCTTGACAGGAGAGCCAATGTCAGAATTTGCTCAAGCACCTATAGGAAGGACATGTTTTACGAGACTAGGGTGGTCTCGTTGACCAGGTTGTTCTAGAGCAATCAAATAAGGATGAATTAATTTCTTCCCCTGAGATCCCTGAGTCGAGGTATGAGGAAACATGTCTCCATGGAACAAAAAGTGATTGATGATTTTGAGACATACATTAATGCGGATTTAGAATTCTTTGATTCTGAAGGTGAAGAATCATTATGTGAAGTCTCACATGAGTTTACATAACACAATTTTAGTGAGACGACTGGGCCTAAGGAATTCAATGAATCTTTTGATGGCCCTAAAATTGAGGAGCTTGATTCTGTTGTGGCTCACAGGGTGGATTTAAATCCTATTATTAAGGATTCAATTCAAAGCCCCAATCCTCAATCACACCCCATTGAGCTTACTGATGAGTTTGATTTTGAGATCACTAGCCCCAAGTTAATTCTGATTTAACAACAAATCTTGGACTTGGACATTTTAGATGGGGTGATTAATATGTAGGAGGTCCCAGAATCCAAAATTCTGAATGAGGAGGATAGGAGGTGGGAAATATTGATTTGGGAAGTCAATTCCAGAAGAATTAGAAGACTGAGTCTAAGGGTTTTGATTTGGATGAAACCACATACTCTCTACCAGGACCTGAAGAACGTCGGTTTCAGTTATATCGTTGTAGTAAAGCCGGTTGTTACCAACGTTTCATATAAAATTTTTTACTCGGAAAAATAAAAGAGTTCCCGAGGTCGAACTCAGGGAGCAAGTTGTATTCTAGAGATATACAAGTTCTATGACAAAAATAAAGAGAGAGAGAGAGAATTTGTTCTGCAGAGGGGGGTGCTCTTCTTTCTCTCTTTCTTTAGATCTCCTTCTTTCTCTCTGTTCAGGTGATATTCTTCTCTTGCAATGTGGTGCTCTTCTTCTTCTTCCTGCTGTTCTTCCTTGTTTTCTTTCTTTCTTTTTCTTCAGATCTTCTTCTTCTTTGTCTTCACCTGCCTTGACCTCTCTTTTTCTTCTTTCGCGATGGCCGTTGCTCTTCCTTCTTCTTCAGCCTGTCTTCTTTCCTGCTCTGGCTGCTGACCTTCCGTCGTCTGCCCCGGTGCTGAGACGACTTAACGATGCCTTCGCTACAGTGCAGCAGCTCCTTCTTCTTCAGCGGGTCTGCTTCTTCTTCTTTGGCCTGCACACTTCAGAGTTTTTTCGTCAAGAGGCAAAAACCTACTCTACCCCCCCTCCCCCGCGTATCTCTCTCTCTGAAATCACTCTTCGGAAGCTCTCCCAGAGCGCTACCGGGTAATCGGGTTCGGGTCAGGCCCGGGTCCAGGCCCACCGGCGTGCGTGGTGGGCGAGGAGTGCAGGTCAGTCTAATCGGGTCGGGCCAGGTCCGCGGAGCGTGGTCACGGACGAGGCCGAGTCGGGTCGGGTCGGGTGAGAGGGACCTCACCCCGTGGTAACTGAGGCAAACAGATGGTGGCACTTTTGCAATTTATGTGGGTGTGTGGCTCCAGAAACTCCCGAGGTGGGACTATCCACGCACCCCTTTTCTCTCACGCCTGCAGCAGGGATGGTGCTTCCAATTGCAACAGCTGTTGAGGCGCGCAACTTCAATTGAGGGCCAGGGTGTGTGCGCAAGACTCTTTCGCGCTGGCCGTGGCTCTTCAACCTGGGATATCTAGGCTTGGAGCAACCTCAAGCAAGCTTCGAGCTTCCTCGCCAATGGCGGTCAAGGCCTGGAACCTGAAATCAATAGAACGGCCTCTCGGCCAAATCAGACAGGCGGGGGACCTTCGCCGTGGCACGGCGAAGGTGGTCAGGGGGTTTGCAGGGGGCGAGATGGAGCTATCAGGTCGTCCTAGGTCAAACTGTGAGCGAGGGAGTGGGTGTGTTCGGTGGATCTGCAGAGGGTGTTTGGTGGGAAGTGGAGGGGCGGAAGAGGATCAGGGTGAGGAGGCGGAGGTTCTGCGGTGGTCGGCGAGCCGTGTGGGTCGCTGAGGTGATGGGAGCGGCTCGCCGGAGGGTGGTCGGAGGCGGAGAGGATGAGGGTGAACAGGGTCGGTAGAGGGCTTAATTGACTAAATCGAAAGCGGGGAAAGAAAGAGGAGGAGAAGGGGAGTAGGTCTAACTTAACTGCAGGGACGAAGGGGGAGGAACAGGGCGACAGTCGTATCGACTGTCGCCGGAGAAGATGATGCTCAGAGAGAGGGGCGGCGGCGAGCAGAGGGCTGGAGAGGCGCCAGCTGGGTGCGGCGTGGCGCGGGAAGAGCAGGGGAGGAGGTCTCTGCTGCTGGTATTGCGGCAGAGCGAAGAGGTGGAGGGGGAGGAAGTCGCCGGAGCTGGTGAGCGTCTGCCGGAGGAAGAAGAGAAGAAAGCTGGGGGTTTTCTCCGTCAGATCCAGGCTGCTTTGGTCGGTGGAGCGGCGGGGGGTATTTATAGGGTTGAAGCAGGGAGGAAGGCGGAGGGAGACGACGTGTCTCCCTCGCCGGAGAATGGTCGGAATACGAACCCATACCGTCCGTGCGTTCGCACGGCCGGTATGGGGGGCTACAATGACCATGGGGGTGCTCCTGCGACGGCTGACGACGCAGGGCACCCCCGGTACACATGCCAGGTCCTCCACCTCACCCTGCGCGGCGCCATGCTCCGCGCAAGGTCGCCGGAGCATGGTGCTGGCAGGGTTTTGCAGGAGGGACCTGTTTGCAAAGAACGAAGGATAGTTAGGGGCCTAAATGCGAGGGTTCAAAAGTTGAGGGCCAAAGAGTAAATATATGAGGACCAAAGTGTAAAGTCGGTCAAGGAGGTTTCTTCTTAGGCTCAAGTTTTTATACATGACTAATTAGAACCTAAGGAATCTGATGGTAAATTTCATTTTCATATTAAACCTTGTTTGACCGGTCAATTTGCGTAAAGACCCAAATTAAGTTATTAATTGGGCATGGTTCTCAATGTAGGTCAAAATGGGTTCTAAAGGCCAAATTGAAGGTTCTAAACCCTAGAGATTATTTTTCTATGAATTTTAGAGGGTTTATTCTATTTTTACTTTGCCTCGAACCTTGTGAATTGAAGTGGGTTGTTTTAGGGTTACAGATTATCATTTGGTTCCTTGGAAGTGCTGTAGCCCTTGCTAGATCATCTCATCCCACTTTTATTCTTATTAAGCTGTTTTGACCTGTGTTTGGGCCCTGAATTACCCTGTATGCAGATTATACTGGTAAAATTGCACTTTTACCTCTTATGACTGGTTTTCTTCTCAAACTCAGAATTCTCTGAGTTAAGCCTTTCCTTGAGATATGTAGGAGCTTTTATCCTTTGTATTGGGTCAAAATGAGCTAGTTATGGCTCATGATGAGGTTCTCATCATACCCCCATGCCTAGCTTTTGCTAGTCCCTTAGCAAAAAAACTTAAGGTTTCAACCCTTGTTCTAGACCATGAAGTTTTCAATGGTTTTGGATAAGTGCCTTTTTATTTGAGCATAGATTAGGTTAGAATGCTGACCATAGGCCTAAAAGATACTCTAGTACCAATCAAGATCCAAATCTGTCTAGCCTTAGCCTCAGTCTTTTAGCAAAGGTTTTTAAGGCCCGCAAGAACTAACCTAAGGTTTATTGGACTTCGTGGTTAAAGCACCCGTGCTTGAAATGATTTTAGCCCTGGCCCAGTTCGCAGTGCGTTTTGTAAGAGAGAGATAGAAAGTTTTTTTCTGTTTGGAGAGTTTTCTCTCTCTTTTTCTTTTTAGTTCTAGCCTAGGATTAGCTTTTCAACACGGTCTATATCAGATTCCTTGCTCCCATCATCAATCCTCAAGGGTTCCTGGCGATCGATGCTTCGAGATAGCACCGCCCATGGCAACCCCCGGAACCCTGGCTATTGAGATTTCGAGATAATCCCATCCATGGTATTCCATGGCCGAATCCAGACCCTGGCAATTGACACTTCGAGATAATGCCATCCATGGAATCTGAACCAGCAGAGTGCTTACATGCCCCCCGTAGGATATGTAAATATCCTAAGAGACAAGCACCGAGGAGATGATATTTTGTTACGCATCTTCGAGGGGATTTTCCGCCTCTCTGCGCTGGGAACTCGTCCAAATCAACTTGTGTTGATCGGCCATTCCTATTCTAGGTGTTCTTTTCAGATTTTTGCGACGCTTCTGCGTGATTCTGATTTTTACGCTTACTGAACCAGGCTGTGTGTGAGATTAGGGTGCTTAGGTTACTGAGTCCCGTAAACCAAAAATTAGTTAACGAGGCCGAATACTCCCTAAGCCTTAGACCTAATACTTCAGCATTTCATTTTCCTCAACCTCTTGAGGAGTGTCCAGATCTTAATGAGTACTAAGAGTCTATTCAAGAATGCCTAAGGTTTGCATTCTTACTAATCTTATTGTGCACTTTTCAGTTATTTTCTTGAATGAGGTCTAGAACTTAGGTTAATTCCTTAGTTCCTTACTAATGACTATCAACTTTTCTTATAATTTTGTGCTCCTTTTTCATTTTGTTTCTTCTCTCCT
The DNA here is from genome assembly GCA_037157565.1 of Thalassia testudinum. Taxonomy (NCBI): domain Eukaryota; kingdom Viridiplantae; phylum Streptophyta; class Magnoliopsida; order Alismatales; family Hydrocharitaceae; genus Thalassia; species Thalassia testudinum. The sequence continues at coordinate 67,673,273 of JAZHRO010000036.1, forward strand.
TCACAAAATTCTCCTCTTTTCCTCTTATTCTTTTTCGAAAATTTTTTTAATTTTTATGGTATTTTTGGCATATGTGAATTTTTTGTTTGAAACCTTTTCTTACGAGTTTTTGCACTTTCATACCCCCCCATGCCTAAGATTTGCAATGTCCTCATTGTAACCTAGGGGTTTTTATTCAACTAAGTTCATACATTAGGACAGCTGTTTTGATGAGTGAATGGGTCGGGGTGACTGTTGCGGACGATTTCTAATCTCAGATGCAAGCACCTGAGGTGGAGTCGGCTGTCCTAAAGTGTGAACTTCAAGTGCAAAAAGCTGTCAGAACACGTTTCAGGTTTTCAAAGAGAATGACGGGCTGCCTCCCGTTGAGCGCTAAATTTGATGCCTTCAGCCAAGCGGGAAATGCGATGGAGAGGGGATGGTCAAATCAGCAGAGTTTTGTAAGACAAGCACCTTGATTAAGAGCCTGGTTGGTCCAACCAGGTGCTTGTTCAGATCAACAGGCTGATGATGCAGCCCAAACCCAATCAATCTGGTGGGTTGATAGATGTGTATAAAAAAGTGTGGAACCCACCATAAACTATGAGGCTCAGATGGATGTGGAAGTGTAAACGCAGGGTTTGGCTGTGCCGAATCAGCCTGGTCAGAGTAGGGACCCGTAGGATAATCAGTGGTTGATGCAGGAACCCTACAGGGGTGATCAGAGAATGATAGAGCATGGTATGTAGTCTGATCAATGTTCGAAACCCGATGTGGAAATGCAATCGGCTCGGTGAGGGGTGAATCAGCATAGAAATTGAGTCCGGTTGCGGGTCGGGGTTTGGGAGAGGTTTTGATCCGTTCTGTGTGTGCGGATGAGGTGGCCATTGTGTATGAGGGCTCTTCTAGAAACAGATGATAGGTGATTTTCTGTAGAGAGTCCTCTGGGTAACTATCAAATGCCGGAAGAGTGTTTGTAGGATGAAAGAAATCGGATTCGAGAAAAAATTTGGATTCTGGGTTGCAATCACTCTTGGCATTTTCTGTTTTTGGTTCCTGAGGATCGAAAAGGAATGATTCTGTGTTATCGGTGATCTCGGGAATCAGGACCTCAGAGTCAGAGTCAGAGTCAGAGTCATGTGAACTGAGGTCGTAGATAGGCCTGGCGTGTTCAGGAAGGGGAATCTCTCCGCAATTATAGTCAGATCTGAAATTGTCGGAGAGTTGGCGAAAATGATCATGAATTCCACCACAGCAGAAATCATCAGATGTGGAATCAGCAGCCTGATTGGGTTCTAGCCTATATATCACTTCTGGGCTCAAAAAGATGTTCTGTTCAAGCTCTAAGCTGGTAGGATAGACCCCATTAAAACCTTGCTCATCCAAATCCTCAGTTTCTGTATCATAAATTGGCATGTTTTCTGAGAAATCGATCAGATTTCCTGAGGATGTTGGAGAGGGATACTCATTAAATAGAGGCCCGGAATCATATCCTGTAAAAATTTGATCTTCCTCATAAAGGGCCTTATAATCTTCCCAATAAGTTTCAGATCTAGGTTCTAGGCTTAGGATGTGGGTAGAATTATTAGAACCTAAGTCCGAATAACCTTCGAGGGTCACCTTATCAAAACAAGGGGTGGAATTTATACCCTCCAGAGGTTCAATTCTAATCTTGTTATTGCAGGAGTCTTGGAGTTCTAAGCTTGGTGATTCATGGCCTAGGGTTGGCTCAGCATTGTTTTCTCCTGCAACTTCCCAACCTATTTTAATGCTATCTTCTACCTGGGTTGGGATTTTACAACCACCTTGTGCCTCAATCCCGGGATCTGGGAAACTGAATGGTTCCTTGATACTGTTCCAAGATGGTTCATCCTCTGTTTCTGGTATATACGGGTATTTCTGGTTGATAATTTGTTCTACTGATTTCATCATTTCTACCCGTTTTATAAGGGCATCTTGGTGTTGTTCCCAAAGTACAGGATTTGTCAAGCATTGAAGGTATTCAGATTGGTGTAATTTTTCCATCTCAATGTATCCTGTCATGAGCATATCTCGGGTTGATCCTTTTGAAATTCCAGTTAATAGAATTTGGGCACAGTTTATGATGAAGGATGTGGTTGTTGGGACATCAACCTGAATATCTCCTATTGGTGTTGAGGTTTTTTCTTCTTTTTCATAGAATCTTATGGCATCCTCGATCATTTTATCTTTCATAGATCTCCGATATTCAGGTTTCTTGAATGGTAGTCTTGCTAGGTAATTAGGCTGCATAATTGGATCTGGTGGTGGAATAGAATCAAAGTTTGAATCAAGATGGAAGAAGGGGATTTTGTTCAGAATCAGAGGAAAGAGGGGCTATGTGAATGATTTCTGCAAAAACAAAGGAGCCGAGGCTTAGCCTCGGGAAGAGTGAATTTCTATAGGAGGTTTCAAGGACCTCCTAAAAAATACTGAAGGGCTGGATGAGATAAGCAGGTGCTGGACCCAATCAAGACACCCAAAAATTGTTGGGTGACTATAGAGGTTCGGGGCAGATGGACCCCTTGATCAGAAAGATCGTCCACCTGAGAATTACCTGGGCAGCCAGAGAGGGAGAGTCCCGCGAAGACCCCTACACGGTAGAGCGTCCCCACGGGTTACAGGGTTTCCCCCACCCGACCTCTCTTGTCACTGCGGTTCCAGGTAGACCAGAATGGGGATCTTGACCTCTTAAGTCTACCAATTTTAAGATCAGGGTGCTTAAGGTTTTCACTTGAACTTTAGTCTTTTTAAGTGCAAAGAGTGACCTAATTTAAGGTTGGTTAACCCAAAGGGGTCAACTTTACCTCTTGTTTTCTTTGAGAGCTTTTTAGGTCCTGTCTTTTAGGGTTCAAGTGTTTAGAGAGAGCCAATTGTTTTAGATTTTCTTTGAATAGGTATTTTCAGACAAGGGCTTGGGCACACTTCATTTGGTTTTCTCAATTCTTGCTTAAGGAGTGTGTCTCTAAATCCCTAGTGTTGGATCCTAGGTTGGCTCTACTTGGTCCAGTTAATTCTTTGTTGGGTAATTAGGGCTCAAGCAAGAATGTGTTAGCCCTTAAATACCCTTAATAGTGTGCAGAAATAATGAGTTGAAAACATGCAACTTTTATGGTTACTAAATATGGAAGACAGGTTAGCCCTATATTGCTTGTTCTTTTCTTTTCTTCCTCTTTAGAGCTTAGGGGTTAATAGTGAGAGGAAAAATTTACCTGTCTTTGGTGTGGTTGCTTGTCTTCTTGCGTTCCTGTAGCTGCACAAAAGAGAGGAGATTATCAGAAATAAAAAAAGTACAGGAATGTTTACCTCTAGAATAGCCGTTGCTCCCCGGCAACGGCGCCAAAATGAAGAAACGTCGGTTTCAGTTATAACGTTGTAGTAAAGCCGGTTGTTACCAACGTTTCATATAAAATTTTTTTACTCGGAAAAATAAAAGAGTTCCCGAGGTCGAACTCAGGGAGCAAGTTGTATTCGAGAGATATACAAGTTCTATTACAAAAATAAAGAGATAGAGAGAGAGATGAAAATTTGGCTTCTTCTTCTTTTCTTCTTTCTTCCTCTTTGTCTTTGGTTCTTCTTGTTCTTCTTCTTCTGTTCTTCCTTGTTTCCTTTCTTTCTTTTTCTTCAGATCTTCTTCTTCTTTTCTTGCTTCTTGCTTCTCTTCATTCCTTCTTCTACAATCGTGGTGCTTCTGCCTTCGGCTACTAAGTCTCCCTTCCTTCTTCTTCAGCCTGCCTTTTGTGTTGCTCTGGCTGCTGACTGTCCGTCGTCTGCCCCGGTGCTGAGACGACTTAACGATGCCTTCGCTACAGTGCAGCAGCTCCTTCTTCTTCAGCGGGTCTGCTTCTTCTTCTTTGGCCTGCACACTTCAGAGTTTTTTTCGTCAAGAGGCAAAAACCTACTCTACCCCCCCTCCCCCGCGTATCTCTCTCTCTGAAATCACTCTTCGGAAGCTCTCCCAGAGCGCTACCGGGTAATCGGGTTCGGGTCAGGCCCGGGTCCAGGCCCACCGGCGTGCGTGGTGGGCGAGGAGTGCAGGTCAGTCTAATCGGGTCGGGCCAGGTCCGCGGAGCGTGGTCACGGACGAGGCCGAGTCGGGTCGGGTCGGGTGAGAGGGACCTCACCCCGTGGTAACTGAGGCAAACAGATGGTGGCACTTTTGCAATTTATGTGGGTGTGTGGCTCCAGAAACTCCCGAGGTGGGACTATCCGCGCACCCCTTTTCTCTCACGCCTGCAGCAGGGATGGTGCTTCCAATTGCAACAGCTGTTGAGGCGCGCAACTTCAATTGAGGGCCAGGGTGTGTGCGCAAGACTCTTTCGCGCTGGCCGTGGCTCTTCAACCTGGGATATCTAGGCTTGGAGCAACCTCAAGCAAGCTTCGAGCTTCCTCGCCAATGGCGGTCAAGGCCTGGAACCTGAAATCAATAGAACGGCCTCTCGGCCAAATCAGACAGGCGGGGGACCTTCGCCGTGGCACGGCGAAGGTGGTCAGGGGGTCTGCAGGGGGCGAGATGGAGCTATCAGGTCGTCCTAGGTCAAACTGTGAGCGAGGGAGTGGGTGTGTTCGGTGGATCTGCAGAGGGTGTTTGGTGGGAAGTGGAGGGGCGGAAGAGGATCAGGGTGAGGAGGCGGAGGTTCTGCGGTGGTCGGCGAGCCGTGTGGGTCGCTGAGGTGATGGGAGCGGCTCGCCGGAGGGTGGTCGGAGGCGGAGAGGATGAGGGTGAACAGGGTCGGTAGAGGGCTTAATTGACTAAATCGAAAGCGGGGAAAGAAAGAGGAGGAGAAGGGGAGTAGGTCTAACTTAACTGCAGGGACGAAGGGGGAGGAACAGGGCGACAGTCGTATCGACTGTCGCCGGAGAAGATGATGCTCAGAGAGAGGGGCGGCGGCGAGCAGAGGGCTGGAGAGGCGCCAGCTGGGTGCGGCGTGGCGCGGGAAGAGCAGGGGAGGAGGTCTCTGCTGCTGGTATTGCGGCAGAGCGAAGAGGTGGAGGGGGAGGAAGTCGCCGGAGCTGGTGAGCGTCTGCCGGAGGAAGAAGAGAAGAAAGCTGGGGGTTTTCTCCGTCAGATCCAGGCTGCTTTGGTCGGTGGAGCGGCGGGGGGTATTTATAGGGTTGAAGCAGGGAGGAAGGCGGAGGGAGACGACGTGTCTCCCTCGCCGGAGAATGGTCGGAATACGAACCCATACCGTCCGTGCGTTCGCACGGCCGGTATGGGGGGCTACAATGACCATGGGGGTGCTCCTGCGACGGCTGACGACGCAGGGCACCCCCGGTACACATGCCAGGTCCTCCACCTCACCCTGCGCGGCGCCATGCTCCGCGCAAGGTCGCCGGAGCATGGTGCTGGCAGGGTTTTGCAGGAGGGACCTGTTTGCAAAGAACGAAGGAGAGTTAGGGGCCTAAATGCGAGGGTTCAAAAGTTGAGGGCCAAAGAGTAAATATATGAGGACCAAAGTGTAAAGTCGGTCAAGGAGGTTTCTTCTTAGGCTCAAGTTTTTATACATGACTAATTAGAACCTAAGGAATCTGATGGTAAATTTCATTTTCATATTAAACCTTGTTTGACCGGTCAATTTGCGTAAAGACCCAAATTAAGTTATTAATTGGGCATGGTTCTCAATGTAGGTCAAAATGGGTTCTAAAGGCCAAATTGAAGGTTCTAAACCCTAGAGATTATTTTTCTATGAATTTTAGAGGGTTTATTCTATTTTTACTTTGCCTCGAACCTTGTGAATTGAAGTGGGTTGTTTTAGGGTTACAGATTATCATTTGGTTCCTTGGAAGTGCTGTAGCCCTTGCTAGATCATCTCATCCCACTTTTATTCTTATTAAGCTGTTTTGACCTGTGTTTGGGCCCTGAATTACCCTGTATGCAGATTATACTGGTAAAATTGCACTTTTACCTCTTATGACTGGTTTTCTTCTCAAACTCAGAATTCTCTGAGTTAAGCCTTTCCTTGAGATATGTAGGAGCTTTTATCCTTTGTATTGGGTCAAAATGAGCTAGTTATGGCTCATGATGAGGTTCTCATCAGGACCCTTATGACATCTTTAATTCAGAGGATGTCCAACCTAAGCACACATTCATTGATTATCCTTTTGAGCTTGATTTCTCTGTAACCCAACTTTTTGGTCTTGGGTTGCATCCTCACAAATCGCAGGCCCGACCTCTCTTGCATACTGATCTCAGGTTCTGGATAATTTTTATCCAGAACCTTAGATATACTCAACCATGGGGTGGGAGTCTGCACCATAATCTGGTCCACATCTATTGACATTTGCTGGCAGGTCCTGAGGTGAATTCTTTTATCCTGATTCTGACCAACACTTGTGAATTCTTTATTTCTTCTTCTATGTATAGTATGCCTAGCTAGATGCACTAATTTCAGCATGTATACAGCTTCTTTTCATCTGGTTGCTGACCTATTATTCACGTAATTTAGGTAGTTTCTACACTACTCCACTCTGTTTCATGTCTTTTAATACAATGCGAACATTACATTAGATAGGCATGGGGGGGTGGATATCATTATCTGAATTATCTTGTTAGTTCCATAGATTCTTTTTATTTTCTCTTTATTTAAAAAAAAAATATGGAATTAGGAAAGAGAACTTAGGCTTTAGAAAATTTTCAATCTTAGAGAATAAAACTCTATGACTTGAACACTAAGACCCTTCAAGTCTTCGGCCTTAATCAGCCCGGGTGTCCACTAAAATGTGGATTTTTTTATCAAGTCCTTGCCATTCTTAATTTACTTCAAATTGGTTAAATAAGTTGGGTTGATAAGTACACAACTTATCAACCCACCCTCTAATTTGAGGGAACTTTAAGTCTAAGCATCTACACACTTTTCGCACTAAAGTGTTGTTCGGAGATTTTTATGAAAATTGGGTAGCTAATGAACCTTCTAGGGTGGTATAGTTGTCAAGTTATCATGGGTAACAGCCCATTGGTAGGTTGTCTAGAGCCCAATCACATGACCAGTCTCTTCTTGCTACCTTTAGGTCAATCTTAGATTAGGGAAGCCACCTACTTAAAGAAAAGAAAAGAAAAAAAGGAAAAATATCCAAAAAGGAAAGAAAAAAAGAAATATAAAAGGAGAAAAGAAAAAAAAGAAGAAATAAGCCACACTTCATCGCATGAGTTTGGCTGGCAAATTATCGTAGGTAATAGCCCATTGGGAGGTTGTCCAGATCCCAGCACAAGAAATGCACTTTTAATTCCAAACACTTAGGAAGAAGTGGAGAAGTAGAATAAGTCAGGGAGATATACATTGGGTTTTGCTCTTGTGTTGACCCCATAAAAATAAACGTAGGGAGAAAGCTAAGGGTCGAATAGATATACCTTTAGGCAGAATTCTTTTTAAGGTCACCTACGGGCATAGAAACCCGAAGTCCGTTCCACACCGATCAATGAGTCTAGCACTTCACACAAAAAGATGCTTAGAATTTAGAGTTCTCATCAAGTCTTGGGTGGGTTGAGTGGCCATAGAAAGCTGCTCCGAAACCTTAAACTCAAAAATCCAAAGAAATTAGAAAAGAAGAAAAAAAAAGATCCTTCATTGAATAAGATGAGGGCTTGAGGAGGTCTGTATTTGGCAGACACTCGGGCACTGTTGTGTCTCTGTAGTTCAGGTCTTAGTTGAAATCTCCAAGTGTTGAAAAATAACTATTGCCCAAGAAATCTAACCTAATTCTCTTATAAATAGCATGTAGTTTTTCTAGGGACTAGCAAAAGATAGGCATGGTGGTGTGACGTAAACACATTTATATCATAGAAATAGTCTATTTTTACATGTTCTAAGATATATAGTTGCATCATACATTATAAATATTACTTAACATGCATCATCTTTCATTTAGTTAATTTTTTCTTTTTGTAGTCAGGTAATAGGGCAATATCATAGCAAGGCCTCAGATTGAAGATCCAAATGTACGGATCTGATCAAGGTGTCGATTGGAGTTAAACGACTCCAAGATCACCCCGATTAGACTTCCGTAGTATCAGATGTAGTCCGAGAAAGATCATTGGTCAAGGGCCAAGATGGTGTAAACATGTACTTCAGATGACAAATCCAACCACATGGATGGGTTCGGATTGACAATCATAGCCCAGTGGCATAAAAATCGATCAAATCTGACATCTGTGGCACCATCTACAAGCATTGGAAAATGGACAACCTAGATGGTGCCACGTGGCTCCATCTTAGCCACCCACACCAACCCAAGAACACTCACTGCTCTTTCTCTCTTCATGCAGTAGTCATAGACGCACGTGCCTTAAATCAGAAGCTTGCCTCAAGAGAGGTCGTAGCGTAGTGGTCGAGGCATTACATGCAAGAGGTCATGCATTCCAATCGAGCACAATGCCCCTCTTCTTTGCATGCGAGCGTGAAATCAAGCTGCCCGATGAAGTGCCAACGGCTCTGATGGATCAATCGACCGCACGTGCAAGAAGATGCCTGATCCCACACCCGATCTCACACTCGGGAGGCATGATTTGTAAAGGCATGCGATCGCGCATTCTAGGTTGTTGATTCCTCATTGAATGGTGGAGATGTGATCGCGTTGCCTCTCAACAGCTGAAGAACCGATGGAGCATTTTAAGACATCTGATTGTGCGAACGTGCATAAGCATTGTGCCAGATGAAGGAGAGGAGGCGAGGACGTGTGCACGTTCCACAGCGACGTGGGGTCTTTAGTGATATTTATATCCGTCACTAAAGACCCCCACATTTAATGTTTTAATATGAAATGACCCTTATGCCCCCTCCAATCTTCACCTATAAAAGGCCCTACGACCCCTACACTTTCATAATTCCTTCCTCTCTTCTCTCACCCCCTCCGAAGCTCTAAGAGCTTGTCCCAAACCCGGGATGCTTCTCTAGAGTTAAAAATATAATTTTTCCGCCTTCTCATCCTATTCGTGGAGCATTCTGCGGTTGTCCTCTCATCGCCATTCGAGAAGCGAATCCAGCTATGACTTCGCCCTGCCTCGTTCTCCATCATCCGTCATCATTCTCCTTCATCCTGCATCTCACCACGTTCTTTCGGGCACTCTGTCAATGTGGCTTGTCCTCCAAGCAACCATCGAGGAGGATAACTTCTCTCCACTTTCTTTTGACTGCTTTCTAGAGTAGATTTACCACTTTCTAGTTGTAAGATTTTCCACTTTCTACTGTAGTGGTTAGTTTAATAGACATCATTCTGTGGTTATGAAATATCTGTTTATTCTATCTCTATTTTGTCTTTATTTGTAATATTCTCTCTTTCTTCTATTCACTATTCTTTAAGTAGATGGCTAGTTTTGAATAAATTTGACCAACTAATCTACTTCATGATAAATAAAAAAAATGTGATTTTTAATCAAACGTCCACCTCCTTGTGTTTGACCAAGAATTCCTTTCCAGTGTCGATTACATTTATTTCTTGATAATTTTTCTTGTAAATTACGCTACAATGATAGGATTTCAAAACTCGAATCCTTTTGTGCATATTTTTCCGATTCAACAGTTGCCATATTCATAACCTGAAGGAAAAAAGATCAAGGTCCTGTCATTGCAAAACGCTATATGTTACACTCAAAACTTTGAAAAGACCCTGAAATTTGAACCCTAAAATCAGTGAATTAATTATTTAAGAATTAAAAGATACTTCACCAATTACATCTATTTGTGGACCTTTATTTGGCATGCATACACATCTGAATTGAATTAATTAGGCAACCATCCCTCTCATGCCCATCATATAATCCCGTGCATTTTAAATCCTAAGCTCTAATTAACTTGATAGATGCACCAACTAAGTTGAATTTTATTTTCCAAACTAGAGCTATACCTAGTTAATTGTATCTGAGGCCTTGTCTATTTGGACTAGTTGATGATAAGCAAGGTTAGTGTGATAACCGCATTAACCTCTAGCGGTGTCCCACCATACGGGGTCTCCTAGGGGGTCCCACCTGGTTGCACAGCAATCATGCAACCTAAACCAACCTAAATTAAGTTAGATTCTAGCATAACTTAGGAACAATGCATGCATAAGTGACATAATTCGCATCATAGTTAGTTTGTTAGCTGCATAAATAATAGTGTCATTTTATGCACCAAAAGAGAGATGAAATTAATTGTAGATGATTTGAGGCTGCAAAAGACAGATTAGACCATATAGATTTAATTAGGATGACGACGGGAGTCCAACACTTTCGAAACCATCTTGATCAGACAACCATAGCATCTTGTGTAGCCCACAAAGGAATAGAGGCCACGGAGCAAGATGATAAAGATCCAAGCCTCAAATGAAAGATTCGACTACATGGATGGATCTGAATCAATGATCACAGTCCAATAGTGCAAAAATCAACTAGATTGGAGGCCTACATCACCATTTATAAAGAAGAGAAGATGGACGACCACAATGGTGCCACGTGGCACCATCATAGCAACCCTTGCCACATGCCCAACCTCTGAAGGATGAAATGAGGATCGTTGGATCATCATCCAATGGCCTCAAAGAATCCATGTCGCCTGCCCCATCGTGCCTCAATAACAGGAAGGTTACTCTCAGCCGTTGGATTTCCATCCAACGGTCGAGATGAGTGAGCACCGAAGAAGAAACTTGTCCAGCCGCGGCCTTAGTGTAACAAAGAGCATGCTCAACCACAAGCGCGATGTGCAGGTTCAAGACGTGCTCACCGCTAAAATTGGGAAGGCGATGCTAGCGTGCACGATTAGCCATTGGATGGTGATTAGAGGGCACTGATACACCCACGTGGTGAGACAAGAGGCTTCTACCACTTACGTGAGAACGAATGTGCATGCTATGCACAATCTCACGTGCTCTTTTCAATGAAGGTAGTGCGGGCAAGAATCTAAGCCATTCGATCGAGAGATCGAATGGTTGAGGATTAATGGCACACGATTTGAATGTGCAGGTGCACGTAAGGAGAGAGAAAAGCATAGTGGCGTTGGAGACAGTGTGCTAGACCGTCCGATGAAGATCCAAGGTGTAAGAAGCCACCATGTGCCAAGCCCAGATTAAATCTGTGCATAGAAGGTGCAAATGAGGGTGTTCTGAGGCCAAATCAAAGCCGTTGATCTCCCGATCGATGGATTTAATTAGCCTAGAGTTGTTGCATGGTTTTAAGGGCTAAAATGACCTCTTTGCCCCTCATCAAAGGTTTGAAAGGAGACCAGGGCCCCCTGTTGAACATCTCTTCCACCATAACTCCCACAAGATACAACTCCAGAGTCTCCTTCTGCTTTCTCTCTCTCTCTCTTTAGCATAGTTATTTCTATTCATAATTGAAAACCTATTTCCAAATAGCAATAAAATTCTGATTATCTAGATATCTGATGCCTATAAATATATAAATATTTGTTTATAACAACTTTCTGAAAAGCTTTTGCATAGAAATCGTGTTTTCCTTCCTGTGAACGACTTGGTATTCACCAAAATCTTTATAAATATTATTTGTTTCACATGATTCACACTACAATGATAAAACTAATCTTTTACGAGTCTCGTGGTCAAATAAGTTGGCACCATTACCGGGGAGGCAATGGAAATTTTTAAAAGCTTTTCCTATAAAGTGCTTATTTGATATTTCTAGCCTATTCTATTTTCGTTGATTTCATATGTGCACGAAGCAAGGAAATCCGAAAAGAACGTAATGATGGAAAAATTGCAGGTTCTTAATCTCAAGTAAGTACTCGTCGCTTAGATTAGTCTTGATTTCAAAAAAAAATCCAAAAAAAAGAAAGGTGTTTTGCTTGAACCTTAGGATTAGTTAGCACTTGTTCATTTTTTTGAAAAAAAAAACTCGCTTGGTGATTTTCGGGCTAAAACAAACTTTCATATTAAAAATTTAATTCCCAAAAATCCATTAATCCAAAACTTCTAAAACTTTTAGTTGATGTGGGTTTCGATATAAGGAACAACATATCCAAATTTCGTGCAAATATGAGTTACAAAAAAATTTTAAAAATTCATGCACTGAACTATTATTAATTCGATTATGGTTCTTGATTTTATGGAGTTCAAAATATCATAGGAATTTTTATACAACTCCGATTGACTTGAAATTTGTGGTACTGAATTCCTATGAAAATAAAAAATTAAGAAAACTTTGAAAAAAATATTTTCTAGACGTTTGGTTACACGGATTACTCAATCACTAACTATGGGTCAAAACAAACTACAAAAACCCCAGTACACTTTAAATCTGACAAAAATAGAAAACATGCACTAAAATTCTTGAAAAGAATATTTTCTAACTGCCTAGTTAGTGGTGCAATAGGACCAATTGATTGAATTTTTTAGGTTGCACCACTCTGCTGAATTTGGACTTAAAAAGAATCATCATAGCATTATCTGCTTCTAAGATTTCACATTAGGGTATAGCACAACTACATTTCCATTCTTAAAGGAAATCTATCAAACAATTGGGATTTGCAAAACTCTTGTGTACCTCATCAAAATTCTTGATTGAAAATATCAACTCAAGTGAACCCTAAAATAGACTAATACAAGCATTTGAACCTTAAAATTTACTTCATCATAAAAAAATTGCTTGTAAACCCCTTGCCTGAGCACTTTCACATCTGAAAATCAATCTTAAGGGCAGCACCCCACTAATGCCCATCATATTCCAAAAGCACATCAAGCCTAAGCCTAAAACTGAGTAGACATGCCCTAGGCAAGACTAATATTCTTGGGGACTTGAAATTAGATTGGGCTAAGATCAAGGTCTTGTCTACTTGGACCCACTGGTGACAAGAAAGGTCAGTACGGTAGTCGTGTTAACCCTTAGTAGTGTCCCGCCATATGGGGTGTCCTAGGAGGTTCCACCCTTCTGGCCAGGCAAGTAATTCAAGGGTTGACCTAACTTAGTTGTATTTTGGGGAACTAGGATTAAGTCTATTTAGGGTTTACCCTCTAAGGATGAGTTCGATTGCTTGCATTTAAATGGTGGGTTATTCTCTCATCTGTCTTCTCTCTCTCATATATGGACATTCTTCGGGTGCATGCAAGGTAGAAGATCTCTACATCCTAATTTGCTACCACCTTTAGAAAGAAAACCTACGAGAAGGCCTAATTCTCCAGAATCTGAATCTGAACCCTCTGCAATGGCTAGCCACCACGAGGAAGATGAGATCGAAGAGGAAAAACAAAATCTGGATCCAATGACTCTTTTACAAAGGTAGATCACTAAGCAAGGCCAACATCATGACAGACAAATAGAGGTAATAGTGCAGGCCATTACTCGACTCCAAAATGGAAGAGCAGACCAACCTCTTTATGACTTTTACAATCCTTCTAACACCCAACCTGAACCTTTTATTAGGGTACCTTAGGATGGGGAAGATTTTGAACTCAAACCACAGATCATCAATCTGATTCAATACTTCCATGGCCATGATTCTGATGATCCCTTCCACAACCTTAAAGAACTTCTACACATAGGAAGGACCTTTGGCCCTAGGAACCTGAATGAAGGTACCTTAATGATGAAAATGTTCCCATTCTCCTTAAAAGATAAAGTTGTTCATTGGTTGAGGACTATTGGTAGACCAATCCTAACTTTGGAAGATTTGAGAAGCACATTCCTAAAAAAATTTTTTCCCTTAGGAAAAACCAATGCCCTTAGATGTGCCATTACAACCTTTACGAAGAATCCTAGGAATAACTACATGAGGCTTGGGAGAGATTTAACGATTTAACTAGTAAATGCCCTCATCATGGGATTCTAAAGTGACACTTGGCCCATATTTTCTATTATGGGTTAAGTGACAATTTGAAGAATTTTGTTGATGCAGCATGTGGGGGCAATTTCCTAAGCAGAGATGCTGAGGGAGCCTTTCAATTATTTGAGAATATGAGTGAAAATGCCCTCAACAATGCCTCAATGTTCGCCTTTAACAAAGCAAATCAACCAAGGAGCGGAGTTTATGAAGTTAAGGATAATTCAAACTCGGTTGATTTAGAGTTAATTGCACAATAATTGGACAAGGTGGAACTAGTGGGAAAGAACGTAGAGAGTTTGGATAAGAAACTGGACAACCTTCTGAAGGGTAGGAGTTCCTTAGGTACACATTCTAGAATAAATCCTATGGCTACCCAAGGAGTTCCTATGTTAACCTGCACCCAACTTCCCAACCCTTTAGGTCAGGAAATGGTGCACAATCTTAATGACCTGACCATGGCTCCACATACAAGCTAACTCCACTTGGATCCATCTCTTTCTGGGTACCAAAGAGGGACCTTGATGCCCTCAAATTTTGAACTAGGTATCTCGATGCCTAGTTATCCTGAGGATGTGAATGCACTCCAGGGTTACACTAGAAATGATCCATATTCAAACAATTTTGACTTAGGATAGCGCAACCATCCTAACTTTGCTTGGTCAAGTTAGAAACCCGCCCAGGGTTCTAATTTAGCTAAGCCAAACACTTACGGGTAACCTAGTAGGTACACACAACCACACACATATTAGCCACAACATACTCACAAAAACTAGCCCTCTAATATGAGTCTAGTCATCAAGGAAATGCGAGAAATGAATTTTAAGGCATAAGGAAGAAATGAATCAGTTGAGAACAGAATTAACAGGACGACTAGACCAGTTAGTTGATGCTAGATAACATAGGATGCTACCATCCCAACCCGTCCCCAACCCAAGGAACTTCAATAGGGTTAACTAGCACAACAGATGGGAGCAACAGGCACATATAGTTCAACTTTCTCTCCAGCACCCACCTAGTTTTGTTAACCCCAAGCAAACCCAAGCTCTGCCTATCATGCCAAACCCACCCCACACTTCTAACCCTAATGCCTATGCTTGTACTGTCACTTGGAGAAGTGGGAAACAAATCCAAGATCCTTATCCTTCTACATCAAAATCTTACCAAGATCTTGAGGAGCCTGAATATGACTTGGGAGACCCAACCAATGTAGAAAACAAGACTCAAGATTTGAATGCTCATGATTTCTCTCAGGCACCTTTTACTGAAGCCCTGAACAAATCCAAGAAAAGAAAGCTAATCAATCTAAGGAATGGCTTGAGATTTTAAATCAAGTCTAGGTAAATATACTACTCCTTGAAGCCATTGAAAACATCCTGGCCTGTGCAAAATTTCTGAAGGAATTTTGCACACCAAAACACCAGGCTAAATAATAAAAAAGGGTTATGTTTCTAAACAAGCCAGTGCCATCATCTTATATAAGCTCCCTCCTAAAAAGAAAGATCCAGGGACCCCCTTAATTTCATGTAAGGTATATGGTTTTATCTTGGATTGAGCCTTGGTGCCTCCATCAATCTAATCCCCATAGAATTATACGGAAAGTAGTATTTAGGTCCCTTGCAACACACTAAGGTTACCCTTTAACTTGCTGTCAACCAAGATTCCAAAGGGACTCTTACAAAATGTGATTATAAAAGTGAGGAATTTTGAGTACCCTGTGGACTTTCTTATTTTAGATATGGAGGCATTAGAAAACTTGAACCACACCCCGATAATCTTAGGTAGACCTTTCTTGGCCACAGCCAAGGCCCTAATCAACTGTGAGACAGGAATTATGTAAATCACTTCTGGAAGGAAAACTTGTCAACTCAATATCTTTAAGGCTTCCCAAAAGAATAAGGTGAATTGTCGTTCCATCGAGGTCGTAGGAATAATTGAAGAGGTTTTGGCAATTCACACTAAAGATGATCCAAATCTTGCCAAATCTCAAGATCAACATGAAAGACAAGAAAGTGATGTACTTGAGGATGATTCTGATTTACCACCTCCCTTAGAAAATCAAATGGAAAAAGACATTAATGAGACTGAGAAACTCTTGGGAGTATCTTATGATGAATTAGATGACAACATAAAGAATCCTTAATACATCCACCCTGAAATTCAAGAACTATTAAACTTTGAGGGGGTTCAAGAAATTGGACAATCTAAGGACATGAACCAGGTAAACGAAGAAATAACCACAGAAAAAGAAGCTCAAATCATGATGGACTGGGGAGGAACTTATACTCCAACTAGTTCAAATGGATGGCTTGAATCTGAGGAAGAAATGACCTCTAATAAGGAAGAGGAAATTTCTGATGAGGATTTTGATGAATTCAGCACAACTATACCTTTGTCCTTATATGACCCAAAGCTTAGAGAATTCTTGATCTTTGATATCAGCTACTAGTATGAGGATCCTTATGATTCTGATTCAGAACCAGATTTACATCTCAATCATGATTTCAATCCAGACCCTCTACCACATCTTCTTGAATTATGGAACTGGATTAATGAACAGGCTCTGTTTCATGAACCTCATCTATGTGACCCTATTGTCTATCTCAAATCAGAAAAACTCTTTGGAGTAGGACTGCATCATCAGTTGGTCCGCACTTGTGGATCAGTGATTCTTGGATCAAACAATCATATCTTTATACTAATTCTGAATCTCTCAGTCACAGTCATTACTTCTCTTGACCCACAATATTGAATTACATATTTCTTTTGGGTTTAAGTCTAGCAAATGATGTTAAACTTACACTGGCTAGGATGGGAACCCAGTATTCTTTACAGGTAGTTTTGCATCTTCTCTATCCAAGATGATATGGATTAACAAGCTCAATCAGGTGATATCCCCTTCTCTTACTTATTATATTTTGATTTTCCTACATACATTTCAATGAGGACATTGTAATGAATAGGCATGGGGGTGTGGATATTGCATGTTTTATTTTTGTGTCAAAAAAAAAAATATTGCATTTAGGCATAAAGAATTTTTAGCAAAAAGGTTTTATTAGGGATTTATTCTTAAGTTGATTCGTAAGTTTAGAATCCAGTACAATTTCACACTTACATGTAGAATTTGCAATGGATCCTTTATGAAGACCGATAGACACCTTTAGTTTGTCAAGAAGAAGCATTGCTTCTTCCCCTGAGCCCTTGGATAGTAATTAGGGAGTCAGGCAAACCATCATCTAATAGATCCACCAAACAAGTGTGAGGTGGGAGTAGAGAGTCTACTGGTGCTCTATGGCTAGTATAAGGAACCATAATTTCTGTGTAATTGGATAATGATACTCTGAGTTAGGCATAGTTTTCACTCTTGGTTCCTACGTGCAAATTTTGTGTGAATTTTTGAGAGCCACCAACAAAGGCAAATATGCAGAGAGCGAGTTCTGATAAAACTAGGACTAAAGTGGATGGTTACGACCGTCCTTTATAGAATCCTCGGCTGAAGGAGGGTTTTAATGTCAAGGTCAGAAATACATTGTCCCATCCATTCCTTTCCCGATGACGAAAGTAGACACTTCCACAAAATAAGCCACCCGATATCCTCTTGAACACCCTTAATCTCGAATACTACTTAGTAAATAAAAGTTCGTATGATATACTATGTTGTGTTAGCAGATATATGGATGTGAAAAAAAAAGAAGAGAAAGAGAAAAAAGAGGGAAAAGAAAAAAAATATGTACATATATAGAAAAAAAAAGATGATGAAAAAGAAAAGAAAAAATATATATATACATAGAAAAAACTTTAGAAAAAGGAAAGAGCAAAACAGAAAATAATGAGTTTATGAGTTTACAATTTGTTTTGAGTATATTGAGGCAACAACACCTACCACCCTCATGATCCACCAAATACAACCTTGACCAACTTTTCTGTATTTTTGGCTGCCTGAATACTGGCTGAGGAATTCTGACTTAGTCATAGGGTTATCAGAACCTAATCAAAGTTTAATGCTAGGAGAGACCACCAAGTATATGATAAACGCTAGTTTATCATCATTCTTATACATTAAAACAATCCTAGCTCTTAGAGTTTTGCTTCGCAAACAGGTTTTTGGGTTGCATTTAGTCATAAATTAAGTTAGGCATGCATTGCATTTTTTATTGTCTTTTTAATGTGTTTTTGTGTGTTAGGGATAAATAGATTAACAAATCCCTGAAACCCTAGCACTTTGGAAGGAAACAGTTGAAGGAGAAGCTCAAACTAGTTGGAACTCAACTTGATCCAGCTCACCATAGCTAGAATCCAACTCACTTGGACTAAGGTCAACTCATCCTAGCTCCATTCAACTCATCTCAGCTGAATGGCATCTTAAGAGAGCTTATCTCAGCTCACCCTAGCTCAAGTCAGCTCAAATCCAGCTCAACTTAGTTGAGTCTAGCTCTTCTCATCTCCCATGAGTTCACAGGGAGCTCTGGCTAGCTCAGTTGAGTTGATTAGAGTTCACCTCAGCTCAGGACCAACCTAATCCAACTCCACTCAACTCCAACCAACTGAAGATGAATTCATTCCAGCTTAAGAAGCTCAAGTCCAGCTCCTGAGGACTCAGCTTAGCTCAACTTAGTTGAACTAGGCTACCTTAGCTACCTCAACCTGCTCAATCCTCCCCAGGAGCACCAGACCCAGCTTACCTCAGCTCAATTCAGTAGAAGCCAACTCACTTTAGCTTGGTTTAGCAGTTAGCAAAGAACTAGCAAGCTAAGCCAACTAGAGTAGCCCCATGTTGACCTCTTCAGTAGTTGCCAGCTCCAATTCAGCTCCAGACTCTTCATATCCAGCTCCTCTCCTCAAACCCTAAGCTCCGCATGCCTACTCCTCCACTCCACTACTAGCTAAGCTAGCTTAGCTAGACTCCAGCTCCCTTGGCCATCCACCACCTTTAACTCAACCCTAGCTAGCTCCACCAACTAGTCCACCTAAGCTAGCTACCTACTCCTACTCTAAGTTGGCACACCACCATCACACCCCTTCACCCCATCACCACCACCAAATTCCACCTATTTTTCCTCCAAAATAACCTTCTAGAACCCTTCCCTTTTGGCGCCAACTTTCCCTCCAAAAACCAATCAATCTCAACCCTACACCTAGCCTTAAACCCATCTCCACCATCCACCTAAGACCCTTTCTAGAAACCCCATAGTTGCAGCCAAATATAGGTGCCCTTTCACCACCATAACCACCCCATGAAACCCCTTTAGTTGGCACCAACTAACCCTACCCCTAGGATCATTCTAACTACCCATAACCACCACCTAAACACATCCTAGCCCTCCACCTAACCCACGCCCACTACCCCCCTCTCCACCTCTATAAATACCCATCATATTCCACCAAAAAAATTCACCCTTGGCTACAACTTTTCTACCTATATTTTCACCTACATAGAAGGTCAAGAGAAGAAGAAGAAGAAGAAGAAGATTAAGGGGATATTTTGTCCCCTTGGTGCCTTCCCCTCTTCTCTTCAATCTTGTGCCCACACTAGCCAAGGAAGCTAGGCATTAGAGGACAACCTAGGGTACACGCCTACCTTAGGAAGTGGAGGAGAAAGGGTGGTGCACGCCCACCCTTGGAGGAAAGAATTGAGGTGGAGAGCATCCACCTTGGAGGAGTTAAGCATGCCCCCCCCTAAAGCTTGCTTTGGTGGACACCATTCTGGCAAAGCTAGAGAAAGTTGGAGATCTTTTCAAGTCTGGGAGCTACTAGTCTTGGAGCAAGAATAGCTTCATCTTCTTCATCACCAACATCATCTAAAGGATTTGTCTTTATTTTGTTCTTGCAAATTTTTGTAGAAGCATTCATCTACTTGTAGACAATTTCCTTTAATATAAAAAAAAGTTGGCTTGATTTCTTGTTGCACTCTTTTTATTGCATTACCTTGCTTTCTCTTTAGTGTAGTTTCACTCCTCCTTTCTAATAACCTAGGCCTCCATGCGACTAGGTTGAGCTTAGAAAGAGGATAATTTCTGTCACTTAGATTAGCATACTAGGTGTACTAATTTTTTTTCCCAATAGTTTCGCATATTGCCTTGATTTCAAAAACATAAAAATGATATATTGAAAAAGACCAAAAGGAAAGTTGATTTCCACTTCCGAGCAAGAGACATATTTTTGCAAACAAATTGCCTCCTTGGATGACCCTAGATACCCCACTATCTAGGAATATAAATTTTAAAAGCATATGCGATTTCACATGTTATAATGATTTTAAAAACCCTAATTACAAATCACGTGATTTTTCTCATCATTATACTGACAAATCTAGTGAGATTGTGAGCTAAAAAAGAAAGAAAAGAAAAGAGAAAAAAGAAGAAAAAGAAAAAGAAAGAGAAAGAGAGAGAATGAGTACAAAGGAACTAAAGAGAGCCCGGTTTCTCCACCTCTCTTTGAGTTGATTTATTTAATAGTCTAGAAATCTAGGTTCTAAAGTACTAGTCTATATGTAGTACCAGATGAGTATGAGCCACCAAATACAAATCTACTAGACTCAAAGTATCTTCTACCCAAGCCAAAAGCTGGGGTTGAATTTACAGATTACTTTATAACCCCGAGAGAAGAAGTTTTCCTATCCCAATAGAATTTTACTAAGGGTCGAGTACAAGCTTTAGATGTGGATTAGCTTTTCACTTGGATCCGTTGCATAGGCTACAGTAGTACACTTTCACGATTACCTGGATTTCTAAAGTCTTGGATGAAAATAAAAGAAATAAATCTCTAATCGAACTCTTGATAAGAAATCTATCATATAGGACCACTTTGCATTTAGCCATGCATTTGCTAAGGACTAGTAATATTTAGGCATGGGGGTGTGATTGCACAGCAATCATGTAACCTAAACCACCTAAACTAAGCTAGATTCTAGCATAACTTAGGAATAATGCATGCATAAGTATTGTAATTCTCATAATAGTTAGTTTGTTAGCTGCATAAATAATACTGTCATTTTATGCACTAAAAGAGAGATGAAATTAATTGTAGATGATTTAAGGTTGCAATGACAGATCAGGCCGTACAAATCTAATTAGGACGACGACGGGAGTCCAACTCTTTTGAAACTGTTTTGATCAGACAACCATAGCATCTTGTGCAACCCATAAAAGAATAGAGGTCACAGAGCAAGATGATGAGATACAAGCCTTAGATGAAAGATCTGACCACATGGATGGATTTGGATCAACGATCGTAGTCCAACGACCGAAAAATCAACCCGATCGGAGGTCTACATCACCAGTTACAAAGAGGAGAAGATGGACAACCACGATGGCGCCACCTGGAACCATCGTAGCCACCCTTATCGCATGCCCAACCTCTAAAGGAAGAAACGAGGACTGTTGGATCGTCATCCAATGTCCTCAAAGAAGCCACATCACCCACCTCGCCGCTCTTCAACAATAGGAAGGTTACTCTCAGCCATTGGATTTCCATCCAACGGCCGAGAGCAGCCGAGCACTGAAGAAGAAACTCGCCCATCGGTGGCCTCAATGCAACGAAGAGCGTGCTTAACCACAAGTGCAAGGCGTGGGTTCAAGACGTGCTTAGCGCTAAAATTGGAAAGTTGGTAGGAGCGCATGTGAATGGCCATTGGATGGTGATCGAGGGCACTAATACGGCCGCGTGGCGAGACCAGAGGTTTTCACGGCTGTATGTGAGAAATAACATGCGTGCTATGCACGACCTCACATGCTCTTTTCAATGAAGGTGGTGCGAGCGAGATTCTAAGACATCCAATCGAGAGATTGGACGGTGAGGGATAATGGTGCACTATTTGAATGTGCGGGCGTGCAGGAAGAGAGAGAAAAGCACGGCGGTGTTGAAGCGACATGAGCTGGATCATCTGATGGAGATCCAATGTGCAAGAGGCGCCACGTGTCATGCCCAGACTAAATCCGAGCATAGAAGGTGCAAATGAGGGTGTTTTAAGTCCAAATCAAAGTCGCTGATCTCTCGATCGACGGATCTGATTAGCCGAGAGATGTTGCATGGTTTTAAGGGCTAAAATGTCCTCTTTGCCCATCATTAAAGCTTTAAAAGAAGACTAAGGCCCCATTTTGAACATCTCTTCCACCATAACTCCCACCAGATAGAACTCTAGCCTCTCTTTCTTTCTACAACTCTTCTCTGGACTTCATCCCAGCGCTCTAGATCTGAAGTGCTGCCACACTTCATATAAGAATCCCTACATCTGCTTCTGCTCTCTCTATCTCTATCTCTTTTGAGCATAGTTATTTCTATCCATAGTTGAAAGCCTATTTCAAAATAGCAATAAAATTTATATTATCTGGATATCTGATGCCTATAAATATATAAATATTTGTTTAGAACAACTTTCTGAAAAGCTTTCGCATAGAAATCATGTTTGCCTCCTTGCGAACGACTTGGTATTCACTGAAATCTTTATAAATATTATTTGTTTCACCGCAATTTGCATTACAATGATAAAACTAATCTTTTACTCGTCTCGTGGTCGAACACCACCCTTTTGGCCAGCCAAGTTGTTTAGCTAGGGTTAGCAAAATTTGGACTAGGTCCAATAGGTGCAAGCTTCTAGGGCTAGAATTGATTGCTTGTATTGTGCACACACTTCTCTCTCTTGTTCTTTTTGCATCTATACCATTCCTTCAATTGTATGCACAGAACTAGATCAAAAAATCACACTTGGTGCTACCTCTGCAAAGAGAACTAAGAGAATCCAGTTCTACATATGACTCAGACTCTAATATTGATTTGATGGCTAACCTAGCTAACCTAAATCCACAACCGAAATAGATGAACCCTCAGGCTTAGATTCAAAACCCCCAACTCCAACTGAACAAGTTTCAATAGGATCATTAGACCAAAATGCAAGAGATGCTTGAGATTTTATAGATCAAACATCCGCAAGCTAGACCCTTAAGAAATTTTTACAACCTTGCTGAGTATTAGCACCAACCTTATGTTAGGGTCCCACCTGTAAAGGCTCAATTTGAGATTAAACACTCCACTGTACAGCTCCTACCTCATTTTAAGGGCAACAATGATGAAGACCCCTTCCAATTCTTAGAAAAGTTTGTAGCCATTAATGAGACAATTAGAATTCCTAATCTAAATGACGATGTGCTAAAAATGAAACTCTTCCCTTGTGCCATAAAGCAGAAAGCTAGTCATTGGTTTAGGTCTATAGGAAAGCCCATTAAGACATGGGTGGAGCTAAGAAGCACCTTCTTGAAAAAAAATTTCCAATCGGAAAAACCAATGCACTTAGAAGAGATATCACCACCTTCTCTCAACACCATAAAGAACCATTGCATGAAGTTTGTGAGAGATTCATGGATTTAATTATAAAATGCCCGCATCATGAGGTTCATAGATGTTATGACCTAGTTCCTGAATCCCTACGAGATATGAGAATCGGATCGACTCGACTGATCCCAAGACCCAGTCGTCCAACAAGAAGGTAAACAAAAGAGCAGTAAAATAAACCACATTCACCATGTATATAACTAGCAGTAACAAAATACAATAGTAAAGAAAAGAAATACTACAGTATACACCACCACAATAGTAAAGAAATAAACATGTACATAAACATGGAGCTTACAATAAAAAGAGTACAGAGGTAACAGAAACTACTCACTACAACTGGAAGAAAAGTACAGTGGGTACTACACAGTAACACTACTGGGCTCTACTAGGCCCAGCGCCCTTTGCAGCCACCGACTCTAGCTGCTCAACACCTGGTCCTGAAAAGGTAGCAAAGGTGACACGTCAGTGAAACACTGAGTAGAGTGGAAACTAAAAGCTAAGAAACAGTAAGGTGAACAGAAGCTGTTATATTTTTAATTTCTTTCTTTATATTTTCCATTTACTCGTTATCGAATTATCCCTCAGATTCTTCTCTTGATCTTGAATGTTCCTCGTGGGAACGATCTTGATTGCAGTCTTTTCCAAAAAGTAGAAGTAGCACGTGGTGCTCTCCTGACTGAGAGAGTCCCCCATGGTGGTCCTACCCTCAGTCAACCACCCCAAGGTCGTTGACAGACATAACGGTGACTACGGCACGCGTGATAAACGCACGGGTAGCTACCCCGCACTAGCACATGGTCAGTCATTTCCGTTAACGAGTGCGCTCAAAGCACAGCACGGAACCAGTATAGGGCAAAGCCCTCTCAGTAACAGGGGTCCAGCCCCTCCACAGTAACCAAACAGGGGTCTTGCCCCTCCACAGTCCGCGCACCCTCGCCTGACTACCCTGGTTTGCCTAGTGGGCCGAACAAGTCGGTGTAGGGGGGCTAGCAGAACCCCGGGGCCCGTGGGGTAGCTAGTGCTCTCCCTACACTAGTACTTCTCCTCGGTACTGTGTACACGAGAGCCAAAAGTCGGTACAAAGTGGCCAGACCAAACCCTAGGTCCCTAGGGCACTAGCTCCACTTTGTACTAAACAAGGGGGGACAGTCGCTCTCCTTAGTACTCCGTACTCAAGGGTCAACTCACTTCCCCAATTCTATTCCATTCACTTTCCAGGAGTTCTACTCGTAATTCCTCGTAGGGTTCATGCTCTTTTAACTCAGCCAATTTAGGTTTCACCGTTCCAGCTTTATACCCATATAACCCATGTTCTCAATAGTAATTATTCATTCATAAACAGGCAACTGTTAACCAATTTATAGGCAGTTATCGTTTCCTTTCTACTTTTCCAAGACTGCAATGTATGGATATTCAATCTAGTTTTCCAGTCCTAGGATTCATGTCATACCCTAGGATCTATCATTCAATTTAGTTTTCCAGTCCTAGGATCTATCATTCAATCTAGTTTTCCAGTCCTAGGATTCATGCAATACCCTAGGATCTATCATTCAATCTAATTTTTCAGTCATAGGGTTCATGCAATGCCCTAGACTCTATTAATTATTTCACAGTGTATAATCTTTGATAAATAAATTAAAGAGTCACTCTACCCACGAAATCGGGAGTACTGGGGGCGTAATCGGCAAGCCCACGCGCCTCTGCAACCCCTAGAGCCGCAACGGAATGGGGTCCTAACACAAGGATCAAAGACAACGAGATACTCAGAATAGCATACTATTACTGTAAATAGGTAGAGGAACTAAATCTAAGAAGAAAGAAACTTGAAACGCGGAAAACGGACTCTGAACGGACCCTAAACGGGTCAAAAATGACGAGCCTGCCCAAAATCAGACGTCTGGAACTTCCTCCAGACGTCTCAAATGATCGCTCAGGTCATACCTTGATCTGCGTAGTCCTTCAGACGTCCAGAAGCCTGCTGAACCGTCTAGACTTAGTTTCCAGACATCCGACTGTCACTCTAGACGTCTGAAGACCCCCTCCATCGTCTGGTGCTGTGCCTAGACGTCTGATCTATGTGGGATGGCGTGCCCTTGTGCCTTCCTGAACAAATCCTGCACACACACGTGCCCACTCTCAACACCAAAGGAAGCAAAAGACTTCGGCGGAAATGGCTGCATGGCTGTACACACGAAAGAAGAAGATAAAAGTAACGTACCTTTCAGACGTCTGGACCTTCCTCCAGACATCTCCTTCGTCGTCTGGACGTAAGTCTAGATGTCTGATTCTGGGAAATTTTCCCAGAATTAGGACCTCCTCGCCCTCCGCCCGTAGCGCACGGCTGTGTCGCACTGCGCCTGCCTGCTGCCTAAGCTACAGTAGCTTCTCCGCGGCACCCCACGCTTGCTGCGCACTTGCCGGTCGTCTCTGGCTGCTCCGGCGAGCTCGCACCCTCGCGTTAAAGCTCCCTCTTCCTCTCGTAACAGCCCCTCCTCCCCACGCACTCGCAGCAGCCGCTGCTACCGCTTTCGCTGACAGGGAGAAGAAGAAGAAGGTGGTGGAGTGAGGATGAGAGAGAGGGAGAGGCGTATTTGAAGGCAATGAGTGGAGAGAGAAAGAGGAAAGGCTGCGTCTGTAGGGAGGGAGGAAAGAGAAGGAGGAGGGCGGCAGGTTCAGTCTACGCGTGCATGCACGCAGACGCGAACCCGTACGACGAAAAAATTTAATTCCAGACATCTGGGAAGGCTTCCAGATGTCTGACCAGACGTCTGTACCACTTCCCAGACGTCTTAAACGACGCTTGATGCCCGGTTATAACAATAGATGGAAATTAGTATAGATCTTTTATCATGAGCTTAATGACCATCTAAGGAGCCTTGTGGATGCATCCTATGGAGGCAACTTTATGAGTAAGAATGAAAGTAGTGCTTTTGATTTATTTGAGAATATGAGTGAGAATTCCATGAACAATGACTCCATGGAAACTTATGGAAGATCCATGCAACCTAAAGGTGGAATTTATGAGGTCCAGGAGAGATCCAACAATGTGGATATTAACTTGATCTGTGAAAAGTTGGACAAAGTTGAGGTTGTTTCAAAAAAACTGGATGAACTAATGAACCAAAATATGAAGGGAGCAACCCTCCAATCACCCACTATCCAAGCTCCCTTAGGGCAGGAGTTTGTGAACAAGCTACACATAGCTAAAGATGTGAGCCAACTGACCTAGGGCCCTTTACATGGGACCCAAGTAGGGACCTTTGATCCCTGCTATCCTGACTCTACACTCCTATCTTCATCATCATCTGCATATGAGGATGTGCCGGCTATCCAAGGGAACAGTAGAAACAATCCTTTCTCCAACACCTACAATCCTAGTTGAAGAACCACCTGAATTTCTCTTGGAAAAGACAAGGGCAAGTAAACCAACAGATTACACAACCTAAACCCTATCAGATGAACCCTAGCTTACCTAACACTTATAACTAGGGTTGGAATTATCAACCCTTGCCTCTTGAGCAGCCTAGCCAAACTGAATTGGCTATATTGAATCAGAACCAGCAACTGATGGATACAAATGCTTCCATGTTGCAAGTTATGCAACGGTTGACCCAGTCCATCAGGGATCAAAAGAACCAAATAGGGCCTAAGCCTAATGATAGCCTAATGATAGACCTATTGGTGCCTTACCCTCACAACCCCTTCCAAACCCTAGAAATGCACCAATTAGAGGAAATTTCCCTTAAGGGGTTAATCAAAATCAAGCTCATTTGATTCAGCAAGCTCCTAGGACTCCACCTAGTTGCAATCTTCCTCCTAATCTTGAATCTATTTATAATTAGGTTCCTCAATCAGATCTGTACTCTATGCCTAGCTCTTCCCAAGATCCGAATCAGTATCCACCTGCTACAGCCAGCTCGATCACTCTGAGAAGTGGAAAGACTACCTAAGATCCTGGTATGACTCCTACTCTACATTCTAGGGATCCTGGTACACCTAACTTGCGAAAGGAGCCTATTGTGGAGGAGGATTAGGCTCATGATTCTAAGCACTCAGAAATCCAAATCCCTTTTCTTGAGGCCCTGAAAAGGCCTAGGAAGAAGAAGCCTAAATCTACTACTAAGACTTGGTTAGATGTGTTCAAATAAGTACAGATTATTATCCCACTCTTGGAAGCCATTGAACACATCCTAGCCTATGCTAAATTTTTGAAGAAATTGACTACTACAAAGCATAGGTCAAAATCTAATAATCTTGGGAAGGTTATCTTGATTGAACAAGCT
The DNA here is from genome assembly GCA_037157565.1 of Thalassia testudinum. Lineage (NCBI taxonomy): Eukaryota > Viridiplantae > Streptophyta > Magnoliopsida > Alismatales > Hydrocharitaceae > Thalassia > Thalassia testudinum. The sequence continues at coordinate 67,700,625 of JAZHRO010000036.1, forward strand.
AGCTCGATCACCTTAAATACCTTCCTTCTAAAAGGAATGATCTAGGAGCCCCTTTGATTTCTTGTTTGATTAGGGATATTACTTTGGATAGGGCTTTATTGAATCTGGGTGCCTCCATTAATCTAATCCCGACTGTATTATATGAGAAATTCGGTATAGGTGACCTTAAGCCCACTAATGTGACACTCCAGCTAGCCGACCTGACTATCACCAAGCCATACGAGATTCTGGAGAATGTGCTTGTTCATGTCAAGGACTTTTACTTCCCTGTTGATTTTCTAGTCCTTGACATAGAGGTGCTCGAACGACTCTGCAATACGCCATCATCCTAGGCAAACCCTTCCTTGCTATTGCTAAAGCCCACATTGATTGTGAATCTAGAAAAATGGAAATTGCCCTTGGCGACAGAAAGATGAAATTAAATGTTTTTAAGGCAATGAAAAACTTTGATGATTGTGGGTCTATTGAGGACTTAGAAGATGATGATATTGAGGAAAGCATGGCTATTAATCTTATTGAGGATCCTCTACTAGTATGTTTGACACACCAAGAAAAGAAACTGATTTGGAACCTAACTGCAAGGAGGTATGCAAGTATCTGAATCTAGCACCTAACTCTAGATTTAGAATTGATCCTCCTGTGGATAGGCTACCTGAGCCATCTTTAGCTACTTAGTTACCCTTACTCATTGTCCCATCCGAATTGGAATTAAAGCCCCTCCCAAGTGGTTTGAAATATGTCTTCTTGGGACCTACTCAAACCCTTCTTGTGATTATTAACTCCCATTTGACCAGGGATCAAGAGCTTAATTTGACTAAGGTCCTAAGTGTAAATAAACAAGCTATTGGATGGACCATTTCTGATTTGAAGGGTATTAGTCCTACTTACTGCACCCACAAGATATACTTAGAAGAAGATGCATGACCTTCTCGTGAATTATAGAGGAGACTTAACCTGAATATGCAGGAGGTCATCAAAAAGGAAATAATTAAGTGGCTTGATGTGGCCATTATTTATCCCATTTCTGATAGTCCTTGGGTAAGCCCAATTCAAGTTGTACCTAAGAAAGCAAGGCTAACTATGGTGACCAATGACAATGGTGAATCCATTCCGACCCACTCTGTGACTGCGTGGTGGGTCTGCATTGATTATAGATGACTCAATTCAACTATCAAAAAGGATCACTTCCCACTACCTTTTATTGATCAAATCCTAGAGAAATTAGTGGGAAGGAAATTTTTTTGTTCCTTGGATGGATATTATGGATATAACCAGGTTGCAATCAATCCAAAAGACTAAGAAAAGATGACTTTTACATTCCATACAGAACCTTCACTTTTCGTAGAATACCCATTAGATTATGCAATGCACTTGCAACTTTTCAAAGGTGCATAATGGCGATCTTTTCGGACATGATCGGTTATTATTTGGAAGTCTTCATTGATGATTTTTTGATTTTTGGAGATACCTTTGATGAATGTCTAAGCATCCTGGAAAAGATTTTGAGGAGCTATATAGAAGTGAACCTAGTCTTAAGTTGTGAAAAGAGTCATTTTATTGTCCAACAAGGGATTGTGCTTGGACATATTATGTCTGGAAGAGGCTTAGAAGTTGACTGAGCTAAAGTTGATTTGATCTCCAATCTACCACCTCTTAGCTCGATTCGACAAGTTAGATCTTTCTCAAGGCATGTTGATTTTATAGAGAATTTATAAAGGATTTCTTAAAGATTTCTAGGCCCCGAACAAATCTTTTTACTAAGGATAACAACTTTGATTTTACATCTGATTGTACTTGATCTTATCAGACTCTTAAGGACTCTGTGAACAAAGGATTGATCTTGCAACCACCTGATTGGTCCCATCCCTTTGAGATAATGTGTGATGCATCAGATTTTGCTATTGGTGCCTTACATGGACAAAAAATTCAGAAAAAACCCGTAGTGAGTAGTTATGCTAGCAAAACCCTGGATGATGCTCAGAGAAATTACACGACCACAGAAAAGGAATTGCTAACTGTGGTTTTCAGACTTAAGAAGTTTAGATCTTACATTATTGGATTCTACGTGGTTATTTATACTAATCATACAGCTCTGCGGCACTTGTTGATGAAAAAAGATGCTAAACAAAGGTTAATTAGATGGATTTTAATTTTAGAAGAATTTGATCTTGAAATTAGAGACAAGGTTGGTTCTCAAAATGTTGTGGCTGACCATCTTTCACGACTCAATTTGGATAATCTTGGCCCTACACTGCCAATCAAAGATCAATTCCCAGATGAACAAATCTTGACCATAGGTCTTAAAGGACTTCCCTGGTATGCTGATTTGGCAAATTATTTAACTACAAGGAAAATACCCAATGAATGGACTAAAGAACAAAAACTAAGATTTATCTCTAAAGCTAAATATTACTTTTGGGAGGGTCCTTTGTTATTAAGGCTTTGTGTAGATCAAATTATTAGATGTCTGCCTGAATCTAAATTTTCAAGTATCTTAAACTTTTGTCAAAATATGGTCTGTGGAGGACATTTCTTAGGAACAAAAACTGCTGCAAAAGTGTTGTAGTGTGAATTTTATTGGCCTACTTTATTTAGAGATGCACATAATTTCTGTAAAGCTTGCATTTGATGTCAATCTTTAGGAAGTATGACAAAAAGAGATATAATGCTCCTCCAACCACTTCTAATTATTGAAATATTTGAAGTCTAGAGTATAGATTTTATGGGTCCTTTCACAGCATTACATGGATTTCAGTATATATTACTTGCTATGGATTATGTTTCTAAATGGATTGAGGTAATTCCCACTAGATCAAATGACCATAAGATTGTTATTGATTTTGTGAAGAAGAATTTCTTCTGGAGATGGGATGCCTCGAGCTATAATTAGTCATGGTAGTACTCATTTTACTAATGCCCAATTTCGAGGATTAGTATATGGCGTGCAACACAAGATTGTTGATGATAACATCATCATGAGCCATAACTAGCTTTAATTAATTAAAACCAATTGACAAATGGTCCTACATAATTGTCGAAGAGTTGTAATTCCTTGCATATCCTATCTGAGAAGAATACACTAAAACAGCGTTAATTCTGTAGTTTTAACAGCATATTATGAATGCAGAATAATCATAGGGTTTCCCAGGTCTATTGAGCATTAAAGTCTAACAAGAGGGTCCACACAAAAAGAAACAGGGTTTCGCGTACTTGGAGAATCAATGCATAACCTAAAACCCTAATTTCAGACCCGCTTGAATTACAGAGGTTATGGTTAGGATAAAATCGATTTGACCTTTGGAATGCATTTTGACTTTAAATAGAGTCACAGACACAATTCTACCCTAATCTGGGTTTTTATGCAAATTTCCTAGTCACTTAGTCAAAACTAAAATCTGACTTCACCATCAGATTCCTTTGGTTCAAATTAGAGTTGTACCAAAATTTAGGTCCAATTAGAGTCCATCTTGACCTAGTTTGCATTTCAGTCTATTCAAACTCTTTCTCTCTCATATGCCCCTAACTTTTGAAATCCTTGTGTATAGATCCATAAGTTTGTCATCTCCTTCACAAATAGCCCCCTGCCACCATTGAGGTCAAACCCAACCTCCACACAAGCTTTGACCTAAGCAAATCTCATTCAAATCATCATCAAATCCCACCAAAATTGGTGTGATTGATGTTCACACTATGGAGAATCAATTGGGACTGTTCGTGAATCCTAAATCACTCTAATTCATTCGTGTGAATGCACGAAATCAGTGGGTGTTTCCTTGATTCCCAAAGGAGCCAATCAGAGCTCCTTTCTATTCTAGAGCTCAGCCATAAGCTCTATATAATCTCAAGCCACCTTGCCTTCTCAAATCAGCTCGATTTTGGCCACACATCATCACAAAATCTCCCTCTCCAGCCACCTCCACTGCAACTCTAGTGACCCCTCTCGAACCTCCTTCTTCACCTGCTGCCACGTGCTTTAGACAGTGGGAATGTCGTCATCTCCTTACTCTGCTTATTGCAACACCGATAGAAGCCTTCAAGATCCCCTCATCGTCATCACCCCTTCCACTAGAGGATTCGTCATCTCCGGCATCGGCCTATCACAATCGGTGCCATCTCTCCCCTTTCGTCCACTAATTAGGTCATATCTTCTCCCCCTACTCCTCCTAAATCTCCTTATCCCTTTCCTTTCCTAATTCGACCCATTGTTCTCCCTTTACCCCTTCATCTTCTCCATAGCCAACCAAGTCCGGCAAAGCCTCCCCAATGCCACACACCACCAAACTCCACAAAATCACCTCCAAAACCTCCGCCACACCTCAGTAAACAAAACCCCTCACGTAATTCCACCACACACTCACTAAATCACTCCACTGAACATACCCACCTTCAAACTCCTTCTCCAACTTTGCACACCCTCCATATGTACTCGTTCATCACACGGACACTACCACCACACTCTACATTCACTGGTGACCCTCTTGAACGCTTCTGTCATAGCCGAGAGGACTTATTCCTTCTTTCAGGTATCCACCATCCATCGCCGTCACTGCCATAATTTCCGACCAAGTTTGCAATCCTTCGATGAGCTCATGGGATGATTTCACTTCCAGGAGACATAGACTATATCTACATATCCAACTGTAGCTCCAATTGAAGCTGCCAGCCATCAACATTGTCCCAATTGACGAAGCCTCTACTGCGACTTTGCACCAAGAAGAGGGTGGCACCTCAGTGCCACAATGTAGAGAAAAATGCGCCTGCAAGCACATATAAGGAATTTGTGATATCATCTTTCCACCCAAGACACAGGGGTCGGGTCCCCATGCACACCCGCCTACCTGCTTACCCAATTGCTCATACCTCGATTGTGATACACGCCCGCAGACCTAGTCCCTGTTCATGCCCGATTACTTGATTCCTATGCATGCCCGAATACCTGAATATGCTGGGTTTGAGAGAGAGAGAGAGAGAGAGAGAGAGGAGGGATTTGTGAGGAGGAGGGGGGAGGGTTTTTCTCCTGAGGGCTTTACACTTAGCCACTGAAGGAAGTTTGTTCCCTTGTGCTGTGAAGAAGGGAAGCCTTATGAAGAAGCCTTAGTCTCTCGAAGGCTTTGACAACGAGGAAAGACTCTGAAGAAGAAGGGTCATGCCTATGCTTGAGAAGGAAGGAGAAGCTTTGAAGAAGAAGAATAAGTGCTGATTCAAATCACCATTGTTTTGGTTCTCTATTTTTTTTAATTCCATGATATTCTGAGATATTAGATTACATTGAATATCATTCTAATCAATTTTATTCATTGAATATCTATTTTGTGATCAATTGATTGTGCTCATTTGTTTTAAATGAAGATTAATGTGTGGTTCCATATATGCTCCCTATGATCGACCTCAGACTCTTTTTCGATTCTGAGTTATAAATTTAATTATTTTCGAGCGATTAAGGCTTTGCTAGGATGATTACTCCTTAAAACCCTTCAATAGCTTATCAACAATTGCTACACTTTATCATCCCCAGATTAACGGCCAAGCAAAAGTCTCAAATCAGGAGATTAAGAACATACCCCGAAAGATTGTCAGACTTGACAGAAAGGATTGGTCCTTGAGATTAGATGATGCTTTATGAGCTTACAGGATCACCTATAAGAACCCGATTGGAATGTCTCCTTATAGATTAATATATGGTAAATCTTGTCATCTTCTTGTTAAGTTGAAACGTAAAACCTATTGGGCTATCAGGAAGTGTAATCTTGATTTAGACAAGGCTGGACAACAAAGGAAACTCCAACTCAATGAGCTAGATGAAATCAGAAGAGAAACCTATGAGAGTGCTAAGATTTATAAAGAAAAGACTAAGGTCTTTCATGATAAGCACATCAATAGGAAATCTTTTAAACCTAATTAGAAAGTCTGGCTCTTTGATGCTAGACTTAGACACTTTCCTAGCAAGCTTAGATCAAAGTGGATTGGACCATACACTATTGTTCAGCCATTTTCTAATGGAGTTGCTAAAATCTGTGATCCCAAAACTAGGCAACAATTTGTGGTGAATTGATAGAGATTGAAAATTTATTATGAGAATGTTGCTCATGAGCCTTTGATTGAAAGTATAAAACTTCTAGAATCTTTTTAACTGTATTTGACTGAGTCTACCTATAGACGTAAAATTTAGTGCTTGTTGGGAGGTAACCCTGTTTGTAAATAATCTTATTATTTACTTTGAAATTTTTATTTAGGTTTGCAGATGATGAAGTCTTGATTTCTTTAGAATTCTTCGTTTGCAGGTAACATCTATTCTTCTTTTATGTTCATTACATGCATTAAAGACATTGCATGAAATAGGATGTGGGGGTAGATAATATTTTTGAGAGTCATTCTTATTTATCTGCAAAATTATAAGTTTTTAGTGGTTTTTCTTGAATTAGTTGTGTCATCAAAAACTAGTATGTGTCAGATGAAATCTCACTTTTTGGATTCGCAAGAAATCTAAAGCCCAAGATCATCATGATGATCAGAAGTCCAAAACCTATGTCAAACTTCTGACTCTTAAACACCAGAACCATATTTGGATTTGGTTCAATCTAGTAACTAATCCATTCTAGATCAGAAATCCAATATTTTGGTCAGACATCTGAAAATGTTATTCCAGATGTCTAACTTAGAACCTTGTCTCTATCCAAGGAATTCCAAGGACTTTAACCCTCACGATCAGATGACCAATAAAATCATTAAACATCAGATAAGACATCTGATCTTGACATTCCATATTTATTTATGTTAATTAATGCCTAACTAGTGTTAATCTAAAGGTAATTTGGGTTCGATTGCATTTAGTTAGGTCAAATTAGTCATTTTATATCATTTTGTAAAAAATGCATACTTTTGGGCTTTTGTGCAATTTTTCATGTAATTGTATCTGGTACCTTGATTGTTTATTTTTATATGTGTAGATGCAAAATTTCAGGTTAATTGGACTAGTGCTGATTGGATTTCTAGACTTGAGCTCATTTGAAGATGACTAAGCCTAGTTAATAGACCTATTTGGAGACCCAAACCTAAATTAGGAGCCTAATCATCCTTACCCTAGCACCTAATTCACTACCGAAATAACCCACCTACATAGATCCTACACCCACCAAACATATCCCTTACGTCAATCCCATATGTCCTAATGTAACACCACTTCCACCAAACTCAACCCAATCCCATGCAACACCCCACGTTGCAATCCCATGCAAACACCACCATAAATCCCAAAATCCAAATCCCCATGTAACCACCTGTTGAAGCAGAAATTATCGTAGTTTAGAGAAATACATCATAGTTCAATGACAAAAATAGAATCGACATTTAAAATTTGTAATTGCTCAAAAAATGTGCGAGTTTTGAGGTCATTCGTAGGGAGCAAAATTTGAATTCAATCTACTAATCAAATGATATAAATGTGAGCACAATAATCAATAATCACAAGAATAATATGCAATGACTCAATCGACTAAAAGTATATTCAATTAAAATCCAAAATGTATCTCAAGATCAATAAGAAAAAAGATAGTGAGAAGCACAAAAAAATGTTGGTTGAAATCACCAAGTAACCAGAACACTTAGCTCAGTTTCTAACTCAGGATGAATATTAGCCTTCTCCTCTCAAGCCCTTAATTAACTATTTAATCTAAACACAACATATATTCCTAAACATTCAATTCCTTCAGACATCGAAATAGATCCACAAACAGCTTAAAGTTCAAGCCACAATCCAATGAAATTGCCCATGTCCCAAGGCACATTTTCCAAGACAAAACCTACCCCTCTCAAAAATTCTTTCCTTTCTCTCTCCTACTAATTGGGTAAATGGGTAATTGGATCCGAACTGGGGACTAGGCTTGCATGCATGTGGGAATGGGGGAGGAGTGTAGAGGCTCGTCTGAAGAGGACCTCACTCCGTGTACTGAGGCAACAAGCCAACACATGTGAAACCTTATTAGGGCATTATTAAAGTGCAAACACATAGAAATTTAAGTTTTTGAAGGATTCTCACAAAAAATTTACTCATTCAAAAAAGCAAAAAATAAAAATTAAAAAAGAACAAAAGAATGGAGAAAGGGGAGGAAATTTTTTGAGATTAATTGCATATTATTTTTGAGGAGGAAGAGAGGAGGTGTTTTAAATGTCAAAAAGGAGCTACAATTTGAAATAAAAAGTGATAGTCATTAGTAAAAGATTATGGAATGTACTTAAGTTCTAGACCAAATCAAAAGAAAAAAAATTAAGTCCTAGAATAATAGAAAGATAAAGAGATTAGAATGAGTACTGATCTTAGGCCTCTTGGGCTAGCTTTAGGCTTAAAAATTCAAGTATCTGTTAAGATCTAGAAAATCATCAAGAGGTTGAGGAAAATGCGAAGCTTATGTATTAGGTCTAAGGCTTAAGGATTGTTCGGCCTCGTTAACTAACCTCTTGCTTGCGAGACTCGGTAACCTAAGCGCCTTAATCCACACACAAGTCTGGTTCAGTGCACTTAATAATCAAAATCACGCAAAAGTGTTTAATTCTATTCTGAACAAGCCACTTAGATTAAGAGTGGCTTATCAACACAAGTTGATTTGGACGAGTTCCCAACACGAAGAGGTGGAAAATTCCCCTCAATGATGCATAATAACATGCAGTCTTATCGATGCTTGTCTCTTAGGATATCTAAATATCCTACCAGGGGAATGTAAGCACCTTGTGTTGGTTCAAGTGCCATGGGTGGGATTATCCCGAAATGTCGATCGCCAGGGCCTGAATTTAGCTACAGAATTCCATGGGTGGCACTATCTTGAAGTATCAAAAGCTAGGGTTCTGAGGGTTGCCATGGGTAGTGCTATCTCGAAGTATCGATTGCTAGGAACCCTGCGAGGATTGATGGTGGGAGTAAGGAATCCGATACAGACCTGGACTAACCATGTTACAAGCACAAGTGCTTTAACCGTAAGGTTCAACGAACCTTAGGTTAGTATCTGTGGGCCTTAGAAACCTTCGAGGTAGACTGAGGCTGAAGCTAATCAGATCTGGATCATGATTGGTACTTGAGTACCTCTAGGCCTATTATTAGCATTCTGACCTAATCTCTAAAAAGAAGGGAAAAATCAAGACTTTGAACATCAAAGGCATGTTTAGAATTTGAGTTCATTTCATGAGATTTTACTAAGCGTCTAGCAAAAGTTAGGCATGGGGGTATGGTGATAACATCATCATCAGCCTTATATAGCTTTAATTAGTCATATTTTATTGATAAATGCTCCTACGTAACTACCAAAGAGCCATAATTCATTGCATGTCCATTCTGAGAGATAAATATGAAAACAAGGGTAAATCTACAGTTTAATAGAATATCCTAAATGCTGAACAATCATGGGGTTTCCCAGGGTTTAATTAAAGGTCAATTGGTCATAAATGTCTAATAAGTGGGCTCATGCAAACAAAAATGGGTTTTCATGCGTTTCAAGAATTAAATGACATCTAAAATCCTAAAAATAGACCCGCTTAATTAGCTGAGGTTCTGGTAGGATAAAATTTACCTAAACCTTCTAAAAGTCATAGAAAAATATTTCCTAAGATTTTATACCTTTGATTTGACCATTGGAACCCAATTTGACCTAAAATAGAGTCTTAGACAAACAGTTGGCCTAATTTGGGATTCTACGTAATTTTCCTAGTAAAACATGGTAAAAACCAAAATCCAACTTCACCATCAGATTCCTTGGGTGCAAATTAGGTTTGTACCAAAATTTGGGCCCAATTAGAGATCATCTTGACCTAGTTTGCATCTCAGTCCTGGCAGACTCTTTTCATTACATAAAAGCCCTTAACTTTTTGAAATCATTGCAAAAAAGTCCCTAGGTTTTCCACCTTCTTCACAAATTGGTCCTTGCACCATTAATGGAAGGTTAGAACTTCACCATCGAGACTTGAGTAAGGATTTCTTGCTCGATTCTCAATCAAATACTCCCAAAATTAAAAGAGAGATTCCTTGAGGAATTCCCTTCCAAATGGGACCATCCACAAATCCTAGAACCCTCTGGAAGTCCCATGCGAACGGTTTAAATGCACATGTATCATATGTGCATGAGAAGCTCAGAGTTTCCAACCTTGTTTACATGTTTTGAACTCCATCCTGAACCCTATAAATGATTCTACGATGCATTCCCCACCTCCTTAGCAAGGTTTTGAGGCCAAATACCCTTCTTCCTCCATCTCTGGCCAAGCTCCACCTTAGCTTCAGTGGCCTCCTTCCCTATATTCCTACGGGCGGCCAACGGACAAATTGGCCCATCCAACCCTCTTCCTCACATTCGTCTATGCCTCGCCAGCCACAGCGAGGGCATCCTCTCCCTTTCCTCGCTGCCGTCTCCCTCCCTAGAGCCCTCATCTTCCACGGTGCTGGCCAATCAAAGCTACCTCCTTGCTGCCCCTTTCATCCATTACTTTAAGTCTTATTAGCTTCCTCTCCCTCTCTATATCATCCTTGACTTTTTTATTCTTCAAATCAACCACCGACCACGCCTCTCCCCCTCCATTGTTCTCCGTCGTCGACGCCTATAGGTCGCTCCACCGCATGAATCTTGTCGCTACCACCCCCATCAGCTTTGTCATGATCCCACCGACTAAAGACCTAACCTAATTCCACTGATTAACCACTCTACTATCTCCCTGAACACCACCACCATCACAGCTCCACCCCGAGCTTGCCCTACGTACACACGCCTCGCCTCACCACATAACCATCACCACCACACTCACTACACCACGGCAAAGCATATGAGTTGTTTTAATGTGGCTGAGAGGCCGTATTCTTGATTCCCAGGTGCTCGTCGTTCTCCACCACAGCTGCCATCCATGTCACCGTGTTCTTCAAGTTCCAAGACACGTTCACCCCAAGTCTTAGCTCCAAGGCCTCAATTGAAGACCCTACCCTCAGTAGCTGCTCCAATTAATAAAGGATCCATCGACAACTGCACGTGACAAGGCAGAGAGATATTAGTCCCACATCATGGGATTTGGGAGCAGTGAGCATGCATAAATTGTATTTGCCATTTGGGCTTATTTCCTCAAGCACACCGGGGTGTGGTCCCTTACACCCGCACTTGTCCTGACACGCCTAAGCCTCTCTCACTCCTCGGTTGCAACCTCACGCACATAGCCCTGGACCTGGGCTTCCTCATACCCAATTACCCGTTAAACTTGGATCAGAGAGAAGATAAAGGAGGAAAGAGAAAGAAAGAGAGAGCGAGGGAGGGGTGGGTTTTGCTTCAGAGAAGAAAGCTTGATGCTTAGCCACTGTGAGAAGAAAAGGGAAGAAAGGAAGAGAAGAGGAAAGGCTACACAGGAGGCTTTGTGAAGGAAAGAAGAGAAGAGAAAGAGAAGTCGTGCTTCTGAAGAAGAAGAGAGAGGAAAAGAAAGAGAGAAGGTAGAAGTGGAAGGAGAGGGGAAGAAGAAGCCAAAGAGAAGTAGAAGAATTCTTTACAAAAGCACTATAGCAAGGCTTCGTTTAAGTCATCTGAAATTGAAAATCGACATCTGATAAGGCTTTGAGGCTTGATACTGTGGCTTTATCTACCTATGTGGATAAGTATCTAAGTGGTTTGAGATATTGTTCAATTATTTAGACCATTGAGTAATTATTATATATATGTATCTAAGGTAATAATTGGTGATTTAAATCACCATTATTTTGTCTTAGATATCTTTTTATCCTCTTGAAGTCTTGAAATACTTATATTATTCATTGAAGATCTAATGTGACAGATTAGCATTCATTGAATATCATTATTGTGCTTAAATCTTGTGCTCATTTATACTTTTAATTAGGATTAGTATGTGAATGTAACACTTGCTCTCTATGTTCAACCTCAAACTTCATTTCTAGATATTCAAGCCAATAAATTGTATTTGTTGATTAAGCAATTTAGAGGGTACTACAGCGAACACATATTTAAATCTCCTCTCTCACCCAACAACATTTTGCCAGGGAGAAATGCATAATTCACTGCTATTCTCTATTTTATTTGATTATATTTGAGCACTAACTTGCCCTATTTTATTTCTTGTGATTTTGCGAGGTACATCACCAGGTGATCTTTCGCACAAAACAGCTACTCCCAGGGCAGGTAATCTCTCTTCTTCCCTAACCTTGCAATCATGGGAAGATAAAAAGGAAACAATAAATTGGAAACTACCTGCCTTATTTTCTTAGTAAATCATCATTTAAAAGGCAAGTTTGTCCTGATTTGCGAAAAAAATTTTCACATATGATTGAAGCTTGAAGCGATTCAGATTAGAAAATCCCTACCTTGACTGCTTGTACCTATTAGAGATTATGCGTACTTTCTAAACCACTTTGGGCTAACACATTTCTTGCTTGAAGCCCAAGGTGAACAATTTGAGATCAAATTGGACTTGGAATATAGCAAATTAGGGTTTCAACATTAAAGATTTTGAAGTGTTAGCTCACATTTTGGCTGCATTGAATGAGAAAAAACCCTCCCACATTTGTGTGCTACCTAAGCCCCTATTTGAAAAGATCTAAGCAGGAAAAACCCTAAAACCAAGCTCTAATTTCACTTAAACCCTAAAATCTTGGACCTAATAGCCTGAGAGTCAATTTAGAGTGATTTCTAGGTCTTGACCAAGATTTCATTCTGCCATCTTTAGGATAGGTCAGGTGAAATTGGTCCACATTGTAGACCAACCAACCTCCAAATTTGGTCACAAGTCAAATCAACATCTAATCAAGTGAAATCCAAGGCACAAATTAGGAATAAAATTGGTAGACTTAAGGTCTTCAGTTCGTACATTCTTGTCTACCTGGAACCACAGTGACAAGGAAGGTTAGGTGGGGGAAACCCTGTAACTTGTGGGGATGCTCTACCATGTAGGGGCCTTTGCGGGGCTCTCCTTTCCTGGTTGCCCAAGTATTTCTCGGGTGTGCGGATTTCTGATTCAAAGGCATCATCCACCTTGAAACTGCCTTAGTCATCCAAAAATCTTTGGGTGCCTTAATTGGGTCCAAATAACATCCAGTCCCTCATCTTTTCTATAGAGCACATACACATGAGGTTTTTAACCTAAGAGACCTCATTAGATCTTCTTAGGAATCTCTTTCAAATTTGATCAACTTAAATCTAACCTGAGTCTTGATTCTAAATCTTGAGTCCACCACCTGATTTGAAAATGCAACCTGGCGATCTAGGAAGACTATTTAGAAAACTTGAGTCCCAAATGAGCATGAAAGAGAAGATAATTGAGAATGCTCATAAGCACCATTAAGAATTCTTTCAAAGGGACATTCAAGATAAATTCAAGAAAACAATGACCACATTTTGAACCGTATAGAGATGATATGGATACGACTAAACCATGGTTCAACCCAGGATGATCTATTAGCAAAACACATTGAATTGGTAAAATTACACAACAACGACTATCTGCAATATTGGTCAAATCTTTCAGTTTCGGAAGAACTTCAGAATTTTTTAGAAAAACGGGGAGAATTACTAAATAGGTTATATAGATCCATTGATCAAAAATACCTGCCAAAAGTTAATATGACATCTAGGAGTGATTCTAGTGATCAATGTAAATTCCCAAATCTTAGGTTTGATGATCGTACTTGTGAACCCCTAACCCAAATGAACTAAGATTCAAATGTCATAGCAATTGACATTCCTGGTCTTAATAAGGGTGGGGAGGATCCAATTCCAGGTGCTCCTGATTTTGAGCCAGCCCTAGAAAATCAAGAGCCCGGTTCACCAAGCTTAGATTTCCTCGACACTTGTGATGATGAGCTTAAAACAAACATTCTCAAGAATGTAAATTTTGAGGCTTATCCTAATAAGGTGATTCTGGAGAATGGTTCTGACATCCCAATAGAGGCTAGCCTAGATCTTAATGACCTAATGCCTACCCTTAACCTAGAATCTGAATTTGAGCCCATTAGGATAATTATGAGGCCCCATGTGATGAAATATAGATTTTGAATTTAAAATACGATTTAGGTCCTGTATTTGATGAATACACCTCTCCAACCTCCTCAGAGACACAAATTGATTTCTCGAAAATCACACCAATCTATGATACAAAAATCGAGGAGTTGGATGAGTTGGGAATTGATTGGATCAACCTTAGAAGCCAAGAACCCAAGCCCATGCCTAATAGAGACATTTTTTTAAGTTTGGAATCTAAAATGAGGATAGATCCAAGTCAGGTTGTTGATTGTACAGATCTTGATCCTTTCTATGGTGGAACCTCTGATCTGGAATCGAGTTTAGAACATGATCTTCACAAGTTCTCCGATGATTGCGAATCCTATTCTAATTTTAGAGAACCTTTGTTTCCTGACGATTATGAACCATTCTACAACCTTAGCATCCATGACCCGTTCTTCAACTCTAACTCTGAGGTCCCTGATCCCAATATCATTGCTTCAAAATTAGGTCCCATTAAGATGGAATCATTCCTTTTTTATCTTCAGGATTCAGAAATAGTAAGTGCCGAGAGTGTCTGCAATCTAGAGTTCGAATCTTTTATTGACTCAGATTTTCCTGATCCTATAAGCACTCTTTAGGCATCTACCTTTGATTTTGATGAGTATTACAAGGACTCTCTAGATGAATCGACCTTTGAACCTTTTTTAGAGGAGCCCTCAACACACACAATTCTCCTTGAAGCCACCTCTTCAAATCCACAGACAAAACCTTCTCGAATCCGAACCCAACCCTGACCTGCCACCAGAATCAACTTCTATTCTGATTCTTCTCTCGATGATCCGATTGCATATGATTCTTCTCTATCTTTTGATCGGGATTCCGATATCGATCAGAATACAAATCACACCCCATCCTTCTCTAATCATTCCCGTAGGGATCTAACATCCCCCATAGATCAGTTCTCTTTTGATGATCCCTACTCTAACTAGGTCGAATCGAATCAGCCAAAACCTAGATTTTCATTGCCATATCTGTTTGAGT
Organism: Thalassia testudinum; assembly: GCA_037157565.1. Taxonomy (NCBI): domain Eukaryota; kingdom Viridiplantae; phylum Streptophyta; class Magnoliopsida; order Alismatales; family Hydrocharitaceae; genus Thalassia; species Thalassia testudinum. Next base: position 67,715,630 of record JAZHRO010000036.1, read on the forward strand.
CTCAAAGCATCTGGTGGGCTCCGTATCTCTTGATCCACATCCATTAACCCACCAGGTTGATTGGGTTTGGGTTGCATCATCATCCTGTTGATCTAAATAAGCACCTAGTTGGACCAACCAAGATATTGATCAAGGTGCTTTGATGAGAGCCTCATCATGAGCCATAACTAGCTCATTTTGACCCAATAAAGAAGATAAAAGCTCCTACATAACCTAGAAGAAGGCCTAACTGAAGGAACAAGTGCTCTGAGAAGAAAACATGAAATAAAGGTTAAAACTGTAATTTTACCATTGCAGTACAAAAATGGGATTTCTCAGAGGCAAAACATAGGTCAAATGGTCTAAATGAGATAAAAAGTGGGTTGAGTCGATCAGAAATGGGTTCATGTGCAATCTAAGAACTAAATGACACTTGGTAACCCTAAAACAGACCCGCTTTAATTAACAAGGTTCCGGTCAGAAAAAAAGTAAGTAAACCCTCTGAAAATCATGGAAAAACATCCTCTAGGGTTTGGAACATTTAATTTGGCCTTTGGAACCTAGTTTGACCTAGATTAGGGTCCTAGCTCTTCAATTAACCTAATTTGGGTTTTTACGCAAAATATCCAGTCAAACGAGGTCAAAACTAAAATCCAACTTTACCATTGGATTCCTTAGGTCCAAATTAGGTTTTTACCAAAATTTGGACCTAAGGAGAGGTCATCTTGACCTACTTTGCAATTTAGTACACCCAAATCACAAATTGGTCCCTATCTTTTGAATACCGTTGCAGAGAACCCCCTAGGTTCTTCGCCTCCTTTGCAAACCGGTCCTGCCGCCATTGCTAGGGCAGAACCGAGCTCCGGCGAGGTTCGGAGAGGGATTGCTCTCTAATCCCTTAGAGATTCCCTCCCAGAAATGGAAGGAGGATTCTCTGAGGAATTCCCTTCCTTATAAAGTCAATTACAATCGCTGGTGTGAACCCAATCTCTCGTGCGAACGCACGAGAGATTTGGGTATCCTAACTCCTTTCCATCTCCGGTGACCAACCTCAGGCAATTACGTGCCCTTCACGCCCTGCACACAAAGTCCAGTGCCTATATAAGAACCCACAACTCCGGCCGAACAGGCTAAGCTTGATTTTGACGGAGATCCCTTCCAAATTCCTCCCTCTCCCATCTCCGGCCAAATGACCCACAAGCTCGGGCGACCTCCTCCACTCCTTCTCGTCGCTCTGCTGCCATACCAGCAGCAGATTCCTCTCCGCCGCTTCCTCCCGCGTCGCTCCGTACCTCGCGCGCGCGCTTCTGACCTCGTCTTCGTCGCCGCTTCCTCCCTCAGGGTCTTTCTTCCCCGATGACGGCAGTTATGAGCCGTCCTCTCCGCCGCCTCCCTTCCCTCTAGACAACCCCAGATACGTTCTCCACCCTCTCCTCTCTCCTTTCCCCCAACTATTTTACTTGATTACCCCTCGACCGACGCTGACCACCCTCATCTTCCACATCACCGACCGATCTCCAGCGAGCCGCTTTCACCATTCCAGCCCCCCACCCGGCTCGCCAACTACCTCGTGAGCTTCGCCTCACCACCAAGAACCCATTCCACCCCATCACTGCCACTCCAGACCTCTACAAGCACCCCCCGACCAACCCACCATCTCCGGCCACAGGTTGACCTAGGCGCGCACGCCTAGGCCGACCGGCAACCTGCAGCATCACCCACCGCCTTCGCCGTGCTACGGCGAAGGTTTCCAACTATTCTGATTGGGCCAATAGGCCGTTCTGTGGAATCTCAGGTGAACGCCCCGGCCGCCATTAACAGCCGAAGTAGCAGGAAGCTTGGAGCAGCAGTAGGCGTCAGGCTTCCCAGGCGGCAGGTGCAGCAGGCTCTCGCAAGTGTCGCGAGGTGACTGAGTTCAGCGAGGAGCACCAGTAGGGCCTTCAGCGTGGGCAATTGCACACGAGAGTCTACGAGCGCGCGTGAGGGAAGGACGAAACCTTTAGTCCCACATCGTGGGATTACAAACCTCAGGTACACTATAAATTGTTTTTGTGATATACTCTTATCGCCTCAGTAAGCACAGGGGTGAGGTCCCTCACTGACCCCACCCGCCTCGTCTGCGGCCTGACCATGCGGACTTGGCGGATCCAACCCAACCTAGACCTACGCACTCCTCGCACATCACACCACCTTCAGGTGCGCCTGGTCCCGGGTACGATCCGACCCGATTATGCATGTGGCTCTGGGAGAGCAGCTCAGAGTGGATTACTTGAGAGTGAGAGACGCGTGAGTAGAGGGAGAAGGGTTTGGTTTTGCTCCTATGCAGGCAGGCTGATCGCAGGAGAAGGACTTGGCCGCTGCAGAAGAGAGAAGCAAGGCAAGACCACAGAAGAGAAGAGTAAGAAGCAAGGTAGAGAAGAAGAAAAGAAAGAGCAAGGTAGAAGAAAAAGACACGGGAGATCAAAAGAAGGAAGGAAAGAAAGGCTTCGCAAGGCAGAAAGAAGAAGGATAATCAAGAAGAAAAGGGAAAATACTTTTAAGACGTCTGATCGCAAGATCAGACGTCCAATTTCATATTTTTGTCCTAGTAACTTTTAATTGCATACATTCACATTTGAATTGATATTTTGAGTAAATTAGAGTGTTCAATTACATTTTGACTAGTAGTAAATCCCATTTGCTCCCTGTGTTCGACCTCGGATACTCCGATTTTCGAGTAATAAAAATCTTTATTTGTTTTGAATGCTTTAGCGGCTATATTACAACGCGATATTATCTTTTAACAAACCGCACAAAAGCGCGACGAACATTTTGGCACCGTTGCCGGGGAGCAATGCACAATTTACCACTAGTCTCTACATTCTTTTTATCATATTAAACACTAACTTGCCCTACTTTACTTTGATGTGATCTTGCAGGTACTTCATGAGAAAATCTCTCCCGCAAGTCAACCACTCCAGGGCAGGTAATTTCTTTTCTTCCTTAATCATCCCCTAATCTTGGAAAGACAAAAGGAAGAAAATCAAGTTAGGAATCAATTGCCTTCTTTATATAGTAATCACCATCTCTAAGGCAAAACATTTCTTGATTTTGCGAAAATTTCTGCAAATATTCTTGAAGTTGGAGTGATTTTTTTTCCCATCCCACAAATTCTTGTGCCTAATTGAAATAACGCTTAATCTCAGTGGACCACACACTTCTTGTTTATAAGTCCAAAGAGAACTTTTGAAAAAGAAAAAGAGGATTGGAAATAGAACCAAATTAGGGTTTCCACATTAGGGTCTTGAAGCGCTAGTCACACATGCCTGTGTAAAAAGAAATAAACCCTCCTGCATCAGTGTGCTACACAAGCCCTTGATTGAAGAAAGTTAAATAAGACAAACCCTAAAATTGAGCTCTAAAATCACTTGAATCTTAAAATTTTCTTTTGACCTAATAACCTGGGAGTCAAATCAGGGTGATCTCTAGGCTCCGAGCTTAGAATCATTCTGCCATCTATAGGACAGGTCAGGTGAAGTTGACCCCTTGGGTCAACCAACCTCTAAATTAGGTCACAATACCAAAGACATCTAAAGTTCAAGTGAGAACCCTAAAAGCACCTTTGAAATAAAAAGTGATAGACTGAAGAGGTCAAGGTCCCCATTCTAGTTTACCTGGAATCTTAGTGACAAGAGAGGTCGGGTGGGGGAAACCCTGTAACCCTTAGGGACTCTCTACCGTGTAGGGGTCTTTGCGAGACTCTCCCTCTCTGGCTGCCCAGGTAATTCGCAGGTGGACGATCTTCGGATCCAGGGGTCCATCTGCCCCAAACCTCCATAGTCATCCAAACATCTTTTGGGTGTCTTGATTGGGTCAAGAACATCTCCAGTCCTGCATCTTTTCTCTGTAGAGCACACACACTCATTTTCAGTGGGACTTGTTATTCAGATCTGATCGCTTCATAACACATCTTGAGTCAAACTCTGATCTTGATTCCACCACCTGATCCAAATATGCAGCCGAACCACCTAGGACTACCGGTCGAGAAACCTGAATATCGGAGATCCATGAGAGATAAAATGATTGAGGATGCCATGAGATTTTATGAAAATGAAGAAACCTCAACAACAGTAGGAAACATTCAGGTTGATGTCCCAACAACCACAACCTTTGTCATAACTTGTGTCCAAGTACTATTAGCAGAAGCCAACAAAGGATCAACCCGTGACTTGCTCATTACTGCATACATTGAGATAGAAAAACTGCACAATAGTGAATACCTTCAATGTATGACAAATCCTCGACTTTGGAAGCAACACCAAGATAGTCTTGAAAAACGGGAAGAGATAATGAGATTAGTAAAACAAGTCATTGACCAGAAATACCCGTACATACCACCAACAGAGGATGAGCTATCTTGGAACAACATCGAGGATAAATTTGACCTTGGGTTTGAGGCACAAAATGGTTGTGGATTCCCAACCCAGATGGAGTATAATGCACCTGATATTGAAGAAGGTTGGGAAGCTCCAAATGCAGGAAAAGACCATGATGAGCCCATTTTAGAATCCCAAGACTCCTGCAAGTATGAGAGTAGAACTGAACCTCTCGAGGGTGTAAATTCCATCCCTTATTCTGATAAGGTGGCCCTCGAAGGTTATTCAGACCTAAATTCTAGTAATTCAACCCACATTCTAAGCCTAGAACCTAGCTCTGAAACATATTTTGAAGATTTCAAGGCCCTAGAGGAATAAAATCAATCTCTTAATGAAGAATATGATTTTGGGCCTCGATTTGATGAATATCCCTCGTCAACCTCCTTAGAGGAACTAATCGAGTTTTCGGAAGTCATGCCAATCTATGATACAGAAACCGAGGAGTTGGACGAGAGAGGTTTCGATTGGCTCTGCCCTACTAACCTTGAACCTGAGCCTCTACCAGATAGGAACACCTTTGTAAGCTCAGAATTAACATTTAGGCTAGATCCCAGTCAGGCTGCTGAATATACAACATATGATTTATTCTATGGTGGAACTCATGATCTAGAATCTCATTCAAACTTTGATTTTCGCAAACTCTCTGACGATCTCGAATCTGACCATAACATCGGAGAAAATCTACCTCCTGATTATAACATGTCAATCTTCTTTGAAGCCACCTGCTCCACAGATACAGAACCAATCAAAACCCGTTCCCCATCCCGACCCGCAACCGGACTCAATTTCTATTCTGATTCACCTCTCACTGAGCCGATTGCAGATGATTCAACTCCATATCTATACCGGGTATCGGACACTGATCAGACCACAAATCAGGAGCCTCCATCCTTTGATCGTCCCTGTAGGGATTCCACACCTTACATTGATTATTTTTCGGAACCCTACCCCCACCAGGCTGATTCGACTGAGCCCGAACTCGAGTTTTCACTTCCATATCTATCAGAACATCACTGCATTTGGTGGGTCCCACATCTGCTAATCTACATCTATCAACCCACCAGACTTATTGGGTTTGGGCTGCATCATCAGCCCACTGATCTGAACAAGTACCTGGTGGGACCAACCAGGCTCTTAATCAAGGTGCTTGTTTTCCAAAACTTCATTGATTTGACCACTCCCTCTCCACCCTATTTTCCTCTCGGCTGAAGGCATTAAATTTAGCGCTTAACAGGAGGCAACCCATCATCTCAAAAATAGAGACCCGTCTGATTATCCGTCTGTACTCCACATCTATTGCACCTTGAGTTCAGCCTTAGACAGTTGATCCCACCTCTGGTACACGTATCAGAGCTTAAAATCGTTCGCATCAGTCATTCCTGACCCATTCACCCACCCGATATATCCTATTCTAAGCCCCTGACCTCAACACTAATTCCCACCCTCTGTTTACAATGAGGACATTGCCAAACTTAGGCAGGGGGGGTGATAAAGTGCATACATACAAAACCAAGAAAAAAATCAGAAGGATTCTCACAAAAAATTCACATATGTCAAAAACACAAAAAATTGAAAAATTACGAAAAAGAACAAAAAAAAATTGGGGAGGGAGGAAATGTTGTGAGCCATATAATCATAAGGAGGAGAAAAAGAGCAAAAATGAAGAAAGGAGCACAAAAGGAAAAGAAAAAGAAAAAGTCATTAGTAAAAGATTAAGGAATTAACTGAAGTTCTAGATCAGATCAAGAAAAGAAACAAAAGAAAAAGTGCTAAGGAAACATAACAAGAGATTAGCGGGAACGCTGGTCTTAGGCCTTTTGGGCTAGTATCTTTAGCTTAAAAATTCACATATCCGTTAAAATCTGGATAATCCTCAAGAGGTTGAGGAAAATGTTAAACTTAAGTATTAGGTCTAAGGCTTAGGAAGTATTCGGCCTCGTTAACTGACCTCCGGTTTGCGGGATTCGGTAACCTAAGCACCCCAAATTCACACACAGTCTGGTTCAGTGCGCATAAACATTCAAATCACGCGAAAAGCGTTTAATGTTATGAAAAAGTCACCTAGATTAGGAGCGGTCAATCAACACAAATTGATTTGGACGAGTTCCCAGCGCGGAGAGGTGGGAAATTCCCCTCGAAGATGCGTAACAACATATCATCTCCTCGGTGCTTGTCTCTTGGGATATTTAAATATCCTACCGGGGGCATGTAAGCACTCTGCTGGTTCAGATACCATGGGCGGCATTATCACGAAATGTCGATTGCCAGGGTCTGAATTCGGCCACGGAACGCCATGGGCGGGATTATCTCGAAATCTCGAAAGCCAGGGACCTTTGAGGATTGATGATGGGGACGAGGAATCCGATACAGACCGTGTTGAGAAGCTAATCCGAAGCTAGAAATAAAAAGAAAAGAGAGAGAAAAGCTCTCCAAACAAATAAATCTTCTATCTCTCTCTTACAAAAAACGCACTGCAAACTGAACTTAGGCTAAAAATGTCTCATGCATGAGTGCTTTAACCGCGGAGTCCAACAAACCTTAGGTTAGTTTCTGTGGGCCGTAGAAACCTTTGCGGAGGACTGAGGCTAAAGTAGAACAGGTCCGAATTTTGGTTGGTACTTGAGTACCTCTAGGCCTATTGTCGGCATTCCCACCTAATCACAAAAGAAAAGAAGCACTTATCATTGTTGACAGACATTTAGGGTCTAGAACGGAAGTTAAAACTTTGAAATTTTGCTAAGGGACTAGCAAAAGCTAGGCATGGGGGTATGATGAGAGCCTCATCACGAGCCATAACTAGCTCATTTTGACCCAATAAAGAAGATAAAAGCTCCCACATAACCTAGAAGAAGGCCTAATTGAAGGAACAAGTGCTCTAAGAAGAAAACATGAAATAAAGGTTAAAACTGCAATTTTACCAATGCAGTACAAAAATAGGATTTCTCAGAGGCAAAACATAGGTCAAATGGTCTAAATGAGATAAAAAGTGGGTTGAGTCGATCAGAAATGGGTTCATGTGCAATCTAAGAACTAAATGACACTTGGTAAACCTAAAACAGACCCGCTTTAATTAACAAGGTTCCGATCAGAAAAAAAGCAAGTAAACCCTCTAAAAATCATGGAAAAACATCCTCTAGGGTTTGGAACATTTAATTTGGCCTTTGGAACCTAGTTTGACCTAGATTAGGGTCCTAGCTCTTCAATTAACCTAATTTGGGTTTTTACGCAAAATATCCAGTCAAACGAGGACAAACCTAAAATCCAACTTCACCATTGATTCCTTAGGTCCAAATTAGGTTTGTACCAAAATTTGGACCTAAGGAGAGGTCATCTTGACCTACTTTGCAATTTAGTACACCCAAATCACAAATTGGTCCCTATCTTTTGAATACCGTTGCAGAGAACCCCCTAGGTTCTTTGCCTCCTTTGCAAACCGGTCCTGCTGCCATTGCTAGGGCAGAACCGAGCTCCGGCGAGGTTCGGAGAGGGATTGCTCTCTAATCCCTCAGAGATTCCCTCCCAGAAATGGAAGGAGGATTCTCTGAGGAATTCCCTTCCTTATAAAGTCAATTACAATCGCTGGTGTGAACCCAATCACTCGTGCGAACGCACGAGAGATTTGGGTATCCTAACTCCTTTCCATCTCCGACGACCAACCTCAGGCAATTACGTGCCCTTCACGCCCTGCACACCCAGTCCAGCGCCTATATAAGAACCCACAACTCCGGCCGAAGAGGCTAAGCTTGATTTTGATGGAGATCCCTTCCAAATTCCTCCCTCTCCCATCTCCGGCCAAACGACCCACAAGCTCCGGCGACCTCCTCCCCTCCTTCTCGTCGCTCTGCTGCCATACTAGCAGCAGAGTCCTCTCCGCCGCTTCCTCCAGCGTCGCGCCGTACCCCGCGCGTGCACTTCTGACCTCGTCTTCGTCGCCGCTTCCTCCCTCAGGGTCTTTCTTCCCCGACGACGGCAGTTATGAGCCGTCCTCTCCGCCGCCTCCCTTCCCTCTAGACAACCCCAGATACGTTCTCCACCCTCTCCTCTCTCCTTTCCCCCAACTATTTTACTTGATTACCCCACGACCGACGCTGACCACCCTCATCTTCCACATCACCGACCGATCTCCGGCGAGCCGCTTTCACCATTCCAGCCCCCCACCTGGCTCGCCAACCACCTCGTGAGCTTCGCCTCACCACCAGGAACCCATTCCACCCCATCACTGCCACTCCAGACCTCTACAAGCACCCCCCGACCAACCCACCATCTCCGGCCACAGGTTGACCTAGGCGCGCACGCCTAGGCCGACCGGCAACCTGCAGCATCACCCACCGCCTTCGCCGTGCTACGGCGAAGGTTTCCAACTATTCTGATTGGGCCAATAGGCCGTTCTGTGGAATCTCAGGTGAACGCCCCGGCCGCCATTAACAGCCGAAGCAGCAGGAAGCTTGGAGCAGCAGCAGGCGTCAGGCTTCCCAGGCGGCAGGTGCAGTAGGCTCTCGCAAGTGTCGCGAGGTGACTGAGTTCAGCGAGGAGCACCAGCAGGGCCTTTAGCGTGGGCAATTGCACACGAGAGTCTGCAGGCGCGCGTGAGGGAAGGACGAAACCTTTAGTCCCACATCGTGGGATTACAAACCTCAGGTACACTATAAATTATTTTTGTGATATACTCTTATCGCCTCAGTAAGCACAGGGGTGAGGTCCCTCACTGACCCCACCTGCCTCGTCCGCGGCCTGACCACACGGACTTGGCGGATCCGACCCGACCTAGACCTACGCACTCCTCGCGCATCACACCAGCTTCAGGTGCGCCTGGTCCCGGGTACGATCCGACCCGATTATGCATGTGGCTCTGGGAGAGCAGCTCAGAGTGGATTGCTTGAGAGTGAGAGACGCGTGGGTAGAGGGAGAAGGGTTAGGTTTTGCTCCTGTGCAGGCAGGCTGATCGCAGGAGAAGGACTTGGCCGCTGCAGAAGAGAGAAGCAAGGCATGACCACAGAAGAGAAGAGTAAGAAGCAAGGTAGAGAAGAAGAAAAGAAAGAGCAAGGCAGAAGAAAAAGACACGGGAGATCAAAAGAAGGAAGGAAAGAAAGGCTTCGCAAGGCAGAAAGAAGGATAATCAAGAAGAAAAGGGAAAATACTTTTAAGACGTCTGATCGCAAGATCAGACGTCCAATTTCATATTTTTTTCCTAGGAACTTTTAATTGCATACATTCACATTTGAATTGATATTTTGAGTAAATTAGAGTGTTCAATTAGATTTTGACTAGTAGTAAATTCCATTTGCTCCCTGTGTTCGACCTCGGATACTCCGATTTTCGAGTAATAAAAATCTTTATTTGTTTTGAACGCTTTAGCGGCTATATTACAATGCGATATTATCTTTTAACAAACCGCACAAAAGCGCGACGGACATGCTTGTTCTACAAAACTCTACTGATTTGACTACTCCTCCATGACCACCTTTTGCTTGGCTGAAGGCATTGAGTTTAGTGCTTAACGTGAGGCAACCTGTCATTCCGAAAACTTGAGACCCTTCTAATTATCCTTTTGAGCTTCACGTCTATTGCACTTCTGAGTTCAATTTTAGAATATCTGACTCCACCTTTGGTATCAATATCAAAGATTGAAATCATCCGCAACAGTCATCTCAACCCGTTCACCCACCCTTTGACCCTATTCTAATCCTTAAAGTCAAATGATTTCATACCCTCCGATTTACAATGAGGACATTACAAAACTTAGGCATGAGTGGTTGTTAAAGTGCAAACACATAGAAATTCAAGTTTCAGAAGGATTCTCACAAAAAATTTACTCATTCAAAAAACCAAAAAAATAAAAATTGAAAAAGAACAAAAAAATGGAGAGAGGGGAGGAAATTTTTTGAGATTAATTGCATATTATTCTTGAGGAGGAAGAAAGGAGGTGTTTTAAATGTCAAAAAGGAGCTACAATTTGAAACAAAAAGTGATAGTCATTAGTAAAAGATTATGGAATCTACTTAAGTTCTAGACCAAATTAAAAGAAAAAAATTAAGTCATAGAATAATAGAAAGACAGAGATTAGTATGACTACTGATCTTAGGCCTCTTAGGCTTTCTTTAGGCTTAAAAATTCAAGTATCTATTAAGATCTGAAAAATCCTCAAGAGATTGAGGAAAATGCGAAGATATGTATTAGGTTTAAGGCATAGGGATTATTCAATCTCGTTAGCTGACCTCTAGTTTGCGAAACTCAGTAACCTAAGCACCCTAATCCACAAACAAGTCAGAAAAATAATGTGGGACTAATATCTCAAGTGACAAATACAATTTATGCGTGCTCACTACTCCCAAATCCCATGATGTGGGACTAATATCTCACTGCCTTATCACGTGCAGGTGCCGGTGGATCATTCCCTAATTTGAGCAACTACTTAGGGTAGGTGATGTAGACACATCCATTTAGGTTAAAATGACTATTTGTGCATGTTCCTAGGCTTAGATTTGGATTCCATATTATAAATATTGCATAGCATGCATCATTCTGCATTTAGAGTAGTTCTATATATTTTAGGTTAATTGCATCCTTTTTGTGGTCAGGAGAGGAGGAGATTTATTTTGGAACCTCGGATTGATGATCCGACCATACGAATCTGATTAGGATGATGATCGGAGTCCAACGACTCTGAAATCACCTTGATCGGAGTCCCATAGCATCATATGCAATCCGAGGAAGATCAATGGCCAAGGGACTATGTGATACAATCTATAGCTTCAAATGATAAATCCTACCACATGGATGGATTTAGATTGACGATCACAGCCCAACGGTGTGAAAATCGACTCAGTCTGAACTCTGTAGAAGACCCTATAAAGGAAAGAAGTTGGACGAGCTAGGTTACGCCACGTGGCGCAACCCAGGCCGTCCATGCACAAGCATGTGCCACCGCACGCGCACAACAGCGTGGGTACGTGCGCACGTGTGTAGGCATGTACGCACGCAAGTGCAGCAGCGTAGCGTGCAAGGCCGCAGTAGCAGCAGCTTGTGCAGGAGTGAGGTGCGTAGGTGAGTAGCACGCATACGTGAGCAACAAGGGCGGGTGGAGCGTGCGTGAGTGGTGCGACAGCAGAGCTGCGTGAAGCGCACCCCAACGGGGGCAATGGTTGGTGCAGGATCTTCAGCAATGTTTGAGGTGAATCTTCAATGACGTTTATGACCGTCGCTAAATGTCCTATATACGAATTTGATTCTTTCCTCCATTGTAAAAGGACCCCTACCCCTCCCATTTTTCTTCATCTCTTCCTTTCTTCTCCTCACAACCTCCAAGGCTCTAGAGAGAGCTTGTCCCTAGCCTTGGATGCTCCTCTAGAGTAGAAAACAAACATTTGTTCCCACCTCTCATCCTCCTTTGTGGAGCATCCCGTGGCTATCTTCTTAGCTCCCTTCCTGAAAAAGATCCTTGCTGCGATGCCATCCTACCCCGTCCTCCAACCTCTGGCTCCGTGCTCATTTGTCCCACTCCTCACCACCTTCCTTCAGGAAATGTCAAAGCGAGTCATCCTTTGAGCAACCATCGAGGGGGATTCTCTCACCTATATCTCTCTTTTTGCTTTTGTAGTGTAATCTTTCCTGCTTTCTTAGTTGTAGAAAACATTTGCTTCAAAAATATATGTGATTATTTCTCTCTCTCTCTCTTATATTCTGTAAGTAGATTAGTTAGATAAGAATTCATCGACCTAATCTCTTGCTTGCAATGGAAACCAAAAAAATTAGAAAAGACAAAAATGACAAAAACAAATAAAAGCGAAACGCGGATTTTTCAAAACCATATGTTCGCCTCCCCGTGTTCGACCTGGGACTCACTTTTTGAGTTTTAGTTATAAATTTTATCTGATCGATGGATTTTTTCATAAATCAAACTACGACGATGGGTTTTCCAAACTCTAACCCTTTCCGCATGCGAATCCGACACTAATCATTTTGGTGGCGTTGTCGGGGAGGTAATGCTCTTTGGTTTTTTCTTGCATTTTCACGCATTACTTACATATTTTTCTAGCCTATCTTTCTTCTTTGATTTATTGTCATGTAGGAACCTGATCGAGGAGATAAAGGTGGTAGATTGGAGTAAAGTGTGGGTAGAGACATTTGTAAGTTATTCCCCCCACCTACCTACTAGATTTCCATTCCATAACCCAATAACTCAAACAAAAATCAACTTAGATGCTCGCATAAGCCCTAGGATAAATCTGATTACTTGATTGTCACTTCACCTCACCTCACCCACTTGCATTTATTAAAAAAATAAAAAAATACTCTTCTACTGTAGGATTTTCTAAAAGAGACACACATTAACACCCACAACACTCGACTTAATGCGCACCACTTCATATCAATTCTACCACTTAACTAGAATATGACCTATGGATCCGGTACACCCTAAGTCAACACACCAATAAGTGAGTAGAAATCTAAATAGGTCAAACATTTTTGTGTGCCTTAACTAATTGGTGCAACAGGCCAATTGATTGAATTGTTTGGGCCGTACCACTTAAGATAAAAGTGATTCATAAGTAGCCTACTACTTAGGGTTGATTTTTAGGGCTGAACCAAGCACTCCACTTTTTTTTTTATTTCTGATGGAATACATCATCACCAGTGCTTGTAAAACCTGGAGTATTCTACTGAGCCCTAATTGAACAAACCTAAGGATTAAACCCTAAAAGCTACTAAAAAAGGTTAAATCCTAAAAGGCACATCATCAAACAACCTTGTTTGCAAACCTTAGTTGTGCACGCATACACAATTTGAATTGATCATTAAGAGCATAACTCATCTAAAGGGCCCATCATACTCCAAGAGCACAATCATCCCAAGCCTAAATAAAACTGAGTAGGCATTATCCTTAAGGATTGATTAGCTCTTCGAGGCTTAGATTGAGATTTTTTTTCGATTAATCTTGTTCTATTGGTCCATCTGATATCTAGCTAGGGGAGTAGCATCACACGACCATGGTTGGGTGGTCCACTAGGAATCGGAGGTGCAAGCCAAAGGAAGAACCTTCTCCCTAGCCCCTCACTCTAACTGGTTGCATTGACTGGATAGAAGTAAACCAAATCGTTTATAAGCTCAAGATGGGTCTTGGGAGTTTGTAGGTCTTTAGGCTAACCCACCTAAGGACAGGGTTGATTGCTTGTATTGCAGGGCTCCTTTCTCTCTTTTGATTTCCCTCCTATTCTACCATTTATCCTTCCACATCCTACCCTCCTACCAACACTTATTCTCAAGATGATTACTATCCTGACTTGAATTATGACTACCCATCTCCTAGCTAGGACAACTTTGATTGGGGATATGAATCTGGACCTCAGTGTCTAGGGTCTAGCCCTGGACAACAAGTCTATGATTACTATCCTTCCCAGAGCTACAAATATTATAGATCTCTACCCTTTGATGATTAACCTAATCAGATCTACAACCATGAAGGATATGCTGATTATAACACTTACCCTCCCCAGTATTCCACTGAATATAAGTCACCACCATTCTTTAAACAACTTGAAATGACCTACTATCAGGGAGGGACCCGAGAACCTTAATATCTTGACTCCCCTAGATTTAACCCAAACCTGAATCGAACCATTCGGTTCAAGTGAACCAGATCTAAGATAGGGTGTTGGCTAACTTGAGGAACACTATACAATCTTTAGAAGCCCAGCCAACACCATGCACTGAAGCATTGGAGCCTATGATAAAAATGATTGATGAGTTGAATATCTCTTTATTAGATTTGCTCCAACATGTTAGAGATTGGGGCCTGGGTGAGTTTCTACTTAAGAAATTGTCGAGGTTGAGGATGAAATTTGTGGTTGCCCCAATCCAATCATGGGATAATTCTCAAGATGAGCCCCCTTTAGGAGAGCCAATGTCTGAACCTACTCAGGTGCCTATCGGGGGGGTTACATTTTTTGAGACTGGAGATGACCAGGTTGGTCTAGAGCAACCGATTGAGGATGAACCGATTGCTTCACTCGAGATCTCCAAGCCAGGGAACGGCGAAAAATATGTCTCTGAGGACCATGAAATGACATATGATTTTGAGACATATATAAATGAGGATCGAGAATTCTTTAATTTTGAGGGTGATGAATCTCTGAGTGACGTCTCACTTGAAGTTAAGGAAAATGATTTTGGTGAGGCAAACGGGCTCGAGGAGCATGATGAACCAATTGATAGCCCAATTATTAAAGATTTGGAATCGGTTGGGGCTAACTTGGAGGATTCGAATCCTCATTTACTAGAAGATTCAATCAGTAGCCCCATTCCTCAACCACACCCCAAAGGGATTGATTTTGATTTGGAAATCATTGTACCCAAGTCAGTCCTGATTCAACAACAAATGTAGGATTTGGGTACTTTAGATGGGGTGTACAACGATTTGGAGGCCTCAGAAATATTGATTTTAGAGGACAGGAATTTGGCAATGAAAATTTGGAAGGCTAACTCAGAGGTAAACACAATTTTGGATTTAAGGGTTCCTATTGGCCTAAAACCACCAACCTTTCACCAGGACCCTTGTGATATCTTTGAGATGCAACCTAAGCTTTGAATCATTGATTACCTTTTTGAGTTGAAATCTAAAAGGACATCTAAACCTATTGAACCATCTCTACCCATTGTCCCACACTTTGGTCTTGGGTTGCATACTACAAAACTGTGGGCCTGACCCTGTAAGCTCAATAATCTTCGATTTTGGGTGATTTTCACCCGAAACCTGAGAACCACTCGACCCTGGGGCATGGGTCTACACCATAATCTAGTCCACATTTGTGGACACCTACTGGCAGGTCCTGTGATCAATATTTTCATTTTGATTCTAACCTGCACTTGTGAATTCCTAATTTCTTCTTTGTTTGTATTTTATGCCTAGTTGTAGGCAATAAATTTAGCACATGTGTATATTCCATGTTCTCTGCAGAGCTAATCGAATTGTCATGAAATTCAGGTGATATTCTGGTATTCCGCCCTTTTCATGTCTTTGTTTTTACAATGAGGACATTACATCATTTAGGCATGGGGTGGTGGATACTTAATCCTGAAATTATTTCGTTAGCTCTGTAGAATTTCTATTATTTTCTTTATAAAAAATTTTTTTAAAAATTCAAAAAGATAAAAGAAAGAAAAAATAAAATTAGGAGAAGAGAACCTAGGCTTTTGGAAGTTATTAACTTTAGGAAATGATACGATAGGACCTGAACACTTAGACTCTTCAGGTCTTCATGCTTAATTAACTCAGGTGTCCACTCGAATGTGGACTTAGTCTCAAGTCCTCGCCAAGTAATTTTACTTTAATTTGGTGAATAAATTAGAATGATAAGTATACGGCTTATCAACCCGCCCTCTAATTTGAGGGGGTTTTAAGTCTAAGGATCTACACACTATTTGCACTTACTCACTTTTCGATGATTTTTATGGAAATTGGGTAGCTAATGAACTGTCTAGGGTGGTATAGCTAGCAAGTTGTCAGTGGTAACAGCTCATCGGCTGATTGTTCAGAGCCCAGCCACATGACCATTCTCTTCATACTGCCTTTAGGTAAATCTTAGATCAGGAAAGCCACCTACTTAGGAGAAAGAAAAAAAAGTACCCAAAAGAAAAAAAATAGAAAAAGGAGAAAATAAAAAAATAAAACCACATTTCACCGCACAAGTATGGCTGGTAAGTTGCCGTAGGTAATAGCCCACTGGCCAGTTGTTTAGAGCCCCACTCACAAAAATACATAAATAATTCCAAAAAAAGCTAGGGAAGAAGCGGAGAAGTAGAATAAACCGGGGAGATATACACTGGGTTCACCCTTGTGTTGACCCCATAAAAAATAAAAAAATAGGGAGAAAGCTATAGATCAGAAAGATAACCTTTAGGCAGAAATCTTTAAGGTCACCTAAGGTCGTAGAAACCTGAATTCCATTTTAACAGCTACCTAGTGAGTCTATCACCCTTTCACAAGATGCTTAGCACTTAGAGTCCTTTTCGAGTCTTAGGTGGGTCGGGTAGCCGTAAAAAGTTATCCCAAAACTCCCAAACCCCAAAAGTCCAAAAAATTAGAAAAGAAGAGAAATAAAAAAATGTATCTTCCCTTTTCAAATAAGGCGAGGACTTGGGCGATTTGCATTCTGGCAAACACCCAGGCACTGTTGAGTTTTCATAGTTTAAGACCTTAGTTGAAATTTTCTATTGGTAATAAACAACTTAGGCCTAAGCGATCAAGTTCTAATTCTATTTTTATACATGGTATATAGTTTAATTTTTCTAAGGACTAGAAAAAGATAGGCATGGGGGCATGATGTAGACACATCCATTTAGGTCAAAATGGCTATTTGTGCATGTTCCTAGGCTTACATTTGCATTCTATATTATAAATATTACACAGCATGCATCATTCTTCATTTAGAGTAGTTGTGTATATTTTAGGTTAATTGCGTCCTTTTTGTGGTCGGTAGAGGAGATTTATTTTGGAGCCTCAGATTGACAATCAGACTATATGGATCTGATTAGGACGACGATCGGAGTCCAACACCTCTGAAATTGCCTTGATCAGAGTCCCATAGCACCATAGACCAACAACAAAGGGACTAGGTGACACAATCTAGAGCTTCAAATGATAAATCCGACTACACGGATGGATTCGAGTCGACGATTGCAGCCCAACAACATGAAAATTGACTTAATCTGACCTCTGTAGAAGCCCCTACAAAGGAAAGATGGACAACCCAGGTCACACCACATGGACAATCCAGGCTGCCCATGTGCACGCACATGCCACCGCACATGCACAGTAGTGTGAGTGTGCACTCGTGGCTGAGGCATGCATGCACACAGGTGCATCAACACAGCACGTAAGGTAGTGGCAGTAGCAACAGCATAAGAGAGCGTAAGGCACGTAGGCGCGTAGTGCACCCGCGACAAGGGTGCGTGGAGCGCGTGCCAGCAATGTGATAGTTGAGGTGCATGATGCACGTGCCAACGGGGGTTGGAGTTGGCGTGGGATCTTCAGCAACGTTTGAGGTGGAACTTTAGCAACATTTATGACCATCACTAAATGTCCTGTATACGAATTTGATTCTTTCCTCCACTCTAAAAGGACCCCTACCCCTGCCATTTTTCTTCATCTCTTCCTTTCTTCTCCTCACCACCTCCAAGGCTCTTGAGAGAGCTTGTCCAAAGCCCGGGATGCTCCTTTAGAGTAGAAAGCAAACATTTGTTCCCGCCTCTCATCCCCCTTCATGGAACATCCCGTGGCTGTCTTCTCACCTTCCTTCAGGAAGAAGATCCTCACCACGACGCCATCCTACCCAACCCTCTGTCCTCTGGCTACATCCTTGTTCGTTTCGCTCCTCACCACCTTCCTCCAGGCGACGTCAGAGCGAGTCGTCCTCCGAGCAACCGTCGAGGGGGATTCTCTCACCTATATCTCTCTTTTTGCTTTTGTAATTAATCTTCCCTGCATTCTAAGTTTTAGAAAACATTTGCTTCAAAAATATATGTTATTGTTTCTCTCTCTCTTATATTTTGCAAGTAGATCAATTAGATAAGAATTCATTGACCTAATCTCTTGCTTGCTAAAAATACCAAAAAAATTAGAAAAGACAAAAATGACAAAAACAAATGAAGCAAAACACAAATTTTTCAAAACCAAACATTTGCCTCCCCATGTTCAACCCAGGACTCACTTTTCGAGTTTCAATTATAAATTTTATTTGATCGATGGATTTTCTCGCAAATCGAACTATGACGACAGGCATTCCAAACTTAAACCCTTTCCACGTGTGAATCCGCCCAAATCAGTAGTGTCTTCAATTAAGGCCTTGGAGATGGTCTTGGAGAGATTCCGCGCCTCCTGAAGCTAATACCTGGGCAAACATGGCCTGGAAATTGAAGAACATGGTGGCATGGATGGCGATGGCAGCGAAGAACGGCGAGCACCTGGGAATCAAGAATACAGGCTCTCGACCACATTAAAACAGCTCATAAGCTTCGTCATGGTGTAGTGAGTGTGGTGGTGATGGCTATGTGGTGAGGCGAAGCCTGTGTGCATAGGGTGAGGTCAGGGAAGAGCTACGAAGGTGGTGGTGTTCAAGGAGACAGTAGAGTGACTAATTGGTGAATTAGGTTAGGGCTTTAGTCAGTGGGATCGCGGCGAAGCTGATGGGGGTGGTAGCAGCGAGATTCGTGTGGTGGAGCGACGTGTAGGCATTAGTGGTGAAGAACAAAGGAGGGGGAGAGGCATGGTCAGTGGTCGATTTGAAGAATAAAGGAGTCGAGGGTGATCTAAAGAGGGAGAGGAAGCTGATAAGACCTAAAGTAATGGATGAAAGGGGCAAGAAAGTGCCGGCTTTGATTGGCTGGCACCATGGAAGACAAGGGCTCTGGGGAGGGAGACGACAGCGAGGAAAAGGAGACGATGCCCTTACTATGGCCGATGTGGCATGAACGAATGTGAGGAAGAGGGTTAGACGGGCCAATTTGTTCGTTGGCCGTCCATAGGAAGATGGGGAAGGAGGCCATCGGAGATAAGGTGGAGCTTGGCTGGAGATGGAGGAAGAAGTGGTATTTGGCCTCAAAACTTTGCTAAGGAGGTGAGGAATGCATCGTAGAATCATTTATAGGGTTCATGATGGAGTTCTAAGCTTGGAAACAAGCTTGGAAACTTCGAGCTTCTCAAGCACGTATGATACATGTGTGTTTAAACCATTCGCATGAGACTTCCAGAGGGTTCTAGGATTTGCGGACGATCCCATTTGGAAGGGAATTCCTTAAGGAATCTGCCTTCAATTTTGGGAGTGTTTGATTGAGAATCAAGCGAGAAATCCTCGCTCGAATCTTGATGGTGAAGTTCTAACCTTCCATTAATGGTGCAAGGACCGATTTGTAAATAAGATGGAAATCCTAGGGACTTGTTTGCAACGATTTCAAAAACTTAAGGGCATTTATGTAATAAAAAGAGTCTATCAGGATTGAGATCCAAACTGGGTCAATTTGATCTTTGATTGGGCCTGAATTTTGGTACAAACCTAATTTGGACCCAAGGAATCTGATGGTGAAGTTGAAGTTTTTTTTTTGCCATGTTTGACTAGGAAAATTATGTAGAAGCTCGAATTAGGGCAACTATCTATCTAAGACTATATTTTTGGTCAAATTGGGTTCCAATGGTAAATCAAAGGTACCAAATCTTAGGGAATATTTTTAGATTATTTTTAGAAGGTTTAGATGAATTTTATCCTGACAAAACCTCAGTTAATTAAGCAAGTCCATTTTTATGATTTCAGATGTCATTTAACTCTTGAAACTCATGAAAACCCATTTTTGTCTGCATGAACCCACTTATTAGACATTTATGACTAATTGACCTTTAATTAACCCTAGAGAGACCCTATGATTGTTATGCATTTAGGATATTCTATTAAAACTACATATTTACCACAATTTTCATGTTTATCTCTCAGAATGGATATGCAATGAATTATTTCTCTTTGGCAGTTATGTTGGAGCATTTATCAATGGAATATGACTAATTAAAGCTAGATATGGTTGATAATAATGTTATCATCAAGCATTTCAAAATCAAAAAGACATGATGTTGCACTAAAGATTGGATTTTTCCTCGTTGGCTTCAACATGCGCAGTTGTTGTTAGGGGCTTCGATTGCTGCTGCTGAGCTTCTTCAATTGAAGCTGCAACTGAGGTAGTGGAATGGTTCCACATGCAATGAAGGTGATGTCGATGTGTGTGATGGATGGACATGGAAAATGGTGTCAGAGATGTCGTCGACAGTGGCAAGTACTTGAAGCAAGAAACACGGACTCTAAGCCCCAATTAGATGGCTCAGGAGCATCACCTGAAAGTGTGTGGAGGTTGGACGGTGTCGGAGAGAGGTGTGATTGATGGGTTTGTTCAAAGAGTATGAGGAAGGTTGTGGTGGAGGCGGCTTAATGTTTGGTGAAGTGTAGTGATTGGATGAAACTTGCCAAAGATTCTTTGGACACGAAGATGGACAGGGAGTGAGTGATATAGTGGTCAAAACTAAGTCTTAAATACCTAATCCTAGTCTAGAGAGGAAGGGGAAGAGGGAGACCTAAAGTATGGGATGAAAAGGGTATGATTTCGTGTTGACTTGCCTCACCAGACTCGAAGGAGACGAATTCTCCAGTAAGGTAGAATGGTGTGGATGACGATGGAGATGGCTCCTTCTTTGGTATGCGAGAAGTGGATGCATGTGGGGAAGATGTTGGCACCCCCAATTTGTCAGTCGAGAGGTCGGAGGAGAAGGGGGAGAAGCTCGTTGGAGCTTAGGTCGGAGATGGTCGGAGGAAGTGAAGAAAGGTGCATTTTGGCCTAAACCTGGCTGGGAAACTTGTTGGAAGTTCCTAGAGCTTATATAGAGCTCATTGGCAAGATTAATTTGGAAGAATTCACCAATAGGAATAAGGAATTTGGCAACTCAAGATTGGGAAACTTTGAGCCTCTCCTGATCTCTTCTCGCCAAATCAGGACTCAAGGCATAGTCTTGTTTATTTCCCATAGTCTGAACACCAATCTCTCCAAATTTGGAGGGATTTGGTGCAGATTTGAGAGAGATCTTCTCTCTTAAAGCTTGACATATTTGGGTTTAGGATTCTGAGTTAGAATCAGGCGACAGGGGGCTCCTTTTGAGGAAGATGATAATGCTAGGGGCATAGTTGAAAGGAAAACAAAAAAGATGAGGGATTGAGTGTAAAGAATAGAGATCTGGGGGCTAAATTGCAAACTAGGTCAAGATGGACTTTGATTGGGTCCAAATTTTGGTGTTAACCTAATTTTGACCCAAGGGATCTAATGGTGAACTTGGATTTGAGTTTTGATCACGTTTGACTGGGTAAATTGCACAGTAGCCCAAATTAGGGTAAGTTCTTGTCTAAATCTCTATTTTTGGTCAAAATAGATTTAGATGGTCAAAACAAAGGTACCAAATCTCTTAGAATATTTTTTAATAATTTTTAGGAGGTTTATATTGAATTTATCTCAACCAAAATCCTTTCAATTTATATGTGGCTGATAATTAGGCTTTTTAGTGCTATTTTAGTCCACGAAATGCGTGAAACCTTGATTCAGTTAGTATGAGCCCACTTCATGGTCTTTTAAATTCATTTAACCTTGAATTAACCCCTGATAAACCCCTTGGTTAATCTACATTTGCGAATGGATGTTAAAATAGCAGAATTAACCCTATTTTCCTATCTTCTTATCAGATCAGTTTGATACGAAATTATGATCCTCAGACAATCATTTAGGAGCATTTATCATTGGATTTCAACTAATTCAAGTTAGTTATGATGAATGATGGTGTTACCATCATACCCCCATTCCTAACATTTGCAAGACCATAGCAAAATGATATGGAGAGAACTAGATCTCTAGACCATATTTTTTATTTTCATATGCCTGTTTGAGCCACTCTATAGAAATTAGATCAGAATACCAACAATAAGCCTAGAGGTACTCAAGTACTAGCCAAGATCCAGACCTGACTAGCCTTAGCCTAAGGTCTACCACGAATGTTTCTAAGGCCTGTAAATGCTACCCAAAGGTTTGTTGACCCCAACGGTTAAAGCACCCGTGCGTATATGTAGGAAGTCCAAGTTCAGTTTTCCAGTGCATTTTCGATAGGAGAGATAGAGAGGGATATTTATTTTAAGATTTTTCACTCTTTTCATTTTACATTCCCTTAAATCCAATCTTGGATTGGCCCTAAATAAGATATGTATCGGATTCCTTGTCCCCACCATCAATCCTTAAAGGATCCTTTGCCTTCGATCCTTCGAGATAGCACTGCCCATGGCAACCCCCAGAACTCATGACTTTCAACACTTCGTGATAGTACCACCCATGTCATTCTGTAGCTAAATTTAGACCCTGACAATGGACATTTCGGGATAATCTTGCCCATGGCACCTGAACCAGCACAAGGTGCTAACATGCCCCCGGTTGGATATTTAGATATGCTAAGAGACAAGCACCAAGGAGATGATATGTTATAATGCATCTTTGAGTGGAGTATTTTTTTAAAAATTAAATTAAGACTTAGTTTATCCAAGAAATAAGAAATCAATAGTGAATACTCATTCCTTCAACAAATCTAGCTAGGATGAATAAGAGGAGGGTTGGGCCCAAGCATGTCCCAGGAAAATCACTGGGGCCTTGTATAAACCTGCGCCTGGTCATTTAACCCAGCGCCTCAGCCTGGCACCAGATATAGATGAAGGAATTGATACAAACTAAAGAAAATTTTAGACTTAGGTAGCAATCCTAAGTTTGATGAGACCTTAGGAGTCAAATTGCTGCAAAATTTTAATTAGGTCTAAGAGCTTAAAGTGCATAAGGAATGTGATGGGTGTTGATTGGGATAATGCCTGATTATTTCATTTTTTCGTGTGTGTATGAATTGGGTGGGAAGTGGTGCCCAAGCCAAATCAAAGGAGGTTTGCAATCAATGATTTTTGGTTGTTGAAGTGTTTTAGGGTTTTGATAGAGATTTAATATCTTTTAAAATTCTCTCTTGTTAAAATTTCAAACAAGGTTTTGAAGTTCCACAAATAATATCAATCAAGTTATTATTGGTGGAGTTCAATTCCTTTAGAGTTGATGTGACTAAGAGAGAAATTAAAGCCCTAATGTAGAAATCCTATGTATGCAGCTCCTAAAAAAATGAATCTCTTTCTGAAATCTTTAAAAGTGGTGATTTGCTGTATGGGTGAATTCGTCATGTTGTAGAGGTATAAAATGCTTGCGTCATAATATAGTCTACAAAATCGCTTTACAATGTTTGAAATTTATGAGAGTGCTCGAAAACAAGGAATTTTATTGTTCAATTGTTTATAGTTAAGCTTTTTGATAATGACAAATGAGTTATTTCCATTAAAAAGACTAACATATTACAAGATGGATTTAAAGAAAAGGAACGAGGAAAAGGAAAGGCAAAAGATTTTCTTTATAGTTTATTTTATTTGTCTAGATTGTAAAAACCTTGAGTTATCCTTAAGATGTCTTTAGAATCTTCATATTCTTTTTGGTATCTTGAATTGCAAAAAGTGATTTCTGTTGGTTTTTCAGACGTCTCATTTTCCCTTCAGACGTCTGAGTATGATTTTTAAGATGTCGAATCTATTTCTCTAGACATCCAATATCCTGTCTAGAGTCTTGATTCATGACCAGTCTTTGCAACCTTTGTCATCAAAGTTTTTAGACATCTATTATTGTCTTTTAGATGCCTCCTTGAGGTTTCAGATCTCTTTAACCAAATAGAACAACGGTCATAATCTTAGGTGTTTTTCAGACAATTGTCATCTTCTTGAGCCATCTAAAATTGTCCAACGTTCACTTTCTATCCAATGATCAAATTGACTGCAATTTAATATGCCAGTTTCTCTTTTGATTTTGGACCATTGTAAGCTATCAGACTTCCTTTCATTCATTCAGACATCTAATGATACTTTTTAAGATGTCTAAACTATTATCCAGATGTCCAACCTGACGTCTGATCATTTATCTCTAGATCCTTGTTTGGATCCAATTTCATTCCAATAACAATCACTTTGAACTTGGAACCTTTTCAGATGTCCAATTTTATTTTTAGACATCTGAAACTATATGTTCAGAGTTTAAGTTTTTGTTTAGATGCCCCTGTAATTGATCTTGTAAAATCTAGAAACTACTACTCTTCTCTAGAGCTATTTCAGACGTCGCAGTTTATTCTTAGACGTCCAAAATAGTATTTTCTGACATCTTTCTTTGTTTTTCAAATGTCTGATACAGTCAGATTTTGAGTAAATGCATTACACCCATTCTATCTCAATTTACTCCAATTCAATTCAAATTCCAATGAGTACCTAAGCTTAAATCTGACCTCCTCCACCAATATATACCCCATAGGTAGGCTTAAGAATTTACACAACAAAGAAATATACATTATACTCATATTTTGTAATGCTTTTGATCTTGTTGTGCTCTCTTGTTGCTCTCTTGCTCTATTTATGCTGTTATCCATTTGAGAGCAAACATTCCTGCTGCTTATAGGCTTTATAAGGGAGTATTCTTATTCTTTTATTTAAGGCTTATAGATTTATATTTCTTTTTGATAGTTTGTTTGGGTACCCGATTTATGGGTTTCCCATTTCCTCTTAGTAGAGGGACAAAAATCTTCTTGGGGTTTGTCCAAGAAGAGGGGGCTTGTAATATTACTTGTTGTTAGTAATTCCTACTTGGGTAGGGGCAAAATCCTAGATTGAAAGAATTAGGTAGAGGTTTTTCCTGTAAGGGTTTCCTTTCTAAATACTTGTGTGCTGTTGTGATTGATTCAAATTTTTTTTGTACAATTCAACCCCTCCTTGTGCCACTAACAATTTTGAGTCTGAGGTCGTTGGCAGGGAATAATATGAAATTAACGCACTAATCGCAATTTATAATCAATGAGCATAGTAATAAAGATATGAAATAAATAATCTATTCAAAAATATATTGAATAATAATCAAGAGTATCTCAAGAAATAATGGTATAAAAAGATTGAGAGAAACCCTAAAATGTGGTGATTTAAATCACCAATTAATCCCTCAAATTAAGCACATCCCAATGAAATCAATTTAGCTACAGTGGTTTTTCAACCACTTACTCTCAAATTCCATGTTAGATTAGATACCAAGTATCAACTTAAATAATTCCATAGTACCATATCAGACGTCTGCCACAAGGGGCAGACGCCTTAAACCACTAAAGCACAGAGCCTCAGCAAAGCAGACACACAAGGGTGCGAATCATAGAGAACCAATAGCTCAAAGATACTAAGTGTTGAGTATTAAGCACGCATCTTAAGGCACAGGGCATAGATCCCAAAGCAAAACCTACCCCTACCCTCAAAATTTCCTCAGAACCAAATAATCGGGTATGTAAGTAGGTAATTTGGTTGTACAGTACCGAGTAAGGGACCAGACTTGCGTGGCATGTACTGCAGGTGAGTAAGGCTCATGGATAACGGGACCCAATGCTCATGTCTTAGGCGAGGGGTCGGGTTCACAAATTACTCTTATTGGTTGTCAGGCAGCTATAAGCTCATGATGTGGGACTATGTCTCCCACTCCTTCACACAGCTACATGAGGGGTTCTCCTTGAATTGAGTTGCTGGTGCTGCTGCTTTGTCCAATTGGAACCGCAGATGAGCTTTCAAGATGGATTCGCAGCTACTCAGGGTGGTAGCTAGGTCGAATATGGCTGGGTGATGGTGCTTAACATTGGAGAAGACGAACAGTGGCAGTGGTACCTGAGATACAAAGAACAGGCTTATCACCCCAATTAAAGCGCTCAGAAGGATCGCCAAAGCACTGCAAATGTGATGGTGGAGGAATTAGGGCATGAGATGGTCGAAGGAGCTTTGTCATTGTAGGAGATGAAGGTGCGATGGTGGGTTGATCGATGGGTGTCTCAGTAGGTGTGAAGTGAAAATAAGTGAGGGCTTTTATGCAGAAAGGTGAAGCAGAGCTCGTGCAGGTGGTGGCATGGTGATTTGCGGTGTGTAGTGGGGTGGTGGCCTCACTAGAGGCATGGCCATTGATGGATAAGATGACAGGGAAGACGGTGATGTGGTGGTTGATTTAGAGGGAGGAGGTAGGATGGATCTAGAGAGGGGGAGGATAAAGTGTACCTAGCTAAGGGATGAAGGGGAAGTGAATTCCATGTCGGTGTGATGGCTAGACGTGGAGAAGACGAACTTCTCCAGTGGGAGAGACGGCGAGGAAGAAGGGGTCGAAGAGCCTCTGCTTGGCACAACGAGAAGCAGACGAGGGAGAGAAAGAAGATCCCTTTGCCTATCGTACATGGCAGATGGCAATGAAGGAGGTTTGGAGGGCTCACCGAAGTCACGGTGGAGACAGTTGGAGAGATAAGGAAGAAGACTTTTTTGTAGCCTAATCGGACTGACTCAAACACTAGGAAGTAGGGGAGTTTATATAGAGCCTTGAACGCACCTCAAGAGCCAATTTGAGCAGGTTCCAAGCTGATTTCAGAGCTTAGGAGTTTTGGAATCTTCAGTGATGAAATTGCAGGAGATTGGCTGCATGAGTGGTTTCAGACGATTGGGATTGATCTTGGGATCAGTTTCGCCAAGTTTGGAGATTTTTTGTTGAGATTCCATCAATCAAGTCGCTAGATTAAATGAGGTCGGGTTGGGTTCGTAGCTACTTCTTTCCTTGCTTGGTCACAAGGAAGAAGAAGGCAGTTGGACCTATTTGCAAGAGAGGTGAGAAGGTGGGGGCATCTTTGAATGGAAAACAAGAAAGTTGAGGGTTGAAGTGCAAGAAATAGAGGTTTGGGGACTAAATTCTGAACTAGGTCAAGATAGACTCTGATTGGGCCCAAATTTTGGCCTTAACCTAATTTGGATCCAAGAAATCTAATGGTGAAGTTGGATTTGAGTTTTGACCTTGTTTGACAAGGAAATTTGCATAGAAGCCCAAATTAGGGCAAAATCCCTTCTGAGACTCTATTCAAGGTTGAAATGGGTTCAGATGGTCAAATCAAGGGTACCAAACCTCTCAAAATATTGTTTTATGAATTTTAGGAGGTTCATATGAATTTTATCCTAACTAGAACCTCTTCAATTTAAGCAAGTTTTAAATTAGGGTTTTGTGTGCTGATGTGGTTCTCGAAACACGTGAAACCTCATTTCTATCTATGTGGACCCAATCTTTGGGCTTTAATGCTCATTTGACTTTTAATTAACCCCTAAAAAACCCCATGGTTACTCTGCTTTTTTGATGTGATGTTGAAATTGCAGAACTAGCCCTGTTTTAATGTTTTCTCCTCAAAACGGATTTGCATGGAATTACAATCCTCAAGCAATTATTCAGGATCATTTGTCAGTTGATTTCAACTAATTCAAGTTAGTTATGGCTAATGATGGTGTTACCATCATACCCTCATGACTAACTTTTGCTAGTCCTTAGCAAAATCCTATGGAAAGAACTAAATTTCTAGACCATGCTTTGATGTTCGGATGCCACTCTCTAGGAATTAGATTGGATGCCAACAATAGGCCTAGAGGTACTCAAGTTCCAACCAAGATCCAGACCTGACCAGCTTTAGCCTAGGTTTGCCGTGAAGGTTTCTAAGGCCCGCAAAAACTGCCTAGAGGTTCGTTGACCCTAGCGGATAATGCATCCATGAGTAGACGTATCATGTTCAGGTTTAGTTTGCCAGTGCATTTTTTATAAGAGAGGTGAAGAATATTATATTTAGAGAGTTTTCTCTCTTTCCTTTTTATATTTCCCTAAATCCAGCCTCAGAATAGCCCTAAACATGGTCTGTATCAGATTCCTTGTCCCCACCATCAATCCTCGAAGGGTCCCTAGCTTTTGATGCTTTGGGATAGCACCGCCCATGGCAACCCCCAGAACTCCTGGCTTTTGACACTTCGAGATAATGCTACCCATGGCATTTTGTAGCTTAATTCAGGCCCTGGCAATTGACATTTAAGGATAATCCAGCCCATGGCACCTAAACCAGCACAATGTGCTTACGTGCCCCCAGTAGGATATTTAGATATCCAAGGAGATAGGCATTGAGGAGACGATATGTTAGTGTTGAACGCATACGAATCGTTACGCTAACGTGTTCGATTTTGGAAAACCTATCGTTGTAGTTTGAAAGCGAAGAACTCGTATTCAACAAATAAAATTTATACCGAAATTGAAATTCCGGGTCGAACACAGGGAGGCGGACGTTTGATTTAAAAACTACGTGTTTCTTTTTTTTGTCACGAAGTAATTCAATTTAAAACTATCTAATTATTTACAATAAATAAAAGAGAGAGAGAGGGTAAGAGAGAGAGAGAGAGAGTATTATACATGAAAATCAAAATGAGATGTAGAATAAACAAAGAATTTATCATTGAGGAGATTGTTCATTACAACTAGAAAGCATAAAACAATTACACTAGAAAGCGATAAATTTACTCTAGAAAGCATTAAAAGAATGGAGGGAGAAATGTCCTCCTCGACGATCGCTTGGAGGATGAGCAGAACTACTCTAGAAAGCAGTAAATCTATACTAGAAAGCGGTAAAAAGAATAGGGAGAGAGAAATCCTCCTCGACGGTCGCTTGAAGGACGAGTCGGACGGGACGATGCTTGGATGAAGGAGGACGAAGCAGGACGAAGGAGGACGAAGTAGAAGAACGGGAACGGAGCAGCATGCCGTCGTCGTCGCGGGATCCACTTCCGAAGGGGGACGAAAATTTGGACTTTATCTCGCGAGAAGCATCTTGGGTGTGGGACAAGCTTTTCTTGAGCTTTGGAGGGGTAGAGAGGAGAAGGGATGAGAATTTCGTATGGAGGGGGTCTCCTTTTATAGTTGCAAGGAGTGAGGGAAAAAGTCATTACAACTTCAAAATAATAAATGAGGGGTCTTTAGTGATGGATAAATCCGTCACTAAAGCCCCCAACGTGGGCGTAGCTCTCGCGCTGAGGAGGTGCGCTGCCCGCTTCCTCAATGCATACGCATGTTCTTCGATTCTCAGCCGTCCGATCGCGAGATCGGATGGCTTAAGATGCGTCTCTGCCCGCTCGCCTAGCACGTGCGATCCCGCATGATCTCAATTGAGTGCAGACAGCCGTCCGATCGCGATCCAACGCCCGCCCGTGCTCAATCGCCCGTGCATTCCAGCCCTTTGCTGTGGCTAGAACCTGCACCCGCCGCTCACGTAAACGCGCTCGACCGCTGTGCTACCAGGCGCGGATGGTCGAGCGGGTGCTTTTAGGTGCGGCTGATCACAGCCTTTGGTTCAAGATCCAACAGCGGAGAGCGAGCGGGTGCGGGATCTTTAGAGGTTGCATGCGGCCGTTTGGGCAGCCGAGATGGTGCCACGTGGTGCCATCTTGGCCGTCCATCTTCTGGAAGTAGTAGATGGTGCCACGGATGTCGGATTGACTTGATTTTTGTGTCGTTGGGCTGCGATCATCGATCCGAATTCATCCGTGTAGTCGAATTTGTCATCTGAAGTGTGGATTTACACCATCCTGGCCCTTGATCTTCTAGGGTTCCCCAGTCACTATTTGATGCTACGGATGCCTGATTAGGGGGATCTTGGAGTCGTTGAACTCCAATCGATGCCCTGATCACATCCATACGGTTGGATCTTTGATCCGAGGCCCCGATAAAATGTTTGCCCAGTCCAAGCACATAAAAGGAGATAATTAACCTCCATTTTATTCAAACTACTCTAAATGCAAGATGATGCATGTTATGCAATATTTATATCATGAAATGCAATCCTTTGCTTAAGAACATGCATAAATAGACATCTTAAGTAGTGTAAATGTGTTTACATCAGTTAGTCGTCATTTTCGAGGGGAATTTTCCACCTCTCTGCGATGGGAACTCGTCCAACCAGCTTATGTTTTCAAGCCTCTCTTAAGTGAGATCTTCGAGATGACTTTTCAAAAATAACACTTTTGGCATTATTTCTTTGTTAAGTGCATTAAACCAAACTAGTGTGTGACTTTGGGTGCTTAGGTTGCCAAGTCTCGCAAAACAAAAGGCAGGCAACATGGCCAAATAATCCCTAAGCCTTAGACCTATTACATCAGCTTTGCACTTTCCTCAACCTCTTGAGGACTAATCCAGATCTTAACAAGTACATGAGTGTTTAAGCCCTGCAACAAGCCCAAGAGGCCTAAGATCAGCACTCATTACTAATCTCCGTGCCTCTAGCACTTTAGAACTTAATTATGTTTTGATTTGGTCTAGAACTTAAGTAGATCCCATAATTAATTGCTATGACTATTATTTTTTTCTTGATTTTTCTCCTTTTGACATTTTGTGTTTCCTCCGCTTTTCCTCCTTAAGAAAGATTTTCAATCATTTCACAAATTTTTTCCTCTATTTTTCCATTTTTTATTTATTTTTATTTTTTTAATATGTATTTCTTTTTGTGAGAACCCCTCAGAGACTTAAATTTTCATTTATTTTCACTTTAACACCTCCCATGCCTATGTTGTGCAATGTCCTCATTGTAAACCAGGTGGGTACGAATTCAACTTGGTTTAGGGTTTAGAACAGGGTCAAAGGGTGGGTGAACGGGTCAAGCTAACTATTGTAGATGATTTTAGTCTCTGATATAGGTACCAAAGGTGGAGCTGGTTGTTCTAAAGTTGAACCCTAAAGTGCAATAGGAATGTAGCTCAAAGGGATCAGAGCCTGCCTCCTGTTAAGTGCTAAATTCAATGCCTTCAGCAAAGTAGAAGGTGATCAAGGAGAAGGGGTGGTCAAATCAGAGAAGTTTTGTAGAACTAGCACCTTGATAAGTTGCCTAGTTGGTCCAACCAGGTGCTTGTTTAGATCAATAGGCTGATAATGCAGACCAAACCCAATCAATTTGGTGGGTTGATGGATGTGAATCAATAGGTACGGAGCCCACCAGATGTTATGTGTCTCGAGAAGATGTGGAATTGTGAATCTAGGGTTTGGCTAAATCGGTTCATCCTGATCAAAGTTGGGTCCTTAAAAGATAATGGATCTGTGGATAATGTAGGAACCATATTGATGGGATCAGAGAAGGATAAGATGTGATTAATGGTCTGATCAGTGTCTGATTCTCGATCAAAAGATGGAGGTGAATCATGTGCAATCGGATCAGAAAGAGGTGATGATGTGCATACAACTGATTAACCTAAAATGTCTATTAATGCATATTCTTAGTGTCACATTAGCATTATACATTGTAAAAAGTGCATAACATGTATAATCATGCATTTAGCTCAAGTTGTATAAATTGTATAGTAATTGTCTCCTTTTATGGTCAGGGATAGGGCAACCTTTTAATCGGGGCCTCGGATTGAAGATCTAATCCTACGGATCTGATTAGAGCGATGATTGGAGTTCAACAACTCCAAGATCACCCTCATCGGACATCCGTAGCACCAAATAGACACCGAGGAACCCTGAAGATCAAGGGCCAAGATGGTGTTAATCTGCACTTCAGACAACAAACCTGACCGCAAGAATCGGCTTAGATTGATGATCACAACCTAACGGCACAAAAATCAATCCAATTTGACACCTGTGGCACTATCTACAACACTCAGAAGATGGACAGCCAAGATGTGTCACTAAAGGTCCTGAATTAATGTTTTTAATGTTGTAATGTCCAAAATGCCCCTACTCCTTGCAACTCTAAAAGGAGACCCCTACCATATGGATTTCTCATCCCTTCCTTCTCCTCTCTCCCTCTCCAATGCTTAAGAGAAGCTTGTCTCACACTCAGGATGCTCCTCAAGCACTAAAATCAAGTTTTCGCCCCCGTTCCAGAAGTGGATACCGTGACGACAACGAGGTGTTGCTTCGTTCCTGTTCCTCGTGCTTCATCCTCTTTCTTCCCGCTCCATTCCTCATCTTCCAAGCGTTGTCCCATCCGGCTCGTCCTCCAAGCAATCGTTGAGCAGGATAACTTCTCTCTCAGATTCTTTTTACTGCTTTCTAAAGTAGAATTTTCCTACTTTCTAGTTGTAATAATTTCTCATTTTCTAGTGTAATCATTTCTCGCTTTCTTAGATGTAAAAACATTAGGCAATATCAAGTGATTGCTCTTTCTCTCTCTCGCTTATTGTCTATATTGATTCCATTGTACTTACTTTGCCCTTTAAATAAAAACACAAAAATATAATTACGAATTTTGATCAACGTAGCCTCCCTGTGTTTGACCCAAAATTTCTTTATAGATTTTTCGGTATAAATTTAATTTGTTGAATGGATTTTTTCGTGACTCGAACTACAACAACAGGTTTTCAAATCCAATTCCGAATGCATAGCCATTCGTCATTCAACATTTTGGCGCCGTTGCTACGGAGGCAACGATTTTTCGATCTTCTTTTTGCATTTCATGCACTTTTCTATTTACTAACTTGGTTTATCTCGTGTATATTTTGTTTTGTAGATACCTCTATCAGGGAATTGTCAAGCGGTAGATCAGAGTAAAGTGCAGTTGAAGATGACTATAAGTGCTCCCCATTCTTCCCCCTCCATAGATTTCATTTCATCACATTAATTCAAACTCTAATTAACTTAGATGTTTGCATAAATCCTAGGATTAGTTTGGTTGTTTGGATTTCCACCTACATTCATTTCACCCTCGCATATATATATATATATAAAGATAATTTCTTGTGGGGTAATTCAACCTACACACAACATACACCCACATTCAAGGCACTTAACCTAATTGGTTTTCTTCTATTCAACCAGATTCTGATCTGTGGAACTGGTACATGTAAATCAACACATAAAAGAGTAGAAATTAGTCTAGGTTAATCATTTTGTGTGCCTAACTCAGTGGTGCAATTGTGGCCAATTATTTGAGTTGTTTGGGCCGCGCCACTCAACATAAAATCAACTCACCAAGTAGCTTCCTCTTAGGGTTTTCAATCTAGGTTCATACCAGGCACTCCACTTTATTTCTAATTTCAAAAGGAAAGTGATTTCAAAATCAAGTAGATGTTGGCCTTAAGGACTGATTCACTCTTTAGGGTTTAGTCTGAGATTGTTTATGATTAACCTGCTTGTACTGATTAATCTGATGTCTAGCTAGGGGAGCAGCGTCAAACGACCTCGTTTGAGGTGCACACTAGGAACCGGATGTGCAAGTCGAAGGAAGAACCTCTTCCCAGTCCCTCCTACTAACTGGTTAGATTGAGCAAACACAAGTAGAGTAAATCATTTATAATCTTAAGGCGGGTTCTGAGAGTATGTAGATCCTTAGGCTACCCCACTTAAGGATAGGCTTATTTTGTTGTGCTGCAGGGTTCTTATCCCCAGTCCTTCCGACCTTTTCCTAGTTTATGCTGGTAAGAAGGTCATTAAATCCCCGATTGGAAGGACCACTAGAGTATTCTAGGTGGTGTAGATTGGATTTTGGCCAAATTGATCCCATGGTCAATCAACAGCCTCCTCTGCCTCAGGATCCACAGGAAGTATTTCGCAGGTAGCTAGAACAAATGCAGAGAATGCAAGAATGGTTCCAGAGAATGTATGGTGCTCAGCCCTTGAAGGATTTTTATGATCCTTCAAATTACAGGGAACATCCCGACATCTAGATTCTTGTCAGAGACGTAGAAATCAAGCCTCAGGTGTTAAGCCTGGTCAAACATTTCCATGGGTTTGGCTTTGAAGACCCATTTTAGCACTTGGAGGACTTGACCACTTTGGTCCAGACCACTAAGGCACGAAACATGAATGAGGAGCAAATGATCATAAGGCTCTTCCCCTAGTCTCTTAGGGATAAAGCTGCTCATTGGTACAGGACTAAGAAAACCAATTACAACTTGGAATGAGTTGAAATCGACTTTCTTGAAGAAATTCTTCCCTGTCAGACATATAATGCATTGAGATAGGCAATTACTACATTCACCCAGCAGCTGGGGGAGCAGTTTCATGTTTCCTAGGAGCGATTCTAGGACCTATTGCGGAGGTGTCCACACCATGAGATGCCAAAATGGCAACTTGTGAAAATCTTCTACCACAGGTTGACTGAGCAACTCAGAAATCGCGTGGATGCTTCTTGCGGAGGCAATTTCCTCAACAAAGACGCAGATAGCGTGCACGATTTGTTTGAGGAGATGAGCGAGAATTCTATCAATCATGCCTCCATGGATACTTTTAACCCGTCCTAGTGTTTGTGTCTTGTAGAGCACATTTTTGATAGGAAAATGTCGCAGTATAGTGCGTAATACGATCAAACAAAGATATTCAATAAAAGATAACGAGACTTGAGTCTCGATCGTTTGTCTCTAGGAGGCGTTTGTTTTACTTTTGAATTCAATCTTTTACCGCTTGACTCTGTTTAAAATCACACGCCGATTTATGATTATTACGTATTGAAGTACGACATGCTTAGTTGCAAGTATATAAGGAATTGAAAACAGGCAACATTAATCACACAAAAGATATTGCAATGAGCTCATGTGATTCTCAACACATAGCCATATATATATAGAAAATATATTTTTCATTCATTCATTTGGAGAGTGTTTGCAACATGAACTTGTAGAGGAAAGCTTGTACATGAATGCCTAAAATGTCAATCTAGCTACCAGAAAATGATCTCATACAAGAATCTATGGGGGGATTTTGCATGCATCATTGGGGGAGAATAAGGACCACACTACTAAGCAATAAATAAAAGCAGTAAATGTAAAGAGCTAGCTACTAATCTATTAGAAGTGAGGGCATTCGGAGGTGGGCTCCGATGGCCTTGGAGTGGTGGAGAGGAGAATGAGGGGCGGCCAATGGAGCTTAGGCCGACCCTTGGAAAGAGGTTGGAGGAGTGATCCAGCATCCTGGCATGGTGTCCTTCATGGTCGTGCTCAGCTCGTGGAGATGGAGTGGAGATGATGGTGGCTAGCCTAAGTGGAGGTGGATGGAGCCAAGCAAGTATGGCCAAAAAGTGGATGGGTGCAAATGGCCACCCCTTAGGTATTTTTATAGACCTAAGGGAAGCGCTCTAGAGAATTATGGAATTCTCTAGAGAGGCCTATGGTGGGAGCTCATGGGAGAGTGAGAGAGAGAGAGGGTGGACAGTGGTTTTTAGATCTACCAAATGTGCATCTAAAAATTGAATGGCTCTTGGTTGCTAATTTTGGCAACCAAGGCAACAACACATGGTAGAGAGTTCTAAAGAACTCTATTTACAGATGTTTTCATGTGGATGGTGTGTGTGGGTCGAAACCTAGGTGGCTAGGTTTATTAGGTTAGGTTTTAGTGGGTTTAGGTCAAGGAAGGTCTCAAATTAGGGTTGTAAAACCTAATTCACTAAGGTAAAGTGCAATTAAACTTAATACACATTTAATTGGGTGTGTGAGAACTTAATTGAAAGTAAAATAACTCAATTAAGTCAGGTTTAGGTCAATTGGACTCTCACTGAGTCCAATTTGACAGTGTGTGCTGAGATCAGGGCTCAATTGGACTCAATGAGTCCAATTGAATGGACTGATGGAATTGACTAAGATCCAAGTCAATTAGGTTTAGTGAGGACCTAATTAGGTCCTTAGGGAGGTATAAAGGTGATGTACTAGGGTTAGAGCACCTTAATTTAGGTTCCTATGGGGTTGGAATTGGGTTTAGGTACCTAGAGATCCAAGATCAAGGCTTGAATCTCAAAACAGGAACTGGAGAGTAGTATCTGACATCTAATAATAGTGTCAGACATCTTATACTCAAAAATTAGAGGTCCAGACTTGTTGTCTTGACATCCAATCAGAGTCAAGAAGGATTCAAGGTTCTATCTTCGGTATTCTACAGAAATTGGATGTCTGACCAAGTGTCTGGATATCCAATAACACTGCAGAAGTGGGTTTATGGTGTGCGAGAGTTGGCTAAGGGTTCTGGATGTCCCATAATTTATCTGGATGTGGAGATAAGGGTTGGAACTAGGGTTTTAGGGCTTCCTAGAGTGTTATGACCTAATCTATGGGTGGCCAAGGCTTCGGGGAAGTCTCTAGGCCATCCTAGGGCTAGGATGGACCTAAGCTCTTCACATTTTACTGCTTTATTCCTACTTAATAGAATAGTAAGCCTTAAATCCCTTACATCATTATTCCTACATCTAATCTAAGTCTTCTGCTCTAGCTCTACTGCAACACCTGTTATTCCTGATCCAGCTTAAGATCCTGCTCCAAATCCAGCTCCAGATCTAGCTCCTGATCAGTTTGTTTCTTGCAATCGACATAATGCACTTAATCAACACATTATAATATTATTTTATGCATAGCTAGAGTAAAGCAGTAAAGATGCAGATAATGCTTTTTGTTTGCACCTCAAAACACGCCTTTAATAAAGCCTTCTTATGCTATTTCCTAGCATTAACTATGTATATTATAATCCTATTGTCGCATTTGTAAAAACGGTTGCATGCATGCATTTAATCATGAGAGGAGGAGAAACGAATAAATGGCTTCGTAATTCACATTTTATCTCAAGTGCCTCCCTGCAAATTCCACCTTTTTATTTTTCCTCTTAATTTCTTCTTTTTTTCTCATTCCCGCAGCTGCCTTCTTCCCGCGCCCACATCCACGCCATGCTGCATGCAACGCCTCTCCCTGCTGTCCTTCCCGCACCTCTCCCTGCAGCTGCCATTCTCCCCCATTCCCTGCATGCTCCACGCCATGCTCTCCTCCTCTATAAAGCCGCAGCTCTTCCTCGCGACGAAAGGGAGACGCAGCTGCTGAAAAACGCCACCCTGCAGTCCACCACCTTCCTCGCCCGTTCTCCCCTCCCATACGCCGGCCCTCCGTCGAGGAGGCACTCGACGAGCAGGAGAACCCACTGTGGTGCACACCACCACAGTGGGAGCACCACCGCCCAGCTCTTCAACGAGCCGGTGGGCGTGGTGTTTTCTTTTCTTTTCGGTTTCATCTCCACGCCATTGCTGCCGCTTCAAGGTCCGAAGCTTGAAGCAGCAGCAGCAGTAGCTAAACCGCGGCAACAGCAGCAGCAGCAGCATCCCCCGCCTCCTCCGCGACCTTCCCTGCAGGCGCGCAACCCTCCGCGCGCGCCTGCAGGCCCGTTCCCCGCCTCCGTCTCCGTTCTGTCCACCCCGGAATTCCACCCGCGACCGGCCGCCGCGCGCACTGCAGCGGCCGGCTACGGCCTCGCGCCGACCCCCGCGACCCTCCGCGACCACTGCAGAACCTCCTCCACGCTCGCTCCTCCGCGCCTTCGCCTGCCCGTCGTCTTCGCACACGCCTGCAGGCCCGTTCCCCGCCTCCGCCTCTGCTCTGTTGCCTCTGCCATTCCACCTGCGACCGGCCGCCGCGCGCACTGCAGCGGCCGGCCAGGCCCTCTCGCCGCCCCCTGCCAACCTCTGCAACCCTCCGCGACCGACTGCAGACTCCCCGCCGCCCTCTCCGAGCACGCCATCGCCCGCTCTCCTTCCTCGCACCCGGCCTGCAGATGCCTCACCTTCTCCGCGCGAAGACGCGCCCGCACCCGCCGTCTTCAGACGTCCGCCTCCGCCTTCAGACGACGCGGCGTCAGACGTCCGCCGCCGCGAGCAGACGCCTTAACTCGCTGCCATCGTCCGCGCTCGCGATCTCTCCAATCCGCTCATTCTCTCTGGCGCGCGATCTCTCCCGCCCGCTCCTTCGCTCTCTGACGCTCTCTATCTCTCTCTCTCTCTCCCGCTCTCTCTCTGTTTTTCACTCACTCACAGACACACACTACACCAACACACACACATCTTCACCGACACACACACACACCCACACACACACTTACACTATACGTATAGTTATATATAGTAACATATATATACATACATATATATATACATACATATATCTATTATATATATATACTTATATACATAGTATATCTATATAGTTATGTATACATACATATATATATAATATATCTCTATATATATATATATACACGTATATATATATCTATATACTTATACATATACTTATATATATATACATATATACTTAGATACATATATATATATACATATCTATATACTTATATATATACACACACATATATATATATATCTAGATACATATATACTTATATACATATATATATATATACATATATATAGTAATATATATATATACTTATATACATATATATACACATATATATCTATATATATATATATCTATACATATATAACTATACATTTATATATATATATATAGATATATTTACTTATATACATACATATGTACATATACTTTCATGTTATTTATTATACGCTGTATCACGGGGATATCTGCACCAGTTGCTGATATTCCCTGATACACGCGTACAAAAAGAGCGTGGTCCCATACATCATCCATCCTCCATCCACACTCCACGCGGCACATAGTCGTGTTGGTTGCGTCTCTCTAGACGTCGACTGACTCGACATAGTGCTACACTCCATCGTCACCTCCACCCCCACCCCTTTATATATATACTACATATAAATATATATCTATAGCTACTATATTTACTTTCTATCTGTTAGCTTCCTTCTTAGTAAAAAGATAAAAAAAGGTATAAAAGTGAAAAGATAATCTTTGATTTGCAGGTACCCCCGTCTTGCAAGTAGCAA
Source organism: Thalassia testudinum (assembly GCA_037157565.1). Lineage (NCBI taxonomy): Eukaryota > Viridiplantae > Streptophyta > Magnoliopsida > Alismatales > Hydrocharitaceae > Thalassia > Thalassia testudinum. The sequence goes on from JAZHRO010000036.1 coordinate 67,754,171, forward strand.
GACGTGTTTTGAAACTCTGTTTTGGCTAAAAGCCAAGGACACAATTTTGAGGGTGTGCCTCAAGAACAAGGATTATCAGAAAAAAACCTAAATAAGAAAAATACCAAAAACAGAATAAACGAATGGAAGAAACGCATTTTAAGGAAAACGTAGAAATTCGACTTGAACCCCACTTCCCTGAGTTCGACCCTGGGCCTAAAAGTGACAAGATAAAATCAATTAGGCCAGGTTAAAAATTTTGTAAAGGGATGGTTAGGTCTGAATTAGGTTAACCACTATACACATTTCAACGATAAAAATATCATATTAACAACCTATTTGGGCCGACCCATCATAACTTTTCTGGCGCCGCTGCCGGGGAGGTGCGCTTTCGAGTAAGTTTCTATCCAATTCCTTTAAATTTGTCTCTTCTCTCTTCACGGGTATTGTTGTTTTTGGTGTGCAGGTGAACCTGGTGGAAGGAGAAGAAGGCTGACGAAGTCGAGGACGTGAGCAGATCCAAGGCGGGAACGAGAGCGTGAAGACGCCGACATCGCATTGGAGCTTCGCACACGTTGCCGAACAAGTAGGTTTTCTTTTCTCATCAAATTAGGGTTAACTTGCCACCACAATAAAAAAATAAAAAAAAAAATTTTAAAACTAAAAACTAGAAAAACTTTTTGGGATTTCTTGAGGGCAAGTGGATTAAAATTCACTTGATTGATTGGTTGTCTTCACTCCCACTGCCCCGGGATTTCCCACCTTACTTCGCACAGCGAAAATCCGAGAATCTTCATTCTTAGATTTTTCGCCGTGGGAAGTATTCTTTGAGGCAAAGAAAAAGATTGCTTGTATCCCTCTTTTGCCTCACTTATCTTTAATTCAGGATCACATTTTTGGTGGGGAGACTTGGAATTGAGTTGATTCCAACCCCACCACGACTTTTCAAATTTAACTGTGATTCGATCCTGAATACTTCAACCCCAACAATTTTATTTTCTTTATCTTTTGGTTGAAGCCTTGTGTGTGGAAATCATTTCTGGTGATTGGGAGCACTTGAATTGAAGTGCTTTGGCTCCCTGTCACATTGATATAAAACTGATTCGTGCATCCACACTTAGAAATCTCCATTTAGGGTAGCCCATTGCATTTTAGCATGCATTAACTAACTGATAATTGAAGAAGGGTTTCTTGGGCTTTAGAAAGAAAACCTGTATTCTTGCAAAACCCGGAGATTGGTTGAATTGGTAATTCAGCAAAATCCTAAAATTCATACTACTTAAGGTTGAACTCTAAAAACCATTCACCATCTAAAACTTTAATTCGGGGAGATTTCCCCGTTGCATGCTTGTTCTTACACACTCTTAAAATCAATCACTTGGGCATTACCCGTAAACAATGCCCTTCACATTCCAAAAGCACTTGACCCTAAGCCTCTAATTAAAATTGGTAGTAACTTGACCCTTTTTAAGGATTGGAGGTCTAACTACCTACGTGTAGCGGCTACGTGCTGGTGAGAGTTCCCGCGTGCTATCGGGTGTCTAAGACTGGGGCAAACGGCCTTTCAATCTGGCCTGGTGGTTCCGCGGTGCTCGCATTCGGTTCCGTAGTTCGTGATAGTAGGTAACTTAGATCTTTAGGTCTAAGGGCACACTGTAGAGGTTAGGAACTTGACTGTATTGATTTGTAATCAAGTGTACCTTTGCGGCGTCATTTCTCTCATCCCTTTTCCCTTCTCATCTCCCCAAGTCTTCCTGCGGTAGTGCATGTTTGGGAGGAGGTCACAAAACCCTGAATTGCTTGTATTGACTGATAAATCTAGAAAAAGAGCCGAATCATCCTCCTCCTCCACAAACATGGCACACACCCCCGCCTCACCACTTCGTCACAATTTCAATTCTTTCAACACCAGGCTTATCCCGAGAAACCCTGCAAGACCTTCCTTATCGAGTGTCGCGCCAAGCGACTCGGTAAGTCATGTGGAACTGGCTTCTGTGAGCCAGTATTTCAACACGGAGGACCAAGCCTCCGTGTACTCGGACACATATGCGGACACGTCTTCTGGCATAGAAGATGCCTGCACCCTGGGGAATAACCCGTTTTCTGCCACGTATAACCCAGGGTGGCACAATCATCCCAATTTTGCATGGTCCAACAACCCGCAGCGTCGAAACCCCGCTGGTGGACCAATGCGATCGTCCGCACCCGTCATCCCAAGGGCCCAGTCTAATCCTATGGCAAATCTGCCATCAGGCCCTTGTGTACAAAAAACCAAACACGCATCAAAACCTCTTGATAAATTGATGCGAATGATGACGGAAATGTCAAAGCGCCATAAAGAAAACATGACCTCTCTTCAGCATTTGGCGCAGCAGAATGCTGAGATCAGTCAACTAAGCATGGCGACTCGATCTCAGGGCACTTTTCCCGCCCAACCTGTTCCAAACCCGCAAAACTTTGTACCCTGTGGTCCGCAACCACAGGTACAACCTTCTCAGGAACAGGTTCATCAAATTCTGCAAGCTCCGAGTATTCCTCCGGGATTTCAGGTTAATCCCGCTGCAGCACCGCACTCTTATGATGATAGTGATCACATCAAGGATGACACGTCTGACGAGGACGTGACTGTCAGTACGTGTATCGAACTAATTGGAGCCGATTCAGACTGCTGCGAATTACCTGACGACTGCCTGACCAACACAAACTGTGACGTTCCCCAATCCCTCCCTATTCCTGTACCTTCTCCTGACCAGACTTATGACGAGGTTTTCTCCGCTTCCCATACCTCGTGGTCTGAGTCATTGCCGGGCTGCTCACCGCCGGTCCACACTATGGAAGACCGGATTGCTCTTTCTTTCCCGCTAAATCAGGCGGATTTGCAAATCCACACTGGGACCTTGAGCCCACATCTTACTCACCGGGGCTATTCCCTTTTGGATCCATCTATCCAAAAAGCCCCCCTTCTTGGCCAATCTAAGGGCCAACTTCCTCTTCCTGATCAGTTTTCTGATCCGCCTGGGACACTCTCGTCCCAGAAAACGCCAAATCTCTCACCATCCACCATTACTTTTCACGCCTCTATCGCGATTACTTCGCTTTTCTCTTCACCACCCACCATCCACCCACCCTTCCACCCTGATTTATACCCTGAACCTCAGCTCCTGTTACCCGATCTGTCGTCTGTTCTCTGCCTTTCCCTGCATGCATATGAGGACATAGCATTGTTTGGCATGGGGGGGTGGATAGGCATCCATAGGATCCGGGTATTTTATGGTATCAGACAATTACCACCTATTTATAAATATGCAAGGAAAAGAAAAAAGAAAAGAAAAAAAAAAAAATATATATATATATTAGTAATAAATGGTGTTTAGTAATGATCTAAAAGCTGAAACAAAAAATACAATAAGTGTTTATGGATATTCAACCTCTGTTTTGAAGAATTTCCAGGCCACAGAAGCTTGATTCGCTCAGGCTCGGCTTAATTCACTTAAAGCATTGACGAAATAGATCAAAATCTCTCCTAACTAAGAACGTTTCTTGTACCTGAGACACCAGTACAGGATTCGTTGGTTTGCTTTTTCTTGAGAGCTTAAGTAAACTTGGTTCACACTACACATATCAGGAAAGATCAGGTGAACATAAGATCCAACCCTAGTGTTCATTAGGAAAGGTGGAGTCCTTACCTGTGCATGCAGGTAGACTTTTTATCCCAATCTTTAGTCTTGTGTTTAGGAGTGGCTCTTTCCACCAAAAAGAAACTCTCCCACCAAAAAGAAAAAAAAAAAAAAAAAGTGTGCTCTTTCAAAATGTGTTGTAAGAGATATACTGACATATGTTTCAAAAAAAAAAAAAAAAAAAAAAAGATGTTGCAAAAGAGTCAGTATATCTCATAAATGTCTGTATAATTTGTTTTTCGAAAATGGGAGTTGAGTTTTCCATAATCATCTTAAGGGTCAATCCGAAAACACGAGCTGAAATTGGGACCAACCTGTACTTAAAAATTCGTGAAACCCTGGGAGTGAGTCTTAAGGTTCATCTGGTCAGTCTTGATCCTTCACTATGCACAAACCATAACCTCTTGAGCTCTCGAATACGGCAAAAACCTCCTGGGTCCTGGAAATCGTACTTAAGGTTTAAATATCAAGAGTCCTGGTTAGTTGAGAGATGATCTATGTCATGTGAGACTTAAAGTACTGGTAGTCTTCTTTACAATTGGTTCTCACAATATTCGATACTAAACACACCTATATCACCTCAGAAGAAAATCTTCAGCTTAAGATTATTTCTAAATACAGTTTTGCTAGGGACTAGCAAAAGATAGGCATGGGGGTATATGTTTGCACCTCAAAACACGCCTTTAATAACGCCTTCTTATGCTATTTCCTAGCATTAACTATGTATATTATAATCCTATTGTCGCATTTGTAAAAACGGTTGCATGCATGCATTTAATCATGAGAGGAGGAGAAACGAATAAATGGCTTCGTAATTCACATTTTATCTCAAGTGCCTCCCTGCAAATTCCACCTTTTTATTTTTCCTCTTAATTTCTTCTTTTTTTCTCATTCCCGCGGCTGCCTTCTTCCCGCGCCCACATCCACGCCATGCTGCATGCAACACCTCTCCCTACTGTCCTTCCCGCACCTCTCCCTGCAGCTGCCATTCTCCCCCATTCCCCACATGCTCCACGCCATGCTCTCCTCCTCTATAAAGCCGCAGCTCTTCCTCGCAACGAAAGGGAGACGCAGCTGCTGAAAAATGCCACCCTGCAGTCCACCACCTTCCTCGCTCGTTCTCCCCTCCCATACGCCGGCCCTCCGTCGAGGAGGCACCCGACGAGCAGGAGAACCCACTGTGGTGCACACCACCACAGTGGGAGCACCACCGCCCAGCTCTTCAACGAGCCGGTGGGCGTGGTGTTTTCTTTTCTCTTCGGTTTCATCTCCACGCCATTGCTGCCGCTTCAAGGTCCGAAGCTTGAAGCAGCAGCAGCAGCAGCTAAACCGCGGCAACAGCAGCAGCAGCAGCATCCCCCGCCTCCTCCGCGACCTTCCCCGCAGGCGCGCAACCCTCCGCACGCGCCTGCAGGCCCGTTCCCCGCCTCCGTCTCCATTCTGTCCACCCCGCAATTCCACCCGCGACCGGCCGCCGCGCGCACTGCAGCGGCCGGCTACGGCCTCGCGCCGACCCCCGCGACCCTCCGCGACCACTGCAGAACCTCCTCCACGCTCGCTCCTCCGCGCCTTCGCCTGCCCGTCGTCTTCGCACGCGCCTGCAGGCCCGTTCCCCGCCTCCGCCTCTGCTCTGTCGCCTCTGCCATTCCACCCGCGACCGGCCGCTGCGCGCACTGCAGCGGCCGGCCAGGACATCTCGCCGCCCCCTGCCAACCTCTGCAACCCTCCGCGACCGACTGCAGACTCCCCGCCGCCCTCTCCGAGCACGCCATCGCCCGCTCTCCTTCCTCGCACCCGGCCTGCAGACGCCTCACCTTCTCCACGCGAAGACGCGCCCGCACCCGCCGTCTTCAGACGTCCGCCTCCGCCTTCAGACGACGCGGCGTCAGACGTCCGCCGCCGCGAGCAGACGCCTTAACTCGCTGCCATCGTCCGCGCTCGCGATCTCTCCAACCCGCTCATTCTCTCTGGCGCGCGATCTCTCCCGCCCGCTCCTTCGCTCTCTGGCGCTCTCTATCTCTCTCTCTCTCTCCCGCTCTCTCTCTGTTTTTCACTCACTCACAGACACACACTACACCAACACACACACATCTTCACCGACACACACACACACCCACACACACACTTACACTATACGTATAGTTATATATAGTAACATATATATACATACATATATATATACATACATATATCTATTATATATATATACTTATATACATAGTATATCTATATAGTTATGTATACATACATATATATATAATATATCTCTATATATATATATATACACGTATATATATATCTATATACTTATACAAATACTTATATATATATACATATATACTTAGATACATATATATATATACATATCTATATACTTATATATATACACACACATATATATATATATCTAGATACATATATACTTATATACATATATATATATATATACATATATATAGTAATATATATATATACTTATATACATATATATACACATATATATCTATATATATATATATATCTATACATATATAACTATACATTTATATATATATATATAGATATATTTACTTATATACATACATATGTACATATACTTTCATGTTATTTATTATACGCTGTATCGCGGGGATATCTGCACCAGTTGCTGATATTCCCTGGTACACGCGTACAAAAAGAGCGTGGTCCCATACATCATCCATCCTCCATCCACACTCCACGCGGCACATAGTCGTGTTGGTTGCGTCTCTCTAGACGTCGACTGACTCGACATAGTGCTACACTCCATCGTCACCTCCACCCCCACCCCTTTATATATATACTACATATAAATATATATCTATTGCTACTATATTTACTTTCTATCTGTTAGCTTCCTTCCTAGTAAAAAGATAAAAAAAGGTATAAAAGTGAAAAGATAATCTTTGATTTGCAGGTACCCCGTCTTGCAAGTAGCAAGACGTGTTTTGAAACTCTGTTTTGGCTAAAAGCCAAGGACACAATTTTGAGGGTGTGCCTCAAGAACAAGGATTATCAGAAAAAAACCTAAATAAGAAAAATACCAAAAACAGAATAAACGAACGGAAGAAACGCGTTTTAAGGAAAACGTAGAAATTCGACTTGAACCCCACTTCCCTGAGTTCGACCCTGGGCCTAAAAGTGACAAGATAAAATCAATTAGGCCAGGTTAAAAATTTTGTAAAGAGATGGTTAGGTCTGAATTAGGTTAACCACTATACACATTTCAACGATAAAAATATCATATTAACAACCTATTTGGGCCGACCCATCACTTATGCATGCATGAATTACCCTAACTTATGCTAAGTCCTAGCTTAATTTATGTTAATTATGACCTATGATTGCTGTGAAATCATACCCCCATGTCTAAATCTTGCTAGTCCCTAGCAAATGCAAGACTAAATTATTTACAGCAAGGGTCCCTATGGGACTTAATATTTTATCAAGTGTATGCCTAGAGATTTTTCTACTTTTTGTTTTCATTCTATGCTCTAGAAATCCAGACAATCGTGAAAGTGCAGCTATGTAGCTTTTGCAACGGATTCGAGTGAAAAACTAATACACCTCTAAAGCCAATACTTGACCCCTAGTAAAAATTCTAACGGAATAGGCGGACTTCTTCCCTCGGGGTATTCAAAATATTCTATGAATTCCACCCCGGCGTTAGGCTTAGGTAGAGAATCACTAAGGGAAAAGATTATATATTTGGTGGCTCACTCTCACTTGGTGCTACATAGAGACTAGTACTACAGAATCTAGATTCCCAGACTACTAAGTATCTCAACTCAAAGAAAGATGAGAAAAGCTATGCTCTCTTTTGATTCCATTGTACTCATTCTCTCTTTCTCTTCTTTTTATTTTCTTTATTTTTCTTAGAGCTCACAATCTCACCAGATTCACACATATGGTCTGTATTTGGTGGTCTCACTTGGCATTAACACTTTAATTGAGTTTCCATAATCCTAACACTAAGTCAAAATTCCTCAGCCAGTATTCGGGCAGTCAGAAACACAAGAAAGGTGGGTTAAGGCCATATTTGGTGGATCTCAAGTCTATTTGGTGGTATTGCCTCAATGCAACTGAACTAAATATTCACTCATTTTTCTTTGCTTTTTCTTCTTTTTCTAATTTTTTTCAATTTTTCCTTCTTTTCATCATTTTTCTTTTTTTTCTTATTTCATTTTTTCTCTCTTTCTCTTTTTTTTTTTTCAAAATAACACAACTAGCACACATCCATGAACTTTATTGAGGAGGCATTATTAGGGATTGGTGGTACTCAAGAGACATTGGGTGGCCTATTTGGTGGAAGTGCCTACTCACGACATCAAGAGAGATGGATAGGACGATGTATTTCTGACCTTAACATCAATACCCTCCTTCAGCCGAGGATTCTGTAAAGAATGGTTGTAACCATCCACCTTAGCCCTAGCTTTATGAAAACTTGCTCTCCGTGTATTTGCCTTATTTGGTGGCTCTCAATATTTCGCACAAAAATGTATACGCATGAACCGAGAGCGAAAACTATGCCTTATCTCAGAGTATCGTCACCTAATTATTTAAGATTCTAGATTCCTTACACTAATCTTAGAGCACTAGTACACCCTACTCTCATCTCACACTATTTGGTGGATTTTTGGAAGAAAATCTGCCTGACTCCCAAAACACTGTCCAGGGGTTCATGAAAAGAAGCACTACTTGACAGACTAGAGATGTTTATCAGCCTTCACCATGAATCCATTGCAAATTCTACATGTGTGTGAAAAGTTGTACTGGATTCCAGATTACAGGAATCAACTAGAGGATAAAATCCCTAATGCATTCTATTAATAAAATAATCTTATTCATGAATGCAATATGTGTATATGCTATAACAAGTAACCTCTTATATTTGTACTTCATAAATTTTCCCTTTCGAGTTACATTCAGCTTGACCCTAAATTTAGAACAAGAGGTGAGTGAGTGAGTCGGAAGTGGCTGTTGCGGATGATTTCTAGCTCCAATGCGAGCATTGGAGGTGGAGTCGGTTGTTCTTTTATTTAGGGTCCTAAAGTACGTTTGACATGAAGCTCTGAGGTTTTTCCTAAATGTTGGCATAAAAATTTTCAGTTTTGTTGCATCTAGCCCCCCATGCCTAAGTTCTTGCATGTCCTCATACATGAATATAAAACAAAATGAATACAGCAAGGAAAGAATGGGTAGAAATCACTTGTAATTGCTCCTGAAATTATACATTCAACATCGGCCAACCTGTTAGTATGCAATATGCAAAAAGGAAATATGCTTAAAGAGAAATATGATATGTATAAAAATGGTTATGTATAAGGTGATGGTAGAATGTGAGGTAGATGCTGAGTTTAACACCTCCAGCTGGGTGAAAACTCAACCAGATGTATTGGTTCTAGCATAGGAGCTAGTCAAGATTAAGAGAAAGATGTGCTCGTATGCTCCGAGAATCAATGGTTCGGAGATGCGAATCAGCTAATTGTGCACCCCTGCTCCAAAAAGTCTAGCTATAAGAAAGTGTGGAGTGGTGATGGAAAATAGAGGATAATCAGAGGGGGAATCATGATGTTGATTGAGCTAATTTATCATGTCCCACAATTCAGCAGGAAGTTGTTGAGGGTGTAGATCAACATGTATCTCAGAGCCAGAATCTGAGTCATAGGGATCCTCATAACGATAATTGACATCAAAGATCATGCCCTCTCCAAGCTCTAGATCATACTGGGGTATTCGTGAAAGTAGAAGATTTGTGGGGACGTCACTGAAATCCTTGTCAGAAATTACTTCGTCCTCATCAGTACTCATCTCTGATTCATCGGAGGCTGACTCCTCAGGCTCAGAGTCGAGCCATTGACTAGGATGATAGGTGCAACCCCAGCTCATTCTGCTCAATCCTTCACCCTCGTATGCACTGGGTTCCTCAGTAATTCCTACCTCAGGTAGCATATTTATTTCTTCGTTCATGTCATCCATAGCTACTTCTAGTCTTCGGATGTCAGGATCAGCGATAGCATGTGTCGTCTCAGAATCTCTAGCATCCGAATTAGGGATGTAGGTGAATGAAGAAGAGTGTAGATCAAAAGATGTTGGCTCTAGCACAGGTTCAGCTACAATGGGAAGTGACCTAGATTGATCAGTAGTGTCACATGTAATGTTTGCCTCAAGATCCATATCCTCAATTGGATCTACTTCCCTTATCTCAATTGGGTTATCTAACCCAAAATGTGTCTCCCAGGGTTTAGGATAATCTGATTGTGTCTCAGTTCTGGAGATATCAATCCTTTCTTCCTCAATTTCCTGAAGGGAGTTCTCAGATGAACCCATTCGGCATACTTCTTGCTCCTGTCTCATATCCAAGATAGATTCTTCTTCCCTTGAATGCTCTTCCAGCATCTGCTCTCGAGAATCTTCTATGTGTCCTTTCAGTGTAGTCGTTTTAGATTCTTCGAGGTCTTAAGGCTATTTTCCACTTGATATCCCAAAAGCAGTAGTTCCTGAGTTTCCCGATTTTGTCCAATTAGCCTTATTATCTCTACTGTTTCCTGAAGGACCTCCCTCATAGCTAGTTGATGCAGAATCTAGCTTTGTCTTTGGTTTGGTTCAGCGACAGCTTGGATTTCATGTAGATAGAATGCAACCTTTTCCTTAGTGCTAGCTATAGCTCTGTATTTTGTAATGCGGTCGCATATGCACCGGTAGCTCTTCAGGGGTTCCAGGGGATGAATCAGGTCTACCCATATTCCATGGGTGAGAAGTAGGAGTATGAAATCCATATCTTGGGTTATAAGATGTGGTCCTTTGAGGGATCGACTGGTATGGGTCATAATATCCACGGTTAGGATATGGGTTAACCATTTCAGTAACCTGAAGAGAAGGATCAGGTGAAGTGAAAAGTCATCTTCGCCACCTTGGGTTCTGATCCCAAGGTTGAGCTAATTCAGTGACCCGAGCTCTCAGATAAGCTCGTAGGTCTAGCTCTTCTGGATCTTGATTAGGTCTAGATCCAGGGTTAGCTATTGCAGCTAAGTGAGTGAGAGAAAAAGGTGGGGGAGAAGATGGTCTGGGCGAGGTGACTAGCCTCCTTCGAAGTGGCTCCCAAGGTCCAACCAGTTGAGGTCTAATTGACCTCCTTCCTTGCATACACCACCCAACCTTTGGGTTGGTGTAGCCAAGCCAGACAAGGTTAAGGCCCTATCAATCAGATGGTCCTTATGATCGGGTGACCAGATTTTTCAATAGAAGTTCGAATTCCTGAAGAAAAAAATTCGTCGTTCAACCGACTGAAAGTGATTCCCGCCTCTCAAGCTAACCCAGCTAGTCTGGTTACGAGGGGACTAAGGGGAAGGTTCTTCCTTTGGCTTATGCCTCTGGCTTCGTTAACCACTGAGCCACGGTCATTTGACACTGCCCCACAGACTTAGTCACCAGGTTTGGCATGAGAGGTTGAAAACACCCAGTAGTATGACAACGAATTCGGGTTGATTTCGTGTTTTAAAATTAATTTGAGCCCATTTTTCTTTAGTTGGGGTTTGTGGTGAGTGGTCCACAAGATGACCATGCTCACCATCTAAGCAGTAGACTTGATTAAGTCTAGGTTAGCCCAAGTGTGGTCTTTAAATTGTAACCCTAAATATTTTCCCTAAGGTTCATGCAATTCTAGGGTTTTGTTATGTTTCAGTAGACTACAAAAGTAAAATTCGTTCTTTGGTAACAATTGGAATCTAATTAACTTGAAATTAGGTAAGTAGATTCCTTTTTCAATTATCTTTCCAAATAATATTTTTTTGCAATTTTTTGCTATTTTAACTGAATTTTTATGGATTTTTGAATGTCAGAGAGTCAAATCTGGAATTTTGACCCCTAGTTGGTTTTTCACATTGAAACAGTATCAAACAACCTTCAAAAATTCCGAAAAAATATGAAAAATAAAGCCAATGTGATTAGATTTCGACCCCACCATTTTTAGTCAAAAGAGATTCATCGATTGCTCGAAATTGCTTTTTGAAATTTGAAAAATCTCAAATCAGGGTCAGTCTGACCTCCGTGCACTTCGTGAATGTTTAAAAATTTTATACTTGAAATTTTTTCAAAGGAATTGTGGCGTTTGAAAGATGGTTTGAAAATGAAGGTTTTCCTTCAATTTTGGAATTTTTTTCTTACTAATTTTTCGACAATTGAATTTTTAAATCAGACTTGAAATTTGGCCGAAAATAAGAAGATGGTGGAAAAGCTTTTAAAGAGGGTTTTGGGTTTGAAATCCAAGCTTTCCACCAAAAATTTGTTTTTTTTTGAAAAATTTTCCAATTCTTTTTTCAAAAAGAATTTTTCGAAGGATTCAAAGAAAATATCTCTTTTTTTTTTTCTTCTTTTTTCAAACTAACCTAGGATTGAAAAAGAAACCTAATCTAGATTTTTTTTTATTTTTTTCTTTTTCACAAAATTGAAAGATTTTTTTTTTCAAAAGAACTTGTAGAATGTAAATATACTCCTAGGTTTCAAAAAGGAAACCTAATCTAAAAGGGAGATGATGTGCACCTGATTTTTTCTTTGCTGCGCTTGTGTGCGCAGATCCCATTTTTCTTTTGTGTTGTCCTGCACATCAACAAGAAAGTAGAGAGAGATTTGTCAGTGATAGTTTAAAAGATCGAAATCAAAGAAAATGACATTGCCTCCCTAGCAACGACGCCAATTGTTTGTCTCGTAGAGTGAATTTTTGATAGGAAAACATCGTAGTATAGTGCGCAATACGATCAAACAAAGATATTCAATAAAAGATAATGAGACTTGCGGTCGTTCGTCTCTGGGAGGCGTTTGTTTTACTTTTGAATTCGATCTTTTATCTCTCTACTCTATTTAAAATCACATGCTGGTTTATGATTATTACATTTTGAAGTACAACATGCTTAGTTGCAAGTATTACAGGAATTGAAAACATGTAACATTAATCACACGAAAGATATTGCAATGAGCTCATGGTGATTCTCAACACATAGCCATATATATATAGAAAATATATTTTCCATTCATTCATTTGGAGAGTGTTTGCAACATGAACTTGTAGAGGAAAGCTTGTACAAGAATGCTTAAAATGTCAATCTAGCAATCAGAAAACGATCACATACAAGAATCTATAGGGGAATTTTGCATGCATCATAAGGACTACACTACTAAGTAGTAAATAAAAGCAGTAAATGTAAAGAGCTAGCTACTTATCTATCAGAAGTGAGGGCATTTGGAGGTTGGCTCCGATGGTCTTGGAGTGGTAGAGAGGAGAATGAGGGGTGGCCAATGGAGCTTAGGCCGACCCTTGGAGAGAGGGTGGAGGAGTGATCCAGCATCCTGGCATGGTGTCCTTCATAGTGGTGCTTAGCTCGTGGAGATAGAGTGGAGATGATGGTGGCTAACCTAAGTGGAGGTGGATGTAGCCAAGCAACTATGGCCAAAAAATGGATCGGTGAAAATGGCCACCCATTAGGTCCTTTTATAGACCTAAGGGAAGCTCTCTAGAGAATTATGGAATTCTCTAGAGAGGCCTATGGTGGGAGCTCGTGGGAGAGTGAGAGAGAGAGGGTGGATGGTGGTTTTTAGATCCACCAAATGTGGATCTAAAAATTGAATGGCCCTTGGTTGCTCATTTTGGCAACCAATGCAACAACACATGGTAGAGAGTTCTAGAGAACTCTAGGCTAGATATTTTCATGTGGCTATTGTGTGTGGGTTGAAACCTAGGTGGCTAGGTTGATTAGGTTAGGTTCTAGTGGGTTTATGTCAAGGTAGGTCTCAAATTAGGGTTGTAAACCCTAATTCACTAAGGTAAAGTGCAATTAAACTTAATACAAGTTTAATTGGGTGTGTGAGAACTTAATTGAAAGTAAAATAACTCAATTAAGTCAGGTCTAGGTCAATTGGACTCTCACTGAGTCCAATTTGACAGTGTGTGCTGAGATCAGGGCTCAATTGGACTCAATGAGTCCAATTGAATGGACTGATGGAATTGACTAAGATCCAAGTAAATTAGGTTTAGTGAGGACCTAATTAGGTCCTTAGGGAGGTCTAAAGGTGATGTACTAGGGTTAGAGCACCTTAATTTTGGTTCCTATGGGGTTGGAATTGGGTTTAGGTACCTAGAGATCCAAGATCAAGGCTTGAATCTCAAAACAGGAACTGGAGAGTAGTATCTGACATCTAATAATAGTGTCAGACATCTTATACTCAAAAATTAGAGGTCCAGACTTGTTGTCTTGACATCCAATCAGAGTCAAGAAGGATTCAAGGTTCTATCTTCGGTATTCTACAGAAATTGGATGTCTGACCAAGTGTCTGGATGTCCAATAACACTGCAGAAGTGGGTTTATGGTGTGCAAGAGTTGGCTAAGGGTTCTGGATGTCCCATAATTTATCTGGATGTGGAGATAAGGGTTGGAACTAGGGTTTTAGGGCTTCCTAGGGTGCTGTGACCTAATCTATGGGTGGCCAAAGCTTGGGGGAAGTCTCTAGGCCATCCTAGGGCTAGGATGGACCTAAGCTCTTCACATTTTACTGCTTTATTCCTACTTAATAGAATAGCAACCCTTAACTCCCTTACATCATTATTCCTACATTTATTCTAAGTCTTCTGCTCTAGCTCTACTGCAACACTCGTTATTCATGATCTAGCTTCAGATTCTGCTCCAGATCCAGCTCTAGATCTAGATCCTGATCAGCTTATTGCCTGCAATCGACATAATGCACTTAATCAGCACATTATAACATTATTTTATGCATAGGTAAAGTAAAGCAGTAAAGATGCAGATAATGCTTATGCATGCATGAATTACCCTAACTTATGCTAACCCTACCCAAATTTCGGTCAATCATGACATATGGTTGCTGCGCAATCACTTAGTAGCCCAGATTGAATGTTAATAAAGTCCATGACTCTCATTCATTTGATATAGAATTGATTTGTAATAAACTTGATAAGGTGGTCTTGGTTGCTAAGAGAATGGAGGAGTGGATGGCAAGAAACTCAATGAACAACTCCCGATCCACTAAATCCCAGAATTCGGGATTCCATCATCACGAGCTCCTTCTGGACGGGAGTTCGTGAATGAACTTGATGCAGCTTAGCCTACGAGCCAGCATTATTCGGAACCCCACGGGTTCCAAATTGGGGCCTTTGATCCCAATTTCTCTGATCCTTCCCTCTCTTTCTCTCCATCCTTGTTCTGTACAGGAGAATGTTAGATCCAACCCTTACTCCAATGCTTATAATCTGGGTTAGAGAAATCACCCTAACTTCTCCTGGAAAAATCTAAGGCAACAGACCCAATTCCAACCCAGCAACTATGCTTCGCAAAGACCAATGGGTCAAGGTCATGTTTATACACAGTTGCCCCCGAATTAGGTCAATCAGTCAGCTTGGAATGCTCGTTAACTCGTAGGGCAGGCTGATTTGAGCTGACAAATGGTAGAGATGCAAGGATCTATGCTCTAGCTCATGCAGCAAATGAAAACCTCGTTGGACAACTTGCAAACTGGGCTCATAGTTAATTCTCGTCAACCCAGATCTCTACCATCTCAACCCATACCCAACCCGCATAATATCCTAAATCCAGGCAACCAAGCCCACAGGTACGAGAATCAGAGGGACCCACATGCACATGCTCAAGTGGCTGAGCAGGGTCCTTCCTCTTCTTCTTCTTTCTCAAATCAACTGTTCTTGGCTAATGAAGCCCCTCCAATCTTTTCTAACACTACTAAAGACCCAAACCCGTATGCATCTGCTAATTCTGTTACCTTGAGGAGTGGTAAACAAGCTCAGGATCCACAACCACACTGTTCTGATTTACCAAATTCTAAAGAACTTGAGGAGAGAAAGAAGAACTCTGGACAAGAAATCAAGGCTCAGGAAATTGATTCAGAAGATCCGACTCATGTTCCTTTCCCTGAGGCCTTGATTAGATCAAGGAAGAAGAAGTCTGTTGATAGTAATGAGGAGCTTCTAAATATTTTCAAGAATGTCGAGATCAATATCCCGCTCCTCGATGCTATCAAACATATACCGGCTTACACGAAATTTTTAAAGGATTTATGTACACAGAAGCATAAGTCGAGAGAATCTATTCCGAGGAAGGTGGTACTCTCTGAGTAGGCTAGTTCTGTTATCCTGCACCACCTCCCTTAGAAAAAGAGAGATCTAGGTGCTCCTTTGATTTATTGTGTCATCGGAGATTATACTTTTGATAGAGTACTGCTGGATCTGGGTGCATCCGTCAACCTAATTCCGACTTCTCCTTACGAGAAGTTCGGATTAGGTGAACTTCGGCCGACTTCAGTAACACTGCAGCTAGAGGACCGTTCGGTCACAAATTTGTGAGGCGTTATTGAAGATGTTATTGTAAGGTTAAGGCTTTCTATTTTCCTGTAGATTTCCTTGTCCTTGACATGGATGTACTTGAAAATCTGAGGAACACATCCATCATTCTGGGGTGATTGTTCCTGGCTACCGCCAAGGCCAACATTAACTGTGAAAGAGGTAGCATGGAAATCGCCTTTGGGGATCAAAGAATGAAATTGGATATTTTTAAGGTGATTAATAAATTTGAGGATTGTGGATTTATTGAGGAACTTGAGAAAGATAATGTGAATATTGAGACTTGTATGATGGTTTCTGCATTTGAAAGTTCCTCCTCTGATGAATTGGACCCGCAACCCTCTATGGCAGACCTGCCATCTTCTAAAGAGGTTATTGATTTTGTTCACTCTCAACCTCTTCCTCTTGATGAGTCTTCATCAGCATCTTCCTTACCTTCAATGATCAACCCACCCCAGCTTGAACTAAAACCATTACTTGAGAATCTGAAATATCAGCTTTTAGGACCAAATAAGACGCTCCCTGTGATTATCAGTGCTAAATTAACAAAGGAGAAGGAGATTAAACTGATTAAGGTCCTAAAGGAACACAAGGAGGAAATTAGTTGGACCATTCATGACCTTAGGGGGATCGAGCCATTTTATTGCAATCATAGAATATTTTTGGAAGATGGATCCCTCCCTTCTCGCCAGATGTAGAGGATATTAAATCCTAATATGCTAGAAGTGGTCAAGAAGGAGATTACTAAGTTTCTCGATGTAGGAATCATTTATCCGATCTCTGATAGTCCTTGGGTAAGTCTCGTGTAGATTGTTCCCAAGAAAGTCGGGATTACCGTTGTGACTAACGAGAAAGGAGAATCTGTCACAACTCATTCAACTTCCTCCTGGAAGGTCTGCATTGATTATAGGAAGCTGAACATAGCCACGAAAAAGGATCATTTTCCTTTGCCCTTCATTGATCAAATCTTGGAAAGATTAGCCAGGCAGAAGTACTTCTGTTTTCTTTATGGTTACTTGGGATACAACCATGTTCCTATCCATCCCGAGGATCAAGAAAAAATAACTTTTACCTATCCCTACGGAACCTTTGCTTTCCGTAGGATGCTATTTGACTTATGCAATGCACCTGCAACTTTTAAAAGGTGTATGCTGGCCATATTCTC
The DNA here is from genome assembly GCA_037157565.1 of Thalassia testudinum. Taxonomy (NCBI): domain Eukaryota; kingdom Viridiplantae; phylum Streptophyta; class Magnoliopsida; order Alismatales; family Hydrocharitaceae; genus Thalassia; species Thalassia testudinum. Next base: position 67,771,371 of record JAZHRO010000036.1, read on the forward strand.
TGACATGGTGGGAGAGTTCATGGAAATCTTCATGGACAATTTCTTTGTTTTCGGAGAATCATTTGCTCTTGTCTAGCTAATCTTGAAATGATTCTTAAACGATGCATCAAAATAAGAATGGTCCTCCTTAGCTAGGAAAAGAGTCATTTCATGACATAAGAAGGCATAGTCTTGGGTCATGTAATCCCTGAATGGGGAATCGAAGTAGATAAAGCTATGGTTGATGCTATCGCTAAACTTCCTCCTCCCACATCTATCAGACAAATTTGATCATTTCTTGGTCATGTGGGATTCTACAGGAGATTCATTAACAGCTTTTTGAAGGTTGCTCGTCCTTTGAGCAATCTTCTCGTCACTTATGCTCCGGTGTTGCAACCACCGGTTTGGACAACCACTTTTGAGATCATGATCGACGCTTCTGATTACACAGTTGGGGCTGTTTTGGGTTAGAAAGTTGATAGGAAGCCCTCTGCCATCTACTATGCTAGTAAAACTTTAGATGAGGCCTAGAGGAATTACATTGTTACTAAGAAGGAATTACTAGCCGTAGTATTTGCTTTGGGGAAATTCAGGGCTTATCTCTTAGGGTCTCACGTCATCATTTATACCGACCACTTAGCCTTGAGACATCTCTTTTCCAAAAAGGATGCCAAACCCCAGCTTATTCATTGGATTCTTCTACTTCAAGAATTTGATCTTGAAATCAAGGATAAATTTGGGGTACAGTATGTGGTGGCGGATCATCTATCGAGACTTCTAAGTGATTCTTCTCGTCTGGACATTCCGATTGCTGATACTTTTCTGGATGAAACCATCCTTACAGTTTTAGGTGTCCAAACCCCATGGTTTGCTGACATCGTTAATTATTTGGCCGTTGGTCAAATCCCCCAAGATTGGACTAAGCAAGAATGGGATAAACTCAAATCTAAGGCCAAATATTACTTCTGCGAGGACCCTGAACTGTACCACATCGGTTCTGATCAGATTATTCACCGATGCATTCCGGAGAATGAATTCAAGAGTATACTCAAGTTCTACCATGCATCTGCTTGTGGTGGACACTTCTCTGGGAGAAAGACGGCTGTAAAAATTTTGCAATTTGGATTCTATTGGCCGTTTTTATTCAAGGATGCCTAGGAATTCTCGAGGTCGTGTTCCCGATGCCAGGCACTTGGGAGAATAACCAAGAGAGATATGATGCCCCTAAACCCAATTCTTCCTGTTGAAATCTTTGACGTTTGGGGCATCGACTTCAAGGGACCCTTCCTCCCTTCATTTGAACATCAGTACATTCTCATCGCTATTGATTACGTGTCCAAATGTATCGAGGCGCTTCCCACCTGAGCCAATGACTACAAGGTGGTCATCTATTTTGTCAAGAGGAACATCTTCAACAGTTTCAGGATTTCGAGGGCCATCATCAGCAATGGTGGCACTCATTTCACTAGTGCCCAATTCTGTAATTTGCTATCAAAATACAAGGTTAATCACAGAATCTCCACACCTTACCATCCCTAGATGAATGGACAGGCCGAGATCTCCAATCGGGAGATCAAGAATATTCTGCAGAAAATGGTTAGTCCTGATTGCAAAGACTAGACTTGAAAGCTTGAGGGTGCTCTTTGGGCCTACCATACGACGTATAAAATGCCCATCGGCATGTCTCCGATTTGTCTAGTATATGGAAGGGCATGCCATTTACCCATAGAAATTGAACATAGGGCATATTGGCAATCAAGCAGTGCAATTTAGATCTGAGTTTAGCTGGGAAGATCAGGAAACTCCAACTATCTGAGTTGGAGGAGCTTAGAAATGATGCGTATGAGAATGCCAAGATCTATAAGGCTCAAACCAAAGCTCTTCATGACCAATTGATTTCCTGCAAGAGCTTTGAGCTGAACCAGAAAGTCTGGTTATTCGATTCTCAACTTAAGCTCTTTCCTGGCAAACTTAGGTCGAAATGGAATGGCCCATTCATTACCGATCAGATATTTCCAAATGGAGCTATTCAGATCTCTAACCCGAAGATGGGTAATTCATTCAAAGTCAACAGTCAACGTCTGAAGCTTGTTATTGATCGAACTACTCCAGAACCCGTTTCAGACATGGTTGCTTTAGCCATGTTGTGACTTCTTTTGCTGGACTTCGCCTAGCTGACGACATTAAACTCAGTAGTTGTACAATCTGACTCAGAGTTGACCCGAGCTTCATATTCAGGTGATATCTTCTGCATTCTACCCTTCCTTTCATGTCTTTTATTCTCAATGAGGACATTGCATTAGCTAGGCATAGGGGGGTGGATTCCATTCTGAATCATTTTGTAAGCTTTGTGGAATTATTGTAAATTCTATTTGTCTTCTTATATATACATAAAAAAGAGAAATTGAATTAGAAAGGAATACTTGGAAATCAAGAACTTTCAATCTTAGGAAATATTACAGTAGGATCTGAACACTATGACCCTTTAGGTCTTTTAGCATAATCAGCCTAGGTATCCACTAAAATGAAGACTTGTTATCTAGTCTTTGCCACCTTGAATTCTATTTTAATTTGATTAAATAAGTTTGGGTGATAAGTACATGACTTATCAACCCACCCTCTGATTTGTGGGAACTTTAAGTTTAAGCATCTACACACTATTGTCACTGACTCGTTCGATGGTTTTAACGGAAATTGGGTAGCTAATGAACCTTCTAGGGTGATATGGCTGGCAAGTTATCGTGGGTAACAAGCCATAGGTAGGTTGTCCAGAGCCCAATCACTGGACCACTCTCTTCTTGCTGCCTTTAGGTAAATCTTAGACCAGGGAAGCCACCTACTTAAAAAGAAAAAGAAAAAAAAAAGTCAAAAAGAAAAGAAAAAGAAAAAGAAAAAGGAGAAAAGTAAGAAAAAGAAACAAAAAGAAATAAGCCACACTTCACCGCACGAGTGTGGCTGGCAAGTTTTCGGTGATAACAGCTCATCGACCAGTTGTCCAGAACCCAGCTCAAGAAATGCACTAAAAATTCCAAAAACACTTAGGAAGAAGTGGAGAAGTAGAATAAGCCGAGGAGATATACACTGGATTCACCCTTGTGTTGACCCCATAAAAAAATAAAAGTAGGGAGAAAGCTACTGATCGTAAAGATATACCTTTAGGTAAAACTCTCTTTTTAAGGTCACCTAGGGATGTAGAAACCCTAAGTCCATTCTGATTGCCGATCAACAAATCTATCATATTCACAAAAAGATGCTTAAAACTTACGGTTCTTATCAGATCTTGGGTAGGTTGAGTGGCCGTAGAAAGCCACTCTGTAACCCTAAACTCAAAAATCCAAAAAAAAATTAGAAAAGGAAAAAAAGAGAAAAAGAGATCTTTCTTTGAATAAGGCGAGGGCTTAAGGCGGTCTACATTTTGGCAGATACCCGAACGTCGTAGTGTCTTTGAAAGTTCAGGTCCTAAGTAAAAATTTCTTAAAGTTGAAAATGATTTTTGCTTGAGTAATCCAACCCAATTCTTTTATAAATAGCATGTAGTTTTTGCTAGGGACTAGCAAAAGATAGGCATGGGGGTGTGATGTGCATACATCTTATTAACCTAAAATGTTTATTAACGCATGTTCTTAGTGTCACATTAGCATTATACATTGTAAATAGTGCATAACATACATAATCATGCATTTAGGTCAAGTTATATAAATTGTATAGTAATTGTCTCCTTTTATGGTCAGGGATAGGGTGACTTTTTAATCGGGGCCTCGGATCGAAGATCCAATTGTATGGATCTTATTAGGGCGACAATTGGAGTTCAACGAATCCAAGGTCGCCCTGATTGTACAACTATCCAGATAGAGACCGAGGAACCCTAAAGATCAAGGGCCAAGATGATATCAATTCGGACCTTAGATGACAAATCCGACTACGGGGATGGGTTTGGATCGACGATTGCAGCCTAATGGCACGAAAATTGGTCCAATCCAACACTCGTGGCACCATTTACAACACTCAAAAGATGGATGGCCAAGATGGCACCACGTGGTGCCATCTCAGTCGCCCAACCAGCCGCAGTTCTTTTCTTCTTCACCCACTTGACTAATCTGGGCGTTGAATCACCATCCAACAACCGCAGTTCACGCGCGGACAAAATACTCAACGTGACTCAATCGTACATGTAGCGCAGCGATTAAGGCACTGCAAAGAGAAGAGGTGCCGGATTGAGTTGCGAGTGCAGCGCCCCTCCTAGCATGTGGGTGCACTATCACAGCTGTATGATGGGCATTCAACGGCATAGATCAGTCGATAGCACTTATGTGCGATTAGATGCATAGCGCAAACGGCTGATCGCACGTGGGCACGCAGCGTTGGCAAGGGTGACTTAAGCCGTTCGATCTCTTGATCAAATGGCTAAGTGCGCACGGTCGTGCATAAGCGTTGAGGCAGCGAAGGTGAGGGGGTGTGCATGTGGCGCGCGCACGTCGGCCACGTTCAGGCCTTTAATGATGGATAAATCCGTCACTAAAGGTCCTGAATTAATGCATTGAATGTTGTAATGTCCAAAATGCCCCCACTCCTTGCAACTATAAAAGGAGACCCCTACCATATGGATTTCTCATCCCTTCTCCTCTCTGCATCTCTAAAGCTTAAGAGAAGCTTGTGCCACACCTGGGATGCTCCTCAAGAGTTAAAACCAAGTTTTCATCCCTGTTCCGGAAGCGGATCCCGTGACGACAACGACGATGTGCTGCTTCATTCCCGTTCCTCCTGCTTCATCCTCCTTCTTCCCGCTTCATTTCCTCATCTTCCAGGCATTGTCTCGTCTGACTCGTCCTCCAAGAAATCGTCGAGGAGGATAACTTCTCTCTCCCATTCTTTTTACTACTTTCTAGAGTAGAATTTTCCTACTTTCTAGTTGTAATCATTTCTCACTTTCTTAGTTGTAAAAACATTATGCAATATCAAGTGATTGTTCTTTCTCTCTCTCTCTCTTATTGTCTATATTGATTCCATTGTGATTATTTTGCCCTTTAAACAAAAACACAAAAATATAATTGCAAATTTTGATCGACATAGCCTCCCTGTGTTTGACCCAGAATTTCTTTATAGATTTTTCAATATAAATTTTATTTGTTGAATAGATTTCTTCACGACTCGAACTACAACAACAGGTTTTCAAATCCAATTGCGAACGTGTAGTCATCCGTCATTCAACAAATGAGTCAGAGTAAAAATTAATTCCGGTGACAGATCGGGGTTGGGATCGGATTTTGAAAGGCCCTGTGATAGATGTGGCTACTTTGAGGTCTGAATCATCGGCCTCAGCATCATAATCAAAGAACAGATCATGGATGTTGAGGTCGTAAGCTGGCTCATAATATCTGGAAACAAAGGTTCTCTGAAATCCGGGTAGGATTCAAAATCATCTAAGAATCTACAAAAATCATTTTCTGAACTTGATTCCAGATTAGGATTTCCACCACATAACAAATCATGATGCATAGAATTGACAACTTGACTTGGATCTAACCTAATTTCAAATTCTGAGCTCAAAGAGGTGTCCTTATTACGCATAGGCTCAGGTTCTAGGCTCCTAGGGTAGACCCAATCAAATCCCAACTCTTCCAACTCCTCTATTTCTGTATCATAAATCGATGCAACTTGTGAAAAATCAATTTGTACCTCTAAGGAGTCTGGAGAGGTGTAATCATAAATTATAGGCCCAGAATCATGATCCGGATCTAAAATCTGATTCTCATTAAATTGGTCCTATTGATCATCCCAAATATGCTCAAATCTAGATTCTAGGTCAAGGGTAGGGATTGGGTAACTAGAATCTGGACATGGTTCTATTAAGATGTCAAGAGCACTCACAAGGATTGCCTTAACAGGATAAGGTTCGGGAATTACATCCTCGAGAGGTTCTAACTCAACCTCATCACAGGTGTTTAGGAAATCAAGGCATGATGGACCAGCTTCATGGCTCTCTAGGGCTTGTTCAAAATTGGGAACACCTGCAATTGGATCCTCCCAACCCATATTTTGATCAGGTATGTCATTCTACTCAAAGTTTGAATTGGATTCCATTTGGGTTGGGAGTCCACAACAACCTCTATTTTCGAACCCAGGCTTTGGGAAATCATATTGATCTTCAACCTTGCTCCAAGCTGTCACATCATTTTCTGAGTGGATATATGGGTATTTTTTATTAGTGATCTGTTTCAACAGATTTATCATATTCTCCCATTTCTTAATGTCATCTTGGTGCATTTTCCAAAGTAGTGGATTTGTCAAACATTGGAGATACTAAAAATTATGCAATCTTTCTAATTCAATGTATTTTATCATGAGAATATCCTGGGTTGAACCATTTATCATTTGTGTCAACATCATCTGGGCACGATTCACAATGACGGTTGTTGTTTTTGACACATTAACCTGAACGCTTCTAAATGGATTCGAGGTTTTGTAATACTCATCATGATGTCTAAGAGCAGCCTCGATCATTTTCTCTTTCATGCTCATTTGGGAGTCAGGTTTATTGAAAATCTTTCCTATATTGTCAGGTTGCATTATTAATCAGGTGGTGGATTAGGATGTAGAATCAAATTTATGTCTAGATCTACTTGATCAGATCAGATCAGGTTTTCCCCAAAAGATCAACTCTAATGGAGGCCTCTAGGCCAAACTTAGGACCATTCTTGTGTATGTGTGATAAATGCCAGTTTATCATCATTCTTACGCATTAAAACAAACCTAGTTGTTAGGATTTTACTCCGCAAACGGGTTTTTTGGGCTGCATTTAGGCATAAATTAGGTTAGGCATGCATTGCATCTTTTATTTGTCTTTTTAATATATTTTTGTGAGTGTTAGGGATGCACAGATATGCAGATTTTTAAAACCCTAACACTAAAGAAGGAAAATAGTGAAGGAGAAGCCCAGACTAGTTGGAACTCAGCTCGATCCAGCTCACCACAGCTGGAACCTAGCTCACTTGAACTAGGGTTAGCTCATCCCAACTCCATTCAGCTAATCTCAGCTGAATGGTAGCTCAAGAGAGTTCATCTTAGCTCACCCTAGCTCAAGTCAGCTTAGATCCAGCTCAACTTAGCTGAGTCTAGCTTATCTCAGCTCCCATTAGTTCACAGGGAACTCCAGCTAGCTCAGCAGAGTTGACAGGAGTTCACCCCAGTTCAGATCCAGCTACATCCAGCTCCACTCAACTCCAGCCAGCTGAAGAAGAACTCATCCCAGCTCAGTAAGCTCAAGTCCAGCTCCCGGGGACTTAGCTTAGCTCAGCTCAGTTGAGCTAAGCTACCTTAGCTGCCTCAACCAGCTTGATTCTCCCTGGGAGCATCAGACCTAGCTCACCTCAGCTCATTTTGGTAGAAGCTAGCTTACTTTAGCTCGGCTTAGTAGCTAGCAAAGAACTAGCAAGCTAAGCCAGCTAGAATAGCTCCATGCCATCCTCTTCAGCAGCAGCCAGCTCCAATTTCAGCTCCAGACTTCCCCTCCTCAGCTCCTCCCTCCAAACTCTAGCTCCAACACCTTCTCCTCTACTCCTCCATTAGCTAAGTAAGCTTAGCTTAGCTATGCTCCAACTTCCTTGGCTTGTACCACCCCGAAAACCCACCTAAAAACTCCACCCAACTAGCTCCACCTAAGCTCCACATAAGCTAACCTACTTGGCACCAACCTAACCTACCCACCACCTCCAAAAGACACCTAAAAGTGGCACCAAAAACTACCCTAACCACCCCCTTAATGGTGCCACTTTTCCCTCCAAAACTCCCCCTCATCTCCACCACACAATTTCCCTTGAATTCATCTCCACCTTCCACCTAACCCCCCTTCTAGAAGACCCCATGTTGGTGCCAAAATGGTGGTGTCTCTCCACCACCAAAAGAGACCAACACCACCATAACTAACCCCTTTAACACCCCTTGGGTTGGCGCCAACTCTCCTTAGCCATAGGATCACCAACCACCTCCATCCTTCCATCCTAGCCCTCCATTTCAAGGGGCACCTTAACCCCCCATCCTACCCTATAAAAAGACCACTACCCACCACCATTCAAGGCATCCTTGGCTAGCAATTTCACTCTCATATTCCACCAAGAATCCCACGTCCAAGAGAGAATAAGAAGAAGAAGATTAAGGGGATATTCTGTCCCCTTGGTGCCTTCCCCTCTTCCCTTCTCTCTTGGGTCACGACAGCCAAAGGAGAAGCCAGGCAAGGAAGATCTTGGAGGAGATCTTGAAGGTGGTCCATGCCACCTTGGAGGAGTTCTTGAGGGTGGTGCACGCCCACCCCTTTGAGGAGATCTTGAAGGTGGAAGCCTCCACCTTGGAGGAGCTCTCAAGGAAGGAGAAGAAGGAGGCTCTCTTTTCAAGCTAAGGAGCAGCTAGGCTTAGAGTAAGAAGACTCCCTTCTTCACCATTTTTTTTCAAGAGGATTTATGTTTCTTTTATTGCTTTTAGATTGTTTAATTCTAGTAGAAGCATTCCTCTATTTGTCCTTGAAAATAACACTCATTTTACTCAATCAAATTGCCTTATTTTAGCTTTTTATTGCAGTTGTTTTTGGTTCTAGCACTTGTTTCACCTCTTCTTCCTAATTACCCTAGGCCTCCACTTGCCTAGAGTGAGCTTAGGAAGAAGATATTTCTGTCTTTTAGATTTTAGTTAATCATTTGTAGGTGTTAGTTCTTTTCGCTACAATCTGCAGTTTGCCCTCGTCTTTTCAAAATACAAAAAAAATTACATATTGAAAAATATCAAAAAGAAAGTTGAGATCTATCTGTAAGCAAGAGGATTAATTTTGCAATTCTTGCCTCCTTGGACGACCCTGGATACTCCCCTATCTAGGATATAAATTTAAAAGCGAAAGCGTATTCGCGTGTTACAACGACGTTAAAAACCCGCTTTTACAAATCACGCGTATTTCGTTATCACTTTTTGGCGCCGTTGCCGGGGAGGCAAGGCTTTGCATTAATTAATTTTCTCTTGCTTGAAGTGGATCTCATCCCCTTCTCTTTCTTTTGTTTGTGCAGGAACTACAGCGGGAAGGCGGGAATCTGGAAGCGAGAGCTCAAAGTTCCTTTTCTTCCGGCGAAATTCAGGTTGGTTCCTCTTTCTGGTCACATAATTAATTAAAACTACCAAAAATATATTAAACTTGGCTTTCAGGATCCCAAAAAACTTAATTAAGTGGAGTGGTGCATTATAAAATCCATTGTTTGCTTGTATGCTTCTTTAACACCACTCCATTGCAAGTATTGGTGTTCTATTTTTTCAGGTCCAGATTTCTGTCCAGATTTGAAAAATAGATTCCTAACATCACAAACCCCCTAAAATCATAAAATTTCATATAGTGATTCCCAACTAAGTTTGGAACATCTGTTCCAAATTTCAGATCAATTGGATTTGTATTTAATTTTTAACAATTCGTGGATTGCAGAGGGGTCACACCCTTTAGTCTTCCTATTTTGCTACTGTCCGTGAATTTTTAGAATTTTTGTACTCATCCAATTTTTGTGAATTTTAGTTTTATGGAATCCCTGTGAAATTTTACACATCATATAAAATCACAAAAATTTTCTGAGATCGGTGGTAATACTGAAAAGTCCATATTACCCACGGGTATCATTTCTGGACTTTGACACCAGTACAATTAAAAATTTTAAATAATTACCAAACAAATTCCTAAAATCATAAAAAAATCTTTTCTGGAATCTTTGTTTGATTTTATTCAAAGTAGTGGTGTTGTTTGGCTTGTTTGGACCACTACTTAATTCAGAAAGCCAAAAATCAATTCACTGGTAGTAATTTTCTGTCTTAGGGATAATTGGCTTAGGGCTTCTTTCTTTCTCTTTAGAGACTCAATTAAAAGGAAATATACAATCACACATACAACTTTTCTTTCCTTTGATTGTGAACTTTCAAACTTGTTTGAAAACTTAAAGAAAAAAACCCTAAAACTCATTTAATTAAATCAAATCCTAAAAGACAAAAATATAAAAAAAATTGTGTGACAACTTGATTTACATTGGAACCACTCTCCAATTCCTGCACACACACAAAAAAATCAAATAATAGGGCAACAACCCAATAAATGCCCTCCACATTCCGTGTGCACTATAGCATCCTAGACATACTTAAAATTTGTAGCAACTTGATCCCTAAGGCTTTATCAATGTAGGCTTGCTATTTAGGTCTTAAGTTTTCTTTAGTTAGTACCAATTCTGTCATCTGTATCTGGTGTTCAGGCTGAGGGGCCGTGTCAAATGACCAGGCTTGGGTTTGTACAAGCACCTGGGGTTTTCCGTGGGAAACGTTTGGGCCCAAACCTCCCCTTAAGCAACTTGGCTAGATTTGTTGATAGAACGGGTATTCACTATTGACTACTTATTTCCTATATAGACCAAGTCTTAGGTTATTATTAGGGAGTCACATTTAAGTTAGGTCTAGTTTTGTTTGTTTGATTTGCACACTTTCTCTCATCTCTATCTCTTCTCCTCCCCTCCAATTCTTCCAAGTAGTGCATGCACGGGCGACGGTCCCAAAAACCACACCTTGAGGGACCATCTGATTTTGCCCCCCGCAGTAAGAAATCATTGTTTTCTTCCCCCTCGTCTTCTAAGAAAATGGAAAACCCAGGAAGCCGTCAAAAAAATTCTGCTTCCACTTCTAACCCGTCAGCCGACCCACAAGCTGACTCAACCCTCCCTCACCTTCCTAACTTGGAGCAACTAGAAATACCAGCAGGGCCAGGTGGCCCTCCAATTATAACCCATAATACAAATCCCTTTACATTAATGGTCGACCATTTGGCTCGACTACAACAAAATCAAGAAGATCTAGCTAGGACTGTCACGAACCTAGCTAATCAAGGACAAAATCCACCACCCCGCCAACAGCCTGTCATTCCTCTTAAGGATTTCTATGATCCTTCCAATTATGAGGAAAGACCAGGGGTGGTCATACCACAAGGGGATTTCGAAATCAAACCTGTCATTCTAAACCTTATCAAACATTTTCATGGTCTTCCAAGAAAGGACCCTTTTTGTCATCTCGAGGAATTAACTGCCCTCGCTCAAACCACTCGTTCACGCAATGTGCAGGAAGACATGTGGTTAATGAGACTCTTTCCTCTCTCTCTTAAAGACAAAGCATCGCATTGGTTTAGAACAGTTGGACGTCCTATTACCACCTGGCCCCAAATAAAAAGTGCTTTTCTTAAAAAAATTTTTCCGATCGGTCGAACAAATGCATTAAGAAGATCTATAACGACCTTTCAACAAAAAATTGGTGAACCCCTCCACGAAGCCTGGGAAAGATTTCAGGAACTTCTAAGAAGTTGTCCCCACCATGAAATTCCACAATGGCAGTTAGTGCAGATCTTCTATCACGGATTAGAAGATCAATTAAAACGATTTGTGGATGCCTCATGTGGGGGCAATTTTCTTAACAAAGACGCCGAAAGTGCCTATCTTCTCTTTGAAGAAATGAGTGAAAACTCATTTAATATGACTTCAATGGACACTTTTGGCAGATCACAAAACCCTAGACACGGAGTCCATGAAATTGACTCCAAATCCACCTCTGTTCCAGTCACACAAGATGATTTATATATGTTAGCTCAACGACTGGACCAGATGCAAATTCACCAAAAGAAAATGAAAGAAAAGCTCACAAACAAACAAGCTCCACACGTCCACTCTCCACACACTAACCCCCCACACATTCTCTGAAGAGAAAATCCACACAATATCGATACCACATCTGCTGGCCAGCAATTTCCAGCTGATTTCCCGCAAGATTTGATCGGGAATTTTGACCAAAATATTTTTGATTCCACCTCGAAAAATATTTATGCTCTCCAGGAGCAATTTAGAAACCCCTCCAACACTTCCAATCAAAATTGGAGGACTAACCCGAATCACTCCTGAAAAAACCCAAATTAGATTCGTTTTCCCAAACAAAACTATTTTGGGAATTATGGGAAACCTTTGTATCAACCTGGACCATCCCAGGATGATATTAATAATCAGGTCATGAAAACTCTGCAAGGAATGCAGACTCAAATGACAGAAGTAACCCGCATGATTACCAATTTACAACACCAAGTTAAGGTTACTCCTGATCATCGACCTATTCGGAATTTACCATCCCAACCCATGCCCAACCCAAACAATCAAAGGAATCAATTTCAAGGTGGATATCCCAGTCAACCTATTCAGCCAGCACCTCAGCATCCGCCGAGTTTCAATAACAGCCAGGCACCCCGTCCTTACCCTAGAAACAACTAGACTGCAAATGCAGTTACCTTGAGGAATGGGAAAACCACTCACAATACCCTGCCTGTTAAAGAAACCCGCTCTAATGACACACAGATTAACTCTTCTCCTCCTATTGTTCAGGAACCAATTCATGCAAAACGGGATAAGTTCTTTGCTGATATTAAATATTATTTTTGGGAGGAGTCCGACCTTTTCCGCATTTGTGCTGATCAGGTCATTCGACGATGTGTCCCTGATTCTGAAATCCATGATATCTTAACACATTGTCACTCAATGGCCTATGGCGGACATTTTTTGGGGTAAGAAAACTGGAGCTAAAATCCTTAATGCGGGATTTTACTGGCCCAGCTTGCACAAAGATTTTCATGACTTCGTTCGGTCCTGTGTGCGTTGCCAGAGCATCGGCAACATGACTCGAAAGGATATGATGCCCCTTAATCCTATTTTAGAGGTTGAAATTTTTGATGTTTAGGGCATCGACTTCATGGGACCGTTCATCAATTCTGGTGGGTATTTGTATATATTAGTCGCAGTCGACTATGTTTCTAAATGGATAGAAGCAATACCCACCTGCACTAGTGATCACCGTGTGGTTGTCGAATTTCTTAAGAAAAATATTTTCTCAAGATTCAGCATACCAAAAGCCGTTATCAGTGACAGAGGCTCACATTTCACCCACTCACAATTCCGTCACCTCCTTTCTAAATATGGGGTTAATCATAAAATTTCCACGCCATATCACCCCAAAACTAATGGCCAGGCTGAAGTTTCTAACTGAGAAATTAAAAATATTTTACAAAAGACGGTTAGGCCCGACCGTAAAGATTGGTCCACCAAATTGGATGACGCTTTATGGGCCTACCGTACCGCTTTTAAAACTCCGCTTGGCATGTCTCCCTTCCGTTTGATTTTTGGGAAGGTATGCCATCTCCCGGTAAAATTAGAACATAGGGCTTTTTGGGCAATAAAACAACTCAATATGGATTTATCTGACGTCGGTAACCATAGAAAATTACAATTAACTGAATTGGAAGAATTACGTAATTTTTCCTATGAAAATGCGAGGATTTATAAAGACCGAACAAAGAAATTTCATGATAAATATATTGTTTGGAAACACTTTGACGTTAATCAACGTGTTGGGCTTTTCGATGCAAGATTACGTCTTTTTCCTAGCAAAGTAAAATCTAAATGGACTGGCCCTTTTATTGTCCATAAAACATATCCATACGGCATTGTTGACCTTTTTGATCCAAAAACAAATTCTACATTTCAAGTCAATGGCCAGCGTTTAAAGCCCTATTTTGACCATACGCCTAAAATTTCGTCTGAATCTTTTAATTTTACTGAGCCGGCCACCCTTGATCACTAATGCACATCACGCCCAGCTAAATGGCGTAAAACACAGCACTAGATGGGAGGTAACCCATCAATTTTTTTCTTGCTTTCCCTTTTTTCTTTTTCCAGGTTTTGTTCATCCTAAACCCGACCGTTCTTCACTAAGGTGATCCCTTTTTCCTCCTAATGCATGAGGACATGGAATATCTTAAGCATGGGGGGGTGTTTTTAAATTTTTACGGTCGATTTAGGATGTTCAAAACCTAAAAACATGCAATTTTCTTTAATTTATTTCCTGCTTGCATACCCAAAAAAAAATTTTTTTAAAAATGTTGAAAACTTTTTGAGGAAAAATTTTTAAATCAGGACTAAGGTCGAAAAAAATTCACTTTTGGTACAATGGGATTTAATCTTTAACAAACTATGGATGAGGATATGGATCTGATCATTAGAATTCCAGGTTCTATTTTAGACTAGATCAGATATCCTTCTCTAAAATTCCACCTGAACTCATGATAGTTCAGGTGACTTAAACCTATTTTGTAATACGGAAAGTATTTGACTTAGTTTCTGACTCAAAAACCTGTGTGTCTTGAGAAACTTCCTGTGTCTATTTACACACACAAGCCAACACCTAAAAATAATTAAAATTTTTGAAAAAACTCCCTTGTTTGGATTTAGTAAAAGTCTGAAGCAGATCATTGGTTTGAGTTCCCACCGCCGAGAAGGAGGAAAATGCCTCCTTTGAGGATGCGATGTCAACATGTTACCGCCTCGATGCTACTCCATATCTATATTTCATATCTTTAGACAGAGCATTAAAAGCGCATTTTAGCAGCTCAAGTGTCTTGGACGGTGCTCTACCTATAGCGTCGGAGCAAGAGCTTGAGTTTGCTTGGAGCGCCCCTTTTCACCGCATCGTGTTTTGGGGTTGTGAGCTCCTGGGTGGTGTCGTGGACAATGCTATCCCGAAGTACTAGCGCCAGAGCCCCCTTGAGGAATGGTAATGGGAATGATGATCCCGACACATCTGTTGTAAGACTAATCTAAAATAATAATAATAATAACATGTCCTTATAAATGTTGGCTTTTCACAAGCACAGACACAAGGTTTTAAATGATTTTGCAAGTTGCGAATCAGATTCATGAGCCAGAAAAATCCTAAAAATAAACATTTCAAGTCATCTGAATTAACAAGGGGTTAATTTGTAAATTTTCTGGAGGATATATTGATCCAGTTCTATCTAATAGTTGAATCCAAAAACAAATCCAGATGTTTACCTTCAACAAATCCCGTTCCTCGTGTGTTTTAATCTACCAAGGTCCCTTAATCTCTTTTTCTCCTAAGAAGTCAAAAAAATTAGATTTCCCAAAAATTAAAAAAAAATTAAAGTTTTGCTAAGAGACTAGCAAAAGATAAGAATGGGGGTGCGATAAACGCTAGTTTATCATCATTCTTACTCATTAAAACAAACCTAGCTCTTAGGATTTTACTTCGTAAACGGGTTTTCTGGGCTACATTTAGGCATAAATTAGGTTAGGCATGCATTGCATCTTTTATTTGTCTTTTTAATATGTTTTTGTGAGTGTTAGGGATTCACAGATATGCAGATCCTTCAAACCCTAACACTCAAGAAGGCAAATAGTGAAGGAGAAGCCCAGACTAGCTGGAACTCAGCTCGATCCAGCTCACCACAGCTGGAACCTAGCTGACTTGAACTAGGGTTAGCTCATCCCAGCTCCATTCAGCTAATCTCAGCTGAATGGTAGCTCAAGAGAGTTCATCTTAGCTCACCCTAGCTTAAGTCAGCTCAGATCCAGCTCAACTTAGCTGAGTCTAGCTCATCTCAGCTCCCACTAGTTCATAGGGAACTCCAGCTAGCTCAGCTGAGTTGACAGGAGTTCACCACAGCTCAGATCCAGCTACATCCAGCTCCACTCAACTCCAGCCAACTGAAGAAGAACTCATCCCAGCTCAGGAAGCTCAAGTCCAGCTCTCGGGGACTTAGCTTAGCTCAGCTCAGTTGAGCTAAGCTACCTTAGCTGCCTCAACCAGCTTGATTCTCCCCGGGAGCATCAGACCTAGCTCACCTCAGCTCATTTTGGTAGAAGCTAGCTTACTTTAGCTCGGCTTAGTAGCTAGCAAAGAACTAGCAAGCTAAGCCAGCTAGAATAGCTCCATGCCATCCTCTTCAGCAGTAGCCAGCTCCAATTTCAGCTCCAGACTTCTCCTCCTCAGCTCCTCCCTCCAAACTCTAGCTCCAACACCTTCTCCTCTACTCCTCCATTAGCTAAGCTAGCTTAGCTTAGCTTAACTTAACTTAGCTTAGCTATGCTCCAACTTCCTTGGCTTGTACCACCCCGAAAACCCACCTAACAACTCCACCCAACTAGCTCCACCTAAGCTCCACATAAGCTAACCTACTTGGCACCAAACTAACCTACCCACCACCTCCAAAATACACCTAAAAGTGGCACCAAAAACTACCCTAACCACCCCCTTAATGGTGCCACTTTTCCCTCCAAAACTCCCCCTCATCTCCACCACACAATTTCCCTTGAATTCATCTCCACCTTCCACCTAACCCCCCTTCTAGAAGACCCCATGTTGGCGCCAAAATGGTGGTGTCTCTCCACCACCAAAAGAGACCAACAACACCATAACTGCCCCCTTTAACACCCCTTGGGTTGGCGCCAACTCTCCTTAGCCATAGGATCACCAACCACCTCCATCCTTCCATCCTAGCCCTCCATTTCAAGGGGCACCTTAACCCCCCATCCTACCCTATAAAAAGACCACTACCCACCACCATTCAAGGCATCCTTGGCTAGCAATTTCACTCTCATATTCCACCAAGAATCCCACGTCCAAGAGAGAATAAGAAGAAGAAGATTAAGGGGATATTCTGTCCCCTTGGTGCCTTCCCCTCTTCCCTTCTCTCTTGGGTCACAACAGCCAAAGGAGAAGCCAGGCAAGGAAGATCTTGGAGGAGATCTTGAAGGTGGTCCACGCCACCTTGGAGGAGTTCTTGAGGGTGGTGCACGCCCACCCTTTTGAGGAGATCTTGAAGGTGGAAGCTTCCACCTTGGAGGATCTCTCAAGGAAGGAGAAGAAGGAGGCTCTCTTTTCAAGCCAAGGAGCAGCTAGGATTGGAGCAAGAAGACTCCCTTCTTCACCATTTTTTTTCAAGGGGATTTGTGTTTCTTTTCTTACTTTTAGATTGTTTAATTCTAGTAGAAGCATTCCTCTATTTGTCCTTGAAAAGAACACTCATTCTACTCAATCAAATTGCCTTCTTTTAGCTTTTTATTGCAGTTGTTTTTGGTTCTAGCACTTGTTTCACCTCTTCTTCCTAATTACCCTAGGCCTCCACTTGCCTAGAGTGAGCTTAGGAGGAAGATATTTCTATCTTTTAGATTTTAGTTAATCATTTGTAGGTGTTAGTTCTTTTCGCTACAATCTGCATTTTTCCCTCGTCTTTTCAAAATACAAAAAAAATTACATATTGGAAAATATCAAAAAGAAAGTTGAGATCTATCTGTAAGAAAGAGGATTAATTTTGCAATTCTTGCCTCCTTGGACGACCCTAGATACTCCCCTATCTAGGATATAAATTTAAAAGCGAAAGTGGATTCGCGTGTTACAACGACATTGAAAACCCACTTTTACAAATCACACGTATTCCGTTATCAATGTGCTCTAGAGAATAGATGAGGGACTGGATGTTTATTGGACTCAATCAAGGCACCCAAAGATTTTTGGATGACTAAGGCTGTTTCAAGGTGAACGATGCCTTTGAATCAGAAATCCACACACCCAAGAATTACTTGGGTAGTCAGGAAGGGAGAGCCCTGCAATGACCCCTACACGATAGAGCGTTCCCACAGGTTATAGGGTTTCCCCCACCCATCCTTCCTTGTCACTGCGGTTCCAAGTAGACTAGAATGTGCGAATTGTGACCTTAAGTCTACCAATTTTAGGCCTAATTTGTGCCTTGAATTTCACTTGATTTAGAAGTTGATTCAATTTGTGACCTAATTTGGAGGTTGATTGGTCCACAAAGTGGACCAATTTCACTTGACCTACCCTAAAGATTAAGGATAAAATTTGGGTCAAGACCCAAAATCATCCTGAATTGATCCCCAGGTTAGTAGGTCAAATTTCTAGGGTTCAAGTGAATTTTAGAGCCTTGATTTTAGGATTCTCCTGAATAGATCTTTTCAAACAAGGGCTTGGGTAGCACACAAATGCAACAATGTCAATTTCCTTTAATGTAGGAAAATGTGTACTAACACTTCAAAACCCTAAAGTGGAAACCCTAATTGGCTATATTTTCAAGTCCAACTTAATCTCAAATGTAACACCTTGGATTCAAATAAGAATGTGAGTAGTCCAAGATGTCGAGAATTTAAGCGTAAATCCCTAATAGGTATAGGAAATCAAGATGGAAATCTCTAATCAAATCGTCTCACTTCAATCAGATACCAAATTAATTTTGTAAATTAGGAAATTTTGCCTTTAAATGACAATTACCAAAAAAATAAGGCAAGTGGATCCTAATTCATTTGTTTCCTTTTTCTCTTTCCCAAGATTAGGAGATGATTAGGGAAGAAGAGAAATTTTACCTACCCCAGGAGTGGTTGATTGTGCGGAAGATCTTCTCGTGATGTACCTCGCAAAATCACAGCAAAACAAATAGGGCAAGTTAGTAACCAGCTCAATCAAATAAGATATGACTAGTGGTGAATTGCGCATTACTCCCTGGCAATGGTGCCGAAATGTTGTATGGGTGAATTCGTTGAGTTGTAGAGGGAGAAAATGCTTGTGTCGTAGTATAATCGATAAAACCACTTTACAACATTTAAAATTTATAAGAGAGTGCTCGAAAATAAGGAATTTGAGTCAGAGGTCATTCGCAAGAAGCAAATATGCAATTCACGCACTAAACGCAATTTGTAATCAATATGCACAATAATAAAGATATGCAATGAATAATCCACTGAAAAATATATTGAATAATAATCAAGAGTATCTCAAGAAATAATGGGATAAAAAGAATGAGAGAAACCCTAAAAAGTTGTGATTTAAATCACCAATTAATCCCTCAAATTAAGCACATCCCAATGAAATCAATTTAGATATAGTGGTTTTTCAACCACTTACTCTTAAATTCCACATCAGATCAGATACCGAGTATCAACATAAATAATGCCACAATACCAGATCAGGCGTTGGCTACATTGGGTAGACACCTTAAATCATAAGGCACAAAGCCTTAATAAAGCAGACGCACAAGGGTGCTAAGCATAGAGAACCAGCAGCTCCAAGATACTAAGTGTTGAGCATTAAGCATTCATCTCAAGGCACATGGCACGAATCCCAATGCAAAACCTACCCCTACCCTCCTTAAAGTTTCCTCAAAATTGGATAATCGAGTATGTAAGTGGGTAATCGGGTTGTACAGTACTGGGTAAGGGACCAGATCTGCATGGTGTGTACTGTGAGTGACGAATGAGGCTTGTGGAGAAGGGGACTCGACCCCCATGTCTTGGGCGAGGGGTCAGGTACATCAATTACGCTTATAGGTTGTCAAGAAATCTCTATGCTCCCAATGTAGTACTATGTCTCCCACTCCTTCGCACAACTACATGAGGGGTTCTCCTCGAATTGAGTTGCTGGCACTACTGCTTTGTCTAATTGGAACCACAAATGTGCTCTCCAGATGGATCCGCAGCTGCTTGGGGTGGTAGCGAGGTTGAATGATAGCAGGGTGATGGTTCTCGACATTGGAGAAGACGACCGACAATGATGGTACCTGAGATACAAACAATGGGCTTATCGTCACAATTAAAGCGCTTAGAAGGATTGTCGGAGAATGGCAAACATGATGGTGGTAGAATTAGGCCGTGAGATGGTTAGAGGAGGTCTATCATCATTGGAGATGAATGTGCTATAGTGGGTTGATCGATGGGGTGTCTTAGTGGGTGTAAGGTGGAATTAAGTGAGGGCATTTGTGTAGAAAGGTGAAGCAGAGCTCATGGAGGTGGTAGCATGGTGATTTCTGGTGTGTAGTAGGGTGGTGGCCTCGCCGGAGGTGTGGCCGTTGATGGAGAAGACGACGGGGAAGGCAATGATGTGGTGGCTTATTTAGGAGGAGGAGGTAGGATGGATCTAGAGAGGGAGAGGATGAAGTACACCTATCTAAGGGATGAAGGGGAAGATAATTGCACGCTAGTGTGATGGTCGGACATGGAGAAGACAAACTTCTTCGATGGAAGAGACAGCAAGGGAAGGGGTCGGAGAGCCTCTGCTTGGTACGATGAGAAGCGGATGAGGGAGAGGAAGAAGATCCCTCTGCCTATCGTACGTGGCAGAGGGTGACAAAGGAGGTTTGGAGGGCTCGCTAGAGTCACGGCGAAGATGGCTGGAGAGACAAGGAAGATGACTTTTTTGTGGCCTAACCAAACTGACTCAAATGATGGGAAGTAAAGGAGTTTATATAGAGCCTTGAACAACTCTCAGGAGCCAATTTAAGTAGGTTCCAACTTGGTTTCAGATATTAGGGGTTTGAAATCATTGGTTCCAAAATTGAAGGAGACTGCTGCAAGAGTGGTTTTAGATGATTGGGATTGATCTTGGGATCAATTTCGCCAAGTTTGACGATTTTTGGTTGAGATTCCATCAATCGAGTCACTAGATTAAATGAAGTCGGGTTGGGTTTGTTGCTAATTCTTTCCTTGCCTGATCATGAGGAAGAGGAACTCAATTGAACCTATTTGCATGAGAGGTGAGAAGCTGGGGGCTTCTTTGAAAAGAAAACATGAAAGTTGAGGGTTGAAGTGCAAGAAATAGAGGTCTGGGGACTAAGTTGCAAACTAGGTCAAGATAGACTCTAATTGAGCCTAAATTTTGGCCTTAACCTAATTTGGACCAAGGAATCTAGTGGAGAAGTTGGATTTGAGTTTTGACCATGTTTGACTAGGTAATTTGCATAGAAGCCCAAATTATTGTAAAATCCCGTCTGAGACTGTTCAAGGTCAAAATGGGTTCAGATGGTCAAATCAAGGGTACCAAGCCTCCTAGAATATTTTTATATGAATTTTAGGAGGTTTATATGAATTTTATTTTGACCAGAACCTCTTACATTCAAGCAGGTCTGAAATTAGGGTTGTGTGTGCTGTTGCTGTTCTCGAAACTCATGAAACCCCATTTCTGTCTATGTGGACCCACTCTTTGGACTTTAATGCTCATTTGGCCTTCAATTAACCCTTGACAAACCCCGTGGTTACTCTACTTTTGTGATGTGATGTTAAAATTATAGAATTAACCCTATTTTAATATTTTCTCATCAAAATGGATCTGCATCGAATTACAGTTGTTAGGCAATTATCCAGGATCATTTGTCACTTGATTTCAACTAATTCAAGTTAGTTATGGCTAATGATGATATTAGCATCATGATCCAAACAATAAAAATAAGACCACCACTTGATGTAAAATCAAGCAAGGAATCCAAAAATGAATTTTTTTAGAGTTTTGAAAATTGTTTGTATTTTTTTCGAATTTTGCTTTTTACTCGTGTCAAGAGTCAGAATTGATAGATTCGAGGCATTAATTTTGCAAAAAATCGCAAATGGCCTCAAAAATTTTTCAGAATTTTATTTGTTGTAGATAATTTCTCAAGGTTTACAGCAATATAAAGTTTTCAAACATCTGATGAGTAGATAAATTTATAAAATTCACAAACAGTAAGAAAATAGTAAGGAAACAAGGTCTGACCTTTGTTTAGTCCTTGAATTTTTTAATATTTTATATTATGTAAAATTGCTTGAAAATTAGACTCCAGTTTCATGACTTAAAGGGCCTTCCCTAGATAAAATTTGGTGATTTTAGAAAGCTCCTAAGTGCCTGAACTTGATTTTTAAAAATTAAGTTAGCAGTCTACATTTTCAAAGATTAAACACCAATAAGGCAAAAGTGGTGAAAAAATGGAGCAAGCAAGAAACACAATGAATTTTAGGGTTCCACGACCCTTAATTTTTCTTGTTTTTGATTTTTTTGATAATTTAAAGACTTTTTAAGAGATTTTAATGTTGATGAAAGAGATGGCTGAGGGTACTAACCTGAAGTACCTAGGAGGACAAGTCCACTTGAAGTTTTTCGCTCCAAGCCAATTTGAATCCCTCTCCCACTCTAGATTTTGTAAGTGCCTCTATTTTGATGCACCAAAATTATGCTTCTTGAGAGACTTATTTTAGGACTCTCATGGATCAAAGCTTCTCTCATGGACCTAGCTAGAAGAATGCTGATCTATGTCTTAGTGTCTTTCATCTTTATTGAGTTTAGAATATTTTTGTAAGGAACCTTAAAATAAGTCTCAAACGGATTTTCATGCCTCTTGCATAAATCAAGCTTTTAGGGATATTGATCAACCAAATAAGATTAATTGATTGACTAAATTAATTGATCGACCAACCAACTCAGTTAATCAACCAAACCATCCCATTTTAGGAAGTTGATTAATACACTTTCGATCGACCAATTAAGTTAATTAATCGACCAATCAATGATCAATCAAATAACTAGATTGATCGATCAAATCTCATTTTAATCTACCAATCTATCATAATTGATCGACTAAATTGACTTCCTTTTTAGGTCGATTTTCTCATATAAATAGAGGTCGTACATAGCCCTTTTTACACACACTATTAATTGGAAAAAATCCTCTCAAAAGCTACGACCTTCTCATGCTTCTTCAAGTGCTTCTGCACTTCAATTTTCATGCCTTTCAAAGCACGTCATTTCAAACCTTTGCTGAAATTATGGTTTGACTTTTATTGAGGTTCCATAAGTTCTTCATTATTATTTTATATTGTTGTTTTTGATTAATGAATCCCAAGTTGTTGTTGTGCTTCTCTTTAGGTTGTAAAGCGAAGTGATTTGTAAAGAGGTTGTGCCAACCTTGTTTAAGTGGTGTGGTAATGGATTGACTAGCCTCGACTAGTTGGAAAAATCCTATGCTGAGTGGCTTAGGTAGTGGTTTTCACCTGATTTTGGTTTCCACTATAAATCCAGGTGTAATATGTGCTTGATTCTATTGTGAATTTATTTTTTATTCAAATTTCTTTTAGTGTGATACTATTCACCCTTCCCCTCTAGTATACTGTTTCGATCCACAGACAACTTTCATTTGGTATCAGAGCATGGTTGTCCAGAAGATGTTAAAGTCAACTGTTGACATGTATGCAAAGGGACAATCGGCAATTCGACCTTCATTATTCAATGGAATGAATTACGGTTCCTGGAGTCGATGGATTTTGAGGTGTGGGATGTCATTGCCTCCAAGTACACACGCCCCAAGATTAAGGAGGGAGTGGAAGCAACTCCAGATCAACAGAAGATGGCAACATATAATGCAAAAGCCATGAACGCAATCTTTCGTGGGATTTCTAGAGTAGAATTCAATCGTGTCTCTGCTTGCATGATAGCCTATGAGATCTGCAGCATCCTCGAAGTCACCCACTAGGGGACATCTAAGGTAAAAGAAACTAGAGTCAATCTACTGATGAAAAATTATGAGCTTTTCAGGATGAAAAAGGGAGAATCAATCAAAGAGATGTTCATGAGATTCATGGACATCATAAACTCCCTATGGAATCTAGACCAATAAATCAAGAATGAAGCCTTGGTGAGGAAGATCCTTTGATCACTCACCAGTGATTGGGAGACTAAGTCTACAGCCATACAAGAGTCAAAAGATCAGTCTACTTTGGAACTAGACGATCTTATTGGAAGCCTAATAGCCTACGAGGTTTAACTCCAACACATGAAGGAGCATGAAGATGGAGTCAAGAAGAAGATTGTAGCCCTCAAAGCCAATCAACAATCTGAAGATTCCTCAAATGAAGACAAAGAGGAAGACATAGTCCTCCTCTCTAGAAAGTTCAGAAAGTTCCTCAAAAATAAGAGGAGCTGGAGAAAGAAGAATCCAAAGCAAATGCCATTATCTGCTACAACTGCAAGAGAAAAGGACACAATGATGGGAACACCATCATAGGCCCTAACTAGCCATTTTAGTGTGAAATAAATGATAAAAACTCCTATGTATCCATCAGAGGGTCCTATATGCATGACAATGTTCATTAAGAAGAAAATAAGAAACCAGGGTTAATTTTGTAAGTTTTATAATAAATCATGAACACAGAATAACCAAGGGGTTGGATCAAGGTGAATTAAAGTTCAAATGAGCATTAAAGTCAAATAAATGGGTTCATGCAGACAGAAATGGATTTTTGTGCATTTCAAGAATAAATAAGCAACCCAAAACCCTAATTTCAAACTTGCTTAATTAATAGAGGTTCTAGTCAGAATAAAATTCACTTAAACCTTCTAAAAATCATAGAAAAATATTCCATAAGGTTTGGCATCCTTGATTTTCCCATTGGAACCCATTTTGACCTAAAACAGTCTCAAATAGGAAGTTGCCATAATTTAGGTTTCTACATAAATTACCCAGTCAAAATTGGTCAAAATAAAAATTCAACTTCACTATTAGATTCCATGGGTCCAAATTAGGTTTGCACCAAAATTTGGGCTCAGTAAGAGACCATTTTGACCTAGTTTGCATTTTGGTCCATTCATACTCTCTCACAAATGCCCCTAACTTTCGAAAAGCCTTACAAAGACCCCTTAACTTAGTTGTCTTCTTCGCATTTGGGTCCCTGCCGCCATGGTAGGTGTGAACCCACGCAGCCAAGCTCTCAATCAAAGATTCCTCCCTGATTACTTGGCCAATCCCTTCCAAAATTGGAAGGGACAACCCTGAGGAGATCCTTGGTCAATTAAACCTAATCCTAAACTCCAAATCCATCTAGATTGCTCATGCGAATCCTTGATTTCCAAGAATCCTTCTTCCTGAGAAACCAAGCCTTTCAAGCTTCTTTCCAAGCTTGGGAGCTTACTTGAAGGCCTATAAAAGACCCTCATGGACTACCTCACCTCCTTAGCGAGTTTTTGGGCCACAAATCTATTCTTTTCTTCCTCTCTGGCATGCTCCAAGCTCTGCTCCAGTGACCCTCTACCTCCGACTCCCTCACCAACAGCTACATACAATAGGCGACTGGATCTTCTTCCCCTTTTTATTCTGCATCATGCAATACCAGCGTGGCGCTCTCCAGTCCCTTCCTCGTCGCTGTACCCCTTCCTAGAGCGTTCTCCTTCTCCAGTGCCGGCTCATCACAGTTGATGCTTTCTCTGACTCCCCCTCATCCGTTAGCTACCCATATCAACTCCTCTTTGTCCACTGATCCTCCCAGCATCATCAAACTTTGGTTTCACTCATGAATCCGCCTGCTCCACCGTCATCTTCACTATCTCCGACATACATCTAGTGACCTCGAAAACCCACTACACACCACCAAACCACTCGCCTCTGACTCCTACACCATCGTCGTGTCCACATGAGCAAAACCCCTCAAGAAATTGATGGTATTGCTGCACCCAACACCTCCCCGAACACCTCAACCACCGCACTCACCTTCGACCTTTGCCAACCCACCATGACTGCTCTCACTGCATGCGACCACCACCACCACCACCACATTCGTTGCACTCGTGCGATACTCCTGAGAACTTCTGATGTGGCCGCAAGGTGGTTTTCATCTTCACAGGTGTTCGTGGTTCATTGCCATTAACATAGCTTCTTCCTTAACCTCAAGAGCTGTGTTCTTGCCGAGTTCTTCAGCTATCCAACAACCCACTACACGCCATTAAACCACTTGCCTCTGACTCCTACACCATCGTTGTATCCACGTGAGTAAAACCCCTCAAGAAATTAATGGGGTTGCTGCACCCATCACCTCCTCAAGCACCTCCATCACCACACTCACCTTCCACCTTTGCCAACCCACCATGACCACTCTCGCCACATGCCACCACCACCACCGCCACCACATTCGCCGCACTCGTGCAACACTCCTGAGTGCTTCTAATGTAGCCGCAAGGTCATTTTCATCTTTGCAGGTGTTCATGGTTCACTGCCATTAACGAAGCTTCTTCCTTGACCTCAAGAGCCATGTTCTTGCTGAGTTCTTCAGCTATTCGACTCCCAGGTCACGCGGTCCCATTCCAGGTGCATGCCCAGGCTAACAATCAAAGTGGCCAGCCTTATCTCCATTCATAATTGGAGGACCAACTCCTGCTGCTGCGTCGTGAAGAACATGGGGACTCTTAGTCCCACATTGTAACCAGCTGAAGTCCTTGCAACAAATAAAGAGAATTTCTACATTAGACCCCTAGCCCAGTACAAGAGGGGTTGGGTCCCTCCTCACACCTTCTTCACTCCTCAACTATCACTCACACTCGGTAGCCTTGGTCCCCTGGTCAGATTCGTATACCCGCCTGGATACTCGACTACACAGGTCCAAGAGAGAAAAGAAGAGAGAGAGGGGGATTTTTGCCTTGTTCTCTAACTCTCAACACTTGGAGGAATTCAGAGGCTTTGCACCTCTATTGTGCGTGGCTGCTGAGTCTCTCTCCTTAAGATCAAGAAGAAGAAGAGAAGGCTCATTCTAAGGAGCCTTGTGCTATTTGTGCCTTTCTCTCGAGGCTTGAAGGAAGAAGGAAGAGCCCTTGAGCCTCTTGGAGGCATGGTAGCAGGCTTCACTTAGGCCGTCTGATAGCTTATCTCTGTCGTCTGAAGCATTTGATTCTGATAGTGGTTGTGCTTATTATTCATATATTTGTGAGGTTTCAACTTAAAGGGTAATTTGGTGATTCAAATCATCATTTTACCCTAATCTTTTTGCACATTGATACTTGATTTCATTAATATATCTTTCTTGATTATTCTTCTAGTCTTACTTGCTTATATTTTTCTTTGAATTGTGATTTGTGAGAATGAATTTCCATTATTGCTCCTAGTGAATGACCTCGTACTTGTGAGTTATCAATTTTAAGTGTTTTCGAGCAATTTTGACTTGCTAAGATGATTACATCCTTTAAAAACATCCATCTTGCCTTGATAAACACACATCAAGAAGGATTGTCCACTTCTCAAGAAGGAATTAGAAAAGAAAAAGAGATTTCCAAAAAAAGATGGGAAGAAAAAGGCCTTTACAGCAACATGGGATGAATTAGATTCGAGTTCAAAAGAAGTAGAAACCTTCAGAGAAGAAGCTCTTCTAGGACTTATGGCTCTAGAAGATGAGGTAACCTCCTTTTCACAAGATGAATTATTAGAAGCATTTTTTGAGATGCATGACATAACTAAATCACTAAAAGTAGAGAATAAAAACTTAGCAAAAGCATTGGGAGAAGAAAGGGCATAAAAAGATAAGCTTACTTTATAAAATAAAGAATTATCTACTGAAATTACTTAACTAAAATCACAAATAGAAATTACTTAACTAAAAGAGAATTTCGCTATTCTCTTAAATGATCTAGCTAAATTTACTAAAGGTAGTAAAAATTTACATAAACTCTTAGGAACACAAACCCAAAGACTACAAAGTTTGGGTTAGGTTACATACCTAAAAATGATCATGAAGCATCTAGTTCTAGCCAAAACAAGAAGAAAGGTAGCTTGTCTAAACAGGAAACAGTAGAAAACCACTGTGGACCCAAATAAAAATGGGTATCAAAAGCACTTTTGCAATCCTATTTTGTAGGTCAAGTAGACTATAAAAGGTGGACATATGAAGAAACAAACAGAAATCTAAAGCTACTCTATAGATCAATCAAACCAAGACCACACAAACACAAACCAATGACAGGATCAAGAAGAAAGAAGATGGATCATGGACAGCGGATGTTCTAAGCATATGATCGGAGAGGAAGACCTATTCCTACAACTTCACGACTAGGAAGGTGGTATGGTCACATTTGGGAACAACCACAAGGGTTGTATTGTTAGTACTGGCCAAATTGGTAACTCCTCCACATCTTTTGATAATGTACATCTAATTAAAGGATTATAACATAATCTTTTTAGTGTAAGTCAAATATGTGATAAAGGATATAAAATCACTTTCACATCAAATGGATTTAAAATAAGGGATAAGGAAACAAAACAAACTCTCCTTAAAGGAAACAGACATAAAGATATTTATACTGTCAACTTCGATAAATGTGACTATCTTGAATATTTTGTCACATCTGATCAAGAGGCAATACTTTGGCATAGATGACTAGGTCATGTTCACATGAGAAATATCAGCAGACTTGTGAAACATGAGCTTGTCAAAGGTTTGCCAAAGATCAACTTCAAGAAAAGCAAAGTCTGCGATTTCAGTCAAGTTGGAAAGCAAACCAAAAATTCTTTTAAACCAAAAAGGATGGTTAGCACCTCTCGACCCTTGGAGCTACTTCACTTAAGCTAATTCGGACCAACCAAATCTGAAAGCTTAAGCGAGTGTAAATATTGTTTAGTCGTAATAGATGATTTCCCTAGATTTACTTGGGTATCTTTCTTAAAAAGTAAGGATCTAACTATTGATATGTTTAGTAAGCTTGTAAGAAGACTACAGAATGAAAAAGGATATGAAGTGAATAGGATTAGAAGTGATCACAGCGGAGAATTTGAGAATGAATCTTTTTCTAATTTTTTAGATCAATATGGGATAAAACATGAATTTGCTTTCCCTAGAGCCACACCTCATAATGGTGTAGTTGAAAGGAAAAATAAGACCCTCCAAGAGTGTGTTGTATAATGCTTTGCAAGTCAAAGTTGCCTCGATATTTGTAAGCAGAGGCTGTAAACATTTCTTGCTACATCCAAAATAGATCCTTGATTTGACCAATCCTTAACAAAACACCTTTTGAACTTTTTCATAGAAGAACACCTAGAATTTCCTACGTCAAGATATTTGGTTGTAGATTTTTTATACTCAACACCAAGGATAATCTTGATAAATGTGATGCTAAGAGCTCAGAATGAAACCTCTTAAGTTATTCAACCAGAAGTAAAGCCCATAGAGTTTTTAACAAAAAGAACTCTATTGTTGAGGAGACTATGCATGTATCATTCCATGAAACGCCAGTTCACCCTTAATATTCTGTAAATGATGAAGATGGCCTAATAGATGACCCATCAAACATACCAGAAGAGAACATTTTGGATGAACTACCCAAAGATATATCCTACATAAAAGATCATCCAAAGGAATTGGTGATAGGAGAACTATCCAAAGGAGTACAGACCAAATCTTCCATCAACACCTTAGCTTTCATAGCCTTTATTTCTCAGTTAGAACATAAAAATGTTAAGGAAGCCTTTTCTGACAATTGTTGGAATATTGCAATGGAAGATGAGTTGAATCAATTCAAAAGAAATCAAGTATGGGAGCCTATTCCAAAACCAGACTGTCAAACCATTATAGGAACCAAATGGGTCTTTAGGAATAAGCTTAATGAATCAGGGTAGACTTGTGGCCCAACGGTATAATCAAGAAGAAGGAATAGATTTTGATGAAACATATGCGCCTGTAGCTCGCCTGCAATCCATTATAATGCTAGTAGCCTTTTCCACCCATATGGAATTTAACTTTTTCAGATGAACATCATAAGTGCCTTTCTAAATGGATTTATCGAGGAGGAAGTCTATGTTAAGCAACCTCCAGGATTTGAAGTTGCTAAACATCCAGAATACGTAAACAAATTAAATAAAGCATTATATGGTCTAAAACAAGCTCCACGAACTTGGTACGACAGATTAAAAACTTATCTACGTGAAAATGAATTTAAAAGTGGCAGAATAGATCCAACCTTATTCACAAAAAGAAAAGAAAAGGATCTCTTAATAATAGAAATTTATGTAGTTGAATCATTTCCAGTGCTACTAATGATCTGTTATGCCAAGAATTTGCGAAGGTAATGTAGGATCAGTTTGAGATGAGAATGATGGGAGAACTTCAGTTCTTTCTCGGACTTCAAATTGACCAACTATCTTCTGGAATTTTCATATCTCAAACCAAATACACCACGGAGATCTTGAAGAAATTCTCCATGGACAAAGTAAAAGGAAAAGAAACACTTATGGCAGCTTCTACACAACTAAAATCTGACGACACAGGTAAGTCTGTAGATCAAAATTGTATAGAAGCATGATAGGATCTTTATTATACTTGACTTCTAGTAGACTTGATATTCTATTTTGCGCTTGTTTGTGTACTCGCTTTCAAGTAAACCCTAAAGAAGTACATCTAAATTCTATTAAAAGAATACTTAGATACTAACCTTCAAAGCACAATGGATGCTTTCATGGCATCTTTAGAGGATTAGTTTACTTTAGTTATTTTTTATTAGCTTCTTGGTTTGTAAAAATTTATATTTCTATGGACTATTTTTATCTTATTCGGCTTATCTTGACTCATTTATATGGTTCTTATATGCATCGATATTATCTTTCTCAACTATATTTTACTCTCTTTTAAAATTGCAGGTTGAAATTATTATTGCTTCACTTACATGCTTAAGGGGAAGTTAATTGAAATTGATAGAAGCATGTTTAATCTTTTGAAGAAACAAAAAGGGGGAGATATTATGTAAAAATATTTCAATTCATAATTATAATTTTGTTGTCATCAAAAAGGGAGAGAATGTAAGTACCTCTATTTTGATGCACCAAAATTATGCTTCTTGCAAGACTAATATTTTAGGGCTCTCATGGATCAAAGCGTCTCTCATGGACTTATCTAGAAGAATGCTAATCTGTGTCTTAGTGTCTTTTATCTTTATTGAGTCTAGAATAGTTTTGTAAGGAACCTCAAAATAAGCCTCAAATGAATTTTCGCGCCTCTTGTGAAGCTTTTAGGGATATTGATCGACCAAAGTAATTGATCGACCAACCAACTCAGTTAATCGATCAAACCAACCCATTTTAGGAAGTTGATTAATACACTTTTGATCGACCAATTAAGTTAATTAATTGACCAATCAGTGATCGATCAAATAACTAGATTGATCGACCAAATCTCATTTTGAGCAACCAATCTATCTTAATTGATTAACCAAATTGACTACCATTTCAAGTTGATCTTCTAGTATAAATAGAGGTCATGTGCAACCCTTTTTACACATACTATTAATTAGAAAAAATCATCTCAAAAGCAAAGAGTTTCTCGTGCTTCTTCAAGAGCTTCTACGCTTCGATTTTCATGCCTTTCAAAGCATGTCTTTTCAAACCTTCACTAAAATTCTAGTTTGACTTTTATTGAGGTTCCATAAGTTCTTCATTGTTCTTTTATATTGTTGTTTTTTATTAACGGATCCCAAGTTGTTGGGGAAGATCCGTTGTTGTTCTTGTTGTGCTTCTCTACAAGTTGTAAAGAGAAGTAATTTGTAAAGAGCTTGTGCCACCCTCATTCAAGTGGTACAATAGTGGATCGACTAGCCTAAACTAGTCAGAAAAATCCTAAGCTGAGAGGCTTAGGTAGTGGTTTTCACCCGATTTCGATTTTCATTATTAATCCAGGTATAATCTGTGCTTGATTTTGTTGTGAATTTATTTTTTATTCAAATTTCTTTTAGAGCGATACTATTCACCCCTCTCATCTAGTATACTATTTTGATCCATAGACAACTCTCATCAATCCTAACCTTAGGATACCTTAACCACCTTCCATCAGCCATCCTAATCATTTATCCCTTAACCATACCTACCCCCTTACCCATTCTACAAAAAGGCTGCTAACTAGCCACTTCAATCTTCACCTTTGGCTTCACCTTCCATACATACTACCACCTACATCCACCACACCCCATGGCTAAGAGAAGAAGGAGAAGAAGATTAAGGGGACACTCTGTCCCCTTGGTGCCTTCCCCTCTTCCCATCTCTCTTATGCCCATGCTAGCTAGAGGTCTAGCCAGGCATGGAGGACATCTAGAATGAGGTCTTTAGGTGGTTCACGCCCACCCTTGGAGGAGTTTCAGGGTGGAATCCTTCCATCCTTGGAGGAGTTAGGCTTGCCCACCAAGGGTTTACCAAGGAGGACATACCTTGGAGGAGCACTTCAGGAAAAGGATTTGGAGAAATCCTTTTCAAGCCTAGAGTAGCTGAGCTTTGAGCAAGGATCTTCTCCTCTTCACCAACATCACCAGGAAAATTTGTGTTTACAATTTTTGTATTTTCATTTCTAGAGTTGAAGCATTCCTCTACTTGTCATCTTGTAAAATACTTTTCTCCTTAATCAAAGTTGCTTTTCCTTTAATTTTTTGCCTTAGTGTATTTTCATTTTCTTGCTTTTAGCATAGTGCACTCATACCCTCTCTCTAATTACCCTAGGTCTTCCCACACCTAGCGTAAGCTTAGGGAGAGTATTTTCTTGTCACTTAGGTTTTAGCTTTAGCAATTTAGGTGTAGTCTTTTGTTGCATAATTTCGTTGTTGCCCTTTATTTCAAAACTCCAAAAAATCTTATATTTAAAACTCACAAAAAGAAGGTTGATTTCCCAATATCCAGCGAGAGTCCTTAATTTTGCATTTCTACCTCCCTTAGGACGACTCGAATACTTTCCCAAATGCTCAATTTTATAAATTTTAAAAGCCAAATACTCAATTTTATAAATTTTAAAAGCCATCGAAAGTGCGTGTTACGACGATATAAACCCTAATTTCAAATCAAACATTTTTCACTATCCCTTTTTGGCACCATTACCGGGGAGGCATGGGTTTGCATTTACATATTTCTCTTGCTTGATATGCAGATCTCATCCCCTCCTTTTTTTCTCGTTTCATGTGTGCATGTATTATAGGAAGAAAGCGAGATTTTGGAAGAGAAAGCTTAAAGTTCCTTTTCTTCACGCGGATTCAGGTTAGTACCTTCTCACTTGTCACATAGTTTCACCTAAAAAACTATGAAAAAAATATTAAATCAGCCTTTCAAGATCAAAAACATTAAAATTAGGTAGGGTGGTAACCTTTGAAAGCAATTGTTTGGTTGTCTAATCATTTAACACAACTTTACCCTAAGTGTTGGTGTTTTGATTTTCGGGCCCATACTTCTATCTAGACTTCAAAAGTCAATTCTTGACACCACAAGCCTCCTAAAATCTTAAAATTTTACCCAAAAATTTCAAATCAAGTTAGAAACATTTGTTTAAAATTTTAGAGTATTTGGAGTTGTGGAAAATTTTTTAAAATTCACGGACCATAGGAGGGTCATCTCCTCTGATTTCATTATTTTGTTACTGTCCATGAATTTTAGGAATTTTTCCATATATCCAGTTTCTTTAAAATTTATATTTCTAGAATCCTTATAAAATTCTTCACAACATATAAAATCATAAAAATTTTTGGTGGTAAGTGGTGGTACTGAAAGGTCCAAAATAACCATGGGTATCATTTCAAGACTTTGGCACCAACATAAATTAAAATCTCTAAAAAATATCAAACGAATTCCTAAAATCATAAAAAAATATTTTTTGGAATTCTTATTTGATTTTTCTTCCGGTAGTGGTATTGTTTGCTCTATTTGGACCACTTCTTAACAAGAAAAGCTTGAAATAATTCACTGATAATAACATTTCTACTTAGGGATTCAAATCAATTAGGGTTTTCTTTTCATTTTATAGTCCCACATCATAAAGGAAATCTACATTCACCAATATAACTTAATTTCTCTTTGTTTGTGGAACTCAAAATTCTTTGAAAACATAAGAAGAAACCCCTAAAAGACATTATTAACTCCACATTCCCATGCACATTCAGATACCTAAATCTAAGTTAAAACAAATAGTCATTTGACCACTTAAGGATTTCATCAAAAATTAGGCTTCATATCCGATATATAAGAATTATGAAGTGTTCCTAATTCCTTTTGAGAACACGGTGACAGACTTAAAGGGAAGTCAAACGATGGGTGCGGATCTACACAAGCCCTTGGTGATTTTCCCAAGACATGCTTGGCCCCAATCCACCTCTTTTAGTCTAGCCTGGTAATCTTAAGGAAGTAGGTTCACTTATTAATTTCTTCATTATCAGGTTCCCAAGTCTTAGGTTTCATTAAGGAGTCAAATTTAAGATAGATTAAACTTGGTAGTTTGCTTTGCACACTTTCTCTCATCTCCCTCTCTTCTCCTCCCCTCCTCATCTTCTAATTGCATGCATGGGCGAAGGTCTGAGAACCCACATCTCCAAGGACCATTTGATTTTGCCCCATGCACCAAAAGATCATTATTTTCTTCTTCTCATTATTCCTTTGATTTTGACATGGAAAACATGGAAAACCATTCAAAAAATTCTACTTCCACTTCCCAACCCAAACCTAACTTCTATAACCCATCAGCTAACCCACAAGTTGACTTTACCATCCCTAACCTCCCGCATTTGGAGCTACCACAAAACCCTGAACAGCTAGGTTACCCTAAAAATCAAAATACAAACCCACTTTCTCTTATGGGTGACCAATTGGTTCGACTTCAACAAAACCAACAACAATTGGCTAGGACAGTCACGAGCCTAGCCAACCAAAGGCTGGGTTAGCCACTCAGGGAACCTCTCGTACCTCTTAAGGATTTCTATGATCCTTCTAATTATGAAGAGAGACTCAGACTGGTTATACCCCAAGGGGATTTTGAAATTAAACCCATCATTCTAAACCTAATCAAACATTTTCATGGCCTTCCAAGAGAGGACCCCTTTTGCCACCTTGAGGAACTAACTGTCCTCGCTTAAGCCATCGATTCCCATAATGTGCTGGAAGAGGTGTGGCTCATGAGACTTATTCCTCTCTCACTAAAAGATAAAGCATCAGAATGGTTTAGAATGGTCGAGCATCCTATCACCACGTAGCCCCAATTAAAAAGTGCTTTTCTTAAAAAATTCTTTTCGATAGGTTGTACAAATGGTTTAGGTTGATCAATAACAACTTTTCAACAAAAATATGGTGAACCTCTCCATGAGTCTTGGGAGAGATTTCAATAATTACTTAGAAGTTGCCCCCACCATGAAATTCCACAATGGCAGTTAGTGCAGATCTTCTATCATGGATTAGAAAATCAATTAAAAAGATTCGTGGATGCTTCATGTGGGGTGATGTAGACACAACTATTGAGGATAAAATGCCTATTCATGCATGTTCCTGGGCTTAGATTTGCATTTCATGTTATAAATATTGCATAGCATGCATCATCCTTCATTTAGAGTAGTTGTGTATATTTTAGGTTAATTATGTCCTTTCTATGGCCAGGAGGGAAGGATATTTATTTTGGGATCTTGGATTGATGATTTGAATGTACAGATCAGATCAGGATGATCATCGGAGTCCAACACCTCCGCGATCTCTTAATTGACGGAGAGATTTTCGCTTAATTATGATAGCAATAGAGGATATGTCGTTGTAATTAATGTGGTGGAAATCTCTCAATCAAAACTAAATATCAATTTTAACCATAGTAAAGATGTCATATCCACAGGGAGGAATAGACCAATAAATTCACAAGAAGAGGAATATAATGTTCGCAGACACTTTCGCGACTTTAATGCGAGGAATATGCTAATTTAAACAGAGCTTGCAAGTTTCCTTAAAAGCTCAAGGTTATTGATGCAATTTTCACGTTAGGAATTAAGCTCGAAAAATATTCATATGATGCATGTGTAATGGCATGTCATATAAATTCAACTTGCTTGCAAATCTGATTTAAAATTCAAAGTTAAATCATGCACATAACACAGGTGAAATAATTTCAGGAAAGTTTGAGTGCATCAATGCATTGTGGCCTGAATAAAATATGAATATATAATTGGAAATGGCATTAGATGTAAATTTTAATTGGGAAGAAAATAGAGGATTTCTCCTCTCCCTTCCTCTCATGGATGGCCTTGCATAGTTGGCGACGAGAGTCGACGTGGAGGTACGCCTCGACGAGGGCTACGCAACGGCGGTGACGCGACGACCGGAGGTAGCCGAGCGGAGGAGAATGGTTGCCAGCCTATTGGCTATTGGAAGAAGACAGTCGCGCATGGATGCACGGGTGGCATCGCTGCTGCAGCGCGCTGGGCGCGCGTGCTCAAGGTGTGCAGGGCGAGTGCGAGAGTGGCCTGCAACACCTGTAGGGCTGGTTGCTGGCTGTGGCCTTGGCCGTGTGAGGTTGGGGGTTGCAGTGCCTGTGGGCGTGGCTTTAGCGTGAGCGATTGTAGCGCGAGGTGCAGTAGTGTGAGATGCTAAAGGGTGGTGAGCGCCTATGGGTGCTTGGTAGTAGCGGTGATTGTGATGGAAGGTGTCGCGCAAGGGCTCTGAGCGTCTGCGAGCAGGCTGCGGTGCAGTGCCTGCTGGCGATGGCGTGGCGAGGGTGTGGTGGGGCTGCACCTGCAAAGGGTGCGCAAGGGTGCTGTGGAAGGCTTGGCATGAGGCGCGCTACTGCCTACAGGAGCTGGTGCAGCGGAGGGGCTTGGTGCGGCTGCAATGGTGCTTGTAGTGGAGAGGATGGTGCGGCGAGGCTGTGGCTTGCAAGGGTGCACGTGCGTAGGTGGTGGAAGGTAGCAGCGTCTGCGAGAGAGGCTTGAACGGTGCGGTGTGGGCACGGTGTGGCTTGCTGCTTCCTACTGTGCAGCACCTGCAGGCACTGGTTGGAGGGCACGGTGGATGGTGGGTGTGGCGCTGGGCGCAGGCTTGAAGGGTGCGGTGTGGGCATGCCTGGTAGGCTATGGGGGGCGGTGATGGCGTAGTGTGCACAGTGCATGCTGGTTGCACGGTTGATGGATGTCCTTCGATGTTCACAGTGCACGCAGTGGATGATGGATAGCCTCTCCAATCCCCTTCGCCTCTCCTCTATATCTCTTCTCTTCCACCTCCCAAGGGATTTTCAAAATCCTTTTCTAAATATGGCCAACACCATTTGCATTTGTTGAGGGAAGTTTTGAGGCCGGCTAGAAGATGAGATATTTATGGGGAAGTGTTGCGGCTGGCTATTTGTTAGGGGAATTTTACCCCCCTCCTTGTTCTTTCCAATATCATTCCTGCAACAAAACATAAAATAATTACATACTAAGTTATAAAAATAGATAAAAACTCAAGTAATGATGCATGCACTATTTTAATGACTTAATGTGATTATTAACAAACATACTATGTTAGAATTGAAGTACTTAGGCATAACAATAGTCCATTAAAATGGTCTCATCAAATACCCCCATGCCTAAGATTTGCTAGTCCCTAGCAAAAATGAAAAATAATAGAAATATTCAGAAGGCTTCTTCTTTTCTTATTTCAAAACTTTAGAGATCCAGACAAATGTGAAGTTATGATAGCCTATGTAGCAGATCCACGTGAAAAGCCAATTCGCATTGGGAGTTCGTACTTCACCCTTGGTAAATATTTCTGTTGGGATAGGCAGCTACTTCATTCAGGGATAAAGCAAAAAATAATCTGTAATTTGACCCTGGCTTTTGGCTTAGGTAGTAGATATCGAGTTGAATGGATTTGTATTTGGTGGCATACACTCATCTGGTGCTACATAAAATCTAGTACTACAGACTCTAGATCTCTAGACTATTAGAAAAGTCAACTCAGAGAGAGGCTAAACAGCTGTGCTCTCTTGATGTTCCTGGGCACTCACTCTTTTCTTTCTTTTCCTTTTGAGATCACAAATCTCGCCAGATTTAGTAATTGTACTCACTGTTTGGTGGCCTCACATGGCATCCACACTTCAATTAAAGTCCTAATAACTCTACAACTAAGTTAGAGTCCTTAGCCAGTATTCAGGTGATCAGAAATACAGAAAGGTAGGTATGGGTCATACTTGGTGGATCGCGATAGTGTTTTGTTACCTCAGAAACAATGTTACATAGATAACATGGACTCTTTTCTTTTCTTTTCTCTCTCTTTTCTTCGTTTTTTTTTCTTTTTCTTTTTAATTGTTTCTTCTTCTTTTTCTTCTTCTTTTTCTTTCTTTATTAACCAACACAACACGATACAGACTTTTATTTATGAGGCATTATTAGGGATGATGATGGTCAAGAGGATATTGTGTGGCTTATTTGGTAGAAGTGCCTATTCTCGGCATCGGGAAGGAATGGATAGGACAGGTATATTTCTGACCTTTGACACTATTACCCTCCTTCGGCCAAAGACTCTATGAAGAACGATCGTAACCATCCACCATAGTCATAGCTTTATTAAGACTCCATCTCTGTGTATTTGCCTTATTTGGTCACTCTTAGGAATTCGCACAAAGTACGCACACAGGAATAGAGAGCAAAAACAACGCCTAACTCTAAAGTATCATCATCTAATTGTCCAAAAATTAAGAGTCCTTGAACTAGACTTAGCACACTAGTAATCTTTCTACTTCTCACAAATATGACGTGGATCTACTAGAAGATAATATGCTTGACTCCCTATTAACTGTCCAAGGGGTCAATAGACTACAAATGCTTATTGGTTTTCCTCAAGGATCCATTGCCAAGTCTACGTGCACGTGAAATAAATGTACTGGATTCTAAACTTAAGAAATAATTCAAGAAGAAAAACCCACAATGACAAAGGTATTCTGCTAGGGACTAACCCATTCAACTCACGAAAAGAGAAAATTTCTTTTTATATGCTAACCTAAATGCATGAATACTTCCTAAAATGCAAAATGCACCCCCCATGCCTAAATCCTACAATGTCCCCATTGTAAAATTAAAACAGGGGGAGAAAGGAAAGAAATCACCTGATGACAGTGTTATTCAGAACGTTGGGTTGCCTCCCAACAAGCATTGCATTTTCTATTAGCAGCCAGACTTAGGAGGAACCTGTAAGTCTGGTTCCAGATAGAAAAGGTTAGGCCCTAAAAATATGCGTAATAGTGCGGGCCTAGAAAATAGGTAGCCACGGATGTTGGAGAGCTGATGATGCAACGTAATCCCAAATTCTCACCAGAAAGTATGAAAGCAGAAAACCTCGTTGACTACCTGGGGAGTTCTAGGAATAAGAAAGGGAATATGAAAAGAGGCCTCCCAAAACGGAATAAGTGGAGGATAACAAGGATCCTCCAAAACAGGACGGGTTTGAATAGATATAAACATTAATATTTGAAACCCTTGAATGGCAAGAGTAAAAGTACAAGCATCAATCCACACTCGCCATTCTACACGAGGATGTACTGGCCTGATATGTTCTCTAGAAAGAATGTACATGAGTAGAGATCTGAGCTAAGGATCAGTTAAGGAGTATAAGGGTTGTTTGTAGTGTTGGAAGGTAATGGGTAAGTCCAATGAGGGCTTAGTCAGTGTCAGGTCCAATTCCAGCAATGATTCAGATTGTTTATACTCCTTAACAGTTGTAGACATTTGCACATTACCCTGCCTACCATGAATGATCAGAGTCATATTTGAATCAAGGGTAGACTCCAAATTACAACTCTTTGATGGCTGGGTCAAAATATCTGAATCAATATCATTAAGCTCATCCCCGAATTCGTTTGGTTCACTCAAATTTTTGTTGGGGTGTATATGTGATTCATTAGTGAAGACAGGAGTTGGATCAATATCCTTAATTATTCCTAAAGGAGGATCAGTCTTAATATTTTGGAGCAAGCCTATATCATTGAATTTGTTATTCTTCTCAGGGTATAAATCCTCAATTGACGTATTTTGTCCCTGAGGGTCTCCCACAGGCTTCTCACTATTTTGTTTGTCCTCCTCTAATATCAACTCCTATTTTGATGGAGGATGACTCTCAAAAGAAGAGAGGAATCTGGATTTGACCATATTGTTTATATCCTCTGGATGTAAATCCTCAAATAATAAATAATTCCTTTGTGATTCACTCTAGATTTTCAGTCCAGGTTCCTCTATTGGGGCATCCTCATCCTCTAAAATAGACTCTTCATATCTCGGAGACCAAAATTGATCTAATTCATCCTCCATTCCCTTAGGGTCACCTTCATTGGGTGCATTTAAATCCTCAAGATATTGAATGGTAGGTGTTGATTCCCTAAGTGGAGGGTCAGGAGTAGGCTCACTAAGGGTAGAATGGGATTCCACTAGATAATCAATAGGGGAAGTGATAGGAACAATACAACCTTGACCCGGGTTAGTAGGGGTAAGGAGAATACTGTCATTGGGGTCAAGGTCTTCAAGATGTACCATCTTCCCTTGCTTTTGACTCCAATATAGCTCAGGTGGATAATCACTATGATCGTTCTCCTCTAGTGGCCGTGTCTCATTGGGAGAGTCTATGTGATAGCTACATAAAACTCGATCCCTATTATCATTAGTTTCCTCAGAATTATTTTCATGATCATGGTTGTATGGGTAGGGATCAGAATTATTGGGAAGTGTGTAGCTAAGCTGTCTTATTTCTTCATTTAACTGTTGACTATTCCTCAACATCTCTCCCATGGATTCCATCATTTCCTTTTGTTGTTTTTACATTTCTATCATAAAAGAGGAGAGGCTACTATTATCAGGTTGGGGAAGATAGTCAATTTCAGGCTCTAGTTGCCTAGGGGTATCGGTCCAACCTTGATATGGAAAATCATGAAGGGTGGGAGGGTTGGGTGTTTGCATAGAAGTAGGGATTTCAAGGTTGGAAAATCCCGCTCCTAGGCTCTGCTCAAAAGTGGGAGTTATCGGGCCAGTACTCCCAGGATAATGATATGAATGATCCCATGAATTGTCAATGTATCCATCAAAGGATGGATATGCTCGAGGCATGGGATCCTGGTTAAAAGATGGGAAGTATTGACTCTGATAATCTAAATGATAGGAGTAAGGGTGATCCATTTCTTTAAGTAAAACAATTTTAACTCTCTTAGGATTTAGAAGAATTCATAATACAAGCAGAAACTTCCTAGAGAGTTCTACTGTCAAAGCAAACACAAATTCAGTGGGATCTATTTTAAGTAGATTGTAGGTCTTAGAATTAAATGTTCAGTTGGTGGCCAAACAAGTTTTGCAAAAAATTACGCTTCCTAGGCCAAACTTCGTTGGTGCCTATAACCTACTCGCAACGGATGGAAGTCTCGAATCGAGCCCACACACGAGGAACCGAAGTAACTTGGTGGATAGGCTTGTTGATTTCCAATTAACTTCCCTTGTTGTGCAAAAGAGGAGAGGTAGAAATTTATCTAGTGACCTTATGTGTGAGGTGCACAGTGTCTCGGATGTGCAAATATACGATTGTGTTTTGAGTTTTGAAATTTCGCAAACAAGATCCTTTTGCACACAATTTTAAGTCACAGATTTTAAGGTCCAACCTCTTAGCAGTCCCAATTTTTAAGGTGACCACTGAATTAATTTGATTCAAGCACTTTAGTGGTCTTAGACTTAGGTTAAATGCAGATGCATAATAGGTAATTGATGCTCAAGAGAAGATGTACCTTACTTTAGCTTTCTTCGTGCAATAATGTATGTAATGCAGTAAAAATAAACTAGATGCTGCTCATGCAGTCCTAGATGGTCATCCTATAGATATGCAACTTCTTGCAGGTAGTTCAAATTTTTTTTTTTTAATAATAATAATAAGCAAATAGACCTAATCTAACTAACTAACAAACATGTAGATCAAACAATTCAAATAGTCTTATAATCTAAATAAATGGGAACACGCTCCCAAAATATGCTCCTGCATACAAGACCGATAGGAAATAAGGAAGCACTGGGAACACGTTCCCAAAAATACCTGACAAGGGTCCAAAACATAGTAA
Source organism: Thalassia testudinum (assembly GCA_037157565.1). Lineage (NCBI taxonomy): Eukaryota > Viridiplantae > Streptophyta > Magnoliopsida > Alismatales > Hydrocharitaceae > Thalassia > Thalassia testudinum. The sequence continues at coordinate 67,812,617 of JAZHRO010000036.1, forward strand.
TTAAATTCTAATGTCTATCTAAACTAAATCTAAACTAAGATCTACTGACTAAATAAAAAATAGGCTCCTTCGTAGGCCTATGTGCGTGGGATCAAGGCCCACGTGTTCCTATTGCTGGCTTCCAGGTGGCATCAAGGTCCTCCAAAAAGATCGTCTCCACTGTGTGTGTCGTTCAAGGTCAATGTCGTCGCTCTACTGTGCCTCTCGCTGTGTCAGATTCCTCGCACAATAAAAAAAATGATTAGATGATTGCGCAAGTTAGAATATCCAAAAATAATAACGTGAATCTATTGCATCCGTTGCCTCCCCGGAAACAGCGCCAATTTGACGGAGAGATTTTCACTTAATTATGATAGCAATAGAGGATATGTCACTGTAATTAATGTGGTGGAAATCTCTCAATCAAAACTAAATATCAATTTTAACCATAGTAAAGATGTCGTATCCATAAGGAGGAATAGACCAATAAATTCACAAGAAGAGGAATATAATGTTTGCAGACACTTTCGCGACTTTAATGCAAGGATTATGCTAATTTAAACAGAACTTGCAAGTTTCCTTAAAAGTTCAAGGTTATTGATGCAATTTTCACGTTAGTAATTAAGCTCCAAAAATTTGCATATGATGCATGTGTAATGGTATATCATATAAATTCAACTTGCATGCAAATCTGATTTAAAATTCAAAGTTAAATCATGCACATAACACAAGTGAAATAATTTCAGGAAAGTATGAGTGCATCAATGCAATGTGGCCTGAATAAAATATGAATATATAATTGGAAATGGCATTAGATGTAAATTTTAATTGGAAAGAAAATAGAGGATATCTCCTCTCTCATCCTCACGTGGACGACCGTGCACGGTTGGCGGCAAGAGTCAATAGGAAGGTACGCCTCGATGAGGGCTACGCAACGGTGGTGATGTGGCCACCAGAGGTGGCCAGCGGCAACCGGGCGGAGGAGAATGGATGCCGACCTATTGGCTGTTGGAAGAAGATAGCTGTGCATGGATGCGCGGGTGGCATCGCTGCTACAGCGCCCTAGGCGCATGCGCGCTCAAGGTGTGCAGGGCGAGCGCAGGTGTGGCCTGCAGCGCTACAGGGCTGGTCTCTGGCTGCGGCCTTGGTTGCGCGTGGTTGGGGGTTGCAGCGCCTGTCGGCGTGGCTTTGGCGTGAGTGCTTGTAGTGTGAGGTGTAGTAGCGTGAGGCGTTAAAGGGCAGTGAGCGCCTGTGGGTGCTTGGCAGTAGCAGTGATTGCGATGGAAGGTGGCACGCGAGGGCTCTGAGTGCTTGCGGGCAGGCTGTGGTGCAGCGCCTGCGGGCGATGGCATGGCGAAGGCGCGGTGGGGCTGTGCCTGCAGAGGGTGTGCAAGGGCACTGTGGAAGGCTTGGCGTGAGGCGCGCTACTGCCTGCAGGCGCTGATGCAGCGGAGGGGCTTGGTACGGCTGCAAGGGCACTTGCAGTGGAGAGGATGGTGCGGTGAGGCTCTGGCTTGCAAGGGCGCACGTGCGCAGGCGGTGGAAGGTGGTGGCGTTTGCGGGAGAGGCTTGAAGGGCGTGGTGTGGGAACGATATGGCTTGCTGCTTCCTACTGTGCAGCACCTGCGGGCGCTGGTTGGAGGGTGCAGTGGACGGTGGGTGTGGCGCTGGGCGCAGGCTTGAAGAGTGCGGTGTGGGCGGGCCTAGCAAGCTGTGGGGGGCGCTGATGGCGCGGTGTGCACAGTGCACGCTGGTTGCACGATTGATGGATGGCCTTCGATGTTTGCAGTGCACGCAATGGATGATGGATAGCCTCTCCAATCCCCTTCGCCTCTCCTCTATATCTCTTCTCTTCAGCCTCCCAAGGTATTTTCAAAATCCTTTTCTAAATATGGCCAACACCATTTGCATTTGTTGAGGGAAGTTTTGAGGCCGGCCGGAAGATGAGATATTTGTGGGGTAGTGTTGCGGCTGGCTGTTTGTTGGGGGAATCTTACCCCCCCTCGTTCTTTCCAATATCATTCCTGCAACAAAACATAAAATAATTACATACTAAGCTATAAAAATAGATAAAAACTCAAGTAATGACACATGCACTTATTTAATGACTTAATGTGATTATTAACAAACATACTATGTTAGAATTGAAGTACTTAGGCGTAACAATAGTCCATTTAAATGGACTCATCACTAATCAGAATCCTTTACACCTTATTCAATCCGAGGAAGATCAACGGCCAAGGGGGCAATGCAACATCCTTACGGGCCTTGAATGAAAACTCCAACCATACGGATGGATCTAGAGTGACGATCACAATATGGAAACATGGAAAACATCTCGATCCAAGCACCGTGGTGCCCTCTGCAACAGAAAGAAGATGGACGGCCCAGATGGCACCACGTAGTGCCATCTCGACTGCCCAACACCGGCCAGCAGTAGCTACTCCTCCTCAATGGTGTCTCCCCTCACGAGATCTAGACCATTGGATACCCATCTAATGGCTCTTGTGAAACCACGTCACCTACCCTTCTTGAAGAGAGCTTCCATCACCCGATCTTAACCATTAGATGAAAATCCAACGGCTAAGATCGTTTGACCACAGGCTGCGGTTAATTCAAAACCACAACATCTTTGATGCGTGATGCAGCGGCCTCGAGAGGAGCTAGCATAGCCATGGCCCAAGTTCGACTCTCCCAAGCTCCTCAATTGGCCACAGAAGAGGAGCTCCTCAATTTCTACGGCCTGATTGCTCACGAGCAGCCAAGATGAGGCTACATGGGTGCATGGATGAGCATGGATGCAGCATGTGACCATCATTGCACCTCTAAATGTGCCATCTCATGCTCGATTAAGAGGTTCGATCTCCACACCATCTCAATCGTTGACTTCTGATCCAATGGCCATGACACTTCCAACCTTACTACAGTAGAACGTGGGCATGTGCATGGCTAGCGATGGCCTTTAGTGACAGCGTAGGTGGATCTTTAGTGATGCTTGTAGCTATCACTAATTGCTTGTATGCTCGAGGACAGCTGTGGGCATGAGTGGTGGGGGCACGATCTTCAGCGACAACTGCAAGGGTCTTAACGACGCTTGCAGCTGTCATTACAGCCCTCTACACGAATTTCTTCCTCTTCCCTCCACTATAAAAGGACCCCTACACCTCCATTCTTCACCATCTCTACCTATGCTACTCCCACCTACTCTGAAGCTCTAGTAGCTTACCAAAGCTCCATTAGAGCTTATTCCTAAGCTCCAAAGGCCTCTTATTAGTGTAATGCTCCTATATCCCCACCAAATATTCGTCCTCCATCCCACCACCTTCATAAGAAGCCTTGTATTCGTCCTTCCACCTCCATTCTGGTAGAAGATCATCTCCAGCTCCTCATCCCCATTTCGAAGACTTGGTGAAGCATTCCTCTACCCGGCATCCCCCTGCATCTCACCTCTATCGTCCAGCACCTTACCCTCTTCATCCAAGCTGCTGCCAAGAGCCATCGTCTTGCTAAAGAGCTGATTTGCGAGATTTCTTCTCACCTCTATCTCTTTTATGTTTTAGCATATTGTGATAGACATTGTAATGTCATTGTGAAATATCATATTTGTTCTCCACTTTGTGAACTTATATCGCTTGTCTTTTTATTTCAAAAACACAAAAAAATTCACAAAACCCTAAAACACCAAAAAGAAACAAAGTGAAGCATGGATTTCAACAAAAGTAAACGTTGCCTCCCTGTACTCGACTCGAGACTCCTTTGGAGTTTTGGTTATAAATTATATTTGATAACGCATTTTGCAAGCTATGGCGATGGGTTCTTGAAACCTTGATTTTTCTTCGCCAAAACCTGCTCATCATGGGGGTAATTTCCTTAGACGACGAAAGTGTCTGCCTCCTTTTTGAAGAAATGAGTGAAAACTCATTTAATATGGCCTTAATGGACACTTTTAGTAGAACCAACAACCTAAGACTCGAAGTCAATGAAATTGACTCCAAATCCACATCTGTTCTAGTTACACAGGATGATCTACACATGACAGCTCAACTACTAGATCAGATGCAAATCAACTAGAAGAAAATGAAAGAAAAGCTCACCCAAAAACAAGCCCCTTACCCTAACTCTCATTACCTTCTTAGAAGAGAAAATCTGCATAATATTGATGCTACCCCTGCTGGGCAGCAATTTTCATCTGATTTCTCACAAGATCTGATTGGGACCTTTGATTTTATGAATCAAAATCTTTTTGACCCCACCAATGAAAACATTTTGACTCTCCAAGAGCAATTTACAAATCCCTCCAATTCTTACAATCAAAATTGGAGGACCAACCAGAATCCCTCTTGGAAAGCCCTAAATTAGGTTCCATTTCCCAAACAAAATCAATTTAGTAATTATGGGCAAACCATATATCAACCTAGACCATCCTAGGAAGATATCAACACCCAGGTCATGAAGACTCTGCAGGGAATGCAAACTCAAATGATTGAAGTAATCCACATGATCACCAATTTACAACAACCAGTAAAGGTTACTCCTAATCACAGACCTGTTGGTAACTTGCCATCCCAATCCATGCCCAACCCTAACAATCAATGGAATCAATATCAACCCAGCACCCAGCCAACCTATCAACCCAGCACCCCAACATCCTCTGGGTTTGAATCAAAATCAGGCCTCCCATCCTCCTCCTAGAAACAATCATACTATAAATGCAATGACTTTGAGGAATGGGAAAACTACTCATGATCCTTTTCCTACTCAAGAAACCCACTACAAAGAAAAGCATATCAACTCTTCCCTCTCCTCCTCTAACCTTGTTTAGGAACCTAAAAGTTCAAAATAGGAAAATCCCATACCTTTTCCATGAGCCCTTCACTCTTCACACATTAAGAGAAAGAAATCTAAGCCCACTAATAAGGAATTGATGGATCTTTTTGGGCAAGTCGAAATAAATATCCCTCTCCTAGATGCCATTAAATATATCCCTGCCTATGCCAAAGTCTTAAAAGATTTGTGTAGCCCAAAGAGGCAGCCAAGAAACCTAGGAAAGGTGATTCTTGCAGAGATAGTAAGCTTAGTTGTGCAGAGCAAACTCCCTTTGAAAAAAATATCCAGGCACCCCCCAGATTCAAGTGGTCATTAATGACACTTCTTTTGGTCATGCCTTACTGGATCTTGGTGCCTCAATTAATCTCATCCCCGTTGTCATTTTTGAGGAATTTAAGGTCGGTGAACTAATGTCTTTCAAGGTAACACTTGAATTAGTAGACCGATCTACAATCAAACCAAGAGGGATTGTTGAGGATGTCATTGTTCGGGTCAAAAACTATTTATATGCTGTAGATTTTTTGGTCCTAGATATAGAGGTACTGGAAGCTTTAAAGAATGCCCCCATAATTCTTGGAAGACCATTCTTAGCCACCTCGAAGGCTAATATTGATTGCGATTCTAGAAAGATGAAAATCATGTGTGGCGGTGAGTATATTACCCTAGATATTTTTCAAGCTTCTCGGCTTTTCCAAGAACCAGATTTCTTTGATGACTCAGATTCTACGATTGAAAATTTAGTGGACCAAACAATGCAAATTTCACACATGGGTTCCTGCTTTGTAGTTAACATGGTTCCTGAACAATCTGATTTAACCCACCCTTCGACCCTAACCACACCATCTCCATCTGAGTCTTCCTCTAACTCCTTCCCCCTTCACTCCTGGATCATAAAGCAGAAATCATCTCAGAGTCGGGCCCCCAACTTGAGTTAAAACCCTTACCCAACTCCCTTAAATATGTTTTCCATGGACCAAACCATTCCATGCCCCTGATTATCAATTTTGGACTTACTGGGGCCCAAAAGGAAAAGCCTCTCACAGTTTTGACTAAAAATGGAAAGGCTATTGGCTGGACCCTTTCCAATCTTAAGGGTATTAATCCATCCTATTGCACTCATAGAATATATCTTGAGGACGATTCTTGCCCCTCCTGCCAACCACAAAGGTGCTTGAACCCTAATATGCAAGAGGTGGTAAAAAAGGAGATTATAAAGTGGCTTGATGCTAATATCATTTACCCTATTTCTGACAGTTCCTGTGTTAGACCCACATAGGTAGTTCCTAAAAAAGTTGGACTAATAGTTGTCACAAATGAACATAGGGAAAATATAGCCACTAGGACCGCTTCTTGGCACGTGTGCATTGATTATCGAAAATTGAACACCGCCACCAAGAAGGACCATTTTCCTCTCCCATTTATTGATCATATCTTGGAGTGATTACCCAGACGTGATTACTACTATTTTCTAGATGGTTATTTTGGCTATAATCAAGTTGCAGACCATCCTGAGGATTAAGATAAAACTACATTCACTTGCCCCTTCGGAACCTTTGTTTTCCAAAGGATGCCTTTCGATCTTTGCAAGGCACTTGCGACCTTTCAAAGGTGTATGCTTGCAATATTTTCTGACCTACATGGTGAATGCTTGAAGTCTTTATGGATGACTCCGCTATTTTTGTAGACTCCTTCGATCTTTGTCTTAGAAATCTTGAAAGGACTCTCCAGAAATTCATAAAAGTTAACTTGGTCCTCAGTTGGGAAAAAAATCATTTCATGGTCCAAGAAGGCATCGTCTTAGGCCATGTCATCTCAAAAAAGGGAATTGCAGTAGATCAAGCTAAAATTGATGCTATCTCTAAGTTCCCACTGTCCACTACTGTGAAACAGATCCGATCTTTCTTGGGGCACGTAGGCTTCTACCGCCATTTCATTAAAATTTTTTCCCAAATCTCCAAGCCCTTAAGTCAATTACTTACTAAAGACTAGCCTTTTGATTTTAGTGACCAATGCCTCGAGAGTTTCAATAAGTTGAAGAAGGATGTCACAGAGGCACCAGTTTTACAGAGACCTGACTGGAATTGTCCCTTTGAGTTAATGACAGATGCCTCTGATTTTGCTGTGGGGGTCATTTTAGGGAAAAGAATTGACAAGACGCCCAATGTGACCTACTATGCTAGTAAAATGATACACAACGGTATTACACGGTTATTGAAAAAAAACTTCTTGCCATTGTGTTTGCCCTAGAAAAATTCTGCTCATATTTATTGGGGTCACATGTCACTATATACATCGACCACTCAGCAGTCAAATATCTACTGAATAAGAAAGATGCAAAACCCTACCTTATCTGTTGGATCCTGCTACTACAGGAATTTGACCTAGAAATCAAGGATAAGGCAGTGTCGCTAAATGTAGTGGCTGACCATCACTTTCGTCTTATGATGAATGACATGCTAACCCCTCCCGATATGTTCCCTGACGAGACTATCTTAGTTGCCAATACCCTCCCTTGGTTTGCACCTATTGCAAACTATTTAGCAATAGAACGAATCCCCTCTAATTGGACAAAAACCAAAAGGGATAAGTTTTTTGCTGACATCAAATATTCTTTTGGGAGGAGCCTGACCTTTTCCACATTTGTGTTGATCAGGTCATTCGACAGTGTGTCCCCGACTCAGAAATATATGATATTCTGACACACTATCACTCAATGACCTGTGGCGGACATTTCTCGGGCAAGAAAATTGCAGCTAAGGTCCTTACTTCTAGTTTCTTTTGGCCCAGCTTGCACAAAGATACTCATTCTTTTGTTCGATCTTGTGTGTGTTGCTAGAGCATCGGCAACATGACTCGGAAGGATATGATGCCCCTAAATCCAATATTAAAAGTTGAAATTTTTGATGTATGGGGCATCGACTTCATGGGACCATTCATCGACTCTTGTGGGTATTTGTATATACAAGTTGCAGTCGACTATGTAACAAAATGGATTGAAGCAATACCTACATGCACCAATGATCACAAGGTTGTTGTTGAATTCTTCAAGAAAAATATTTTTTTGAGATTCAACATTCCCAAGGCCATCATCAATGATGGAGGATCACATTTCACTCACTCTCAATTCCGTCACCTTCTTTCCACATTTGGGGTTAATCATAAAATTATTACTCCTTACCACCCTAAACGAATGGCTAGGCAGAAGTTTCTAATAGGGAGATAAAAATTATTTTACAAAAGACGATTAGGCCCGATCGTAAAGACTAGTCCACTAAATTGGATGATACTTTATGTGCTTACCATACTGCTTTTAAAACTCCTCTGGGCATGTCTCCTTTTCGTCTGATTTTTGAAAAGGCATGCCATCTCCCTATCAAACTTGAACATAGGGCTTTTTGGGCAATCAAACAATTAAACATGGATTTATCTGAAGCCGATAACCACAAGAAGTTACAATTAACTAAATTGGAGGAATTGCATAATTTCTCTTACGAAAAGGCATGGATTTATAAGGATCGAAGAAAGAAATTTCATGATAAATATATTATTCAAAAAAATTTTCATGTCAATCAACGCTTTTGGTTTTTCGATGCCAGATTATGAATTTTTCTAGGAAAACTAAAATCCAAGTGGATCAGCCCGTTTATTGTCTTTAAAACTTATCCATATGGCGCTGCTGATCTTTTCGATCCTAAAATAAATACCTTTTCAAGTCAACGGCCAGCGTTTAAAGCCCTATCTAGATAATACACCAAATCTCCTATCCGACACACTTGATTTAACCGACTTGCCCTCTAATGATCATTGATGCAATTCACGCCTAGTTGAATGGCGTAAAAGATAGCACTGGCTGGGAGGTAACCCATCGTTTTCTTACTTTACATTTTTTCTTTCTTTCAAAGGTTTTTCTTATCCTGATTCGGATGACCCTCACTACGGTGATCTCTTTTCCCTTCCTATTGCATGAGGACATATCATATCTTAAGCATGGGGGGGTGTTTTTAAATTTTGACGATCAAATCAGGATTTTCAAAACCCAAAAACATTCAATTTTTCTATTTCATTTTCTTCATGCATACCTAAAAAAATAAAAATGCTGAAAACTTTTTGAGGAAATTTTGAAATTGGGACCAAAGTTGAAGATTCACTTTAAATTACAATGGGATTTACTCTTTAACAAATTAGGGATAAGAATGTGGATCTAATTATTAGAATTTTTGAGTCTATCTATAGACTAGATCAAGTATCCTTTTTTAAATTCTACCTGAACTCATGATTGTTCAGGTGACTTGATCTCCTTTTGTGACCTAGAAATTACCTAGCTTAGTTTCTGATCCAAAAACTTGCATCTATTGTAAAGTTCATGTGTCAAATTTCACACATAAGATAACACCTAAAAAACATTTAGAAATTAGAAAAACCCCTTGTTCGACCTTAGTAAAATCCGAAGCAAATCATTGGTTTGAGTTCCCACCACCAATAAAGAGGAAAATGCCTCCTTTGAGGATGCGATGTCAACAAGTTACCACCTCAACACTACTCTATATCGATATTCCATATCTTTAGATGAAGCATTAAGATGCAATTTTACAGCACAAGTGTCTTGGATGGTGCCCTACCCATAGCGTCGGAGCAAGAGCTTGAGTTTGCTTGGAGCACCCCTTTACACCACATTGTGTTTTGGGGTTGTGAGCTCCTTGGTGGTGCCTTGGATAGTACTATCTTGATGTGCTACCACCAGAGCCCCCTCGAGGATTGGTAATGGGAATGAATGATTAATGAGACCACATTTGTGGGCTAATTGTATGCATAAATACCTAGTTATTAGAATAATGTCTACATGTAAATAGCATACTTAAATTTATAAATAGATTAGTTTGTAAAAGTGATTGCATGCATATTTTAGACATTACATTCACAAGTTTTAGAAGGTAATGTGCATTATGGTGACATGCATGCATTACCTGAACTATTGTGGAGTACCTTTGTAAATAACCCATTTATATTTTTCTTTCTTTTCTTCCTTTCCTTTGCAAAAGTCATCGCAATAGCCGCAACGCATCCCCAATGGTAGATTTATTCGTCGGGTTGCTGGTCGAGATGTGCGACGAGGGGGGATAAAAAAACAAACATGGGAGGCATTTAAAAGAGATCCGAGGCTCTCCATCATCTGCTTCCATTTGCTTCCTCTCGCCTGCACCATGCTCTGAACGTGAACCGAGGACCCAGGCCTGCACTGTGAATTGACGCCAACCTCACCTCTCCCCCACTCCCCTCAACATGGTGGTGCTCGGTGACAGAGAGCGCCACCACTAGTCGTTTCCCCAACATCTCCTCCCCATCACCACCTAGCAGTGCCGCACGCCCTTGCGTGTGCACTGCATGCATGCTAGCACAGAAGCCTCACCACACCCGCTACATCCCCACTCCATCCACTTCCTCTTCCATTTCCTTCTTCCTCTTTTCCACCCACACCCACTGTTCATCTTCCTCTTCAATCGAACCCATCATCCACATACCACATTCCATGTTGTGCGACTACCCTCGGCCTCCTACCTCGTCACTGACACCACCGGCGTCCTCCTTGAGCTTCGCCGCATCCATGACAGCGACCACAACATCAGCCAGCTGACTCCTCACGTGTCGACCCACCTACCGCCGCCAACCACCTCCATGCATGGCCACCGTCTCCAGCCACCTATCGCCATTACGTCGTCGTCATCGTGATCCCCACGCATCGGTCAACCTTCCCCCAGAGCAGCTTCATCACCGGTGCTCCATCTCTCACGCGAGGAGGAGAGGGAGTGGAAGTTTTGTTTTCCATTCAATTAGATATTACATGTGCTGCCATTATCAAAACTTGATTTTTGATTTATTATTTTTTTAACTGAATAAATTTACATCCAAGCCCCTTTTGTTTGCTATAATTAATTGGCTTGTCAAATTGCATGACTATCTTCCCCCATCTATTAGCTTCACATTAAATGGTGATATTATGCTTTACATTGGATGCCATTGAATATTTGGTGTTGATTGATTTTATAGGAGTATTTTAGTAAAGGAGAATTTGCATGATTGGTCCATCTCTGTTTAGAAATTAGAGATTAGTTATTTGATTCATCTATTAATGTTCTTTCTTTGGCATTAGGATGGATGAATGAAATTACTTTTAAGTAAACAAGAGGTAAATTTATTGAGTTTATTTGGCTTGATCCTTCCTGTGGATACGACATTTTTACTATGGTTTGAATTAATATCTGTTTAATCTTTGATTGAGAGATTTTCTACCACACGACTACGACATATATTTTTATTTCTATCATTCATAATTAAGTGAATTTCTCTCTGTCAAATGGCACTGTTGCCGGGGAGGCAACGGGCCTAGTAAACTTGCAAGTAATTTTTCCTATCTGCTTTGAGTTCTAATTGATATTATTTATCCATTGACCTATCATTTTTTTCTTTGTGAGGTACATCGTTAGAGAAGGCGCACGCAGCAAACACTCATCTTGGTGGACCTTGCAGCCACCTCGGAGATAATCATAGGAGCCTATGGGCCTTGATCCTACATGCGTGGAGAAGCACAGAGGACCATCTAGGAGGATTCTTCCTCTTAGACTTTTGATTCAGCATTTTAGAGTAGACTCTTTAGGTTTAGTTTAATTATTTGTTTTCTTTCCCTTGTACTCTAGGCTAGTTTTTGGGGGAGTGTCCCCGATTCTTTAGATTCTAGGATCATTCTATGGTAGATAGATCTTTTGATTGTGCATTTATTTTTACAAAAAAAAGAAAATAAATTCGAACTGCTTGCTAGAAGGTGCGTATCTTTAGGACGATCATCTAGGATTGCTTGAGCAACATCTAGATTTTCTTATTGCATTGTGTGCATTTCTGCATTGAAGAGTGCTGGAGCAAGGTACGTACTTCCTATCTTTTGCATCAGTTATCTGCACATGCATTGCATCTAAACATAATTAAAGAAGACCACTTAAACTATTTTGAAAAGATTAATCAAGTGGTGATATTACTTCTCGAAAATAAAAGAAAATATACAAGAAGGGTTTGAATAACTTGATTGCAATTTTCAAAAGAAAAATTACTTTTCACGGTGTGATGCACACTTCCTTCACTGAGCACGCACTATAGGCACTACACTAGGACTTTGACCCTTAAGGCTATAGGTATCGATCTCTTTATCAGTGCAAACCCTCCTATCTCGCTTTGAAATGGTGATATTAACTTTTGCCTAAGTGACTTGATACTCTAAGGAGGGGGACACCCCTTAAAGGAATTCAAGGGTAGTTAAGGGGCACTACTAATGTAACGCCTCAAAGGAAGGGTTTGCCCTACTTGCATCCCTTGGTTCCATCCTTAGAGTACCTTTTTACTTGAGCATTAGAGAATATCAACGCAACAAGGTGTACATCTTTAGGGCACTCGAAGGTCAATTTAGGGTGCATAATTGCTTGACAACTTGATTGATCACCCAAAAAGGAGTAAAAGTAACCTCAACCTTCTTAACAGTCATTGACTAGAAATTTCAAGTGCCTCATTTCTCTTATACCACTTACGTGGGAACGGAGAAAAACTGCCTTGACTATATTTGGTCAAGCTGAAGAGTAGGAAGAGGACCTAAAAAACATTAAATCAATAAAAGACCTCTTGCCTTGTGTTTGCTTGGTGTATGCTTGGTAGGCGCTCTCTTAGAAATAGTCTTCCTTTCAACCTTGAGCCTGAGAGAATTATAAGGAAAGCTAACCAAGAGAAAAGAAAAATGGCTGAAGAAAGACCTAAAGAAGAGATTATGGTTCGTGAAAATCAAAGAACCTTGAGAAACTATTCCTCCCTACTACCCACCAAGCCCTACCTATCTGAAGACCTAGAGTGGATAATCCATATGAAATCAAGAGCAACACCATATCTTTGCTCCCATCTTTTTATGGTACTGCTAGGGAGGATCCCTACACGGTGAAGCTCCAAGGCTTTACTGATGAAGCCCTAATGAGGACTTTATTTCCATTCTCCCTAAAGGATAAGGCTAAGCACTGGTATCATACCCTCGATGCAAGGGTAAATGATTAGGCCACCCTTAAGGGAGAATTCTCGAAAAAGTATTTTCCTATGAGTAAGACCAACCATTACAAAAGAGAGATTATGGGTTTTACTCAACAAGAAGGGAAACAATTTCACTAGACTTGGGGTTGCTTTAATGACCTTCTTAGGTTATGCCTCCACCATCAGGTGCCAAGATGGTAGTTGGTCAAAAGGTTCTATAACGGATTATCTGAAAGGCATAGGCAAACCATCGATGCAACCTATGTAGGAACCTTCATGACCAAAACTGATGATGAAGCTTGGGCATTATCTAAAACATTAAGTGACAACGCCATACATATGTCCTCTACTAATCAAGAAAGAAAACCATCAATCTTGCAAAGGGAGATAGAGGCCCACGAAGCCAAGGCTACTCAGGATTTGGCTTATCAGATTCAATTATTAAACAAAAACTTTGATAGGCTTTTAGCAAACCCTGGCATGAACCCACAAGTAGCCTCTATCTTTCAGGCTTCAAGTGAATGCTCCATTTGCCAAAGCACAATGCATGCCACTGCGGAGTGCCACCAGGCAAATTAATTCCCTAAGTTGATTTACGCCGACCTGAACATGGCCTAAGGTTTCTGCCCACCTCCTTGTAATAACCTATATTCTAATACCTATAATCCGAGGTGGCGGAACCATCCAAAGTTCTCATGGAAGCAAGGTGATGCTTCCAACTCAAGGAATGCATGACCCCTACCTCCCCAACCCATATACCAGCCATCCTATGCAAACCCTCCTTAGAATAAGCCTTCTAAGATGAATGAACTTAAAGCCATGATGAAAGCAATGCAAGAGCATCAGAATATGGTCATCCAATCTCAGAATAAGATGATTACTAATATGCAATCCCAAATTGGTCATTTGAATAAGGTAGTTAGGCAGTGTGATCCAGGGAAGTTGCTTATCCCTTCTGAGGAGAACCCTAAGGGCAAGGGGGTCATATTCAGGGAGCACGCCCAAGCTGTGACCGTGCTGAGGAATGGAAATAAAATCGATAAGCCTAATAGCACTCCTACAGTCACTTCTCAGGATTCCCCTCCTACACCTGACCCGACTTCCACCTCCACCAAGGAAGAGCCACACTGCTCTCCCTCGCTTGAAATCTCCCACCTGAGGATGTCGTCAGTCCACCACCCCTCTCCTGCCATGATGACCCCTCTACCCAGAAGCCGAGGGTGCCCTATCCAGAGCACCTATATGCTCCTGGGGAATCTTCTGTTGGCTCATTTGGAGACAAGGATAGGATGAAGAAGAATATGGACACTTTTAGGCAAGTCTAAATCAACTTGCCTTTGTTGGAAGCTATCAAACAAATTCCTTCCTATTCCAACTTTCTAAAAGACCTGTGCACCCAGAAGTGCCAATCTAGGAGACAGGTCTAAGCTAAGGTCATCCAGGCCTACCATGTTAGCTTGGTTCTACAACATGGAACACCCCCCAAAATAAAATGCCTAGGGGCCCCGTATATTTCAATGGTTATAGGTAACCAACACATTGACCAGGCTTTGCTCGATCTGGATACGGGGGTGAATGATGTGAATACATCTGATTAACCTAAAATGTCTATTAATGCATGTTCTTAGTGTCACATTAGCATCATACATTGTAAATAGTGCATAACATGCATAATCATGCATTTAGATCAAGTTGTATAAATTGTATAGTAATCATCTCCTTTTATGGTCAAGGATAGGGTAACTTTTTATCAGGGCCTCGGATCGAAGATCCAACCGTACAGATCTGATCAAGGTGACGATTGGAGTTCAACGACTCCAAGAAAGCTCAGGTATTACAATCTTTGGAAATATTACAATAGGATCTGAACACTAAGATCCTTCAGGTCTTTGGCTTAATCAGCTCGGGTATCCACTAAAATGTGGATTTTTTTTCGAGTCCTCGCCATCCTAAATTCTATTTTAATTTGATTAAATAAGTTTGGGTGATAAGTACACGACTTATCAACCCACCCGCTAATTTGAGGGAACTTTAAGTCTAAGCATCTACACACTATCTTGTCACTGACTCGTTGTTTGGCGGTTTTAATGGAAATTGGGTTGCTAATGAAACTTCTAGGGTAATATTGGCAAGTTATCATAGGTAACAGCCTATAGGTAGGTTGTCCAGAGCCCAGTCACTAGACCATTCTCTTCTTGCTACCTTTAGGTAAATCTTAGACCAAGGAAGCCACCTACTTAAAAAGAAAAGGAAAGTCAAAAAGAAAAGAAAAAGAAAAAAGGAGAAAAGGGAAAGGAGAAAAAAAACAAAAAGCAAAAGAAATAAGCCACACTTCGCCGCATGAGTATGGCTGGCAAGTTGTCGGTGGTAACAGCTCATTGATCGGTTGTCCAGAACCCAGCTCAAGAAATGCACTAAAAATTCCCAAAACACTTAGGAAGAAGCGGAGAAGTAGAAAAAGGCAGAAAGATATACATTAGACTCACCCTTGTGTTGACCCCATAAAAATAAAAGTAAGCAGAAAGCTATCGGTCGTAAAGATACACTTTTAGGCAGAACTCTCCTTTTAGGGTCACCCAGAGGCGTAGAAACCCGAAGTCCGTTCTAATTGCCTATCAACGAGTCTATCACATTCAGAATAAGATGCTTAAAACTTAGGGTTCTCATCAAATCTTGGGTGGATTGAGTGGCCGTAGAAAGCCACTCTTTAACCCTAAACTCAAAAATCCAAAAAAATTAGAAAAGAAGAAAAAAGAGAAAAAGAGATTTTTCTTTAAATAAGGTGAGGGCTTGAAGCGGTCAGCATTTTGGTAGATACCCGGGTGTTGTTGTGTCTTTAAAAGTTCAGATCCGGAGTAAAAATTTCTTAATGTTGAAAATAACTTATGCCCAAGTAATCCAACCTAATTCTTTTATAAATAGCATGTAGTTTCTGCTAGGGACTAGCAAAAGATAGGCATGGGGGTGTGATGTGCGTATATTTGATTAACCTAAAATGTCTATTAATGCATGTTCTTAGTGTCACATTAGCATCATATATTGTAAATAGTGCATAACATGCATAATCATGCATTTAGATCAAGTTGTATAAATTATATAGTAATTATCTCCTTTTTATGGTTAGGGACAAGGAGACTTTTAATCAGGGCCTCAGATCGAAGATCCAATCATACGGATCTGATTAGGACGACGATTGGAGTTCAACAACTCCAAGATTGCCCAAATCGGACATCTGTAGCATTAGAAACAGATCGAGGAAACCTAATGAGCAAGGGCCAAGATGGTGTTAATCTGCACCTTAGACAACAAATCCGACCGCACGGATGGGTTTGAATTGACGATCGCAACCTAACAATGCAAAAATCGATCCAATCCAACACCCGTGGCACCATCTACATCACTCAAAAGATGGATGGCCTAGATGGCACCATGTGGTGCCATCATAGCCACCCAACACCAGCCGCATCTCTCCTTCTTCACCCGCTCGATGAATCTCAACCATTGTATGCCCATCCAACGGCCAAGATCGCACCATGCCACCGGTCATCCAATGCCATCCTCTTCTGAAGGTGTAGGCTACGTTTGATCTCGACTGTTGGATGAAGATCCAACGGCCGAGATCAGCCATGTGCAAAACATGCCACGCGACACAAATGCCCACTCAGCGCAACAGTCGAGCGCGCTACTCGAGCACCCAACAAGCATTCGAACCTGCATTCGCTGCGAGCGGGCATGCGATTAGTGCCGCACGATGAAGATCCAGTGGTGGGAAGTGAGCGATAGTGCCCACGTGCAATAAGACGTGCGACGCTTATGTGTGATCGTAAGCGGGTGCGTGGCGTGGGCATAGCCACTTTAAGCCATCCGATCTTTTGATCGGACGACTGAGAGCACGTGAACGTGCGCGTGCATTGGAGGGCACAGAGGCAAGGGGGCTCACGAGCGAAGAGCATGTCGTCCACGTTCAGGCCTTTAGTGATGGATAAATCAGCCACTAAAGGTCCTAAATTAATGTTTTTCAAGTTGTAATGTCCAAAATGTCCCCACTCCTTGCAACTATAAAAGGAGACCCCCTCCATATGGATTTTTCATCCCTTCCTTCTCTTCTCTCCCTCTCCAAAGCTCAAGAGAAGCTTGTCCCACACCCGGGATGCTCCTCAAGAGCTAAAATCAAGTTTTCACCCCCATTCCAGTAGTGGATCCCACGACGACAACGACAGCGACATGCTGCCTCATCCCCATTCCTCCTGCTTTGACCTCCTTCTTCTCACTCCGTTCCTTGTCTTCCAGGCATTTTCTTGTTCGACTCGTCCTCTAACTGATCATCGAGGAGGATAACTTTTCTCTCCCATTCTTTTTCCTGCTTTCTAGTTGTAATAATTTCTCACTTTCTAGTGTAATCTTTTCTCACTTTCTTTGTTGTAAAAACATTTTACAATATCAAGTGAATGTTTTCCCTCTCTCTCTCATTGTCTATATTGATTCCATTTCATTGTGATTATTCTGCTCTTTAAACAAAAACAAAAAAATATAATTGTAAATTTTGATCGACGTAGCCTCCCTGAGTTCGACCCAGGATTTCTTTACAGATTTCTGATATAAATTTTTTTTGTTGAACCCGAGTTCTTCGCTACTCGAACTACAACAACATATTTTCAAAACCAACTCCGATAGCGTAATCCTTCGACGTTCAATAGTGAACATTTTACCGAGCACTATCTGTGACCTTTTAGGAGGAGGTGAGTTAAAGCCTAGTCCAGTCATCCTCCAGGTCGTAGACAGATCACTTAAGACACTACGGTGATTACTGGAAGATGCCTTGGTGAGACTAGAGGACTTCTTCTTCCCTGTTGACTTTCTTGTGCTAGATACTGACCCATCGAATAAGTGACTCGTCGATCTTTCGCTTTAAAGTCATTTGTAGTTTAATGTGGTGGAAAAATCGACTAATCAATATTTAACAAGAAATAACCACTCGCAGAGGAGCGGGTCGTATCCACAGGAAGGTAATGATGTATTAAAATTCGCACCAATTAAAAATTTTCCTTCGTAGTTAGTTTGGACAAGAATCAAGCCAAGATTGCCTTTAGATTAAGGTTTAAGCAAGAAACAATGCTGAAATGGCAATTATGAGAAACTAGAGGATATTTTCCGCAATGCAGAATAAATAAAATATCATTAAAAAGTGACAATGGCAGAAAATGTAATTTCTAATTGATGGTTTACTGTAGCAAAAGAGGGGAATTTTTTCCCTTTGTCTTACGCGACGAGCAGCGGATGGCCGGGCGTGGGAAGCTTGGAGGAGGTCCCTTGGACCGAGGGCTTCGAATCGGTGGTGGTGGCAAGTCGCGCGGCGGCCGGAGGTGACCGGACGAGCTCCGGCAGAGGTGCTACAGCCGGTGAGCACGCGCAGCCTGTTGGCGGTGAGGACTGCCGCGCGTTGCTGCTGGCATGGCTTCAGCCGGTGCTGCCGCGCACGTGGCTTCAAGCGGGTGCGGGTGCTGCTACTGGAGGTTCTGCAGGCACGGGAGAAGGGCGCTGCAGGCTGGTGGGCGTGGTTGGAGGTTCGGCAGGCGCGGGTGCGGTTGGAGTTCTACAGGCGTGGTTGCTGCTGCAGGCGCGGTAGGTGGGCGCTGCAGGCTGAGGAGGGCATGCACGGTCTGGAGGGCGTGGAGATGGCGAAGGTTGATGGTGGGCGCGGTTGCGCTGGAGGCTGGTCGATGGCGCTGTAGGCGTGGGCGTGCACGGATGAAGGTGCAGGCGCCGGGGTGGTGGTGTAGGCGTGAACGGTGAGGTGGGCAGATGTGGTTGTGCGGGTGTGGGTGGACTTCAGACGGGTACGCAGGCAGGTGATTGCAGGTGAGCGGGTAGCTTCAGATGTCCGGGAAATTTCCCGGATGTCTTAAGTCAATGAGAAGGTGATTGTAGTGACGGTGGTTGCAGCGGTGGTGGTTGGTGACGACGACGAGGGAGATGCACGCAAAGGTGCTCACGGTGATGCGGCGAGCTTTGGATGGCGGTGTGGCCTGTCACACCACACGCCCATGGTGATGGAGACTCGTCGCCACAGTAGAGGCCGGCAGTGTGGAGTGGAAGAGAGAAGTTCTCTCTGCACAATGGTGGGTCGGTGGCGGAGGCCTCCCGAGATCGGCTGCCTCCCTCCTCCTTTTGTAGTGGCCTGCACAAGTTTGAAATCAGCCGCCCGACCAGATCCACCACATCCGCTCCCCCTTGAATGGGTCTTCACTACGGCCGTTCGACGTTGGAGCGGCAGCCAGCAGTTCCTGCAAGGAGAAGAGTAAAGAAAATAATGTTAAAATATTAGGGTCATTAATATACAGACCCTCAACTTCTATGTTAATGAAAACAATATACCTAATTGGTTGTCTAATTAGATGAATGCTATTCTAAGCTAATTCTAAATGCACTTAAGATATGAATGCAATGTATGGATTATGTAATTAAATTAAAACTATGAATTAATCTATTTACATCCTAATTTATGCTAAATAAATGTTAGAATTAACCTAATGTGTAGGCACTTAAATACTTAAATAACCCACAACTATGGGCTAATCAAATACCCCTATACCTAGTTTTTGCTAGTCCCTAGCAAAATTAAGCGAAACCTAGCACTCTAAGTAGACTAGTCAACTCACTTAGTCTTCCTTCAGAAGCATATTAAGTTCAGGCTCTACACCCAAGGTTCCTAAGTAGTTGCTAAGTTACAGACTAGGTCGGCTAAAGATAAGTTGTAGGCACAAGTTTCCCTGATTTCTGACTCTACCCTAAAGTTTATTGATCCCTGAGATTAAAGCTTCCGTGCCTGTGTGTTGGTCTGAGTTATTTGAGTAAAAGGATTTTTTTATATATATATGTATACTTTTTTTTTTCTTTTTTTTTGATTCTTCTAAGTCTAACCTCAGATCAGCTATCAACACGGTCTATGTCGGATTCATTGTCCCCATTACCATACCTCGAAGGGTGCCTGCCTTTCGATGCTTCGAGATAGCACCGCCCATAACGACCCCAAGAACTCCTGGCAATCGACACTTCGAGATAGTATCGCCCATGGATTTCTTAAGCGAATTCAGGCCTATGGCAATCGGCACTTCGTGATAGGGCCGCCCATGGTACCTGAACCGCGCAATGCACTTACATGCCCCCAGTAGGATGGATATCCTAAGAGACAAGTGCCGAGGAGGTAATATGTTATCATCGCATCCTCAAGGTGAGTATATACTCCACCTCTCCTGCGGTGGGAACTCTTCCAATCAAAATGTGTTTTCAAGCCTCTCTTAAGTCAAAACTAAGAGAACCAAATCTCTTTTCAGAAGACAGAAATTAAGTTGATTACCAGACCAAGTGTGTGAAATTTGGATGCCTGGGTTACAAGGACCCGTAAACCAAAAGGTAGAATAAGACTCCAGGTACTACCCCACCTTTTAACTCAAACCCTAGCTTCCCTTCCTCAACCTCTTGAGGAATGGTCCGCAACTTAACTCCTACTTAAGTTTTCAAGTCCAAAAAGGACCCTAAAGGTCTAAAGCTAGTAGCTCATTTAGCTTCTAAAGTTTGACCCTAGAATTAACTTAGTCTACCCTAGAGTTTTGATTTGCTTAAGACTGGAAGATCTAGACAGTTAAGCTCAAAATCTTTTTTTTTTTATATATATGCTATAAACAAAATGCCTTAGGTCCTCTCCCCCATGCCTGGTTCATACAATGTCCTCATTGAAAACAAAAAAATAGCTAAAGGAAGATATTACCTGAGGCGGAGAAAGGTAGGAGCTAAGGCTCCTCAAGAGTGACTTCGTCAACCAGATGGCCATCTAAAGTTATGTACGGTTTTAACCGTTGACCGTTGACGATAAAGGGAGTTGCTGAAGAGGAAGGATTTTTTATCTCCACAGCTCCATGAGGGAATACTTTGGTGATTATGCAAGGCCCATCCCAACGAGATTTTAATTTCCCAGGAAAAAACTTAAGTCTAGAATTGAAAAGCCAGACTTGTTGGTTGGGTTCAAAGGTCTTTCGAAGAATAAACTTGTCATGCAAGACCTTAGTTCTTTCTTTATAAGCTTGAGAGGTGTCATAAGCATCATTCCTCAGCTCCTCAAGCTCACTTAATTCTAGAAATCGTGCCTTACCTGCCTTCTCTAAATCCATGTTAACACTTCGAATAGCCCAAAGTGCTTTATGTTCCAACTCAACAGGTAAATGGCACGCTTTTCCATACACAATCCGAAAGGAAGAAGTACCCAAAGGGGTCTTATAGGCCGTTCGATAAGCCCACAAAGCATCATTGAGCTTTTGGGACCAATCTTTCCTATCAGGTCTAACGGTCTTTTCCAAAATATTTTTTATCTCCCTATTTGATACTTCAACCTGGCCACTTGTCTGAGGGTGGTAAGGGGTAGCAACCTTGTGAGTCACTCCCAAACTCTTAATTAACCGATTGAAGTGGTGGTTTCGGAAATGAGGTCCCCCATCACTTATAATAGTCTTGGGGCAGCCGAAACGGGATATGATATTGGCCTTCACAAATTTCAAAACCACAGAGTGGTCATTTGTGCGCGTAGGAATGGCCTCTATCCATTTAGAGACATAATCAACTGCCACCAAGATATATTCAAAACCATGGGACGACGGGAACGGGCCCATAAAGTCAATTCCCCACACATCAAAAATTTCAACAGGTTGAATAGGATGTTGAGGCATTTCATTCTTCTTCCCAATCGTTCCAGTCCGTTGACATCTAATACAGGCCTTAACAAAATTATGAGAATCCTTAAATAAGGAAGGCCACCAAAAATCGGACTAGAGAATCTTAAAAGCAGTTTCTTAGCACCAAAGTGTCCTCCACAATGAAGTTCATGGCAAAATGTCAGCACACTTTGTTGTTCCTCTTCAAGCACACAACGTCTCAATACTTGGTCTTGTCCAATTCTGAATAATTCTGGCTCTTCCCAATGAAAATATCTTGCTTGAGAAATGAATCTCTTTCTTTTCTGCTCATCCCAAGAGCTAGGAGTTTGTCCAGTGACCAAGTAATTTACAATGTCTGCATACCAAGGTAAAGTTGATGTTACCGCCATCAGAGTTTCATCGGGAAATGTCTCGAGAATGTCTTCAGAAATAGAGTCATTAAGAGGAAGGCGAGACAGGTGGTCAGCCACAACATTTTCTACTCCTTTCTTTTCACGTATTTCCAAGTCAAATTCTTGAAGGAGTAAGATCCACCTAATCAGACGTGGCTTAGAATCTTTCTTAGCAATGAGATGTTTCACTGCTGCATGATCAGTAAAAATAACCACCTTATACCTAAGTAAATAAGACCTAAACTTCTCCAGAGCAAAAACTACAGCAAGTAATTCTTTTTCAGTGATGGTGTAGTTTTGCTGAGGTTCAGTTAAAGTCTTGCTTGCATAATGTAGCACATGAGGTCTTCCCTCAACCCTTTGTCCAAGAACTGCTCCCACTGCATAATCCGAAGCATCACACATAAGCTCAAATGGGAGTGTCCAATCAGGAGCTTGGAGAACAGGCGCAGAGATCAAGGCCTCCTTTAGAGTTTGAAAGGCCTCGGCACACTTTGAATCAAAACTGAAGGAAGATTCCTTCGCCAATAAGTCACAAAGTGGCCTAGAAATCTTACTAAAATTTTTAATAAAGTGCCCATAAAAGCCAGCATGGCCCAGAAAGGATCTAATCTGTTTGACATTCGTAGGCAATGGAAGTTTGGAAATAGAATCAATCTTGGCTTTATCTACTTCCAAACCTTGCTCGGATACAACATGCCCAAGTACAATTCCTTTCTGTACCATGAAGTGACTTTTCTCCCAGCTGAGGACTAAACCAGTCTCCTTACATCATTTCAACACATTCTCCAGGTGCAGGAGACACTGGTCGAAAGACGAGCCATAAATAGAGAAGTCATCCATAAATACTTCAACACACTCGTCAATCATGTCCGAAAAGATAGACATCATACACTGCTGGAAAGTTGCAGGGGCATTACATAATCCAAGCGGCATACGCCTGAATGCAAAAGTACCGTAAGGACTCATGAATGTCATCTTTTCCTGGTCATCAGGAAAGACTGCCACCTGATTGTACCCAGAATATCCATCGAGAAAGCAATAATACTTATTCCCTGCCAATTTTTTGAGAATTTGATCAATAAAAGGCAAAGGAAAGTGATCCTTCTGGGTAGCGGTGTTCAGCTTGCGGTAATCAATACCGACCCTCCATCCAGTTGAGGGTCTAGTGACAACTTGTTCACCTTGGTCGTTGAGTTCCACAGTAAAGCCTGCCTTCTTTGGCACCACATGAATGGGACTGACCCATTTACTATCAACAATGGGATATATGATCCCAGCGTCCAACCACTTCAGGATTTCCTTTTTTACAACCTCCCTCATATTATGGTTCAGACGTCTCTGCATGTCCCTAAAAGGCTTGATGGAATCATCAGTATAAATGTGGTGCATGTAGAGTGTAGAGTCTATACCCTTAATGTCAGCAATGCTCCAAGAAATAGCTTCCTTGTGCCTAGACAGGCATTCAATCAAGGCTCCCTCCTGTGCCTCAGACAGCACAACCGAAATGATAACGGGGAGCGTATCATTGGCACCTAGGAAAGCATACTTGAGAGTGTCAGGGAGGGGTTTCAACTCAAGGTTGGGGGCTTGTATGGTTGAGGGTTTCATAATAGATGTCCCCATCTCAAGTAGCAAATCTGCCTTCGGCGGAAATGATGGGGGAAGAGACTCAGCAGAAACTCCTAGCAATTCCTCTAGTTCTAGTATATCCCCTTCACATTCCTCCAAGAGATGGGAATGCTCATTTAGCATGACATGCTAAAGGGGGTCATCACATAACATTGCAGGAGTTGCCTCTTCAATTAGGTCATCTATCACCTCAACTTGAGAACAATCCTCAAGTCCAGCTTGTTTGTAAGCATCAAACACATTAAGCCGGATTTTCCTGTTCCCAAAGCGCATTTTCAATGCCCCAGTATTGCAATTAATTGAAGCATGGGAAGTTGCAAGGAAGGGGCGGCCCAAAATGATGGAGGGTTTGGTTGGCTTGTTGGTAGGGTCAGTGTCCAAAACTAAGAAGTCAACGGGAAAGAAGAAATCCTCCACTCTTACGAGGACATCTTCCAAAATTCCCCGTGGTGTCTTAAGTGATCGATCAGCAACTTGAAGGATTACAGGGCTAGGCTTCAGATTGCCTCCCCCAAGTTGTTCATACACGTAGCTCAGAAGGATGTTCACCCCCGCACCCAGATCAAGTAGAGCCTCATCAATTTGTAAGTCACTAATAACTACAGAGATGTATGGGGCTCTTGGGTCCTTAAGTTTCGGGGGTGTGCCATGTTGAACAATTGAGCTAACAGAATCAGGCAGGACAACTTTAGATTGGACCTATTTTCTAGATTGCCGCTTTTTCGTGCACAAGTCCTTTAAGAAGCGGGCATAAGATGGAATCTGCTTGATAGCTTCTAGCAAAGGTAGGTTAATCTGCACTTGCTTGAAAGTTTCCATAATCTCATCCGTCTTATCTTTGGCTCCAGATGAGCCAGCAGAAGTCTGCCCAGAGGTGGATAAGCGCTCTGGAAAAGGCACTCTCGATCTCTGGGTGGAAGGGTTGTCATGTCGAGTAAGGGGTGGAACGGGGGCAACTTCTTCCGGTGATGTGATTTCAAGTGGAGAAGATTTGGGCAAATCTTCTCCAGTGGGGGTGAAAGTCGGGGTGGATGGTTTTTTAGGGGGTGAGACTATAGGAGCATCGGGTTTGGAAATTTCTTTCCCACTCCTCAGAATAGTCACCGCCTGAGCATGCTCCCTAAAGACAATCCCTTTTCCTTTAGGATTTTCCTCAGCAGCACTGGGAAACTTCCCAGTCTCCCTCTATCTAACGGCCTCAACAAGGTGTCCAATTTGTGATTTCATCTCATGTATAGCCTTGTCATGAGATTGGATGATGGCACTTTGACTTTCTTGCATAGTTTTCAACATCACCTTCAATTCATCCATCTCAGAGGTTTTAGGTTGGGCAAAGGTCTGAGGTTGGCTCATTTGATGGTTTTGAAAGGATTGTGGTTTGTAATTCCCTGAATTTGAGACATTTCCTTGTCTCCATGAAAAGTTTGGGTGGTTCCTCCATCCCTCATTATAAGTGTTGGAGAAAGGATCATTACGAGGTCTTGGACGGAACCCTTTAGCGGCATTCAAATCCGCTTGTACAAGCTCAGGGAATTGGGAGGCCAAGTGGCAATCCATAGTGGCGTGTGTATTGCCTTGACAAATTACGCATTCGGAAGCTTGGGATGTGGAGGTGTTAGGTACGAATGAACTCAGGTTCGACATAAGCCTTTCCATGTTTTGATTCAGTAATTGAATTTGATAGGCTAAATTCTGGGTGTCCCTTGCTTCATTCGCCTCCAACTTTCTTTGCATGAGAGTGGGCTTTCTATCCATGTAGGCAGAATTCAAGTGAATAGAATTCTCACTCAAAGTATCAAATAAGTTCCAAGCTTCATCCTCAGTTTTAGATAGAAAGGTTCCTGCACAGGCACCATCCACAGTTTGCCTATGCAAATCATTAAGTCCGATGTAGAACCTTTCAACCAGTTGCCATTTAGGCACCTGGTGATGTGGGCAAAGTCTCAGCAAATCGTTAAAGCGCTCCCACGCATCATGGAATGCTTCCCCATCCTTTTGAGCAAAACTCATAATTTCCCTCCTAAAGTGATTTGTTTTGCTCATGGGGAAGTACTTCTTCAAAAACTCCTTCTTCAGGGCATCCCAAGTATTTATATTATCAAGGGTGTGATACCAATACTTGGCTTTGTCCTTTAGGGAGAAGGGAAAGTGGGCCCGCATTTGAGCGTCATCAGTAACGCCCTGCAGCTTCACCGTGGAACAGACCTCGGTAAATTCCTCGATATGCCTGTAAGGGTCTTCCCTAGTAGTGCCATAGAAGGAGGGTAGCAAGGATATGGTACTACTTTTGATCTCATATGGATTGTCCCCTCCAGGTCTACGTAGTGCTGGGCCAGCTTGGTTGGTTGGGATGAAATATTCCTTAAGGCTCCTTTGTCCGACCAATTCTACCCTTGGGAGGTCTTTTCTTAGGATTCTTTCAGGTTCAGGATCAAATACAAGTTGTCTCCTAAGAGAACACCTACCAAGCATGCACTACGAACACAATTCAAACGGACTTGTTTGGTCTTTACAGATTTTAGGCTTTTGAATTTAGTTCAAATTGTAGGTGACAAAACAAGTTGCCCAATCAATTACGCGCCTATTATCAACCTTCGAAATGCCTAAAAAGACCTAGTTGGAACTTAGGTATTCTTCCCTAAATCTCAAATGGTCAAGTAAATCCAAAGATGGAAGATCGAGGGATGCAAGTAGGCCTAAGCCTTCCTTTGAAGCTGTGCTTTCGCGGTGCTCCTCAACTACCCCCAAAAATCCGTGACAGGGTATCCCCCTCTTTGGATTTACAAAACCTTTGATTTCCAATTCCAAACACTTCAGAATCCAACGATAGGAGGGCTCTTGTCCTAGTCGTTTCAAGACTTAGGAGTGTCTAAATGAGTGCTATGGTGCAACAGATATAAGTGTGCATTCACCGCAAAGTGATTTTGAATTTTGAATCGCCCACCACATTTTACAATCAAGTTCGTGATTTTTAGATGTCCCTCCTTTAATTAGTCCTTTTTTCGAATATATGTGACCACTTGTTAGATCGCTTCAAGACAAACTTTCTTGTCTTTGCATTAAATCCTAAATGCAATGCGTGATCAAAAATAGGATGCAAAGTAAGAGAATACGTACCTTGCCTCCAGCAATCTTCAATGCAAAAATGCACGCAATGCAGAAAAGTAAATCTAGAGGCTGTTCATACAGACCTAAATGGTTCGTCCTAGGGCAAGTAGCTTCTAGCAGGCAGCTCATTTTTTTCTTTTAGTATTTTTTTTTAGAACTACTTATGCACAAGCAAATAAAAGTAATAATAAAAAAAATAAACCTAAATCTAAAGAAAAGGGAACAGGCTCCCAAAAGTTACCCAACACGGGCCCAAAGCAAAATCGAGGAACAAACCCCTCAAAATACACCCCAGAACAAGGGTTTCAAACAAACTGCAATGAAAAATTAAGTCTACAGTCTTAATTCTATTCTAATTAAACTAGCGAATAAATACAAAGGTGTCCGTCGCATCCTCGTCCTTCTCCTCCATTCAAAATTGCTCTTCCACTTCTCGTCTGGCGATGTCAAGGGTAGCCTCTCACACAGGCTAATTCTTGCACAAAATTTCTCGCACAGAAAAGAAAATAATAAATGGTCAAATCTCTATGCAATTGACAAATAATCAAAATAAAATTAGGCGAAATTATTGCATCTGTTGCCTCCCCGGCAACGGCGCCATTTGACTCATCTATCTTTCGCTTTAAAGTCGTTTGTAGTTTAATGTGGTGGAAAAATCGACTAATCAATATTTAACAAGAAATAACCACTCGCAGAGGAGTGGGTCATATCCACAGGGAGGTAATGACGTATTAAAATTCACACCAATTAAAAACGTTCCTTCGTAGTTAGTTTGGACAAGAATCAAGCCAAGATTGCCTTTAGATTAAGGTTTAAGCAAGAAACAATGCTGAAATGGCAATTATGAGAAACTAGAGGATATTTTCTGCAATGCAGAATAAATAAAATATCATTAAAAAGTGACAATGACAGAAAATGTAATTTCTAATTGATGATTTACTGTAGCAAAACAAGGGAATTTTTCCCCTTTGTCTTGCGCGACGAGGAACAGATGGTCGGGCGCGGGAAGCTCGGAGGAGGTCCCTTGGACCGAAGGCTTCGAATCGGTGGTGGCGGCAAGTCACGCGGCAGCCGGAGGTGCCGGACGAGCTCCGGCGGAGGTGCTGCAGCCGGTGAGCACGCGCGGCCTGTTGCCGGTGAGGACTGCCGCGTGTTGCTGCTGGCATGGCTTCAGCCAGTGCTGCCGCACGCGTGGCTTCAAGCGGGTGCGGGTGCTGCTGCTGGCAGTTCTGTAGGCACGGGAGAAGGGCGCTGCAGGTTGGTGGGCGCGGTTGGAGGTTCGGCAGGCGCGGGTGCGGTTGCGGTTGGAGTTCTGCAGGCGTGGTTGCTGCTGCAAGAGCGGGAGGTGGGCGCTGCAGGCTGAGGAGGGCGTGCACGGTCTGGAGGGCATGGAGATGGCGAAGGCTGATGGTGGGTGCGGTTGCGCTGGAGGCTGGTGGGTGGCACTGCAGGCGTGGGCGTGCACGGATGAAGGTGCATGCGCAGGGGTGGTGGTGCGGTCGTGAACGGTGAGGTGGGCGGATGTGGTTGTGCGGGTGCGGGTGGACTTCAGATGGGTACGCAGGTGGGTGATCGCAGGTGAGCGGGTAGCTTCAGACATCCGGGAAATTTCCCGGATGTCTTAAGTGAATGAGAAGGTGATTGCAGTGATAGTGGTTGCAGCAGTGGTGGTTGGTGACGACAACGAGGGAGATGCACGCTAAGGTGCTCACAGTGATGCGGCGAGCTCCGGATGGCGGTGTGGCCTACCACACCACACACCCACGGTGATGGAGACTCGTCGCCACAGTAGGGGCCGGTAGTGTGGAGTGGACGAGAGAAGTTCTCTCTGCACAGTGGTGGGTCGGTGGCGGAGGCCTCCCGAGATCGGCTGCCTCTCTCCTCCTTTTGTGGTGGCCTGCACAAGTTTCAAATCAGCCGCCCGACCGGATCCACCACATCCGCTCCCCGTTGAATGGGTCTTCACTGCGGCTGTTCGACGTTAGAGTGGCAGCCAGCAGTTCTTGCAAGGAGAAGAGTAAAGAAAATAATGTTAAAATATTAGGGTCATTTATATACGGACCCTCAATTTCTATGTTAATGAAAACAATATACCTAATTGGTTGTCTAATTAGATGAATGCTATTCTAAGCTAATTCTAAATGCACTTAAGATATGAATGCAATGTATGGATTATGTAATTAAATTAAAACTATGAATTAATCTATTTACATCCTAATTTATGCTAAATAAATGTTAGAATTAACCTAATGTGTAGGCACTTAAATACTTAAATAACCCACAACTATGGGCTAATCAATAAGCCCACCAAGCCGTCCATTATTATGGGATGCCTCTTCTTGGCCACAGCCAATGCCTCTATCAATTGTAGATAAGGGGCACTTAAAATGGGCTTTGGGAACAAGAAGATCCGATTGAATGTTTTTGATACCTACAAACAATTCGGATTTGAAGATTATTCTCAGATTGAGGTTGTTGATGAAATAATTGAGGAGACTACTCTAGCACTCCTATGTAGAGATCCCCTTCAAAAGGTCATATCTAAGGACCATCCTCCGACTACTGAAGAAATTGAAGGGGATATACCTGAATTAAAAGAGTTGCTGGGGGCACACACAGAGTCTCTGTCCCCACCCTGGACCATGAAGGTAGATCCACTACCTGAGGCGGGGACATCTCAACTTAAACCCTCAATTGAAAAGGCTCCTAAGTTGGAGCTGAAACCCCTCCCAAGCACATTGAAGTATGCTTTCCTTGGCCCTAATGACACGCTCCCCGTTATTATCTCATTTGTATTATCTGAATCACAAGAGGGAGCTTTGCTTAAGTGTTTACAACGGCACAAGGAAGTAATTGCTTAGCTAATTGCTGATATTAAGGGTGTTGATCCCTCCCTTTGTATGCATCATATATACACGGACGAGTCCATGAAACCCTTCTGAGACATGCAGAGAAAGCTCAACCCCAATATGCAAGAGCTTGTTAGAAAGGAGATTCTGAATGGCTAGATGCAGAAATTATCTATCCCATTTCATACAGTAAATGGGTCAGTCTTATACATGTGGTGCCCAAAAAGGCAAGAATCACTATGGAAGAGAACGACCAAGGAGAGTTGGTAACCACTAGACCCTCAACTGGTTGGAGGGTCTGCATTGATTACCGTCGTTTAAACACAACTACCCAGAAAGACCATTTCCCCCTACCGTTTATTGATCAAATTTTGGAATGACTAGTAGGGAACAAGTACTTTTGTTTCCTTGATGGGTACTCTGGGTATAATCAGATAGCCATCTTTCTTGACGATCAGGAGCATACCACCTTCATGAGTCCGTATGGCACATTTGCGTTTCGTCGAATGCCATTAGATTCTTCTAATGCTCTTGTCACTTTCCAACGATGTATGATGGCTATCTTTTCTGATATGATCGAAGAGTTTGTAGAGATTTTCATGGATGATTTCTCCATTTATGGCTCGACGTTTGACCTATGCCTTTCGCACCTTGATAAAGTCTTAACCCGTTGCAAAGAGGCAAAGCTAGTGCTTAGCTGGGAGAAAAGGCCCTTTATGGTCCAGTAGGGCATTATTTTGGGGCATGTAGTCTCTGAGAGAGGATTAGAAGTGGATCCCGCCAAAATTGATTCCATCTCTTAGCTTCCATCACCCACCAATGTGCATCAAGTTAGATCTTTTCTTGGCCATGCTGGATTCTATAGGCGCTTCATTAGAGATTTCAGTAAAATCTCTAAGCCACTCTACAACCTATTAGTGAAGGATGTTTCCTTTGATTTTGATGACAGATGTGGCGAGGCTTTCCAAGTCTTGAAGAAAGCCCTTATTACCATGCCAATTCTCCAAGCACTAGATTGGACCCTCCCACTTGAGCTAATGTGCTATGCTTTTGATTTCGTAGTGCGAGCGATCTTAGGTCAAAGGGTTGATGGCAAACCTCATGTGTTGCATTATGCCAACAAGACCCTTACGGATCCTCAGCAAAACTACATGGTCACAGAAAAGGAGCCTCTTGCTGTAGTGTTTGCTTTGGAAAAGTTTTGATCTTATCTTTTGGGATCCAAGGTTGTGGTGTTCACTGATCATTCTGCTTTAAAGCATCTTCTTCCTAAAAAGGACAGCAAACCTCACCTAATTCGTTGGATTCTGCTACTCCAAGAGTTTGACCTGGAAATTAAAGATAAGAAAGGAGTTGAGAATGTGGTAGCAGATCATCTGTCTAGGATCCCTATTGAGGCATCAACCCTTGCTGTCGATATCAAAGAGACTTTTCCTAATGAGTCTCTGATGGTCGTGGAGGCCAAAACTCCTTAGTTCGCTAACATAGTGAACTACATGGTCATGGGCATTACCCCCAGTACTTGGGACAAGCAGAAGCGAGACAGGTTTCTTGTCGATGCTAAATTCTACCACTGAGAGGAACCTGAGATTTTTAGAATAGGCCCTGACCAGCTTTTTCGTCATTGCGTCCCTGACGAAAAACAAAGGAGTGTTCTGAGTTTCTGCCATGACCTCCACTGTGGAGGACATTTTAGTGGGAAAAAGACTACCCATAAGGTTCTTTCGTCTGGCTTTTGGTAAACCACATTATTCTGAGATGCACATACATATGTGGGTGCATGTCTTTGTTGCCAGCAGACAGGAACCATTGGAAAAAGGGATGAGATGCCCCAGCAACCATTCTCCTTGTTGAGATCTTTGGCATTTGGGGCATTGACTTCGTGGGTCCCTTTCCTCTGTCCTTCAGATATGAATACATCCTTGTGGCTGTGGACTATGTATCGAAATGGATAAACTCCTTAGTTCGCTAACATAGTGAACTACATGGTCATGGGCATTACCCCCAGTACTTGGGACAAGCAGAAGCGAGACAGGTTTCTTGTCGATGCTAAATTCTACCACTGAGAGGAACCTGAGATTTTTAGAATAGGCCCTGACCAGCTTTTTCGTCATTGCGTCCCTGACGAAAAACAAAGGAGTGTTCTGAGTTTCTGCCATGACCTCCACTGTGGAGGACATTTTAGTGGGAAAAAGACTACCCATAAGGTTCTTTCGTCTGGCTTTTGGTAAACCACATTATTCTGAGATGCACATACATATGTGGGTGCATGTCTTTGTTGCCAGCAGACAGGAACCATTGGAAAAAGGGATGAGATGCCCCAGCAACCATTCTCCTTGTTGAGATCTTTGGCATTTGGGGCATTGACTTCGTGGGTCCCTTTCCTCTGTCCTTCAGATATGAATACATCCTTGTGGCTGTGGACTATGTATCGAAATGGATAGAAGCCATACCCACGCGGACCAATGACCATTCTGTGGTCTTGCATTTTGTTAAGGCTAATATCATTTCTCGGTACGGGTGCCCAAAGACAATCATAAGTGATGGAGGACCTCACTTCAAGAATGTGCACTTCACAAGACTACTCCAAAATTTGGGAGTCAACCACATGATAGCCACACCTTACCATCCCCAAACGATTGGACAAGTTGAAGTGTCTAATAGGGAGATTAAACAAATTTTAGAAAAAACTGTCAGGCTCAACCGTAGGGATTGGTCTAAAAAACTAAATGATGCTCTTTGGGCCTACAGAACAACGTATAAGACTCCCTTGGGCATGTCTCCTTTCCGGCTTGTCTACAAAAAGGTATAACATCTTCCTGTTGAAATCCAATACAAAGCCTATTGGGCTATTAAAAACGTTAACTTGAATATGGATAAAGCGGGAAAGGCACGTATGCTAGAGTTAAGTGAGTTTGAGGAGCTTCGTAATGAAGCCTATGAAACTTCTCAAGCTTACAACTAATGTACAAAGGTCTTCCATGATAATCACATCATTAGAAAGACCTTTGAGCCCAACCAGTGGGTCTGCTTTTCAATTCCAGACATAAATTATTTCTAGGAAAGCTCAAGTCTCGTTGTGATGGGCTGTACATTGTTATCAATTCCTTCCCGCATGGAGCTGTAGAGATTCGGAACCCAACTTCTGGTGAGAGCTTTAAAGTAAATGGCCAATGACTTAAATCTTATGTTATGCTTTCAGATGGCCAAGTTTTGGATGCACTTCAGCTTGAGGAGCCTTAGCTCCTCCCACTCTCCTCCTTAGGTGATATTCTTCTATGTCTTTATTTTTTTCAATGAGGACATTATCAGTCTTAGGCATGGGGGGTATAACTTGAGGATCTTTATAGCATTTATAAATATTTGCATGAATTTAATATAGTGCATTAGCCAGAAAAAAAAATTGAGTTGAATTAGTTAGCCTCTACCAGAAAATTTTATCAAGGAAGTTTCATTAAAGATTTTCTTCTTAGATTATTTCTAAGTTTAGAATCCAGTACAGTTACTTCACTTGCACGTAGACTGAGTAATGGATCTTTGTAGAAAATCAATAAGCA
The DNA here is from genome assembly GCA_037157565.1 of Thalassia testudinum. Taxonomy (NCBI): domain Eukaryota; kingdom Viridiplantae; phylum Streptophyta; class Magnoliopsida; order Alismatales; family Hydrocharitaceae; genus Thalassia; species Thalassia testudinum. Next base: position 67,845,724 of record JAZHRO010000036.1, read on the forward strand.
TTTTTAGTCTACTAAACCCTTGGATAGTTAATAGGGAGTCAGGCATACTATCTTCTGTTAGATCCACCTCATATTTGTGAGAAGAAAGTAGAGAGACTATTGGTGAGCTATGTCTAGTGTAAGGACTCTTAAGTTCTGGATAATTAGATGAGGATAGCTTAGAGTTAAGCATAGTTTTTGCTCTTTGTTCCTATGTGTGTGCATTGTGTGAATTCCTGAGAGTCACCAAATAAGGCAGATACACAGAGATTGAGTCTGAATAAAACTGACTATGGTGGATGGTTATGACCGTCCTTCATAGAGTCCTCGGCTGAAGGAGGGTAATAGCGTTAAAGGTCATTAATACGCTTGTCCTACCCATTCCTTCCTTGTGTTGAGAGTAGGCACTCCCACCAAATAAGCCACACAATATCCTCTTGACCATTATCATCCCTAATAATGCCTCATAAGTAAAAGTCTATATCATGTTGTGTTGGAGTTATTAAAAATAAAAGGAAGGAAAAAATATATATATTGAAAGAAGAAAAAAAGAGAAATATTTATATTTAGAAAAAAAAAGAAAAAGAAAATAGTTCAAGTTTATAGTTTTATCTTTGTATCATTTTTTCATTATATGTCTATGTTTTTGAGGCAACAACAAAAACACCCATTGCGATCCATCAAATATGACCCATACCTACTTTTCAGTATTTCTGATCGCCTGAATATTGGCTAAGGACCTCTAAATTAGTTGTAGGGTTATTAGGACTTTAATTGAAGTGTAAATGCCAAGTGAGGCCACCAAATATTGAGTACAGTTACAAAATCTAGCAAGATATGTGATCTCAGAAAAGAAGGAAAAAGAGAGAGTGAGTAAGCGCAAGGGAACACAAAGAGAGCACAGTGTTTAGCCTTTCTCTGAGTTGACTTGTTTGATAGTCTAGAGATCTAGAGTCTACAGTACTAGATTACATGTAGCAACAGATGAGTATGTGCCACCAAATGTAAATCCATTCAACTCAGTATCTCCTACCTAAGCCAAAAAGCTGGGGTCAAATTATAAATCATTTGCTACTTCGTCCCCAAGAAAGATAGTCGCCTATCCCGATAGAATTTTATCAAGGGCTAAGTACGAACTTCAAATGTAAGTTGGCTTTTCAATTGAATCCGTTACCTACTCTACTATCACTTCACATTGGTCTTGATCTCTAAATTTTTGGACTGAAGAAATCTTTTGGTCACTTCATTCACTTTCAACTTTTGCTAGGGACTAGAAAAACTAGGCATGAGGGCATTTGATGAGACCACATTTGTGGGCTAATCATATACATAAATACCTAGTTATTAGAATAATGTCTGCATGTAAATAGCATACTTAAATTTATAAATAGATTAGTTTATAAAAATGATTGTATGCATATTTTATGCATTGCATTCACAAGTTTTAGAAGGTAATGTGCATTATGGCAACATGCATGCATTACCTAAATTATTGTGGAGTACCTTTGTAAATAACCCATTTAATTTTTTTCTTTCCTTTCTTCTTTTCCCCTACAGACGCCATCGCAACTGCTGCAACGCATCCACCACCGCCAAGCTTATCGCAACAGCTGCAATGCATCCCTAATGGTAGATTTATTCGTCGGGTTGCGGGTCGAGATGCGTGGTGGGGGGGAGAAACAAACAAATAGGCGATGCTTTTAAAAGAAGGCCGGAGCTCTCCGTCATCGGCTTCCATCTACTTCCTCTCACCTGCATCGTGCTCCAAATGTGCACCGTGGACCCAGGCTTGCACTGTGGATCGATGCTGGCTTCAGCTCTCGCCCACTCACCTCAATGTGGTGGTGCTCGGTGACAGAGAGCGCCACCACCAGCCATTCCCCGAACATCTCCTCCCCATCACCACAACCCACCACCACAAGACCGGTCACTTGCTTTGTGTGCGCCGCTCCACACTCTTGCCAGCGGCCAACAGCAGCCTACTCCACGCCCCCCTCATGGCCAAAACCACGCACCTGCGCTCCAGCTCGTGTGCCCACTCAGCCACCTAGCAGTAGCCGCATGCCCTCGCATGTGCGCTACGCGCACGCCACCACAGAAGCCTCACCACACCCGCTACATCCCCACACCATCCACTTCCTCTTTTGTTTCCTTCTTCCTCTTCTCCACCCACACCCACTGTTCATCTTCTTCTCCAACTGAGCCCATTAGCCACAGACCACATTCCACACCGTGCGGCCACCCTCGACCTCCTACCTCACCGCTAACACCACTGGCATCCTCCTCGAGCTCCGCCGCACCCACGATAGCAACCACAACATCAGCCGACCGGCTCCTCACATGTCGACTCACCTCCTGCCACTGACCACCACCTTGCGTGGCTGCCGTCTCTGGGCACCTCTAGTCGTTTCGTCGCTATCATCGTGATCCCCACGTGTCAGTCAACCTTCCCCCATAGCAACTCCATCGCCAGTGCTCCATCTCTCAGGCAAGGAGGAAAGAGAGTGGAAGCTCTGTTTTCCATTCAATTAGATATTACATGTGCTGCTATTGTCAAAACTTGATTTTTGATTTATTATTTTATTAATTGAATGAATTTACAGCCAAACCCCTTTAGTTTGCTCTAATTAATTGGCTTATCAAATTGCATGACTATCTTACCCCATCTATTAGCTTCACATTAAATGGTGATATTATGCTTTACATCGAATGCCATTGAATATTTGTGGTTGATTGATTTTATAGGAATATTCGAGTAAAGGAGAATTTGTGTGATTGGTCCATCTCATTTCAGAAATTAGAGATTGGTTATTTGATTCATTTATTAGTGTTCTTTCTTTGGCATTAGGATGAATCAATGAAATTACATTTAAGTAAACAAGGGGTAAATTTATTGTGAGTTTATTTGGCTCAATCTTCCCTGTGGATATGACATTTTTACTGTTGTTTAAATTAATGTTTGTTTAATCTTTGATTGAGAGATTTTCCACCACACGACTACAACGACATATCTTTTTATTGCTATCATTCATAACTAAGCGAATTTCTCTCTGTCAATGATCTTGATACATCTATTATAGGATTGAGGTAAGAATAAGCATGGGGGAGATTCAAAAAGAAAAAAAAGGCTTTAAACAAATACATGACTGGTCGGGCGTGTTTCGCGTGTTAGAAATCAGGGTTGCAAGTAACCCGTCGTCGTAGTTGTAAAACAGGTCGATCAGATAAAATTTATACTGAAACTCCAAGGGAGTTTCAGGTTGAACACAGGGAGGTGACGTTTACTTTACGTGAAAACCACACTTCGATTCATTTCTTTTTGGTATTTTAGGGTTTTGTTATTTTTTTGTATTTTTACAAGAAGAAAATAAGCAAACGTATCACAAGATAGAGATGTGGAAGAAATTTGATATATATTACTTCCAATGTCAATTACAGGAAACTATGAAAGCATAAAAAGAGATGGGGGTGAGAGGAAATCTCCTGAATCGGCTGTTCGGTGAGACGATGGCACCTTGCAGAAGCTCGGACGAAGGAGGTGAGGAGTGGGACGACGGAGGTGAGATGCAGGAGGACGTCGAGTTGAGGAAAGCTTTGGCGTGGCTCCAGAATGGAGATGAGAAGATAGAGATGATCTGCTACCGGAATGGAGGTGGGAGGACGGCTCCAAGGTGACCTATGAAGGGGAATGGAAAGTTGGAGGAGTATTTGGTGGGGGTAGAGGGTTGCTATACTAATAGGCAGCTCTATTGGAGCGTTGGTAGGCATGCTAGAGATTGGGAGTAGGTAGGAGTAGAGTAGGTAGAGATGGCTTGGAAGGGAGGGGGTGTAGGTCCTTTTATAGTGGAGGAGAATTGGCTAAAAATGGGTGAAGGACCTTTAGCGACCTCCAGACCATCGCTGGAAATGTTGCTATAGATAGCTCACATCCACTCACACCCTTAGCTGGCTCTATTGGCTTGCAATGAAGTAGCGACAGCTGTAATCATCACTGTAGGTCAGCCTAGCTATCGTTGAAAGCTGGCACCAACCGTGCTTGCACCCGCGCATTGTCCAACCATCACGGGTGCTGATCGCGTGGCACCCTGCTGTGTGCACGTGCGCGCACGCTACACTGCCGCTGCTACTTTGCATGCACTGCTGCTGATTTGAAGATTGGGAGGGGCTATGGGGATTTGAACCCACGACCCACCCTTGAGAACCGCCACTCCCACCATTGCACTTGGCTGCCCTTCATGTTGGGTGGAGGAGCTTGGTGCAGACGCTCCCCAGCCGTTGGATCTTGGTCCAACGGCTAGGATTCAAGGGTGCAAGTAATGAAGGGAGTGGGTGGTGGCTGCTGGCAGGTGGTGGGCGGTCTGGATGGCACCACGTGGCGCCATCTGGGCCATCCATCTTCTCCTTCTTATAGAGGGTGCCACGGTGCTCAGATTGAGATGATTCCCACGATGCCGAACTGCGATCGTAGCTCCGAATCCATCCCTACAGTTGGATTTTCCATCCAAAACCCGTACGAATGTCGCATTGCCACCTGGCCATATAAAATGAAGGAATTAATATACAAAACATATAACTATCCTCAATGCCATGCAATGGATGTTATGCAATATTTATAACATGATATGCAATGCTAAGCCTAAGAACTTTCATAAATAAGCAATTTATCATGAATATATGTGTGTTCATCATACCCCCATGCTTACTTTTTCCTAGTCCCTAGCAAAATTAGCCTAAATGCTATGTATAAAAGTAGAATCAGGGTTCAAGTATTTAGGCAAAATTCATTGATTGCTTTAGAAAATCTCAATCCCAAGACATAATTACGAAAACTCAACAGTGCCCAGGTGCTTGCCAAAATGCAGATCGTCCAAGCACTCGCCTTATTTGAGAAGAGAAAATTTTTTTTCTTGTTTTTCTTCTTTTCTAATTTTGTTGTACTTTTGGAGTTTGAGAGTTTCAGGATAACTTTTTACGGCTACCCGACCAGCTCAAGACTCAAAAAGGACTCTAAGTGCTAAGCATCTTGTGAAAATAGTGAAAGACTCACTAGACAACCATTAAAACGGACTTCAGGTTTCTACGACCTTAGGTGACCTTGCCTAGAGGTTTACCTTTTCGCTTGGTAGCTTTTTCCCTACTTTTTTATATGGTGTCAACATAAGGGTGAACCCAGTGTATATCTCCCCGATTTATCCTACTTCCTCGCTTCTTCCCTAAGTGTTTTGGGAATTATTGCACTTTTTTTTTTGTGAGCTGGGTTCTGGACAACCGACTGATGAGCTGTTACCACCGGCAACTTGCCAGCCATACTCGTGCGGTGAAGTGTGGTTTTATTTATTTTTTTATTTTCTCCTTTTTTTTCTTTCTTTTTTTTTTCTTTTTTAAGTCTGTGGCTTTCCTTATCTAAGATTTACCTAAAGACAGTACAATGAAAATGGTCTTGTGGCTGGGCTCTGGACAACCGACCGATGAGTTATTACGACCAACAACTTGCCAGCCATACCACCGAAGTCGGTCCATTAGCTATCCAATTTCCATAAAAATCGTCGGAAAGTGAGTTAGTGCAAAGAAAAAGTGTGTAAATGTTTAGGCTTAAAGTTCCCCAAAATCAGAGGGTGGGCTGATAAGTCGCATACTTATCATCCCAAATTATTTACCAAATTAAAATAAATTTTAATTGGTGAGGACTCGAGACTAAGTTCACATTCAAGTGGGCACCAAGGCTAATTAAGCCCGAAGACTTGAAGAGTTTAAGTATTCAGGCCTCAAAGTATCAATTCTTAAAGTTTACAACTCCTAATGCCTAAGCTCTCGTCTCCTAATTCTAATTTCTTTTTAACAAGAATCAGATAACAGGAAATTACTGTTACATCTTACAAAAAGGTTATAAAATATGTCCACCCCCCCATGCTTAGCGATTGCAATGTCCTCATTGAGAAAAAATAAAAGCATGCAGGCGAGCAGAAGTGGAAGAATAGCACTTGGTTTCTGTGAGACTCTGGTTAGCTTGGAACAATCTTTACATGTGCTGTGTTTAGTACCTTCAGCTGGGTGATGATCAGCCCGTGGTGGTTATGGCAAGGTAAGAGCAACCATGGCTGAGATGGGTTCATGGAGCACATGGTCAACAAAGGGCTTGAGACGCTATCCATTGACCTTGAAAATATTACCCATCTTTGGGTTAGAGATTTCGATGGCCCTGTTACGAAAAATCTACTCAATAACGAATGGGCCGCCCCACTTAGACCTGAGTTTACTAGGGAAAAGCTTCAATCAAGAATCAAAAAGCCAGACCTTCTGGTTTGACTCAAAGCTCTTACGTGAAATCATCTGGTCATGGAGAGCTTTGGTCCCTGCCTTATAGATTTTGGCGTTTTCATAAGCATCATTACGAAGCTCCTCCAACTCAGATAGTTGGAGTTTCCTAGTTTTCTCGGCCAACTTAAGGTCCACATTACATTTCTTGATGACCCAAAATGCCTGGTGTTCAAGTTCTATGGGTAAGTGACATGCCTTACCAAACACCAGATGGAACGAAGACATACCGATAGGCATTTTGTATGCCATACGGTAAGCCCAAAGAGCATCATCTAGCTTTTGGGTCCAGTCCTTCCTATCAGGCCCAACGATTTTCTACAAAATGTTCTTGATCTCCTGATTGGAGACCTCAACCTGTCCATTCGTCTGAGGGTGGTAAGGTGTGGAAATCCGATGGCTCACCCTGTATTTCCCCAGTAAATTCCAAAACTAGGCATGAGTGAAATGTGTGCCACCACCACTGATAATTGCCCTAGGAACCCCGAACCGACTGAAGATATTTCTCTGCACAAAATCGATGACCACCTTGTGGTCATTGGTCCAGGTGGGAATTGCCTCAATCCACTTGGACACGTAATCAACGACGACCAGAATATACTGGTGTCCAAATGAAGGATGGAAGGGTCCCATAAAGTCATGTCCCAAATGTCAAAAATTTCGATGGAAAGAATTGGATTCAGGCGCATCATATCTCTCTTAGCCATGTTCCCGAGTGTCTGGCATCAGGTACATGACTTAGAGAATTCTTGGGCATACTTAAATAATGACGTCCAATGGAATCCGGATTGCAAAATTTTTGCGACCATCTTTTTCCTAAAAAAGTGTCCACCACATGCAGATGTGTGGCAGAACTAAAGTATGCTATGGAACTCAACTTCTGGGATGCATCGACGAATAATCTGGTTTGCGCCGATGCAGTATAGCTCGGGATCATCCCAAAAATAATATTTGGCCCCAGACACAAGTCTATCCCATTGTTGTTTGGTCCAATCCTAAGGGATCTGACCAATGGCCAAATAATTGACAATATCAACAAACCAGGGGGTTCAGATACCCAAGACTGTGAGGATAGTCTCATCCGAAAAAGTATCAGAGATCGTGACATTCGGATGAGGTGAATCAATTAGGATTCTCAAGAGGTGATCTGCCACTACATTTTGTGCCCTAGCTTTATCCCTGATTTCAAGATCGAACTCTTGAAGCAGTAGAATCCAGCGAATAAGCCAGGGTTTGGCATCCTTTTTCGCCTAGAGATGTTTCAAGGTCGAGTGGCCAGTATAGATGATGACACGAGAACCTAATAGATAAGCCTTGAATTTTTCTAAAGTGAAAACTACAGCTAGCAATTCTTTGTCAATAATGGTGTAGTTCCTTTGGGCCTCGTCTAGAGTTTTCCTAGCGTAGTAAATCACAGAGGGCTTTTTCTCAATCTTTTGACCCAAGATAGCCCCGATGGCATATCAGATGCGTCCGCCATAATCTCAAATGGGGTTGTCTAGACCAGTGGCTGCAATACTAAGGCATAGGTGACTGCCATTTTCAATAAATCAAATGCCTTATGGCATGATTCATCAAATTCGAATGGCGTGTCATTGGCCAGAAGGTTATTCAAGGGCCAAACAACCTTCGAAAAATCCTTAATGAATCTTCTGTAAAAAACCACATGCCCAAGGAAAGAGTGAATCTATTTTACGGATGTGGGTGGAGGAAGTCTAGAGATAGCATCCACCTTAGCTCTATCAACTTCAATTCCTTGACTAGAGACCACGTGACCCAGGACGATGCCTTCTCGAGTCATAAAGTGGCTCTTTTCCCAGCTAAGGACCAGCTGTGTTTTGATGCATCTCTGAAGGATCAATTCCAGGTTAGCCAGGAAAGACTCAAAAAGAATCTCCGAAAATGGAGAAATCATCCATGAACACCTCAAAACAATCTCCCACCATGTCAGAAAAGATGGCCAGCATGCACCTTTGAAAAGTCGCAGGTGCATTGCAAAGCCTAAACGACATTCTATGGAATGCAAAGGTTCCATGGGGACATGTGAAAGTTGTCTCTTCCTTGTCTTCGGGATGGATAGGGACTTGGTTATATCCCGAATAACCATCCAGGAAGCAAAAATATTTTTGCCTAGCTAACCTTTCGAGGATTTGATTGATGAATGGCAAGGGAAAGTGATCCTTTTTAGCAGCTATGTTCAGCTTCCTATAGTCAATACAGACTCTCCAAGTAGAAGCTGAACGAGTAGTGAAGGTTTCCCCTTTCTCATTAGTCGTAACGATTCTTCCCGCCTTTTTGGGTACAATCTGAACGGGGATAACCCACGAACTATCTGAGATTGGGTAAATAATCCTAGCGTCAAGCCATTTGATTATCTCTTTCTTGACCACTTCTCTCATATTCGGGTTTAGTCTCCTTTGCATTTCGTGAGAAGGGCGGGATCCATCTTCCATGAAAATGCGATGATTACAATAAGATGGCTCAATCCCCCTAAGGTCGTGGATGGTCTAACCAATTGCCTCATTGTTGTTCTTAAGGACCTTAATTAACCTCAATTCTTGCTCCTTTGTCAAATCAGCACTAATAATCACAAGGAGCATGTTTTCAGGTCCTAAGAACTCATATTTCAAATTTTTCGGCAATGGTTTTAATTCCAGTTGGGGTGGGTTTAGAATAAAAGGAAGGGAGGATGCTGATGAAGATTCATCAGGATGATCCAGTGGAAGAGGCTGGGAATGAACAAAATCAACAGCCTCTTCAGGATGTGGCAGGTCTACCACGGAGGAGGGTTGTGGGTTGGGTTCGCTCAAGCTAATGGAGTCCTCAAGTGCATTGATTGTCATACACATCTCAAGATCCTGATACTTGAGTTCCTCAATGAATCCACAATCTTGAAATCCTCTTATCACCTTAAAAATATCCAGAGTTAATTTCTTATCCCCAAAGGCGTTCTCCATACTATCACTTTCACAGTTTATGTTGGCCTTGGCAGTAGCTAGGAATGAACGCCCCAAAATGATGGGTGTGTTCCTCAAATCATTAGGTACATCCTTGTCAAGGACGAGGAAATCTACAGGAAAATAGAAATCCTTAACCTTGACAATTACATCCTCAATAACACCTCTTGGTGCGGTGACCGATCGATCCGCTAATTGTAGTGTTACTGAGGCTGGCCTGAGTTCACCTAACCCAAACCTCTCATAAATAGAAGTCAGGATTAGGTTGATGGATGCACCTAGGTCCAATAGTGCCCTATCAAAAGTGTATTCCCCAATAATGCATGAGTTCAAGGGGGCACCCGGATCTTTCTTCTTTTGAGGAAGGTGATGCAGGATCACAGAACTTGCCTACTCAAAGAGAATCACCTTCCCCGGAGAGGGTTCTCTCAACTTACGCTTTTTGGTACACAGTTCTTTCAAGAATTTAGCGTAAGCCGGGATGTGCTTAATAGCATTGAGGAGCAGAATATTGATCTCTATGCTTCTGAATAAATTCAGAAGCTCCTCGTTCCTATCTAGGGTTTTCTTCTTCCTGGTTTTCAATAGGGCCTCAGGGAATGGGATATGGATGGAATTTTCAATTTTTGGTCCCTGGGCCTTATTGTCTTCTTCAACCTCCTCCTTCTCGTTCTCAAGCTCCCTAGGATTTTGACTTCTAGAAGGTAATTCAAAGTTCTGGGTCTGCTTCCCACTTCTCAAGGTGACAGAGTTTGCTGAGGCATAACGGTTTGGGTCTTGAGGTGGATTAGTGAAGATTGGAGGGCCTTGGTTGGTCATGTAACTAGAGGAAGAAGAAGAGGGACCCTACTCAACCACCTGACCATGTGCGTGCGGGTCCCTTTGATTCCCATACCCTTAGGCTCTATTGTCCTGATTTTGCACATTGCACGGGTTGGGTACGGGTTGAGATGGTAGGGATCCAGGTTGTTGAGTGTTTGCAATTAACCTGGATTGCAAGTTATCCAAGGATGTCTTCATTTGTTGCATAAGCTGAAGCATGGACCCTTGCATTTCCACCATCTGCCAATTTAAATCAGCCTGCCCTGTGGATTGTTGGGCATTCAAAGATGGCTGATTAATTGGTCTCGGGGGCAATTGGGTGTATACTTGACCTTGACCCATAGGTTTTTGAGATGCATAGTTGCTGGGTCGAGATTGGGTTTGTTGCCCCTGATTTTTCCAAGCGAAGTTAGGGTGGTTCCTCCATTCCGAGTTAAAAGTGTTTTAATACGGGTTGGACCCAACATTCTCCTACATTGCATATGCATCCTTATAAAATGAGGATGAAGAGAAGGAAGGATTAAAGAAACTAGGATCAAAGGCCCCAGTTTGGAGCCCATATGGTTACGAGAAATCCTGGCTCATAGGTTGAGCTGAATTGAGTTGGTTCACGAATTCTTGCCTCATGGGAGCTCGTGAGGAATGGAATCCCGAATTATGGGATTGAGTGGGTAAAGAAGTGTTTCCTGAATTCCCAGACATCCATTCTTCCATTTTATCCAGTTATTAAAAATTAATTCCATGTCAAATGAATGAGAATCTTGGATCTCATTAGCACTTGACCTAAGTTGTTGGGACCGGTTGAATGCATCCATGGAGGCATGATTAATTGAGTTCTCGCTCATTTCCTTAAACAGGTTGTATGCACTATCTGCATCCCTATTGAGGAAATTGCCTCCGCAAGAAGCGTCCACGTGATTACGGAGTTGCTCAACCAACCCGTGATAGAAAATTTGCACGAGTGGCCATTTTGGCACCTCGTGGTGTGGACACATCCTCAAAACTTCCTGGAATCACTCCTAGGCACCATGAAACGGTTCCTCTGGCCACTGGGCGAAAGTGGTAATCTCCCGTCACAAGGCATTGGTCCTTCCGATAGGGAAGAATTTCTTCAAGAAAGCTGATTTAAGAGTAGCCCAAGTTTCAATCGGCCTTCCTATTGTTCAGTACCAATGTGTGGCCTTAACCCTGAGAGAGTGGGGGAAAAGCCTCATGATCATTTACTCTTCGTTCACATTCCTTGCTCTGGTGGTCTGAACCAAAGTGGTCAGATCCTCCAAGTGCTGGAATGGGTCCTCCGAGCCAAGCCCATGGAAATTCTTAATCAAACATAAGACTTGGGGCTTGATTTCTATGTCTCTGGCGGGAATCATGACACTAGGACGTTTCCCATAGTTTGAAGGATCGTTAAAATCCTTCAAGGGCTGAGCAACCTGACCATGCATACGTTGGAACCATTACTGCATCTATTGTAATTCTTCCAACTGCCTCTGAATCAGCTCCTGCTGGCTCGAAGGCGGGAGAGGTAGTTGTTGAACAGCCATGGGATCTGCTTGGCTATAGCTCAACCTCTGCCTCCTAGAATCATCTAAAGGTCCTTTCAATCTAAGGTTCAGTGACCTCCTCCCAAGCCTACACTAGAAGGAAGTCGGAAGGATGGGGAAAAGAGGGAACCCTGCAGCACAAGAATACAAGCCTATCCTTAGATGGGGTAGCCTAAGGTCTACTGACTCTCAAAATCTATCCTAAGATTATGGACTATTTACTCTACTTATGTCCTGGCAATCCAACTAGTTAGGAGGGGCTGGGGAAAAGGTTCTTCCTTTGGCTTGCGCCTTCAGTTCCTACCGTACCCCCCAGCCATGGTCGTTTGATGCTACTCCCCTAGCTAGACATCAGATTGACTAGTATAAGCAAGTTAATAATGAATAATCTCAATCTGGATCCCGATAAGCGAATGAATCCTTAAGGCCAACATCTAATTGATTTTAATTAGGCTTGGGAAATTGGTGCTTTGGAATGTGATGGGCCCTTAATGGGTTGTGCCCTTAATGATTTGTTTGAGAATGTGTGAATGTGCACAACCAAGAGATTTTCAAGCAAGATTATTAATGATGAGGTGAGTTTTAGGGTTTGGATCTTGCTTAATAGCTTTTAAGATTCAAATATTAGGTGTTTTCAACCAAGTTTGTGAGGCAAACCAAGTTTGTTGTTGAAAGCACGTGTTCAAGTATTTTCCTTTAGAAATCAATGAAAATATGGAGTTCTTGGCTTGACCTAATTATTGAATCCTATGGGACAACTAGAAAATGAACCACTTTTAGTTTAGGTGGTGTAGCCTAAACGATTCAATCAATCGGCTCAAATGCACCACCGATTAAGGCACAAAAAATGGTGGTTAACCTAATATGATTTCTACTCTTTTATGTGTTGAACTCATGTACCGGGTCCACAGGTCGAAAGCTCGGTTGAATAGATGAAAATCAAGTCTGATTATGTGCCTCAAATGTGGGTGTATAGAGTGTGTATGTTGATTCGTCCCACAGAAAGTATCTCTTTTTTTTTTGTTTTTTTTTTTACATGCGGGGGTGAGGTGGATGAAGGTGGTAAACAAGACAAACAATTCTATCCTAGGGTTTATGCAAACACCTAAGTAGATTAAATCTTGATTATGAGTGTGGCGAAATGAACTAGTGGGGGGGATGTGGGGGATACTTACAGAGTACTCTACCTGCACTTTACTCCGATCTACCGCACTTGGATCTCCATGATAAGGTACCTGCAATATAGTAGATCAAAGACAAGTAGGGTTAGTGCTATGTAAATGCAAAGAAACACAATAAACAATCAAGTAAATTTCATTGCCTCCCCAGCAATAGCGCCAAAATGGTTGGGCGTGTTTCACGTGTTAGAAATCAGGGTTACAAGTAACCCATTGTCGTAGTTGCAAAACACGTCAATCAAATAAAATTTATACCGAAACTCCAATGGAGTCTCGGGTCGAACACAAGGAGGCGACGTTTACTTTACATGAGCACCATGCTTCGATTCATTTCTTTTTTGTATTTTAGGGGTTTGTTATTTTTTTTGTATTTTTGTAAGAAGAAAACAAGAAAATGTATCACAAGATAGAGATGTGGAACAAATCTAATATATATTACTTCCAATGTCAATTACAAGAAACTATGAAAGCATAAAAAGAGAGGGGAGTGAGAGGAAATCTCCTGAATCGGCTGTTTGGCAAGACGACGGTGCCTTGCGAAAGCTCGAACAAAGGAGGTGAGGAGTGGGATGACAGAGGTGAGATGCAAAAGGACGTCGAGTTGAGGAGAGCTTCGGCGTGGCTCCGAAATGGAGGTGACAATACAGATATGATCTGCTACTAGAATGGAGGTGGGAGGATGGCTCCAAGGTGACCTATGAAGGGGGATGGGAAGTTGGAGGAGTATTTGGTGGGGCAGAGGTTCGATATACTAATAAGCACCTTGGGAGCTTGAGAACAAGCTCTAATGGAGCGTTGGTAGGCTTGTTAGAGCTTGGGAGTAGGTAGGAGTAGAGTAGGAAGAGATGGCTTGGAAGGGAGGGGGTGTAGGTCCTTTTATAGTGGAGAAGAGGCTAAAAATGGGTAAAGGACTTTTAGCGACCTCCAGACCGTCGCTGGAAACATTGCTGTAGACAACTCACATCCGCTCACACCCTTAGTTGGCTCTGCTAGCTTGCAATGAAGTAGCCACAGTTGTAAGCATCGCTGTAGGTCAGCCCAGCTGTTGCTGAAAGCTGGCAGCAACCACGCTTGCACCGGTGCATTGTCCAGCCATCATGCGTGCTAATCCCACGGTGCTCTACTATGTGCATGTGCACGCGTGCGCTGCGCTGTTGCTGCTGCTACTACTGATTTGAGTATTAGGGGGGGCTGCAGGGATTTGAACCCGTGCCCCTCCCTTGAAAATCGACATTCCCACCATTGCGCTAGGCCTCCCTTTGTGTCGCACGGAGGAGCTTGGTGTAGATGCTCCCTAGCCGTTGGATCTTGATCCAACGGCTAGGATTCAAGGGCGTGGATGATGAAGGGAGTGGGCGTTGGCCGCTGGCCGGTGGTGGGCGATCTGGATGGTGCCAGGTGGTGCCATCTGGGCCATCCGTCTTCTTCTTGTAGAGGAATCCACAGTGCACAAATCGAGATGATTTCCATGATGCCGAATTGCGATCGTCGCTCCGGATTCATCTGTACGGTCGGATTTTCCATCCGAAACCCATATGGATGTCGCATTGCCCCTGGCCATATAAAATGATGGAATTAATATACAAAACATACAACTATCCTAAATGCCATGCAATGGATGTTATGCAATATTTATAACATGATATGCAATGCTAAGCCTAGGAACTATCATAAATAAGCAATTTATCTTGAATTTATGTGTGTTCATCGATGACCTTATAAATGTTGGCATTCACAAGCACAAACTTAAGGTTTTAAAGGATTATGCAAGTTGTGAATCGGATTCAAGAGTTGGAGAAATCCTAAGTACAAAATAATTTCGTGTCATCTAAACTAACAAAGAGTTAACTCGTGAATTTTTAGAGGATACATTGATCCCAGTTCATCTAATGTTTGGATCCGAAACATGAATCCCAATGTTTATCTTTAACAAATCCCGTGCCTCATGTTTTAACCAACCAAGGTCCCATAATCTCCTCAAAAGTAAAAAAATTAGTTTTCCCCAAAAATCCATTTTGTAAAAATTCATTTTGCTAAGAGACTAGCAAAAGATAAGCATGGGGGTGTGATAAATGCCAGTTTATCATCATTCTTATGCCCTAAAACAAACCTAACTCTTAGGATTTTAACTCCGCAAATGGGTTTCTAGGTTGTATTTAAGCCTCAATTAGGTTAGGCATGCATTGCATGATTTTTTGTATTTTTGACACATTTATTTGAGTGTTAGGGATGAACAGATAATCCGATCCCTAAAACCCTAACATTTAGGAAGGCAACAAGTGAAGAAAAATCTTAATTCAGTTGAACCATAACTAATCCATCGCATCATAGCTAGATACTAGCTCACTTGGATTAGGGTTATCTCTTTTAAGCTCCGTTCAGCTCATCTTAGCTGGATGGTAGCTCAAGGTAGCACAACTTAGCTCAAGTTAGCTCAGATCCAACTCAACTTAGTTGAGTCTAGCTCCTCTTAGCTCCAATCAGTTCACTAGGAGCTCTAGCTAGCTCAACTAAGTTGACTGGAGTCCACCTCAGCTCAGGTCTAGCTACTTCCAACTCCACTCAACTAAAGTTAGCTGAAGATTACATCAACTAGCTCAGTCCAACTCAAGTCCAGCTCCCAAAGACTCCACTCAACTCAACCTAGTTGAGCTAAGCCATTTAACCTAAGCTAACTACTCCAGCTAGCTAGGTTATCTCCAGGAAGATCAGATCCAACTCACCTCAGAACATTTCAGTAGAAGCCAGCTCACTTTAGCTAGCTTATATCTAACAAAGAACTAGTAAGCTAAGCCAGCTAAGGTAGCACCTTGTTGTTCTCTTCAATAGCCACCAACTCCAATGCAGCTCCAGGCAATTCTTCCTTGGCTCCTTTTCCTAAAACCCTAGCTTCCCCCTACCTCCTCCTCTACTCACCTACTAGCTAAGCTAGCTTAGCTGGCTTAGCTAAAATATCCACTACATGGCCATCCACCACCTACCTAAAACCTAACCTAACTCCACCCCAACTCTACTCCAAGTCCACCACCTAAGGTAACCACCTATCTCCACCTATAGTTGGCACCATGAACCTTCACACCTCTTCACACCACCACCTTCAAGAGCCACCAAAAAGTGGCGCCAACTACACCTATAACCACTATTTATGCGAAATTGTCAGTGTTTAAGATATATGTCCTAGTATAGTTGACAAAATCTTGCAAAACATTTAAATTTATAAAACTCATATTCAAAAAGGAGTCCAAGGTCGTTCGCAGGGAGCAATTGTGCAATTTAATTCACCAATCACAATTTATCAAGAGAATATGCAATTGAAATCAATAAGATACTCAAAATGATATTTCAATAAGAACTAAAAGAATAGTGCAAAAATATCAGGTAAAAATGGTGATTTCAATCACCAAATTAACCCTTAAGTTTAAGCTACGAATACTCAAATAAATGAACAGTAAACCACAATCATTAAGCTACATCAATCAAGTACTCAAATATTCCCACAATAACCAGCAGAATCAATCTTAGATGATAGGGCAAGCTTCTAGATGCCTTATCAGAAGAGGCTTAAGGGCCTCATAAGAGCTTAAGGCCTCTCTCTCAAGATCCTCAGAAGAAGTACAGCAGTAACTGAACAGAAGCTCAAGGGCCTCTTTAGAAGTCTTGCTAAGTATAGAGAATTGAGGGGGGGGCACGAATCTCAAGGTAGAGAAAAACCCACCCCCTTTTCTCTCTCTAAATCTCCTTTTTCTTTCTTTTCTTCACAGCTTAGATGGACCGGACCTGGGTAACTTGGTAAACGAATCCACCACCTAGACCTGCGTGGCATGAGCATGGGCGAGGTCATGGACAGGCACATGCATTTGGGCGTGCGTGGGGGACCTCACTGGTAAGTTCACTTTAGTGGATCATTATTTGGTCTAAGTACTCTCTAATATGTTATTCTTAGTTATTAATTGATTAGGAGTTATATAATTATTCACCTTAGTCTACATATAATTTTATGCATTAATTTTACATTTCATAACATATGATATGGTAACATAATCTATTTAATGGATGCAGGCTAGGTGCAAGAGCTCAAACGTCCATTTTTTTACTTCTATAAGATGTCCTGAGCTTAGATTGGACATTTGGGAACCGCCAACACAAACTCACTGACACTACATTTTTTAAGACATTTGGAGCTTGGATTACATGTCTGATGAAGAACGGCCAGAGCTTATCTTTCTGTTCCAACCACCCGCGATCTTCTCCAAGTGGTTGGAGAAGCTTGCGGCCAAAGAAAAAAAAAATAGACAGAGAAGTTTTTAAAAAGGCATGACCGATCTTCTTTAGGATCTCATCTTTCCCTAGCATTGGGATCTTCTCCCTCATCCGCTCCACCGTGGAGGCAGCATACACCATGGTCAGAGGCTTGCACTGTAGCTCAGACGATCTTCACCTTTCATCGACTCTGGGCGTGCATGGTGACAGTGTGCACATCGCCCTCACCCGCTCGCCACCAACACCTTCACCATTAGCCATCATAGCCACCCTTCCTCTTCCCTTTCTTCTTCATCTTCTTTCTTTTCTTCAAACCACCTGCACCAACCCAGTAGGGGCCACCACCTCATAGACCATCAATGGCTCTTCGTACGCACCACTAACCTCCGACCACCTCTAGCAACCCTCGCATGCACGTGCACGCCCGACGCTTGACCAGCCAACTTCCCCGACACTCGGCCACCTTCATGCACTATACTTCTTCTCCAAGAAGAACCCAAAGTTGCAGCCACAAAGTCTGCCACAAGAGCCACTCTCGACCACCATCCTCGACACCGATCTCGCTAACACAACCTCCTCGCTCTACCGTGCCTTCCTCGCTGTCGCAAGACCACCTAGATGCTCCCTCATCAACCTACATAAACTACCGTCGCCAGCCAACCTCCTCATCCGCCGACCAACTCTGGCCTCCTCAAGACACACTGCTGCCACCATTGCAAAGCCCTCGTCGAGCTGCACCACCCCCTTGACTCTCATAGCTAGCCACACCTGGTCCTTCATGCAAGGAGGAGAGAGGAGAAATCCTCTACTTCTCCAATTAATATTTACAAGAAAGTGCCATTGAGACTCACTATTCCTTTATTTATCTAGTTATTATATTAAAAAATATTTGCATCAAAACCCCTCCTGATATTAATTAATTGCCTTGAAGGTTGAATTAGGTTGGAAATAATGTTGCAAGAGTTCAAACGAGTATCCATCGATAATCCTAAATAGATAAGTCATCATTAATCATTGCAATAGGCTTATTCTTCCCTGTGGAAATGACCTAACTATTTTCGTGGTTAGATTTTGAGTATTAAATATTTTGAAAAAATGATTTTCTACCATGCAACAATATTCAATGACACATCATTTTATGCTTAAAAATTCAACGAAAATGAAGATCACTCTTTCACTCACCCCCCATGTGTTTGAGGCAAAGAGACAAGGAGAGCTTTGCATATTATATGCCTTCACCACTTCAGTCTTCTACGATGTGGGACTAATACCACTAGGCTTTCTTCGCATTAGAGCCACAAGAAGTGAAGGCTTTAATTGTGGGAAAAGGATTAGCTAGTAGCTTTAATTGGTTGCCTGGGAGACTTCCTGGAGTTGGGCCGCAGCACCTGGAAGTATAAATGAGGAAGAACTTGGCTTGAAGACGTCGGACGAAGCTAGAGAAGGTGATAGTGACGACGAAGCTTCGACAGCAACCTAAAATAGAGAATAAGGCCTCACGACTGCATTCAGAGGGTCAAGGAGGGTGCAGTGAGACAACATGTGGATTTAGGGCGAAGTCGAGGAAGGTGTGCGGATGAAATAGAGTTCGGTGACACAATTGAGGGTGTAATCCCCTCAATTTCTTGAGGATTTTTTAGTGGGCATGAGGTGGCAAAGGTTTTGGGAGCAGTGCAGAGTGATTTGGTGTGATTTGGAGCATGGAAGGTCACACGAAAGGTATGCCGGGAGTAGGGAAGATGGTGGTGTTGAGGGCATGTCGGCGGTTGAAGCAGGAGAGAAGAGCTCGGAAGGCTTAGGGAAAGGAGAGGAAGAGAATAGGGGAAGCTGCAAACTAAGAGAAAGTGGAGGCGACGCCAGCTATGATTGGCCAATGCCGGAGACGAAGGACACTCTAGAAAGAGGGATGGTGACGTCTGAAGGGGGAGGGCGCCTCTCACAGGTGTGGCAAGATGCAGACCATGGAGAGGAAGAAGGACCTGCTGCTTATAGTACATGGCAACAAGCGAAGAGGCCAGAGGAGGAGGGTCGCCGGAGATGAGTTCAAAGTCTGCTAGAGAGAGAGGAAGGGTTTTCTTGGGCCAAAAACTCTCTAAGGAACTCGATTTCTCAAGAGGGGCCTATTTAAAAGACTTAGAAGGTGTACCAAGCAAGGAAGGAGGCTTGGTGAATTCACAAACTTAGGGAAAAGGATCCCTAAGATTGCGAGCATTTTCATGAAGATTCTAGAGCGAATGAAGGTCTAAGATCTGGTCCAATCGATAGAGGATCTCTCAAGGATTCTCCCTTCCAATTTTGGGAGGATTTGATTGAGAATCGAGTAAGAAAACCTTTCTCGAATCTCAGCGAAGGAGCTCCGTTCACAACAATGGAGATAGGGACCTTTTTGCAAAAATGAAAAAAAAGTTAGGGACCTGATCACAAATATTTCAAAAGTTGAGGGGCAAAATGTAAGAAATAGAGTTTAAATCGACTAAAATGCAAACTAGGTCAAGATAGACTTTGAATGGGCCTAAATTTTGGTACCAACCTAATTTAGATCTAAGAAATCTAATGGAGAATTTGAATTTTAGTTTTAACCAAGGTTGAATGGGAAATTTATGTAGATACCCAAATTAGGGTAGAATTCCATTTGCGACTCTATTTAAGGGCAAAATGGTTTTAGATGGTCAAACAAAACATACAAAATCCTTCAAAATATTTTTCTATGAATTTTAGTAGGTTTAGATGACTTTTATCCTGACCAAAATCACTTCAATTTAAGTGGGTTTGAAAATAGGGTTTTATATATTGTTGTGGTTCTCAAAATGCGTGAAATCCTATTTTTATCTACATAGACCCCCTTACTAGACTTCAATGCTCATTTGACCTTCAACTAACCCCTAACAAACCCCGTGGTTATTCTGTGTTCATGATATGCTATTAAAATTATAGAATTAACCCTAGTTTCCTATTCTCTTCTCAAAATAGAATGATGTGGAGTTATAACTCTCAAATGGTTATGTAGGAGGATTTATCTTTCAATCCTAACTAAACGTGGCTAGTTAGGGCTTATGATGGTGTTTCCCTATAATTAGCTTTTGCTAGTCCGTTAGCAAAAATCATATGGATCAAACTAGGTCTCTAAGTCGGATGTAACCGTCAGGATGCCTTACTAAGTTGCATCTCTAGAAATTTGATTAAAATACCAACAATATGCTTAGAGGTACTCAAGTACGAGCCAAGATCTAGACCCGACCAGCTTCAATCTGAGTCTGCCGTGAAGGTTCCTAAGGCTCGCAGAAATAGCCCAAAGGTTCGTTGACCCCAGTGGTTAAAGAACCCATGCATAGACATAACATGTCCAGGTTCAGTTTGCTAATGCATTTTGATAAGAGAGAGATAGAATAGGATTTTTTATTTGGAGAGTTTTCTCTCTTTTCTTTTCATTTTTCTCTAAATCCAGTCTCGAATTGGCCCTAAACATGGTCTGTATCAGATTCCTAGTCCTTACCATCAATCCTCGAAGGGTCCCTTGCTTTCAATTCTTCTGGATAGCACCGCCCATCGCAACCCCCAGAACCCTAGCTTTTGACACTTTAGGATAGTGCCACCCATGCCATTCTGTAGCTAAATTCAAGTCCTGGTAATCGACATTTTAGGATAATGCCCCCCATGGCACCTGAACTAGCACAAGATGCTTACATGCCCCCAGTAGGATATTTAGATATCCTAGGACACAAGCACCAAGGAGACGATATGTTATTGCTCATCTTCGAGGGGAATTTCCCACCTCTCCATGTCCAAAACTCATCCAATCAACTTGTGTTGTCGAGCCGCTCCTAAGCTAGATCTTCGAGGTTATTTCTCATAACAGAATAGTTTTGGAATGATTTTCTTTATTAATCGCACTGAAACATACTTAGTGTGTGATTTTGGGTGCTTAGGTTACCAAGTCCAGCAAACCAAAGGGCAGGCAACAGGGTCGAATAATCCCTAAGCCTTAGACCTACGACATCAGCCTCACACTATCCTCATCCTCTTGAGGATTAATCTAGATCTAAACAAATACGTGGGTGTTTAAACCATGAAACAAGTCCAAGAGGCCTAAGATCGGTACTCATCACTAATCTCCTAAGTTTTAACCTTCTAGGTCTTAATTCATCATCTGATCCAATCTAGAAGTTAGGTAAGTTCCGTACTCAATTTTAAGGGACTATCTCATTTTCTTTTCTTTTTAATTGCTCCTTTGTCTCTTTCTTTTTCTTCTCTTCTTTCTTCTTTTTTCATTCAGCTTGAATTGACCTCTCCTTTCTTGTCCTTTTTATTTTTTGTATGAAACCCTTCCATGAATTATTTTCACAGCATTTTGCACTTTAATACCCACTTATGCCTAAGATTTGCCATGTCTTCATTGTAAATTATGTGGGTTCAAGTTCAATTCAAATCGTACATTAGAACAAGTGGGTGGTAAGCTGGTCAGAATGACTATTGCGGACGATTTCTAACTCTGATACAAGTATCAAAGGTGGAGTCGATTGTTCTAATGGATGAACCCTAAAGTGCAATATGATTTCAACAAAGAGATAGGTTAGAAGGGATTCTAGTTTTTCAAAGATGATGGGTTGCCTCTCGTTAAGTGCTAAGTTTAACACCAACAGCTGGGTGCAAGGAGCTCCAAAGGATTTGTCAGCTCCTGGATTATGATGAGTGATAGGGGAAAATATGTGATCGTGGTGGATGAGAATCAGATGGCCACAAATGAGTATCAAATTATGATGAAGAGTCATTCCAGAAGGTATGTGATATGGGTCAAGTTGATTCATTTCTGGGTGGTTCTTATAGAGTTTCAGTGGAGGAATCACTTGGAAAATGTAGTGATCATGGGGTTCTAAAGTAAGATCGTCGTGGGTGCAAGACCCAATAGAGGTGAATTTAGTCAGTATATCCCAAATGTGTGGTTCCTCTTGTGCAATGTGACCTAATGGATTTTTTTTCTAATGAGTCATCTTGAGTTTTCTCTAATGGGTGTAAGATCAATTGCTCAAAAAATGACTCAAAGATTAGGTCGTCTAATGATTCTTCTCTACAGTTTTCATCCTAATCAAAAGTGAGTGTCCAGAGAGTGCCTTTTTGATCATCAAATTCCAAATCTATAAAAGATTCATACTCTAGGTTGTGGTCACTCTCAATATCTACCATGCCTAATTCCTGGAGATCCTCAAAACAATCATCATAATGAAATGTCTCCAGATCCATGGACTAAAACTCAGAACCCCGTTGATTGTTATCCCATTCCCCGAAATCCATGTGTATGTCCTCAAGATCAAAGGTGAAAGCCTCTGCTACTTGTTATTCACTCTGAATCGGGATTTTAAAAATGATACATCAGAGTATAGCCAATAAAGCACAAAAATAAATAGAATTTTTGCTTGAATGGAAATCTGAGGTTGAACACAGGGAGCAAGTAGCAAATCAATCTCAAAATCACAATTCTAAGTAAACTATATAAGCAATTGCAACCAAAACTTGATTCAGAACTATTCAAGAATGATATATCAATAATTCAAGAACCAATGTGCAAAAATAATGGGTTCAAATGATGATTTGGATCACCAAATTAACCCTAGATAATTTAATCACAATTATTTGAAATGTTTGAATAGTGAATATCAACTAATTTCCATGTCAATTAGTATCTCAATAATCCAACAGTAGCCTAGAACTAGCAACAGAGGCAAAGGCCTCTCTTCTTCTTCAAGCCTCAGTGAGAGGCACAAGCACAACACAAAGGCATGGAAACCTCAAAGACTAAGTGTTGAGAGCAGAGGCATAAAGGGCAAAATCCCCCTCTCTCTCTCTTTCTTCTTCTCTTCTCTCTCAGAAACCTGAACGAATCCAGGTAATCAAACCCACACCCAGACCCGCATGGCATGAGCATAGGCTATGGCACATGTGTCGGAGCATGCAAGTGTGACCTCACCACGGTGCTCTCAGAGGCAACTAGCTAAAGGTAGTGATTCAAATTATCCCTAGCGACGCTTCTTGACTTTCCGATGTGGGATTAAATCCCACTTCTATCCTTTGCAAAGTCTCATGTGAGCTGCAGCTGAAAGGCATATGAATTGATGATGCAAGCAGACTAGGCAGCTGCAATTGAGGAGCTGGTGACATTCCTAGAGGTTGTCCGCAGCACCTAGAGCAGAGAACACTGAAGAGCACACTCTGAATGTTGTGGTCGAAGAAGGTGAAGGCAGCGGTGGAGCACCAGTCAGACCTGAAAAGCAAGAATACGGCCTCACGGCCTTGTTAAAATAGCTTAGGGGGATCATCAGACTACGATGAGTGTGACCAGGGCCTTAGCGTACTGCGAGGGTGTCTGAGAAGGTCTGGCGACCTTAAGGGGGATGCGTGTAGGCTGAGGAGCTCGATAGGGCGATTGGGAAGGTGAACCTCTCAATTTCTTGAGGGGTTTTATTGAGCGTGAATGAGAGGAGCTTGTGGAGGTGATTTCGTGGTAAATAGAGGTGTGTGGAGGTTGCATGAACTCGCCAGAGTTCAACCGGCCATAGAGATGATGAAGTGCGAGGGGACGGTGTAGTGGTCATGAGTAAGTCGTGCATGAGTGAAAAGAAAGTAGAGGGAGAGATGAAGGAATAGAGAGACTTAGAGGGGAAGGAGATAGGTAGAGGGCTTCGGTTGTGTCCGACCAAAGCTGGAGAAGATGGTAAAGTCCGGTGAGGTGGCAGCGACGAAGAAGACGGGGAGGGCAGTCCCTCTTTGATCGGAGACATGTGAAAGAGAACAAGGTAGAAGATCGTCCAATTGATGGTTGGATGGCCGGAAGAGGAGGGTAGATAGGGTCACCAAAGCAAGGGTTTTCGATGGCAGAGAGGGTAGAAGAATGGTTGTTCTCTAGCCAAAACTTGCTAAGGAGGTGAGGAACTTGATGTAGGATCATTTATAGGCCATAGAACGTTGTTCTAAGCTTCGGAAACAAACTTAAAAATTCCATGCTTTTCGCTCAAGTCAGATACCCTTCCTTTCAAAGAGTTTGCATGAGCTTTTGGGAAGGAGTTGGGATCCAAGACCGGTCTTAGTTGGAAGGGAAATTCACAAGGAATTTTTGGTTCAAATTTGGGATTGTTTAATTGAGAATCGAGCAAGAAAATCTTGCTTGAATCTCGTCGGAGCTTGATTCATTCACAACAATGGTGGTAGAAACCTAAATGTGAAGATGATGAAGAAGTTAGGGACCTATTTGTAATGATTTCAAAAAGGTAAGGTTTTTATGTAATGAAAAGAATCTACTAGGACTGAGATCAAACTAGGTCAAGATTATCTTTGATTGTGCCCAAATTTTGGTACAGATCTAATTTAGACCCAAGGAATCTAATGAAGAAGTTGGATTTAGGTTTTGATCAAGTTTGACTGGGTAAATTGTACATAAACCCAGATTAGAGCAACTGTCTATCTAAGACCCTATTTTAGGTCAAAATGGGTTTCAATGGTCAAAGCAAATATACCAAATCATATAGAATATTTTTCTATGATTTTTAGAAGGTTTATATGAATTTTATCCTAACCAGGACCTTAATTAATTAAGCAGGTCTATTTTTAGGATTTCAGATGTTATTTAATTCTCTAAACTCGTGAAAATCCATTTCTATCTGCATAAACCAACCTTTTAGACATTTATGATCATTTGACCTTTAATTAGCCCTTGGAATACCCCGCAGTTATTATGTAGTTGTGAAATATTGTTAAAATCATAAAAATAACCCTAGTTTCATCTTTTCTTCTCAAAATAGAGCATTAAGCATTTCGGACCTTCTGATGGTAATGTAGGAGCTTTTATTCACTTTAACTGACCAGAACAGGCTAGTTAGGGCTCATGATGGTGTTTCGATCATACCCCCATGCCTAGCATTTGCTAGTCCCTTAGCAAAACCTTATGGATCAAACCAGTTATCTAGGTCGAATGTAATCGTCAAGGTGCCCTACTAAGCTGCAACTCTAGGGATCAGATCTTAATACCAACAATAGGCCCAAAGGTTCCAAGGTACCAACCTAGATCCAGTCCTGACTAGCTCTCGCCTCAGACTGCCGCAAAAGTTTCTAAGGCCTGTAGGAATTAACCTAAGGTTTGTTGGACCCAGCGGTTAAAACACCTATGCTTGTAACATGGTTAGCCTAGGATCAGTTTGCCAGTGCATTTTTGGAAGAGAGATGGAAGAATTTTTCAATTTTGGAGATCTTTCTCTCTCTTTTTCTTTTCATTATATTTTTCCTTAGATCCAACCTTGGATTGGACCTAAACACATTTTGTATTGGATTCCTTGCCCACATCATCAATCCTCGTAGGGTCCCTATTAATCGATGCTTCAAGATAGCACCGACCATGGCAACCCTCAGAACCCTGGCTTTCAAAACTTTTAGATAGTGTCTCCCATGGCATTTTGTAGCTAGATCCATACCCTGGAAATCGACATTTCATGATAATGCTGTCCATGCCATCTGAACTAGTACAAGGTGCTTACGTGCCCCTGGTAGGATATTTAGATATCCTAAGAGACAAGCACCGAGGAGATGACATTTTATTATGCATCTTCGAGGGGAATTTCCCACCTCTCTGCATTGGGAACTCATCCAAATTAACTTGTATTTTCGAGCCTCTCCTAATCTAGATGTTAGTACCATTTTCAAAATGACATAAATTCTTTTTGGAATGATTTCATATTTAAGTGCAATGAACCAGACTGTGCATGATTTTAGGGTGCTTAAGTTACCGAGTCCCGCAAACTAGAGGTCAGTTAATGGGGCCAAATAATCCCTAAGCCTTAGACCTAATACACAAACATTGCATTTTCCTCAACCTGTTGAAGATTAATCCGGATCTTAACAAGTACGTGAGCATTTAAATCTCAAAATAGATACAAGAGGCCTAAGGTCGGTATTTGCCCCTAATCCCTTAAGTTTTAGCCTTCCAGGTCTTCATTCATCATTTGATCCAACCTAGAAGTTAGGTAAGTTCCATATTGTTTTGAAGGGACTGCATTTTTTCTTTATCTTTTCTCTCCGTTCTTTTCTTTTTTATTTTTAATTTTCCTCCCTCCTTTTTCTCCTTTTTCTCTCAAATGGACCTTCATTTCCCTCAACCTCCATTTTTGTTTATGAAATCTTTTTGTGATTTCATTTTCATGGCATTTTGCACTTTAATACCCCCCATGCCTACGATTTGTAATGCCCTCATTGTAGATTAGGTGGGTTCAAGTTCAGCATAGATCGTATATTACAACAAGGTCAAAGGGTGGGTGGATGTGTTCGACACGTAATTCAAGATTTAAAAGTTAATTCAGTTGTAGTATTGTACGAAAACACATCGACAAATAAATTTATAAAATCGGTGAGTACTAGGTCGTTCGCAGGGAGGCAATCACAATTTAGGCAGAAGCATTTCAATAGAACTTATTCTAAACAGATATTTATATATGTATATATGTATAGGAATCAGATATATGCATTCAGAAGATTAGAATCTTATTGCAATTAAATAGAGTTTTCTCAATAAGCAATGCTACTAGATTTAAATAGAGAGATAGAGAGAGAGGTAGAAAGTGGTAGAGAAATGACGTCGCTTGTAGGATGCTTGTGCGAGGTGCGGCAACGCCTCAGATCCAGAGTGTTGGGATGAAGGTCGGAGCATAGTTGTAGAGGGACGGAGAGTTACAGAGAAGGTGAAAGATATCTGGAGTTGATGGAAGAGAGATGCTTAAATTGGGTGCCCTAGGCCTTCTTTTATAGTTTTAATGAGGGGCCAAGTAGGTATTTAACCCCTTTATCTCTTACAACAACTCTTATTTGATCAGATCAGTTGATTGGGAGACCAACATATCAGATTTGGCCTCAAAACACCTTCATTTGCACCTAAAATGCTCGGATTCAACCTAGGCTTGACATGTGGTGCCTGTTGCGCCCTTAGATCATGCCCGCTTGCTCCTCGCGCCCACCGCTCATTTTCATCATGCGCTTCAAATTCAAAACATGCGTGCTTGATTTCAGCCGTTCGATCTCACGATCAAATGGCTTAATTCACGCTCGCATCTCCTTCGCGACAAAAGAAACACGTGAGTTTGCACTTGGATGTGTGCGTGCAGTCGCCAAGTGCTCAGATCGCACCATGCTTTCACTCCTCCACCCTCTGATGTTGATCCAACGGCCAATCGCATGCTTGCTCAATGCTTTCCTGATTTCGTGCTCAGGTGGTTTCGAACCCACATGCTTTGCTTCCAATGCAAGCGCATGAGCCAATGAGCTACGTGCGAGTTTTGTTATAGTTTCCTCATTGTATCTATTTATTATTATCCGGTTGGATGGGCAACGTGGCTTGCACGTGGCCATTGGATGAAGATTCAATGGCCCACAGCATGCGAGGGTGGCCTACCTAGATGGGGCAGTGGTGAGGGAGCGGCTGTGATGGCCCCACATGGCACCATCATGGCCATCCATCTTCTTTTCCTTCTATCTGGTGCTGTAGACCACCAATTGAGTTGATTTTTTTATTGTTGGACTGCGATCGTCGATCCGGATTCATCCGTGTGATTGGATTTTTCATCTAAGGCTCAGATCTTTATCTTTTGGCTTTATGATCTCTATTCTTTTATGTACTGCACAAGATGCCTTGGTTGTCTGATAACACTACACAAGGGAGTGATAATTCTGTTAAATAGGGCCCATCTTAAGAATAAAAGGCACAACATAAGTAGAATGGGAGAATTGCATGCATCATGTACCAAGATTGCTTATAAAACTGTATTAATGGCCATTTATGTAAGTACTTGTCAAAGTAGGCCTCAGATGAGCAATCGGACCTCACGGATGGATTTAGAACGACGAACGAAGTCCAACGGAATCAAGATCGGCGAAATTTGACATCCGGAGCTCCTACAATGGGCGTAAGAAGTTCTGACCGTTGATCTGGTGATCAGCGGCCCTCATTGTGCCACGTCACCCCTGCTCCACCGCTCGCTGCTTCATCCATCAGCTGAGATCAAATCTCGGCCGTCCATCTTCGATCGGACGTTCGAGAACCACGCAGTCGACGTGACAAAGCGTGGGCGTGGCGCAACGGTTAGCGCGCATCCCCGCACGCATGCAACGTGGGTTCTAGCCATGCGGTGCATGAAATTGAAGACGAAGGAAGCGCGCGGTGAAATTGGGCTGCCCAATCAGCAGTGGGGGGCCGAGATCGCGCCATGCGACGCGCACTCAAATCGCGAGCGCTAACGCTCGTGCGCATGCCGGGCGATGACGCCCAGGCACACGCGCGCCCAAGGCACGATCCGAGCGCATCCAAGGAAGGTCTCAGCCATCCAATCTTCGATCGGACGGCTCTCACGCAGTGGCCGCGGATCGAGCACGAAGAAAAATGGCTCGGGCGGTTGACCGGCGGGCTGGAGGGCTTCATCGACACTTTTGGAGTGGTTTTAGCGACATCCCGAACGTCGCTAAAGCCCCTTCTTCTTTTAGAAAGCCCTTAACCATATTTAAACCCCCTCCAACCACTCATTCAAGGCATTCACTTCCCTTGCAACTACTCCACCCCTCTCTTAGCTAGCTTTAGGCCCTCTTATAATCGTCGTAGACGACAAGCCGCCGATGGAGCCTCCTCCACAGCTGTGGCTGCCTCACCGCTCTCCCCCCTCTCTCTCTCTTCCTCTCTTTTAAGCTTTCCATTACTTTTGTTTGAGCATGTATTTAATGTTGTAAGCTATGAACTAAAAGTGCATGATTAATGAAGTTACTTTCTGTTCAGTTGTTTACTTTAATTTCTATTTAAGTTGCATGATCAAGCAAGAAACACTCTAACCCTAATCTCTCTCTCTCATCTCTCTCTCGCTTTTCAAACTGCACCTCCGCAAGCAAAAGTCCACGCTTTCCATGACAACAAGTGATAAGAAAAATCTGATTTTCACGCCTCCCTAAGATCGACACTCGGACTCACCTCCATTTATTTACTTTAAAACTGACGTTGCAAGTGCGACTATAACGACACTTCTTAACACACACGCGCAAGCGCACGTCAGTTTTTGAAACCGTTGCCGAGGAGGCAACGGATTTGTTTTGTCACCTCCATTCCACATCCATTCTCACATCGTCTAATGCCTTGTTTCCTTTTTACTTGATGGTTCCAGGAATTCAGTGCCTGGACGGCGAAGCGACGCATCCCACGATGGTAACAAGGGAGTAGGCACAACAAGGATCGATAGTGAGTAATTCTTCACTCATGATTGTTTGCTTGCATGAAAAAACTAAAAAAATTGTAAAAATTGAAAAAAATGGATGTGGTGTATGATTGCTTAACCCACATCCTAAATACATCACCCCATAAAAAAATATACACTCAACATCCGGAATAAATTCTTGGAGTGTTCTTTTCTTTTTCTTTTGAGTGGTGTTTGCGAAGCCACCGTGAGTTGACCTGGGCCACACCACTCAACCCTAAAATCGACTCATCTAATAGAAGCTGCATGATCATTAGGATGAATACATTAGGGTTTTAGAGCCTCTACAGAATAAAAGGAAATCTACTTTCACTGAATTGTGTGTAGAACTTGACGTGCCCACTGAAACTTGTCTGAAAACATTAAGACACGTCAACCGTAAAAAGCATTAAAGTAAGGATGAAACACTAAAAGACACCATATCTTAAAAATCCTTGCTTGAAAATCATGTTTTGATAGAAGCACACACTTTGAAATTGGAAAATTAAGAGGCACCACCCCAATCAGCGCCTCATCACATAACCCTAGCACAAGCACTATCCTAGCCCTCTAAAACTGAGTAGACGTGCCCTAGGCAGGACAAAGTTAAGTCTCGAAAGGCAAGGTTTTGTTTGCTGGGCACTTGGCTTTCATTCGCTTGGTAGAATCTGGTGACTAGGCTATGGGGCAGTGTCAAACGACCACAGTTGTGGGGTCTACAGAACCAGAGGTGCAAGCCAAAGGAAGAACCTTCCCTGCAATCCCCTCGTAATCAACCTAGCCAGATTAGCCTTGGGAAGGGGAGTCCAGTGCTTACGGACTTAATCACCCTTTGTGAGATTTCTAGGTCTCCTAAGGAATACACCATAAGGACTAGGCTTGTGTGCTTGATTGAAACACATTTCTCGCATCTGTCGCCCTCCGCATCCCCTCCTGTTCTTCTCTAGTGTATGCATGGGAGATGCTCACTGCATCCTGAGTTGTGTGTTTTGGGACAGGAATCTAGGCGACGTGATTCTATTAGAAACATGGCTGAACCTAGGGTAGATGAGGCTGAGGATCAACCCCCACCAAATGCAATGGCCATCATCCAAGCCCAAATTAATGCAAACAACTGGCTTCAGCAGCAACAAATCCACACCATCATGCAAGCCATACAACGGTTATAGAACCCATAAGAACAACCACCACCACCTTTCCAAGACATACCAAGGCAACCACCACTTGATATACAACCATTTCAGGATCAGCCGAGGCCCCTCCGCGATTTCTATAATCCCTCTGCTATTAGAGTCGAGCCACACCTTAGGATCCCCGAAGGGGGAGATGATTTTGAGCTGAAATCGAATGTCTTAAGTCTAATCCAGAACCACTTTCATGGAAGCTCAAATGAGGACTCCCTCCAACATCTAGAGGATCTTGACCGCATAGCACGAACTATGAAACATAGGAACTTTAGCCTTGACATTGTTCTAATCAAGATGTTTCCCTTCTCATTAAGAGACAAGGCTTCTCATTGGCTTAGAACCCTAGGTAGACCCATCACCACCTGGGAAGAACTGAGGCATGCATTTTTAAAGAAATTCTTCCCCATAGGAAAGGCCAATGCCCTCAGAAGAGCTATCACTACCTTTAAACTCCAGGGTGGGGAACAATTTCATGAGGCATAGGAAAGATTTAATGAACTCTTGAGGAAATGCCCACACCACGAAGTACCAAGGTGGCAATTGGCCCAGATTTTCTACCACGGTCTGGACGGCAACCTGCAGAACTTCGTCGATGCCTCATGTAGGGGGAACTTCCTGAACAAAGACAAGGAGAGCACATTTGAGCTCTTTGAGTCTATGAGCGAGAATTTGCTCAACAATGCCTCCATGACCCACTTCAACAGGTCCAGTCAACCCCGTGGTGGGATTTATGAGGTACATGCAAATTCTGGAATGGTTGACATGGACATCATTGCCAAGAAATTGGATTGAGTGGAATTGGTGGACAAAAAGATTGATGAACTACTGAACCAGACCAGGAACCCCTTACAGACTTTCTCCCTAGCAAACGGAGCGCATAATGTTGACCTGGTCCAGCCCTTAACCCAACTAAACCTAGAACAACCCTTGACCATGTTCCAGGGAGGGACCTTTGCTCCCTCAACCGTTGATTACTCTTTTCCCTCTCCATCGACATTGGCTATCCTTGAAGATGTGCAAGTTGTCTAAGGTTATGCGAAACCTGACCCTTTCTCCAACACTTACAACACTGGTTGGCATAACCACCCTAACTTTGTTTGGACAAACCAAAAACCACTGCAATTTCAAAACTAGCCCAGGCCAAACCAGCAGCCACACTTGCCCCATATCAGCAAGGACCACCAGTTAGACCCCAATATAATCAGAATAAGGTGGCCCCTCCCCCACAAAACAAAATGGATACCATAATAAAGATGATGGCTGACATGAACCAGAAACATCAGGAGGAAATGGCCTTGGTAAAGGGACAGTTAAGCCAACCCTTGGACTGTAAACAACAAGGATCCCTACCTTCCTAGCCACAATCGAACCCACGAAACATAATTAACAGAGGCCCCAATTCGTAAGGGTTCCAAGGCAACCCTGACCAGGCTCACATGGTCCAGCCAGCCCCGCAAATACCCCCTGGGTTTGGTGCTTCTTCGTCCTTGTCTTCTCAAGGATCAACCCATGGCCCCAATTCCTCTGCGAATGCGATGACCTTGAGAAGCGGCACCAAAACCCAGGATCCCAACTGGCCGACTCTCCCCGATACTTCACCCACTGAAATACCTGAGTCAGAAGAGGCGTCAACCAAGGACCCAGAAAGAGAACCAATCCAAATTCAGACACCCTACCCTGAGGCCTTGGAAACAATCAAAAAAAAGAAGAATGTTGTGGAAACTGAGGAGCTGTTAGAAATCTTTAAGCAAGTACAGATTAATATTCTGCTCCTTGAAGCCGTCAAACACATCCCTACTTATGCCAAGTTTTTAAAGGATGCCTGTACAACCAAGCATAAGCCGAGACCTCAAGCACCTAGGAAGGTTGTGCTCTCTGAACAAGCAAGTTTCGTAATATCAAGTAACCTTCCACTCAAGCGAACTTACCCAAGAGCGCCCTTGATTTCCTGCAATATCGGGGACATGACATTTGATAGAGCACTCCTGGACTTAGGTGCTTCTATCAATCTGGTTCCAACAACCCTATACCACAAATTTGGTTTTGGAGAGTTGACACCAGCCCCTGTCACCATCCAGCTGATTGATAGATCAGTGAAAACCCCGAAGGGGGTTGTCGAGGACGTGATTGTATGGGTCAAGGACTTCTATTTCTCGGTCGACCTTTTGGTGTTCGACATGGAAGTCCCTGAAAAATTACAGAATGCACCCATAATCTTAGGCAGACCTTTCTTAGCTACAGCTAAGGCAAACATTGATTGTGACACGAGATGTATGGAAATCGCCTTTGGGGACAGGAAAATGAAATTGGATATCTTCCAGGCGACAAAGTCTTTTGATTGCGATTGCGTTGAGGAACATGATCCCATGGAAACTCTAATCGAGGAATGCCTCACCCTCAGTTCTGTATCAGACCACCAAACCCGTAATGACTGTTCTGACCCGTCACCATCACTACCCGTGGACTTCTGTAAGGCTGAGTGCCATCACACGACACCATTTGAGGAGATTGATGTTGATCAACTCCCGCCCTTTCCCTTCCCATCGACTGTGGTTCCACCCGCACCTGAACTTAAACCATTGCCTGAGAACCTCAAGTATGTCTTCCTGGGACCTGACCAGACCTTTCCAGTGATTATTAATTCTCATCTAACCAAGGATCAGGAACTCAGATTGACTACGACCCTTTCAGAACATTGGGCCACCATTGGTTGGACCATTTCTGACTTAAGAAGAATTAGCCCCACCTATTGCACCCATAAGATTTACCTGGAAGACGGGGCACGACCCTCCCGCCAGATGGGGAGACATTTAAACCCAAACATGCAGGAGGTCGTTAAGAAAGAAATTATCAAATGGCTTGATGCCGACATCATCTATCCTATCTCTGATAGCCCCTGGGTAAGCCCTACTCAAGTGGTTCCAAAGAAAGCTGGGCTCACCGTTGTCACCAATGATCATGGCGAATCCATCCCCACCCGCACCACCACCGCATGGCGGGTGTGTATTGATTATAGGAAGCTCAATGAGGCCACTAAGAAGGATCACTTCCCCTTGCCGTTCATTGACCAAATCCTTGAAAGATTGGCAGGGCAGAAGTATTTTTGCTTCCTAAATGGATATTTAGGATATAACCAAGTCGCAATTGCTCTGGAGGATCAAGAAAAGACCATATTCAATTGCCCGTATGGCAAGTTTGCATTCCATCGAATGCCGTTCTGGTTATGCAATGCACCTGCGACCTTCCAGCGTTGCATGCTAGACATTTTTTCAGAAATGGTGGGTGAATACTTAGAGGTCTTTATGGATGATTTCTCTGTATTCGAGAATTCATTTGACCATTGTCTGAGCAAAGTGGAGAAAATCCTGAAATGATGTATCGAGGTTAATTTGGTGTTAAGTTGGGAAAAGAGCCATTTTATTGTTCAAGAAGGAATTGTCCTCGGTTACATCGTATCGCATAGGGGCATTCAGGTAGATCAGGCTAAGGTTGATTTGATTTCCAAACTTCCTCCACCTAGCTCGGTCCGATAGATTTGCTCATTCCTAGGACATGTTGGCTTCTACCGAAGGTTCATTAAAGACTTTTTCAAGCTTTCCTAACCCTTGACCGACCTTCTAGCCAATGACGCCATATTCCACATATCTTCTGATTGCATCTAGGCTTATCACACCCTCCGGGACTTAGTCTCCACCACACCTATACTTCAACCCCCAGACTGGTCCCAGGACTTTGAGATTATGTGTGATGCATTAGATTTTGCCATAGGCATTGTCTTGGGACAAAGGCAAGATAAGAAGCCCATGGTGATCTACTACGTGAGCAAAACGTTGGACGAGGCCCAACGAAATTATACAGTCACAGAGAAAGAACTGCTCACTGTAGTCTTTAGACTTGAAAAGTTTTGATCGTACCTACTGGGATTCCACGTGACGATTTACACTAACCATTCAGCCATCCGACACCTGTTAGCCAAGGACGTAAAGCCTAGGCTCATCAGATGTATCCTGCTTTTGCAGGAATTTGACCTGGAAATCCGAGACAAGGTTGGATCATAGAATGTGGTGGTTGACCACTTGTCTAGACTTCATCCAGACCACATTGGACCCTCCCTACCTTTATCTGACGCCTTCCCTGATGAACACATCCTAGCTGTGCAAGACAAGAAAATGCCATGGTATGCTGACTACGTCAACTACCTGGTTGTAGGACAAACCTCGCACAGCTGGTCCTGACAGTAATGGGATAAGTTCTTGGCTGAGGCCAAGCACTATTTCTGGGATGATCCCATGCTATTTCACCTTTGTGTTGACCAGATCATCAGGAGGTGTATCCCCGAAGATGAAGTTCAGAGTGTGCTTTCCTTTTGTCATGACTAGGCTTGTGGTGGCGACTTCTTTGGAAAGAAAACAGCTGCAAAGGTTTGGCAGTCTGGATTTTACTGGCCGTCCCTATTTAAGGATGCACACAACTTTGCCAAGACTTGCTCACGCTGCCAATCACTGGGGACCATGACCAAGAAAGATATGATGCCCCTCCAGCCCATTTTGATTGTCTAAATCTTCGACATTTGGGGTATCGATTTTATGGGCCCCTTTCCACCATCCAACGGCTTCAAGTACATCCTGGTCTCGATAGACTATGTTTCCAAATGGATTGAAGCCGTCGCCACCTGCCGATGCGATCACAAGACTATCATGGATTTTGTTAAGAAGAACATCTTTTCCCGGTTTGGAATACCCAAGGCCATGATCAGTGATGGTGGAAGCCATTTTATCCATTCCCAATTTCGTGCCCTACTTAGAAAATACGGGGTGAACCACCGCATTGCTACCCCGTATCATCCACAAACAAATGGGCAGATCGAGGTCTCAAATAGACAAATAAAGAACATTCTACAGAAGATTGTGAGACCTAACAGGAAAGACTGGTCCACATGACTTGATGATGCCCTATGGGCATATAGGACTGCTTTCAAGACCTCGATAGGCATGTCACCTTATCGCCAGGTCTTTGGCAAAGCCTGCCATCTTCCTGTCGAATTGGAACATCGGGCTTATTGGGCTGTCAAGCAATGTAACATGGATTCCCAGTTAGCCGGTGCGCAGAGGATGCTCCAATTATCTGAGCTCGAGGAAATTCGTCGGGACGCCTTTGACAATAGTCGGCTGTATAAGGAGAAAATGAAAGCCGTTCATGATCGACTCATTCATAGAAAAACCTTTGAGCCTAACCAGCAAGTCTGGCTGTTTGATGCCGCCTAAAACTCTTCCCCTGGAAACTCAGGTCCAAATGGACAGGACCATTTCGGGTGGTTAAGCCCTACTCTAATGGGGCAGTTGAAATCGCTGATCCTAACACTGGCACACTTTACAGTTAATGGTCAAAGATTGAAGCACTTCCTGGCCCAGGTTCCCCCAAATGAGAGTGTCACCCTCGTTGAGGGATGACACGGAGCACCGCCCAGCTGGAGGCATTAAACTCAGCGCTTCCTGGGAGGCAACCCAGAGGGTTTAGGCTGACCCGGTATTTTACGTCACTCAGGTACTATCTTTTTGAACCCTTATGCATCCATGTAGTTGCCAATGAGGACATTGTCTAACTTAAGCATGGGGGGGTGATAAATTGCATAATCCTGAGCTCATTTAATCAGTCTGAATCAAATAAAATAATTAAAAATAAATAAATTTAGGAAGAAAACTTAAGCATCATAAACTTGTCAATAGTGGGAAATAATACAAAAAGAACTTAAACACTTAGACTTTTCAGGCCTTCAGGCTTAATCAGCCCTGGTGTCCGTTAAAATATGGATTTAGGTTTGAATTGTTGCAACCTTAAGCTATTCTAATCCACCTACTAAATAAGGTGATAAGTATACGACTTATCAACTCACCCTCTAACTCAGAAAAACTTTGAGTCTAAGCATCTGCACACATTTTTGCACAGACTCACTCCTCAGAGATTTTGATAGAAATTAGGTAGCTAATGAACTCTCTAAGGTGGTATGGCTGGCAAGTTGTCGTGGGTAACAGCCCATTGACAGGTTGTCCAGAACCTAGCCACAGACCATTTCTTCTTCATTGCCTCTAGGTACATTTGAGATCAGGGAAGCCACCTACAAAAAGAAAAAAGAAGAAAAGAAAATAAACCACACTTCACCGCACAAGTATGGCTGGCAAGTGATCGTGGGTAACAGCCCATTGGTCGGTTGTCCAGAGCCCAGCTCAATAACTGCACAAAAAGAACCAAAACACTTAAGGAAGAAGCGGGGAAGTAGTACAAGCCAGGGAGATATACACTGGAAAAATCCTTGTGTTGACCCCAATTAAAACAAACGTAGGGAGAAAGCTACCAATCAAACAAATACACCCTTAGGCAAATATATTTCCTTTTCCGGTCACCTAGGGGCGTAGAAACCCGAAGTCTGTCTAAATTACCGTTAAGTGAGTCTATCACAATCTTCACACCAAGATGCTTAGCAGTTAGGGTTTTGACCGAGTTTTGGGTGGGTTGGGTAGCCGTAAAAAGTTACCAACCAACACTGAATTTCAAAAAAAATTCTAAAATATATATATATATATACATTTACATATGTATAGTTATATCCATTAAAGCAAGGATTCGAGCGATTCGTATTTTGGCAGACATCCGGGCATTGCTTAGTCTTTGTAGATTAAGATCTTCGTATATTTCCTCCTATTGACAAGTGATGAAGTGTTTAAGCAGTTACTTCTTAAATACTGAAAGAAAATAAAGGCTAGAATAAACCTTGCTAGGGACTAGCAAGGAGTAAGCATGGGGGTATGATAACACTACACAAGGGAGTGACAATTCTATTAAATAGGGCCCATCTTAAGAATAAAAGGCACAACATAAGTAGAATGAGAGCATTGCATGCATCATGTACCAAGATTGCTTATAAAACTGTATTAATGGCCATTTGTGTAAGTACTTGTCAAAGCAGGCCTCAGATGAGAAATCAGACCACACAGATGGATTCAAAACGACAAACGGAGTCCAACGGACTCAAGATCGGCCAAATCCGACATTCGGAGCTCCTACAACAGGCCCAAGAAGTTCTGACCGTTGATCTGGTGATCAACGACCCTTATTACCCCACGTTGCCCCCGCTCCACCGCTCGCCACTTCATCCATCAGCTGAGATCAAATCTCAGCCATCGATCTTCGATTGGACAGCCGAGAACCACGCAGTCGATGCGACAAAGCACGGGAGTGGTGCAACGGTTAGCGCGCACGCCCGTACGCACACGATGCGGGCTCGAGCCACGCGGTGCGTGAAATTGAAGACGAAGGAAGAGCACGACGAAATTTGGCCGCCCAATCAGCAGCAGGTGGCTGAGATCGTGCCACGTGGTGCGCCCTTAGATCGCGAGCACTCACACGCGCACGCATGTTGGGCGACGACGTCCGGACACACGCATGCCCGAGGCACGATCCGAGCGCATCCAGGGAAGATCTCAAATCGGATGACTCTCACGCAGTGGCTACGGATCGAGCGTGAAGAAGAATGGCGCAGGAGGTTGACCGGCGGGCTGGAGGGCTTCACCGACACTTTTGGAGTGGTTTTAGCGACGTCCTGGACGTCGCTAAAGCCCTTCTTCTTTTAGAAAGCCCTTAACCCTATTTAAACCCCCTCCAACCACTCATTCAAGGCATTCACTTTCCTTGCAACTACTCCACCCCTCTCTTAGCTATCTTTAGGCCCTCTTGTAATCATCGGAGGCAACGAGCAGTTGATGGAGCCTCCTCCACCACCGTGGCTGCCTCATTGCTCTCCCCCCTCTCTCTCTCTTCCTCTCTTTTAAGCTTTCCATTACTTTTGTTTGAGCATGTATTTAATGTTGTAAGCTATGAACTAAAAGTGCATGATTAATGAAGTTACTTTCTGTTCAGTTGTTTACTTTAATTTCTATTTAAGTTGCATGATCAAGCAAGAAACACTCTAACCCTAATCTCTCTCTCTATCTCTCTCTCGCTTTTCAAACTGCACCTCTGCAAGCAAAACTCCACACTTTCCGTGACAACAAGTGATAAGAAAAATCCAATTTTCACGCCTCCCTAAGACTGACACTTGGACTCACCTCTGTTTATTTACTTTAAAATTGACATTGCAAGTGCGACTATAACGACACTTAACACACACGCACAAGCGCACGTCATTGTCTGATCGAGACAATTTCAAAAGCGTTGGACTCCCGTCGTCATTCTAATCAGATCTGTCTGATCTAATGTGACATCCATGGCTTCAAATTATCTGCGATTGAAATCCTCTCTTTTAGGTCATAAAATGACGATATTATCTATATGACTAATAAACTAGCCATTGTGCAAATTACGATGCCTATGAATGCATTAATCCTAAGTTATGCTAGGATATAGCTTAATTTAGGTGATTTAGGTCGCATGATTACTGTGCAATCACACCCCCATCCCTAAATCTTGCTAGTTGCTCGCAAATGCATGACTAAGTGGAAAGTGGTCCTACATGAGTAATTTTTATCAAGAGTTTGACTAGAGGTTTATGTCTTTTATTTTCATCATGAATGTAATTTGGTGTAGTCTATGCAACGGATCCAAGTGAAATGTCAATTCACATCTAAAGCTCGTACTTGACCCTTAGTAAAAATCTATTGGGATAGGCAAACTTCTTCCATTGGGGTTATAAAGTAACCTGTATATTTAGCCCTGGCTTTTGGCTTAGGTAGAAGATTTCTGAGTAAAGTAGATTTGTATTTGGTGGCTCACACTCATCAGGTGCTATATATAGACTAGTACTTTAGAACCTAGATTTCCATATTATGAAACAATTCAACTCAGGGAGAGGTAAGAAACTATGCTCTCTTTAGTTCCTTTATACTCATTCTCTCTTTCTTTTTCTTTTTTTTTCTTTTTCTTTCTCTTATCTTTTGTTTTCTTTTCTTTCTTTTTGAGCTCACAATCTCACTAGATTTATCAGTATATTTGGTGGCCTCTCCTGGCATTAACACTTTGATTAGGTTCTGATAACTCTAAGACTAAGTCAGAATTCCTCATCCCATATTAAGGCGGCCATAAATACAGAAAAATAGGTCAAGGGTGTATTTGGTGGATTGTAAGGGTAGTAGGTGTTGTTGCCTCATTACACTTGAAATAAATTCTAACTCAAACTCATTTTTTTCTGCTCTTTTCTTTTTCTAAATTTTTTCTATGTATATATATATTTTTTCTTTTTTTCTTTTTTCTTTCTTTTTTCGCATCCTTTTTTTTTTTCTTTCTTTTTTTGCATCCAAATATCTACTAGCGCAATGCAGCATATGAAATTTTATTTACGAGGCATCATTCAAGATTATGGGTATTCAAAAGGATATCGGGTGGCTTATTTGGTGGAAGTGCCTATTCTTGGCACCCGTAAGGGAATGAATAGGACGGTGTATTTCTGACCTTGACATTAATATCCTCCTTCAACCTAGGATTCCGTAAAAAATGGTAGTGACCATCCACCTCAGTCCTAGTTTTATCAGAATCTGCTCTTTGCATATTTGCCTCATTTGGTGGCTCTCAGGAGATTCACACTAAGAACTTGTATGCAGAAATAGAGAGCAAAAACTATGCCTAACTCCGAGTATCATTATCTCATTATCTAGAGTTTAAGATTCCTCATACTGGCCTTAGAGCACCAGTAGATTTTCTACTCACACCTCACACTTGTTTGGTGGATCAGTTAAAAGATAGTTTGCCTGACTCCTTAATTATTGTTCAAGGGTTTAGGAGAAGAAGCATTGCTTTTTTTCAACAAA
Organism: Thalassia testudinum; assembly: GCA_037157565.1. Classification (NCBI taxonomy): domain Eukaryota; kingdom Viridiplantae; phylum Streptophyta; class Magnoliopsida; order Alismatales; family Hydrocharitaceae; genus Thalassia; species Thalassia testudinum. The sequence continues at coordinate 67,886,005 of JAZHRO010000036.1, forward strand.
CTAAAGATGTTTATGGGTCTTCACAGAGGATCCATTACAAATTTTATGTGTAAGTATGAAATTATACCGGATTCTAAACTCAGGAATCAACTTAAGAATAAATCCCTAATAAAACCTTAATAAAAATTCTTTATGCCTAAATGCAATTTTTTTTTTCTAACATAAAAATAAGACATGCAATGTCCACCCCCCGCATGCCTATTCATTACAATGTCCTCATTGAAATGTATGCATGAAAATCAAAATATAATAAGCAAGAGGAGGGGATATTACCTGACTATGCTTGTTAATCCAGGTCAGTATGGATGCAGAGGATGCAGAGCTATCTATACAGAATACTGGGTTGCCTTCTAGCCAGCACTAAGTTTAAAGTCATTTGCCAGACTTAAACCCAAAAATATGTAGTTCAATACTATGGGTTAAGAGAAGAAGTAATAATTGTTGTAGGGGAATTTAAGATTAGTAGAAAGATAATATCATTTGATCCCAGAATCAGTGATCCACAAATGTGGACTAGCTGATGATGCAGCCCTATTCCAAAGAGCCTTTCTGATTTGGAATATGAAATAGGTTCGGGTGGATGAGGTTCAAATTGCAGAGCCTTTCAGTCAATCCAGTTCCACAAATCATGAAGAGGTGGTATTGGGCCTAGACTGAAATCATGATTCAGAATTAAATTTGGTTCTGAATCAGAGTAGTAAGGGTCTTCATAATTGTAGCTAATATAAAAAATCATGAGTTCTACAAGCTCTAGGTCATATGAGGATATGGGTAGAGTTGTGTGGAATTCTTCAAAATCTTCATTAGAAATTTCCTCTTCCTTATCCGAAGTCACTTCTTCTAAGTCAAGCCATCCATTTGAACCAGTTGGCTTATAAGTTCTTCCCCAGTCCATTATGTGAACTTCTTCTTCTGAGGTTATGATGAGAAGCTCATCATGGTCTCTAATTACCCCTAATTAACTAGTCTTCCTAGTTAATTAGCTAGAAATATGTAAATATATGGGTTAATTATTAAATAAGGGATAAATAGTAAAGGACCTTAAAATAAGCTTAAAATGCTATACTATCATCCAATTAGTATTATTAATAATTTAATTAATAATTGGACTCAAAATATTATCAGCAATTCATTTAATTAATGTGTTAACTAACTTAAGTATAATTTATATCTAAGTATGTAATAACTTAAGTAACATTACTTTATTAAATAAATTAATTTAAAAAGGTCAAAAATGTAAATTCAAGGTCTAAAAATAACATTTGTCTTATTTATAATCATATATAAAAATTTAAAAAGATTTAAATTAAAATAAACCTTGAAAACCTAAGTTTACATTTTAGTCCTTATATTTATTTCATTCGGGTCCTTATTGTTCATTTGGGTCCTCAACTTTCATTACAATTAAATCCTTGAAACTTCTTCTTCTTTCCTTCTTTAGCCTCCTCGACAGCTGACGATAGGAGGTGCTTCCACCGTCTGATCACTGCACATCTGACGTCATTCCTTCCTCTTCACGCTCCTGGAGCTTATGCTGACCATCTCCTTTTCATCCACCGGTCTGGATCATGCTATAATCCCATTTTAGGGTTGGAGATAACCTCACCAGCATCGGAGAAGATGCCGGTGGTTACTCCACTCCTAGCCTTTTCTCCGTCCAGATTCAACCTCCATCTCAGTCGCCGCCACCTATAAATACCCATCCACACCCTCGATTTTCACCAAGTTAGCTCCTTTCCCTCTTCTGCACTGAGCTAACTGGTAGGCTATTCTTTCCAAACTCCAACGACCTTCCTCCGCTTCATCTGTCTTCTTCCATCCATCTTTGATCGCTCTGGATCTCCACCAAAGTTAGCCAAGTCTTCTGACGAAGTGCTGACTAGGAGTTCCTCTACTTCACCTCACAAATGCCCGCCGGATTTCTTCCTTCAACCCTCTGATTTCCTCCTCCATTAAGGACCATCGACGGAGATCTCCTACCTCCTTCGCCCAGGTAATAGTAGGCTAGGTAAGTAGATTAGTTAAGATAGTTAGTTAGGTAGATTAGATAGTTGTAATGCTAGTTTCGCATTCATCTTCTCCAGCTCCAGGGAGCTCCTTGAGCTTGTCAGGAGCAATTTCTTGTCTTTTTAAGTCATCGTTCACCTTCCTAAACCTTTCATGAACACCTCTATCATCTTTAATCACTAAATTGATCATCTAATTGACTAAATCACCTCCACCTCCACCAATTGCTCTTGCTGTCCATGGTAGCAGTGGTTGAGCTTACTCCACCTCCACTAGGGATTTCCACCACTTATCCATCACCTAAGGGCTCTAATCCTCACTTTAATTTAAGTAATTACCCTCTATAACTTAAATGTCCAATTTAATTTAAGCTCCTAAGCTCGCTATCAATGGCGACTTAGGAGGATCTCAAATCATTAATTATTCATCTATATACCATTGCAAATACATTTTGACTTATTTTCTCCACTCAATTGAGTGGGAAAATAGGTCCTAAGCCTAATTACATTCAAATCTTGTGTACTGTGAATTCACTGATTAATTCTTACTTTAATGAACAATTGACGAAATTAATGTGTTCCTGAGGTTCCTTGTGTCCTCAGGAAGCTTTTTGAATCATTAATGGTACAATTTCACAATATCTATACATTTTAGCCTTTTTCTAGACTCACTGGAGCTCCGGTGAGCTTCGGTTAGTCAAAAGAGCTCTTTAGCCTATAGAACTTAGTGTGAAGCTCTAGATCCTTGATTTGAAGATCACTGATCATGCTGAGATAGTTTATTTGAGGTTTTAGTGCTTGGAGTTTCTGTTGGATCTTCATCTTCTCCAACTCTTTTGAGCTCTTTAGCCTATAGAACTTAGTGTGAAGCTCCAGATCCTTGATTTGAAGATCACTGATCATGCTGAGATAGTTTATTTGAGGTTTTAGTGCTTGGAGTTTCTATTAGATCTTCATCTTCTCCAACTCTGGCAGAGTTGGAGATGTCTAATAGATAGGGTTAAGTCTTATTTAAAAGGTCTAGAAGCATTAGTGACTTGCCCTGAGACTATTTCCATAAGTCAATCACTGTGACAAACTTTGGTTTGTTCTGTCAAACAAACTCCTCTTCAAGCTCAGGTGACAAGCCTGGAACCCTAGGAACCTTAATTGTAACATCATTTTAAGGGTCTGTATCTCTTCCTGTGGTGAAAGAAAAGATTATTTAGGCTTTAATTTCCTCTGAAATGGTTTAACTCAGAAAGTCAAAATTCAAGGCTTCATAGTCAACCTTAAGCCTAATTCTTGGAATTTGGATTCAAACAGACAAATTAAGGAGTTCAATCTATTGTTGAGATGTTTGTAAATGATTCAGATGAGATTTGGATGAGCTCTGGTGGATTCTACGGTAGAATTTGATTTCTATTCAGTTTGGGTTATTTTTGAACCCAAACTGACGACAGTGGGTTTTTGATGAGATTTAAGTGGATAATCTGCCCAGATGGATTCTTAACAACCTCTAAGGGTTGTTTTAATTGATTAAATAGGACTTTAGCTATCTATTGGACCTTTCAGAATTTGAATCACAATTCTGAAGTTCCCTGGAGAAGCTTTTTAGCTTCTGCTCCTTCCTGAAGCTCCTTAGAGCTCATTTCCTTCACCAATAGCCATGGAATTACCTTCTGAACCTATTCAACACTTCATCTGGAAGTCAAATGACCTTCTACAGACCTTAGAGCTCAAAATTCCATTCTGCAAGCCAATATGGCTATAGTCAATCCAAGTCCTTCACCCTTCAAATGGAAGAGCTAAACCTCCCTTGAGCATCAAATTGATACTTCAATCATGTAGAACAACTTAAGAGCTTTCCAGCAAGCTTTTATTTGCTATGAACGGAGATCTGAGCTGGCTGGAATCAACATTTGAAGTTTGGACTAGGAGGGGGAAACATAGTCCCACCTTGGTGAAACTGGAGCAGCCGCATGGGTAAAAAATGAATTTGTGTTTAATGCTTCTCAATCGACAACGCATGGCACATGAAACGAAACTGAGCATTGGGTGTGTGTGTGGGTGCATGCGGTGCACGTGCCTGGGTGTGTGCACCTGTGGGCGTGCGAGTGTGGGCCCATGAGGGCATGTGCATGGGGCCTGGGAGGCCGTGAGCCAGATGGGCTTGAGACTATGCAAACTGGAAATAAACCGAACTAGGTAAAAACTAGGCTTGGACCTAGTTGGTTTTGGTCCAACCCTGAGAAGGGTGCTGTGTATCCCCGATCGATCCAAGCTGCCAATTAAAAACCTAATTTTTGTTTCAAATGGTTAAACTGGTTCGGTTTAGAAGGTCTACAAGTGTTCAAAAGGAAAGGATGCTAAGGTTCAGAAGAGAAGGAGTAAAAGCAAAGGAAAGGAAGAGAAGGAGAACAAGAAGAGAGATTGTAAAGAAGAAAAGAAAGGTTGAACAGACACAAGTGCTAAAGGGAAAAGGCAGAGTAAGAAATAAAGAAAACAAAGAAAAGAAGACTTGTATAAGAGGATCTCGAGAAAGATTAAGGAAAAGATTAAGAAGATTGAGAAATAAGTAAAAAGAAGAGAGAAAGAGAGAGAGAAAGGAGAAGAAGAGAAAGAAGAATAAGGCTGAAGACAAGAATAGAAATTAATGGTTTAATTTCATGTATATTATTCATTCCTTTTGAGCTTAATGTTGTAATAAGGCATATTTTCATTAGAAATTCTTTTTCTTGCCTTAATCTCTTATAAATAAAAAGAAATAAACATGTTTACTTGTTTGTTAAAGAAGATCATTTCTGTAAATGTGTTTTCTTATAGAATTTTGCATATTCTTCTAATTTGAAATCATTAGGCAAAATTCATATTCTAAAAATAAATTTAATTATACTTTCCATAAGTAGCTTATCTTTAATGGTGAATTCTAATTAAGTTATACCTCCCAGCGAACGACCTGGACTCAACCAGTTAAAAGAAATAAAATCTAAAATGTTAGGTTAACTTGACCCTATATTACTTAATCGACACAAATTCAAGTTGACCTAAATTACTTTCTTCTGCACATAATTAAGCACAATTAACTTAATTAACTATGTTTAGAAAGATGACGATCAGGTTACTTCCTGGTTCATATCCTTAGATTATTCATTTTCTTGAACTCCCTTAGAATTCAAAAGTTCTTGAAATTTAGGGTGGATGTATTGAGGATTATTTATATTATCATATAATTCATCATAAGTTACTCCTAGGAGTTTCTAAATCTCATTAATCACCTGTTCAATTTGGTTTTCCATGGGAGATGGTAGATCAAAATTATCCTCAAGTACATCCCCTTCTTTCCCTTCATGCTTGTCTTTAGCTTTGGTAGGACTTGGATCATCTTTAGTGTGAATTGCCAAAACTTGTTCAATTGTTCCTACAACCTCAATGGAACCACAATTCACCTTATTCTTTTGGGAAGCCTTAAAGATATTGATTTGACATTTTTTCCTTCCATAGGTGATGTGCATAATCCCTATCTCACAGTTGATTAGAGCCTTGGCAGTGGCCAAGAAAGGTCTACCTAAGATTATCGGGGTGTGGTTCAGGTTTTCTGATTCCTCCATATCTAGAATAAGGAAGTCCATAGGGTACTCAAAATCCCTCACTTTTATAATCACATTCTATAGAAGGCCCTTTGGTATTTTGGTTGTCCTAACAACAAGCTGAAGGGTCACATCAGTGTCCTGCAAGGGGCCTAAATCTAGCTCTTCATATAATTCTGTGAGGATTAAGTTAATGGATTCATTAAGGTCTAGTAAGGCTCAATCTAGGATGAAACCATCTATTTCACATGAGATTAAGGGGGTCGCTGAATCTTTCTTTTTAAAAGGGAGCTTATTCAGGATGATGGCACTAGCTTGTTTAGAAACTATGACCCTTTTTGATGATTTCGCCTGGCATTTCAGTGTGTATAATTCCTTCAGAAATTTCACACAAGCCGGGATGTTCTCAATAGCCTCAAGGAGTGGTATGTTAACTTGGACTTGCTTTAGATTGATTGATTTTCTTTTCCCTGGTTTTGATCAAGGCTTCAAGAAAAGGAGCTTGGGAAAAATCATGAGTGTTCAAATCCTAAGTCTTGTTTTTTTTATTAGCTTGGTCTCCCAGGTCAGATTCAGGCTCCTCAAGACCTTGGTATGATTTTGATGTAGAAGGATCTTGGATTTGTTTCCCACTTCTCAAAGTGATAGCACAGGCATGTGCATTAGAGTTGGAAGGGTAAGGTGGGTTCTACAAGATGGGTTGAGCCTGGGTTGGGTTAGGGTTAACAAAGCCTGGTGGGTGCTTGGAAGCAGGCTGAATTAGGTGTGCTTGTTGCTCCTGTGTGTTGTGCTAGTTAACTCTATTGAAGTTCCTTGGGTTTAGGATGGGTTGGGATGGTAACATCCCATGTTGTCTATCATCAACTAGCTGGTCTAATCATCCCATCAATTCTGTCCTCAATTGATTCATTTCTTCCTTATGTCTCAGGTTCATCTCTCTCATTTCTTTGAGGACCAGCCTCAATTCAGTGGGCTAGTTTTCCTGAGTAGGTTGTGGCTAGTATGTGCGCGGTTGTGTGTACCTACTAGGTTACCCATAAGTGTTTGGCTTAGTCAAGTTAGGACCCTAGGTGGGTTTTTGACTTGACCAAGTAAAGTTGGGATGGTTACACCATCCAGGGTTGTAACTGTTTGAACAAGGCTCATTTCTAGTGTAACACTAGAGTGCATTCACATCCTCAGGATAACTAGGCATCGAGCTACCTAGTTCAAAATTTGAGGGCATCAAGGTCCCTCCTTAGTACCCAGAAAAGGATGGGTCCAAGTACAGTTGGCTCCTAGGTGGAGCCATGGTTAGGTCATTAATGTTGTTCACTAATTCCTAACCTAGTGGGTTGGGGAATTGGTTGTAGGTTAATATAGGCACTCCTTGGGTAGGCATAGGATTTAATCTGGATTCTATACGTAAGGAATTCCTACCCTTTAGAAGGTTATCCAGCTTCTTATCCAAATTCTCTACATTCTTTCCCACGAGTTCCACCTTATCTAATCGTTGTGCAATTAGCTCTAAATCAACCAAGTTTGAATTATTGTTAACTTCATAAACTTCGCTCCTTGGTTGATTGGCTTTATTAAAGGTGGACATTGAGGCATTGTTGAGGGAATTTTCATTCATATTCTCGAACAATTGAAAGGCTTCTTTAGCATCTCGACTTACGAAATTGCCCCTACATGCTACATCAACAAAATTCTTCAAATTATCACTAAACCCACAATAGAAAATATGGGCCAAGTGCCACTTCGAAATCCCATGATGGAGGCATTTCCTAGCTAAATCATTGAACCTCTCCCAAGCCTCATGTAGTTGTTCCCCAGGGTTCTGCTTAAAGGTTGTTATGGCATATCTAAGGGCATTAGTTTTTCCAATGGGGAAGAATTTCTTTAGGAATGTGCTTCTCAGGTCTTCCCAAGTTTGGATTGGTCTACCAATTGTCCTTAGCCAATGTGCAACTCTATCTTTCAAGGAGAATGGGAACATTTTCATTATCAGGGTACCTTCATTCATGTTACTAGGGCGAAAGGTTCTTCCTATGTGTAGGAGCTCTTCAAGGTGGTGGAATGGGTCATCGACTCATGGCCATGAAAGTGGGGAATCAAGTTAATGATCTGAGGTTTGAGCTCAAAATCTTCCCCATCCTGAGGTACCCTAACAAAGGGTTTAGGTTGGGTATTAGGAGGGTTATAAAAGTCACGGAGGGGCCAGTCTACCTTCCGTTTTGGAGTCGAGTGATGGCCTACACTATGACTTCCGTCTATCGGTCATGATGCTGGCCTTGCTTAGTGATATACCTTTGTAATAGAGTCGTAGGATCCAAATTTTGTTCATCAATCTCTTCTTCCTTGTGATGACTAGCCATTGCAGAGGGTTTAGATTTAGATCCTGGATAAGTAGGTCTTCTCCTAGGATTACTTTCTAATGGTGGTAGCAAATCAGGATTTTGGGATCTTCTACCTTGCATACACCAGAAAAATGTCTATAGATGAGAAGGAGAAGACAGATGAGAGAAATCCTCGCCTGCTCAATGCAAGCAATCAAACTTGTCCTTAGAGTGTGACCCTAAGTAGACCTAATCCTAGCTCCCCAAAACATGACTGGATTAGATCAACCCTTGAATTACTTGGATGGCCAGAAGGGTGGGACCCCTTAGGACACCCTGCACGATAGGACACCACTAAAAGTTAACGTGGTTACCACATCGACCTTTCTTGTCACCAGTGGGTCCAAGTAGACAAGACCTTGACCTTAGCCCAATCTAGTTTTATGTCCCCAAGTCTAATAGTCCTGCCTAGGGCACGTCTACTCAGTTTTAGGCTTGGGTTTGATGTGCTTTTGGAATATGATGGACGTTAGGGTGGTGTTTTCCCTCAAAAATTGATTTTGAAATGTGTAGTGTGCAAGAAAAAAGGGTTCCCAAGCAATTTTTCTTGATGAAGTTGATTGCACAGCAATCATGGGTCCTAATCAACCTAAATAATGTCTAAACCTAGCTTAAATTGTGGATATTGCACTCATATCTTGCATATCATGCATTGTATCAGTCTATTTAGAATAAGATGACATGTCCTGCTAGTTAATGATTTTTATTGCTATTTGCAGATAATAAAGCGATCCAAGATGCAGGAGATAGTGGAATAAAGCAATAAAGGAAGAAGAAGACTGATCTAGACAACAGGAGTGAGGAGGATAGCCTTATCCCTACCCTTAGAAACCCTAGGACAACCTTCCTAAACCCAAAACCACCTCCATTAGAGACCTCCTAAGCTTAGTCCACTATCCATAGCCCTACTTATCCTATCCCTAACCCAATTGAACCATCCCATACCTAATTAGGTGCATCTATAGTTGATTGGGTGCACCCGAGCCTAATTAGATCCACTCAGGATCTAATTGACTCATACCTATTAGGGTTACCCTAGCCTAATCACATGCACACATCCAATTAGACTTGACCTAGACCTAATTAGGTTCACTCCTATCTAATTAGACTTTCCTAAGCCTAGTTAGGTCCATACCCACCTAATCTAGATTGACCCAACCTATTTAGCACCTAATCCTACCAAAACCCACAACCTAGCCCTAAGAAAAACACATACCCACACACACACACACACCTTCCTATTTTACCCCTACCAAACCCATGCACACTCTCTTGGAAACCCTAAAACTTGTGTCAAACCTAGATCCTAAAAATGTGGCATTGGCTATTTTTGGAGCTATCGAAAGTGGAAGCCAAATGGAGCCTTCCCATAAGGACAAAAAGTGGAGCCACGAAATTATGGACTCTCCCATTCCCCTCCATCAAAACTTGCAACCACTCCCTTCCACTGTCCAACCCTAAGGCCGTCCTTCTCCAACTTCTTCAAGGTGCTCCTCCTCCTCCAAGCACCACCATGGGCGGCTAAGCAAGAAGAGGAAGAAGGCCACCTTCCTCCTCTACTCTCCTTATGAGGGCATGGCCATAGAGGGGACATTCTCCCTTTCTCCATGGTCGGCTAGAAAAGCTAGAGAAGCTTCTCTCCAAAGCTTCAAGGACGGCTAGGAAGAAGAAGGGTTCTCCACCCTCTCTTCTTCTTGTGGGAGTGCTATCCTCTCTCTACTTGGATGCACTTTCCCCCTCTCTTTCTTCTTCTTCTTGGATGGCCATGAAGGCTCACCCATAGCCTCTTGTGGCTGACCATCTCTTTTGGTAGGCATGTAGACGGGTTTGCATACCCAAGGTCTAACCTACACTCTCACACATAGCCGATGGCCTTAGTGGCATTTTCTGGCGTGAGAAATTTCTTCTATTTATGTGCTTTCTAGTGTAGATGATATGTGCTAATATTTTATGCATAAATAATATCATGATGTTTCTATGATTGATTGTCCTCATGTTTGCTAGTCTCCATGTTACTTAGGTTCGTTCACACCATGCATGCTCACCATGGCCTACTTAGATGCACGTAGTCACTTAGGTTGTCACTAGCATGTCTAGATCTAGGTTTCATTTCACTTTCAAAATAAAGATCAGAAACACAAAAAGATAAAAATATTAGGTTAGGTTAGATTTAAGTTAGAAAAGCCGATCCAAATCTCTATTTGTTTTCATGCCTCCCAGAGACAAATGATCGGTACTCTAAGTTCTAAAAAGAATAAAATCTACATGAGCTTCATTAGTACAAATGTTTTTGTCAAGGGGATTTCGCGACTATACTACGATGTTGTTTTCCTAAAACTCGCGATTTCCACGCTTGTCAAAAGTGAATTTTAAGATTTAAATACTTGTGTTAATGAGTTTTTGGGTTCACTTGAGTTAATATTTTTAATCAAGGTTTTGATGAGGCACACAAGAGTTTTAGAAATCCCAATTTGTTTGATAGATTTCCTTTAAATATGAAAATGCAGGTGTGCTCTATCCTTAATGTGGAACCCTAAGCACAGATAATTCTAGATGATTCTTTTAACTTCAAAATTTGATGAGTGGTGCAACCCAAGTAATGTAATCAATTGGACTTATTGCACCACTAACTAGGCACTCAGAAAATAGATTTCAAGAATTTTTAATACACATTTCTATTTTTTCTGATTTAAAGTGTACTAGGGGTTTTGCTATCTATTTTGACCCCCAGTTGGTCATTGGATAATCAATGCAATCAAGCGTTAAGAAATATTTTTTTCATATTTGTCCTAAATTTTTTATTATCTCATAAATTAAGTGCCACAAATTTCAAGTCAATCGAAGTTGTACAAAAATTTCTGTGATATTTTGAACTTTGAAAAATCAGTAACAATAACTGAATTGACAATAAATTAATCTGTGAATTTTTAAAATTTTTTTATAACTCTGATTTAAACAAAATTTGGATATATTTTTCCTAACTTTTAAATCTACATCTAATAAAAATTCGAGAATTTTTTACCATACAGATCTCTAGGAATTGAATTTTTAAAATACAACTTTATTTCAGCCCAAAAATCAAGAGAGATTTTTTTATATAAGTAAACAAATTCTAACTAATCCTAGGGTTCAAGCAAATCCTCGATCTAACTAATCTAAACTATGGGTACTTACCTGAGGTTCGAACCTACAATTCCCATTGTCGTGTTTCATTTTGATTTCCTTTCCTACACAAAATCAATGAAAATAGCAAGTTAGAAATCGCAAATTCGCACCAAAGAAAGCTTCAAAAATTTCTGTTGCCTCCCCAGCAATGGCACTAACTTGTTTGGTGCGTAATTCACATTTAAAATATTATTTCAGTTGTAGTATAGCGCGAAAACACATCGACAAATAAGTTTATAAAATCGGTGAGTATCGGGTCATTAACAGGGAGGCAATCGCAATTTATGCAGAAGCATTTCAATAGAACTTATTCTAAACAGATATTTATATATGTATATATGTATAGGAATCAGATATATGCATTCAGAAGATCATAATCTTAATGCAATTAAACAGAGTTTTTACAATAAAGAATACTACTAGAATTAAATAGAGAGGTAGAGAAAGAGAGAGAGAGATATAGAAAGTGGCAGAGAGACGATGCCGCTTGTAGAATGCTTGTGTGAGGTGCAGCATGATGGTAATACTTCTGCCAATCGGGGTTTATCTTAAGGGTAACATAGACGAATATCACATCATAAATGAGCATGGGAGCATTACATGCATCGCACATTGAGATTGCTTATAAACAAGTGTTAATGGCCATTTGCACAAGTTCATGTCAAAACAGACCTCAGATGAGCAATCGGACCACACAAATGGATTCAGAACAACGAACAGAGTCCAACGGACTCAAAATCAACCAAATCCGACATCCAGAGCACCTACAATTGGCCCTAGAAGTTTTGACCGTTGATCTGATGATCAACGGTCCACAACACGCCACATAGCGCCCGATCAGCGCATGCCTGCCAACACCCCTCTTCCTCCATCAACCGCAAGATCAATCTGAGCCGTCCGATCTAAGATCAGACGGCTGAGAACGACACACCACGCCCCTCTTCACCAGGCAGCAATAAGAGAAACACCTTAAGCCATCCAATCTTCGATTAGACTGCTGAGAACCTCGCATCGCCCTCCACAGCTGCACTCTCAAGTCATGCACACAAAGATCCAACCGTTGGATCTCCATCCAACGGTCGGGCAGCAGCCGAGCAGAAGATTCTCTCCATGTCAATCCGCAATCGCAACTCAATGGTTGGCACCTCGACCTCTCACTGAGGGGCACGGGTTCGAAACGCCCGCCGCATCCCAAATCTGCATGATCTGATGCGCGTTCAATTACTACCGTTCATCTGCGATCAAACGGCTCGGAAGCAGTCAACGTGGCGTGATCGCGAGCATCCAAGTTAGATGCACATGATGACGCACGCGCACAGCGCTCGTGAGGCGTAATCTGAAGCGTGCTTAGCGTGCTATCTCAACCATCTAATCCGCGATCGGACGATCCTCAGCAGTCGCACATGGATCACCGAGAAGAAGAAGAACACGCGTGCAACGGATTGGCAGGCAAGTGGCTACATCGACGATTTTGGCATGGGTTTAGGGATGTCCTGGATGTCGCTAAAGCCCATACTTAATTTAGAAACCCCTTCTTCCTATATAAACCCCTTCCAACTACCCATGGAAAGCATTCAATTCACTTGCAAGTCTTCTACCCTACTCCTAGCCACCCTTAGCACTCTTTTATAATCATAAGGGTCGACGAGCCACCGATGGAGCCCTCCACCACCGTGGTCGCCTCATCATCTTCTCTTTCTCTCTCTCTAGCTTAACTTTACTTTACTTGTGCTTAAGCATTTATCTAGTGTTGTAAATATAAAATTAAAGTTACATGTCAAATGATGATGTTCCCTATCTAGTTTTTATCTATCTTTTTTTTGACTTTTTCTCATCTTGATTTACACGAATGCTGTGCTAAAAAGAACTCTAACCCTACTCTTTCTCTCTCTTTCTCTCTCTCTTACTCGCTTTTCTCCTGCATTTTCTCACAAGCAAAACCCGCCATTTACGTGACAACTAAGTGACAGACAAACCCGATTTCATGCCTCTCTATGTTCGACACTCGGACTCACGTCCAATTCTTTATTTGAAAACAACGCAGCAAACGCGAGCTACAACAACCGATTTATACAAATGTGTTCGGAGTGCATCAGTTTTTGGCACCATTGCCAGGTTGGCAACGGATTTATTTTTTCGCTTTCATTTTGCATCCATGCTTACATCGTCTAACGCATTTTCTCCCTCTACTTGATTGATCGTAGGAACTCGACACCTGGGAGACGAAGGAGCGTGACTCGTGACGGTAGAGATGAAGTGAGAGTTGCAAGGATCAGTTGTGAGTATTGCTCTACCCGTGGTTGTTTGCTTGCTAAAAAAAAATCTAAAAAAAGATTAAAATCAGAAAAAAATCGGCGTGTTGAATGATTGCCTGATCCTCATCCTTAACTCATTACCCAACAAAAAAAAATATACAATCTAACATTCTCAAAGACCTAATCTTTTTGGAGTGTTCCTTTTTCCTTTTGAGTGGTGTTTGCGAAGCCACCATGACTTGATTTGGGCCACACCACTCACCCCTAAAATCGACTCACCTTGTAGAAATTGCATGAACACTAGGGTGAGCACATTAGCATCCTAGAGCCTCATCACTTTAAAGGAAACTCACTCTCACCTGTTGTGTGCAAAACTTGGCATGCCCACTTGAAACTTGCTTGAAAACACTAAGACACGTCAACCCTAAAAGACACTAAAGTAAGGACAAACATTAAAAGACACCACATCTTAAATCCTTGCTTGAAAAGCATGTCTTGTTAGGAGCACACACATTTGAATTGGATAACTAAGAGGCACCACCCCAATCAACGCCTCATCACATAACCTAAGAACAAGCACTACCCTATCCCCCATTAAAACAGAGTAGACGTGCCCTAGGCAGGACTGGTTTAAGTCTCAAAATACGTGATTTCATTTGCTAGGCACTTGGCCTTCATTCCCTTAGTAGAATCTAGTGACTAGGCTATGGGGAAGTGTCAAATGACTGCAGTTGTGGGGTCCATGGAACTGACGGTGCAAGCTAAAGGAAGAACCTTCCCCACAATCCCCTCGTAATCAACCTGGTTAGATTAGCTTTGGGAAGGGTGGTTCCGTGTCTACAGGCTTGATCGTTCCTTTGGAGATTTCTAGGTCTCCTAAGGAATACACTGTACAACCTAGATTTGTCACTTGGTTGTGCACACACAACTCTCTCTCATCTGTTCTTCCCTCATCCCTCCATTTCTTCCGAACCTTGGATTTCAATGCTTATCCGTCTTACCCAAACTACCCCAAACATGATTTGTATGCTAACCCAAGTAGATCATATCCACAGCCTACTTAGGATAACCAACCACCGTGCTGGGGGTACGACCTAGAATATCCCTCTTGGCTCAACTATCCCAATTATGAACAACCTGCACCAACCTCTTATTGGGATACATCCAACATATCCACCCAAGGGTACAATCCAAACCTTAGGAATCCTTATCTCAATTCTCCTCATGACGACTCATCATTTAGGTCCCACCCACTCACTAACCACTTTGATGGGACCTACACTCTAGGAGAACACAAAGAGCCCTACCCTTCCCAGGATGACAACTAAGAAAGGCCATCTAAATTCAACAATCTCTCCTACTTGACCTTTGGATTAAAAGGAATGCTAGACAAATTGAAATCAAATGATGATCAGAAATCTAGGCAAACCAAGAATCATCAATCTTTGACTTGGTCCCCTGATGAATCTAACTGGGAGGAGGACTTAGAACCTCAACTATTCTGGAGTAGGACCAAATAGAGAATGGTTCCTCTTGAAGAACTAGACCGTGAACATGATAGAATAGAGGACCCACCCAAGAACCTAAACTTCAGTATGGATTCTAGTCCGCAACCTCAACCATACCCTCTTAACCCTAATTTCAAGGAGGAGATCCAAAGGAAACCAAATGACACCCTGTCAATTCTTGATAACCTCCAGTTAGAGTTACACAGACAAAATCAAGAGTTGGTTAAATGGTAACGGGCCATGTTGGACATGTTTCAACAATTAGGGAAAGAAGGCCAAAGAAAGCTGTTGCACACAACGCCATTCATGGAATTCGTGAAGCAAGGACCTACCGTGATCAATTGGACTACACCTAGTCACCCCAATTTGGTTCAGTCCACCATTGATACCCCCCAGGAGCTGGACAACTCAATGGAGAAGGTCATTGAAGATTCCTCGAAACACAGTTTTGGGAGCATTAAGGACATACATCAGGAGGAAACTGAGAATATGAGGGGTGATGCCTTGGAATCTGAGCCTAACCGGCCCGAGAGAAGTGATTCGACGGAAATGACAGCCAACATAGGAGATGGGGAATGGGGTTACAATTTCAAAGAAATTGATTCTGAATCGGTTGAAACCCCCATCACAAATCTGGAGGAGGACCAAGAGAAGGAATATGAACTAGAGGCTGAAATCGGCCCTACCTCTAATGCAACCTCGAACAATGAATCTGATACGAAAGATGTTGAAGAGGATATTCTTAAGGGAATGAGTAATGAAACCATGGCTGCAGGAGAGATGGATTTGTCTTTGGAGAGAGACCTCATGCTTGATTCTAGGGCTCATTATGAAACTCTTGATTATGTTACCTACCCTACCAAAATAAAGATCCCACAACCTGAATGCACTGGAATTGATACACCTTTGACGGATTACAATTTTTTGGGGACACAAGCTGAGTATAGAACCTACATCTTTAGTGTCTGGCATGTCATATTCGGGGTGTGCTCGTCCACATCAACTTTTCTACATGCCCGCAGACTAAGAGAGGAACTGACACAGGCATGCATGATACATCTGTTGCAGAGTTCCCGCCCCTTAGGAACGGGACTCCACCACAACCTTGTTCGCAACTACGGACTTCTAATTGTGGGTCTGGCTGATTTTGTTTATGCCTCCTTGACCCAAACCATTCTTGTTTGTGCACTATGCCCAGCCGAAGGCATTAAACTCAGCACTTGCTGGGAGGCAACCTAGAAGATTCAGATTGATCAGGTATACTGCATTACTAAGGTGCTTTCTTTCTGAACCCCAATTGCACCAATTTATTTGTCAATGAGGATATTGTCAAACTTAAGCATGGGGGGTGGTAATTTGCATGTTCTGAGTTCATTTTATCAGTCTGCATAAAAATAAAAATAAATAAATAAATGATGAATTTAGGAAGAAAAACTTAGGCATTAGGAACTTGTCAACAATGGGAAATAATACGAAAAGAACCTGAACACTTAGACTTTTCAGGCCTTCAGGCTTAATCAGCCCTGGTGTCCATTAAAATATGGATTTAACTTCAAATCCTTACAACCTTAATTTATTTTAATCCACCAATAAAATAGGGTGATAACTATATGACTTATCAACCTGCCCTCTGACTCGGAGAGACTTTTAGTCTAAGCATCTACACACATTTTTTCACTGACTCACTCCTCGGAGATTCTGACAGGAATTAGGTAGCTAATGAACCTTCTAGGGTGGTATGGCTGGCAAGTGGTCATGGGTAACATCCCATTGGTCAGTTGTCCAGAGCCCAGCCATAGGACCACTTTCCTTTTATTGCCTCTAGATAAATTTGAGAACAGAGAAGCCACCTACTAAACAAAAAAAAAGGAAAAAAATATAGACAAGAAGAAAAAAGAACAAAATAAGTCACACTTCACCGCATGAGTATGGCTGGCAAGTGGTCATGGGTAACAACTCATTGGCTGATTGTCTAGAGTCTAACTCATTAAATGCACAAAAAGATCCAAAATACTTACGAAGCAGGGAAGTAGAACAATCTGGGGAGATATACACTAGAAACACCATTGTGTTGACCCCAAATAAAATAAAAGTAGGGAGAAAGATACCGATCGGACAAATACACCTTCAGGCAAACACTTCCTTTTTCTGGTCACCTAGGGGCGTAGAAACCCGAAGTTTGTCTGAATTACTATCGAGGGAGTCTATCACGATCTTCACACCAAGATGCTTAGCAGTTAGAGTCTTTTTCAAGTTTTGGGTGGGTTGGGTAGCTATAAAAAGTTACCAACACACTCTCAACTCCAAAAATCTAAAAAAATGAGAAAAGATGAAAAAAAGAAAAGAATATATATCCCTTAAAGTAAGGATTCGGGCGATTCACATTTTGGCACACTCGGGCGCTGTTTAGTCTCTGTAGATCAGGATCTTAGTATATTTCCTCCGGTTGACAAGTAACAAAATGTCTAAGTAATCAATTCCTGAATTCTGACTAAGAATAATGGCTAGGATGAACCATGCTAGGGACTATCAAGAAGTAAGCATTGGGGTATGATACCGCTACATTTTATCGTAATAATTCTACCAATTAGGATTTATCTTAAGGGTAGCATACACGAATATCACATCATAAATGGGCCTGGGAGCATTACATGCATTGCACATTGAGATTGCTTATAAGCCAGTGTTAAAGGCCATTTACACAAGTTCATGTCAAAACAGGCCTCAGATTTGCAATCAAACCGCACGGATGGATTCAGAATGACAAACAAAGTATAATGGACTCAAAATTGACCAAATCTGACATCCGGAGCTCCCGAATGATGCGAAATTTGGTGTGATTTGTAAAAGCGGGTTTTTAAGTCATTATAATAAGCCAAATCGCAAACGCTTTTAAAATTTATAACCTAGATAGTGGGGTATCTAGGGTCGTCCAAGGAGGCAAGTTTACAAAAATTAAATCTCTTACTTCGATAATGGAATTCACCTTTCTTTCTGTGCTTTTTTAATATAACATTTTTTTTTGTTTTGTATTTGAAATAACGAGGATTTCAAGTCGATGAAAACAACTCCTAATAGTAACCCTAAGTGACAAGAGCTACCTTCCTTCTAAGCTCACCCTAGGCACGTGAAGGCCTAGGGTAATTAGAGAGGGAAGGAAGTGAATGCACAAAAGGGAAATTTAAATTGCAATCAAGACAAAAAAAACTAATGAAGGCAACTTATATATAATTGAGGAATTATTTTACAAGAATCTAGTAGAAGAATGCTTAAACTACTAAAATTAAAAATGCATGTAATGAAAACACAAAAATCCTCTAAAATGATGGTGAAGATGGCGAGGCTCTTGCTCCAATTGCGGCTACTCTCGCAATCAAAAAGAGCTCCTCCTTCTCCTTATAAGATTCTTCAAGGTGTAGCTTCCTTGGCAAACCCTGAAGTAGGGGGTGTGCCAAGGCTTTCTTGCAAGGTGGCATGGACCACCTCTAAGCTCTCCTCCAAGGATGGTTATATACCACCCTCAAGACCTCCTCCAAAGGTCTTCCTTGCCTGGCTTCTCCTTTGGCTAGCGTGGGCACAAGAGAGAAGGGAAGAGGGGTAGGCACCAAGGGGATAGAGTGTCCCCTTAATCTTCTTCTTCTTCTTCTTCCTCTCTCTTGGGTGTGAGCTATAAATAGAATATAAGAGGCATTTTGCTAGATAAGGATGGATTGTATGGTGGTGGGCATTGGTCTTTTTATAGGGTAGGATGGAAGGGTTAAGGTGACTCTTGAGATGGATGGCTAAGATGGGAAGATGGTGGTGGTTAGGTGATCCTAGGGCTAAGGGGAGTTGGCACCGCTTAAGGGATGTAAGGGGGGTAGTTATGGGTGGCCAAGGGACACCTAAAAGTGCAGCCAACCATGGAGAGGTGCCATGGGTTGGTGCCAACTTCTAGGCTTCTAGAAGAGGGTTGAGGTGGATGGTGGATGTGGCTTTGAAGGGTTATGTGTAGGGTAGATATGGGAGGTGAAGTTGGCACCAAAAAGGGGGGTGGTTAGGGTGGTTTTGGTGCCAACATTTAGGTGTCTTTTGGCCAACTTGAGTGATTGAAGGGTGAAGGGTGGTGAGGAAGGTGATTGAAGGGTGAAGGGTGGTGAAGAAGGTGGTGCCAACTTGAGTAGAGGTGGAGCTACCTAGGTGGACTTGACTTTAATTAGTAAATGGAGTTAGCCAGGGTTAAGTTATGGCTGATGGATGGCCAAGGAGCTAGATGCTGTCCAAGCTAAGCTAAGCTAATCTAGCTTAGCTAGTAGTGGAGTGGAGGATTAGGCATTTGGAGCTTAGGGTTTGAGGAGAGGAGCTGGATATAAAGAGTCTGGAGCTGAATTGGAGCTGGCAACTACTTAAGAGGTCAACATGGGGCTACTCTAGTATGCTTAGCTTGCTAGTTCTTTGCTAGCTACTAAGCCAAGCTAAAGTGAGCTGGCTTCTGCTGAATGGAGCTAAGGTGAGCTGGGTCTGTTGCTCCCAGGGAGGATTGAGCTGGTTGAGGTAGCTAAGGTACCTTAGCTCAACTAAGTTGAGCTAAGCTGAGTCCCCGGGAGCTAAACTTGAGCTTCCTGAGCTAGAATGAATTCATCTTCAGCTGGCTGGAGTTGAGTGGAGCTAGATCAGACTGGTCCTGAGCTGAGGTGAATTCCAGTCAACTCAACTAAGCTAGCTAAAGCTCCCTGTGAACTCATGGGAGATGAGATGAGCTAGACTCAGTTAAGTTGAGTCGGATCTGAGTCGACCTGAACTAGGGTGAGCTGAGATGAGCTCTCTTGAGTCCAAGTGAGTTGGATTCCAGCTATAGTGAGTTGGATCAAGCTGAGTTCTAGCTAGTTTGAGCTTCTCCTTCACCTGTTGCCTTCCTGAGTGCTAGGGTTCTAGGGATCTGTTAATATGTTCATCCTTAACACTCACAAAAACACATTAAAAAGATATAAAAAAATGCAACGCATGCCTAACCTAATTTATGACTAAATGCAACCCAAAAACCCATTTGCAAAGCAAAACCCTAAGAGCTAGGATTGTTTTAATGCAAAACAATGATGATAAATTGGCATTTATCACACCACCATGCTTGTCTTTTACTAGTCTCTTAGCAAAACTTTAATTTTTACAAAATGGAATTTTTGGGAAATCTAATTTTTTTGACTTTTGAGGAAAAAGAGACTATAGGACCTTGGTTGGTTTAAACACAAGAGGTAAGGATTTGTTAAAGATAAACATCAGGATTTATTTTTGGATCCAAAAATTAGACAAAACAGGATCAATATATCCTCCAGAAAATTCACAGATTAACTCTTTGTTAATTCAGATGACTTGAACTGTTTGTTTTTAGGATTTTTATAGCTCTTGAATCTGATTCGCAACTTGCAACGACCTTTAAAACCTTGTGTCTGTGCTTGTGAATAGCCAACATTTATAAGGGCATGTTTTTGGTTTAAAACCTTTTTTTTTTGTCCCCCATGCTTATCTCTAGCTTAGTCATACAACAGATGTCTCAGGATCATCATTCCCGTTACCAATCCTCGAGGGGGCTCTGGCACCAGTACTTCGGGATAGCACTATCCATGACACCACCCAAGAGCTCACAACCCCAAAACACAATGTGGTGTAAAGGGGCACTCTAAGCAAACTCAAGTTCTTTCTCCAACACTATATGCAGATCACCATCCAAGACACTTGAGCTGCTAAAATGCACTTTAACGCTCCGTCTAAAGATATGAAATATAGATATGGAGCAGTGCCGATGTTGTAACTGATGAGAGCCTCATCATGAGCCATAACTAGCTCATTTTGACATAATAAACAGAATAAAAGCTCCTACATAACCTAGAAGAGGGCTTGATTGGAGAAATAAGTGTTCTGAGAAGAAAACATGAAATAAAGGTTAAAACTACAATTTTACCATTGCAGTACATAAACGACATTTCTTAGAGGCAAAACATAGGTCAAATGGTCTAAATAAGATAAAAAGTGGGTTGATTCAATCAGACATGGGTTCATCTGTAATCTAGGAATTAAATGACATTTGGTAACCCTAAAACAGACCCGCTTAAATCAACAAGGTTCTGCTCAGGATAAAAATCAATTAAACCCTCTAAAAATCTTGGAAAAATATCCTCTAGGGTTTAGAACATTCCATTTGGCCTTTGGAACCCAGTTTGACCTAGATTAGGGTCCTAGTTCATCAATTAACCTAATTTGGGTTTTTACCAAAAATATCCAGTCAAACATGGTCAAACCAAAAATCCAACTTCACCATTGGATTCCTTAGGTCAAAATTAGGTTCATACCAAAATTTGGACCTAAGGGGAGGTCATCTTGACCTACTTTGCAATTTAGTACACCTAAATCACATTTTGGTCCCTAACTTTTGAAAATCATCACAGAGAGCCCCCTAACTTCCTCGCCACCTTTGCAATCAGGTCCTTTCACCATTATTGGGACAGAATCCTTCTCCAATGAGGATTAGAGAGGGAATACTCTCTGATTCCTCAGAGATCCCCTCCCAGAAATGGAAGGGAGATTCTCTAAGGAATTCCCTTCCATCTGAGGCCAGTCATGATCCCAGATTTGATCCCAATCTCTCGTGCGAACGCATGAGGGATTTGGGTATCTACCCATTTTCCTTCTTTGACGAGCCATCGGAGACAAAGGTGTGCCCTCCAAGCTCTAACACATGGCCCAATGCCTATAAAAGAACCCCCAAACCCAGTCGCTCATTTTCAGCTCGACCTGGCTGGGGTTTTACCTCAGATTCATCTCTTCCTTCCTGGCCAGGGTACCCAGCGAGCATCAGCGAGGTTTCTTTCCTTTCCTCTTTGCTCTGCCACAAAACCAGTGGCAGAGACTTCTTCCTGATTCTCCTCCGAGGGTCACGCAATACCCGCGCACGCTGCCTCAGACCCGTTGTCGCCGCAGTCCTCCCACACTGGGCATCTTATTCTCCGGCGACAGCAGGTATAGCCGTCCGCCTCTCCGCCCCCTTCGTCCCTGTAGTTAGGTTTAAACTATTCTGCTCTATCCGCTCTTTCATTCCCCTCACCTTATTTCATCAATCGACCCTCGACCGTCGCTGACCACCGCCATCTTCCTCGCCTCCGACCAACCTCCGGCGAATCACCCCCGTCGCTCCACACTTCTGCACGACTCGCCGACCAACTCAGAGGCTCCGCCTCACCTCGCTGAACAACCTCTGCCCACCCACTGCCGCTCTACTCCCACTCAACGCTCCCCCGAACACACCCACACCTCCGGTCACAGGATGACTTAGGCATGCATGCCTAAGCTGCCCCGCGACCTGCTGCACGTCGTACCACCTTCGCTGTGCCACGGCGAAGGTCTGCAGGTGGTTTGATTAGGCCAATAGGCCGTACTCAAGCATGACAGGATCAGAGCTGCAGCCGCCATTGACAACGGTTGAAGCAGCTTCCAAGCACGCTTTGGCTCTGTGGCTTCAAGATTTCAGCTGTTGTGGAGTGGAGTGAGTTGCATGCAAGCAGCCAGTTATCCAGTGAAGAGAGTTGAGGCTGCAACTGAGCGGAGCGCAAAGAGCGTTCTGCGGGCGCACGTGAGAGTAGGGCGGGACTAATAGTCCCACGTCGGAAATCTACGCGGCACAGGTGTAGTATAAAGTTAATTTGTGTTATCTTCTCGTTGCCTCCGAATGCACAGGGGTGAGGTCCCTCACATTACGCAGGCTCGCCTCGTCCGCAGTTTCATCTCGCGGATCTGGCGGGATCCGACCCAACCTTATCTGAGCACACCTCGCGCATCACCCTCACGCCGGTGTGCCTGGTCCCAGATACGAAGCCCGACCCGATTACCCGCAGCTCTGGGAGAGCATCCTGATAGAGATTTGCAGAGAGAGTGAGAGACGTGTGGGTAGAGGGACAGGGTAGGTTTTACTCCCTTGTGCAGGCAGGCTAAGAGTTGAAGAGAAGAGACTTAGCCGCAAGGAAGAAGAAGAGAAGAAGCATAAAAAGAAGCCTTCGCAGAAGAGAGAAGGAGCAGAAGAAGAAGAAAGTCTGAAGAAGAGGCTGAGCAAGGCAAAGAAGAAGAAGAAGAAGAAGAAAGGCTGCAGAGAAGAAATAGATGACCAAGAAGAAGGAAGAAGAGAGAGACTGCAGAGAAAGAAAGGCCAAGACAGAAGAGAAGAAGAAAAGTGAAGGCTGCAAAAGAAATAAAGCAAGATCAGAAGAAGAAGAATCATCAAAGAAGGGAAAACACTTTTAAGACGTCTGATCTTGTGATCAGACATCCAATTTTACTCTTTTGCCTGGATTACTTTTTAAATGCATTTGAATTAAACTTTTGAGTAAATTAGTGTTCAATTACATTTGAGATTAGTAGTAAATTCCGATTACTCGCTGTGTTCGACCTCGGATACTCTGATTTTCGAGTAATAAAAACTTTTATTTGTTGGCGACGCTTGATCACCTATACTACGACACAATAACTCTTAAAACACGATCGAGTCAGTCGCTTCAACAAAATGGCGCCGTTGCCGGGGAGCAACGTGCAATTTATCACTAGTCTCTACATTCTTTTTATCATATTGAACACTAACTTGCCCTACTTTGCTTTGATTTGATTTTGCAGTATTTCACGAGAAAATCCCTCCTGCAAGTCAACGACTCCAGGGCAGGTAATTTCTTTTCTTCCTTAAACTATCCCCTAAGCTTTGAAAGACAAAAGGAGAAAATCAATTTAGGAATCAATTGCCTTATTTATATAGTAATCACCATCTTTAAGGAAAACATTTCCTAATTTTACGAAAATTTTTTCAAATTCTTCTTGAAGTTGGAGTGATTTTTTTAGATTCTATCCCACAAACTCATGTGCCTAATAGAAATAACACTTAATCTCTACGGACAACATGCTTCTTGCTTTCAAGTCCAAAGAGAATTTTTGTGAAAAAGAAAAAAGGATTGGAAATAGAACCAAATTAGGGTTTCTACAGTAGGATCTTGGAGTGTTAGTCACACATGCCTGCATAAAAGGAAATAAATCTTCCCTCATCAGTGCGTCACCCAAGACCTTGATTGAAGAGATCTAAACAAGACAAACCCTAAAGAAAAAGAAGCTCTAAAATCACTTGAATCTTAAAATTTTTGGACCTAATAACCTGGGAGTCAAATCAGGGTGATCTCTAGGCTCTAAACCTAGAATCATTCTGCCATCTATAGGACAGGTTAGGTGAAGTTGACCCCTTGGGTCAACCAACCTCTAAATTAGGTCACAATATCAAAACATCTAAAGTTCAAGTGAGAACCCTAAAGCACCTTTGAAATAAAAGTGGTAGACTTAAGAGGTCAAGGTCCCCATTCTAGTCTACCTGGAATCTCAGTGACAAGAGAGGTCAGGTGGGGGAAACCCTGTAACCCATGGGGACGCTCTACCATGTAGGGGTCTTTGCGGGACTCTCCCTCTCTGGCTACCCAGGTAATTCTCAGGTGGACGATCTTCTGATCCAGGGTTCCATCCGCCCCGAACCTCCATAGTCATCCAAACATCTTTGGGTGCCTTGATTGGGTCAAAAACATCTCCAGTCCCTCATCTTTTCTCTTTAGTGCACACATACACATTTTCAGTGTGACTCGTTATTCAGATCTGATCGCTTCATAACTTGATTCTACATCTTGATTCAAACTCTGATTCTACATCTGGATTCCACCACCTGATCCAAATATGCAACCAAACCACTTAGGACCACCATTCAAGAAACCTGAATATCAGAGATCCATGAGAGATAAAATGATTGAGGATGCCATGAAATTCTATGAAAATGAAGAAACCTCAACACCAGTAGGAAACATTCAGGTTGATGTCCCAACAACCATAACCTTTATCATAACTTGTGCCCAAGTACTATTAGCAGAAGCCACAAAAGGATCAACCCGTGACTTGCTCATTACTGCATACATTGAGATAGAAAAACTACACAATCTTGAATATCTTCAATGTATGACAAATCCTCGACTTTTGAAGCAACACCAAGATAGTCTTGAAAAACAGGAAGAGATAACGAGATAAGTGATGAGAACCTCATCATGAGCCATAACTAGCTCATTTTGACCTAATACAAAGGATAAAAGCTCCTACATATCTCAAGGAAAGGCTTAACTCAGAGAATTCTGAGTTTAAGGAGAAAACAAGTCATAAGGGGTAAAAATGCAATTTTACCAGTATAATCTGCATACAGGGTAATTTAGGGCCCAAACATAGGTCAAAGCAACTTAATAAGAATAAAAGTGGGATGAGATGATCTAGTAAGGGCTACAGCAATTCCAAGGAACTAAATGATAATCTGTAACCCTAAAACAACCCACTTCAATTCACGAGGTTCAAGGCAAAGTAAAAATAGAATAAACCCTCTAAAATTCATAGAAAAATAATCTCTAGGGTTTAGAACCTTCAATTTGGCCTTGAGAACCCATTTTTGACCTACATTGAGAACCATGCCCAATTAATAACTTAATTTGGGTTTTCGCATAAATTGACCGGTCAAACAATGTTTAATATAAAAATGAAATTCACCATCAGATTCCTTAGGTCCTAATTAATCATGTATAAAAACTTGAGCCTAAGAAGAAACCTCCTTGACCAACTTTACACTTTGGTCCTCATATATTTACTTTTTGGCCCTCAACTTTTGAACCCTCGCATTTTGGCCCCTAACTCTCCTTCGTTCTTTGCGTTCAGGTCCCCCCTGCAAAACCTGCCAGCACCATGCTCCGGCGACCTTGCGCGGAGCATGGCGCCGCGTAGGGTGAGGGGGAGAGCCTGGCAAGTAAACCGGGGGTGCCCTGCGTCGTCAGCCGTCGCAGGGACACCCCCTGGTCGCTGTAACCCGCCATACCGGCCGTGCGAACGCACGGACGGTATGGGTTTCCATCTCCGGCGTCCTCCGGCGAGGGAGACACGTCGTCTCCCTCCGCCTTCCTCCCTGATTCGGTCCCTATAAATACCCCCGTCGCTCCACCGTTCTTCCCAGCTTGGATCTGACGGAGAACACCCCCAACTTTCCTCTCCTCTCACTCCGGCAGACACCCACTAGCTCCGGCGGTTCTTCCTCCTCCTCCTCTTCGCTCTGCCGCAATACCAGCAGCAGAGACTTCCTGCCCTGCTCTGCCCGCGCCACGCCGTACCCAGCTGGCGCATCTCCGGCTCTCTGCTCGCCGCCGCCCCTTCCCTGGGCATCTTCTTCTCCGGCGACAGTCGATACGACTGTCGCCCTGCCCCGGCCCCTTTCGTCTCCATAGCTAGGTCAGAACTCCTCCCATCTTCCCCTCTTTCTTTTCCTCACTGTCTTTTATTTGATTAAACCCTCGACCGCTCCTGTCCACCGTCACCCCCTTCGTCTCCGGCCATCCTCCGGCGAGCCGCTCCCATCACCCCAGCATCCCACACGACTCGCCGACCACCGCAGAACCTCCGCCTCCTCACCCTGATCAACCCCCGCCCTTCCACTTCCCCCACATCACCCTCTGCAACCCCACTGAACAAACCCATCCTCCGACCCACAGTCCGACCTAGGGCAGCCCTTGCACGCCGCCCCACGCCTCGCCACCACCCACACGAGCTTCGCCGCACTCTGGCGAAGCTCCCGACACCTTCTGATTAGGCCGAGAGGCCGTTTTGCTGTGAACAGGCCACCCGACCTCCGCCGCCATTGCCGTGCAGAAGGAGCTGCTTCCGCCTGCAGCTGCAGGCGCGCCACGCCCAACGCCACGCCCAAATTCGACTCCCAGGCCTTGCGAGGCATTTCGACAAAACATCAGGCTCGCAGCTGGGGCGAAGGCTTCGCGTGAAGCCGCGATCGCTCGCTGGTTTCTTCGCTGCGGGCGCTCAATTGAGGTGGGACATTTAGTCCCACCTCGGAAATGTCTGAAGAGGCACAGCGGTTTAAAGCGAAAAAGTGCTGGAGGCTTACTTCCTCAGCACACGGGGTGAGGTCCCCTTCACCCGCCCGGTTACCCGGTCTCGTCCGCGCTCATGCCCCGCAGATCTGACCCGACCCGACTTAGACTGACCTGCACTCCTCGCCCACCACGCACGCCGGTGGGCCTGGACCCGGGTGCGACCCATACCCGACTACCCGGTAGCTCTGGGAGAGCTTTCCCAAGAGTGGTTTTAGAGAGAGAGAGACGTGGGGGGGGGGAGGGTAGAGTAGGTTTTGTCCTCTGATGTAAACTCTGAAGTGTGTAGGCACAGGTGAAGAAGAAGGACCGCGGAAGAAGAAGGAAGCTGAGGGAGACACTGTAGCAACAAGCAGTTTAAGTCGTCTGATTGGAAAATCAGACAACGTCCTGAAGGGAAAAGAAGAAAGAAGGAGGGACGATGTCCTGACTGGAAAAAGAAAAGAAGAAAGAAGGAGATCTGAAGAACAACAGAAGAAGGCAAGGCAGAGGAGAACACAAAAGAACAAGGGAAGAACTGAAAGAAGAAGAAGAAAGAGAAGAAGATCTAAAGAAAGGAAAAGAAGAAGAGCAGGATCGCTCTGCAGAAGAAAAAGGAAGAGCAGGAACAGCTGAAAGAAGAAGAACATCACCACTGCAGAAGAAGAACATCACCACTGCAGATAAAGAAGAAGATAACAGAAGATCTGAGACGAGGAGAAGCAAAGAGAAAAGAAGAAAAGACAACAAATTCTTTCTCTCTCTTTCTTTATTTTTGTAAAAGAAACATGTATATCTCTAGAATACAACTTGCTCCCTGAGTTCGACCTCGGGAACTCTTTTATTTTCCGAGTAAAAAAATTTATATATTTGAAATGATGGCAATAACTGGCTATACTACAACGCTATAACAATAAAATTCGGTTGTCACAACGCCATCGCATCATTTTGGCGCCGTTGCTGGGGAGCAACGGCTATT
Organism: Thalassia testudinum; assembly: GCA_037157565.1. NCBI lineage: Eukaryota > Viridiplantae > Streptophyta > Magnoliopsida > Alismatales > Hydrocharitaceae > Thalassia > Thalassia testudinum. The sequence goes on from JAZHRO010000036.1 coordinate 67,913,798, forward strand.
CTAGAGGTAAACATTCCTGTTTCTTTTTAATTTCTGATAATCTCCTCTCTTTTGTGCAGAAAACTACAAGAAATCAAGAAGACAAGCAACCGCGCGACAACCACTCCGAGGACAGGTAAATTTTTCCTCTCGCTATTAACCCCTAAAACTCTAAAGAGGAAGAAAAGAAAAGAACAAGCAATATAGGGCTAACCTGTCTTCCATACTTAGTAACCATAAAAGTTGCATGTTTTCAACTCATTAGTCCTGCACACTATTAAGGGTATTTAAGGGCTAACACATTCTTGCTTGAGCCCTAATTACCCAACAAAGAACGAACTGGACCAAGTAGAGCCAACATAAGATTCAACATTAGGGTTTTAGAGACACACTACTTAAATCAAGAATGGAGAAAATCCAAAAGAAGTGTGCCTAAACCATTGATTGAAAATACCTGTTCAAAAGAAAACCTAAAACAATTGGCTCTCTAAACACTTGAACCCTAAAAGACAAGACCTAAAAGTTCTCAAAGAAAACAAGAGGTAAAGTTGACCCCTTGGGTCAACCAACCTTAAATTAGGTCACTCTTTGCACTTAAAAGACTAAAGTTCAAGTGAAACCTTAAGCACCCTGATCTTAAAATTGGTAGACTTAAGAGGTCAAGATCCCCATTCTGGTCTATCTGGAACCGCAGTGACAAGAGAGGTCGGGTGGGGGAAACCCTGTAACCCGTGGGGACGCTCTACCTTGTAGGGGTCTTCGCGGGACTCTCCCTCTCTGGCTGCCCAGGTAATTCTCAGGTGGACGATCTTTCTGATCAAGGGGTCCATCTGCCCCGAACCTCTATAGTCACCCAACAATCTTTGGGTGTCTTGATTGGGTCCAGCACCTGCTTATCTCATCCAACCCTTCAGTACTTTGCAGGAGGTCCTTGAAACTTCCTATAGAAATTCACTCTCCCCGAGGCTAAGCCTCGGCTCCCTTGTTTTTGCAGAAATCATTCACATAGCCCCTCTTTCCTCTGATTCTGAACAAAGTCCCCTTCTTCCATTAATTCAAACTTCTGATTCTATCTTGATTCCACCACCTGATTCGAAGATGCAGCCTAATTACCTAGCAAGACTACAATGTAAAAAACCTGAATATCTGAGATCCATGAAAGATAAAATGATTGAGGATGCCCTTGAAATCTATGAAATTAAATATAAACCCTCAACACCAATAGGAAACATTCAGGTTGATGTTCCAACAACCACAGCTTTCATCATAAACTGTGCCCAAATTCTATTGACTGAAATTTCAAAAGGATCAACCCGAGATATGCTCATGACAGGATACATTGAGATGGAAAAATTACACCAATCTGAATACCTTCAATGCTTGACAAATCCTGTACTTTGGGAACAACACCAAGATGCCCTTATGAAATGGGTAGAAATGATGAAATCAGTAGAACAAATTATCAACCAGAAATACCCGTATATACCAGAAACAGAGGATGAACCATCTTGGAACAGTATTAAGGAACAATCCAGTTTCCCAGATCTCGGGATTGAGGCACAAAGTGGTTGTAAAATCCCAACCCAGATAGAAGACAATGTTGAATTAGGTTGGGATATTGCAGGAGAACACAATGATGAGCCAAACTTAGACCATGAATTGTCAAGCCTAGAATTTCAAAACTCCTGCAATAATGAGATCAGAACTGAACCTTCTGAGGGTATAAATTCCGCCCCTTATTTTGATAAGGTGACCCTCGAAGGTTATTCGGACTTAGGTTCTAATAATTCTACCCACATCCCAAGCCTAGAACCTAGATCTGAAACTTATTGGGAAGATTATGAGGCCCCTTATGAGAAGGATCAAATTTTTACAGAATATGATTCCGGGCCTCTATTTGATGAATATCCCTCTCCAACATCCTCAGGAAATCTGATCGATTTTTCGGAAAACATGCCAATTTATGATACAGAAACTGAGGAGTTGGATGAGCAAGGTTTTAATAGGGTCTATCCTACCAGCTTAGAGCTTGAACAGAACATCTTTTTGAGCCCAGAATTGACATATAGGCTAGAACCCAGTCAGGCTGCTGATTCCACATCTGATGATTTTTGCTGTGGTGGAATTCATGATCATGAATCTCATTTTCGCCAACTCTCCGACAATTTCAGATCTGACTATAATTGTGGAGAGATTCCCCTTCCTGAACACGCCAGGCCTATCTACGACCTCAGTTCACATGACTCTGACTCCGACTCTGAGGTCCTGATTCCCGAGATCACTGATAACACAGAATCATTCCTTTTCGATCCTCAGGAACCAAAAACAGAAAATGCCAAGAGTGATTACAACCAAGAATCCAAATTTTTTCTCGAATCTGATTCCTTTCATCCTACAGACACTCTTCCGGCATTTGATAGTTACCCGGAGGACTCTCTACAGAAAACCACCTATCATCTGTTTCTAAAAGAGCCCTCGTACACAATGGCCACCTCATCCGCACACATAGAACGGATCAAAACCTCTCCCAAACCCCGACCCGCAACCGGACTCAATTTCTATTCAGATTCACCTCTCACCGATGCGATTGCATTTCCACATCGGGTTTCAAACATTGATCAGACTACATACCATGCTTTATCATTCTCTGATCACCCCTGTAGGGTTCCTGCATCAACCACTGATTATTCTACGAGTCCCTACTTTGACCAGGCTGATTCGACTCAGCCAAACCCTGCGTTTACACTTCCACATCTATCTGAGCTTCATAGTATATGGTGGGTTCCACACCTTTTTATCCACATCTATCAACCCACCAGATTGATTGGGTTTGGGCTGCATCATCAGCCTGTTGATCTGAACAAGCACCTGGTTGGACCAACCAGGCTCTTAATCAAGGTGCTTGTCTTACAAAACTCCGCTGATTTGACCATCCCCTCTCCATCGCATTTCCCGCTTGGCTGAAGGCATCAAATTTAGCGCTCAACGGGAGGCAACCAGTCATTCTCTTTGAAAACCTGAAACTTTTTCTGACAGCTTTTTGCACTTGAAGTTCACACTTTAGGACAGCCGACTCCACCTCAGGTGCTTGCATCTGAGATTAGAAATCATCCGCAACAGTCACCCCGACCATTCACTCATCAAAACAGCTATCCTATTGTATGAACTTAGTTGAATAAAAACCCCTAGGTTACAATGAGGACATTGCAAATCTTAGGCATGGGGGGGTATGAAAGTGCAAAAACTTGTAAGAAAAGGTTTCAAACAAAAAATTCACATATGACAAAAATACCATAAAAATTAAAAAATTTTTCGAAAAAGAATAAGAGGAAAAGAGGAGAAGGAAATTTTGTGAAGGAGAAGGAGAAAAGAAACAAAATGAAAAAGGAGCACAAAATTATGAGAAAAAGTGATAGTCATCAGTAAGGAACTAAGGAATTAACCTAAGTTCTAGACCTCATTAAAGAAAATAACTGAAAAGTGCACAATGAGATTAGTAAGAATGCAAACCTTAGGCATTCTTGAATAGACTCTTAGTACCCATTAAGATCTGGACACTCCTCAAGAGGCTGAGGAAAATGAAAAGCTGAAGTATTAGGTCTAAGGCTTAGGAAGTATTTGGCCTCGTTAACTAATTTTTGGTTTACGAGACTCAGTAACCTAAGCACCCTAACCTCACACACAGCCTGGTTCAGTAAGCGTAAAAATCAGAATCACGCAGAAGCGTCGCAAAATTCTGAAAAGAACACCTAGAATAGGAGCGACCGATCAACACAAGTTGATTTGGATGAGTTCCCAGCGCGGAGAGGCGGGAAATCCCCTCGAAGATGCGTAACAAAATATCATCTCCTCGGTGCTTGTCTCTTAGGATATTTACATATCCTACTGGGGGCATGTAAGCACTCTGCTGGTTCAGATTCCATGGATGGCATTATCTCGAAGTGTCAATTGCCAGGGTCTGGATTCGGCCACGGAACACCATGGATGGGATTATCTCGAAATCTCAATAGCCAGGGTTCCGGGGGTTGCCATGGGCGGTGCTATCTCGAAGCATCGATCGCTAGGAACCCTTGAGGATTGATGATGGGAGCAAGGAATCTGATACAGACCGTGTTGAAAAGCCAATCCTAGGCTAGAACTAAAAAGAAAAAGAGAGAGAAAACTCTCCAAACAGAAAAACTTTCTATCTCTCTCTTACAAAACGCACTGCGAACTGAGCCAGGGCTAAAATCATTTCAAGCACGGGTGCTTTAACCACAAAGTCCAATAAACCTTAGGTTAGTTCTTGTGGACCTTAAAAACCTTTGCTAAAGACTGAGGCTAAGGCTAGACAAATTTGGATCTTGATTGGTACTAGAGTACCTTTTAGGCCTATGGTCAGCATTCTAACCTAATCTATGCTCAAATAAAAAAGGCACTTATCTAAAACTATTAAAAACTTCATGGTCTAGAACAAGGGTTGAAACCTTAAGTTTTTGCTAAGGGACTAGCAAAAGCTAGGCATGGGGGTATGATGAGAACCTCATCATGAGCCATAACTAGCTCATTTTGACGTAATACAAAGGATAAAAGCTCCTACATATCTCAAGGAAAGGCTTAACTCAGAGAATTCTGAGTTTAAGGAGAAAACAAGTCATAAGGGGTAAAAATGCAATTTTACCAGTATAATCTGCATACAGGGTAATTCAGGGCCCAAACATAGGTCAAAGCAACTTAATAAGAATAAAAGTGAGATGAGATGATCTAGCAAGGGCTACAGCAATTCCAAGGAACTAAATGATAATCTGTAACCCTAAAACAACCCACTTCAATTCACGAGGTTCAAGGCAAAGTAAAAATAGAATAAACCCTCTAAAATTCATAGAAAAATAATCTCTAGGGTTTAGAACCTTCAATTTGGCCTTGAGAACCCATTTTTGACCTACATTGAGAACCATGCCCAATTAATAACTTAATTTGGGTTTTCGCATAAATTGACCGGTCAAACAAGGTTTAATATAAAAATGAAATTCACCATCAGATTCCTTAGGTCCTAATTAATCATGTATAAAAACTTGAGCCTAAGAAGAAACCTCCTTGACCAACTTTACACTTTGGTCCTCATATATTTACTTTTTGGCCCTCAACTTTTGAACCCTCGCATTTTGGCCCCTAACTCTCCTTCGTTCTTTGCGTTCAGGTCCCCCCTGCAAAACCTGCCAGCACCATGCTCCGGCGACCTTGCGCGGAGCATGGCGCCGCGCAGGGTGAGGGGGAGAGCCTGGCAAGTAAACCGGGGGTGCCCTGCGTCGTCAGCCGTCGCAGGGACACCCCCCTGGTCGCTGTAACCCGCCATACCGGCCGTGCGAACGCACGGACGGTATGGGTTTCCATCTCCGACGTCCTCCGGCGAGGGAGACACGTCGTCTCCCTCCGCCTTCCTCCCTGATTCGGTCCCTATAAATACCCCCGTCGCTCCACCGTTCTTCCCAGCTTGGATCTGACGGAGAAAACCCCCAACTTTCCTCTCCTCTCACATCCGGCAGACGCCCACCAGCTCCGGCGGTTCTTCCTCCTCCTCCTCTTCACTCTGCCGCAATACCAGCAGCAGAGACTTCCTCCCCAACTCTTCCCGCGCCACGCCGTACCCAGCTGGCGCATCTCCGGCTCTCTGCTCGCCGCCGCCCCTTCCCTGGGCATCTTCTTCTTCGGCGACAGTTGATACGACTGTCGCCCTGCCCCGGCCCCTTTCGTCTCCATAGCTAGTTCAGAACTCCTCCCATCTTCCCCTCTTTCTTTTCCTCACTGTCTTTTATTTGATTAAACCCTCAACCGCTCCTGTCCACCGTCACCCCCTTCGTCTCCGGCCATCCTCCGGCGAGCCGCTCCCATCACCCCAGCATCCCACACGACTCGCCGACCACCGTAGAACCTCCGCCTCCTCACCCTGATCAACCCCCGCCCTTCCACTTCCCCCACATCACCCTCTGCAACCCCACCGAACAAACCCATCCTCCGACCCACAGTCCGACCTAGGGCAGCCCTTGCATGCCGCCCCACGCCTCGCCACCACCCACACGAGCTTCTTCGCACCCTGGCGAAGCTCCCGACACCTTCTGATTAAGCCGAGAGGCCGTTTTGCTGTGAACAGGACACCCGACCTCCGCCGCCATTGCTGTGCAGAAGGAGCAGCTTCCGCCTGCAGCTGCAGGCGCGCCACGCCCAGCGCCACGCCCAGATTCGACTCCCAGGCCTTGCGAGGCATTTCGACAAAACATCAGGCTCGCAGCTGGGGAGAAGGCTTCGCGTGAAGCCGCGATCGCTCGCTGCTTTCTCCGCTGCGGGTGCTCAATTGAGGTGGGACATTTAGTCCCACCTCGGAAATGTCTGAAGAGGCGCAGCGGTTTAAAGCGAAAAAGTGCTGGAGGCTTACTGCCTCAGCACACGGGGTGAGGTCCCCTTCACCCGCCCGGTTACCCGGTCTCGTCCGCGCTCACGCCCCGCGGATCTGACCCGACCCGACTTAGACTGACCTGCACTCCTCGCCCACCACGCATGCCGGTGGGCCTGGACCCGGGCGCGACCCATACCCGACTACCCGGCAGCTCTGGGAGAGCTTTCCCAAGAGTGGTTTCAGAGAGAGAGAGACGCGGGGGGGGGGAGGGTAGAGTAGGTTTTGTCCTCTGATGTAAACTCTGAAGTGTGCAGGCACAGGTGAAGAAGAAGGACCGCGGAAGAAGAAGGAAGCTGAGGGAGACACTGTAGCAACAAGCAGTTTAAGTCGTCTGATTGGAAAATCAGACGACGTCCTGAAGGGAAAAGAAGAAAGAAGGAGGGACGACGTCCTGACTGGAAAAAGAAAAGAAGAAAGAAGGAGATCTGAAGAATAACAGAAGAAGGCAAGGCAGAGGAGAACACAAAAGAACAAGGGAAGAACTGAAAGAAGAAGAAAAAAGAGAAGAAGATCTGAAGAAAGGAAAAGAAGAAGAGCAGGACCTCTCTGCAGAAGAAAAAGGAAGAGCAGGAACAGCTGAAAGAAGAAGAACATCACCACTGCAGAAGAAGAACATCACCACTGCAGATAAAGAAGAAGAAGATAACAGAAGATCTGAGATGAGGAGAAGCAAAGAGAAAAGAAGAAAAGACAACAAATTCTTTCTCTCTCTTTCTTTATTTTTGTAAAAGAAACATGTATATCTCTAGAATACACCTTGCTCCCTGAGTTCGACCTCGGGAACTCTTTTATTTTCCGAGTAAAAAAATTTATATATTTGAAATGATGGCAATAACTGGCTATACTACAACGCTATAACAATAAAACCCGGTTGTCACAACGCCATCGCATCAATAAGTAAAATAAGTTATTGACCAGAAGTACCCGTATATACCACAAATAGAGGATGACCCATCTTGGGACAACATCGAGGATAAATCTGATCTCGGGTTTGAGGCACAAAATGGTTGTGGATTCCCAACCTAAATAAAATACAATGTGCCTGATATTGAAGAAGGTTGGGAAGCTCCAAATGCAGGAAAATACAATGTTGAGCCCATTTTAGAATCCCAAAACTCCTGCAAGAATGAGAGTAGAACTGAACCTCTCGAGGGTGTAAATTTCATCCCTTATTCTGATAAGGTGACCCTCGAAGGTTATTCAGACCTAGATTCTAGTAATTCAACCCACATCCTAAGCCTAGAACCTATATCTGAAACCTATTTTGAAGATTTCAAGGCCCCATATGAAGAAGATCAATCTTTCAATGAAGTATATGAGTTTGGGCCTCGATTTGATGAATATCCCTCGCCAACATCTTCAGAGGAACGAATCGATTTTTCAGAAGTCATGCCAATCTACGACACAGAAACCGAGGAGTTGGACGAGTGGGGTTTCAATTGGGTCTGCCCTACTAGCTTAGAACCTGAGCCTCTACCAAATAAGGATACCTTTTTAATCTCAGAATTAACATTTAGGCTAGACCCCAGTCAGGCTGCTGAGTATACAACATATGATTTATTCTATGGTGGTGAAACTCATGATCTGGAATCTCATTCAAATTTTGATTTTCGCAAACTCTCCGACGATTTCGAATCTGACCATAACATCGGAGAAAATCTGCTTCCTAATTATAACAAGCCAATTTTCTTTGAAGCCACCTGCTCCACATATACAGAACCAATCAAAACCCGTTCTCTACCCCGACCCGCAACCGGACTCAATTTCTATTCCGATTCACCTCTCATTGAGCCGTTTGCAGATGATTCAACTCCATATCTATACCGAGTATCGGGCATTAATCAGACTGAAAAACAGGAGCCAACATTCTTTGATCACCCCTGTAGGGATTCCACACCTTACATTGATTATTTTTTGAAACCCTACTCTGACCAGGCTGATTCGACTCAGCCTAAACCCGAGTTTTCACTTCCATATTCATTTGAACTTCATTGCATATGGTGGGTTCTGCATCTGTTGATCTACATCTATCAACCCACCAGACTTATTGGGTTTGGGCTGCATCATCAGCCGACTGATCTCAACAAGCACCTGGTTGGATCAACCAGGATCTTAATCAAGGTGCTTGTTTTACAAAATTCTGCTAATTTGACCACTCCCACTCCACCCCATTTTCCGCTCGGCTGAAGGCATTGAATTTAGCACTTAACGGGAGGCAACCCGTCATCCCAAAAACAGAGACCCGTCTAATTATCTGTCTGTACTCCACATCTATTGCACCTTGAGTTCAGCCTTAGACAGTTGATCCCACCTCTGGTACACGTACCAGAGCCTGAAATCATCCGCATCATTCATTTTCAACCTATTCACCCACCCGATGTATCCTGTCCTAATTCCTTGACCTCAACACTATTTCACACCCTCTATTTACAATGACGAAATTGCAAAACTTAGGCATGGGGGGTGATAAAGTGCATACATACAGAACCAAGAAAAAGTCAGGAGTCTCACACACAAAAATTTTTGCATATGTCAAAAACACAAAAAAATTGAAAAATTATGAAAAAGAACAAAAAAAATAGGGGAGGGAGGAAATTTTGTCAGCCACATATTCATAAGGAGAAAAAGAGCAAAAATGACAAACGGAGCACAAAATGAAAAAGAAAAAGAAATAGTCATTAGTAAAAGATTAAGGAATTAACTGAAGTTCTAGACCAAATCAAGAAAAGAAATAAAAGAAAAGTGCTAAGGAGACATAACAAGAGATTAGAGGGAACGCTGATTTTAGGCCTCTTGGGCTAGATTCTTTAGCTTAAAATTTCACGTATCCGCTAAAATCTGGAAAATCCTCAAGAGGTTGGGGAAAATGCGAAGCTTAAGTATTAGGTCTAAGGCCTAGGAAGTATTTGGCCGCGTGATGAGAACCTCATCATGAGCCATAACTAGCTCATTTTGACCTAATACAAAGGATAAAAGCTCCTACATATCTCAAGGAAAGGCTTAACTCAGAGAATCCTGAGTTTGAGAAGAAAACAAGTCATAAGGGGTAAAAGTGCAATTTTACCAGTATAATCTGCATACAGGGTAATTCAGGGCCCAAACATAGGTCAAAGCAGCTTAGTAAGAATAAAAGTGGGATGAAATGATCTAGCAAGGGCTACAGCACTTCCAAGAAACCAAATGATAATCTGTAACCCTAAAACAACCCACTTCAATTCACAAGGTTCGAGGCAAAGTAAAAATAGAATAAACCCTCTGAAATTCATAGAAAAATAATCTCTAGGGTTTAGAACCTTCAATTTGGCCTTTAGAACCCATTTTGACCTACATTGAGAATCATGCCCAATTAATAACTTAATTTGGGTTTTTGCGCAAATTGATCGGTCAAACAAGGTTTAATATGGAAATAAAATTCACCATCAGATTCCTTAGGTCCTAATTAGTCATGTATAAAAACTTGAGCCTAAGAAGAAACCTCCTTGACCGACTTTACACTTTGGTCCTCATATATTTACTCTTTGACCCTCAACTTTTGAACCCTCGCATTTTGGCCCCTAACTCTCCTTCGTTCTTTGCGATCAGGTCCCTCCTGCGAAACCTGCCAGCACCATGCTCCGGCGACCTTGTGCGGAGCATGGCGCCGCGCAGGGTGAGGTGGGGGACCTGGCAAGTAAACCGGGGGTGCCCTGCGTCGTCAGCCGTCGCAAGGACACCCCCCTGGTCGTTGTAGCCCACCATACCGGCCGTGCGAACGCACGGACGGTATGGGTTCGTGTTTCCGACCATTCTCCGGCGAGGGAGACACGTCGTCTCCCTCCGCCTTCCTCCCTGTTTCATCCCTATAAATACCCCCCGCTGCTCCACCGACCAGGGCAGCCTGGATCTGACGGAGAAAATCCCCAACTTTCTTCTCTTCTTCCTCCGGCAGACGCTCACCAGCTCCGGCGGTTTCCTCCACCTCCACCTCTTCGCTCTACCGCAATACCAGCAGCAGAGACTTCCTCCGCCGCTCTTCCTGCGCCACGCCACACCTAGCTGGCGCCTCTCCGGCTCTCTGCTCGCCGCCGCCCCTTTCCCTGAGCATCGTCTTCTCCGGCAACAGTCGATACGACTGTCGCCCTGTTCCTCCCCCTTCGTCTCTGCAAGTAAGCTAGAGTTACTCCCCTTCTCCTCCTCTTTCTTTCCCCGCTTTCAATTTATTCAATTAAGCCCGCTACCGACCCTGACCACCTTCACCCCCTTCGCCTCCGACCACCCTCCGGCGAGCCGCTCCCATCACCTCAGCAACCCACACGGCTCGCCGACCCTCACCGAACCTCCGCCTCATCACACTGAGCACCCCCCACCCCTCCACTGCCACTCCACACCTCCGTAACACTCCCCCGAACAAACCCATTCCTCCGGTTGCAGTCCGACCCAGGGCTGCCGCCAGACACCTCCTTGCAGCCTGCCGCGCAGCTCCTCACCTTCGCCGTGCCACGGCGAAGGTTCCCCAGTGGTTTGATTAGGCCGCAAGGCCATATTCGTGTCCGACAGGTTTTGAGGTTCGACCGCCATTGACGCACATTGAAGCAGCTTCTCCCGCGCTCCAGGCTTGAGGACTCCAGGTCTCCAGCTGCTGCGGAGTACGGGGAGTCTTGCGAAGGCAGCCAGCCAGCAACCTATGCCAATAGAAGCCGCAGCTGCAGAAGCCAGGCCGCGGTCTCCCAGCAGGCGCACGCGAGGAACGGTCTGCGTTTAGTCCCACATCGGTAAGCCTCACACCCGTTCCACTGTTTAAATTGATTTCGTGCACTAGCCCTATTGCCTCAGTACACGGGGTGAGGTCCCCTTACACCCGCCCGGTTACCCGGTCTCGTCCGCGCTCACGCCCCGCGGACCTGACCCGACCCGACTTAGACTGACCTGCACTCCTCACCCACCACGCACGCCGGTGGGCCTGGACCCGGGGGTGTCCCGAACCCGATTACCCGATAGCTCTGGGAGAGCTTTCCCAAGAGTGGTTTCAGAGAGAAAGAGAGACGCGGGGGGGGGGGGGTAGAGTAGGTTTTGCCTCTTGACGAAAAACCCTGAAGTGTGCAGGCACAGGCGAAGAAGAAGACCCGCGGAAGAAGAAGGAGCTGCACTGTAGCAAATGCATAGTTAAGTCGTCTAAGCACCGGATCAGACGACGGACGGTCAGCAGCCAGAGCAGGAAAGAAGGCAGGCTGAAGAAGAAGGAAGAGCGACAGCCAAAGCAGAAGAAGAAGAAAGGAAGACTTAGTAGCTGAAGGCAGAAGCTCTGCAGCCACAAAGAAGAAGAAGAGAGGTCAAGGCAGAAACCAAGAAAGAAGAACATCACCAAAGCAAGGAGCTCTGAAGAAAAAGAAGAACATCACCAAAGCAGGAACAGCAGGAAGAAAAAGAAGAGCATCACCATTGCAGAAGAAGAACAAGGAGATCTAAAGAAAGAGAAAAAGAAGAGCATCCCCTCTGCAGAACAAAGAAAAAAACAACAAATTCTTTCCCTCTCTCTTTCTTTTTGTAAAAGAAACATGTATATCTCTAGAATACAACTTGCTCCCTGAGTTCGACCTCGGGAACTCTTTTATTTTCCGAGTAAAAAAATTTATATTTGAAGTGTTGGTAATAACCGGCTTTACTACAACGTTATAACAAACTAAAACCCGGTTGAAACCGACCGACGTTTCACCGCGTTAACTGACCTTCGTTTTGCGGGATTCGGTAACCTAAGCACCCCAAATTCACATACAGTCTGGTTCAGTGCGCATAAATATCAAAATCACGCAAAAGCGTTTAATGTTATGAAAAAGTCACCTAGATTAGGAGCAGCCAATCAACACAAGTTGATTTGGACGAGTTCCCAGCGCGGAGAGGCGGGAAATTCCCCTCGAAGATGCGTAACAACATATTGTCTCCTCGGTGCTTGTCTCTTAGGATATTTAAGTATCCTACTAGGGGCATGTAAGCACTCTGCTGGTTCAGATACCATGGGCGGCATTATCACGAAATGTCAATCACCAGGGTCTGAATTCGGCCACGGAATGCCATGGACAGGATTATCTCGAAATCTCGAAAGCCAGGGTTCTGGGGGTTGCCATGGGCGGGATTATCTCGAAATCTCGAAAGCCAGGGACTCTTGAGGATTGATGATGAGGACGAGGAATTCGATACAGACCGTGTTGAAAAGCTAATCTGAAGCTAGAAATAAAAAGAAAAGAGAGAGAACGGCTCTCCAAACAAATAAATCTTTTATCTCTCTCTTACAAAAACTCACTGCAAACTGAACTTAGGCTAAGAATGTCTCAAGCACGGGTGCTTTAACCACGGAGTCCAACAAGCCCTAGGTTAGTTTCTGTGGGCCTTAAAAACCTTTGTGGAAGACTGAGGCTAAAGCAGGTCAGGTCTGGATTTTGGTTGGTACTTGAATACCTCTAGGCCTATTGTCGGCATTCCTACCTAATCACAAAAGAAAAAGAAAAGCACTTACACTCAGGGTCTAGAACAGAAGTTAAAACCTTGAAATTTTGCTAAGGGACTAGCAAAATCTAGGCATGGGGGTATGATGAGAGCCTCATCATGAGCCATAACTAGCTCATTTTGACATAATAAAGAGAATAAAAGCTCCTACATAACCTAGAAGAGGGCTTAATTAGAGAAATAAGTGTTCTGAGAAGAAAACATGAAATAAAGGTTAAAACTATAATTTTACCAATTCAGTACATAAATGGGATTTCTCAGAGGCAAAACATAGGTCAAATGGTCTAAATAAGATAAAAAGTGGGTTTATTCAATCGGACATGGGTTCATGTGCAATCTAGGAATTAAATGACATTTGGTAACCCTAAAACAGACCCACATAAATCAACAAGGTTCTGGTCAGGAAATCAATTAAATCCTCTAAAAATCTTGGAAAAATATCCTTTAGGGTTTAGAATATTCAATTTGGCCTTTGGAACCCAGTTTGACCTAGATTAGGGTCCTAGTTCAGTAATTAACCTAATTTAGGTTTTTGTGCAAAATATCTAGCCAAACGTGGTCAAATCTAAAATCCAACTTCACCATTGGATTCCCTAGGTCAAAATTAGGTTCATACCAAAATTTGGACCTAAGGGGAGGTCATCTTGACCTACTTTGCAATTTAGTACACCCAAATCATATTTTGGTCCCTAACTTTCAAAAATCATCACAGAGAGCCCCCTAACTTCCTCTCCACCTTTGCAATTAGGTCCTTCCACCATTATTGGGGCAGAATCCTTCTTCGGCGAGGATTAGAGAGGGAATACTCTCTGATTCCTCAAAGATCCCCTCCCAGAAATGGAAGGGAGATTCTCTGAGGAATTCCGTTCCATCTGGGGCCAGTCATGATCCCTGATTTGATCCCAATCTCTCGTATGAATGCACGAGGGATTTGGGTATCCACCCACTTTCCTTCTTCGGCGAGCCGTCGGAGACAAAGGCGTGCCCTCCAAGCTCTGAACACACGGCCCAATGCCTATAAAAGAACCCCTAAACCCGACCGCTCATTTTCAGCTCGACCTGGCTGGGGTTTCACCTCAGATTCGTCTCTTCCTTCCTGGCCAGGGTACCCAGTGAGCTCCAGCGAGCTTTCTTTCCTTTCCTCTTCACTCTGCCACAAAACCAGTGGCAGAGACTTCTTCTTGATTCTCCTCCACGTCATGCAATACCCGCGCACGCTACCTCAGACCCATCGTCACCGCCATCCTCCCCCACTGGGCATCTTCTTCTCCGGCGACAACAGGTACCGCCGTCCGCCTCTCCGCCCCCTTCGTCCCTGTATTTAGGTTTAAACTATTCTCCTCTATCCCCTCTTTCATTCCCTTCACCTTATTTCATCAATCGACCCTCGACTATCACTGACCACTGCCATCTTCCTCGCCTCTGACCAACGTCCGGCGAATCGCCCCCGTCGCTCCACACTTCCGCACGACTCACCGACCAACTCAAAGGCTCCGCCTCACCTCGCTGAACAACCTCCGCCCACCCACTGCCGCTCTACTCCCACTCAACGCTCCACCGAACACACCCACACCTCCAGTCATAGGATGACCTAGGCACGCATGCCTAGGCCACCCCGCAACTTGCTGCACGTCGCACCACCTTCGCCATTCCACGGCGAAGGTTTGCAGGTGGTTTGATTAGGCCAATAGGCCGTATTCATGCATGACAGGATCGGAGCTGCAGTCGCCATTGACAATGGTTGAAGCAGCTTCCAAGCACACTCAAGCTCTGTGGCTTCAGGATTTCAGCTGCTGTGGAGTGGAGTGAGTTGCGTGCAAGCAGCCAGTTATCTAGTGGAGAGAGTTGAGGCTGCAACTGAGCAGAGCGCAAAGAGCGTTCTGCGGGCGCGTGCGAGAGCAGGGCAGGACTAATAGTCCCACATCGGAAATCTATGAGGCGCAGGTGTAGTATAAAGTGAATTTGTGTTATCTTCTAGTTGCCTCCGCACAGGGGTGAGGTCCCTCACCTTACGCACGCTCGCCTCGTCCGCGGTTTCATCTCGCGGATCTGTCAGGATTCGACCTGACCTTATCTGAGCACACCTCGCGCATCACCCTCACGCCGGTGCACCTGGTCCCAGATACGATGCCCGACCCGATTACCCGCAGCTTTGGGAGAGCGTCCTGAGAGCGATTTGCAGAGAGAGTGAGAGACGCGTGGGTAGAGGGATAGGGTAGGTTTTGCTCCCTTGTGCAGGCAGGCTAAGAGTTGAAGGGAAGAGACTTAGCCGCAAGGAAGAAGAAGAGAAGAAGCAGAAAAAGAAGCCTTCGCAGAAGAGAGAAGTAACAGAAGAAGAAGAAACTCTGAAGAAGAGGCTGAGCAAGGCAGAGAAGAAGAAGAAGAAGAAGAAGAAGAAGAAAGGCTGCAGAGAAGAAATAGAAGACCAAGGAAGAAGAAGGAAGAAGAGAGAGACTGCAGAGAAAGAAAGGCCAAGAAAAAAGAGAAGAAGCAAAGTGAAAGTTGCAGAAGAAAGAAAGCAAGATCAGAAGAAGAAGAATCATCAAAGAATGGAAAACACTTTTAAGACGTCTGATCTTGTGATCAGACGTCCAATTTTACTCTTTTGCCTGGATTACTTTTTAAATGCATTTGAATTAAACTTTTGAGTAAATTAGTGTTCCATTACATTTGAGATTAGTAGTAAATTCCGATTGCTTCCTGTGTTCGACCTCGGATACTCCGATTTTCGAGTAATAAAAACTTTTATTTGTTGACGACGCTTGATCACCTATACTACGATGCAATAATTGTTAAAACACGATCGAGTCAGTCGCTTCAACAGTAATATGTTGACATCGCATCCTCAAAGGAGGCATTTTCCTCCTTCTCAGTGAAGGGAACTTAAACCAATGATCTGCTTCAGACTTTTACTAAGGCCAAACAAGGGTTTTTTTTTCTAATTTTTAGTGATTTTTAGGTGTTGGCTTGGGTGTGAAATTTGACATAGGAAGTTTCACAAGAAACGCAAGTTTTCGAATCAGAAACTAAGCCAGATACTTTCCACATTACAAAAGAGGATCAAGTCACCTGAACTATCACGAGTTCAGGTGAAATTTTTGAGAAAGATATCTGATCTAGTATAAAAATAAACCCTGAGTTTCGAATGATCAGATCCATGTCCTCATCCCTAGTTTGTTAAAGATTAAAACCCATTGTATCAAAAGTGATTTTTTTCATCCTTAGTCCAGATTTCAAAATTTTTTCCTCAAAAAGTTTTCAAAATTTATATGTTTTTGGGTATGCATGCCAGAAAATAAAGAAAAAAGAATGCATGTTTTTAGGTTTTGAAATCCTAATTCGATCATCAAAATTAAAAACACCCCCCCATGCTTAAGATATGCAATGTCCATGTAATAGGAGGGAAAGAGATATTACCATAGTAAAAGGTGGTCGGATTTAAGATAGTCAAAAACCTGGGGAAAAGAAAGAAAAAGAAGCAAAAAGAAAATGATGGGTCACCTCCCATCCAGTGCTATCTTTTACGCCATTCAACTAGGAATAGTTTGCATTAGTGATTAACAATGGTTGGTTCAGTGAAATCGAAGGATTTAGACAGAAGATTCGGGGTATGATGAAAATAGGGCTTTAAACGTTGGTCGTTGACTTGAAATGTCATATTAGTTTTAGGATAAAAAAGATCAACAGCACCGTACGGATAAGGTTTGAGGACAATAAAGGGGCCAGTCCATTTGGATTTTAATTTGCAGAAAAAAAAGACGTAATCTAGCATCAAAAAGCCAAATGCATTGATTAACATCAAAGTGTTTCCGAACAATGTATTTATCATGAAATTTCTTTGTTCGGTCTTTATAAATCCTCGCATTTTAAAAGGAAAAATTACGTAATTCTTCCAATTCAGTTAATTGTAGTTTTCTATGGATACTGGCATCAAATTAATCCATGTTTAATTATTTTATTGCCCAAAAAGCCTTATGTTCTAGTTCTACCGGGAGATGCATGCCTTCCCAAAAATCAGACGGAAGGGAGACATGCTGAGCAGGGTTTTAAAAGCGGTATGGTAGGCCCATAAAGCGTCATTCAATTTGGTGGACCAGTCTTTATGGTAGGGCCTAACCGTCTTTTGTAAACTATTTTTGATTTCCCAGTTAGAAACTTCTTCTTGGCCATTTGTTTGGGGGTGATAAGGTGTGGAAATTTTGTGATTAACCCCATATTTAGAAAGAAGGTGACGAAATTGTGAATGAGTGAAATGTGATCCTCCGTCACTAATAATGGCTTTTGGAATGTTGAATCTTGAGAAAATATTCTACTTAAGAAATTCGACAACCACACGGTGATCATTAGTGTGGGTGGGTATTGCTTCTATCCATTTAGAAACATAGTCGACTACAACTAGTATATATAAATACCCACCAGAGTTGATGAACGGTCCCATGAAGTCTATGCCCCATACATCAAAAATTTCAACCTCTAAAATAGGATTAAGGGGCATCATATCCTTCCGAGTCATGTTGCCGATGCTCTGGCAACGCACATAGAACCGAACAAAATGATGAGCATCTTTGTGCAAGCTAGGCCAAAAGAATTCCACATTAAGGATTTTAGCTACAGTTTTCTTTCCCAAAAAATGTCCGCCACAGGCCATTGAATGACAATGTGTCAGAATATCATGGATTTTAAAATCAGGGGCACATCGTCGAATGACGTGATCGACAAAAATGCAGAAAAGGTCGGGCTCCTCCTAAAAATAGTATTTAATGTTAGCAAAGATCTTATCCTATTTTGTTTTTGGCTAATCAGTAGGTATTCATTTTGTGGCTAAATAGTTTGCGATGGGTGCAAACCAAGGGAGGGTGGTGGCAGCTAAAATGCTTTCATCAGGGAATTGATCAGGTGGGGTCATTATGTCATTCGTCATAAGATGAGAGAGATGGTCGGCCACTACATTTTGTTATCCTACCGTATACTTGATTTCCAGGTCAAATTTCTGGAGCAGCAGTATCCAATGGATAAGGTGGGGTTTCACATCTTTTTTTGTCAGCAAATATTTAAGTGCTGAGTGGTTAGTATATACAGTGACATGTGACTCCAAAAGATAAGATCTAAACTTTTCTAAGGCAAATACAATGGCAAGAAGTTCCTTTTCAGTAACCATGTAATTCCGTTGTGCTTCATCAAGAGTTTTGCTAGCATAATAGATCACAACGGGCTTCTTGCCAATTCTTTGCCCTAGAATGGCCCCACAACAAAATTTGAGGCATCTGTCATTAATTTAAAGGGACTATTCCAATTAGGTCCTTGCAAAATTGGTGCCTCGGTAACTTCCTTCTTCAACTTCAAAAAACTCTCCAGGCATTTATCATTAAAATCGAATGGCTGGTCTTTAGTAAGAAGCTGACTTAAGGGCTTGGAGATTTGGGAAAAATTTTGTATGAATCTACAGCAGAAACCCACATGACCAAAAAAGGATCTGATCGATTTTACAATAGTGGGTGGTGGGAGCTTAGATATAGCATCTATTTTTGCTTTATCAACCGTAATTTCTTGTTTTGAAATAACATGGCCCAAGACAATACCTTCTTGGACCATGAAATGACTTTTTCCCCAACTGGGGACGAGATTGACTTCTCTGCATTTTTGGGGTTGAGATAATGGTCAAAAGAATCTCCAAAAATAGAGAAGTCATCCATAAAGACTTCTAAACATTCACCTACCAGGTCTGAAAATATTGCAAGTATACACCTTTGAAAAGTCGCAGGTGCATTGCAAAGACCGAAGGGCATTCTTCGAAGAGCAAAGATTCCGAAGGGGCAGGTGAAAGTTGTTTTGTCCTAGTCCTCAGGATGAACCGCTACTTGATTACAGCCAGAATAACCATCCAGAAAATAGTAAAAATCCCATCTGGCTAATCGCTCCAAGATTTGATCAATAAAGGGGAGCAGAAAATGGTCCTTCTTGGTGGTGGTGTTTAATTTTCTGTAATCAATACACACTTGCCAAGAAGAGGCAGTTCAAGTGGCTAAATTCTCCCCATTATCATTGGTGACAACTGTTAGTCCAGCCCTTTTGGGCACAACTTGTGTTGGACTAACCTAGGAGCTATCAGAAATGGGGTAGATGATATTGGCATCAAGCCACTTAATAATCTTCTTTTTTACCACCTCCTGCATATTAGGGTTCAAGCACCTTTGTGATTGGCGATGATAGGATCTAAAATATGGAATATATATGGCTATGCGCACAAAAGCTCAAACACAAAATTAGTAATAACAAGAAAATTTGTACAATTAATTCAAACCATAAAAGGACACAAAATGTATAGTGGTTCCCCTCCTTTGGGGACTCCACTACCTAAGCCTCCCAGCTTAGGGCTTTTAACCCAATTCCCTCAACCCCGAGGAAATCAATTTACTAAACCGAGGTAATTAACAGGTTACCTCAACCCAAGTACAAATATGGGTTTGTTACAACCCAACGAGCAAATGCTCATGAACAAACGAAATACAGGTGTAAGAAAGAAAGATCTTACAACTAAGTTCCTAAGAATCTCAACAAATGTAAATATAATGTTACCGATTTGAGAGCCTAGAATGAGCGCCTTGACAATGCGTGAAGAAATCACATCGAAGTGTTTGCAAAAGCGTAGAGAAATTGATAGCAGCAAACTATTCCTTCTTCTTCAAAATATTGTGAGAATATGAAATATAGCTCTAGAATTTTTCTTCTCTATTTCTCACATGCAAACTAAGTGTCCAAGGGTTTATTTATAGAGTTAGGACCTTAGTGAGTCTTCTACTAGATGTTGGGGTTTAAATCCCAACGTTCATATAGCCAAAATTAATTTTCTAGCTATTCAGTTTTGAGCCAACGGCTACCTGGTACCAATACTAAAGTATGGGTACCGGCACTTGTTGCTTCCAGATTTAGGTTTCAAACTCTAAAAACAAATCTGTAACCCACTTGTACCGGTACTGATCATTAGTACTAATACTCGTTACCTCCAATACCGATACTGATCATGAGTACCGGTACTTGTAGAGTACAGGTTTGTTTCTTGACAAAACCCAAACCTGTAACTCACATGTACCGATACTAAACTTCAGTACCGGTACTTGTGGGTTAACAAGTACCTTTTTTAAGTGATTTAATCAATTACATTCTTTGAAAATGATCACAATATTAATCCTAATTTATCTCTAATTATTTTTACGATCTAAGTTATATTCCTTTGTTAAGAGGCATATACAATCTATAAATAAAAAATCTAAACTAGAAATACTAAAGGTCGAAGATGATCTTCTCCTTGATTCTTCCTTATCATCTTGCCTCCTTCTTATCATGATCTCCTTTTCATCAAGCCTCCATCATTTCCTGTTTGCCTTGATCTTCACCTAAATCTGAAAGAACTCAATTGCAAACATTAATCCATAATAATTTTGTTAACACCAAAACAAGATGTGGAACAAGGTTCCAACAGGCGGGAAGGGCGAAAATCGTCCTCTAAATATATACGATGTGCACAGTAAGACGGATGAATACCCTTAAGATTAGAAAGGGTCCAACCAATAGCTTTTCTATATTTACTCAAAACCTGGAGAAGTTTGTGTTCTTATGCCCCAGTAAGTCCAAAATTTATAATCAGGGACAGGGTCTGATTTGAACTCAGGAAAACCTATTTAAGGGAGTTGGGCAAGGGTTTTAATTCCAATTGTGGGATCGACTCCGAAAGAATTTCTGCTTTTTGTGTTAGTGGTGAAGTGAGAGTGAAAGGGCCAACTGGAATGTTAGCTAAATGTGTGGTTAGGGTGGAAGGGTGAGAAGAAGTGGATTGTTCAGGAACCGTGTTAATGGCAAAACAGGAACCTAAGTGTGAAATCTGCAAAGTTTCATCCATGATACTGTCCATTTCTGAATCCAAGTCATCAAAGAAATCAGGTTCTTGGAACCTCCTAGAAGCTTGGAAAATATCTAGGGTTATAGATTCACCGCCACACATGATCTTCATTTTACCAGAATCACAATCAATATTTGTGTGGGCGGTGGCTAAGAATGGTCTTCCAAGAATTATGGGGGAAAACTTTAATGATTCTAGTACCTCTATGTCCAGGACTAGAAAGTCTACTACAAATAGACAATTTTTAACCTGGACAAGGACATCCTCAACAATTCCCCTTGGTTTAATTGTAGATCGATCGGCTAATTGAAGAGTAACCTCAACAGGCTTTAATTCACCGATCATAAATTCCTCAAAAATAATTGTGAGGATAAGATTAATTGAGGCACGGAGATCCAACAAGGAGCAATCAAAAGAAGTATCATTAATGATAACTTGAATCAGGAGGGTGCCTAGATCTTTTCTCTTGAGAGGCAGTCGACTCTACACAACTGAGCTGACTATCTCAGGAAGGATCACCTTTCCTAAATTTCTGGGTTGCCTTTTTGGGGTACACAAATCTTTTAGAAATTTTGCATAGGCAGGGATATATATTATGGCATCTAGGAGAGGGATGTTAATTTCAACTTGGCCAAATAAATCCATTAATTCCTTATCAGTGGGCTTGGATTTCTTCTTTTTCTTATTTTGTGAAGAATGGAGGGCTTATGGAAATGGTGCAGGGTTTCCCTATTTTGCATTATTAGGTTCCTGAAGAATGTTAGAGGAAGATGGGGAAGAGTTGATCTATTTTTCATTGAAATGAGTTTCCTTAACAGGTAGGGGGTCTTGAGTGGTTTTCCCATTCCTCAAAGTAATTGCATTTGCAGTCTGGTTGTTTCTAGGATGAGAAAGGGAAGCCTGACTGTTATTGAAACCCGGGGGATGCTGAGGTGCTGGTTGAATGGGTTGACTGGGATATCCACCTTAGAACTGATTCCTTTGATTATTTGGGTTGGGCATGGGTTGGGAAGGTAAATTCCCAACAGGTCGATGATTAGGAGTAACCTTAACTTGGTGTTGCAAGTTGGTAATCATGCAGGTTACTTCTGTCATTTGATTCTGCATACCTTGCATAGTTTTCATGACCTGAGTATTAATATCTTCCTGGGATGGTCCAGGTTGATATACAGGTTGCCCATAATTTCCAAATGATTTTGTTTGGGTAAAGAAATCAGGTTCAGGTTTTTCTAGGAGTGATTCCGGTTGGTCCTCCAGTTTTGATTGTAAGTGTTGGAGGGGTTTCTAAATTTCTCATGGAGAGCATAAATATTTTCCGTGGTGTGATCAAAAATATTTTGATCAAAATTCCCAGTCAATTCCTGTGGGAAATCAGCTGGAAACTACTGACCAGCAGGTGTGGCATCAATATTGTGCAGATTTTCTCTTCGGAGAAGCTATGGAGTGTTAGTGTGTGGAGAGTTAAACTGTGGAGCTTATTTGTTTGTGAGCTTTTCTTCCATTTTTTTCTGGTGAATTTGCATCTGGTCCAGTCATTGAGCTAACATATATAGATCATCCTAAGTGACTGGAACAAAGGTGGATTTGGAGTCAATTTCATTAACTCCATGTTTGGGGTTTTGTGTTCTACCAAAAGTGTCCATTGAAGTCATATTAAATGAGTTTTCACTCATTTCTTCAAAGAGGAGATAGGCACTTTTGGCATCTTTATTAAGGACATTACCCCCACATGAGGCATCCACAAATCGCTTCAATTGATCTTCTAATCCATAATAGAAGATCTGCACTAGCTGCCATTATGGAATTTCATGGTGGGGACAACTTCTTAAAAGTTCTTGGAATCTTTCCCAGGCTTCATGGAGGGGTTCACCAATTTTTTCTTGAAAGGTCGTTATGGATCTTCTTAAAGCGTTAGTTCAATCGATCAGAAAAAATTCCTTTAGAAAAGTGCTCTTTAATTGGGGCCAAGTGGTAATCGGATGCCCAACCGTTCTAAGCCAATGTGAAGCTTTATCTTTTAGAGAGGAAAAAGTCTTATCAACCACATATCTTCCTACACATTGCAAGAATGAGTGGTTTGAGCTTGAGTGAGGACAGTTAATTCCTCAAGATGACAAAAAGGGTCCTCTCTTGGAAGACCATGAAAATGTGTGATATGATTTAGAATGGCTAGTTTGATCTCACAATCCCCTTGTGGTATGACCACCTTGGGTCTTTCCTCATAATTGGAAGGATCATAGAAATCCTTAAGAGGAACGACAGGCTATTGGCGGGGTGGTAGGTTTTGTCCTTGGTTAACTAGGTTCGTTACAGTCCTAGCCAGATCCTCTTGATTTTGTTGTAACCAAACCAAATGGTCGACCATCAAGGCAAAGGGTTTGTATTTTGAGTTAGGATTGGAAGGCCACTTGGCCTTACAGGAATTTCTGGTTGCTCCAGATGAGGGAGGTGAGGGAGGGGGAAGTCAGCTTGTGGGTGGACTGATGGGTTAGAAGAGGAAGCAGAATTTTTTTGTTAGTTTTTTGGGTTTTCCATTTTTTTAGAAGAGAAGGGAGAAGAAAACAAAGATTTTCTGGTGCAAGGGGCAAAATTAGGTGGTCCCACAAGATGTGGTTTTTGGGACCTTCGCCCATGCATGCACTATTTTGGAAGAATTGGAGATGAGAGAAAGTGTGCAATTCAAACAACAAATTCTAGACCTAGCTTAAGTGTGACTCCCTAAAAAATTAACCTAAGACTTGGTCTACTTAGGAACTAAGTAATCAATAGTGAATATCCGCTCTGTCAACAAATCTAGCCAAGTTGCCTAAGGGGAGGTTTGGGCCCAAGCGTTTCCCAGGAAAATCCCCAGGTGCTTGTACAAACCCGTGCCTGGTCGTTTGACACAACCTGTCAGCCTGAACACCAGATATAGATGGTAGAATTGGTATTAACTATGGAAAACTTAAGACCTATATGGCAAGCCTAAGTTGATGAAACCTTAGAGGTCAAGCTGCTTCGAAGGTCTAGGATACTAAAGTGCACACGGATGTGGAGGGTGTTGATTGGGTTGTTTCCCTGTTATTTCAAATTTTAGTGTGTGTGCAAAAATTGGAAAGTGGTTCCAATTAAAAGCAAGTTGTCACACAACTTTTGTATTTTTGCCTTTTTGGATTAGATTTAACTTAGTGTATTTTTAGGGTTTTCTTTTTAAGTTTTCAAACAAGTTTAAGATTTCACAAACAAGAGGAAATTAAGTTGTATGGGTGAGGATATCTTTTCTTTTGGTTGTTTGTCTCTAAAAATGAAAAAGAAACCCTAATCCAATTGATCCTAGGACAGAAATTTAACTACCAATGAGGTAGTTTTAGGGTTTTTGTATTAAGTAGTGGTCCAAACAATTCAAAAAATAGCACTACTTTGAAGAGAATCAAACAAGGATTCCAGAAAATATTTTTTAAAGATTTTAAGAATTTCTTTGATAATTGTTTTGAATTTTTATTTGTACTAGTGTCAAAGTCTAGAAATGATAACCGTGGGTATTTTGAACTTTTTAGTATTACCACCAATGTTAGAAAATTTTGTTAATTTTATATGATGTGTAAAATTCTACAAGGATTCCAGAAAGCTATATTTCACAAAAATTACATGATTATAAAATTTCTAAAAATTCACGGATAGTAGCAAAATAAGAAGATTAGAGGGTGTGACCCCTTTGTAGTCCATGAATTTTTAAAAATTAAATACAAATCTAATTAGTCTGAAATCTAGAAGAGATATTTCCAACTTTATTTGGAATCTTTGTGTAAAATTCCAAGATTTTAGGAGGCCTGTGGTGATCAAAATTGATTTTTCTAGTCTAGATAGAAGTATGGATCCAAAAAAGCAGAACACCAATACTTGAAATGGAGTGGTGTTAATGGTGCAAACAAGCAATCAATGAGTTTTAAAATGCACCACTCCACCTAATTAAGTTATTTAGGGTCCTGAAAGCCATGTTTAGTGTATTTTGGTAGTCTTTTAGTTTAGGTGTGACAAGAGAGAAGAAACCAACCTAAAAATCCGCAGGAAGAAAAGGAACTTTGAGCTTTTGCTTCCAAATTCCTACTTTCTTCCTGCACACACAAGAGAAAAGAAAGAGAAGGGGACGAGATCCACCTCAAGCAAGAGAAAGAATGATTAAGTAAAGTCATGCCTCCTCGGCAACAGTGCCAAAAAGTGATGTGAAATTTGGTGTGATTAGTAAAAGCAGGTTTTCAAGTCGTTGTAACCAAATTGCAAACGCTTTTAAAATTTATAACCTAGATAGTGAGGTATCTAGGGTCGTCCAAGGAGGCAAGTTTTCAAAAATTAAATCTCTTACTTCGATAATGGAATTCACCTTTCTTTTTTTGCTTTTTTAATATGACATTTTTTTTTTGTTTTGTATTTGAAATAACGAGGATTTCAAGTTGATGAAAACAACTCCTAATAGTAACCCTAGGTGACAAGAGCTACCTTCCTTCTAAGCTCACCCTAGGCACGTGAAGGCCTAGGGTAATTGGAGAGGGAAGGAAGTGAATGAACAAAAGGGAAATTTAAATTGCAATCAAGACAAAAAAAACTAATGAAGGCAACTTATATATAATTGAGGAATTGTTTTACAAGAATCTAGTAGAAGAATGCTTAAACTACTAGAATTAAAAATGCATGTAATGAAAACACAAAAATCCTATGAAATGATGGTGAAGATGGCGAGGCTCTTGCTCCAATTGCGGCTGCTCCCGCAATCAAAAAGTGCTCCTCCTTCTCCTTGTAAGATTCTTCAAGGTGTAGCTTCCTTGGCAAACCCTGAAGTAGGGGGCGTGCCAAGGCTTTCTTGCAAGGTGGCATGGACCACCTCTAAGCTCTCCTCCAAGGATGGCTATATACCACCCTCAAGACCTCCTTTAAAGGCCTTCCTTGCTTGGCTTCTCCTTTGGCTAGCATGGGCACAAGAGAGAAGGGAAGATGGGTAAGCACCAAGGGGACAGATTGTCCCCTTAATCTTCTTCTTCTTATTCTCTCCTGGGCGTGAGCTATAGATAGAATATAAGAGGTATTTTGCTAGCCAAGGATGGATTGTATGGTGGTGGGTGTTGGACTTTTTATAGTGTAGGATGGAAGCGTTAAGACAACTCTTGAGATGAATGGCTAAGATGGGAAGATGGGGGTGGTTAGGTGATCCTTGGGCTAAGGGGAGTTGGCGCCACCTAAGGGATGTAAGGGAGGTAGTTATGGGTGGCCAAGGGACACCTAAAAGTAGCACCAACCATGGAGAGGTGCCATGGATTGGCGCCAACTTCTAGGCTTCCAGAAGAGGGTTGAGGTGGATGGTGGATGTGGCTTGGAAGGGTTATGTGTAGTGTGGATATGGGAGGTGAAGTTGGCGCAAAAAAGGGGGGTGGTTAGGGTGGTTTTGGCATCGACATTTAGCTATCTTTTGGTGGTGATTGAGGGGTGAAGGGTAGTGAAGAAGGAGGCGCCAACTTGAGTAGAGGTGGAGCTAGCTAGGTGGACTTGAGTTTACTTAGTAAATGGAGCTAGCTAGGGTTAAGTTATGACTGATGGATGGCCAAGGAGCCGGATGCTAGGTAAGCTAAGCTAAGCTAGCTTAGCTAGTAGTGGAGTGGAGGATTAGGCATGTGGAGCTTAGGATTTGTGGAGAGGAGCTGGATATGAAGAGTTTGGAGCTGAATTGGAGCTGACAACAATTGAAGAGGTCAACATGGGGCTACTCTAGCTGGCTTAGCTTGCTAGTTCCTTGCTAGCTGCTAAGCCAAGCTAAAGTAAGCTGGCTTCTGCTGAATGGAGCTGAGGTGAACTGGGTCTGGTGCTCCCGAGGAGGATTAAGATGGTTGAGGCAGCTAAGGTAGCTTAGCTCAACTAAGTTGAGCTAAGTTGAGTCCCTAGGAGCTGAACTTGAGCTTCCTGATCTGAAATGAATTCATCTTCAACTGGCTGGAGTTTAGTGGAGCTGGATTAGGCTGGTCCTGAGCTGAGGTGAAGTCCAGTCAACTCAACTGAGCTAGCTAGAGCTCCCTGTGAACTCATGAGAGACGAGATGAGCTAGACTCAGCTAAGTTGAGCTAGATCTAAGCTGACCTGAGCTAGTGTGAGCTCTCTTGAGCTGGCATTTAGCTGAGATGAGCTGAATAGAGCTAGCATGAGCTAACCCTAGTCCAAGTAAGCTGGATTCCGGCTATGGTGAGCTGGATAAAGCTGAGTTCCAACTAGGTTGAGCTTCTCCTTCACCTATTTCCTTCCTGAGTGCTAGGGTTCTAGGGATCTGTTAATCTATTCAACCCTAACACTCTCTAAAACACATTAAAAAGCCAATAAAAAAATGCAATGCATTCCTAACCTAATTTATGACTAAATACAAACCAAAAACACGTTTGCAAAGCAAAACCCTAAGAGCTAGGATTGGTTTAATGCAAAAGAATGATGATAAACTGATGTTTATCATCGCAATTGGCCCAAGAAGTTCTGACCGTTGATCTGATGATCATCGATCCACAGCATGCCACATGGCACCCGATCGACGCACGCCTGCCAACGCCCCGCTTCCTCCATCAGCCGCAAGATGAATATGAGCTGTCCGATCTTCAATTGAACTATTGAGAACAACGCTCACCTCACCCCTCTTCACCAGGCAGCAACCAGTGAATCACCTTGAGCGATCCGATCTTCAATCGGACGACTGAGAACCTCGCATGGCCCTCCGCAGCTGTACTCCCGAGTCATGCACACGAAGATCCGACCATTGAATCTCCTCCAATGGTCGACAGCAGCCGAGCGGAAGATTCTCTCTACGATAATCCGCAGTCGCAGCTCAGCGGTGGATGCCTCGACCTCGCATCGAGGGGCACGGGTTTGAAGCGCCCACTGCATCCCAAATCCGCGCGATCTGATGCGCATTCAATTATGGCCATTCATCTATGATCGAACGGGTCGGAAGCAGGCGACGTAGTGCAATCGTGAGCATCCAAGCCAGACGTGGATGATGACGCGAGTGCATAGCGCTTGTGAGGCGTGATCTGAAGTGGGCTCAGCATGCTATCATGACCGTCCGATCTACGATCGGACGATCCTCAACGGTAGCACATGGATCACAGGGAAGAAGAAGAACACACGCGTAAGGGACCAGCGGGCAGGGTGCTACACCGACGATTTTGGAATGGGTTTAGTGATGTTTCAGACATTGCTAAAACCCATACTTAAATTAGAAACCCCTTCTTCCTATATAAACCCCTTCCAACTACCCATGCAAAGCATTCAATTCACTTGCAGCACTTCTACCCTACTCCTAGCCACCCTTAGAACTCTTTTGTAACCATTGGAGTCAACGAGCCGCCGACGGAGCCCTCCTTCACTGTCATGGCCACCTCGCCATCTTCTCTAGCTTAGCTTTACTTTACTTGTGCTTAAGCATTTACCAAGTGTTGTAATTGTAAAACTGAAGTTGCATGTTAAATGATGATGTTTACTATCTAGTTATTGTCTCTCTTTTTCTTGAGTTTTTCTCATCCTGATTTACACGAATGTTGTGCTAAAAAGAACTCTAACCCTACTCTCCTCTCTCTCTCTCTCTTACTTGCTTTTCTCCCATGTTTTCTCGCAAGCAAAACCCACCATTTTCGTGACAACCAAGTGATAGAAAAGCCTGATTTCACGCCTTCCTGTGTTTGACACTCGAACTCACGTCCAATTCTTTATTTAAAATCGACACAGCGAATGCGAGCTACAACGATCGATTTATACAAATGCGTCCAGAGTGCTTCACGATAGCACTTCAGATCCAGAGCACTGGGATCTATGTCAGAGCAAAGTTGTAGAGGGACGGAGAGATGCAGAGAAGGTGGAAGATATCTGGAGTTGATGGAAGAGAGATGCTTCAACTAGGGGGCCCTAGGCCTTCTTTTATAGTTTTAATGAGGGGCAAAGTAGGTATTTAACCACTTTATCTCGTACATAAACTCTTATTTGATCAGATCCATTGATTGGAAGATCAATGGATCAAATCTGGCCTCAAAACATCTTCATCTACACCTAAAACACTTGGATTCAACTTGGGCTTAACACGTGGCGCCCGCTGCACCCTTAGATTGCTCGTGCCCACACTTGCATGCGCTTGATTTTAGCTATCTGATAGCCTTGCACTTGTATCTCCTTCATGACGAAGGAAACACGTGTGTTCGTGCGTGGATGCACGCATGCAGCCGCCGAGAGCTCAGATTGCGCCATGTCCGCCCTTTGATGCTGATCCAACGGCCAATTGCATGCTTGCTCAATGCTTTCCTGATTCCATGCTCAAGTGATTTCGAACCCATGCGCTTCACTTCCAGCGCAAGCACGTGAGCCAACGTGCTATGCGTGAGTTTTGTTATAGTTTCCTCTTCGTATCTATTTATTCTTATCCGGCTGGATGGGCAATGTGGCATGCTCATGGCCATTGGATGAAAATCCAACGGCTGACAGCATGCGAGGGTGGCCTTCCTAGATGGGGCGGAGGTGAGGGAGTGGCTGTGATGGTGCCACATGGCACCATCATGGCCATCCATCTTCTTTTCTTTGTATCTGGTGCTATAGACCACCGATCGAGTTGATTTTTTCGTTGTTGGGCTGTTGTCATCGATTCGGATTCATCCGTGTAGTTGGATTCTTCATCTGAGGCTCGAAATCTTTATCTTTCAGCTTATTATCTTCGTTCTTTTATGGATTTCACAAGGTGCCCTGTTGTCTGATCAAGATGATTTTGGAAGCGTTGGACTCCCATAGTCGTTCTGATTAGATCTGTCTAGTCTGATCTGACATCCACAACTTTGAATTATCTATGACTAAAATCATCTCTCTTTTAGGTCATAAAATGACGATATTATCTATATGACTAATAAACTAGCTATTTTGCA
This sequence comes from Thalassia testudinum, assembly GCA_037157565.1. NCBI lineage: Eukaryota > Viridiplantae > Streptophyta > Magnoliopsida > Alismatales > Hydrocharitaceae > Thalassia > Thalassia testudinum. The sequence goes on from JAZHRO010000036.1 coordinate 67,943,496, forward strand.
AATTACGATGCCTATGAATGCATTAATCCTAAGTTAATGCTATGATCTAGCTTAATGCAGGTGATTGATTGCACAGCAATCATAGGTCCTAATCAACCTAAATAATGTTCGAACCTATCTTAGATTGTGGATATTGCACTCATATCTTGCATATCATGCATTGCATCAGTCTATTTAGAATGAGAAGAGATATCCTGCTAGTTAATGTTTTTTTATTGCTATTTACAAATAATAAAGTGATCCAGGATGGAGATAGTGGACTAAAGCAATAAAGGAAGAAGAAGACTGATCCAGATAAGAGGAGTGAGGAGGATAGCCTTATCCCTACCCTTAGAAACCCTAGGACAGCCTTCCCAAACCCAAAACAACCTCCATTAGGGCACCTTAGCCTCAAAACACAAACATGGATAGCACTATCCATGTTCCTATCGATCTCCCAAGCACTTAGGAACCAAAACCAACCTTAGAAAACACAAAACCCACTCTCCAGCACCTTTTAAGACGTCCAGACATCTGGCTGGACATCTGATTTCTGCAGAATAACAATCCAGGAAGCCAAAACTCATACTGACACAGAATTGGACGTCTAATTTAGTGTCCAGACATCCAATTTTGTAGTATAAGACGTCTGACCACTATCCTGGATGTCCGATACTGCTGTCTGGTTCTTAATTTTGGGTGTTGGAAGCCCTAGCTTGCCTATTTTGACCTAGGAACCCCACCGGACACCCTAGGAAACCTAAGTAGAGACCTCCTAAGCCTAGTCCACTATCCATAGCCCTACTTGTCCTATCCCTAACCCAATTGAACCATCCCATACCTAATTGGGTGCAGCTACAGTTGATTGGGTGCACCCGAGCCCAATTAGATCCACCCAGGATCTAATTAACTTATACCTATTAGGGTTACCCTAGCCTAATCACATGCACACATCTAATTAGACTTGACCTAGACCTAATTAGGTTCACTCCTACCCAATTAAACTTTCCTAAGCCTAATTAGGTCCACACCAACTTAATCTAGATTGACCCAACCTATTTAGCACCTAATCCTACCAAAACCCATAACCTAGCCCTACGAAAAACACACACCCACACACACGCGCACACCTTCCCATTTTACTCCCACCAAACCCATGCACACTCTCTTGGAAACCCTAACAACATGTGTCAAACCTAGATCCAAAATTTGTGGCATTTGCTATTTTTGGAGCCACCAAAAGTGGCAACCAAATGGAGCCTTCCATGAGGGCAAAGAGAGGGCTACGAAATTAGACAATCTCCATACACTCTCCCATCCATCCTCTCCAGTCTAAACTTGCTTCCACCCTCCAAAACCTCAAAGGCCATCCTCCTCATCCTCCTCTAAGGCTCCATGGATGGCTAGCTAGAGAAGCTTCTCTCCAAAGCTTCAAGGACGACCATTGGTAGAGAAAGGGAGCAACACCCTCGTCTCGCCACTTGGGTGCACTAGCCCCCATCTTCTTCTTCTTCTTGGACGGCCATGAAGGCTCACCCATAGCCTCTTGTGGCTGGCCATCTCTTTTGGTAGGCGTGTAGATGGGTTTGCATACCCAAGGTCTAGCCTACACCCTCACACAAGGTCGATGGCCCTAGTGGCAACTTTCCGGCGTGAAGGATTTTCTTCTATTTATGTGCTTTCTAGTGTAGATGATGTGTAATAAATTTCTATGCATAAATAATATTTTTGTGATTGATTGTCCTCATGTTTGCTTGCTTATATGACACTTTGGTTTGTTCACACCATGCACGGCCACCATGGCCTCATTTAGATGCACATAGTCACTTAGGTTTTTGCTAGTTTATCTAGATCTAGGTTTCAATTCGCTTTTCGAAATAAAAAAAAAATCAAAAACACAAAAAGACAAAAATAGTAGCTTAGGTTAGATTTAGGTTATAAAAGCCGATCCAAATCTCGATTCGTTTTCACGCCTCCCAGAGACGAACGGCCGGGACTCAAGTTCTAAAAAGAATAAAGATCTACGAGAGTTTCGTTATCATAAATATCTTTGACGAGTGATTTTTGCAACTATACTACGATTTCCAACGATTTCAAAATACGCGAATGCCACTCCCGGCAAATGGTGTCATTACCGGGGAGGTAACACATGAGTTTAGATTTGGATTTGCTTAACTTCTGTTTGTTTTGATTGTAGGGTGTCAAGATGAGGATCTATGCACACATCGACCCATGGTGAAGACCGTAGGTATCTTCTTCGTCCTCTAGTTTATTGCTTCCTTAGGCTAGAAAAAAAGAAAAAAAATATATATCCATATATAAATTCAAATTCAAAATTTCAGATCTGAATTAAAAAAAAAATCATTTTCTTTGGTGTGTGTTTTAACTTGGAGACTATTTAAACACACCAAAATCAGATTTGAAAATTCGGCCAGCAAATATTGATGATTTTTAAAATTTTATTGCTGTGAAATTTAGAGTCCAAAAATCTTGGGATTCGGTCTGATATTAGGTTTTCAAACTAGCTTTCCAGTGCCACCTTCTTTTTGGAAAAATTATCACTACAAAAATTTTAAAAATTCGCACAGTGGAAGAGGGTCAGAACAGTCTACGCTTTGATTTTTTATAAATTTAAACGTTAATTCTGTCCTTTACATAAATCAGATATCATTGAAATTTGTGGGGTTGGAAAGCCACTGAAACCTAGTTTTTTCTATGAATTTTCAAGAATTTTTGGATTTTTTTTCTGATACTGTTTCAAACTGAACTTCTCGCAGGGGGTCCATCTAGTCTGTTTGACCCCCTTGAACATAAAAATTCGTGAAAAATTGTACGAAACAGTAAAAGTATTGAAAAAATATTCCCTGAAAAATTTATTGAAAAATTAAGATCTCCATCAAATTTCATAATATTTTTCTTCAGTTATTGATTTGGGTATTGATTTCAAGTCAGACTAAGGTCTGACTGTAGATTTTAGAAGAGGCACAAACCCTAGGTAATTCATATTAGGGTTTAAATTTAGAGACTCAAAACAAACCTTTTTGAGCCTGATTTGGGGTGATTGCATGAGAATGGATTTGATGTGAAGACTATCTCTTATCTTTATTCGCATCTTCTCTCAAATATCCATGAACCCATATCATTCTTTTGACCCTCGGGGTCCTCCATCTCCCAACCCAACCATGATTTCGACTCCTCCTGGTTGGGAGACTCATCCTAACCAGCTGAGATATGATTATCTTTATCCCCCAGCTTATTTAGAACCTGAATCTCATGGATCTGACCCTTATCTTGATCAGAACCAATTGAAAGCCATAGTTGCTGAATTCTGGGAATATAACAAGGACTATACAGATCAATGTGCCAAGCTTCTGGAGCAAATTAGATGATCTCAGGCACAATCTCAATCTTATCACTCCTCCCAGGGACAAGAGACTTGGAAAAACCAGCCTAGTGGGTCTAGTGACCCATATTTGGAACCACTAGCTATTCTACTGATTCTTGCTACCATGGGGAGGCATCCTGGACTCAACCAACTCAGGCACCTTTGGACCTAATCCATGATTTGGGTAGATCAATTAAGGAATGCACTATTTCTGATACACCTGTACCTGATGAGATATCTCTAATGAATTGGAATAATGGATCACAAGTACAGGACCACATAACAGGTTCTCAATCAACTCCCTCTGCAGTCAACCCCACTCAAGGCGATACACCTATTGATTCATATCCAAATTTGTATAACCCTGAGTGGAGAAACGATCCTAATCTTTCATGGCCACCACAGAGATCGACTCAGACTGAACATCAATCTAGGCCAGCCCAATACTCCACTCAATCCACTTTAGGGCAACCATCTAGTCCAGCCCAACCCGCAACCACCCTTGAAGATATCATGAACATTTTGTTGGACTTTGACAAGAAAAATGAAGAAAGTCTGACTAAGTTGGAAAATCATGTGAAATCTCAAGGGGATCAAATCAAGAGACTTCAAGAATCACTTTATCCCCGAATGCAAATGCCTTTTCACTCCTATTCTCCACCTATTCTTCTGACCCCTCCTCCAATCTATCAAACATGCCCTTGTGCGGGGGTCAAATCTATGGCCTCTAAAAGGAAGAGAAAAGCTAAGAGCCCACCCAAACGACCTGATTTGGGTTCAACCAAAAATCATAAGACCAAACCCACATCCAGCTCTGACTCAGACTCAAGGGACAAAAAGAAGAAAAAGGCCTCTGAAGTTGATTTGACCTATTTACCCTTTCCTAAGGCCTTAAAGAAAGAGTCACAAAAGAAAAAAATGACTTGCACACCTAAAGAGGTGGTTTTATCAACTAACATAAGTGCATTTGTTTCTGGCACTATACCACCCAAAATGACTGACCCTGGAAAAACCTTCATATCTTGTGCCATAAAGGGATTCACCTTCAACAAAGCCCTTGTGGATCTAGGGTCTTCCATTAGCTTGATTCCTACCGCCCTTTTTGACTGCACCAAACTTGGAGATCTACACCACACACCTGTCACCATTAGAATGGCAGATGGCTCCATCAAACTACCGAAGGGGGTAGTTCAGGATGTGATTATTAAAGTGCAAGGTCTTAGCTTTCCAGTCGATTTTATTGTCTTGGACATGAATATATCAGAGAACCTAAGTAATTCACCCATTATTCTGGGTCGACCTTTCTTGGCTACGACCAATGCACGGGTTGACTGTTACTCAAGATGTGTGGAGGTGAGTAATGGCAATGAGAAGATTCACTTTGATATGTATGCAGCCACTAAGAAAACAAAGTCAGGGTACTTTCTGGATGACATGGAAAGTGAGTCGGAGGGTAATTCCGAAGAAACTATGGCAATTGACACCTAGGTAGAACCACACGACCCGAATCAACAATCCACTAGATCACATAAGTCACCCTCCCTACCAGATCAAATCATTGATAGTATGGTTGACTATCTTGATCGACCTAGCCCAATTCAAACCCCTGCCCCTTGCAATGAATCCCAGATTACTCAATTGATCAAAATAATTCATGAAATAAAAGAAGCTAGTGCAAGAGAATATGATGATATAAGGAAAGAGCTTCATAGAATCTGGGATGAGCAACAAAAACCAGAAATGTTTGAATTTGGGTCAGGTGTGTCACAACCGATTCCCGATTCGGTGGTGGTCATGCAGGATTTTGTTGATCAAACACCCGAGGTGGATGATATTGATAACCCTATGGAAGCTGAGAATGGAGATTTATTTGAGAATCTTGATCTTGATGTAGGGCCTGAGTACCAATCATTTCATTTTGAGGAACCAAACATTAAGGGACCTGAATATAATTTTGTTGTATTTGAGAATACCCATGGAGACATTGATGAATTAATTCAAATGATCTCATACACGGAGCAACAAAATCAAAAAGACTGTAACAACTCCTCAATCAATGATTCAGCCCATTCCAATTTCATGGAGGGACTCACTACTAAATCTAATGCCGAACTTCATCCAAGTGAGAAGAAGGAAATATCCCCTTATGAAATAGATATTCAAGAAATTGAAAGATTATTGGGAATAACATATGATGAGTTATCAGAGGAAGCTAGGAATTTTGGGGAATCATGTGATAATTGGGAATTGGCATTGGACAATTTGGAAGAGATAAAAGAAGAAGATGAGACCCAAACATCTTTGGTAGAGACAGAGACTGATCACTGGACCTTGATTTCCAGATCTAACCACACTACGTGGGTCATGCCTTCCATTCATAACCATTATCAGGACCCATATGATTTCACCCCACTCGACTCCACCCATACCCCTACCACCCACATTCTCCATCACCTCTTCGGGATGCCTTCACCTTCATTCCTTCCAGGCACCCGTATTTATCTGTCTTTCTTCTGTAGCATCTGGCTGCAGATAATCCCAAGCCCCATCTACATATTTTCCCGATTATTTGGACTTGGAATTCATGGACAGCTAGTTCGCATTTGCGGTCCGCTGTTGGTGAATGAGACTAAAATTCTTATCATTTTACTCGCCATTCTCAATACTGTATTTGTATATCCTTTTTGAAGTGTACGCCCAGCTGGAGGTGTTAAACTCAGCACGTATAAATACCATTTCACCATCATCTATACATAACCATTTTTATACATAGCATATTTTTGTTTTAGCACATTTCCCTTTTCTATATTGCATGTTAACAGGTTGGCCGGTGCTGAATATAATTTCAGGAGCAATTACAGGTGATTTCTATCCATTCTCTCCCTGCAACATTTATTTTCTTTTACATTCATGCATGAGGACATGCAAGAACTTAGGCATGGGGGGTAGATATAGAAAAACTAAAAAAAATTTTATGCCAACACTTAGGAAAACCTCAGAGATGAATGCAAAACGTACTATAGGACCTTAAATAAAAGAACAACCGACTCCACCTCCAATGCTCTCATTGGATCCAGCAATCGTTCGCAACAACCAATTCCGACTCACCCGCTCACCTTTTGTTCTAAATTTAGGGTCAAGCTGATTGTAATCCGATACGGGAAATTCACGAAGTACAAATTATATGATGTTACATGTTTATAGCATATATAGACATTGCATTCACGAATAAGATTATTTTATTAAGAGAATGCATTAGGGATTTTATCCTTTAGTTGATTCCTGTAATCTAGAATCCAGTACAACTTTTCACACACACGTAGAATTTGCAATGGATTCACGGTGAAGGCTAATAAACATCTTCAGTCTGTCGAGAAGAAGCAGTGCTTCTTTTCCTGAGCCCCTGGATAGAGTTTTGGGAGTCAGGCTGATTTTCTTCCGAAAAAAAATCCACCAAATAGTGTGAGATGAGAGTAGAGTGTACTGGTGCTCTAAGATTAGTGCAAGGAATCTGGAATCTTAGATAATTAGGTGATGATACTTAGAGATTAGGCATAGTTTTTGCTCTCGGTTCCAGCGTATACATTTTTGTGTGAAATATTGAGAGCCACTGAATAAGGCAAATACGCAGAGAGCGAGTTTTCATAAAACTAGGGCTAAGGTGGATGGTTACGACCATTCTTTATGGAATCCTCAGCTGAAGGAGGGTATTGATGTCAAGGTCAGAAATGCACCGTCCTATCCGTCTCTCCCGATGCCATGAGTAGGCACTTCCACCAAATAAGCCACCCAATGTCTCTTGAGTACCACCAATCCCCAATAATGCCTCCTTAATAAAGTTCATGGATGTATGCCAGTTGTGTTATGCCGAAAAAAAAAAATAAAAAAAAATGAGAAAAGAAAAAGAAAAAGAATGATGAAAAGAAAGAAAAATTGAAAAAGAAAAAATTTAGAAAAAGAAAAAAAAGAAAAGAATGAATATTTAGTGTTTATTTCATCGAGGCAATACCACCAAATAAAATTGAGCTCCACCAAATATGGCCTTAACCTATTTTTCTTGTGTTTCTGACCGCCCGAATACTGGCTGAGGAATCCTGACTTAGTGTTAGGGTTATGAGAACTCAATTAAAGTGTTAATGCCTAGTGAGACAACCAAATACAAATCCTATGTGTGAATTTGGTGAGGTTGTGAGCTCTAAGAAAAAGAAAGAAAAAGAAAAAGAGAGAATGAATACAAAGGAACCAAAAGAGAGCATAGTTTTTCTCGTCTTGCTCTGAGTGGAGTTACTTAATAATTTGGGAATCTAGATTCTATAGTACTAATTTCTATGTAGCACCAGTCGAGAGTGAGCCACCAAATATATAATCTTTTCACTTTAATATCCTCTACCTAAGCTTAAAGCCGGGTGGAATTCATAGAATATCTTGAATACCCCGAGGGAAGAAGTCAGCCTATCCCGCTAGAATTTTTACTAGGGGTCAAAGTATAGGCTTTAGGGGTGAATCAAGTCTTTCACTCGAATCCATTGCAAAAGCTACGTAGGTACCTTTCACATTTGTTTGGATTTCTAGAACAAAGGATGAAAACAAAAAGGAGAAAAATCTCTAAGCATACACTTGCTAAAATAATCAATCCTTAGGTACCCTTATGTGAATAATTTAGTCTTGCAATTGCTAGGGTCTAGCAAAGTTTAGACATGGGGGTATGATTGCACAGCAATCATAGGTCCTAATCAACCTAAATAATGTCTAAACCTATCTTAAATTGTGGATATTGCACTCATATCTTGCATATCATGCACTGCATCGGTCTATTTAGAATAAGATGAGATATCCTGCTAGTTAATGTTTTTTTATTGCTGTTTACAAATAATAAAGTGATCCAGGATGGAGATAGTGGAATAAAGCAATAAAGGAAGAAGAAAACTGATCCAGATAAGAGGAGTGAGGAGGATAGCCTTATCCCTACCCTTAGAAACCCTAGGACAGCCTTCCCAAACCCAAAACAACCTCCATTAGGGCACCTTAGCCTCAAAACCCAAATATGGATAGCACTATCCATGTTCCTATCCCTCTCCAAAACACTTAGGAACCAAAACCAACCTTAGAAAACACAAAACCCACTCTCCAGCACCTTTTAAGACGTCCAGACATCTGGCTGGACGTTTGATTTCTGCAGAATAACAATCCAGGAAGGCAAAACTCATACTGACATAGAATTGGACGTCTAATTTAGTGTCCAAATGTCCAATTTTGTAGTATAAGATGTCTGACCACTATCCTGGACGTCTGATACTGCTGTCTGGTTCCTGATTTTGGGTGTTGGAAGCCCTAGCTTGCCTATTTTGACCTAGGAACCCCACCGGACACCCTAGGAAACCTAAGTAGAGACCTCCTAAGCCTAGTCCACTATCCATAGCCCTACTTGTCCTATCCCTAACCCAATTGAACCATGCCATACCTAATTGGGTGCATCTACAGTTGATTGGGTGCACCTGAGCCCAATTAGATCCACCCAGGATCTAATTAACTCATACCTATTAGGGTTACCCTAGCCTAATCACATGCATACATCTAATTAGACTTGACCTAGACCTAATTAGGTTCCTCCTACCCAATTAGACTTTCGTAAGCCTAATTAGGTCCACACCCACTTAATCTCGATTGACCCAACCTATTTAGCACCTAATCCTACCAAAACCCACAACCTAGCCCTACGAAAAACACACACCCACACACACACGCACACCTTCCCATTTTACTCCCGCCAAACCCTAGCAACATGTGTCAAACCTAGATCCAAAATTTGTGGCATTTGCTATTTTTGGAGCAACCAAAAGTGGCAACCAAATGGAGCCTTCCATGAGGGCAAAGGGAGGGCTACGAAATTAGACAATCTCCATACACTCTCCCATCCATCCTCTCTAGTCTAAACTTGCTTCCACCCTCCAAAACCTCAAAGGCCATCCTCCTCATCCTCCTCCAAGGCTCCATGGATGGCTAGCTAGAGAAGCTTCTCTCCAAAGCTTCAAGGACGGCCACTGGTAGAGAAAGGGAGCAACACCCTCCTCTCTCCACTTGGGTGCACAAGCCCCCATCTTCTTCTTCTTCTTGGACGGCCATGAAGGCTCACCCATAGCCTCTTGTGGCTGGCCATCTCTTTTGGTAGGCGTGTAGATGGGTTTGCATACCTAAGGTCTAGCCTACACCCTCACACAAGGCCGATGGCCCTAGTGGCAACTTTCCGGCGTGAGGGATTTTCTTCTATTTATATGCTTTCTAGTGTAGATGATGTGTAATAAATTTCTATGCATAAATAATGTTTTTGTGATTGATTGTCCTCATGTTTGCTTGCTTATATGACACTTTGGTTTGTTCACACCATGCACAGCCACCATGGCCTCATTTAGATCACATAGTCACTTAGGTTTTTGCTAGTTTATCTAGATCTAGGTTTCAATTTACTTTTCGAAATAAAAAAAAAAATCAAAAACACAAAAAGACAAAAATAGTAGCTTAGGTTAGATTTAGGTTATAAAAGCCGATCCAAATCTCGATTCATTTTCACGCCTCCCAGAGACGAACGATCGAGACTCAAGTTCTAAAAAGAATAAAGATCTACGAGAGTTTCGTTATCACAAATATCTTTGACGAGTGGTTTTTGCAACTATACTACAATTTCCAACGATTTCAAAATACGCGAATGCCACTCCTGTCAGTGATTTAGGTTGCATGATTACTGCACAATCAGGATGGGGCGGGGTGACTGTTGTGGATGATTTCAATCTTTGATACAAGTACCAAAGGTGGAATCAGCTATTCTAATGGACAATCCCTAAAGTTCAATATGATTTCAGCTAAGAGATATGTCAAAAGGATTTCGAGTTTTTTCAAAAGATGACGGGTTGCCTCTTGTTAAGCACTAAGTTTAACGCCAACAGCTGGGCACATTGAGCTTAGGGATAATGGAGATCAAAAGAGACAACAGGCAAGTTTGGATCAGTAAGTTTGACAAACTGTTTAAGTCTCTGACCATTCACAATAAAAGGCTCAGAATCATGGCTGAGTTCACTAATTTCAACAGCTCCATTTCCAAAGATTTTTCTTACCAAGAAAGGTCCAATCAACTTAGATCTGGGTTTTCCTGGGAAGAGTCTAAGCTTGGCATCGAAAAGTAGGACTTTTTGACTAGGGTGGAAAGATTTTCGCACAATGTGCCTGTCATGGAAGGCCTTGACCTGCTCTTTGCAGATACATGAGTTCTCGTATGCGTCATTGTGTAGTTCCTCGATCTCACTCATTAGCAACCAGCTGTGTATTCCAGCCTTCATCAGATCCAGTTTGCACTTTCGTATTGCCCAATAGGCCTTATGCTCCATCTCTACGGGAAGGTGACATGCCTTTTCGTACACTAATCTGAAGGGAGACATGCCTAATTGGTCTTGTGGGCGGTCCTATATGCCCACAAAGCCTCCGAAAGGCAAGTAGACTAGTCCTTCCTGTCAAAACAGACAATAACCTGAAGGATTTTCTTGATCTCTCAATTTGACAATTCTACTAGTCCATTAGTTTGAGGGTGGTAAGGAGTTGAGATATGATGCGAAACCCAAAACTTTTTCGTTAGGGACTAGAAGGTCACATTGTTGAAATGAGACCTAAAATCGCTGATGATGGCCTTAGGAACACCAAATCTAGAAAAGATGTTCTCCTAGATGAATCGGAGAATAACTTTATGATCGCTAGTTCTCGTGGGGACAGCTTCAATCCATTTAGAGACATAATCAACAGCGAGCAAGATGTATTCAAAGTCGTTAGATTCGGGAAAGGGTCCCATGAAATTGATTCACCATATGTCAAAGATTTCGCACACAATTATCAGATTCAAGGGCATCATATCCTGCAGGCCCATGTTGCCGAGGGTCAAACAACGAGCGCATGCCCTGCAATACATTTGTGTGTCTTTGAACATCGTAGGCTAGAAGAACCCACACTGGAGAATTTTCACTGTGGTTTTACGCTTAGAGAAATGGCCACTGCAAGACTGGTCATGACAGAATGAGATCACGTCATTGACCAAAGTCGTTAGATTCGGGAAAGGGTCCCATGAAATTGATTCACCATATGTCAAAGATTTCGCACACAATTATCAGATTCAAGGGCATCATATCCTGCAGGCCCATGTTGCCGAGGGTCAAACAACGAGCGCATGCCCTGCAATACATTTGTGTGTCTTTGAACATCGTAGGCTAGAAGAACCCACACTGGAGAATTTTCACTGTGGTTTTACGCTTAGAGAAATGGCCACTGCAAGACTGGTCATGACAGAATGAGATCACGTCATTGACCTTGTCGTCAGGAATGAATCTTTGGATTGCTTGATCATTGCCAATGTGGAAGAGATACAGTTCTTCCCAAATATAGTACTTGGCCTCGGAAATCAGCTTGTCCCACCTGGAATTCGCTCAATCTGGTAGGACTTTCCATGTAACCATGTAGTTTACCATATCAGCAAACCAAGGGAGACCGTGAATGGCCAGTAGATGCTCGTTCGGAAAATGCTTGGTGATCGGACCAAATAGGTTGATGACTGAAGAAGGAAGATGGGACAAATGGTCAGCTACGACATCTATTTTCCTGCCTTGTCGCGAATCTCGAGATCAAATTCTTGCAACAGCAAGATTCGATGGATTAATCAAGGTTTAGCATCCTTCTTTGCGAGTAAGTGCCTCACAACGGTGTGATCTGAGTAAATGATGACACGGGAACCCAGAAGATAAGATCTGAATTTCTCCAGGCCAAATACTATTGCCAACAACTCTTTCTCAGTAATCATGCAGCTACACTGAGCCTCGTCCAGTGTCTTGCTGGCATAGTAGATGACCACGGGTTTCCCGTCAACTTTCTACCCAAGCACCGCCCCCATTCCGTAGTCAGACACATCGCACATGATCTCAAAGGGTAGAGACCAGTCAGGGGATTGTAGGATTGGTGCTTGAGTAACTCGATCACGTAGGCTCTCAAATGTGCGAGTGCACTCATTGGTGATCTCGAAAGGGACATCCTTTGAGAGAAGATTAGTCAGGGGGCGCATGATTTTTGAGATATCGGGAATGAAACAATGGTAAAAACTGATGTGCCCCAGAAAAGAACAGATGTCCTTGACCGAGCTAGGCATGGGTAGTTTAGAAATCAAATTAACCATGGCTCGATCAACCTGGACGCTGTTCTCAGAAATAAAGTGACCTGATATAATTCCCTCAGGAACCATGAAATGGCTCTTTTCCCAGGAAAGAACCAAATTCACATTGATGCAACGCCTGAGGATTTGAACCAAGTGTAGGAGGCAATCATCAAAAGATTCCCCAAATACCGAGAAGTGAACCATGAAGACTTCAAGGTATTCACCTACCATATCTGAGAATATGGCAAGCACACATCGCTGAAAGGTAGCGATGCATTGCAGAAATCGAAAGGCATCCTACGGAACACATATGTCCCGTAGGGGCAGGTGAAGGTGATCTTCTCTTGGTCTTCAGGATGGATTGCCACCAGATTATACTGGAGTGCCCATCCAAAAAGCAGGAGAATCGATTTCCCACTAGTTTCTCGAGTATCTGATCAATGAACGGTAGTGGGAAATGATCCTTCTTCGTGGAGGCATTCGATCTTCTATAATAAATGCAGACCCACCACAAGTTCGCTATATAGGTCGATATGGTCTCACCAGTTTCAGTCGTTATCATGGTGAGTCCTACCTTCTTAGGCACAACCTGGATTGGAGTCACCCATAGACTATCGGAGATCGGGTAGAAGATCCCTTCATCTAACCACTTGATGATCTCCTTCTTCACGAACTTCTGCAGATTAGGATTCAGACGTCTTTGGATTTCACGAGATGGTTGTGCACCCTCTTCAGTATAAATGCAATGTGTACAATACGAAGGGATAATGCCATTCAGACCATCAAGAGTCCAACCAATGGCTGTTCGATGCTACTGGAGGACAAAAATCAGACGTGTTCCCTGATCAGAGGTGACGTAGGAATTGATAATCACAGAAAATGTCTGATCGAAACCCAAAAAGATGTATTTCATATGATCGGGAAGAGGCTTTAGTTCCATAACGGGATTATCAGCAGTAGTAGGTGGTTCGGGATGGGCCTCAGAAGAAAAGGTGGCGGTTATGGGTGGGTCTAGATTGGTGCTAGGCTCCTCTATCTGTAGGGTATGATCTGCTTGGGGTTGAGGATTAGGGGTATTCAAGTCATCCTCGAGTAACGAGTCCTCAACCACAGCATTAATGTCGCACACTTGTTCTATTTCCCAGCAATTAATTCCTTTCTGGGCCTTGAACATATCGATTTTCAGAGTCTTATTCCTGAACTTCAACTCATTTTGGCCCTCTTCGTAGTTAATGTTTGCCCTGGCTGTCGTTAAGAACAATCTTCCTAGTATAATTGGTGTATTATTTAGATTCTCATGAGTCTCCATATCCAAAATGATGAAATCCACAAGAAAGTTGAAATCGTAGGTCAGAACCAGAACATCCTCGAGAACTCCTCTAGGTGACTTGATCGATCAATCAGCTAACTATAAAGTCACCTCAATTGATTTTATCTCCATCTCCTCGAAATGATCTAGTAGGGATGTAGGGATCAAATTGATGGAAGATCTTAAGTCTAAAAGGGTTCATTCGAACTCTAAATCACTGATCTTGCTTGAAATCAGAGGGGTATCAAGGTCTTTTGCCTTAGGTGTGAGTTTTCTCAAGATGATAGAGCTGGCTTGCTCCAACAGTACGATTGGATTCCACCTTTGGTTTGCGTCTTATGCTTGGGTGTACACACATCTTTCAAGAATTATGCGTAAGCTGGTACGTGGCGAATTGTATCCATCAATGGGATATTTATTTGGACCTACTCAAAGACCTTGACCAGGTCCTCCTCGAGAGCCATGGGTTTGTGTTTCCTCTTTTCTTTGGTCAAGGCCTCCGGAAATGGAACCTCTGCAGGCTCGTCTAGAATTGGTCCAGGTTCTTGATCTGGGATAGGGGTATCTTGGATAACCAACCTAGGGTTTTGTTGTGAACTATCGGGCTGAGAGTGGCTTGGATAAGGTGGGTCCCGAGTTGTTTTTCCACTACGGGTAGTCACAGAATTCAGTCTTGCCTGGTTCTGGGTTGGGGTTGGCAAAAGGGGTGGTTGCTGTTGATAACCTGAATATGATATCGAAGACTCCATCCCATCAGGTGATGGAGAAGAAGGGGCCTGATAGATGTAGTGAGCCTAGCCTTGAGTCGGGTTCATAACGCACCTCTGGTTTGGCACGTTATTTGGATTAGGCAGAGGTTGTGAAGGGAGTGCATCAGGTTGGCGAGAATTCGCCATCTATGCAAGTTGATTACGGACCTCTATGATTTCATGCTCGTACAATTTTTGCATAGCCGCATTCGTCTTCTAAATGTTAGCCAGGGTTTAAAGGATTAGAGACATTTGATCTTCTCGTGTTGGCTCGGATTGATAATTTGGGTTGGCCCTAGGTTGAGGTAGTTTATATGGATGAGAAGCTTGTGGTCTGGGCTGATATTGAGGTCTCTAATTTTGATTGTTCCCTGACCACGTGATGTTAGGATGATTATGTCATCTAGGATTATATGCCTTTGAGAAAGGCTTGTTCTTGATGACGTTGAGGTCCTCGCAATGCTGAGGAACCTTGGAGAAATCAGATGTGGGTTCAGAGTTCCCTCAACTAGAGTAGGCAGATCTGGAGTTTCCTCCAATCCAAGCTCAGATGGGGGTGGATACAAATCCATCCCCTGAGAAGATTGGTGGTAGATGTTATGCACAGCCTCCCTCCTAGAGGGTGGTTGCGCAAACGGGTTTTGTGCGGAAGTCACTAGCTGCAGATTTTGAGTCAGGACATCCACCTTTTCGATGATCAAGACCTTGTTTAGGTGACCGGCCATTAATTCCAGATCGACGGATGAGGACAGGCCCTGAGTCTCATGTGCTCCCCGTGCATTCTTCAATGCACGAGTAGTCGTCCGATCGAACATGCCCATGGATTCATTATTGATGGAGTTCTCGCATGTATTCTAAAGAATCTCCCACATAGTGTCTTCGTGTTGACCCATGATGTTTCCTCCATAGGTCACATTGACGAACAATCTGATGTCCTCATGGAGTCCCTAGTAAAAAGACTGGACTTGTCCCCATTTATGAACTCCGTGATGGGGGCACATTCCCAAGAGATCCAGAAAGCAATCCCATGCCTCATGAAGCGGTTCTCCTGCATTTTGCGTGAAATGCATGATTTCGTGCCTTAAAGCATTTGTCTGATGGATGGGAAAGAACTTTTTCAGAAACTTCAATTATAGTTCAGCCCATGTGTTGATTAGACAAGTTAGGGTTTGGTACCAGTGAGTAGCCTTGTCCATGAGAGAGGAGAACATCTTCATGAGTAAGATATGCCAATTTTGAGCTTCTGACCCAAAGGTCTGTGCCAGATGCTTGAGTTGCTTGATATGCCGGAAGGGATCTTCAGAATTAAGCTCATGAAATTTAGGAACAGCATGAATCATGTTGGGCTTGAGTTCAATATCAGGACCTCCATCTGGGATTTGGACTCAAGGTTCGATCACCACCGCAGTGGGATTGTATGATCTCGCATCATAGGATGCTGCGGTGGATTCATAAAAGCCTGGAATAGATCATTGAGGTGCTAAAGTTGATTCTAGAGATTGTTTTCTTCTTCAGCTGGGTGCTCCATGATTATGGATGAAGGAGATCTAGGCTCAGATGAATCAGAAGAGATATTGATATGCTCAGGTTGTTGCACAAACAGGGAGGTTAGGGCTTGGCCTCGATGAGTGAATAGCTAATGGAGGCCTCAAGGGTGGTCTCAAGGACCTCCTCCCAAACATGCACCGATGGAGAAGATAAGGAATAGAAGGTGTGATGGACACAATCAAGACACCCAAAGATTTTTGGATAACTATAGAGGCTCGAGGCGGATGATTCCTCTAGATCAAAAAGTCATCCACCTGAGAAATACCTGGGCAGCCAGGAAGGGAGAGTCCCATGAAAACCCCTACATGGTAGTGCACCCCCACGGGTTACAAGGTTTCCCCCACCCGATATTCCTTGTCACTGCAGGTTCAAGTAGACCAAAATGGATAACTTGACCTCTTAAATCTAATAATTTTAAGTTTAGAGCATGGGTGCTTAGGATTTCATTTGAACTTTAAGATGTTTTTGTGAGTGGTGACCTAATTTGAAGATTGGTTGACCGTGCAAGGTGGGTCAGCTTCACCTGATTTATCCTTGATTATTAGGTTTCACTTTTAGGATTCAAGTGAGATTTAGAGCTTGATTCTTAGGGTTTGCTTAATTAGGTAAGTTCAACCAAGGCTTAGGACACACACAATTTGGGAAGATTGAATCTTTTTTTAAGCTAGTGTGTCTCTAAAACCCTAGAATGGAAACCCTAATTGGCTCTAATTGGTCCAATCAATTAATTCCAAATTTGGCACCTAGGGCTCAATCAAGAACATGGTAGCCCTAATTGTCTTAAATCCCCAAATAGGTGCAAGAATCCAGTTTGGGATGTTTCTAAAAATGTACCAAATTAGGAAACTTGTGATGATTAATCTAAAAATAGAATGTAAGTTGGTCCTAATCAATTTCTTTCGGCTTTTAGCTTTTCAAAATCAGGGGCGTAGCGAAGATGGATTCGCAGTTTGCCTGCCCCGGGAGTGGCTGTTGTGCGGTTGATCTTGCTCCTCGACTAAATCCCTCCACAAATCACAATCGAAAGAGATAAATCAAGTTAGTATCAAGTTAGGAATCGTAATCAAGAGATAAAATTGCACATTGCTCCCCGACAATGGCGCCAAAATGTTATTCATTCTTAATCGAGGTTTTAAAAATGATACGTTGCAGTATAGCCAATAAGGCGCGAAAACAAATAGAATTTATGCTCGAATGGAAATTCGAGGTCGAACGTAGGGAGAAAGTAGCAAATCAATCTCAAAATCATAATTCTAAGTAAATATATAAGCAATTGCAACCAAAACTTCATTCAGAACTATTCAAGAATGATATATCAATAATTCAATTACCAATGTGCAAAAATATTGCGCTAAAATGGTGCTTTGAATCACCAAATTAACCCTAGACAATTTAATCACAATTATTTGAAATGTTTGAACAGTGAAGATCAACCAATTTCCACGTCAGTTAGTATCTCAATAATGCAACAGTAACCTAGAATCAGGATCAGGAACAGAGGCAAAGGCCTCTCGTCTTCTTCAAGCCTCAGTGAGAGGTATGTGCACAGCACAAACGCACCAAAACCTCAAAGACTAAGTGTTGAGAGTAGAGGCGAAAAGGGAAAAATTCCCCTCTGTCTCTTTCTTCTTCTCTTCTCTCACAGAAACCTGAACAGATCTGGGTAATCGGATCGACACCCAGACCCGTGTGGTGTGAGCGTAAGTGAGGGCATGTGCATCGGAGTGTGTAAGAAAGACATCACCCCGATACTCTCGGAGGCAACTATCTAAGGGTAGTGATTCAATTTATCTGGCACGGGCGCTTCTTGACTTTCCAATGTGGGATTAAATCCCACTGCTATCCTTTGCAAAGTTCCACGTGAGTTGCAGCTAAAGAGCATCTGAATTGACGGTGCAACCAGACTGGGCAGCTACAATTGAGGAGCTGGGGACGTTCTTGGAAGGTGTCCACAACATCTAAAGTAGAGAGAGCTGAAGTACACACTCTGAATGTCACGAACGGGGCTGGAGAAGGTGGAGGCGGTAGCGAAGCTCTAGTCTAACCTGAAAAGTAGGAATATGGCCTCACTACCTTGTTAAAATTTCTCAAGGGGATCGTCAGACTACAGTGGGTGTGACAAGGGCCTCAGCATAGTCCGAGGGTGTCTGAGAAGGTCTGGCTACCTCAGGGGAAATGCATGCAGGCTGAGGAGCTCGGTGGGGAGATTGGGAAGGTGAACCCCTCAATTTCTTAAGGGGTTTTATCAAGCGTGAATGAGAGGAGCTTGTAGAGGTGATTTCGTGGTAAATGGAGGTGTGTGGAGGTTGTGCGACCTCACTGGAGTTCAACCAGCCATGGAGACAATGAAGCGCGAGAGGGCGGTGCGATGGTCGTGAGTGAGTCATGCATGAGTAAAAGGAAAGTTGAGGGAGAGAGGAAGGAATAGAGAGACTTAGAGGGGAAGGAGATAGGTGGAGGGCTCCAATTGTGTCTAACAGAAGCTGGAGAAGATGGTGAAGTCCGGTGAGGTGGCAGCGACGAAGAAGAAGCAGAGGATAGTCCCTCTTTAACCAGAGAGATGCAGAAGAGAACGA
Organism: Thalassia testudinum; assembly: GCA_037157565.1. Taxonomy (NCBI): domain Eukaryota; kingdom Viridiplantae; phylum Streptophyta; class Magnoliopsida; order Alismatales; family Hydrocharitaceae; genus Thalassia; species Thalassia testudinum. Next base: position 67,962,223 of record JAZHRO010000036.1, read on the forward strand.
GGAAGCTAGAAGGCCGTCCAATTTGATGGTTGGATGGCCGGAAGAGGAGGGTAGATAGGGTCGCCGGAGCAAGGGTTTTCGGTGGTCGAAGAGGGTAGAAGAAGGGTTGTTCTCTAGCCAAAACTTGCTAAGGAGGTGAGGAACTTGATGTAGGATCATTTATAGGCCATAGAACGGAGTTCTAAGCTTGGGAAACAAGCTCGCAAACTTTGTTCTTTTTACGCAAGTCGGATACCCTTCCTTTCAAAGAGTTCACATGAGCTTTTCGAAAGGAGTTGGGATCCAAGACCAGTCTCAATTGGAACTGAAATTCACAAGGAATTTTCAGTTCAAATTTGGGATTGTTTGATTGAGAATCGAGCGAGAAAATCTCGCTCGAATCTCGTCGAAGCTCGACGTGATCACATCAATGGTGGTAGGGACTTAAATGTGAAGACAATGAAAATGTTAGGGACCTATTTGTAATGATTGTAAAAAGGTAAGGGCTTATATGTAATGAAAAGAGTCTATTAGGACTGAAATGCAAACTAAGTCAAGATGATCTCTGATTGGGCCCAAATTTTGGTACAGACAATTTGGATCCAAGTAATTTGATGGCAAAGTTGGATTTAGGTTTTGACCAAGTTTGACTGGGTAAATTGCATAGAAATCAAAATCAGGGCAACTATCTGTCTAAGACTCTGTTTTAGGTCAAAATGGGTTGCAATGGTTAAAGCAAATATACCAAACCTTATAGAATATTTTTCTATGATTTGTAGAAGGTTTAGGTGAATTTTATCCTAATCATAACCTCAGTTAATTAAGTAGGTCTATTTTTAGGGTTTCAGATGTCATTTAATTCTCAAAACTCGTGAAAACCCATTTTTGTCTTCATGAACACACTTTTTAGACATTTATGACCATTTAACCTTTAATTAGCCCTTAGAATACCTCATGGTTATTCTGTAGTTGTGAAATATTGTTAAAATTGCAAAAATAAGCCAGGTTTCATCTTTTCTTCTCAAAACAGAACATTAAGCATTTAGGACCTTCTGATGGTTATGTAGGAGCGTTTATTCACTTTGAATGACCAGAGCATACTAGTTAGGGATCTTGATGGTGTTTGCATCACTACTCTCAATTCACTGGAATCATGTTCGGCTAAATTGAGATCCTCCATCATGTGGAAAACTTCCAGTTCTGGCTCTAGGTTTTCTACTACAGAAATAGTCATGAGATCCTAAATCAAACCTAACTGTTCTACTGAGCATTTTCTTTTTCCTTTAGATGATGCCTCAAAAATATTGATCTCAGTTTGCTTATCTCCGGAGGCAATTATCATGTGCCCTAATTCACAGTTGATTATGGCTCTTGTAGTAGCCAGGAAAGGTCTCCCCAAAATCAAGGGCATATCTTGAATTTGTTGTGGCACAACCATGTCAAAAACTAAGAAATCAACTAGGTAGTTGAAATCCTTGACTCTAATTACCACATCCTCTACCAACCCAATTGGGGTGATTACAGTTCGGTTAGCTATTTGTAGGTTAACATTAGTGGGCTTTAGCTGTCCTATCCGTAGTTTCTGAAATGGGGCAAATCGGATTAGGTTGATTGAAGTGCCAAGATCTAGTACAGCTTGCTTGAAATTTGTACCACCGATCTTGCAGGGGATTAGCGAGGTGCCTGGATCAGATTTCTTAGGAGGTAGACTATTTTGGATTATGGCACTCACACTTTCAGACAGTACTGCATTCCCTTATGATGGTTCTTCTGCCTCTTTTTTGGATAAGTCAGGTGAGGTGGGATTGAGAGTGCAGATATCAAGTACTGGGATAGTGACTTGTGCATTCCTCAATGGTCCTATTATGTTAGATTCCGACAGTCCTCTAGTGTGGAGGTGGGATAAGATCTGGGATAGGGAAATGGATTGGTTGTCTTAATGGATAGGTTTCTGTTTCCACCTCTTGGTTTTGTCCTCAAGCTTGTTATGTTGATCATAGGTTGGGTGAGATTTGGGAGATGGGCCTCAGGGCCTGGTATTGCTATCTTTTCTCATGCCCACAACATTGATCATAGCACAATCATGTTGTGGAGGTGGAGGAGAGAGAATTGGACCTTATTGCTGAACAGTAGGATAGGTCATGGTGTGATTCGGATCAACTTAGGTGGAAGGGGCAAACACATAGGTATGAGTCAATGGGCCTGGCTAAGTGTAGCTTGCTTGCCCTTGGATTTGATTCACCACGTGTTTTTAGGTCAACATGTTGTTTGGATTTGGAGGAGGTTGGGAGGGAAGTGCACCAGGCTGGTGAGTCCATGCCATTTGTGTGAGCTGATTTTGAACCTCTGTGATCTCGTCTTTGTGCTATTTTTTCATAGTTGCATTAGTCTTCTAAATGTCAGCTAGGGCTTGCAGAATCATGCTCATTTTGCTTTTCCTTGCTAGGCCCAGATTGGTAATTTAGATTGAGCCTAGGCTGATCTTGCTAATGTGAGCGTGGGACCAATAGTAGAGGTTGGAATTGAGATATGATGTTCTGATTATTCCCCAACCATGCAAAGATGTGGGTGTGGGACCTATGGTCAGGGTTGAAAATGAGATCTGGTGTTTTGATTATTCCCTGACCACACAAAGTTAGTCTTCTGGATGTCGGCTAGGGCTTGCAGAATCATGCTCATTTGCTCTTCCTTGCTAGACCTAGATTGGTAATTCAGATTGAGTGTAGGTTGATCTTGCTAATGTGGGAGCAAGACTTGTGGTGGGGGTTGGAATTGAGATCTAGTGTTATGATTATTCCCTAACCATGCAAAGTTGGGATAATTACGCTATCCAAGGTTATAGGTGTTCAAGAATGGATCATTCTGGATGGCATGGAGATCCTCACAAGTCTGAGGAACTCTAGAGAAGTCAGAGTATGAGGGTTTAGAGTTCCCCCAACTAAAGCAGGTAGACCTGGAGTGTCCTCCAAAACCAAGATCAGACGAGGTGGATAAGGGTCCATCCCTTGATGAGAGTGGTGGTAAATGTTATGCACAACCTCCCTACTGGAGGGCAGTTGCGCATATGTGTTCTGTGCAGCGGTGGTTCTCCGCAGATGTCAAGCTAAATCATCCACCTTTTTCTCAATGATTAAGACCCTATCCAAGAGACTGGCCACCAACTCTAGATCGATGGATGTGGATAGGCCCCGAGTCTCGTGTGCCCTCTACATGCTTGTCAATGCACGAGTGGTCATCCGATTGAACACACCTAGCAATTCATTGTTTATGGAGTTCTCGCACATGTTCTCGAGAATCTCCCAAACTATATCTTCATGTTGTCCCATGGTGCTTCCACCACAGGTTGCATTGACAAAGAGCTTGATATCCTCATAAAGCCCATGATAAAAAGACTGGACTTGTTCCCACTTAGGAACTCCATGGTGGGGCATTTCCACATGAGATCCAAAAAGCGGTCCCATGCCTCATGAAGTGGTTCTCCCACATTTTGCGAGAAGTGCATGATTTGGTGCCTTAAAGCATTTGTTCGACCAATGGGGAAGAATTTCTATAAGAATTCAGTTTGGATTTCCCCCCACATGTTGATTGGATGGGTCAAAGTCTGAAACCAATTGGTAGCTTTATCCATGAGAGAAAAGGAGAACATCTTCATGAGTGGGATGCCTGATTTTGTATGGCAGGCCAGAAGGTCTAGGCTAGATGTTTCAACTGCTTGATGTGCTGCAAGAGATCTTCAGAGTTCAAGCCATGGAATTTAAGGATAGCATGGATTATATTTGGCTTGAGTTCAACATCAGGTCCTCCAGTTAAGATTTGTAACCTAGGCTCGATCTCCACCGTAGTGGGATTGTAGTGTTCTTGCATTTGAGGATGTGGCAATGGATTGATGTGTGCATGGACTAGATCATTAAGGCACTATAACTGATTGTAGAAATCAAGATCTTCTTCATGATTCTCCATAGATGTAGATGAAGGAGATCTGGGCTCAGAAGTAGAAGAGTTGGAAGAGATATCAATCTGTTTGGATGGTAGCACAAACAAATGAGTCGCAGCTTGACCTCGACGAGAATGAACTATTAATGGAGGTTTTGATAAACGCCAGTTTATCATCATTCTTATGTATTAAAACAAACCTAGCTCTTAGGATTTTACTCCGCAAATGGGTTTTTGGGCTGCATTTAGGCATAAATTAGGTTAGGCATACATTGCATTTTTTATTGCCTTTTTGATATGTTTTTGTGAGTGTTAGGGATGAACAGATATGCAGATCCCTAAAACCCTAGCACTCAAGAAGGCAAGTGGTGAAGGAGCTCAGACTAGCTGGAACACAGCTTGATCCAGCTCACCACAACTGGAACCTAGCTCACTTGAACTAGGGTTAGCTCATCCCAACTCCATTCAGCTAATCTCAGCTGAATGACAGCTCAAGAGAGTTCATCTTAGCTCACCCTAGCTCAAGTCAGCTCAGATCCAACTCAACTTAGCTGAGTCTAGCTCATCTAAGCTCCCACTAGTCCATAGGGAGCTCTAGCTAGCTCAGCTGAGTTGACAGGAGTTCACCCCAGCTCAGACCCAGCTACATCCATCTCCACTCAACTCCAGCTAGATGAAGAAGATGTCATCTTAGCTCACGAAGCTCAAGTCCAGCTCCCGGGGATTCAGCTTAGCTCAACTCAGTTTAGCTAAGCTACCTTAACTGCCTCAACTAGCTTGATCCTCCCTGGGAGCACCAGACCTAGTTCACCTTAGCTCATTATGGTAGAAGCTAGCTCGCTTTAGCTTGGCTTAGCAACTAGCAAAGAACTAGCAAGCTAAGCCAGCTAGAGTAGCCCCATGCCAGCCTCTTCAGCAGCAGCCAACTCCAGTTTCAGCTCCAGACTTCTCATCCTCAGCTCCTCCCTCCAAACTCTAGCTCCAACACCTCTTTCTATACTCCTCCTTTAGTTAAGCTAGCTTAGCTTAGCTATGCTCCAACTTCCTTGGCTTGTACCACCCAAAAACCCTACCTGACAACTCCACCTACTAGCTCCACCTAAGCTCCACCTACTTGGTGCCAACCTAGCCTACCCACCACCTCCAAAAGACACCTAAAAGTGTCACCAAAACCACCCTAACCATCCCCTTGATGGCGCCACTTTTCCCTCCAAAAACCCCCTTCATCTCCACCATACACCTCTCCTTAAATCCATCTCCACCATCCACCTAACCCCCCTTCTAGAAGACCCTAGGTCCTTTCCAAATTGGTGGTGTCTCTCCACCACCAAAAGCCACCAACACCACCATAACCACCCCCTTTAACACCCCTTGGGTTGGCGCCAAATACCCTTGGCCATAGGATCACCAACCACCTCCATCCTTCCATCCTAGCCCTCCATTTCAAGGGGCACCTTAACCCCCTATCCTACCCTATAAAAAGACCACTACCCACCACCATTCAAGGCATCCTTGGCTAGCAAATTCACTTTCATATTCCACCTAGAAGCCCACGTCCAAGAGAGAAGAAGAAGAAGAAGATTAAGGGGATATTCTATCCCCTTGGTGCATGTCCCTCTTCCCTTCTCTCTTGAGTCACGCCAGCTACAGGAGAAACCAGGCAAGGAAGATCTTTGGAGGAGATTTTGAAGGTGGTCCACGCCACCTTGGAGGAGCCTTTGAGGGTGGTGCATGCCCACCGCTTGGAGAGATCATTGAAGGTGGTAGCTTCCACCTTGGAGGAGCTCTCAAGGAAGGAGAAGAAGGAGGCCCACTTTTCAAGCCAAGGAGCAACTAGGCTTTGAGCAAGAAGACTCCCTTATTCACCATTTTTGCAAGAGGATTAGTGTTTCTTTTATTGCTTTTAAATTTTTTTAGTTCTAGTAGAAGCATTCCTCTACTTGTCCTTGAAAAGAACACTAATTCTAGTCAATTAAATTGCCTTCTTTTAGCTATTTATTGCAATTGTTACTTTTGGTTCTACCACTTGTTTCATCTCTTCTTCCTAATTACTTGAGGCCTCCACTTGCCTAGAGTGAGCTTAGGAAGAAGATATTTCTATCTTTTAAGTTTTAGTTAAGCAATTGTAGCTGTTAGTACTTTCCGTTACAATTCGCATTTTGCCTTCGTCTTTTCAAAACAAAAAAAATTACATATTTAAAATACCAAGAAGAAAGTTGAGATGTGTTTTTAGCAAGAAAATTGAATTGCAATTTTTGCCTCCTTGGACGACCCTAGATACTCCCCTATCTAGGATATAAATTTAAAAGCGAAAGCGGCTTCGCGTGTTACAACGATGTTAAAAACCTGCTTTTACGAATCACGCGTATTTCGCTATTACTTTTTGGCACCATTGCTGGGGAGGCACGGCTTTGCTATTCTTTCTCCTCTTGTTTGAAGTAGATCTCATCCGCTTCTCTTTCTTCTCTTTCGTGTGTGTAGGAACTATTGCAGGAAGAAAGCGGGAATCTGGAAGTGAGAGCTTAAAGTTCCTTTTCTTCACACGAAATTTAGGTTGGTTCCTCTTTCTGGTCACATAATTAATTAAAACTACCAAAAACATATTAAAATTGACTTTCAGGATCCCAAACAACTTGATTAAGTGGAGTGGTGCATTTTAAAATCCATTGTTTGCTTGAATGCTTCTTTAGCACCACTCCATTGCAAGTATTGGTGTTTCATTTTTCAGGTCCAGAATTCTGTCCAGACTTGAAAAATTGATTATGAACATCAATGGCCTCCTAAAATCGTAAAATTTCATACAGTGATTCCCAATTAAGTTAGGAACATCTGTTCCAAATTTCAGATCAATTGAATTTGTATTTAATTTTTAAAAATTCGTGGACTGCAGAGGAGTCACACCCTCTAATCTTCCTGTTTTACTACTATCCGTGAATTTTTATGAAATTTAGCTTGCTGGAATCCTTGTGACATTTTACACATCATATAAAATCACAAAAATTTTCTGAGGTCGGTAGTAATACTGAAAAGTCCAAAATACCCATAGGTATCATTTTTAGACTTTAACACCAGTACAATTAAAAATTCAAAATAGTTATCATACAAATCCCTAAAATCTTACAAAAATCTTTTTTGGAATCCTTGTTTGATTTTATTCAAAGTAGTGGGGTTGTTTGACTTGTTTGGACCGCTACTTAATACAGAAAGCCTAAAATTAATTCATTGGTAGTAATTTTCTTTCTTAGGGATAATTGGCTTAGGGTTTCTTTCTTTCTTTTTAGAGACTCACATTAAAAGAAATTAACCATCACCAATACAACTTGTCTTTCCTTTGATTGTGGAGTTTCAAACTTGTTTGAGAATTTATAAAGAAAAACCCTAAAACACATTTAATTAAATCAAATCCTAAAAGACAAAAATACAAAAAAATTGTGTGACAACTTGATTTTCATTGGAGCCACTTTCCGCTTCCTGCGCAGACACAAAAAAATCGAAATAACAAGGCAACTACCTAATTAACGCCCTCCACATTCCGTGTGCACTGTAGCATCCTAAACCTAATTAAAACTTGTAGCAATTTAACCTCTAAGGCTTCATCAATTTAGGCTTGCTATCTAGGTCTTAAGTTTTCTTTAGTTAGTACCAATTCTGTCATCTATATCTGGTGTTCATGCTGAGGGGCCGTATCAAACGACTAGGCATGGGTTTGTACAAGCACCTGGGGTTTTCCCTGGGAAGCATTTGGGCCCAAACCTCCCCTTAAGAAACTTGGCTAGATTTGTTGATAGAACAGGTATTCACTATTAACTACTTATTTCCTACATAGACCAAGTCTTAGGTTTATTATTAGGGAGTCGCATTTAAGTTAGGTCTAGTTTTGTTTGTTTGAATTGCACTCTTTCTCTCATCTCTTTCTCTTCTCCTCCCCTCCAATTCTTCTAAGTAGTGCATGCACAAGCGACGGTCCCAAAAACCACACCTCGAGGGACCATCTGATTTCACCCCCCGCAGTAGGAAATCATTGTTTTCTTCCCCCTCCTCTTCTAAAAAAATGGAAAACCCAGGAAGTCGTCAAAAAAATTCTACTCCCACTTCTAACTCGTCAGCCAACCCACAAGCTGACTTCACCCTCCCTCACCTTCCTAACTTAGAGCAACCAGAAATATCAGCAGGGCCAGGTGGCCCCCCAATTTTAACCCAAAATACAAATCCCTTTACATTAACGGTCGACCATTTGGCTCGACTACAACAAAATCAAGAAGATCTAGCTAGGACTGTCACGAACCTAGCTAATCAAGGACAAAATCTACCACCCTGCCAACAGCCTGTCGTTCCTCTTAAGGATTTCTATGATCCTTCCAATTATGAGGAAAGACCGGGGGTGGTCATACCACAAGGGGATTTCGAGATCAAACCAGCCATTCTAAACCTGATCAAGCATTTTCATGGTCTTCCAAGAGAGGACCCTTTTTGTCATCTCGAGGAATTAATTATCCTCGCTCAAACCACTCGTTCCCGCAATGTGAAGGAAGATGTGTGGTTAATGAGACTCTTTCCTCTCTCTCTTAAAGACAAAGCATCTCATTGGTTTAGAATGGTTGGGTGCCCTATTACCACCTGACCCCAATTAAAAAGTGTTTTTCTTAAAAAAAATTTTCCTATCGGTCAAACAAATGCATTAAGAAGATCCATAACGACCTTTCAACAAAAAATTGGTGAACCCCTCCACGAAGCCTGGGAAAGATTTCAGGAACTTCTAAGAAGTTGTCCCCACCAAGAAATTCCACAATGGCAGTTAGTGCAGATCTTCTATCATGGATTAGAAGATCAATTGAAACGATTTGTGGATGCCTCATGTGGGGGCAATTTTCTTAATAAAGATGCCAAAAGTGCCTATCTTCTCATTGAAGAAATGAGTGAAAACTCATTTAACATGACTTCAATGGACACTTTTGGCAGATCACAAAACCTTAGACATGGAGTCCATGAAATTGACTACAAATCCACCTTTATTCCAGTCACGCAAGATGATCTATATATGTTAGCTCAACGACTGGACCAGATGCAAATTCACCAAAAGAAAAAGGAAGAAAAGCTCATAAACAAAAAAGCTCCACACGTCCACTCTCCACACACTAACCCCCCACACATTCTCCGAAGAGAAAATCTACACAATATTGATGCCACATCTACTAGCCAGCAATTTCCCGCTGATTTCCCGCAAGATTTGATCGGGAATTTTGATCAAAATATTTTTGATCCCACCTCGGAAAATATTTATGCTCTCTAGGAGCAATTTAGAAACCCCTCCAACACTTCCAATCAAAATTGGAGGACTAACCCGAATCACTCTTGGAAAAACCCAAATCTGATTCCTTTTCCCAAACAAAACTATTTTGGGAATTATGGGCAACCTATGTATCAACCTGGACCATCCCAGGATGATATTAATAATCAGGTCATGAAAACTTTGCAAAGAATGCAGACTCAAATGACAGAAGTAACCCGCATGATTACCAACTTGCAACACCAAGTTAAGGTTACTCCTGATCATCGACCTATTGGGAATTTACCTTCCCAACCCATGCCCAACACAAATAATCAAAGGAATCAATTCCAAGTTGGATATCCCAGTCAACCCATTCAGCCAGCACCTCAGCATCAGCCGGGTTTCAATAACAGCCAGGCCCCCCATCCTCATCCTAGAAACAACCAGACTGCAAATGCAGTTACCGTGAGGAATGGGAAAACCACTCACAATACCTTGCCTATTAAAGAAACTAGCTCTAATGACACACAGATTAACTCTTCCCCTCCTATTGTTCAGGAACCAAATCATGCAAAATAGGGAAACCCTGCCCCATTTCCACAAGCCCTCCACTCTTCAAAAAAGAAAAAGACAAAATCCGAGCCCACTGAGAAGGAACTAATGGATTTATTTGGGCAAGTAGAAATTAATATCCCTCTCCTAGATACCATTAAATATATCCCTGCCTATGCAAAATTCCTAAAAGATTTATGTACTCTGAAAAGGTAGCCTAGAAATTTAGGAAAGGTAATTCTTCCAGAGACAGTCATCTCAGTTGTGCAGAGCCAACTGCCTCTTAAGAGAAAAGATCCCGACGCCCCCCTAATCCAAGTTATCATTAATGATACCTCATTTGATCGTGCTCTGTTGGATCTTGGTGCCTCAATTAATCTTATCCCCACAGTTGTTTTTGAGGAATTTAAGATCGGTGAATTGAAGCCTGTTGAGGTACTCTCCAATTAGCCGATCGATCTACGATTAAACCAAGGGGAATTGTTGAAGATGTTCTTGTCCAGGTCAAAAATTGTCTATTCACAGTAGACTTTTTAGTCCTGGACATAAAGGTACCTGAAGCACTTAAGTTTGCCCCCATTATTCTTGGAAGACCATTCTTAGCCACCACCCGTGCCAATATTGATTGTGATTCTGGAAAGATGAAGATCATGTGTGGCGGTGAATCTGCAACCCTAGAAATTTTTCAAACTTCTAGACGATTCCAAGAACCAGATTTCTTTGATGATTCAGATTCAGAAATAGAAAACATTATGGAGGAAACTTTGCAGATTTCCCATTTAGGTTCCTGTTTTGTTGTAAATACGGTTCCTGAACAATCCACTTTTTCTCACCCTTCCACCCCAACCACACGTCCAGCTCACATTCTAGCTGACCCTTTCACTCTCACCTCACCTCTAACCCACAAAGCAGAAACTCTTTCAGAGTCAGACCCATAATTGGAATTAAAACCTTTACCCGACTCCCTTAAATATGTCTTCCTGGGTCCTAATCAGACCCTGCCCCTGATTATAAATTCTGGACTCACTGGGGCACAAGAGCACAAACTCCTCCAGGTTTTGAGTAAATATCGGAAAGCTATTGGCTGGACCCTTTCTAATCTTAAAGGCATTCATCCGTCCTATTGTACGCATCGTATATATTTAGAGGACGATTCTTGCCCCTCCTGCCAACCACAAAGACGCTTGAATCCTATTATGTAGGAGGTGGTAAAAAAGGAGATTATTAAGTGGCTGGATGCTGATATCATCTACCCCATTCCTGACAACTCATGGGTTAGTTCAACACAAGTTGTCCCCAAAAAGGCTAGACTAATAGTTGTCACTAATGATAATGGGGAAAATGTAGCCACTCGAACCGCTTCTTCTTGGCACGTGTGTTCGATTACCGAAAATTAAACACTGCCACAAAGAAGGATCATTTCCCGCTCACTTTTATTGATCAAATCTTGGAGCAGTTAGCCGGATGGGATTTTTACTATTTTTTGGACGGTTATTCTGGCTATAATTAGGTAGCGGTTCATCCTGAGGACGAGGACAAAACAACTTTCACCTGCCCCTTCGGAACCTTTGCTTTCCGAAGAATGCCCTTCGGTCTTTGCAATGCACCTGCGACATTTCAAAGGTGCATGCTTGCAATTTTTTCAGACCTGGCAGGTGAATGTTTAGAAGTCTTTATGGATGACTTCTCTATTTTTGGAGATTCTTTTGACCATTGTCTCAAAAATCTTGAAAGAACTCTCCAAAAGTGCATACAAGTTAATCTAGTCCTCAGCTGGGAAAAAAGTCATTTCATGGTCCAAGAAGGTGTTGTCTTGGGACATGTTATTTCAAAACAAGGAATCGCGGTAGATAAAGGAAATATAGATGCTATATCTAAGCACCCACCGCCCACTACTGTCAAACAGATCAAATCCTTTTTGGGTCATGTGGGTTTCTACCGTCGATTCATACAAAATTTTTCCCAAATCTCCAAGCCCTTAAGTCAGCTTCTCACTAAAGACCAGCCATTTGATTTTAATAATAAGTGCCTGGAGAGTTTTTTGAGGTTGAAGAAAGAGGTTACTGAGGCACCAATATTGTAGGGACCTGATTGGAATAGTCCCTTTGAATTAATGACAGATGCCTCAGATTTTGCTCTAGGGGCCGTTCTAGGGCAAAGAATTGGCAAGAAGCCCGTTGTGATCTATTATGCTAGCAAAACCCTTGATGATGCATAATGGAATTACACGGTTACTGAAAAGGAACTTCTTGCCATTGCATTTGCCGTAGAAAAATTTAGATCTTATCTGTTGGGGTCACATGTCACTGTTTATACCGACCACTCAGCAATTAAATATTTGCTAACAACGAAAGATGCGAGACCCCGCCTTATCCATTGGATTCTGCTGCTCCAGGAATTTGACCTGGAAATCAAGGATAAGGCGGGATTGCACAATGTAGTGGCTGACCATCTCTCTCGTCTTATGACGAATGACATAATGACCCCACCAGATCAGTTCCCCGATGAAAGCATTTTAGCTGCTACAACCCTCCCTTGGGTTGGACCCATTACAAACTACTTAGCAACAGAACAAATCCCCACTAATTGGCCAAAAACAAAATGGGATAAGTTCTTTGCTAATATTAAATATTATTTTTGGGAGGAGCTTGACCTTTTCCGCATTTGTGTCGATCAGGTCATTCGACGATGTGTCCCTGATTCTGAAATCCATGATATCTTGACATATTGTCACTCAATGGTCTGTAGTGGACATTTTTCGAGCAAGAAAACTGCAGCTAAAATCCTTAATGCGGGATTTTATTGGCCTAGCTTGCACAAAGATGCTCATGACTTCGTTCAGTCCTATGTGCGTTGCCAGAGCATCGGCAACATGACTCGGAAGGATATGATGCCCCTGAATCCTATTTTATAGGTTGAAATTTTTGATGTTTGGGGCATCGACTTCATGGGACCGTTCATCAACTCTGGTGGGTATTTATATATATTAGTCAGAGTCAACTATGTTTCTAAATGGATAGAAGCAATACCCACCCACACTAGTGATCATTGTGTGGTTGTAGAATTTCTTAAGAAAAATATTTTCTCAAGATTCGGCATACCAAAAGCCATTATCAGTGACGGAGGCTCACATTTCACTCACTGACAATTCCGTTACCTTCTTTCTAAATATGGGGTTAATCATAAAATTTCCACACCTTATCACCCCCAAACAAATGGACAGGCTGAAGTTTCTAACCAGGAAATTAAAAATATTTTACAAAAGACGGTTAGGCCCGACCGTAATGATTGGTCCACCAAATTGGACGACGCTTTATGGGACTACCATACCGCTTTTCAAACTCCGCTTGGCATGTCTCCCTTCCGTCTAATTTTTGGGAAGGCATGCCATCTCCCGATAGAATTAGAACATAGGGCTTTTTGGGCAATAAAACAACTCAATATGGATTTATCTGACGCCGGTAACCATAGAAAATAACAATTAACTGAATTGGAGGAATTACGTAATTTTTCCTATGAAAATGCGAGGATTTATAAAGATCGAACAAAGAAATTTCACGATAAATATATTGTTCAGAAACACTTTGACGTTAATCAACATGTTTGGCTTTTCGATGCGAGATTACGTCTTTTTCCTGGCAAATTAAAATCTAAATGGACCGACCCCTTTATTGTCCATAAAACATATCCATACGGTGTTGTTGACCTTTTTGATCCGAAAACTAATTTGACATTTCAAGTCAATGGCCAATGTTTAAAGCCCTATTTTGATCATACGCCTAAAATTCTGTCTGAATCTTTTAATTTTACTGAGCCAACCACCCTTGATCACTAATGCACATCACGCCCAACTGAATGGCATAAAAGATAGCATTGGATGGGAGGTAACCCATCATTTTTTCTTGCTTTCTTTTTTTCTTCTTTTTCCAAGTTTTGATCATCCTAAACCCGACCATTCTTCACTAAGGTGATCCCTTTTCCCTCCTAATGCATGAGGACATGGCATATCTTGAGCATGGGGGGGTGTTTTTAAATTTTAACGATCGATTTAGGATGTTCAAAACCTACAAACATGCATTTTTTTTTAATTTATTTCCTACTTTAATACACCAAAAAAAAATGATGAAAAACTTTTTGAGGAAAAGAATTTTTTCAGGACTAAGGTTGAAAAACTCACTTTTGGTACAATGGGATTTAATCTTTAACAAACTAGGGATGAGGATGTGGATTTGATCATTAGAATTTCAGGGTCTATTTTGGACTAGATAAGATATCCTTCTCTAAAATTTCACCTGAACTCATGATAGTTCAGGTGACTTGATCCTATTTTGTAATGTGGAAAGTATTTGACTTAGTTTCTGATTCAAAAACTTGCATATCTTGAGAAACTTCTTGTGTCACTCTTCACACACAAGGCAACACCTAAAAATAACTAAAAATTTGAAAAACTCCCTTGTTTGAACTTAGTAAAAGTCTGAAGTAGATCATTGGTTTGAGTTCCCACCACCGAGAAGGAGGAAAATGCCTCCTTCGAGGACGCGATGTCAACATGTTACTGCCTCGGTGCTGCTCCATATCTATATTTATATCTTTAGACGAAGCATTAAAGCACATTTTAGCAGCTCAAGTGTCTTGGATGGTGCTCTACTTATAGTGTCGGAGCAAGAGCTTGAGTTTGCTTGGAGCTCCCCTTTACACCGCATCGTGTTTTGGGGTTGTGAGCTCCTGGGTGGTGTCATGGACAGTGCTATCCCAAAGTACTAACGCCAGAGCCCCCTCGAGGAATGGTAACGGGAATGATGATCCCGACACATCTGTTGTAAGACTAAACTTAAAATAAGCATGGGGGAGAGAAAAAAAAAGTAATAATAAATAAATTAACACGCCCTTATAAGTGTTGGCTTTTCACAAGCACAGACACAAGGTTTTAAAGGATTTTGCAAGTTGTGAATCAGATTCATGAGCTAGAAAAATCCTAAAAACAAACATTTCAAGTCATCTGAATTAACAAGGGGTTAATTTGTGAATTTTCTGGAGGATATACTGATCTCGTTCTATCTAATGGTTGGATCCAAAAACAAATCCCGATGTTTATTTATAACAAATCCCATACCTCCTGTGTTTTAATCTACCAAGGTCCCTTAATCTCTTTTTCTCCTCAAAAGTCGAAAAAATTAGACTTCCCAAAAATTTCATTTTCCAAAAAAATTGAAGTTTTGCTAAGAGACTACCAAAAGATAAGCATGGGGGTGTGATAAACACCAGTTTATCATCATTCTTATGTATTAAAACAAACCTAGCTCTTAGGATTTTACTCCGCAAATGGGTTTTTGGGCTGCATTTATGCATAAATTAGGTTAGGAATACATTGCATTTTTTATTGCCTTTTTGATATGTTTTTGTGAGTGTTAGGGATGAACAGATATGCAGATCCCTAAAACCCTAGCACTCAAGAAGGCAAATGGTGAAGGAGCTCAGATTAGCTGGAACACAACTTGATCCAGCTCACCACAGTTGGAACCTAGCTCACTTGAACTAGGGTTAGCTCATCCCAGCTCCATTCAGCTAATCTCAGCTGAATGATAGCTCAAGAGAGTTCATCTTAGCTCACCCTAGCTCAAGCCAGCTTAGATCCAGCTCAACTTAGCTGAGTCTAGCTCATCTCAGCTCCTACTAGTCCACAGAGAGCTCTAGCTAGCTCAACTGAGTTGATAGGAGTTCACCCCAACTCAAACCCAGCTACATCCAACTCCACTCAACTCCAGCCAGATGAAGAAGAATTCATCTCAACTCAGGAAGCTCAAGTCCAACTCCCAGGGATTCAGTTTAGCTCAACTCAGTTTAGCTAAGCTACCTTAACTGCCTCAACCAGCTTGATCCTCCCCAGGAGCACCAGACCTAGCTCACCTCAGCTCATTATGGTAGAAGCTAGCTCACTTTAGCTTGGCTTAGCAACTAGCAAAGAACTAGCAAGCTAAGCCAGCTAGAGTAGCCCCATGCCAGCCTCTTCAGCAGCAGCCAACTCCAATTTCAACTCTATACTTCTCACCCTCAGCTCCTCCCTCCAAACTCTAGCTCCAACACCTCTTTCTCTACTCCTCCTTTAGCTAAGCTAGCTTAGCTTAGCTTAGCTATGCTCCAACTTCCTTGGCTTGTACCACCCAAAAACCCTACCTAACAACTCCACCTACTAGCTCCACCTACTTGCCGCCAACCTAGCCTACCCACCACCTCCAAAAGACACCTAAAAGTGGCACCAAGACCACCCTAACCACCCTCTTGATGGTGCCACTTTTCCCTCCAAAAACCCCCTTCATCTCCACCATACACCTCTCCTTAAATCCATCTCCACCATCCACCTAACCCCCCCTTCTAGAAGACCCTAGGTCCTCTCCAAATTGGTGGTGTCTCTCCACCACCAAAAGCCACCAACACCACCATAACCACCCCCTTTAACACCCCTTGGGTTGGCACCAAATACCCTTGGCCATAGGATCACCAACCACCTCCATCCTTCCATCCTAGCCCTCCATTTCAAGGGGCACCTTAACCCCCTATCATACCCTATAAAAAGAACACTACCCACCACCATTAAAGGCATCCTTGGATAGAAAATTCACTCTCATATTCCACCTAAAAGCCCACGTCCAAGAGAGAAGAAGAAGAAGAAGATTAAGGGGATATTCTGTCCCCTTGGTTCCTGCCCCTCTTCCCTTCTCTCTTGAGTCACGCCAGCCACAGGAGAAGCCAAGCAAGGAAGATCTTTGGAGGAGATTTTGAAGGTGGTCTACACCACCTTGGAGCAGCCTTTGAGGGTGGTGCACGCCCACCCCTTGGAGAGAGCATTGAAGGTGGTAGCTTCCACCTTGGAGGAGCTCTCAAGGAAGGAGAAGAAGGTGGCCCTCTTTTCAAGCCAAGGAGAAGCTAGGCTTGGAGCAAGAAGACTCCCTTCTTCACCATTTTTGCAAGAGGATTAGTGTTTCTTTTATTGCTTTTAAATTTGTTTAGTTTTAGTGGAAGCATTCCTCTACTTGTCCTTGAAAAAAACACTAATTCTAGTCAATTAAATTGCCTGCTTTTAACTTTTTATTGCAATTGTTACTTTTGGTTCTAGCACTTGTTTCATCTCTTCTTCCTAATTACTCTAGGCCTCCACTTGCCTAGAGTGAGCTTAGGAAGAAGATATTTCTATCTTTTAAGTTTTAGTTAAGCAATTGTTGCTGTTAGTACTTTCCATTACAATTCGCATTTTGCCCTCGTCTTTTCAAAATAAAAAAATTACATATTTAAAACACCAAAAAGAAAGTTGAGATGTGTTTTTAGCAAGAAAATTGAATTGCAATTTTTGCCTCCTTGAACAACCCTAGATACTCCCCTATCTAGGATATAAATTTAAAAGCGAAAGCAGATTCGTGTGTTACAACGACATTAAAAACCCACTTTTACAAATCACGCGTATTTCGCTATCAGGTCTCAAGGGTGATCTTAAGGACTCTACTAGAAAACTAAGGTTTTGTCACGGTTATTTGGTCATGATTTTAAACACGTGAGCAAAAGCAACTATAGTCACGGTTCCACCTAAAACCGTGACTAAAGAAATTAAGGATAATTATTTTGCTATCGACATTTCTGTCACAATTTTAAAAACCATCACCAAAGCCTTTGGTCACAGTTCCACTTGAAACCATCACCATAGGCTTTGGTACGAAAAAAAATTTTCCCTCAACTTTTTCCATAAACCCACTGCCGCCATCACCTTCCCTTTCCCTCGACTCCCCAGCCCCCCCACAATAGTGCAGCTCCCCCTCTCTCGACCCTCCTCGACAATGCAACTCCCTCTTTTCAAACCTGAGGTGCCTCCTTCGAGCATCCTCGCCCCAGCATCACCTATCCTTCCTCTTAAGAAAGTTGTCGAAAACCCACTACTGCCTCCATCACCTTCCCCCTCCCTCTACTCCCTAGGCCCCTCCCCGATGGCGCAGCTCCCTCAACCATTTGCTACCCCCTTCCCTCTCTCGACGAAGGTGCCTCCCCCGACCATCCCTTCCCCAATAGCGTCGCTCCTCCCCCTCAAGGTCCCCACCTCTCTTCCTGACAGATTTTACGCGGCTTGTAAAATATGTCGTTGTAATGCGCAAAATCGATCAACTCTTAAATTTATAAACCTAGATAGTGGGGTATCTAGGGTCGTCCAAGGAGGCAAGTTTGCAAAAATTAAATCTCTTGCTTTGAAAATAAATCCCAACTTTCTTTTTGGTTTTTTTGAATATATAGTTTTTATGATTTTTGAAATAAAGGCAACATGCAGGTTTTTGTTGAAAGCTATAAAACAACTAATACCTAATTCAAGAAACCTACCCTAAGGTGACAGGTAGAGCCTCTCCCTAAGCTCACCCTAGGCATGCGGAGGACTAGAATAATTAGGGAGAGGGAGTGAAATAATTGCTAGGCAAAATTTGTAATAAGCTGTGCACAAAAATTGAAAGAAGGCAATTTTAATTAAATCAAAATTGCGCACACGAAACCTATAGAGGAATGCTTCTACTATACTTGAAAATACAAGAAAAATAAAACACAAATCCTCGAGATAGGTGGTGAAGAAGAGGGCTTCTTGCTCCAAGCTTGGTAGCTCCCGGGCTTGAAAAGAGTCCTCCAACTTCTTCCTTTCTATGCTCTGCCAAGGTGATGTCCTCCAAAGCAAGCCCTAAGGGGGCGTGCCCTAAGCTTTTCTCCAAGGGTGGACATCCACCCTAGGTCCTTCTCCTTTGCCTGGCCGTCCTCCTTGAAGTAGAAAAGTCCTCCTCCTTGGCGTGGCCCAAGTTGAAGAGAGTGGGGAGAAGAAGGCACCAAAGGGGCCAGTGATGTGCCCCTTTAATCTTCTCTACTCCTTCTTCACCGTAGGTGTAGGTGGGTATAGGTAGAAAAATGCACTAATGGAGGATGGGAATTATGTGGTGGTAGGGTAGGGTATTTATAGGATCGGAAGAGGGGTGGTTATGGTATTTTTTTGGAGGGAAATGAAGGGGTGCTTGGATATTTTTGGAGGGAAAAATGGGAGGGAATTGAAAAGGTGTCTTGGTTTTCCCTCCAAAAATATTTTCTAGAAGGCAATTTTGGAGGGAAATAATGGAGGGTGGAGATGGGTTTTGATGGTGGATGTAGGGTGGTGATGGAAGGGATAGTTGGCACCAAAATAAAGTAGGAGTAGGTGGTCTTTTTGCTGGAGCTTAGGTAGTAGGGTAGTAGGTTTTGGTGCCATGTAGCTGGACTAGCTAAGTTAAGCAGCTTAGGTAGCTTAGCTAGTAGGGAGTAGAGTTGGAGGAATTTGGAACTAGGGTTTTCAGGGAGAAGAGTTGAGGAGGAGAAGCCTGGAGCTGAACTGGAGCTGGCAGCTGCTGAAGAGGGTGGCATGGAGCTACTCTAGCTGGCTTAGCTTGCTAGCTACTAAGCCAAGCTAAAGTAAGCTGGCTTCTACCATAATGAGCTGAGGTAAGCTGGGTCTGGTGCTCCCAGGGAGGATCAAGCTGGTTGAGGCAGCTAAGGTAGCTTAGCTCAACTAAGTTGAGATAAGCTGAGTCCCCGAGAGCTGGACTTGAGCTTCCTAAGCTGGAATGAAGTCATCTTCAGCTGGTCAGAGTTGAGTGGAGCTTGATGTAGTTGGACCTGAGCTGGGGTGAACTCCAATCAACTCAATTGAGCTAGCTAGAGCTCCCTGTGGACTAATGGGAGCTGAGATGAGCTAGACTCAGCTAATTTGAGCTAGATCTGAGCTGACCTAAGCTATGGTGAGCTAAGATGAGCTCTCTTGAGTTGCCATTCAGCTGAGATGAGCTGAATGGAGCTAAGATGAGCTAACCCTAGTTCAAATGAGTTGGAATCCAGCTATGGTGAGCTAGATCAAGCTGAGTTTCAGTTAGCCTGAGCTTCTTCTCCACAAGTTGCCTTCCTGAGTGTTAGGGTTTTCGAGTTCTGACAATCTGTATATCCCTAACACTCACAAAAATGCATTAAAAAGATAATAAAAAGCGCAATGCATGCCTAACCTAATTGATGCCTAAATGCAACCCAAAAACCAATTTGCGGAGCAAAATCCTAAGAGCTAGGTTTGTTTCAATGAATAAAAATGATGATAAACTGGCGTTTATCACACCCCCATGCTTATCTTTTACTAGTCTCTTAGCAAAACTTAAATTTTTACAAAACAGAATTTTTGGGATATCTATTTTTTTTTTTCAACTTTTGAGGAGAAAAGGATTAAGGGACCTTGGTTGATCTAAACACAGGAGGCACAAGATTTGTTAAGGATAAACATTGGGATTTATTTCTAGATCCAAAAATTAGATAAAACGAGATCAATATATTCTCCACAAAATTCACAAATTAACCCCTTATTAATTCAGATGACTTGAAATTTCCATTTTTAGGATTTTTTTGGCACTTGAATCTGATTCGCAACTTGCAATATCCTTTAAAACCTTGTGTCCGTGCTTGTGAAAAGCCAACTTTTATAAAATCATGTTTTTGGTTTAAAACTTTTTTTTTCTCCCCCATGCTTATTTTTTGCTTAGTCTTACAACAGTTGTGTCGAGATCATCATTCCCGTTACCAATCCTTGAGGGGGCTCTGGCATCAGTACTTCAAGATAGCACTATCCATGACACCACCCAGGAGCTCACAACCCCAAAACACAATGTGGTGTAAAAGGGCGCTCCAAGCAAACTCAAGCTCTTGCTCCGACACTATAGGTAGAGCACCGTCCAAGACACTTTAGCTGCTAAAATGCGCTTTAATGTTCCGTCTAAAGATATGAAATATAGATATGGAGCAGTGTCGAGGCGGTAACATGTTGGCATCGCGTCCTCAAAGGAGGCATTTTCCTCCTTCTTGGCAGTGGGAACTTAAACCAATGATCTACCTCAGACTTTTACTAAGTCCAAACAAGGGAACTTTTCAAATTTTTAGTTGTTTTTAAGTGTTGGCTTGCGTGTGAAAATTGACACAAGAAGTTCCTCAAGACATGCAAGTTTTTGAATCAGAAACTAAGCCAAATACTTTCCACATTACAAAATAGAATCAAGTCACCTGAACTATCATGAGTTCAAGTGGAATTTTTAGAGAAGGATATCTGATCTAGTCTAAAATAGACCCTGAAATTCTAATGATCAGATCTGCATCCTCATCCCTAGTTTGTTAAAGATTAAATCCCACTATACCAAAGGTGAGTTTTCAAACTTAGTCCCGATTTCAAAATTTTTCCTCAAAAAGTTCTCAACATTTATATTTTTTTTGTTATGCAAGCAGGAAAATAAAATAACTAAAGAAAATGCATATTTTTAGGTTTTGAAAATCCTAAATCGATCGTCATATTTTAAAATCACCCTCCCATGCTTAAGATATGCAATGTCCTCATGCATTAGGAGGGAAAAGGGATCACCTTAATGAAGAGCAGTCGGATTTAGGATGGTCAAAACCTGGAAAAAGAAAGGAAAAAGGAAAGCAGGAAAAATGATGGGTTACCTCAGGAAAAAGGAAAGTAGGAAAAATAATGGGTTACCTCCCATCCAGTGCTATCTTTTACGCCATTCAGTCGGGCGTGAAGGTATGCACAAAAGATGGAAAATTATGTAAATAGTTGGACACTTGAATGTCTTTAATAAAAGTGTCTTCCTTAAGATCCCTAAAAAGATGAGTGGTAAAGATAAAGGGATCAAAATAAAATAGAGAAATGGAAAAAGGACCCGGGTCTGGCCATGGTTTGAATTGATGATGAAAGCCAAACTCAAGTGGATCAGGTGGTAGGTCCAATAGAAAAGGGAGGGGAAAGGAGTTAGTGAGATGCAGGATGGGTGAAGTTAGTGTGGATATTTTTGGTGAAAAAATAGGAAGATGAAAATGGGGAAAGTCAATCCCTAGTTGATCTAGAAAGTCTTACACCACATAATTATCCTTAGAATAAGAATCAATAAAATCTAGATCAATAGTGGTCAAAGGTGAATGAGATTTGATCAACATAGACTTCTCAAATACTGCTTCCATTTTATTATCAGTGTCAAAAATTTTGTGATCAATGGACCACTTGGAAGCTTGAAAAAAATCTAATGAGAAGGTCTGGTTACTGCAACTTATATTCATTTTCCCAGGAAGCTTGAAAAAAATCTAATGAGAAGGTCTGATTACTGCAACTTATATTCATTTTCCCAGAATGAGAATTGATATTAGCTGTTGCCATAATCAGAAAAGGTCTTCCAAGGATGGCATTAATGAGAGCCTTAGGTACCTCTATGTCAAGGACCAGAAAATTTACTGGACATAGACAATTCTAGACCTTGATGATACTATCCTCAACAACTCCCCACGGTTGAATGGCAGATCTATCTTCCAATTGAAATTGAAGCCTAGTAGGTTTTAAATCATTGAATCTAAATTCCTCAAATAAGACCGGGGGGATGAGATTACTAGAGGTACCTAAGTGGAGAGGGGCGCGAAAAAAAAAGGTGTCAATTATGACAATTGAGATGAGTGATGTGCCCTGGTCCTTTTTTGTGAAAGGCAGCGTGCTCTGAAAAACTAAGCTGGCTGTCTTTGAAAGGACCAACCTTTCTAGATTCTGATCATGCCCTTTTGAAGTAAATTTTTTAGAGGCATGGGGAGAATCTAGGAAGGGAATATTCCACTCGACTTGCTCAAATAAGTCCAAAGGATTGTGGTCAGAGGACTCTAGTTTTGGATTGTTGGATTGCAGTTTTTGAGAGTGGGAAATAGGGTTTGAATCAGGTGTTTTTGGGATTTCTTTTTCTTCTTCCTTATTGAGGTTAGGGGAGTAAATCTGCATTGGTTGAGAATCAGTTTCATCATTTGAATGTGAAGGCCTTAAATCCATGGTGGTTTCCTCACTCCTCAAAGTCTTTGCATACGCAGCTTGGTGATCACTAGGAGGAGGTGGGGGGGCCTGATTGTGATAGAAACTGGGTTGGTGTTGCGATATTGGGTTAATAGGAAGTTGAACCATGTGGTTCTGATGTTGGTATCCACCCAGGTGTTGGTTCCTGGGATTAATAGAGTTTGGTGTGGGTTGGGATGGTGAGTGTCCTGCTGGTCTTTGAGTCGGAATATCCCCAATTTGGTCATTGAGATTGTTAATAAGATGGGTTGTTTCCTTTGTTTTTCTTTGTAACGCCTGCAGGGTTTTCATCATCTGGGCATTAATGTCTTCTTGAGATTTCCCAGATTGATAAGTCTGATTTGAACCATACCCTACAAACAAGTTCTGTTGTTGGTGTGGAACCGGATTGGTCCAGGAGTGAGCTAGATAATTCCCCCCATTAGAGGAATTTTTCAATTTCTCCTGGAAAGTAGGGACATTTTGGGTGGGGTGATGATTGGGATAAACATAATTCCCTGTTGAACCATAGAAAGCCTCAGAATAATAATTATACTCAGCATGGGATTTATGCAGATTTTCTCTCTTGCGAGTGTTAAAAGGGGTGGGATGTGGAATGCGTGGAGCTTGGGCAGTTATGGCAAGACTCCCTTGGTTGGCTAGGTTTGTTAAATCCTTATGCAACTGTTGTTGCTTAACTTGTAGCTGAGCCATGATAGAGTAGAGATTAGGTGGAGGGGATTGATTAAGTAGCTCCTGGGTGGAAAAATAAGGGAAAGAAAAATTAACATGCGGGTTAGAGGACCAATTTTGATTTTCCATTTTTAAAGAAGAGGAAGAATGCAGGAAAAGTCCTTTTTTGGGGAGGCAAAATCAAGTGGTCCCTCCAAGTGTGGAGTTTTGCACCGCCGCTTGTGCAAAATGGAAGAAATGGTAGGGGAGGAGAAGAGATGGGGATAAGAGAAGTGTGCACACAAGCAATCAAATTCTAGACCTAACTTAATTGTGACTCCTTAGAATTTAATCGAAGACTTGGTCTACCTAGAAAATAAGTAATCAATAGTAAATACCCGTTCTGTCAACAAATCTAGCCAAGTTGCTTAAGGGGAGGTTTGGGCCCAAGTGTTTCCCAAGAAAATCCCCAGGTGCTTGTACAAACCCGCGCCTGGTCGTTTGACACGGCCCCTCAGCTTGAACACCAGATATAGATGATAGAATTGGTATTAACTAGAGAAAACTTAAGTCCTATATAGCAAGCCTAAATTGATGAAACCTTAGGGGTCAAATTGATACAAATTTTAGTTAGAGCTAGGATATTATAGTGCACACGGAATGTGGAGGGCGTTAATTGGGTTGTTGCCCTATTATTTCAATTTTTTTAGTGTGTGTGCAGGAATTGGAAAGTGGTTCCAATGAAAAGCAAGTTGTCACACAATTATTGTATTTCTGTCTTTTAGGGTTGGACTTAACTTAGTGTATTTTTTTTTTTTTTAGGATTTTCTTTTTAAGTTTTCAAACAAGTTTGAGATTCCACAAATAAGAGGAAATCAAGTTGTATGGGTGAAGATATGTTTCCTTTGGTTGTTTGTTTCTAAAAATGAAAAAAGAAACCCTAATCCAATTGGTCCTAGGACAGAAATTTAACAACCAATGATTTATTTTTAGGCTTTCTATATTAAGTAGTGGTCCAAACAATTCAAACAACACCACTACTTTGAAGAAAATCAAACAAGGATTCCAGGAAAGATTTTTGTAAGATTTTAAGAATTTGTTTGATAATTGTTTTAAATTTTTATTTGTACTAGTGTCAAAGTCCAACAATGATACCCATGGGTATTTTGGACTTTTTAGTATTATCACTAACCTCAAAAAATTTTGGTGATTTTTTATGATGTGTAAAATTTCACAAGGATACCAGAAAGTTAAATTTCACGAAAATTAGATGAGTCTAAAAATTGTAAAAATTCATGGACAGTATCAAAACAGGAAGACTAGAGGGTGTGACCCTTCTATAGCCCACGAATTTTTAAAAATTAAATACAAATCTAATTGATTTGAAATTTGTAATAGATGTTCCTAACTTAATTTGGAATCACTGTATGAGATTTTATGATATTAGGAGGCCTGTGGTGTTGGGGATTGATTTTTCAAGTCCAGATAGAAATCTGGACCCGAAAAATAGAACACCAATACTTGGATTAGAGTGGTGTTTAGTGAAGCATACAAGCAAACAATGGATTTTTATGGGCACCACTCCATTTAATTAAAGTGTTTAGGTTCCTGAAATCCAAGTTTAATATGTTTTTGGTAGTCTTTTAGCCTAAATGTGACAAGAAATCGGGAATCAACCTAAAATCGTGGGAAGAAAAGGAACTTTGAACTTTCTCTTCTCAATTCCCGCTTTCCCACTGTAGTTCCTGCACACACTAGAGAAAAGAAAGAGAAGGGGATGAGATCCACTTCAAGCAAGAGAAAGAAAGATTTGAAGGTTCCCTTCTAGGAGGGGTGACGTAAAAATATGCGGAAATAAAAATATAAAGCAATCTCACAAAAATCAATCGCACAATGTACACAGGTATTTTTAGGTGGAAACCCAAACCGGGTGAAAACCACCACCTAACCCTCTCGCGTTAGGATTTTCCGATCAACCTAGTTGATCAAAATCCACTAAACGAATCACTTTAAACGAGGGTGATTCAACCTCAGTACAACCACGCTACAAGTACGAGGGTAGCGTTCCTCAACCCCTTCTCTCCACGAGAAGGATTTTGTCCCACGAAGGAGACGGGAATTCGCAAAGCGAATACCCAACCAAAAGACAAAGATAAAATAAAACAATAGTCCTATAGAGCCAACAAAATTAAACCTAGCTTCTATAGGAAATAGGAAACTCCCCTTTGCAAGGAGTGCGTCGACGATGACGCGGTGCGTGTGCCACGCGATGGCAC
Organism: Thalassia testudinum; assembly: GCA_037157565.1. Taxonomy (NCBI): domain Eukaryota; kingdom Viridiplantae; phylum Streptophyta; class Magnoliopsida; order Alismatales; family Hydrocharitaceae; genus Thalassia; species Thalassia testudinum. Next base: position 67,987,784 of record JAZHRO010000036.1, read on the forward strand.
TACGTCGCTCTCGTTATCAACGCCGGGAGAGCGGGTGCGCAACGGTTGAATGCTCTCAAGAAAATGGAGCTTGAGCTTGGAGAGCAAGAGAGTCTTTTCTTTGGACACAAAAGGTTTGAAAGTGTATTGCAAGGTGTGTGTCTTAGTGTGTATATGTCTCTCTTATGTTTCTCTTGTTGTGTTTTTGTGTTGCAAAGGCTCCCCTCTATTTATAGAGGCCTTAGGAAGGTTTTGGAAGGCTTGGAAAAGCTTCCATAGCCGTTGGGTGCAAAGCCCAAGAGAATCAGGCCGAAATCAGGACAATGATTGCATTTGACAGGGTTATCAGACGTCTAACTCTGGCATCAGACGTCTGGAAGGCCACTTTAAGACGTCTGATTCCAAGGTCAGACATCTGATTCTATGCGGGTTTCTCCCTGACTTGAATCAGATCTAAACAGGGTTTTTGTGCAAGTCCATCAGACGACATACAGGACGTCTGGTACTATGTCTGGACGTCTGGAAACCTACTTTTACTGTGGGAATTGATTTCCAAACGTTGCAACGGCTAGAAAATCTCTGAGAAGAGATTTTGGGTCAGCCGAGGCAAAACGGTCATTTATCAGACGTCTGGTAAGTCCTATGGACGTCTGATAAGGCTCTAACAGTCATAATCTTGAGTGTTTTCTAAGCCAGCCAACGGTCCACTAATTGGACGTCTGGCAAAGTCATCAGACGTCTCCTAAGACGTCTGGTCTAAGGTCTGGACGTCTGAATTCATCAGACAGAACTAACTATGTCCAGCCTAACAGTTATCAGACGTCTGAAACAACAGTCAGACGTCTTAATATTCTTTATCAGACGTCTGATTTGGGAATTAGACGTCTGGAAGTGCTGTTTGAACCTTATATTGGTTTTCTAAGTATTCTACAGAAAACCTAAGTATCCTAGGGTTGTGCAGGTGTTCCTAGGACTACTTTTAGGGTACTTTGAGGCTCTTTAACATAATGTTCTAAGGAATCAAAAAGAGCAAGAAATAAATACAAGAGATACATGAAAGGATAAAAAAGAACCTATCTTATTCTTCTTGTCTTCCATCTCCAATCTTTCGCTCCACGCAAACCTCCTGTGTTTTCCGTCAAGCTCCTCCAATCCGTCCTGGATGCGAGCTTGAACTCCGTCTAAACACGTCCACATTTGCAATTGACCTGAAATCTAGGACTCAAATTGCAAATGTTAAATAACACGTGTTTTGTTTTCATCAAAACAAATGATCGTGGTGCTCTAGCACCAACAATCTCCCCCTTTTTGATGATGACAAAACTGTAAATAATAATGCAGAAAATCGTCCCCCTTTTTGACATTATCAAAAAGGTTTAATTGGTTTTATATTTCCTATAACTCCCCCTTAAAACATGCTCTTCTATGAATTTATTTTAACAAAGTTAATATTCTCCCCTTTTTGTAACAATGCGATAGCTATTATTTTTCTCCCCCTTTCTAAAGGAAATTTAGCTACCTTATATCTCCCCCTTAAAAATTGACAATTAGCTCATCCTTTTTTAACTCCCGCTATCTAAATGCTTATGATAAAAAGATAGGGTAAAGGGTTTTACCTCACCTACCATGGCCAATAAAATGGCCCGAATGGTGGTGGTGGATGCCACATCGGATGGGGTTCCCATCCGTAGCTTAGAGGCCCGGGCATCGACGCCGGTCTCCAATCTGGTGGTCGACGTGCGGCGAGTCCGTCGTTTGTTCGCCGTCTCGTCGGTCTTCTTGTTCTCCTCCTTGGTCTACTCATTGGTTCTCCCAACTTAAGTTGACCAGCCTTGAGTTTGTAGGTCCAGTCCTGTGTATTGTAGTTATCCCTGAATCCTACAAAACAAGATTCTAATTCTTTTTTCGGTATCCAAGTGAGCTTGGATCCGGATTTGTTAGAAGGTCTCCTTGATGGAGATCCTTTCTCAACCTTAGGGCTATAAAAATTATCAACTTTGTTGATTAATTTGTTAGAATTTTCCCTAAGACATGCGATTTCTTTTTCTATAATATCCATCTTAGCCTTTAAATCAAAAATTTCTAACTTTAGACTATTATTTTCCTCAATCAATTTATTATTTTCATTGATGAGGTCTTGATTTTCTAATAATAGGTTATCATTTTTAGGACTAGCTTCTAGATCCTTAAGTTGTTTTTCTAACCTATTATTTTCATTTTTAAGAAAACTAAGGTTCTTCTTAATGCTTTTATTTTCTATCCTAAGTGATTTACTAATCTCAAAAAGTTCATTAAAAGCTTCTTGTAAATCCAGGTTTACCTCATTGTCGGAGTCGCTTTCGCTGTCGATGTTGCTTTCTCCGATTGCCATGAAACCAAGGCACGTGGTTTCCTTCTCTCCGAGATCTTCTTCCGAACTCGTCTCCTCATGAGTGCCTTCCAACCTCCTCCATATCTCGTGAGCGGTGGTGCACTCTTGGATTTGTTCGAATTCTTTCGGACTCAACGCGCAATACAAGGCATTCATTGCCTTTGCGTTGAGTGAGAGATCTTGAATCTGCAGCTGCGAGTAGCCTGCATCCGGTCGCTCCGGGATCTCGTATGAGGCTTCGCAACGTCTCCATAGAGCGAAGTCCGTGGCTTGAAGCCACATCCTCATCCGCAACTTCCAGTAGCTGTAGTTGTTCCCGTCAAAGTAGGGTGGTCGGACGGTGGACTGCCCCTCGGAGATTCTGATTGCGGCTATGCTTCCCTCCATGATCTAGATCCTCGCCGGTTTGTAACGCCGATTTCGCGAGACCTGCTCTGATACCAATTGAAGGTTCCCTTCTAGGAGGGGTGACGTAAAAATATGCGGAAATAAAAATACAAAGCAATCTCACAAAAATCAATCGCACAATGTACACAGGTATTTTTAGGTGGAAACCCAAACTGGGTTAAAACCACCACCTAACCCTCTCGAGTTAGGATTTTCCGATCAACCTAGTTGATCAAAATCCACTAAACGAATCACTTTAAACGAGGGTGATTCAACCTCAGTACAACCACGCTACAAGTACGAGGGTAGCGTTCCTCAACCCCTTCTCTCCACGAGAAGGATTTTGTCCCACGAAGGAGACGGGAATTCGCAAAGCGAATACCCAACCAAAAGACAAAGATAAAATAAAACAACAGTCCTATAGAGCCAACAAAATTAAACCTAGCTTCTATAGGAAATAGGAAACTCCCCTTTGCAAGGAGTGCGTCGACGATGACGCGGTGCGTGTGCCACGCGATGGCGCTACGTCGCTCTCGTTATCAACGTCGGGAGAGCGGGTGCGCAACGGTTGAATGCTCTCAAGAAAATGGAGCTTGAGCTTGGAGAGCAAGAGAGTCTTTTCTTTGGACACAAAAGGTTTGAAAGTGTATTGCAAGGTGTGTGTCTTAGTGTGTATATGTCTCTCTTATGTTTCTCTTCCTGTGTTTTTGTGTTGCAAAGGCTCCCCTCTATTTATAGAGGCCTTAGGAAGGTTTTGGAAGGCTTGGAAAAGCTTCCATAGCCGTTGGGTGCAAAGCCCAAGAGAATCAGGCCGAAATCAGGACAATGATTGCATTTGACAGGGTTATCAGACGTCTAACTCTGGCACCAGACGTCTGGAAGGCCACTTTAAGACGTCTGATTCCAAGGTCAGACGTCTGATTCTATGCGGGTTTCTCCCTGACTTGAATCAGATCTAAACAGGGTTTTTGTGCAAGTCCATCAGACGACATACAGGACGTCTGGTACTATGTCTGGACATCTGGAAACCTACTTTTACTGTGGGAATTGATTTCCAAACGTTGCAACGGCTAGAAAATCTCTGAGAAGAGATTTTGGGTCAGCCGAGGCAAAACGGTCATTTATCAGACGTCTGGTAAGTCCTATGGACGTCTGATAAGGCTCTAACGATCATAATCTTGAGTGTTTTCTAAGCCAGCCAACGGTCCACTAATTGGACGTCTGGCAAAGTCATCAGACGTCTCCTAAGACGTCTGGTCTAAGGTCTGGACGTCTGAATTCATCAGACAGAACTAACTATGTCCAGCCTAACAGTTATCAGACGTCTGAAACAACAGTCAGACGTCTTAATATTCTTTATCAGACGTCTGATTTGGGAATTAGACGTCTGGAAGTGCTGTTTGAACCCTATATTGGTTTTCTAAGTATTCTACAGAAAACCTAAGTATCCTAGGGTTGTGCTGGTGTTCCTAGGACTACTTTTAGGGTACTTTGAGGCTCTTTAACATAATGTTCTAAGGAATCAAAAAGAGCAAGAAAATAAATACAAGAGATACATGAAAGGATAAAAAAGAATCTATCCTATTCTTCTTGTCTTCCATCTCCAATCTTTCGCTCCACGCGAACCTCCTGTGTTTTCTGTCAAGCTCCTCCAATCTGTCCTGGATGCGAGCTTGAACTCCGTCTAAACACGTCCACATTTGCAATTGACCTGAAATCTAGGACTCAAATTGCAAATGTTAAATAACACGTGTTTTGTTATCATCAAAACAAATGATCGTGGTGCTCTAGCACCAACAAGATTAAGCAAAGCCGTGCCTCCCCGGCAACAGTGCCAAAAAGTGACACGGATTTTACACGGTTTGTAAAATACGTCGTTGTAACGTGCAAAACCGATCAACCCTTAAATTTATAAACCTAGATAGTGGGGTACCTAGGGTCATCCAAGGAGGCAAGTTTGCAAAAATTAAATCTCTTGCTTTGAAAATAAATCTTAACTTTCTTTTTGGTTTTTTGAATATATAGTTTTTATGATTTTTGAAATAAAGGAAATATGCAGGTTTTTGTTGGAAGCTATAAAACAACTAATACCTAATTCAAGAAACCTACCCTAAGGTCATGAAAAACCACTCCCTAAGCTCACCCTAGGCATGTGGAGGCCTAGAATAATTAGGGAGAGGGAGTGAAATAATTGCTAGGCAAAATTTGTAATAAGCTGTGCAATAGAAATTGAAAGAAGGCAATTTTAATTAAATCAAAATTGTGCACACAAAACCTATAGAGGAATGCTTCTACTATACTTGAAAATACAAGAAAAGTAAAACCCAAATCCTCGAGATAGATGGTGAAGAAGAGGGCTTCTTGCTCCAAGCTTGGTAGCTCCCAAGCTTGAAAAGAGTCCTCCAACTTCTTCCTTTCTATCCTCTGCCAAGGTGATGTCCTCCAAAGCAAGCCTTAAGGAGGCGTGCCCTAAGATTTTCTCCAAGGGTGGACGTCCACCCTAGGTCCTTCTCCTTTGCCTGGCCATCCTCCTTGAAGTAGAAAAGTCCTCCTCCTTGCCGTGGCCCAAGTTGAAGAGAGTGGGGAGAAGAAGGCACCAAAGGGGCTGGTGATGTGCCTCTTTAATTTTCTCTACTCCTTCTTCTTGGCCATAGGTGTAGGTGGGTATAGGTAGAAAAATGCACTAATGGAGGATGGGAATTATGTGGTGGTAGGGTAAGGTATATATAGGATGGGAAGGGTGGTGGTTATGGTTTTTTTTGGAGGGAAATGAAGGGGTGCTTGGATATTTTTGGATGGAAAAATGGGAGGGAAATGAAAAGGTGTCTTGGTTTTCCCTCCAAAAATATCTCCTAGAGGGAAATTTTGGAGGGAAACAATGGAGGGTGGAGAATGATTTTGATGGTGGATGTAGGGTGGTGATGGAAGGGATAGTTGGCACCAAAATAAAGTAGGAGTAGGTGGTCTTTTTGCTGGAGCTTAGGTAGTAAGGTAGTAGGGTAGTAGGTTTTGGTGCCATGGAGCTAGACTAGCTAAGTTAAGCAGCTTAGGTAGCTTAGCTAGTAGGGAGTAGAGTTGGAGGAATTTGGAGCTAGGGTTTTCAGGGAGAAGAATTGAGGAGAAGCCTGGAGCTGAACTGGAGCTGGCAGTTGCTGAAGAGGGTGGCATGGAGCTACTCTAGCTGGCTTAGCTTGCTAGTTCTTTGCTAGCTGCTAGGTCGAGCTAAAGTAAGTTGGCATCTACCATAATGAGCTGAGGTGAGCTGGGTCTGGTGCTCCCGAGGAGGATCAAGCTGGTTGAGGCAGCTAAGGTAGCTTAGCTCAACTAAGTTGTGCTAAGCTGAGTCCCCAAGAGCTGGACTTGAGCTTCCTATGTTGGAATGAAGTCATCTTCAGCAGGCCAGAGTTGAGTGGAGCTGGATGTAGCTGGACCTGAGCTGGGGTGAACTCCAGTCAACTCTGCTGAGCTAGCTAGAGCTCCCTGTGGACTAATGGGAGCTGAGATGAGCCAGACTCAGCTAAGTTGAGTTGGATCTGACCTGACCTAAGATAGGGTGAGCTAAGATGAGCTCTCTTTAGTTGCCATTTAGCTGAGATGAGCTGAATGGAGCTAAGATGATCTAACCCTAGTTAAAGTGAGCTGGAATCCAACTATGGTGAGCTAGATCAAGCTGAGTTTCAGTTAGTCTGAGCTTCTTCTTCACCAGTTGCCTTCCTGAGTGTTAGGGTTTTGGAGTTCTAACAATCTGTATATCCCTAACACTCACAAAAACACATTAAAAAGACAATAAAAAGCGCAATGCATACCTAACCTAATTGATGCCTAAATGCAGCCCAAAAACCCATTTGTAGAGCAAAATCCTAAGAGCTTGGTTTATTTTAATGCATAAAAATGATGATAAACTGGCATTTATCGCTTCCTCCCACATCTTCCCCAGCAGCACCTCTGCTGCCGCTACCGCTAGTACAGTTCATTTCATCCATTCCTCCTCTAACTCCACTTCTCTTGATATCTTGACTGCTAGGGTTATTGTTGTTATAGTACTTGCTGGATCTATTGATTGAGAATTGGCTCAACGAGATCTAATGACCTCGGTGTTAAAGTGTTGTAAGTATACTTTTGGAATTAATTTTGCATCCGTGGAAGATTCTTTTCTTTTTTGATCTGATTGAATAAGCAGAAAATTTGTGAGTTGCTAATCCTTCCTAGTTTTCTTCTTTGGAAGGAATTTGGCGTATAACAATTTTTTGAGCATACCTCCCACAATGACAGAGAACACCACCAGAATACTGATCAAGTGAGTGATGCTTACAGGTTCAATATGATTTTTTTTTATTTTCAATATGATTTCTCTAATATAATTAGTTTCTATGTTGATAGACTTCTTACAACCAGTTCGATTGTATTATTGGACTTATGAAAGGAAAATTCATCATTTCTCTCAATCAATTTCTTCCATGTTTGATAGAATTTACATTCACCTTAATGACCAGAAACATCATATATGTACTTCAAACAAATAATAACAGGACCATGGATTGATTTAGTTTAAACTGAATTAAGAAAAGGATAACGAATGTTCTATATGTAAACACTTTGTCCTCCTTGCATGATCTAAATGTCCCTCTAGAACTCCTGTTCTAGTAGAAATAACCTGTTATCCCTTCTTTATTCAAACTTATACTCAGTCTGAAGAAGTGAAAGAAATTTAGGTTGTTGTGTGGGAGGGGTGTGGAAGGGAGGAACCCAAAGAGAGGTTATGCTTATCGATATGAGCCTTTGAGGGAGATGAAACATGATGACTAAAATTAAAAGTTGTAATATATAATTCTTGAATAAACTAAAGAGCAAATATGCATGCAAGCACATTTACCTGTTATATAGAAAACGTTAATTTGCACATCGAATGAAAAATAATATGCTATCCGATTACTTTTAATAAGGATTGCTCTTTTGCGACATGCATAGGTGTGGATATAGTGCAGGTGCAGGGACTTCAAGTGGCTATAATACTCTTGTTTAATAAAAAGGCATATGTCCTGGAGGGCTCTATATCCCTCTTGAAATCCTAGCCCTCATTGTATAATAAACTATAATAGGAAAAGAAGGGTTTAGCTAGAGGAAACTAGGAATGCAGTCATATGGAGACGACAAGTAATCTGGCAATTGAGTCAGGAGTGGGTACATACTTTTCCTCTAGGGAGTAAATTTCTAAGAGTAGCCTGGGCATCAAGTAATCTTCTAGTTTTACTAGGAAAACAAAATAGGTTTTGTTCAACTAACTACTTAGGGTTTTCAGCACTTCTGTGTGCAATTGGGATAAAGAGAAACGTAGTTATTTTTAGGGGAGCTAGATCATATTCTGATAATCACCTTGGTCTAGCTAATACTTTTGTCATTGGCAAGAGAAACTACAATCTAAGAGTAGCTAATACTCTTGTTATATATATATATTCTATGGCTATCAAACTAATGTAAGTCATCTTTTGGCAACTAAACTAGTTACTGAATTAGCCAAGTCTTGTGACATCCAATCTATTGTGCTTTTGTGGACTTCCTTTATGAATTGTCATGTTGTCTTGATAACTATGTAGAACTACTTTCTGTTATGACACAATGTCTTGAATTTTTATAACACAATGTCTGACTTATGTTATTACTGTTCTTTTCTTTGTTAGTATTTGTTTATGCAATTTGTAGTTATCCACACTTGCACAACCTTAGATGCACTCGAAGACAAACAATAAGAAATATAACCCTTAGGGTACAAGTTGTAAGGATAGGTAAAACTGTATTAATATACCTACTCATTCAAGACTTATGATCATGTTATACGGGCAATGCGTTAATGTATGTATATCTCACATACATGCATGATGTGTTGTCTTTATAACATGCTATAAGTTTTGATTGTCCTCAGTTCAATAAAGTTTTGAACTAAGGAGGGTACTTGAAGATTTGAACACAACTTAGGTGTTAATTGTTACATGTAATCTGTGCTTGGAGAAATCTCGATAGCATCTTTCTGCTCTTCTCTGGCATACTAACTAAACTTACCTAGGTTTCTTAAGCACCTTAATTTGTGTGTTAATGGATTCTTGTTGAGTTTATTCTTGGGGGTATACTGGAGAAGTGTAGGGAGATGTTGTCGAAATTTCTCCAGGCATGGATTGCATGTAACAAGTAATGTTGTAATCAAATCTTCAAGGATGAGATATCAAGTGAAAATAATGACTAAAATAGACAAATATCTGATATTCTTTATGCAACTTACTTTCATTATTTGTGGGTTTATTTGATTATAGGTTTTCATGGATAGCTCTTGGATTGATTTGAGGATTTTTGATTATTTTTGATATAAGAGCGAAGTGACTTCATTCTTAGACTAGGCATTTCATGAAGATAGGAAGCAATATAGAAGAGGAGACTTCTATGAGAGAATTTGTTGTCCATGCAAAAGTTGTTTGAATGGATTTATGCATGATTGTAATACAGTATTTGAACATCTAATTTGTATGGGTTGGTAGCCTCACTACACAGTCTAGACCTCACATGGAGAAGAAATCACTTATCCTTCTTTTGATAATGATGTTTAGAATCCCATTGAAGATATTGGAGGTGAGAATGTTGCAGAGATGTTAGAAAAGATGAGGGCTACAAATGCTGATAATATAGAAAATGATAATATGTTTGGAGATTATAATCATTTTTATGTTGCACTGAAGACAACAGAGGAACCCATTGTTCCTGAAATTAATTTCATGTCAAGGTTGTCATTTCTTTTGAGAATGCTTCAAATTAAAGTGATGAATAAGGCAACATCTAAGTTAATGTCTAATGTCCTTAAGTTCATAGAAGAGTTGTTAAATAATCCCAAAGATTTTCCTCAGTCATGGTATGATGAGAAAAAATAGTTTTGCGTACTTGACTTGAAGTGTGAAAAGATTGATGCTTGTAAGAATGATTGTATCTATACATTAAGGAAAATGCAAGCTTGACTAGTTGCCTACAATGTGGAGAAGGAAGATATAAAGAAAATACCAGTTCAAATACACGAGGAAGGAATGATCAAGGGAAGCACTGTGTTACTTTCTTTTGATTCCTAGGCTACAACGTCTTTTCATGTCGACTAAAATTGCAAAGTGGATGACATGGCTTCATAATAGCAAATCACAAGATGGAGTTATGCGTCATCTGACAGATTTTGACGAGTGAGCTGCATTCGATAACAAACATGCTCTATTTGCAGAGGAAACAAGTAATGATAGGCTTGGTCATGCAAGTGATGGATTCAATCCTTTCAAAAATATGCATCCGTCATAATCAATATGGCAAGTGGTGATCTTTACATATAATTTGCTGCCATGGATGTGTTTGAGATCTTTGTTTAGGATGCTGATGCTTCTCATCCCTGGGAAAAAGGTACCAGGAAATGCAATCGATGTTTAAATGCAGCCACTCATCAATGAGTTGAAATTGCTATGGTATAACAGGGTTGAAACATATGATGCAACTAGAAAATAATTTTTTAAGATGCATGCAGCACTGTTGTGGACTATTGATGATTTCCCAGCTTATGCAAATTTATCTGGTTGGAGCACTAAAGGCAAGTTGGCATGTCCTATATGTATGGATGATACTCATTACTTGCGTTTACCTCAAAGCAATAAATTGTGTTATTTAGGGCATCGTAGATTCCTACCAATTGAATATAACTGGGAACAATACAAGTTTAAAGACAAATTTGATGGTAAACCATGCTACAATTCAACCAAGAATCCAAAAAATTTTCTAAGAACAGATACAATCAGGTTGTCAAGATACAAAATAATGGAGAAGTTACAACAAATTGGTAATATTCAATTGGATCGTCTATTTCAGAAAGATCTTAAAGACTTACGTAATTCTAGATTTAAAAAGAAGAGCATATTTTTCATGGAGCTTCCTTATTGGCAATATCTCATAGTTTGTTGCAATCTTGATGTGATGCATATCGAGAAGAATGTTATGGATAGCATTTTAGATATGTTAAATTTAATGGATAGTCCAAAAGACACGTTGAAGACCCGTAATGATTTGAGGTTGGACTTCATCCTAAGTTGCACGTAAATCATAAAGATGATGGCAGTTATGACTTTCCTAAGGAATTATTTACTTTGAAGGATGAGCAATGACTAAGGATATTATCTTTTCTAAAAATATCAAGGTTCTAATAGCGAAAATATGCAGTTTGTTAAAATCGTGCTTTAGTCATTTTAACGCGTAAATCTACTTTCGCTTTTAAAATTTATAACCTAGATAGTGGCCTATCTAGGGTTGTCTAAGGTGGCAATATGTTGCATAATCGAATCTCTTGCTTGGAAATGGAAATCAACTTTCTTTTTGGTGTTTTTAAATTTACATTTTTTTATGTTTCGAAATAACGGTTGATGTAAACACATTTGTTGAGGGTAAAATGCATATTCATGCATGTTCCTAGGCTTAGATTTGCATTTCATGTTATAAATATTGCATAGCATGCATCATTTTCCATTTAGAGTAGTTGTATATAATTTAGGTTAATTGCATCCTTTTTGTGTTTAGGAGAGAAGCATATTTATTTCAGAGCCTCGGATTGACGATTCGACCGTACAGATCTGATCAAGATGACGATCGGAGTCCAACGCCTTTGAAATCGCCTCGATCAGAGTCTCGTAACACCATATGCAGTCCGAGGAAGATCAACAGCCAAGGGACTAGGAGACATAATTTGGAGCTTCAAATGATAAATCCAACCATGCAGATGGATTCGGGTCGATGATCACAGCCTAACGACGCAAAAATCAACTCAATCCGACCTTTATAGCAGCCCTTACAACAAGAAGAAGATGGACGGCCTAGACTACGCCACGTGGCACAGGCCAGGCCACCAGCACATGCACACAGCACCGCACGCACGTGCGCCAGCATGTGGGCACGTGCGCGCGCAGTGCCAGTGCAGCGTGAGGTGGACTACAACGACGCATGAGCTGGACTTACAGCGATGCTTACAGCCATCGATAATTCATCGCATGCCAGCAAAGCTAGTGTGGGCACCAGCAGGCATGAGCTGCCTATAGCAACGTTTCTAGCAACGACCTAGATGTCACTAATAGCCCTATACCTATTTTTGCCTCTTCTCCGCAATAAAAGGACTAACACCCCCTCCCTTCCAAGCCATCTCTACCTACTCTACTCCCACCTACTCCCAAGCTCTAGCATGCCTACCAACGCTCCATTAGAGCTTGTTCTCAAGCTCCCAAGGTGCCTATTAGTGTAGGAAACCTCTACCCCACCAAATACTCCTCCAACTTCCCATCTCCCTTCATAGGTGACCTTGGAGCCATCCTCCCACCTCCATTTCGGTAGCAGATCAACTCCGTCTTCTCACCTCCATTCCGGAGCTACACCGAAGCTTTCCTCAACCCAACGTCCTCCAACATCTCACCTCCGTCGTCCCACTCCTCACCTCCTTCGTTCGAGCTTCCGCCAAGCACCGTCGTCTCGTCGAACAACAGATTTGGGAGATTTCCTCTCACCTCCCTCTCTTTATATGCTTTCATAGTTTCTTGTAATTGACATTGGAAGTAATATATATCATATTTGTTCCACATCTCTATCTTGTGATACATTTACTTGTTTTCTTTTTTTCCAAAAATGCAAAAAAAAACAAAATCCCAAAATACCAAAAAGAAACAAAATGAAGCGCAGTTTTCAATAAAGTAAATGTCGCCTCCCTATGTTTGACCTGGGACTCCCTTGGAGTTTCAGTATAAATTTTATCTGATTGACATGTTTTGCAACTATGATGACAGGTTACTTGTAACCTTGATTTCTAACACGTGAAGCATGCCCGACCAATGATGAATACACGAGTTGGCGGGAAAGCAACTAACACCTACAATCACTAAGCTAAAACCTAAGTGACAATTAATTCCTCTCCCTAAGCTCACCCTAGGCATGTGGAGGCCTAAAGTAATTAGGGAGAAGGAGTGAAGAGTGCTAGAGAGAAAGATAATAAATGCGACAAAAGAATTGTAAAGAAAGCAACTTGATTTAATAACAAAGATTGTTTACACAAGAACCCTAGTAGAGGAATGCTTTCTACTACTAGAAAAACTACAAAAAATGACAAAAACACTGATCCTCCTATAGTGATGGTGAAGATGAGAGGCTCCTTGCTCCAGGCTCATTGGTTCCTGGGCTTGAAATGGGGCTTTCCAACTCCTTCCTTGCAAAGCTCCGCCAAGATGATGTCCTCCAAGGCAAGCCCTAAAGGGGGCATTCCTATGCTTCTCCCAAGGGTGGACGTGCACCACCCTTCCTCCTCCAATTGCCTGGCTGTCCTCCAAGTGGAATGCTCCTCCTCCTTGGTGTGGCATAAAAAGAAGAGAGAAGGGGAAGAAGGCACCAAGAGGACGGGTAGGATGCCCCCTTAATCTTCTCTCCTTCTTGGCTATGAGATGTAGGTGGATATAGGGTAGAAAATATACTAATGGAGGATGGGGAAAATGGTGGTGGTTAAGGGACTTTTTATAGAATAGGATGGGGGGTATAGGTGGCTCTTCGAATGGATGGCTATGATGGAGTTTGGAGTGGTGGTTATGGGATCTATGGTCATGGATTTTTGGCACCATTCAAAGATATGTGAAGGGGGGTAGTTAAGGACATGGAGGCACCCCATGGTGGAGGGGGTGCCTCCATTTTGGTGCCAAAATGATGTTCTAGAAGGGGGGAATTTTGGAGGGAAAATGGAAGGTGGAGATGGGCTTTAGGCTTAGGTGTAGGGTGGAGATTGATGGATTTTGGACGAAAAAACATGGCGCCAATATGGAGGTGGTTATGGTGGTTTTGGCACCACCTTGTTGGTGTCTTTTGGTGGTGGTCATAGGGTGAAGAGGTGTGGTTAAGGTGGCGCCAACATGGATAGCTTAGGTGGACTATAGGTAGACTTAGTTGGTGGAGCTAGTTAGGTAGGGTTTTAGGGTGGTGGACGGCGAAGGGAGCAAGAGCTGGAGCTTAGCTATTAGTAGAGTAGAGGAGGAGGTAATTTGAGCTAAGGTTTGAGGGGAGGAGATGAAGAGAAGAAGTCTAGAGATGAACTGGAGCTGGCAGCTACTAAAGAGGGTGGCATGGAGCTACTTTAGCTAGCTTAGCTTGCTAGTTCTTTGCTAGCTGCTAAGCCAAGCTAAAGTAAGTTGGCTTCTACCAAAAGGAGCTGAGGTGAGCTGGGTCTGTTGCTCCCAAGGAGGATCAAACTGGTTGAGATAGTTAAGGTAGCTTAGCTCGACTGAGTTGAGCTAAGCTGAGTCCGTAGAGCTGGACTTGAGCTTCCTGAGCTAAGATGAAGTCATCTTCAGCTGGCTAGAGTTGAGTGGAGCTGGATGTAGCTGGTGCTAAGTTGAGGTGAACTCCATTCAACTCAGCAGAGCTAGCTAGAGCTCCCAGTGAACTGATGGGAGCTGAGATGAGCTAAACTCAACTAAGTTGAGCTGAATCTGAGCTAACTTGAGCTAAGGTGAGCTAAGATAAGCTCTCTTATGCTGCCATTCTGATGAGATTAGCTGAATGGAGCTGGGATGAGCCAACTTTAGTTCAAGTGAGCTAGATTCCAGCTATGGTGAGCTAGATCAAGCTAAGTTCCAACTGGTTTGTGCCTCTCTTTCACCAATTGCCTTCCTGAGTGATAAGGTTCTGGGGATTTGACTCTCTGTGATGGAGGCGTGTTTCGCATGTTTGAAATCGGGGTTTGGAGGACCCATCATCGTAGCTCGCAAAATGCGTCTATCAAATAAAACTTATAACTAAAACTCGAAAAATGAGTCCCGGGTTGAACATGGGGAGACGAATGTTTGGTTTTGAAAATCCATGTTTCTCTTTTATTTATTTTTTGGTCATTTTTATCTTTTTGTAATTTTTTTGGTATTTTTAGCAAGCAAGAGATCAAGTCGATGACTTCTAGCTAATCTACTTGCAACAATATAAGAGAGAGAGAGAGAGAGCTCTATTTATAAATGAATATTTGTTACACTATGAAAGTGAAAAATCTACACTATGAAAACGTAAAAAGATAGAATGAGGTGAGAGAAATCCCCCTCGATGGTCGATCGGAGGATGACTCGCTTTGACGTCGCTGGGAGGAAGGTGGTAAGGAGTGGGACGAAGGAGGACGGTGCTGGAGGACGGAGGATGGGGCAGGATGGCGTCGCGGTGAGGATCTTCTTCCTGAAGGGCGATTAGAGGACGGTCACAGGATGCTCCACCAATGGGAATCAGAGGTAGGAAAACTATTTGATTTTCTACTCTAGAGGAGCATCCTAGGCTTGGGACAAGCTCTCTCTAGAGCCTTAAAGGTGGTGAGAGGAAGAAGGGAAGAGATGAAGAAAAATGGGAGGGGTAGGGGTCCTTTTATAGTGGATGAAAGAATCAAATTCTTATACAAGACATTTAGTGACGATCATAAACGTCGCTGAAGATCCACCACAAATGTCACTGAAGACAGCCCATGTTGCCGCTGTGCGCCGTGTCACTCTCCTCCGCGCTCTACATGCCTGCGTGCACTGCCACTACGCACATGCGTGCACCCGTACTGCTGTGTGCGTGCATTGGCACGTGCATGTGTATGGGTAGCCTGGGTTGCACCATGTGGCACGATCTGGGCCATCAATCTTCTTTCCGTTGTAGGGTCTGCATAGAGGTTGGATTGAGTCAATTTTCATGTCGTTGGGCTGCGATCCTTGACCCGAATCCATCCATGCAATTGGATTTGTCATTTGAAGCTTCGAATTATGTCACCTTGTCCCTTGGCTGTTAATCATCCTCGGACTACATATGGTGCTACGCGACTCCGATAGAGGCGATTTCGGAGGCGTTTGACTCTGATCATCATTCTGATCATATCCGTATGGTCAGATCGTCAATCTGAGGCTCCAAAATAAATCTCCTCTCCTGACCACAAAAAGGACGTAATTAACCTAAAATATACACAACTACTCTAAATGCAGAATGATGCATGCTATGCAATATTTATAATATGGAATGCAAATCTAAGTCTATGAACATCCACAAATAGGCATTTTAACCTAAATAGATGTGTCTATATTATAGCCCCATGCCTATCTTTTCCTAGTCCCTAACAAATTTAAACTACATGCTATGTATAAAATCAAAATTAGGATTAGATCGCTTAGGCCTAAGTCGGTTATTAACAGTAGAAAATTTCAACTAATGTCCTAAACTACGAAGACTCAACAGTACTTGGGTGTCTGCCAGAATGCAAAACGCCCAAGTCCTTGCCTTATTTGAAAAGGGAAGATACATTTTTTTTTCCTTCTCTTCTTTTCTAATTTTTTTGTACTTTTGGAGTTTAAGAGTTTCGGGATAACATTTTACGGCTACCCGACCCACCCAAGACTCGAAAAGAACTCTAAGTGTTAGGAATCTAGTGAAAAGAGTGAAAGACTCACTAGGAGGCCATTAAAATGGACTTCGGGTTTCTACGACCCTAGGTGACCTTGCCTAGAGGTTTATCATTTTGAACAGTAGCTTTCTCCCTACTTCTTTTGTCTATGGGGTCAACACAAGGGTGAACCTAGTGTATATCTCCCTAGTTTATTCTACTTCCTCGCTTCTTCCCTAAGTGTTTTGGGAATTATTGTGCATGTTTATGAGCTGGGCTCTGAACAACCGACCAATGGGCTATTACCCACGACAACTTGCCAGCCATACTTATGCGCTGAAGTGTGGTTTTATTTTTTTTTCTCCTTTTTCTATATTTTTTTCTTTCTTCTTTTTTTCTTCTTTTTCTTTTTTTTTAAGTAGGTGGCTTCCCTGATCTAAGATTTACCTAAAGTTAGTACGACAAAAATGGTCTTGTGGCTGGGCTCTAGATAACCGACCGATGAGCTATTACCACCGAGAACTTGCCAGCCATACCACCCTAGATAATTCATTACCTACCCAATTTTTGAAGAAACCATCGAAAAGTGAGTCAGTACAAAAAGTGTGTAGATGCTTAGGCTTAAAGTCCCCTCAAATCATAGGGCGAGTTAATAAGTCGTATACTTGTCACCCTAATTTATTTACTGAATTAAAATAAGATTGACTTGGCAAGGATTTGAGACTAAGTTCACATTCGAGTGGACACCTGGGCTAATTAAGCCCAAAGACTTGAAGAGTCTAAGCATTTAGGTCTTCTCATATCATTTCCTAAAGTTAATAACGCCTAAAAGCCTAAGTTCTCTTCCCCTAATTCTATTTTTTTTATCTTTTTGAATTTTCAAATTTTTTTTTTTAAAAAGTAACTAAAATAATTTCTATGGAGTTAACAAAATGATTTCAGGATAAAGTATCCACCCCATCATGCCTAAATGATGCAATGTCCTCATTGTAAAAATAACGACATGAAAAGGGTGGAGTAAATAGAATATCACCTGAATTTTGTGACAATCGGGTCAGCTCCACAGAGAGAAGAGAGTTTACACATGCGCTAAGTTTAATGCCTTCAGCTAGGCATAATATACATACAAAGAAGAAATTGAGAATTCATAAGTGCAGGTTAGAATCAAAATGAAAATATTGATCCTCAAACCTGCCAACAGAATATGTCCACAGATGTGGACCAAGTTATGGTGCAGACCTAGGCCCCAGGGTCGAGTGGTTCTTAGGTTTTGTGTTACGACCCGATTCCTGGATCCCTACAGGACCCGAGACCAGCTCGCCTTGACTAATCCCATGACCTAGTCATCCAATGAGAAATAAACAAAAGCAGGAAACTAAACCACATTCACACATGCAATATAACTAAGCAGAAGGAGAGAACGAAGCAGTAACGGAAAGTAGAACAACTGTCTCTAAACATAATGCATGCCACCACAACAACAACAGCAGAAAGGAAACATAAGTAACAGGAATAGTAAAATATGTGTCCATTACTCACTACAACAGTAGAAAACGAAAGAGCTGAAAGAACGACTATGGTTGGGCCCAGCACCCTCTGCAGCCGAAAACTAAGGCTGCTCAACTCCTGTTCTTAAATAGGGTTACGAAAAAGATAGGTCAGTGAATGTTGAGTAGAGTGGTGTTTACATTATTTAAGTGTAGGTAAAGTAAAAACAATAAACATGTTTATTTCTCATTTCTATTTATCTCATTTATGTGTTTCTATTTCTCAAAGTATCCAGGTATTTAATGATCTTCCATGTTCCTTGTGGGAATGATCTTGATTGCAGTCTTTTCCATGGAGTAGAAGGTACACGTGGTGCTCTCCTGGCTGGGATAGTCCCCCGTGGTAGTCCTACACCCAGTCAACCACCCTGAGGTCACTATCGACACGTAGCGGTGACTATGGCATGCATGATAAGCGAACAAGCAGCTACCTTGCACTGACACGTGGTCAGTTCTTTCAGCTAGCGGGTATGCCCAAAGTACAACACGGAACAGTATAGGGCCTTGCCCTCTTAGAACAGGGGTCTTGCCCCTCCACAGCTGTAACGACCTGATTCCCGAGTCCCTACGAGACACGAGAATCGGACCGACTCGACTAATCCCAAGACCTGGTCGTCCAACGAGGAAGTAACCAAAAGAGCAGTAAAGTAAACCACATTCAGCATGAATATAACTAACAGTAAGAAAATACAGCAGTAAGGAAAGAAACCACTACAGTATATACCACCACAACAGTAGAACAACATTCATAACATAATATGAACTGCAGGTAAAGAAAAGTACAGCGGTAACAAGAACTACTCACTACAGTGGAACCAAAAAGAGGTACAAGAGAACAGTGGTAACTCTACTGGACCCTACTCGGCCCAGCGTCCTCTGCAGCTGCTGACCCTGGCTGCTCAACACCTGGTCTTGAAAGGTAACGAGTGTAACACGTCAGCAAAATGCTGAGTAGAGTGGCAGCTAAACTAAAGAAACAGTAAAGTGTATAGTAGCTGTTTTAATTTTCTTTCTTCCTTTATTTACGTCTTTCTATTGTTTCAAAATTTATCTATTTCTCAGATCCTTCACTTGATCTCGAATGTTCCTCGTGGGAATGACCTTGATTGCAGTCTTTTCCAAAAATTAGAAGTAGCACGTGGTGCTCTCCTGGCCGGGAGAGTCCCCCGTGGTGATCCTACTCTCAGTCAACCACCACAAGGTCACGGACAGGCGTAATGGTGACTACGGCACACGCGATAAATGCACAGGTAGCTAACCCGTATTGGCACGCGGTCAGTCATTTCCGTTAACGGGTACGCCCAAAGCACAGCACGGAACCAGCACAGGGCAGATCCCTCTCAGAAACAGGGGTCGAACCCCTCCACAGTAACCAAACAGGGGCCTTGTCCCTCCACAGTCCGCGTACCCTCGCCTGACTACCCTGGTTTGCCCAGTGGGCCTAACAAGTCGGTGTAGGTGAGCTAGCAGAACCCCAGGGCCTGTGGGGTAGCTAGTACTCACCCTACACTAGTAGCTCTCCTCGGTACTGCGTACACGAGGGCCAGCAAGTTGGTACAAAGTGGCCAGACCTAACCCCGGGTCCCTGGGGTGGCTGGCTCCGCTCTGCACTAAACAGGGGGACAGTCGCTCTCCTTGGTACTTCGTACTCAAGGGCCAGCTCACTTCCCCAATTCTATTCCATTCACCTTCCAGGAGTTCTACTCCTAATTCCCCATAGGGTTCCAGCTCTTTTAACTCAGCACATTCAGGTTTCACCTTTCTAGTTTCACGTTCATACATCCCATATTCTCAGACATGCTCATTTATTCATAACAGGCAGCTGTTAAACCAATTTACAGGTAGATATTATTTCCTTTCCACATTTTCCAAGACTGCAGTATTCATATATTCCACTAGTTCTTCCCATCCTAGGATTCATGCCATACCCTAGGATCTATCATACAATCTAGTTTTCCAGCCCTAGGATTCATGCAACACCCTAGGATCTACCATTCATTCTAGTTTCTCATTCCTAGGATTCATGCAATGTCCTAGGTTCTATTTATGGTTCCATAATTTAACAGATTATAGTAATAAACTTAAAAGCCACTCTACCGGTTACAACAGGCGTACTGGGGGCGTGGTCGGGAATCCTGCATACCTCCGCAACCCCTGAGACTGCAATGGAATGGGGTCCTATCACAAGGATCAAACACAAGGAGTTTCTCAAAATAGTATACAACTACTATAGACGGGTAGAGGATTTAATTCCAAAAAGCACGCAACTCGAAACGCAAAAAACAAACTCCGAACGGGCCCTAAACGGGTCGAAAACGACGAAACAGTGCAAAATCAGACATCTGGAACTTCTTCCAGACGTCTAAAAAAATGGGATCAAATGGTACCTTGTCCTGTGTGGTCTCTCAGACGTCCAGAAGCCTACTGGGGCGTCTGGCCTAGTTCCCAGACATCCGATGGTCACCCCGGACGTTTGGAAGTCCGTCTAGTCGTCTGGCACCACTGCTAGACGTCTGATTCGCGTTGGATGCGAATCTCAGAACCTGCACGTACCCATTCCTCGTGCTCAGTATGGACGGCCGAAGGAAAGGAAGAAGGTACGAAAATAACTTACCTTTCAGATGTCTGGACAGTCCTCCAGACGTCTTGCTCGTCATCTGCTTGGAAACCCAGACCTCTGACTCTGTAAAAACTTCTTGAATCAGAGCGCGACTCGCCCTCTGCCTGTGATACATGGCCGCGCCGTGCCTTGTCTGCCTACTGCTCGAGCTGCAGCAGGCCTCCCGCGTCACCCCGCGTCTGCTGCTCCCCCGCTGGCAGGCTCTAGCAGCCCCAGCAAGCTCGCCCTCACGGTCAAGCGCCTCCTCTTCTCACGCAGCACCTCCTCCCACACTCGCCGTGGCTGCCACCGCCGCCGCTCGCTTACTCTTGCACTGGCTAGAAGGAGAAGAGGAAGGGGTGGAGGCGATGAGAGTGAGGGAGAAGGCGAGGCTTTTTAAAGCCGCGCGGGGAGAGAGAGTGAGCGAGACAGAGGGTAGCCTACGCTCGCAGGAGAGAGGGAAAAAGCGACCGCAGGTCTGCGCTCGTAGGTGCGTAGACGTAACCGTGCGTGCCGTCGAAACCAAATCCCAGACGTCTGGAAGGGGTTCCAGACGTCTGGTCCGACGTCTGGGCCACCTCCCAGACGTCTTAAAAGATGTCTGAAGCCACGCGTTCGTAATAATATAAAAAACTGAAAGGAAGTTTCATCCCCGAAACTTGCGCTAACTAGGGTGCGGGAAAAACGTCATAGTAACCATAACAAACTCAAAGAGGATCGAAGCCGATCCGAAAAGACGTACCCGCGAAGAGCTCCAGGTACCGCTCTCGCATTGCCGCCTCAAGCTCCTAGGTAGCCTCCTCGTACCGCTGGCTCCTCCACAAAACCTTTACCAGGGGTACTTGCTTTCGTCTCAAACTGCGGATGACTCGGTCTAGAATCTGCACTGGCCGCTCGGGGTAGGTCAGGTCGTCGCCCACCTCGACGCTCTCGTGACTCAGTACGTGACTGGGATCGGCTACGTACTTTCAGAGGTTGGACACGTGGAACACATTGTGCACACTAGAAAGCTGGGGAGGGAGGGCAAGCCTGTAAGCAACGGGTCCAACCTGCTCCAGGACCTCAAAGGGCCCCACAAACCTTGGCGCGAGCTTCCCTCTCCCCCCAAACCGCTGCAGGCCCTTCATGGGCGAAACACGGAGAAAGACGTGGTCCCCAACCTCAAACTGCACCTCTCTACGTCTCCGATCCGCATAGCTCTTCTGTCTGCTCCTGACAGTGCGGAGTCTCCTATGGATCTGCTCAACTACTCCTGACTCTGCCGGATCAACCTGGGGCCAACCTCCCACTTGGTCCCCACCTCAACCCAACTCAAGGGTGCCATACACCTCCGTCCGTACAGAGCCTTGTAGGGAGCCATGCCGATGCTCGAGTGATAACTGTTGTTATATGCGAACTCCACCAGGGGCAGGTGCTCCTCCCAAGAGCCCCTCCAGTCCAGTACACAGGAACGCAAAAGGTCCTCAAGTGTCTGTATCGTGTGGTCGGACTGTCCATCCGTCTGCGGGTGGTAAGCTGTACTAAACCTCAACCGCGTCCCCAGGGCCTGCTAAAGCTCAGCCTAAAACTGGGACGTAAAGCGGGTATCCCGGTCGGATACGATCTCCTGCGGAACTCCGTGGGGTCGTACCACGTCGCGGATATACCTCTCTATCAACTGTGCTGGTCCCAAAGTGACTCGGATCTGCAGGAATCGTGCTGTCTTCGTCAGTCTATCCACAATTACCCAGACAGCGTCATGTCCTCGCTGGGTAACAGGTAAGCCCACCACCAAGTCCATGGTGATGCTCTCCCACTTCCACTCTGGCACTGGAAGCGGCTATAGCAGCCCTGCAGGCCTCTGATGCTCGGCTTTCACCTGCTGGCACACTAAGCACTGCTGCACGAATTCACCCACATCCCGCTTCATCCCCCTCCACCAAAACTCTCGTCTCAAGTCGTGGTACATCTTCGTGTTTCCAGGATGTATGGTGAATCTGGAACCATGTGCCTCAGTCAGGAGCTCTCTCAACAGCTCCTCGTCTCTGGGAACGCACAACCGTCCCCTCAAGCGCAGCACCTGGTCTGTGAAAGAGAAGTCCCCTGGGTCTCCTGACACTACTTGCATATTGTTACGAACGCGCGGCTTCAGACGTCTTTTAAGACGTCTGGGAGGTGGCCCAGACGTCAGACCAGACGTCTGGGATTCGATTTTGGCGGCACACGCGGTTGCGTCTGCGTGCCTGCGCGCACAGACCTGCGGTCGCTTTTTCCCTCTCTCCTGCGGGCGCAGGGTGCCCTCTATCTCGCTCTCTCTCTCTCCCCGTGCGGCTTTAAAAAGCCTCTCCTTCTCCCTCACTCTCATCGCCTCCGCCCCTTCCTCTTCTCCTTCCAGCCAGTGCGAGAGTGAGCGAGCGGCGATGGTGGCAGTCGCAGCGAGTGCGGGAGGAGGTGCTGCGCGAGAAGAGGAGGCGCTCGGCCGTGAGGGCGAGCTTGCCGGGGCTGCTAGAGCCGGTCGGCGGGGGAGCAGCAGACGTGGGGTGACGCGGGAGGCCTGCTGCAGCTCGAGCAGCAGGAGGACGAGGCGCGGTGTAGTCGTGCGTCGCGGGCGGAGGACGAGTCGCGCTCTGATTCTAGAAGTTTTTCCAGAATCAGACGTCTGGGTTTCCAACCAGATGACGGGGAAGACGTCTGGAGGATTGTCCAGACGTCTGAAAGGTAAGTTATTTTCGTACCTTCTTCCTTTCCTTTGATCATCCGTACTGAGCACAAGGAATGGGTACATGCAGGTTCTGAGATTCGCATCCAACCTGAATCAGACGTCTGGCAGTGGTGCCATAGGACTGGAGGGACTTCCAGACGTCTGGGGTGACCATCGGACATCTGGGAACTAGGCCATATGCCCCAACAGGCTTCTGGACATCTAAGAGACCACGCAGGATAAGGTACCATCTGATCCCATTTTTTTAGACGTCTGAAAGAAGTTCCAGATGTCTGATTTTGCACTATTTCGTCGTTTTCGACCCGTTTAGGGCCCGTTCGGAGTCCGTTTTCTGCGTTTCGAGTTGCGTGCTTTTCGAAATTAAATACTCTACCCATCTACAGTGGTTGTATACTATTTTGAGAAACTCCTTGTGTTTGATCCTTGTGATAGGACCCTATTCCGTTACAGTCTCAGGGGTTGCGAAGGTACGCGGGATTCCCGACCATGCCCCCAGTATGCCTGTTGTAACCGGTAGAGTGGATTTTAAGTTTATTAGTATAATCTGTTAAATTATGGAACCATAAATAGTACCTAGGACATTGCATGAATCCTAGGAATGAGAAATTAGAATGAATGGTAGATCCTAGGGTGTTGCATCAATCCTAGGGCTGGAAAACTAGATTGTATGATAGATCCTAGGGTATGGCATGAATCCTAGGATGGGAAGAACTAGTGGAATATATGAATACTGCAGTCTTGGAAAATGTGGAAAGGAAATAATAGCTACCTGTAAATTGGTTTAACAGTTGCCTGTTATGAATAAATGAGCATGTCTGAGAATATGGGATGTATGAACGTGAAACTGGAAAGGTGAAACCTGAATGTGCTGAGTTAAAAGAGCAGGAACCCTACGGGGAATTAGGGATGATACACCAGATGTCTGATACTGGAAAACTTCCAGTACCATAACCTGCTCTGTGATGCTTCTCACCTCGCACCATCGCCCGCAGCAGCTTCAGCAGCTACAGAGAGCTAGGAGGCCACCTCCTCAAGCTCTTCCTCCTCACGTACGCACCTACCGGCGGCCGTGTGAGCTCTGCCAAGCTCCCAAAGGTCCTCCAACCTTCCACGCTCTCTTCCTTCCTCTCTCTCTTTCACCCTCACTTGCCCCCCTCTCTCGACACTCTCGTCCTCCCTCGCTACGGCTGCAAGAGGAAGACGTTGGAGGTGGTGGTGGTGGCTGGAGAGTGGTGTGAGGGTGGTTAGACGAAGGGAAGGGGGTGGGTTTAAATAGAGGGGTGTTAGGGTTTAAGGGGGTGAGGGTGAGGGGAGAGAGAGACCTCTACGCATCGCCCGTGCACAGGGCGTAAAGTGCAGTACGGAAATCTCACTTTCAAGTATCTGGGCATGTGTCCAGACATCTGGACGGACATTGGGCTGAAACTCCAAATGTCTTATACGGCTATAAAATGCAACATGTCATTTCATTCTAGATGAAAATAACCCAAAACATAAGATTATTATGTTTATGAGGCCGGGCCTATGGTTTTGTGGTGTGCAACCCAAGACCAAAGTGTCGGACAACAGGTAAAGATGGTTCAATAGGTTCAAAAGTCTTCTTAACATTTAGCTCAAAGAAATAATCAGTTATTTCGAGCTTGGGTTGCACATGAAAGATATCGTAAGCGTCCTGGTAGAAAGTAGGTGGTTTTAGGTCGACAGGAACCCTTAGATCCAAAATCAAAGTTCCCTCAAAATTAGCTTCCCAGATTTTTAATTCCAACTTCCTATCCTCCGAAATCAATGTTTTCGGGACCTCCAAATCGTTGTACACCCCATCTAAAGTACCCAAGTCCAGCTATTGTGGCTGAATCAGGATTGACTTGGGTTTGGTGATCTCAAAAATATCATCATTCAATTCTTTAGGGTGTGTTTGAGGAATGGGGCTACTAATTGAATCATCAGGATTCAAATTGTCCAAGTTAGCCCTAACATGATCATAATCTTTAATGATCGAGCTATGAAATAGTTCGTCATACTCCTCGAGCCCAAATGTCTCACTAGAATCCTCTTCCTTATGTTCAAATGAGACTTCACCAAAAGATTCTTCGCCCTTAGAATCAAAGAATTCATGATCCTCATTATATATGTCTCAAAATTGATTGTCATTTCCTGGTTCAAAGAGACATATTTTTCCTCGCTCCTTGGCTCGGGGATCTCAGGTGAATCAATCGGTTCATCCTCAATGGGTTGCTCTAGCCCAACCTGGTCATCCTCAATTTCAGAAAATGTATCCCCCCAACAGGCGCCTAAGCGGGTTCTGACATTGGCTCTCCTGAAGGGGGTTCATATTGAGAATCATCCAAAGATTTGACTAGGGCAACCACAAATTTCATCCTCAACCTCGATAATTTCCCAAGTAGAAACTCACCTAGATGCCTATCCCTAACATTTTGGAGCAAATCCAATAGAGAACTATTAAGTTCATTAATCATTTCGATTATAGGCTCCAATGCTTCAATGCATGGTGTTGGGTGAGCTTCTAAAGATTGTATAGTGTTCCTCAAATTAGCCAACACCCTTTCCTGGATCTAGTTTACTTGAACCGACTGGTTCGGTTCAAGGTTGGGTGGGTTCGGGTTAAATCTAGGGGCATCAAGATATTGAGGTTCTTGGGTCCCTCCTTGATAGTAGGTCATTTCAGGTTGTTTAAAGGATGGTGGTGTCCTATAGGTGTTATAATCATTATATCCTTCCTGATTGTAGATCGGGTTGGTTTGGTCATCAAAGGATGAAGATCTATAATCATTGTCGCTCTAGGAATGATAATAATCATAGTCTTATTGTCCAGGGTTAGGCCCTGGACACTGAGGTCCGTATTCATATCCCTAATCAAAGTCATCTCGGCTAGTGGATGAGTAATTACAAGTCAAGTCGGAATAGTAATCATCTTGGGGATAAGTGGTGGTAGGAGGATAGGATGGGAAATACGTGTAAGAAGTGGAAGGTTACATGGTAGAATAGGAGGGAAAATAGAAGAAAGAAAGGTGTCATATAGTACAAGCAATCAACTCTGTCCTTAGGTGATTTAGCCTAAAGACCTACAGACTCCTAGGACCTGTCTTGAGATTATAAACGATTCAGTCTACTTTTATCTAGTCAATCCAACCAGTTAGGAGAGACTAGGGAGAAGGTTCTTCGTTTGGCTTATGCCACCTATTGCTAGTGTACCCCCCAGCCGTGGTCGTTTGACACTACTTCCCTAGTTAGACATCAGACGGACCAGCAGAAGTAGAATGACCGAAAAAAATTTCAGTCTGAGCCTCAAAGAGCAAATCAATCCTTAAGGCCAACGTCTACTCAGTTTTAACTAGGCTTGGGATGATTATGCTCTTGAAATGTGATGGACCCTTTAGATGGGTTGTGCCCTTAATGATCGGTTAAAATGTGTGTGCGTGCACAACCAGGGTTTGCAAACAAGGTTATTTGATGATGTGTCCTTTAGGGTTTAACCTTGTTTAGTAGCTTTTAGGGTTTAATCTTTAGGTTTGTTCAATCAGGGTTCAATAGAACACTCCAGGTTTCACAAACACCGGAGATGATGTATTCCTTTAGAAATCAGAAAAAATGTGGAGTGCTTGGTTCATCCCTAAAAATCAATCCTAAGTAGAAAGCTACTGATGAATCACTTTTAATTTGAGTGGTGCGACCCAAACAAATCAAACAATTGTCCTATTCACACCACAGATTAAGGCACACAATGTCTTAGCCAAATTAGATTTCTACTCACTTATGTGTTTTGAGTTGAAGTGTACTAGGTCCACAAGTTAGATCCCGGTTAAGTGATAGAATGAAAATGGAGTGGTGCGCCTTAAGTAGAGAGTTATGGGTGTTAAAGTGTGTCTCTTTCAGAAAATCCCACAACCAGATAACTTTTTTTTTTATGTGGATGGCTAGGTGAGTGGAGGTGGCAAAAAAACAATGTGGCAAACAAACAACCAAATCTATCATAGGGTTTATAAAAAGCACCTAAGTTGATTTGGGTTTGAGTTATTAGGTTATGGAATGAAAACTAAGGTGGGGGTGGTGGGGATAAACTTACAAAACTCTTTAACTGCACTTTACTCCAATCTATCTGCTTTGGCTCGCTTTGGAAGGGTACCTATAATCACAGAAAGAAAGGAGCAAGGTGAGTTAAAAAGTTAAGGCGGAAAAATGTGAGAAAAACCAAAGAGCATTGCCTCCCTGGCAACAGCACCAAAATGCTCGCGACGGATTCTGACGTGGAAAGGTTCGAGCTTGGAAAACCCATTGTCGTAGTTCGATTTGCGAGAAAATCCGTCAATTAGATCAAATTTATAACTGAAACTCGAAAAGTGAGTCCCGGGTCGAACATAGGGAGGCGAACATTTGGTTTTGAAAATCCGTGTTTCTTTATTATTTCTTTTTGGTCTTTTTTATCTTTTTCTAATCTTTTTGGTATTTTTAGCAAGCAAGAGATCAGGTCGATAACTTTTAGCTAATCTACTTGCAACAGTATAAGAGAGAGAGAGAACAATCATCTATTTATAAATGAATGTTTGTTATACTACGAAAGCAAAAAATATACACTATGAAAGCGTAAAAAGATAGAATGAAATGAGACAAATCCCCCTTAACAATCGCTCAGAGGACAACTCGCTTTGATGTCGCCTGGAGGAAGGTGGTGAGGAGTGAGACGAAGGAGGATGGAGCCAGAGGACGAGGGATGGGGCAGGATGACGTCACGGGAGGATCTTCTTCTCGAAGGGCAGTGAGAGGATGGCCACGGGATGCTCCACGAATGGGGATGAGAGGTGGGAAAACTATTTGATTTTCTACTATAGAGGAGAATCCCGAGCTTGAAACAGGCTCTCTCTAGAGCCTTGGAGGTGGTAAGAGGAAGAAAGGAAGAGATGAAGAAAAATATGAGGGGTAGGGGTCCTTTTATAGTGGAGGAAAGAATAAAATTCATATATAGGACATTTCGTGACGGTCATAAACATCTCTGAAGATCCGCCGCAAATGTCGCTGAAACAGCCCATGTGCCCACACTGGCGCGCTCTCCGCACGCCTGCGTGCACTGCCACTGCGCATGCCCGCGCACCTGCACTATTGTGCGCATGCAGTGGCTCGTGCATGCACATGGATAGCTTGGGTTGCACCATGTGGTGCGATCTAGGCCGTCCATTTTCTTTTCATTATAGGGGCTGCTACAGAGGTTGGATTGAGTTGATTTTCACGACGTTGGGCTGTGATCGTCGACCTAAATCCCATCAGCACGATCAGATTTTTCGTTTGAAGCTCCGAATTATGTCACCTAGTCCCTTGGCCGTTGATCTTCCTTAGACTACATATGGTGCTACGAGACTTCGATAAAGGCGATTTCGAAGTCATTGGACTTCGATTGTCGTCTTGATCAGATCTGTACGATCAGATCGTCAATCTAAGGTTCCAAAATAAATATCTTTCTCTCCTGACCACAAAAAGGACACAATTAACTAAAATATACAAAACTATTCTAAATGCATAATGATGCATGCTACGTAATATTTGTAATATGGAATGCAAATCTAAGCCTACGAACATCCATAAATAGGCATTTTAACCAAAATAGATGTGTCTATATCACTCTATCTATCCCTAACACTCACAAAAACATATCAAAAAGACAATAAAAAGTAAAATGCATGCATATCCTAATTTATGCCTAAATGTAGCCCAAAAAACTCATTTGTGGAGCAAAATCCTAAGAGCTAGGTTTGTTTTAATGCATAAGAATGATGATAAACTGGCATTTATCACACTCCCAAGCTTATCTTTTGCTAGTCTTTAAGCAAAAATTTAATTTATACAAAATGAAATTTTTGGGAAATATAATTTTTTCGACTTTTGAGGAGAAAGAGATTACGAGACATAGGATGATCCAAACAAAAGAGGTACAGGATTTGTTAAGGGTAAACATCAGGATTTGTTGTCGGATCCAAAAATTAGACAAAAATGGGATCAATATATTCTCTAAAAAATTCACAGATTAACCCCTTTTTAATTCAGAGGACTTGAAATTTTTGGTTTTAGGATTTTTCTGGCTCTTGAATCTGATTCACAACTTGCAATAACCTTTAAAACTTTGTGTCCGTGCTTGTGAAAAGCCAACATTTATAAGAGCATGTTTTTGGTTTAAAATTTTTTTTTCTTCCCCCATGCTTATTTTTAGCTTAGTCTTATAATAGATGTGTCGGGTTCATCATTCCCGTTACCAATCCTCGAGGGGGCTCTGGCGCCAGTACTTCGAGATAGCACTATTCATGACACCACCCAAGAGCTCACAACCCCAAAACACAATGTGGTGTAAAGGGGTGCTCTAAGCAAACTCAAGTTCTTGCTCCGACACTATAGGTAGGGCACCGTACAAGACACTTAAGTAGCAAAAATGTGCTTTAATGCTTCGTCTAAAGATATGAAATATAGATATGGAGCAGCGTCGAGGCGGTAACATGTTGACATCGCATCCTCAAAGGAGGCATTTTCTTCCTTCTCGACGGTGGGAACTCAAACCAATGATCTGCTTCAGACTTTAACTAAGACCAAACAAGGGGTTTTTCCTAATTTTTAGTAGTTTTTAGGTGTTGGCTTGTGTGTGAAATTTGACACAAGAACTTTTGCACTAAATGCAAGTTTTTGAATCAAAAACTAAGCTAGATACTTGATCGCATTCTTGCATGGTTTGTTAAATTAGATTTTTAAGTCGTTGCAATGCACAAAAATGGATTTGCTTTTAAAATTTGTAAGACCTAGATAGGGGGTATCTAGGGTCGTTCAAGGAGGCCAAATTATTTGCAAATCAAATCCTTTGCTTGAAAAATCGATCTCAACTTTCTTTTTGGTCTTTTTCAATATATCATTTTTTTTGGGTTTCAAAATAATGAAGGAATACATGAGTTGTTGGCAGGAAAGTAAATAACAACTACGATCACTAAGCTAACACCGAAGTGACAAATAATTCCTCTCCCTAAGCTCACTCTAGGCACGTGGAGGCCTAGAGTAATCAGGGAGAGGGAGTGATGAGTGCTAGAATCACAGTAATTAAAATGCAACTAGAAAGAAATTTCAAAGAAGGCAACTAGATTAATGAGAAAGTGTTTTACAGAAAACCTAGTAGATGAATGCTTCTACTATTAGATAATTGCAACAAATAAAATAAAACACAAATCCTCCTAAATTGTTGGTGAAGAGGGGAATCTCCTTGCTCCAAGCTTAGGGGCTATTAGGCTTGAAAAGGGCTCCTCCTCCTTCCTTGAGATGCTCCTTGAAGGTGGAAGGTACCACCTTCAATGCTCTCCTTCAAGGGTGGGCATGCACCACCCTTGTTCCTCCTTGCATGGCCGTCCTCCTAGTGGTGGAGTGCTCCTCCTTGGCATGGCACAAGGTGAAGAAATGGGGAGAAGGTACCAAAGGGGTAGGTGATGTGCCCCCTTAATCTTCTTCTCTACTCCTTCTTCTTGACCGTAGGTATGAGGTGGGTGTAGGGTGTATTTAACTAAAGGGAGGATGATGAAAATGTGGGAAGTTTGGTGGGTATATATAGTTTAGGAAGGGGGGCATAGGTGGCTCTTGGAATGGATGGCTAGGATAGGATATGGGGGGTAGTTGGGGATCCTAGGGCTAAGGGTGATTAGTGCCAACCCAAGGGTTACCTAGGTGGTGGTTCTGGGTGGTGGCACCCCTTGAAGTTGGCACCAAAATGGGTTCAAGAAATGAGGCCTAGGTGGCGCTAAGTAGGGTTCTAGAAGGAGGGGTAGGTGGGTTATATGGGTAGGTGTAGGGTGAGGATGGGGGGATTTTTGGAGGAAATTTTTGGCACCAAAACAAGGGTAGTTATAGGTTTTTTTGGTACCATTTAGTGGTGTCTTTTGGTGGTAGTGGGTAGACAAGGTGGTGGCGCCAAAAGGAGTAGAGTGGAGCTAGCTTAGGTAGGGCTTAGTTGGTAGAGCTAGCTAAGGAGGGTTTTTAGGTGGTCGATTGGCATGTGAGCGGGAGCATAGCTAAGCTAAGCTAAGCTAAGCTAAGGTAAGCTAGCTTAGGTAGTAGTCGAGTAGAGGAGGAGGTATGAGAGGCAGGGTTTGAAGAAAGGAACTAAGGAGGAGAAGTCTAGAGCTTGAAATGGAGTTGGCAGTTGCTGAAGAGGTTAGCATGGAGCTACTATAACTGGCTTAGCTTGATAGTTCTTTGCTAAATGCTAAGCCAAGCTAAAGTGAGCTGGCTTTTGCTGAATTGAGCTGAGGTGAGCTAGGTCTGGTGCTCCCAGGGAGGATCAAGCTATGTGAGGCAGCTAAGGTAGCTTAGCTCAACTGAGTTATGCTAGGTTGAGTCCTCGGGAGTTGGACTTGAGCTTCCTAAGCTAGAATGAAGTCATCTTTAGTAGTCTGTGGTTGAGTGGAGCTAAGTGTAGCTGGACCTGAGCTGAGGAGAACTCCAGTCAACTCAACTGAGCTAGCTAGAGCTCCCTGTGACTCATGGGAGCTGAGATGAGCTAGACATAGCTAAGTTGAGCTGGATCTGAGCTGACTTAAGCTAGGGTGAGCTAAGATGAGCTCTCTTTAGCTGCTATTTAGCTGAGATGAGCTGAATGGAGCTAGGATGAGCTAACCCTAGTTCAGGTGAGCTGAATTCCAACTATGGTGAGCTGGATCAAGCTGAGTTCCAGCTGGTGAGAGCTTCTCCTCACCAGTTGCCTTCTTGAGTGCTAGGGTTCTAGGGATCTGGCAACCTGTATATCCGTAACACTCATAAAAACACATTAAAAAAATAAAAAAAAGTGCAATGCATGCCTAACCTAATTGATGCCTAAATGCAACCCAAAAACCCATTTGCGGAGTAAAATCTTAGGAGCTAGGTTTGTTTTAATGCATAAGAATGATGATAAACTGGCATTTATCACACCCCCATGCTTATCTTTTGTTAGTCTCTTAGAAAAGCTTTAATTTTTATAAAATGGAATTTTTGGGAAATCTATTTTTTTCGATTTTTGAGGAGAAAAAGATTAAGGGATCTTAGTTGATCTAAACACAGGAGGCACTGGATTTGTTAAAGATAAACATCTAGATTTATTTTCGAATCCAAAAATTAGACAAAAATGGGATCAATATATCCTTCGAAAAATTCACAAATTAATCCCTTGTTAATTCAAATGACTTGAAATTTTTGTTTTTAGGATTTTTCTTGCTCTTGAATCTGATTCGCAACTTGCAATAAACTTTAAAACATTGTGTTAGTGCTTGTGAAAAGCCAACATTTATAAGAGCGTGTTTTTGGTTTAAAACTTTCTTTTTTTTGGTCCATTATGCTTATTTCTAGCTTTGTCTTACAACAGATGTGTCGGGATCATCATTCCCGTCACTAATCCTAGAGGGTGCTTTAGCGCCAGTACTTTGGGATAGCACTGCCCATGACACCACCCAGGAGCTCACAACCCCAAAACACAATGCAGTGTAAAGGGGCACTCCAAGTAAACTCAAGCTCTTGCTCCGACACTATAGGTAGAGCACCTTCCAAGACACTTGAATTGCTAAAATGTGCTTTAATGCTCCGTCTAAAGATATGAAATATAGATATGGAATAGTGCCGAGGTGGTAACATGTTGACATCGTGTCCTCAAAGGAGGCATTTTCCTCCTTCTTGGCGGTGAGAACTCAAACCAATGATCTGCTTCAGACTTTGACTAAGGCCAAACAAGGGGTCTTTCTGATTTCTAGTAGTTTTTTTAGGTGTTGGCTTGTGTGTGAAATTTGACACAGGATGTTCTGAAAGAAAAACAAGTTTTTGAATCAGAAATTAGGCCAGATACTTTCCATATTATAAAAGAGCATCAAGTCACCTGAACTATCATGAGTTTAGGTGAAATTTTAAAAAGGGATATCTAATATAGTCTAAAAATAGACCTTGAAATTCTAATGATCAGA
Organism: Thalassia testudinum; assembly: GCA_037157565.1. Taxonomy (NCBI): domain Eukaryota; kingdom Viridiplantae; phylum Streptophyta; class Magnoliopsida; order Alismatales; family Hydrocharitaceae; genus Thalassia; species Thalassia testudinum. The sequence continues at coordinate 68,020,747 of JAZHRO010000036.1, forward strand.
TTCGTATCCTCATCCCTAGTTTGTTAAAGATTAAATTCCACTGTACCAAGAGTGAGTTTTCAACCTTAGTCCCGATTTGAAATATTTCCTCAAAAAGTTTTCAACATTTTTTCTTTGATATGCAAGCAGGAAAATAAAATGACTAAAGAAAAATGCATGTTTTTAGGTTTTGAAAATCCTAAATCGATCGTCAAAATTTTAAAAACACCCCCCCATGCTTAAGATATGTAATGTCCTCATGCAATATGAGGGAAAGAGGGATTACCTTAGTAAAAGGTAGTCGGATTTAGGATAGTCAAAACCTGGAAAAAGAAAGGAAAAAGGAAAGTAGGAAAAGTGATGGGTTACCTCCCATCCAGTGCTATCTTTTACGCCATTCAGCCGGGTGTGAAGGTATGCATGGAAGATGGAAAATCATGTAAATAATTGGACACTTGGATGCCTGCAAAAAAAGTGTCTTCTTCTGGATCCCTAGAAAATTGATTAGAGGAAATATAGGGATCAAAGTTGGATGGAAACTGATAAGTGTAGCCTGAGTCTGGCCATGGTTTTAAATCAGGTTGAATGCTAAACTCGGGCGGGTCTGGTGGCAGGTCCATAGGAAAGGGGTTGGGGAAGGAATGGTGAGGATTGGGTGAAGTTAGTGTGGAAAGGTGGGGTGAGGGAAGAGTGGGCAGGTCAAGGTGATCAAGGGGTTCATCAGGAAGGGATTTTTGGTCAAGCTAAGTCTCCAAATCATAGATTTCGCCGACCACTGATTCTAAATCTAATTCCTCAAAAATATTGTGGTCGGTAAGGGTATCTACCAACATTGTCTCCACCATATTCGAAATTTCAGTATCTGAGTCCTCAAAAAAATTATCATCATGAAATCTCTTGGAGGATCTAAAAATATCTAGAGTGATAGTTTGGCCTACGCAGGTGATATCCATTTTGCCTATGTGGCAATTGATATTTGCCTTTGTAGTGGCCAAAAAGGGTCATCCAAGGATTATCAGGGCATTCAATAAAGATTCGGGTACCTCAATGTCAAGAATCAGAAAGTCTGCAAGGAAGACACAATTCTGGACCTTGACCAAAACATCCTCAACAATCACATGAGGTTTGATTGTAGATTGGTCGGTTAATTGCAGAGTAACCTCAATGGGTTTTAATTTACCGATCTGAAACTCTTCAAATAAAATTGTAGGAATGATATTAACTGAGGCACCAAGATCAAGGAGGGCACGATCAAAGGTACTATCATCAATAATCATTGAAATTAATGGTGCTCCTGGATCTTTCATCTTAGGAGGTAGCTTGCTCTGTATGATAGAGCTTACTATCTCCGAAAGATGTACCTATCCTAAATTTTTGGCCTGCCTTTTTGGAGTACAGAACTCCATCAAAAATTTGGCGTAGGCAGGCATATATTTGATGGCATCTAGGAGAGGAATATTGATTTAAACTTGCCCAAATAGATCGATGAGTTCTTCTGTGGTGGGCTCAGATTTCTTTTTTCTATTGGTGGTGGGGTGGAGAGCTTGTGGAAAAGGGATAGGAGTAGTGTCTTGAGATTTTTGTGTTTCTTTTTCTTCTTGATGGGGAGGTGGAGAGTCAATTTGCATAAGGATGGGGATTTCACCAAGTTTTTCTGATGGCCCAGGATCAATGGTGGTTTTCCCACTCCTCAACGTAACTGCATGTGTAGTCGAATTATTATTTGGAGGAGGTGGGGGGGCCTATGGTTGTGGAAACCAAGGAGGCTGTTGAGGTGGTGGATTAGTAGGAGGCTGATTCGGGTAGTGTGAATTTCTGCTTGGATATTGGTTCCTTTGGTGATTAGGGTTAGGCATGGGTTGGGAGGGAAGATGTCCTACAAGTCTTTGAGTGGGAGTAACCCCGATCTGATTATTTAGATTTGTGATGGTGCGGGTTACTTCCATCATTTTTATCTGCATGTCCTCTAAGGTTCTCATCATCTGGGCATTGATGTCATGTTGGGGTGGCTAAGGATGAAAGGTCGGATTAGATCCATACCCATTAAATTGATTTGGTTGGGGAGGAACCTGATTATTCCAGGAGTAGTTTGGGTAGTTCTTCTAATTGGAAGAATTTTTTAATGGCTCCTAGATGGCAGAAATATTTTGAGTGGGGTTAAGATCTAGATAGTTGTAATTCCCTAGTGAATCATGGGCAACCTCAGAATACTGGTAATAATCAGCAGTAGTGTTGAGATTGTGCAATTTTTCTCTTTATGAAAAGTTAGGTTAGGTTAGATGTGGACTGTGTGGAGCTTGGGTTGATGTGGCAAGTCTTTCCCCAATCTTATTTCGATTAATGTGCATCTGGTCGAGTTTTTGGGCGATCATTTGAAGATCGTCTTGGGTGATAGGGATAGCTTCGGTGCCTACTTCATGAACACTAAACTGCAGGTTTGGAGTTCTACAAAATGTGTTCATGGAAGCTTGATTAAATGGGTTTTCACTCATTTATTCAAAAAGGTCATAGGCACTCTCAGCATCCTTATTTAAGAAGTTGCCGCCACATGAGGCATCGATGAAATGTCAGATTTGATCTTCTAATCCATGATAGAAGATCAGCACAAGCTGCCATAAAGGAATCTCGTGGTGTGGGCAACTTCTTAAGAGATCTTGAAATCTTTCCCAAGAATCATGGAAAGTCTCACTAGATTTTTGTTGAAAGGTCGTAATAGATCTTTGTAGGAAATTAGTGCGACCTATGGGAAAGAATTTCTTGAGGAAGGTGCTCTTGAGCTGAGACCAAGTTGTGATGGGTCGGCTAATGGTCCTGAACCAATAAGCGGCCTTATCTTTAAGAGATAATGGAAATAGCAGCATCAGCCATAGGTCTTCTTGCACATTTCGGGAGTGGGTTGTTTGTGTAAGAAGAATCAGCTCTTCAAGGTGGTGGAAAGGGTCTTCCCTAGGAAGCCATGGAAATGTTTAATCAGGTTCAAGACTGCTAGCTTGATCTCAAAGTCCCCCTCTGGTATGATCACCCTTGGTCGTTCCTCATAATAAGATAGATCATAAAAATCTTTTAGAGGAATAACAGGCTGCTGACGGGGTGGTGGGTTTGGCCTTTGATTGGCTAGGTTTTGGATGTTACTAGTCAATGTTTGTTGATTGGCATTTAATTTAGCAATCTACTCAGCCATCATTGTCAAGAGATCACGCGGGGGGGATTGATGTTGTGATTAAGGCAAATTAGCATTAGGGAGCTATCTATAAATATATATATAGATATAAATATATATATGTATATATATATAAGTATATAGTAGTGTATAAGTGAGAGAGTGTGTGTACGAGAGTGTGTGTGTATGTGTCTGTTGAGGGAGTGAGAGAGTGCTATGAGAGAGAGAGAGAGGGCGAGAGAGACTACTGGAGTGAAGGAGGTGATTTAAGTTGTCTGAAGCTGCGGGTGTCGTCCGATAGTGCATGTGCATGCACAGGCACGTAGGCACGTGAAGAGGCACGCATTGGAGGGAGTGAACACGAAGGAGAGAGGCCGCAGCGCACCGCACTACGCAGTCAGGCGGGCACGGACGAAGGTGCTCTGCGCTGAAGCAGGCGAAGACGTGGGCGGGTGCCGGTGCTGGCAGATGCGAGTGCAAGCACTGGAGCGGGTGCGGGGAAAGACGCAGGCGCGGGCTTGCGTGGACAGGCAGGGGACGGTAGCGGCGCACCGGGTGACCGGATAAGTGAGAAACTTACCGGTCACTGCACTGTAGCCACAGTGTTCCGTTAACTAGCGTGAATAGTGGCTACAGTGCCACTCGGCTTCGCGCGACCGGGTGTGCCTGGTTCTGTGAGTGCGGGAGGTGTGGAGCGGCTAGGGAGTGCGCGGAGAAGCTGCGTCGACTGCTAGCTTGCAGGTGGCACTTCACGACAGGGCATGCGGAGAGGGGCGAGGGTGGCCTGCAAGCACGTGCAGTGGCCTATACTGCTGCTGCTGCAGAGCTTGAGCTTCAAAGCTTGAAGCTCCTATGGCAATGGCGGAGTTGTGGCTAAACGTCGAAATAGAGAGAGAACCACCACGCCCACCGGCTCTTTGATGAGCAGGGAGGTGGTGGACTCACAGTGGTGGTTGTGCACCACTATGAGTTGCTCCTGCCCGTAGTGTGGCTCCTCAAGAGGAGGAGAGGGGAGGAGATGGCCTGGAGAAGAAGCTACTGTGGTGTTTTTTTTTTGTGTGGACCAGGCTCTCTTTGCAACGAAGAAGCCGAGCCCTTTTAAAGAGGAAGAAGGCTTGCACAGCCATGCCCTGGCTATGCATGGCTCTGCATGCTGTGCATGCTGCTGCAGGTAGTGTTTGTTGCAGAGAATGGCACAAAGAAGAGGCTACCATGCTTTGCAGTCGTAGAGGAAATTCAAATTCAAATAGAAATAAAAAATGAACATGGAAATTTTGTGAGGCAGCACTTGAAGAATTTGTCAATTACAAGGCCATTTTATTCACTCTCCTCCCCTCTCAATTAAATGCATGCATGCATGTATTTTCAAAAATGTGACTATGGATACCTAATATGCATTGGTAATGCTAGGAAATAGCACAAGACGGCACAATTGTTGGTGTATTTTTGCTGTGCAATCATACCCCGATGACTATCTTTTGCTAGTCCCTAGCAAAACATTTTTTTGTATTATATTTAGAAATGATCTTTAAGCTGAAGATTTTCTCATGAGGTGACATAGGGGTGTTTATTGTTGGATATTGTGAGAACCAATTGCAGAGAAGACTACCAGTACTTTAAGTCTTACATGACATAGACCATCTCTCAACTAACCAGGACTCTTGATATTTAAACCTTAAGTACGATTTCCAGGACCAAAGAGGTTTTTGCCATACTCGAGAGCTCAAGAGATTATGGCTTGTGCTTAGTGAAGGATCAAGACTGACCAGATGAACATTAAGACTCAAGCCTAGGGTTTCACAAATTTTTAAGTAAAGGTTGGTCCCAATTTCAGCTCGTGTCTTCGGATTGACCCTTAAAAATATGATGGAAAACTCAACTCCCATTTTCTGACATTTGTGGCTCAAAGAAAATGGGGTATTTATGACTTTCCCTGAAGAACTTTTGTAGGGGGAAGCTTTTACAGACATTTGCGAGATATACTGACTTATTTGCATTTTTTTTTTGAAACACATGTCAGTATATCTCTTACAACATTATTTGGAGAAGCACACTTTTCTTTTTGGTGGGAGAGTTCCTTTTTGGTGGAAAGAGTCCCTCCTAAACACAAGACTAAAGTCTGGGATAAAAAGTCTACCTACATGCACAGGTAAGGACTCCACCTTCCCTAATGAACACTAGGGTTGGATCTTATGTTCACTTTGTCTTTCTTGATATGTGTAGTGTAAACCAAGATTACTTAGGCTCTCGAGTAGAAGCAAACCAACAGATCCTGTACTGGCGTCTCGGGTACAAGAATACGTTCTTAATTAGGAGAGATTCAGATCTATCTTGTCGATGCTCAAGTGAATTAAGCCAAGCCTGAGCGAATCAAGCTTCTGTGGCCTGGAAAGTCTTCAAAGTAGTGGTTGAATATCCATAAACACTTATTGTATTTTTGTTTCAGCCTTCAGATCATTACTAAACAACCCTTTTTTCCTTTTTTTTTCATATATATATATATATATATGTAGAAACTGCATGATACCCTAAAATACCCAGATCCTATGGATGCCTATCCACCGGTCGAGCCTCCTCCTCCCTGGCAACGACGCTAGAAAAGAGTGTGGTCGGGCCCGGATAGGTTGTGTTAATAATGTGATTTTATCGTTGAAATGCGTACAATGGTTAACCTAAATCGAGGCTAACCATCTCTTTACAAAATTTTTTTACCTGACCTACTTGATTTTATCTTGGTCACTTTTAGGCCCAGGGTCAAACTCAGGGAAGTGGGATTTGAAGTGAAGAAGTTTCTATGCCTTTCCTTTATCGAATCTCTTCCGTTCATTTATTATGCTTTTGGTGTTTTTCTATTTACTATTTTTTTCTGATAATTTTTGTCCTTGAGGTACACCCTCAAAATCAGGTTCTTGGCTTTGAGCCAAAATCAGGGTTTCAAAACTGGTCTTGCTATTCGCAAGACTGAGTACCTGCAAGTGAAGGATTATCTTTTCTCTTTTCTATATTTTTATATCTTTTTATTGGCAGGAAAAAGAAATAGAAATAAGGTAAATATAGTATATATATATGTATATATATTATATATGTATATAGGGGTGGGGTTGGAGGTGGAGATGGCGTGTAGCACGGTGTCGAGTCGGTCATCGCCTAGGACGACGCAACCAACAGGATGAAGTGCCGCGTGGATTGTAAGGTAGATTGGTGGAAGATGAGTGCGAACATGCTTTCTGTACGCGTGTATCAGGGAATATCAGCAACCGGTGCAGATATTCCCGCGATACAATGTATGGTAGGTGATATGAAAATTTATATATATGTATGTATATATGTAAATATATATCTAGATGTATATATATAGATATGGTTATAATTATGTATATGTAGTTATATATGTATGTATATATATATATATATATGTATATTTATATAGATATGTAAATATATGTATAGATAGATATATGTATAGATATATATATATGTATATGTATTTATATAGGTGTATATATGTATATATATATATAGTAATATATATATAGCTATATATATGTGTATATGTATATATATATTAGTATAAGTATCTATGTATATTATGTATATCTGTATATATATATATATATATATATATATATATATATATATATATATATATATATATATATATATATATATATATATATATATATATATATATGTATGTATTTATAATTATAGATATATGTATATATGTATGTATACTTATATATATATACATGTATAAGTATATATGGATATATATGTATATATATCTGTATATGTATCTATACTTATACTTAGTTATATAGGTAATAATATATATATATAGATATATATATATATATTTATATGTATATAAATATATGTATATATGTAAATATAGATGTGTATATATATATATAAGTATATAGATATATATATATATGTATGTGTGTGTACTAATACTTAATTATATAAGTACTAATATATGTATAGATATATGTACATATATATATATGCCTATAAATATATATATAGATATAAATATATATATGTATATATATATAAGTATATAGTAGTGTATAAGTGAGAGTGTGTGTGTACGAGAGTGTGTGTGTGTGTATGTGTCTGTTGAGGGAGTGAGAGAGTGTCGTGAGTGAGAGTGAGAGAGAGAGAGAGAGGGCGAGAGAGACTGCTGGAGTGAAGGAGGTGATTTAAGTCGTCTGAATCCGCGGGCGTCGTCTGATAGCACACGCACACGCGTAGGCGTGTAGGTGCACAAAGAGGCATGCACTGGAGGGAGTGAATGCGAAGGAGAGAGGTCGCAGCGCACCGCGCTACGCGGTGAGGTGGGCATTGACGAAGGCGCTCTGCGCTGAAGCGGGAGAAGATGCGGGCGGGTGCGGGTGCAGGCGCTGGAGCGGGCATGGGGAGAGATGTAGGCATAGGCGTGCGTGGACGGGTAGGGGCCGGAAGCGGCATGTCGGGTGACCGGATAAGTGAGAAACTTACCGGCCACCGCACTGTAGCCACAGTGTTTCGCTGACTAGCGTGAACAGTGGCTACACTGCCGCTCGACTTCGCGCGATCGGGTGTGCCTTGTTCTATGAGTGTGGGAGGTGTGGAGCGGCTGGCGCATGCGTGGAGAAGCTGCACCGGCTGCTACCTTGCAGGTGGCACCTAGCGACAAGGCACGCGGAGAGGGGCGAGGGTAGCATGTAGGTGCGCGCGGTGGCCTGCATGCGAGCACGTAGTGGCCTGCACTGCTACTTCTGCTGCGGAGCTTGAGCTTCAAAGCTCGAAGCTCCTGTGGCAATGGCGGAGTTGTGGCTAATCGTCGAAATAGAGAGAGAACCACCACGCCTACTGGCTCTTTGATGAGCTAAGCGGTGGTGGACTCACAATAGTGGTTGTGCACCACTATGAGTTGTCCCTGCCTGCAGCGCGGCTCCTCAAGAGGAGGAGAGGCTGCGTATGAAGGGGAGAGGGGAGGAGACAGCATGGAGAAGAAGCTGCTATGGTGTTTTTTTTTCTGTGTGGACCATGCTCTCTTTGCAAAGAAGAAGCCGAGCCCTTTTAAAGAGGAAGAAGTCATGCACAGCCATGCCCTGGCAGTGCATGATGTGCATGCGGCTGTAGGGAGTGTTTACTGTAGAGAATGGCGCGAAGAGGAGGCTGCCATGCTTTGCAGCCGCGGAGGAAATTCAAAGTCAAATAGAAATAAAAAATAAAGATGGAAATTTTGTGAGGCAGCACTTAAAGAATTTGTCAATTACAAGGCCATTTTATTCACTCTCCTCCCCTCTCAATTAAATGCATGCATGCGTGTATTTTCATAAATGCGACTATGATTAAATATGCACTGGCAATGCTAGGAAATGGCATAAGATGGCACAATTGTTGGTGTATTTTTGCAGTGCAATCATACCCCCATGCCTATCTTTTGCTAGTCCCTAGCAAAACATTTTTTTGTATTATATTTAGAAATGATCTTTATGCTAAAGATTTTCTCATGAGGTGACATAGGTGTGTTTATTGTTGGATATTGTGAGAACCAATTGCAGAGAAGACTACCAGTACTTTAAGTCTTACATGACATAAGCCATCTCTCAACTAACCAAGACTCTTCATATTTAAACCTTAAGTATGATTTCCAGGACCCAGGAGGTTTTTGCCGTACTCGAGAGCTCAAGAGATTATGGCTTGTGCTTAGTGAAGGATCGAGACTGACCAAATGAACATTAAGACTCAAGCCCAGGGTTTCATGAATTTTTAAGTAAAGGTTGGTCCCAGTTTCAGCTCGTGTCTTTGGATTGACCCTTAAAAAGTTGACGGAAAACTCAACTCCCATTTTATGACATTTGTGGCTCAAAGAAAATAGGGTATTTGTGACTTTCCCTGAAGAACTTTTGTAGGGGGAAGCTTTTACAGACATTTGCGAGATATACTGACTTATTTGCATTTTTTTTTTTTGAAACAGGTGTCAGTATATCTCTTACAACATTATTTGGAAGAGAACACTTTTCTTTTTGGTGGGAGAGTTCCTTTTTGGTGGAAAGAGTCTCTCCTAAACACAAGACTAAAGCCTAGGATAAAAAGTCTACCTGCGCACACAAGTAAAGACTCCACCTTCCCTAATGAACACTAGGGTTGGATCTTATGTTCACCTGGTCTTTCTTGATATGTGTAGTGTGAACCAAGATTACTTAGGCTCTCGAGTTGAAGCAAACCAACAGAACCTGTACTGGTGTCTCAGGTACAAGAATACGTCCTTAGTTAGGAGAGATTCTGATCTATCTTGTCAATGCTCAAGTGAATTAAGTCGAGCCTGAGTGAATCAAGTTTCTGTGGCCTGGAAAGTCTTCAAAGCAGTGGTTGAATATCCATAAACACTTATTGTATTTTTGTTTCAGCTTTCATATCATTACTAAACATCCTTTTTTTTTTCATATATATATATATATAGAAACTGCATGATACCCTAAAATACACAGATCCTATGGATGCCTATCCACCCCCCCATGCCAAACGATGCTATATCCTCATATGCATGCAGGGTAGGGTAGAGAAAGGACAAAAGATCGGGTAATGAGAGTTGAGGTGCAGGATATACAACAGGGTGGTAGGGTGGGTGGTGAGGTGAAGAGTGAAGTGAGCGTGACAGTAAGTGAAAACTGATGGTGGATAGTGAGCGTTGTTGGGGTGCCTCCCAACGAAAGCTGAATTTAACATCCCCAGCTGGACTCAGACTTACCCTTCAGTAGGGCAACAGTTTCTCCAACAGGGGCAGGTTTATGAGTAAGATAGGGTTTCAAACGCTGCACATTGACCGTAAATTTATGCCCAAATTTGGGATCTTCAATCTCAACGGCCCCATTGGAAAATGGTCTCGAGACCAGGAAAGGACCAGTCCATTTGGACTTCGGTTTCCCAGGAAAGAATTTGAGCCGAGCATTGTAGAGCCAAACTTGCTGAGATGGCTCAAATTCTTTCCGCCGAATACGGTTGTCGTGAAAAGACTTAGTGTGTTGTTTGAAAGTTAAAGCAGAATCATAGGCTTCACGACGGAGCACTTCCAGCTCCTGGAGTTAGAGTTTCCTTTCTTGACCACACAGGTCTGCGTCGAGGTTACATTGGCGAACCACCCAATAAGCGCGGTGTTCCAACTCCATGGGAAAATGACAAGGCTTCTCGTAAACTATTCTATAAGGAGACATACCAAGGGGAGCCTTGAAGGCGGTCCGATACGCCCAAAGTGCGTCAATCAACTTGTCGGACCAATCCTTACAGTCAGGCCGAACTGTTTTCTGGAGAATTTGCTTGATTTGCTGGTTCGACACCTCTGCCTAGCCGTTCGTCTGAGGATGATACGGAGATGCGATACGATGGTGGACTCTGTATTTCCTCATAAGTGCCCGAAAAGAAGCATGGGTAAAGTGGCTTCCTCCATCAGAGATAATGGCTCGAGGGATCCCAAAGCGCACAAAGATGTGGTCTTTGACAAATCAAGTGGATATAACATGGTCAGCACGCACGTGGGAATAGCCTCGATCCATTTCGAAACATAATCAACAGCCACGAGAATGAATTCGAAGCCGTTGGAAGGAGGAAAGGGACCCATGAAATCAATTCCCTAAATGTCGAAGATTTCTACAGCAAGGATGGGTTGTAAGGGCATCATGTCATGACATGACATTGACCCTAACGACTAGCACCTAGTGCAATGTTTGGCATACTTGTGTGCATCCTGGTGAAGGGAGGGCCAAAAGAAACCACACTGCAACACTTTGGCTGCAGTTTTCCTCCCAGAGAAATGGCCTCCGCAGGCCTGATCGTGGCAGAAGGATAGCACACTGGGGAATTCGCTGTCAGGAACACAGCGACCGATGATTTGATCAGCACCTATCCGAAAAAGAAGTGGATTATCCCAAAAATAATACTTTGCTTCTGTCATGAGATGCTTGCGCTAGTTTTTATGCCAGCCAAATGGAAGGGATCTAGAAGCAAGGTAATTGGCAATGTCGGCATACCAAGGTCCACTTGCCACATTAATTGCCAATAGGTGCTCATCAAGAAAATTTTCATTAATCGGTAGAGTAAGTCCAATATGGTCAGGATCCAGTCTGGAAAGATGATCAGCCACAACATTCTGGGCTCCGGCCTTATCGTGAATCTCAATGTCAAATTCTTGGAGCAGAAGGATCCAACGAATCAGTCTAGGCTTGGCATCCTTCTTGTGCATGAGATGGCGAATGGTCGCGTGATCAGTGAAAATAATAACATGTGAGCCCAGAAGGTAAGAGGGAATTTCTCCAGCCCAAAGACAACTGCCAGTAGTTCTTTTTCAGTGGTAGTATAATTACGCTGGGCCTCGTCCAACGTCTTACTGTTGTAGTACACCACGAAGGGGTGTCTATCGCGTCTTTGTCCCAGGATGGCTCCAACTGCAAGGTCGAAAGCGTCACACATGAGTTCAAAGTCGAGGGACCAATCAAGTGGTTGGAGAACAAGGGCCTTGGTGATAGCATTACGCAGCTGCGTGAATGCTCGTATGCAGTCGGGTCCCATATCGAAGGGTACGTTGGTCGATAGGAGATGAGTTAAAGGTCGAGAAACCTTGGAGAAGTCTTTGATGAATCTCCTATAGAAACTGATGTGTCCCAGGAAGGAGCGGATTTGCTTGACAGAGCCAGGCACAGGTAAATCAGCAATTACATCAAGCTTAGCTCTGTCAACCTCGATACCCTTATCGGAGATGATATGTCCGAGAACAATTCCCTCGTGCACCATAAAATGACTTTTTTTCCCAAGAAGCACGAGGTTTACATCAATACATCTCCTAAGGATACGGGTCAGGTTGGCAAGACAGTCATCTAAAGATGGTCCAAAGATCGAAAAGTCATCCATGAAGACCTCGAGAAAGTCACCCACCATGTCATGAAATATCGCCAGCATACATCTTCAGAAAGTTGCTGGCATGTTACAAAGTTTGAACGACATCCTTCTAAATGCAAAGGTGTAGAAGGGGCAGGTAAAGGTGGTTTTCTCTTGATCCCGAGGGTCAATTTCCACCTTGTTATATCCTGAGAATCCATCCAAGAAACAAAAAATTTTATTTCTCGCTAACCACTCTAGGATTTGGTCAATGAAAGCTAGCGGAAAGTGATCTTTCTTAGTTGCAGCATTGTGTTTCCTATAATCTACACACACTCTATAAGATGTAGGAGTGAGTGTAGGGATGGATTCGCCCCTGTCATTCACATGGATGGTGAGTCCTACCTTTTTGGGCACAACGTGAATCGGACTCACCCAGGGGCTGTCACTGATCGGGTAGATTATACCCGCATCCAGCCAATTAATGATTTCCTTCTTAACAACCTCCCGCATGTTAGGGTTGAGATGTCGCTGCTGAAATTGCACTAGAGGGGGGGTGAATAGTGAAATTATCGAATATTGTAATAAAAAAGATTCAATCACACAATGTACACAAAGTATTTTTAGGTGGAAACCCAAACCGGGTGAAAACCACCACCTAACCCTCTCAAGTTAGTATTTTCCAATCAACCAAGTTGATCAAAAACCACTAAATGAATCACTTTAAACGAGGGTGATTCAACCTCAAATACAACCATGCTACTTAGACGAGGGTAGCATACCTCAACCCCTTCTCTTCACGAGAAGGATTTTGTCCCTCGAAGGAGACGGGAATTCGCAAAGCGAATACCCAACCAAATAACAAAGATAAAATAAACAAGTAATCCTATAGAGCCAACAAAGTAATTTTAAACCTAAGCTTCTATAGGAATTAGGAAACTCCCCTTTGAAAGGAGTGCGTCAACGACGCGGATGCGTGTGCCACACGACGGCGCACCGTCGCTCTCGTGAACAACGGCGGGAGAGCAGGTGCGCAACAGCTTGATGCTCTCAAGATGTAGAACTTGAGCTTAGAGAGCAAGAGAGACACAAAAAGGTTTGAAAGTGTATTGCAAGGTGTGTCTTGGTGTTTCTAGGTGTCTATTGGTGTGTAAAGGCTCCCCTCTATTTATAGAGGCCTTAGGAAGGCTTTGGAAGGCTTAGGAAAGGTTCTATAGCTGTTGGGTGCAAAGCCCAAGAGAATCAACCCGAAATCAGGCAAATTCATTGTTCTGATAGGCTTATCAGACGTCTAATTCTGGCATCAAACATCTGGAAGTTCACTTTAAGACGTCTGATTTCAAGGTCAGATGTCTGATTTTGGGCAGGTTCCTTCTTGACTTGAATCAGATCTAAACAGGGTTCTTGTGCAAGTCCATCAGACGACATATAGGACGTCTGGCACTATGTCTGGACATCTGGAAACCTACTTTTTCTGTGGGAATGGATTTCCAAACGTTGCAACGGCTAGAAAATATCTGAAAAGAGATTTTGGGTCAGCCGAGGCAAAACGGTCAATTATCAAACGTCTAGAAAGTCCTATGGACGTCTGATAAGGCTCTAACGGTCACATTCTTGAGTGTTCGCTAAGCTAGCCAACGGTCCATTAATTGGACGTCTGGCAAAGTCATCAGACATCTCCTAAGACGTCTGGTCTAAGGTCTGGATGTCTGATTTCATCAGATAGAACTAACTATGTCCAGCCTAATAGTTATCAGACGTCTGAATCAACAGTCAGACGTCTTAAAACATTTTATCAGACGTCTGATTTGGGAATTAGACGTCTGGAAACTCTGTTTGAATCCTATATTGGTTTTCTAAGTATTCTACAGAAAACCTAGGTATCCTAGGGTTGTGCAGGTGTTCCTAGGACTACTGTTAGGGTATTTTGAGGCTCTTTAACATAATGTTCTAAGGAAATAAAAAGAGCAAGCAAAATAAAGATAAAAGTATATGAAAGGATTAAACAAAATTCTATCCTATTCTTCTTGTCCTTCCATCTTCAATCTAGCGCTCCTCGCGAATCTCCTCTGTTCTCCATCAAGCTCCTCCAATCCGTCCTGGATGCCAGATCGAATTCCGTCTAAACACGTCTACATTTGCAATTGACCTGAAATCTAAGACTCCAAGTGCAAATGTTAAATAACACGTGTTTTGTTATCATCAAAATAAACGATCGTGGTGCTCTAGCACCAACAATCTCCCCCTTTTTGATGATGACAAAATCGTAAATAATAATGCAAAAAAATCCTCCCCCTTTTTGACATTATCAAAAGGGTTTGATTGATTTTAAATTTTCTATAACTCCCCCTTAAAACATGCTCATCTATGAATTTCTTTTAACAGAGGTGATGTCCTCGCCCTTTTTTCTTTTTATAACAAGATAGCTATTATTTTTCTCCCCCTTTCTAAAGGAAATTTAGCTACCTTATATCTCCCCCTTAAAAATTTACAATTAGTTCATAAAATTTTTTAACTCCCCCTATCTAAATGCTAATGATAAAAAGATAGGGTGAAAAATTTTTACCTCACCTACCATGGCCAATAAAATGGCCCGAATGGTGGTGGATGCCACATCGGATGGGGCTCCCATCCGTAGCTTGGAGGCCCGGGCATTGGCACCGGTCTCCAATCTGGTGGTCGACGTGCGGCGGGTCCGTCGCTTATTCGCCGTCTCGTCGGTCTTCTCGTTCTACTTCTTGGTCTATTCCTTGGTTCTCCCAACTCAAGTTGACCAGCCTTGAGCTTGTAGGTCCAGTCCTTCGTGTTGTAGTTATCCCTGAAACCTACAAAGCAAGATTCCAAATTTTTCCTCGGTATCCAAGTGAGCTTGGATCCGGATCTATTAGCGGGTCTCCTTGACGGAGATCCTTTCTCAATCTTAGGGCTATAAAAATTATCTACTTTGTTTATTAATTTGTTAGAGTTTTCCCTAAGACATGCAATTTCTTTTTCTATAGTATGCATCTTAGTCTGTAAGTCAGAAATTTCTAATTTTAAACTATCATTTTCTTCAATCAATTTATTATTTTCATTGATGAGTTTATGATTTTCTAATAATAGGTTATCACTTTTAGGACTAGCTTCTATGTCCTTAAGTTGTTTTTCTAACCTATCATTTTCATTTTTAAGAAAACTAAGGTTCTTTTTAATGCTATTATTTTCTCTTTTTAGTGATTTACTAACTTCAAAAAGTTCATTAAAAGCTTCTTGTAGATCGAGATTTACCTCGTTGTCGGAGTCGCTTCAGCTTTCGCTGTTGCTATTGCTTCCTTTGGCCATGAAACCAAAGCAAGCGGTTTCCTCCTTCTCGAGATCTTCTTCTGAGCTCGTCTCCTCATGAGTGCCTTCCAACCTCGTCCATATCTCGTGGGCGGTGGTGTACTCTTGGATTCATTCGAATTCCTTTGGACTCAAGGCGTAATACAAGGCATTCATTGCCGTTGCGTTGAGGTTGAGATTCCAAACCTGATCTTCTGAGTAACCTCTTGCGGGTTTCTTGGAATCACAAATGCGGATTCGCATTTTTCCCACACTCGGAAGTCGTAGGCCTGCAACCACATAGTCATATGATTTTTCCAATAAATGACATCTATACCTACAAAGTATGGTGGTCGCGAGGTATCGTGTCCTTCGGTGCACACGAATGCTTTTCCCTCCATATCAAGATCCTCGCCGGTTTGTAACGCCGATAATGCGAGAGCTGCTCTGATACCAACTGAAATTGCACTAGAGGTGGGGTGAATAGTGAAATTATAGAATATTGTAATAAAAAATATTCAATCACACAATGTACACAAAGTATTTTTAGGTGGAAACCCAAATCGGGTGAAAACCACCACCTCACCCTCTCGAGTTAGGATTTTCCGATCAACCAAGTTGATCAAAAACCACTAAATGAATCACTTTAAACGAGGGTGATTCAACCTCAAATACAACCACGCTACTTAGACGAGGGTAGCATACCTCAACCCCTTCTCTTCACGAGAAGGATTTTGTCCCTCGAAGGAGACGGGAATTCGCAAAGCGAATACCCAACCAAATAATAAAGACAAAATAAACAAGTAATCCTATAGAGCCAACAAAGTAATTTTAAACCTAAGCTTCTATAGGAATTAGGAAACTCCCCTTTGAAAGGAGTGTGTCAACGATGCGGATGCGTGTGCCACGCGATGGCGCAACGTCGCTCTCGTGAAAAATGGCGGGAGAGCAGGTGCGCAACAGCTTGATTCTCCCAAGATGTAGAACTTGAGCTTAGAGAGCAAGAGAGACACAAAAAGGTTTGAAAGTGTATTGCAAGGTGTGTCTTGGTGCTTCTAGGTCTCTATTGGTGTGTAAAGGCTCCCCCCTATTTATAGAGTCCTTAGGAAGGCTTTGGAAGGCTTAGGAAAGGTTCTATAGTCGTTGGGTGCAAAGCCCAAGAGAATCAACCCGAAATTAGGAACAATCATTGTTCTGACAGGCTTATCAGACGTCTAATTCTGGCATCAGACGTCTGGAAGTCCACTTTAAGACGTCTGATTTCAAGGTCAGACGTCTGATTTTGGGCGGGTTCCTTCCTGACTTGAATCAGATCTAAACAGGGTTCTTGTGCAAGTCCATCAGACGACATATAGGACATCTGGCACTATGTATGGACGTCTGGAAACCTACTTTTTCTGTGGGAATGGATTTCCAAACATTGCAACGGCTAGAAAATCTCCGAGAAGAGATTTTGGGTCAACCGAGGCAAAACAGTCAATTATCAGATGTCTGGAAAGTCCTATGGACGTCTGATAAGGCTCTAACAGTCACATTCTTGAGTGTTCGTTAAGCTAGCCAACGGTCCATTAATTAGACGTCTGGCAAAGTCATCAGACGTCTCCTAAGACGTCTGGTCTAAGGTCTGGACGTCTGATTTCATCAGACAAAACTAACTATGTCCAGCCTAATAGTTATCAGATGTCTGAATCAACAGTCAGACGTCTCAAAACACTTTATCAGACGTCTGATTTGGGAATTTGACGTCTGGAAACTCTGTTTGAACCCTATATTGGTTTTCTAAGTATTCTATAGAAAACCTAAGTATCCTAGGGTTGTGCAGGTGTTCCTAGGACTACTGTTAGGGTACTTTGAGGCTCTTTAACATAATGTTCTAAGGAAATAAAAAGAGCAAGCAAAATAAGGATAAAAGTACTTGAAAGGATTAAACAAAATTCTATCGTATTCTTCTTGTCCTTCCATCTTCAATCTAGCGCTCCTCGCGAATCTCCTCTGATCTCCATCAAGCTCCTCTAATCCGTCCTCGATGCGAGCTCGAATTCCGTCTAAACACGTCTACATTTGCAATTGACCTGAAATCTAAGACTCCAAGTGCAAATGTTAAATAACACGTGTTTTTTTATCATCAAAACAAATGATCGTGGTGCTCTAGCACCAACAGCTGCATCTCGCAGGAAGGTCTAGCGTCCTCCGTATATATACGGTAAGTGCAGTAGGAGGGGCTAATGCCAAATAAGTCTGATAAAGACCATCCAATGGTTGCCTTATGTTCCATAAGGACCTCAGTTAGTTTGCACTCCTGCTCCCTGGTCAATTTTGAACTGATGATTACAGGGAGCTTTTCATTTGGTCCCAAGAAAACATATTTAAGTGTACTAGGTAGCTCTTTCAGGTCGGGAGTGGATGGTGAAAGGTCTAGCATTTCTTGGGATGAGAGTGTCCCCGGCGGATCGGAGAACAAGTCAGGAGGAAAAGTTGGCCCTTAGATTGGCCAGGAATAGGGGCTTCTTGGATAGATGGATCCAAAAAGGAATAGCCCTAGTGAGAAGTATGTGGGCACAAGGTCCTAGTGTGGAGTTGCAAATCTGCCGGATTTGGCGGGAAAGAAAGGGCAATCCGGTCTTCAAGAGTGTGGATCGACGGTGAGTAGCCTGGATGTGACTCAGACCACGAGGTATGGGAAGCGGAGAAAACCTCGTTAGAAGTCTAGCCATGAGAAGGTACGGGACAAGGGAGGGATGGGGGAACATCACAATATGTGTCGGTCAGGCAATCGTCAGTGTTTACAGGTAATCCGCAGCAGTCAGAATAGGTCCCAATTAGTCCGATACACATGCTGATGGCTATGTCCTCGTCAGACATGTCATCCTCGATGCAATCGCAATCAAAGTTCTTGGCTACCTTGAAGATGTTAAGCTTAAGCTTTTAAGATCCAACGGCAATCTCAATACAGCCCGACTCGCAGTCGATATGGGCGCAGGCTGTGGCCAAGAAATGTCGACCAAGGATGATCGGACAATTAGAAAGTGAGCTAGGAAC
This sequence comes from Thalassia testudinum, assembly GCA_037157565.1. Taxonomy (NCBI): domain Eukaryota; kingdom Viridiplantae; phylum Streptophyta; class Magnoliopsida; order Alismatales; family Hydrocharitaceae; genus Thalassia; species Thalassia testudinum. The sequence continues at coordinate 68,039,090 of JAZHRO010000036.1, forward strand.
TTCCATATCTAAAACAAGAAAGTCAACAAGAAAACAAAGACTGTTGACCCTAACCACCACGTCTTCCACCACACCGTTCAGAAATTTGACAGAACGATCTGCCAACTGTAATGTGATAAGGGTGGGTTTCAGATTTCCCAAGGAAAATTTTTCGAGCATGATGGTTGGTATAAGATTGATGGAAGATCCTAGATTAAGCAGGGCAAGGTGAAAATTGCAACCTTGGATGCTACAGGAAATAAGCGGTGTGCCTTGATCTTTCTGCTTCGATGGTAGATTTGAAAATATAGCACAACTCGCATGAGGCGAGAGAACCACCGGATTCTTAGTTTTCTTTGACTGTCGCCTACGTGTTGTGTAGTCTTTAAAAAATCGGGCGACAGTACGTATGTGGTCGAAAGCCTCAAGTAGGGGTACCTTGATTTCAACATCCCTGAACAAATTATGCAGGTTATCAAAGGCCTGCGTATCTTTCTTTTTGCCTTTTGGCTCCCTCAGTAGAGCCTCAGGGAATGGGACTAATAGGCAGTGTGCATCCCGAATGAGAGGGCGATGAAGAAGATGGGCCAATATTAGGTCGAGGCGGATCGACAGCTTGCTTGCCACTCCTCGTAGTGATCGCATTGGATGATGCGGGTCCAGTGGGATCATACGGCAGAGGAGGGTTCGCAATAGGGACATAAGAGTGAGGTGCTGCAGTGGGATTAGCCTAAAATCCCGGTGGAATGCTCGGAGACTGCAGAATCTGATGAACCTGCCCCTGAGAAGGTCGTACATGTGGTTGAGGACCACGGGGTACGAAATTTCGCGAGTTGGGAACAGGTTGGGCGGGAAGAGTACCCTCAGATCGAGTTGCCATGCGTAGTTGACTGATCTCAGCATTCTGCTACGTCAATTGGTGCTGAAGAGAGGTCATGTTCTCTTCATGGTGCTTTGACATTTCCATCATCATTCGCATCAATTTATCAAGAGGACTTGATGCGTGTTCTGTTTACGGTACGCAAGGACCTAATGGCAGATTCGCCATAGGATTAGACTGGGCCATTGGGATGACGGGTGCGGACAGTCGCATTGGTCCACTCGCGGGGTTTTGGCGCTACGGGTTGTTTGACCATGAGAAATTTGGATGATTTCGCCACCCTGGGTTATAAGTGGTAGAGAACGGGTTGTTTCCCAGGGTGCAAGTGTCTTCTATGCCAGAAGATGCGTCCACATGTAAATAATACTGGATCGCAGAAGCCAGATCCACATGGCTTACCGGATCGCTCGACGCGACACTCGGTAAGAAAGGTCTTACGGGGTTTCTCGGGATAAGCCTGGTGTTGGAAGAATTGGAAATGTTATGAAGTGGTAAGGTAGGGGTGTTTGCCATAGAATGGGCGGGGTTGGCCAAAAGCTCGTCAAGCTTCTTGTGCACGACGAAGACTTCATCCAATTTCTGTGCGATAAGGCTGAGATCTGTGGATGAATGGGAGGGTCCCGTGTCAACTTCGTGGACATTACGGGGCAGGCTGGTACGATTAAAGGCGACAATGGAGGCGTTGTTCATTGAGTTTGCACTCATATTTTCAAACAATTCGAATGCTCCATTCTCATCTTTATTCATAAAATTCCCTCCGCAAGAAGCATCTGCAATCGGCTTCAAAGTCTCATTTAGCCCATAGTAGAAAATCTGGGCTATATACCACTTAGGCAGACCATGGTGCGGACACTTCCTTAGGAGGTCATTATATCTCTCCCATGTATCATGAAATTGTTCGTCGTTTTGTTGTGTAAATGAAGTGATAGCACGGCGAAGCACATTGGTTTGCCCGATTGGGAAGAACTTCTTGAGAAACGCCGTTCGCATCTCTTCCCAAGAGTGGATGGTTCTCCAAAGGGTGCGTAACCACTGCGACGCTTTGTCCCGCAATGAAAATGGGAACATTTTCATGACGACTATAGGTAACCCGATATTTCTCGATTTAACAGTTTCAGCCAATCGAGTTAGGTCTTCCAAGTGGAGAAAAGGATCTTCACTTGCAAGGCCATGGAAGTGAAAATTTATCAGGCCAATTATGTTAGGTTTCAGTTCAAAGTCATCCCTGCCCATGGGGACTAGAATTTGTCCTATGGTCTCTGTAGCAGCGGGATTCTGATAGGAGCTAAGAGACCTAGGCTCCTCCCATTCAGGAGGGTTCTGCATTTCCTCCAATGTTTCCCTAATGGCCTCAATTTGTTCATTATACATTTCGATTTGGGCTTGGAGGCAGGTTATGGGATCTAAGGCTCCACCACCTTGTGGGTTTTGAGGGCGGTTTCCTCCCTCGGGATTTAGGGGTGGGCGTGCAGCCATGTTTGTGGAGGACGATTTGGCTTCTTTTCTAAATTTGTCAGACAATTCACACAGTTTAGGGTTTTGTGACCTCCTCCCAAACATGCACTATCGTAGGATGAATTGGGGGGATAAGAAGGGAAAAGAGATGAGAGAAATGACACCGTAAAGGTACACTTGATGACAAATCGATACAATCAAATTCCTAACCTCTACAGTGTGTCCTTAGACCTAAAGATCTAAGTTACTTACTATCACGACCTACGGAACCGAATGCAAGCACCGCAGAACCACCGGGCCAGATTGAAAGGCCGTTTGCCCTAGTCTTAGACACCCAATAGCACGCGGGAACCCTCACCAGCACGTAGGCGCTACACGCAGATAGTTAGACCTCCGATCCTTAATAAGGGTCAAGTTGCTACCAATTTTAGTTAGAGGCTTAGGATCAAGTGCTTCTGGAATGTGAAGGGCATTATTTACGGGTAATGCCCAAGTGATTGATTTTTAGAGAGTTTGTAAACTAAGCATGCAACGGGGAAATCTCCCCGAATTGAAGTTTTAATTGGTGAATGGTTTTTAGAATTTAGCCTTAAGTAGTATGGATTTTAGGATTTCACTGAATTACCAATTCAACCAATCTCCGGATTTTGAGAGAATACAAGTTTTCTTCTAAGCCTAACAAACCCTTCTTCACTGTCAGTTGGTTAATGCATGCTAAAATGCAATGGGCTTCCCTAGATAGAGATTTCTATGTGTGGATGCACGAATCAATTTTAGATTAGTGTGAAAGGGAGCCAAGGCACTTCAATTCAAGTGCTCCCAATCACCAGAATGATTTCCACACACAAGGCTCAACCAAAAGATAAAGAAAATCAAATTATTGGGGTTGAAGTATTCAGGATCGAATCTTAGGCACATGAAAGGTCGTGGTAGGGTTGGAATCAACTTAATTCCAAGTCTCCCCACCAAAAAGGTGATCCCGAATTTGCAGATAAATGAAACAAAGAGGGTTACAATCAATCTTTTTATTTTTGCCTCAAAGAATACTTCGCACGGCGAAAGATTCAAGAATCAAGATTCTTGGATCTTCGCTAAGCGAAGTTTGGCGGGAAATCCCGCGGCGGTGGGACTAAAGGCAAACAATCAAACAAGTGAATTTTAATCCACTTGCCCCAAGAGATCCCAAAAAGTTTTTCTAGTTCATTTTAATTTTTTTTTATTAAGGTGACAAGTTGACCAAAGTTGCTAAGAAAGGAAGACCTACTTGTTCAGCAACGTGTGCGAAGCTCCAGTGTGGTGTCGGTGTCTTCACGCTCTCATTCCCACCTTGGATCTGCCCACATCTCCAACTTCGTCTGCCTGCCTTTTCCTTGCAACAGGTTCATCTGCACAGCAACAAACAAAAACACCCGTGAAGAGAAGGCTGTGAGAAGAGAAAAATTTAACGAATGGAGTAGAAACTTACTTGAATGCGCACATCCTCGGCAACGGCGCCAGAAAAGAGTGTGGTCGGGCTCGGATAGGTTGTGTTAATAATGTGATTTTATCATTGAAATGCGTATAGTGGTTAACCTAAATTGAGCCTAACCATCTCTTTACAAAATTTTTTTATCTGGCCTATTTGATTTTTCTTGGTCACTTTTAGGCCCAGGGTCGAACTCAGGGAAGTGGGATTAGAAGTGAAGAAGTTTCTACGCCTTTCCTATAACAAATCTCTTCCGCTCGTTTATTATGTTTTTGGTGTTTTTATATTTACTATTTTTTTTCTGATAATTTTTGCCGTTGAGGTACACCCTCAAAATTAGGTTCTTGGCTTTGAGCCAAATCAGGGTTTCAGAACTGGTCTTGCTATTCGCAAGACTGAGTACCTGCAAGTTAAGGATTATCTTTTCTCTTTTGTATATTTTTATATCTTTTTATTGGCAAGAAAAAGAAATAGAAATAAGGTAAATATAGTATATATATATATATATGTATATATATTATATATGTATATAGGGGTGGGGGTGGAGGTGGAGATGGCATGTAGCATGGTGTTGAGTTGGTTGTCGTCTAGAAAGATGCAACCAACAGGACGAAGTGCCGTGTGGATTGTAATGTGGATTGGTGGAAGATGAGTGCGAACATGCTTTCTATACGCATGTATCGGGGAATATCAGCAACTAGTGCAAATATTCTCGCGATACAATGTATGGTAGGTGATATGAAAATATATATATATGTATGTATATATGTAAATATATATCTAGATGTATATATATAAATATGGTTATAATTAAGTATATGTAGTTATATATGTATGTCTATATATATATATATGTATATTTATATGGATATGTAAATATATGTATAGATATATATATATATATGTATATGTATTTATATAGATGTATATATGTATATATATATATAGTAATATATGTATATAGCTATATATATGTGTATATGTATATATATATATATTAGTATAAGTATCTAGGTATATTATGTAGATCTGTATATACATATATATATATATATGTATTTAAAATTATAGATATATGTATATATGTATGTATATATATGTATCTATACTTATACTTAGTTATATAGGTAATAATACATATATATTTATACGTATAGAAATATATGTATATATGTAAATATATATGTGTATATATATATATATAAGTATATAGATATATATATTTGTATGTATGTATACTAATACTTAGTTATATAAGTACTAATATGTGTATAGATATATGTATATATATATATATGTCGATAAATATATATATATAGATATAAAAATAAATGTGTATATATATATATAAGTATATAGTAGTGTATAAGTGAGAGTGTGTGTGTACGAGAGTGTGTGTGTGTATGTGTCTGTTGAGGGAGTGAGAGAGTGCTGTGAGAGAGAGCGACAGAGAGAGAGAGAGAGAGAGGGCGAGAGAGACTACTGGAGTGAAGGAGGCGACTTAAGTCGTCTGAAGCTGCGGGCGTCGTCTGATAGCGCACGCGCATGCGCAAGCATGTAGGCACGCGAAGAGACGTGCACTGGAGGGAGTGAACTTGAAGGAGAGAGGCCGCAGCGCACCGCGCTGCGCAGTGAGGCAGGCACTGACGATGGTGCTCTGCACTGAAGCGGGCAAAGACGCGGGAGGGTGCTGGCGCTGGCAGATGCGGGTGCAGGCGCTGGAGCAGGCATGGGGAGAGACACTAGCACGGGCGTGCATGGACGAGCAGGGACCGATAGCGACGCGTCGGGTGACCGGATAAGTGAGAAACTTACGGTCACCGCACTGTAGCCACAGTGTTCCGCTGACTAGCGCGAACAGTGGCTACAGTGCCGCTCGGCTTCGCGCGATTGGGTGTGCCCAGTTTTATGAGTATGGGAGGTCTGGAGCGGCTGGTGCACGTGCGGAGAAGCTGCGCCAGCTGCTGGCTTGAGGGTGGTGCTTCGAGACAGGGCACGCGGAGAGGGGCGTGGGCGGCCTGCAGGCATGTGTGGTGGCCTACGTTGCTGCTGCTACTGTGGAGCTTGAGCTTCAAAGCTTGAAGCTCTTGTGGCAATGGCGGAGTTGTGGCTAAACGTCGAAACAGAGAGAGAACCACCACGCCCACCGGCTCTTTGATGAGCTAGGTGGTGGTGGACTCACAGTGGTGGTTGTGCACCACTGTGAGTTGCTCCTACCCGCAGCGTGGCTCCTCAAGAGGAGGAGAGGCTGCGTATGGAGGGGAGAGGGGAGGAGACAGCCTGGAGAAGAAGTTGCTGTGGTGTTTTTTTTTTTGTGTGGACCAGGCTCTCCTTGTAAAGAAGAAGCCGAGCCCTTTTAAAAAGGAAGAAGGCATGCACAGCCATGCCCTTGCTGTGCATGGCTGTGCATGCGGCTGCAGGGACTGTTTGCTGCAGAGAATGACGCGAAGAGGAGGCTACCATGCTTTGTAGCTGTGGAGGAAATTCAAAGTCAAATAGAAATAAAAAATAAAGATGGAAATTTTGTGAGGCAGCACTTGAAGAATTTGTCAATTACAAGGCCATTTTATTCACTCTCCTCCCCTCTCAATTAAATGCATGCATGCGTGTATTTTCACAAATGCTACTATGGATACCTAATATGCACTGGTAATTCTAGGAAATAGCATAAGATGGCACAATTGTTGGTGTATTTTTGTTGTGCAATCAGGAGCTCCAAGCGCAGGAAGTCAATGGTGGGAGGGTTATGGGTGGAAGGGTCAGAATTAGGGTCAGTAGTAGGGTTAGAGATGGGATTAATGGTGGAAGTGGAAGGGTTAGTGGACCTGTTTTGTTGATTTTTCATAATTTTAGAAGAAGAAGACAGAATAAGTGGTCTTTTTCCGCGGAGGGCGAAATTAAATGGTCCTTCCAAGTGCGGATTTTAAGACCGTCGCCCGTGTATAAAATGGAAGAACGGGAGGGGAGGAGAAGAGATGGAGATGAGAGAAGTGGGCACACAAGCAATCAATTTCTAGACCTAACTTAATTGTGACTCCCTAGAAATTAACCTCAGACTTGGTCTACTTAGGAAATGAGTAATTAGCAGTGAATACCCGTTCTGTCAACAAATCTAGCCAAGTTGCTTAAGGGGAGTTTTGGGTTCAAGCATTTCCCAGGAAAATTCCTAGGTGCTTGTACAAACCTACGTCTAGTCGTTTGACATGGCCCCTCAGCCTGAACACTAGATATAGATAACAGAATTGGTATTAACTAGAGAAAACTTAAGACCTATATAGAAAGCCTAAGTTGATGAAACCGTAGGAGTCAAGTTGCTACGAATTTTGATTAGGTCTAGGATACTAAAGTGCACGTGGATTGTGGAGGACGTTGATTGGGTTATTGCCCTGTTATTTCAATTTTTTTTGTGTGTGTAGGAATTGGAAAGTGGTTCCAAATTCAAACAAGTTGTCACACAATTTTTGTATTTCTGTCTTTTAGGATTCAATTTAATTTAATGTGTTTTAGGTTTCTCTTTTTAAATGTTCAAACAAGTTTGAAACTTTTACAATCAAAGGAAAATAAGTTGTATTGGTGATGATGTATTTCCTTTATGTTGTGGAAATAAAAAGAAAGAAACCCTAATTAGATTTGAACCCAAATATAGAAATTTAACTACTAATGAATCTTTTTTAGGCTTTCAGTTCAAGTAGTGGTCCAAACAATGCAACCAACACCACTACGTTATGTAAAATCAAGCAAGGATTCCAAAAAGAAAAAAAATTAGGGTTTTAGGAATTTGTTTGATATTTGTTTTGAATTTTTCTTTGTACTGGTGTCAAAGTCCAAAAATGATACCTGTGGGTATTTTGGACGTTTCAGTATTACCACCAACCTCAGAGAATTTTGGTAATTTTATATGATGTTTAGAATTTCACAAGCATTCAAGAAAGCTAAATTTCACAAAAATTGGATGAGCATAAAAATTCTAAAAATTCGCAGATAGTAGTAAAATAGGAAGATTAGAGGGTGTGACCCCTCGGTAGTCCACGGATTCTTAAAACTTAAATACAAATCCAATTAGTCTGAAATTTGGAACAGATGTTTTGAACTTTATTTGAAATCTCTGTGTAAAAATTAAAGATTTTAGGAGGCTTGTGGTATTCAGAATTGATTTTTCAAATCCGAATAGAAGTCTAGATCCGAAAAAGCAGAACACTAATACTTGAAATGGAGTGGTGTTAATGGTGCAAACAAGCAATCAATGAGTTTTAAAATGCACCACTCCATTTAATTAAGTTGTTTAGGGTCCAGAAAGCCAAGTTTAGTGTATTTTGGTAGTCTTTTAGTTTAGGTGTGACAAGAGAGAAGAAACCAACCTAAAATCGTGGGAAAACAAGAAACTTTGAGCTTTCACTTCCAAATTCCTACTTTCTTCCTGTAATACCTGCACCACAAGAGAAAAGAAAGAGAAGGGAATGAGATCCACTTCAAGAAGGAGAACAAATGATTAAGCAAACTCGTGCTTCCTCGACAACGGTGCCAAAAAGTGATCGTGTTTTGGCACGGTTTGTTAAATTAGGGTTTTAAGTCGTTGCAACGCACAAAACTGGATTCGCTTTTAAAATTTGTAAGACCTAGATAGGGGGTATTTAGGGTCGTCTAAGGAGGCCAAATTGTTTGAAAATCAAATCCCTTGTTTGAAAAATCGATCTCAACTTTCTTTTTGGTCTTTTTCAATATATCATTTTTTTTTTGGGTTTTGAAATAATGAAGGAAAACACAAGTTGTTGGTGGGAAAGTAAACAACAACTACGATCACTAAGTTAACACCTAAGTGACAAATAATTCCTCTCCCTAAGCTCACTCTAGGCACCTGGAGGCCTAGAGAAATTAGGGAGAGGGAGTGAAGAGTGCTAGAATCATAGTAATTAAAATGCAACTAAAAAGAAATTTCAAAGAAGGCAACTAGATTAATGAGAAAGTGTTTTACAAAAAAGCCTAATAGATGAATGCTTCTACTATTAGATAATTGCAACAAATAAAATAAAACACAAATCTTCCTGAATTGTTGGTGAAGAGGGGAAGCTCCTTGCTTCAAGCTTAGGGGCTCCTAGGCTTGAAAGGGCTCCTCCTCCTTCCTTGAGATGCTCCTCCAAGGTGGAAGCTACCACCTTCAATGCTCTCCTTCAAGGGTAGGCGTGCACCACCCTTGCTCCTCCTTGCCTGGACGTCCTCCTAGTGGTGGAGTGCTCCTCCTTGGCATGGCACAAGGTGAAGAAATGGGGAGAAGAAGGCACCAAAGGGGAGGGTGATGTGCCCCCTTAATCTTCTTCTCTACTCATTCTTGGTCGTAGGTATGAGGTGGGTGTAGGGTGGATTTAACTAAAGGGAGGATGATGAAAATGTGGGAAGTTAGGTGGGTATATACAGTGTAGATAGGGGGCATAGGTGGCTCTTGGAATGGATGGCTAGGATATGATATCGGGGGTAGTTGGGGATCCTAGGGCTAAGGCTAATTGGCGCCAACACAAGGGTTACCTAGGTGGTGGTTATGGGTGGTGGCACCCCTTGAAGTTGGCACCAAAATGGGTTCTAGAAGGGGGGCTTAGGTGGTGCCAAGTAGGGTTCTAGAAGGAGGGGTAGGTGGGTGGCTAGGATGGGTTATATGGGTGGGTGTAGGGTTAGGATGGGGGGATTTTTGGAGGGAATTTTTGGTGCCAAAACAAGGGTAGTTATAGGTGGTTTTGGCACCATTTGGTGTGTCCTTTTGTGGTAGTGGGTAGGCTAGGTGGTGGCGCCAAAAGGAGTAGAGTGGTGCTAGCTTATGTGAGCTTAGGTAGGGCTTAGTTGGTAGAAGGAGGGTTTTTAGGTGGTGGATTGCCAAGGAAGCTGGAGCCTAGTGATGAGTCCATTTTAATGGACTATTGTTATGCTTAAGTACTTCAATTCTAACATAGTATGTTTGTTAATAATCACATTAGGTCATTAAATAAGTGCATGCATCATTGCTTGAGTTTTTATCTATTTTATCGCATTCTATAACTTAGTATGTAATTATTTTATGCTTCGTTATTGTAGGAATAATGTTGGAAAAGAACAAGGAGGGGGGATAAATTTCCCCAAACAAACGGCTGCCTCAACACCTCCTCAACCTCCGGTCGGCCTCAACAACCCCCAATAGCCGCTGGCCAAAATTAGTAAGGGATTTGAAAATCCCTTAACTCACACGGGGAGAGGAGATAAAAGAGGAGGCTTGGCAAAGGAGAAAGGGCTAGCTTCTTCTCCCCCAGAAGGGGATCCCTGCTTCTCCACCTTCCCCACCGTGGAGAGGGCGGGCACTGTGGAACCAAGCGTACACTGCCTTCACCATTCCACTGCACTGCCACAGCCACGCTCTTCAAAGCCCCCACCGCGCCCTTGCAGCCCAAGCGTCCTTCCAGCCCCCACTGCAAGCGTGCCCCGCAAGTGCTGCACCAGCCCACTCCAGCCCCCACCACGCCCTTACACTGCAGGCGACCCACACCCACAGGTGCTGCACCACACTACCGCAGGCACCACGCCATCACCCTTCTCCGCTTGCTTGCACCTGCACTGCCTGCAGGCATCGCACCCAGTACCTGCACTACTGCTACAGGCGTACCCTTCCAGCCTGCACCCCACCGCACCATCGCCCTCCACCTCTACTGCCTTGAGCACTGCAGGCGCTGCACCCAGACTCACCACGCTGCAAGCACGCCAGCCTACACAAGCCCTCTCCAGCACCCGTAGACACCACACCAAGCGGCCGCAAGCACTGCACCCATCACCCTTGCGTGCCCTATGCCATCGCCAGCACCCACAGGCAGCCAACCAAGCCTGCAGGTGCCCATGCCCATAGGCCGCAGCCGCCCGCAGGCCACTCCCGTGCACGCCCTAGCACGCACGCCCAACACGTAGCCATGTGGCTGCAGCAGCACTCTTCCTCCTCTCCACATGCGACCGTCCTCCTCCAATAGGGCCAACAGGCCGGCAGCTATTATTCACCATCCGGCCGCTGCCGGCCACCTCCGGCTGCCGCGTCACCACCGTCGACTCTCGCCACCAACCGTGCATGGCCATCCACACAAGGAAGAGAGAGGAGAAATCCTCTATTTTCCCCTAAATTAATATTTACATTTAATGACATTGCCATTTAAATATTAATATTTTATTCAGGTCACATTGCATTGGTGCACTTATAGTTTCCTGAAATTACTTCACTTTTGTTATGTGCATCATTTAACTTTGAATTTCAAATCAGATTTTCATGCAAGTTGAATTTACATGTTATGCCATTACACATGCATCATATGCATATTTTTGGAGCTTAATTCTTGATGTGAAAATTGCATAAATAACCCTAAACTTGTAAAGAAATTGCAAGCTCCATTTAAAATAGCATGTTCCCCACACTAAAGTCGCGAAAGTGTCTGCGAACAGTATATTCCTCTACTCGTGAATTTATTGGTCTATTCCTCATGGATGTGACATCTTTATTGTGGTTAAATTTGATATTTAGTTTTGATTGAGAGATTTTCCACCACATAAAACACGACATATCATTGCTATCATAGATAAGCGAGAATCTCTCCGTCAAATGGCATCGTTGCCGAGAAGGCAACAGACACAATAGATTCACTTCATTATTTTCGAATATTCTAAGTTGCACAGTTATCTGATCATTTTTTTTGTGCGAGGAATCTGATGAGGCGACAGGCACAGCAGAGCAACGACATTGACCTTGAACGACGTGCATGGCAGAGACGATCTTTTTGGTGGACTTTGACGCCACCTGGAGACCAGCAACAGGAACACGTGGGCCTTGATCCCATGCACATCGGTTTACAGAGGAGCCTGTTCCTAATTTAGTCATTAGAGCTTAGTTTAGAATTGATTTAGATAGACATTAGAATTTAATTTCTGTCTTTTGGACCCTTGTCGGGTATTTTTGGGAACATGTTCCCAGTGTTTCTTTATTTCTGATCACTCTTATATGCAGGAGTGTATCTTCAGGAGCATGTTCCCATTTATTTAGATTATAGAACTATTCGAATTGTTTGAACTACATGTTTGTTAGTTAGTTAGATTAGGTCTATTTGCTTATTATTATTATTAAAAAAAATAGAGAGAAAAAAATTTCAAACTGCCTGCTAGAAGCTACATATCTATAGGACGACCATCTAGGACTGAATGAGCAGCATCTAGTTTATTTTTACTGTATTGCATACATTATTGCACAAAGAAAGCTGGAGTAATGTATGTCTTCTCTTGAGCATCAATTGCCTGTCATGCATCTACATTGAACCTATGTCTAAGACCACTAAAGTGCTTGAATCAAATTAATTCAGTGGCCACTTTAAAAATTGGGACTACTAAGTGGTTGGACCTTAAAATTTGTTACTTAAAATTGTGTGCAAAAGGATCTTGTTTGTGAAATTTCAAAACTCAAAACACGACCGTATGTTTGCACACCTGAGACACTGTGCACCTAGCACATAAGGTCACTAGATAAATTTCTACCTCTCCTCTTTTGCACCACAAGGGAAGTTAGTTGGAAATCAACAAGCCTATCCACCAAGTTAATTTGGTTCCTCGTGTGTGGGCTCGATTCAAGACTTCCATCCCTTGCGAGTAGGTTATAGGCACCAGCAAAGGTTGGCCTAGGAAGCGTAATTTGTGCAAAACTTGTTTGGCCACCAACTAAACATTTAATTCTAAGACCTACAATCTACTAAAAATAGATCCCACTGAATTTGTGTTTGCTTTGACAGCATTAGAACTCTCTAGGAAGTTTCTCCTTGTGTTCTGAATTCTTCTAAATCCTAAGAGAATTAAAACTGTTGGCTTAAAGAAATGGATCACCCTTATTCCTATCATTTAGATTATCAGAGTCAATACTTCCCATCTTTTAACCAGGATCCCATGCCCTGAGCGTATCCATCCTTTGATGGGTACATTGACAATTCATGGGATCATTCTTATTCTTATCCTGGGAGTACTGGCCCGATAACTCCCACTTTTGATTAGAGCCTAGGAGCAAGATTTTCCAACCCTGGAATCCCTACTTCTATGCAAACACTCAACCCTCCCACCCTTCATGATTTTTTGTATCGAGGTTGGACCAATACCCCTAGGTAACCAGAGCCTGAAATTGACTATCCTCCCCAACCTGATAATAGTAGCCTCTCCGCTTTTATGATAGAAATGCAAAAATAGCAAAAGGAAATGATGAAATCCATGGGAGAGATGTTGATGAATAGTCAACAGTTAAATGAAGAAATAAGACAGCTTAGCTACATGCTTTCTAGTAATTCTGATCCCTGCCCATACGACCATGATCATGAAAATAATTCTGAGGAAACCAATGACAATAGGGAACCAATTTTATGTAGCTATCACTTAGACTCTCCCAACGAGACACAGCCACTAGAGGAGAACGATCATAGTGATTATCCACCCGAGCTATATTGGAGTCAAAAGCAAGGGAAGATGGTACCTCTTGAGGACCTTGACCCCAATGACAGTAATCTCCTTACCCCTACCAACCCAAGTCAAGGTTGTATTGTTCCTATTACTTCCCCTATTGATTATTTGGTGGAATCACATTCTACTCTTAGTGAGCCTACTCCTGATCCTCCACTTAGGGAATCAACACCTACCATTCAGCATCTTGAGGATTTAAATGCACCCAATGAAGGTGACCCTAAGGGAATGGAGGATGAATTAGATCAATTTTGGTCTCAAGGATATGAAGAGTCTATTTCAGAGGACGAGGATACCCCAATAGAGGAACCTGGATTGAAAATCTGGAGTGACTCACAGGGGAATTATTTATTATTTGAGGATTTACCTCCAAAGGATATAAATAATATGGTGAAATCCAAATTCCTCCCTTCTTTTGAGAGTCATCCTCCATCAAAATAGGAGTTGATATTAGAGGAGGACAAACAAAATAATGAGAAGCCTAGGGGAGACTCTCGGGGACAAAACACGTCAATTGAGGATTTATACCTCGAGAAGAATAACGAATTCAGTGATATAGGCTTGCTCCAAAATATTAAGACCAATCCTCCTTTAGAAATAATTAAGGATACTGATCCAACTCCTGTCTTCATTAATGAATCACATATACACCCTAACAAAAATTTAAGTGAACCAAACGAATCCGGGGATGAGCTTAATGATAATGATTCTGATATTTTGACCCTGCCATCAAAGAGTTGTAATTTGGAGTCTACCCTTGATTCAAAAATGACTTCGATCATTAATGCTAGGCAGGGTAACTTGAAATTGTCTACAACTGTTAGGGAGTGTACACAATCTGAATCATTGTTGGAGTTGGACTTGACACCGACTAAGCCCTCATTGGACTTAACCATTACCTTCCAACACTACAAACAACCCTTATACTCCCTACCTGATCCTTGGCTCAGATCTCTACTCAAGTACATTATTTCTACAGAACATATTAGACTAGTACATCCTCGAGTAGAATGGCGAGTGTGAATTAATGCTTGTACTTTTAGTCTGGCCATTCAAGGGTTTCAAATATTAATGTTTATATCTTTTAAAACCCATCCTGTTTTGGAGGATCCTTATTATCCTCCACTTATTCCATTTCGAGAGGCCTCTTTTCATATTCCCTTTCTTATTCCTAGACCTCCCCAAGTAGCCAACGAGGTTTTCTGCTTTCATACTTTCTGGTGAGAATTTGGGATTACATTACATCATCAGCTTGCCAACATCCGTGGCTACCTGTGTTCTAGGCCTACACTGTTACGCATATTTTTAGGGCCTAACTTTTTCTGTCTAGAACTAGACTTAGAGGTTCCTTATAAGTCTGACTGCTGACAAAAAAAAAATGCAGCGCTTGTTGGGAGGCAACCCAGCAGTCTGAATAACACCGTTGTCATGTGATCTCTTTCCTTTCTCTCCCTGTTTTGATTTTACAATGAGGACATTGTAGGATTTAGGCATGCGGGGTGCTTTGCATTTTAGGAAGTATTCACTCATTTAGGTTAGCATATATATATAAATTTCTTTTCTAAAGCTGAATGGGTTAGTCCCTAGCAAAATATCTTTGTCATTAGAGGTTTTTCTTCTTGAATTATTTCTTAAGTTTAGAATCCAGTACATTTATTTCACGTGCACGTAGACTGGGTAATGGATCTTTGTAGAAAATCAATAAACATTTGTAGTCTACTGAACCCTTGAACAGTTAATAGGGAGTTAGGCATACTATCTTCTAGTAGATCCACCTCATATTTGTGAGAAGAAAGTAGAGAGATTGCTAGTGTGCTAAGTCTAGTGCAAGGACTCTTAAGTTTTGGATAATTAGATGATGATACTTCAAAGTTGGGCATAGTTTTAGCTCTCTGTTCCTGTGTGAGTACTTTGTGTGAATTCCTGAGAGTCACCAAATAAGCTAGATATATAGAGATTGAGTCTTAATAAAGCTATGACTATGGTGGATGGTTACGACCATCCTTCATAGAGTCCTCGGCTGAAGGAGGGTAATAGTGTCAAAGGTTAGAAATACGCCTGTCCTATCCATTCCTTCCCAGTGCTGAGAATAGGCACTTCCATCAAATAAGCCACATAATATCCTCTTGACCATCATCATCCCTAATAATGCCTCATAAATAAAAGTCTGTATCATGTTATGTAGATTGATAAAGAAAGAAAAAGGAAAAAGAGAAGAAGAAACAAATAAAAAAAAAAGAGAAGAAGAAAAGAGAGAGAAAAAAAAAGAAAAAAAAAAGAAAGGGAGAAAAGTAAAAGAAAAGAGTCCAAGGTTATATTTTATAGTTGTAACATTGTTTCTAAGGCAACAAAAACACTTATCGCGTTCCACCGAATATGACCTATATCTACCTTTCAGTATTTCTGATCTCCCAAATACTGGTTGAAGACTCTAACTTAGTTGTAAAGTTATTAGGACTTTAATTAAAGTGTGAATGCCATGTGAGGCCACCAAACAGTGAGTACAATTACTAAATCTGGCAAGATTTATGATCTCAGAAAGACAAGAAAGAAAAGAGTGAGCGCCAAGGAACATCAAGATAGCATAGTTATTTAGCCTCCCTCCGAGTTAACTTGTCTAATAGTCTAGAAATCTAGAGTATGTAGTACTAGATTACATGTAGCACCAGATGAGTGTGCGCTACCAAATTCAAATCCATTCAACTCGATATCTCCTACCTAAGCTAAAAGCCGGGGTCAAATTACAGATTATCTTCTGCTTTATCCTTGAGGGAAGTAGTTGCCTATCCCAACAGAAATATTTACGAAGAGTGAAGTATGAACTCCCAATGAGAATTAGCTTTTCACATGGATCTGTTACCTAGGATATTATCACTTCACATTTGATTGGATATCTAAAGTTTTGAAATAAGAAAAGAAGAAATCTTCTGATTACTTCTATTATTTCTCATTTTTTCTAGGAACTAGCAAATCTTAGACATGGGGGTATTTGATGAGTCCATTTTAATGGACTATTGTTATGCCTAAGTACTTCAATTCTAACATAGTATGTTTGTTAATAATCACATTAGGTCATTAAATAAGTGCAAGCATCATTACTTGAGTTTTTATCTATTTTATCGCATTTTATAACTTAGTATGTAATTATTTTATGCTTTGTTGTTGTGGGAATAATGTTGGAAAAGAACAGGGAGGGGGAATAAATTTCCCCCAACAAACAACCACGTCAACACCTCCCTCAACCTCCGACCGGCCTCAACACCTCCCAACAGCAGCCAGCCAAAATTAGTAAGGGATTTGAAAATCCCTTAACTCACGTAGGGAGAGGAGATAAAAGAGGAGGCTTGGCAAAGGAGAAAGGGCTAGCATCTTCTCCCTTGGGAGGGGATCCCTTCTTCTCCACCTTCCACACCGTGGAGAGGGTGGGAACTGTGGAACCAAGCGTACACTGCCTTCACCATTCCACTACATTGCCATAGCTGCACTGTTCAAAACCCCCACCTTGCCCTTAGAGCCCAAGCGCCCTTCTAACCCCCACTGCAAGTGCGCCTCGCAGGTGCTGCACCAGGCCTCTCTAGCCACCACCATGCCCTTGCACTGCAGGCGACCCACGCCCACAAGCACTGCACCACACGCCCGCAGGCGCCATGCCATCACCCTTCTCCGCTTGCCCGCACCCGCACTGCCTGCAAGCGCTGCACCCAGCACCCGCGCTACTGCTACAGGCGGGCCCTTCCAACCTGCACCCCACCACGCCATCTCCCTCCATTGCTACTGCCTTGGGCGCTGCAGGCACTGCACCTAGACTCACCGTGCTGCAAGCACGCTGGCCTGCACGAGCCCTCACCAGCGCCCGCAAACACCGCACCAAGCACTCACAAGCACTGCACCCATCGCCCTTGCATGCCCTACGCCATCGCTGATTAGCCTATAGTTGTGGGCTATTTAAGTATTTAAGTGCCTAGACATTAGGTTAATTCTAACATTTATTTAGCATAAATTAGGATGTAAATAGATTAATTTATATTTTTAATTTAATTACATAATCCATGCATTGCATTCATATTTTAAGTGCATTTAGAATTAGCTTAGAATGGCATTCATCTAATTAGTTAACCAATTAGGTACATTGTTTTAGTTAACATAAAAGTTGAGGTTTTGTATATAAATAACCATAATATTTTAATAATATCCTTTATTCTTCTTGTCAGCAACGGCTCGGTTGCCGCTACAACGCCTCCGGCCGCACTAAAAGCACATTCATGGATCAGCAGAGAAGGTGGATCTGCTCCCACCTCTCCTTTGAAATTTGTGAAGTCATCTATAAAAAGAGGAGGGAGGCTGCCGAGCATGACAGGCCTCCACCACCGACCCACCACTATGCAGAGAGATCTTCTCTCTTCCATTCCACACCGCCGGCCTCAACCATGGCAACGAGTCTCCACCACCGTGGGCGTGTGGTGTGACAGGCCACACTGCCATTCGGAGCTCATCTGCATTACCATGAGCACCTCGCCGTGCACCTTCCTCGCCGTCGTCATCAACAACCACCATCGCTTCAATCATCTTCTCAGCCAGTTAAGACGTTCGGGAAATTTCCCAGATGTGTGAACCTTCAGCCTCCCACTCCTGCAACAACCACACTCTCCCGCTCACCTTCCGCCTACAACCTCACCCGCTCACTCCACGCCCTCCAGCCTGCACACCCACGCCACCCTTACGGCTAGCAGTCTTCTCGCACCTCCAGCCGCACGTAAGGCGTGCACAGCCTGCAACCGCACCTGCACCCTCCGGCAACAGGCCGTGCACACCCGCCTATAGCCTTCTCACGTCTGCTCCAGCACCACCTGCATGCCTGCAGTACTTCACCCTCGCCCTCCAGCCTTCGCGACCACCTGCCCGCGCGCACCCACGCCTGCAACCTCAGCCACGCTTACCGCCAACAGGCCGCGTGTGTGCCCACGCCTCCAGCCAACACGCAGCAGCAGAGCCGGTAGAGTAGCCCTTCTCCTGCACCTGCACCGCCTCCCGTGCCTGCAGTGCCTCCCGCCAACAGTCCCGCGCGCACCGCCCGCCAACAACAGCTGTAGCACCAGCTGCAGCCACATCCGTCGGAGCTCGTTCGATCGGCTCCGGCCGCCGCGCGACATGCCGCCACCACATCTTTGAAGCCCTCAGTCCAAGGAACTTCCTCCGAGCTTCCCGCCTCCGGCCGTCCACTCCTCGTCGCGCACGACAAAGGGGAAAAAATCCCTTGTTTTGCTACAGTAACATGGCCATTAAAAATTACATTTTCTGCCATTGTCAATTTTTAATAATATTTTATTGATTCTGCATTGCGACAAATATCCTCTAGTTACTTAGAATTGCTATTTCAGCATGATTTCTTGATTCAACCTTAATCTGAAGGCAATTTTGGCTTGATTCTTGTCCAAACTAACTACGAACAAACGTTTCTAACTGGTGCAAATTTAAATACGTCATTGCCTCCCTGTGGATACGACCCACTCTTCTGCGAGTGGTTATTTCTTTTTAAATATTGATTAGTCGATTTTTCCACCACATAAAACTGCAAACGACTTTATAGCGAATAATCGACTTGTCAATCGCCAGTGCCTGCAGGTAGCCAGCCAAGCCTGCAAGCGCCCACGCTCGCAGGAAGTAGTCGCCCGCAGGTGACCCACGCCCATAGGCCACTGCCGTACACGCCCTAGCACACCCTTACGCGTGCGCCCAACACATAGCTGCGCAGCTACAATAGCGCTCTTCCTCCTCTCCACGTGCAGCCATCCTCCTCCAATTGGGCCAACAGGCTGGTGGCTATTTCTCCACCGTCCAGCTGCCGCCGACCACCTCCGGCCGCCGCATCACCATCATCGTGAAGCACGCGTCGAGGTGAACCACCTCGTCGACTCTCGCTGCCAACTGTGCATAGTCATCCATGCGAGGAAGAGAGAGGAGAAATCCTTTATTTTCTCCTCAATTAATATTTACATTTAATGCCATTTCCATTTAAATATTAATATTTTATTCAGGCCACATTGCATTGATGCACTCATAGTTTCCTGAAATTACTTCACTTGTGTTATGTGCATCATTTAACTTTGAATTTCAAATCAGATTTGCATGCAAGTTGAATTTTCATGTTATGTCATTACACATGCATCATATACATATTTTTGGAGCTTAATTCCTGACATGAAAATTGCATAAATAACCCTAAACTTTTAAAGAAATTGCAAGCTCCATTTAAAATAGCATATTCCCCTCACTAAAGTTGCGAAAGTGTCTGCGAATAGTATATTCCTCTACTCGTGAATTTATTGGTCTATTCCTCCCTGTAGATGCGACATCTTTATTGTGGTTAAATTTGATATTTAGTTTTGATTGAGAGATTTTCCACCATATAAAACACAACGGCATATCATTGCTATCATAAATAAGCAAGAATCTCTCCATCACCTAGCTAAGCTAAGCTAAGCAAGCTTAGCTAGTAGTGGGGTAGAGGAGGAGGTATTGCAGCTAAAGTTTGAAGAGAGGAGCTAAGAAGGAGAAGTCTGGAGCTTGAAATGGAGCTGGCAGCTATTGAAGAGGTTAGCATGGAGCTACTCTAGCTAGCTTTGCTTGCTAGTTCCTTGCTAGTTGCTAATCCAAGCTAAAGTGAGCTACCATCTGCTGAATTGAGCTGAGGTAAGCTAGGTCTGGTGCTCCCAGGGAGGATCAAGTTGGGTGAGGCAACTAAGGCAGCTTAGCTCAACTGACTTGAGCTATACAGAGTCTCCGGGAGTTGGACTTAAGCTTCCTAAGCTGGAATGAAGTCATCTTCAGTAGTATGGAGTTGAGTGGAGCTGAGTGTAGCTGGATCTGAGCTGAGGTGAACTCCAGTCAACTCAGCTGAGCTAGCTAGAGCTCCCTATGGACTCATGGGAGCTGAGATGAGCTAGACTCCACTAAGTTGAGCTGGATCTGAGCTAACTTGAGCTAGGGTGAGCTAAGATGAGCTCTCTTGAGCTGCCATTCAGCTGAGATGAGCTGAATGAAGCTAGGATGAGCTAACCCTAGTTCAGGTGAGCTGAATTCCAGATGTGGTGAGTTGGATCAAGCTGAGTTCCAATTGGTGAGAGCTTCTCCTTCACCAATTGCCTTCCTAAGTGCTAGGGTTCTAGGGATTTGGTAATCTGTATATCCCTAACACTCATAAAAACACATTAAAAAGAAAATAAAAAGTGCAATGCATGCCTAACCTAATTAATGCCTAAATGCAGCCCAAAAACCCATTTGCGGAGTAAAATCCTATGAGCTGGGTTTGTTTTAATTCATAAGAATGTTGATAAACTGGTGTTTATCAATCCTTCCCATATTACAAAAGTGGATCAAGTCACCTGAACCATCATGAGTTCAGGTGGAATTTTGGACAAGGATATTTGATCTAGTCTAAAGAATGACCCTAAAATTCTAATGATCATATATGTATCCTTATCCCTAGTTGTTAAAGATTAAATCCCATTGTACCAAAATTGAGTTTTCAACCTTAGTCCCAATTTCAAAATTTTCCTCAAAAAGTTTTCAACATTTTTATTTTTTTGGGCATGCCAGTAGGAAAACAAAATGACAAAAGAAAAATGCATGTTTTTAGGTTTTGAAAATCCTAAATCGATCATCAAAATCATAAAAGCTACCCCCCATGCTTATGATATGCAATGTCCCTATGCATTAGGAGGCAGTAAGGATCACCTTGGTGAAAGGCGATCGAGTTTAGGATGGTCAAAACCTCTAAAAGGAAAGAGAAAAGGGAAGCAGGAAAAATGATGGGTTACCTCCCATCTAGTGCTATCTTTTACTCTTTTCAGTTGGGCATCAAGGTATGCACAGAAGACGGATAATCGTGCAAATAATTGGATACCTGGATGCCCGCAAAAAACACGTCTTCTTTTGGATCCCTAGAAATTTGATTGGGAGAAAGATAGGGATCAAAGTTAAATGGAAAATGATAAGTTTGGCCCAAGTCTGGCCATGGTTTTAAATTGGGTTGAATGCCAAACTCGGGCAGGTATGGTGGCAGGGCCATAGGAAAGTGGTCGAGAGGGGATGATAAGGATTAGGTGAAGTTAGTGTGGAAAGGTTGGGTGAGGGAAGAGTGGGTGGGTCAGGGTGATCAAGGGATTCATCAAGAATGAAGTTTTGGTCAAAACAAGATTCCAAATTAAAGATTTCGCAGACCACTGATTCTAAGTCAGATTCCTTGAAAAAATTATTGTCAGGGAGGGTATCTACCAACATTGTCTCCTTCACCAAATTTGAAAATTTAGCATCTGAGTCCTCAAAAAAATCATCATCACGGAATCTCTTGGAGGATTTGAAAATATCAAGAGTGATAGTTTGGCCTACGCAAGTGATATCCATTTTGCCTATGTGGCAATTAATGTTTGCCTTTGCAGTGGCCAAAAAGGGTCATCCAAGGATTATTGGGGCATTCATCAAAGATTCAGGTACCTCAATGTCAAGGACCAGAAAGTCTTCATGGAAGACACAATTCTGGACCTTGACCAAAACATCCTCAACAATCCCACGAGGTTTGATTGTAGATCGATCAGTTAATTGAAGGTTAACCTCAACAGGTTTAAGTTCACCGATCTAAAATTCTTTAAATAAAATCATGGGAATGATATTAACTGAGGCACCAAGATCAAGGAGGGCACAATCAAAAGTAGTATCATCAATAATCACTGAAATTAATGGTGCCCCTGGATCTTTCATCTCAGGAGGCAGCTTGCTTTGTATAACAGAGCTTACTATCTCCGAAAGATGTACCTGTCCTAGACTTTTGGCCTGCCTTTTAGGAGTATAGATCTCCTTCAAAAATTTGTCATAGGCAAGTATATATTTGATGGCATCTAGGAGAGGGATATTGATTTGAACTTGCCTGAATAAATCCATGAGTTCTTTTGTGGTGGGCTCAGATTTCTTTTTTGATTAGTGGTAGGGTGGAGAAGTTGTGGAAAGGGGATAGAAATTTTATCTTGAGATTTTTGGATTTCATTTTCTTCCTGATGGAGGGGTGGAGAGTCAATGTGCATAGGGATGGGGATGTCACCAGGCTTTTGTGAAGGCACGGGATCAGTGGTGGTTTTCCCACCCCTCAACATAACTGCATGTGCAGTCGGATTATTATTTGGAGGAGGTGGGGGGCCTGTTGTTGTGGAATCCTGGGAGGCTGCTAAGGTGGTGGATTAGTAGGAGGCTGATTCGTGTAAGTTTGAGTTCTACCTGGATACTGGTTCCTCTAGTGATTAGGGTTGGGCATGGTTTGGGAGGGAAGATGTCCAATAGGTCTTTGAGTGGGAGTAACCCCAATCTAATTATTCAGATTTGTGATGGTGAGGGTTACTTCCGACATCTTTGTCTGCATTTCCTACAGGGATCTCATCATCTAAGCATTGATGTCTTGTTGGGATTGCCCAGGATGAAAGGTCAGATTAAACCCATACCCATTAAATTGGCTTGGTTGTGGAGGAACCTACTTATTCCAAGAGTGGTTCGAGTAATTCTTCCAATTGGAGGAATTTCTAAATGGCTCCTAGATGCAGAAATATTTTGAGTGGGGTTAAGATTGGGATAGTTGTAATTCCCCAGTGAATCATGGGCAACCTCAGAATACTGGTAATAATCAGCAGGAGTAGTGTTGAGATTGTGCAAATTTTCTCTTCATGAAATGTTAGGATGGGTTAGATGTGGAATGTGTGGAGTTGGGGTTGATATGGTGAGTCTTTCCTCAATTTTCCTTCGATTAATGTGCATCTGGTCGAGTTTTCGTGCAACATTTGAAGATCGTCTTGGGTTATAGGAATAGATGAAGTGACTACTTCATGAACACTGAACTGCGAGTTTGACGTTCTGCAAAATGTGTTCATGGAATCTTGATTAAATGAGTTTTCACTCATTTCTTCAAAAAGGTTATAGGCACTTTCAGCATCTTTATTCAAGAAGTTGCCACCACATGAGGCATCAACAAAACGTCAACTTTGATCTTTTAAACCATGATAGAAGATCTGCATGAGCTGCCATAAAGGAATCTCGTGGTACGGGCAACTTCTTAGGAGATCTTGAAATCTTTCCCAAGAATCATCGAAAGTCTCGCCAAATTTTTGTTGAAAGGTCGTAATACGCAGGGAATTAGTACGACCTATGGGAAATAATTTCTTGAGGAAGGCGCTCTTGAGATGAGGCCATGTGGTGATGGGTTGACCAATGGTTCTAAACCAGTAAGCGGCCTTATCTTTAAAAGATAATGGAAATAACCGCATTAGCCGAATGTCTTCTTGCACATTTCGAGAACAAGTTGTTTGTGCAAGAGGAGTAAGTTCTTCAAGGTGGCTAAACGAGTCTTCCCTAGGAAGGCCATGTAAATGTTTAATTAGATTCAGAACCGCTGGCTTGATCTTGAAGTCCCCCTTTGGTATGACCACCCCTATTCGCTCCTCATAATAGGAAGGGTCGTAAAAATCTTTTAGAGGAACAATAGGCTATTAACGGGGTGGTGGGTTTGGCCTTTGGTTGCCTAGGTTTTGGATATTCCTAGTCAACACTTGTTGATTGGCATTAAGTTGAGCAATTTTCTTTGCCATCAAGGTGTAAAGATTAGGCGGGGGGGCTTGGTGTTGTGATTGAGGCAAATCAGCATTAGGGAGCTCCAAGTGTGGGAAGTCAAGGGTGGGGGGGTTTTGGGTGGGAGGGTCAGAATTAGGGTTAGTGGGGTTAGAGGTGGGATTAGAGGTGGAAGTGGAAGGGTTAGTAGACCAATTTTGTTGATTTTACATTTTTTTTGAAGAAGACGAAAAGAGTAGTCTTTTTGCACGTGGGGCGAAATCAAAAGGTCCCTCCAAGTGTAGATTTTGAAACCGTCGCACGTGCATAAAATGGAAGAATGGGAGGGGAGGAGAAGAGATGGAGATGAGAGAAAGTGTGCACACAAGTAATCAAAATTCTAGACCAAACTTAAATGTGACTCCCTAAAAATTAACCTAAGACTTGATCTACCTAGGAAATAAGAAATCAATAGTGAACACCTGTTCTTTCAACAAATCTGGCCAAGTTGCATAAGGGGAGGTTTGGGCCCAAGCATTTCCCAGGAAAATCCCTAGGGGCATGTGCAAACCCGTTCTTGGTCGTTTGACACGGCCCCTCAACCTGACACCAAATATAGATGACAGAATTGGTACTACCTAGAGAAAACATATGACCTAGATAGTAAGCCTAAGTTGATGAAACCTTAGGGGTCAAATTGCTACAATTTTTAGTTAGGCCTAGGGTACTATTGTGCACACGGAATGTGGAGGACATTGATGGGGCCATTGCCCTGTTATTTCAATTTTGTGTGTGTGTGTGTGCGGGTATTGGAAGTTGATTCCAATGAAAAGCAAGTTATCACACAAATTGATGTATTTTTGTCATTTTTAGAATTGGATTTAAGTTAGTGCATTTTAGAGTTTCCTTCTTAAGTTTTCAAATAAGTTTCAAGCTCTACAATCAAAGGAAAACAAGTTGTATTGGAGAAGATTAATTTCCTTTAAAGTGGGTCTCTAAAAAGAAGGAAAGAAACCCTAATCCAATTGGCCCTAAGACAAAAAATTACTACCAATGAATTTGTTTTAGGCTTTCTGTATTAAGTAGTGGTTTAAACAAATCAAAAGACACCACTACTTTAAGGTAAATCAAACAAGGATTCCAGGAGATTTTTTTAGGATTTTAAGAATTTTTTTGATATTTTTAAAGATTTTTTCTTTGTGCTGGTGTCAAAGTCCAAAAATGATACCCGCGAGTATTTTGGACTTTTCAGTACCACCACTGGCCTAAAAAATTTTTGGTGATTTTATGTGATATGTAAAATTTCATAAGGATTCCAAAGAACTAAATTTTACAAAAATTAGATGAGTATAAAAATTATAAAAATTCATGGATAGTAGAAAAATAGGAAGATTATAGGGTGTGACCCAACTGTAGTCCATGAGTTTTAAAAATTAAATATAAATGCAATTATTTTGAAATTTGGAAAAAATGTTCCTTACTTGATTTGGAATTACTGGGTGAAGTTTCATGATTTTATAAGGTCTGAGGTGTTAAGAATTGATTTTTGAAATCCAGATAGAAGTCTGGATCCGAAAATTAGAACACCAACACTTTAAGTGGAGTGGTGTTGAATGATGCAAACAAGCAAACAATGGGTTTTAATTTGCACCACTCAACCTAATTAAGTTGTTTAGGAACCTGAAAGCCAAGTTTAATGTGTTTTCATAGTTTTTAAGGCTTAGTGTGACTAAGAAGAGGAACCAACCTGAATTTTCGTGGGAAGACAAGGAATTGCAAGTTCTTCCTTCCAGAATTCTGCTTTCTTCCTGTAGCTCTTGTACACACAAAAGAGAAGAGAGATAAGGGTATGAGATCCACATCAAGCAAGAGAAATAAATGAATGCAAAGCTATGCCTCCCTGGCAACGGTGCCAAAAAGTAATAGCGAAAATATGCGATTTGTTAAAATTGTGTTTTAGTCATTGTAATGCATAAATCTGCTTTAGCTTTTAAAATTTATAACCTAGATAGTGGGTGATGGGAACACCATTATGAGCCCAAACTAGATCATTTTGACCCAATGAAGAGAATAAAAGCTCCTACATAACCAATTGAAGGTTCTAATTCACTGCATAACCTTTCTGAGAGTGAAATAAGAAACTAGGGTTAAAACTGCAACTTTACCAATGCAGTACAACAATGGATTTTCTCAAGGGCTAAAAAAAGGTCAAATGGTTTTAATAATATAATAAGTGGGTTGGATTAGACAGAAAAGGGTTTGTGTGAGTTCTGTGAATTAAATGACTTCTTGAAACCCTAAAACAGACCCACTTGATTAACCAAGGTTCTGGTCAAGATAAAATTCACTTAAACCCTCTAAAAATCATATAAAAATGTCTCTAGGGTTTAGAACCTTCAATTTGGCCATTGGAACCCATCTTGACTTGGAATGGGGTCTCAGATAGATATTTGACCTAAGTTGGGTTTTTCCATAAATTTCCCAGGCGAACGTAGTCAAACCGAAAATCCAACTTCACCATTGGATTCCTTAGGTCCAAATTAAGTTTGTACCAAAATTTGGACCCAAGTTGAGTTTTCCTTGACCTAGTTGGCAAAAAGGTCCAGCCTAATTACGTTTGTACCCCGATCTTTCAAAAACCCTTACAAACAACCCCCTAGCTTCTTCATCATTTCCGTAATTAGATCCCTCCACCATTATAGCAGAGGAATCCTACTTCGACGAGCTTTGGATGGAGAGTTCTCCCTGAATGCTCAGAGGATCTCCTCCAAAATTGGGAAGGAGATTCTTTGAGAAAATCCCTCAATCTGAACACATCTTTGATCCCTGATTCTTTCCAAATCTCTCATGCAAATGCATGAGAGATATGGGTATCTCAATAGCTTCCAACTCCGGTGAGCTTTCCTTGCTTGGGAAGCTTACTTCCCAAGCCCTAACCAACCTTTAGAGCTCTATTTAAAGGAGCCCATACCACTCTGATGTCTCCACACTCGAATTCAGCTGCGAACGCCCATGATTCCTCTCTTCTCCTCACAGTCGTAGGTTCGTTGACATCTGGTGACCTCCCTTTCTCCTCGTCGTCGTCCGACCACCATACCTGCAGTAGATTCCTCCTCCTTGACTTCGTCTGTGCCTCACCGTACTTGCAGGTGCTTCCCTCTCTTCATCCTCGCCGATCTCCACTCACCGGAGCCACTCTTCGTCTCCAACGTCGGCCACACCAGACCCGATGCCTCCACTCGCCCCCGTCATCTCTTCACCTCCCAGATAAGCTCCCCCTACCCTCTACATTCTTCTCCACCCTTTATTCTTCGAAACCAACCACTGCCGACCTCTATTACCTACCATCCCTTCTATCTCCGACCACCAACTCTAGCGAGGCTGCTTCACCTCCACAAGCCATCCCAACCCTCGCCGACAAGCCCATAAGCTTCCCCTCATTTCACTGATCCTTTCCCCTCACTCAACTCATTGTGCCGCTCACTCACAAACCTCCCCAAACACACCCACACCTTCGCACACAGTGTGCCCTAGGCACACATGCACAGGCACTGCCGAGCCACGCCAACACCCCTAGCATCTTCACCATGCTCCGATGACCCTCTCTGAACATTTTGATGTGGCTGTGAGGCTAATCTTGTGTTTTTAGGTTCGTCGCCCCTCCGCCATTAACGGGCGAGCTTGAAGCAAGCTTGCTGCAGCTCCAGGTATGCCAAGCCCAGGTGCAACTGTCCCAGTTGTGTGGAAGCCCCTTGCGCACACACTCAGGCCCTCAATTGGAGTCGATGACCTCTACTGCTACTGCAATCACGAAGGCCATCTCTACAGGTGCACATGAGGAAAGGGTGGGGTATTTAGTTCCACCTCGGAAGTGAAGACGCGCCCACAACTGCATAAGAGGAAAAAGTGACATAGCTTTGTCGCCTCAAATCCATGGGGTGAGGTCGCACTCACCCGACCCAGTCTCGTCTGCACTCACGCCCCGTGTACCTAACCTGACCCGACTCGACTACACACCTTGCCCACTACCGCATGTCGGTGGGCCTAGTCCCAGGTATGCACCCGACCTGGATACCTGACTGTCTGTGAGGCTCTAGGAGAGCATATCCTAAGAGAGAGAGTGAGGAGAGTTGTGCGCAGGTAGGGCTAGGTTTTGCTACAAGTTCTTCAGGCCAACACTTAGCCACAGGTAGAAGGCTTAAGAAGGAAGAAGGCTGAAGAAGAGGACGAAGCCAAGGCAGACGAAAGGAAAAGGTGGGAGTTGAAGAAGAGGAGGCCAGAAGAAGAAGAAGGAAGAAGAAGATAGAAGAAGAGAAAGAAAAGAAGAAATCACTTTAAGTCGTCTGATTAAGGAATCAGACGACAGATTCTAGCCTCCATTGCATATTTACATTAAATCATTTAGTGATATTGTAGGAGTATTTGGTGATCTACATCACCATTTCTCCCATATTTTTGCACAGTGATACTGCTACTATTGCAATTTCTTTCAAGTTTAAATTGTGATTCTGATTTCTAAATACCAATTTGCTCCCTGTGTTCGACCTTGGAAATCTTTTCGAGTAATAAAATTCTATCTATTTTGAATGCTATTTCAACTGTACTACAACGCAATACTCTTAAATACCGATTCAGCGCAACGAACATTTTGGCACCATTGTCGGGGAGCAACGGGCAATTTAGAATTCTTGATTACAATTTCTGATTTGGTACTTATTGTCAACGCTTTTGTGCGATTTGTTAAAAGATAATATCGCATTGTAGTATAGCCGCTAAAGCGTTCAAAACAAATAAAGATTTTTATTACTCGAAAATCGGAGTATCTGATGTCGAACACAGGGAGCAAAATGGAATTTACTACTAATCAAAATGTAATTGAACACTCTAAATTACTCAAAATATCAATTCAAATGTGGATGTATGCAATTAAAAGTAATTAGGACAAAAAATATGAAATTGGACGTCTTAAAAGTATTTTCCCTTTTCTTCTTCTTCAGCAGTCTCTCTTCTTCTTCTGCTGCTGCAGTCTTTGCTTTCTTTCTCTTTCCTTCTTCTGCCTTGCGAAGACCTTCCTTTCTTTCCTTCTTCTTTTGATCTTCTGATCTTCCGTGACTTTTCTTCTTCTCTACCTTTGCTTCTTCCTCTTCTCTTCTGTGGTCTTGCCTTGCTTCTCTCTTCTCTGTTCTTCCTACCTTTCCTTCTGCTTTCTTCTTCTCGCGGCCAAGTCTTTCTTCTCCTGCGTTCAGCCTGTGCCTACACAGAACAAAACCTAACCCTTCTCCCTCTACCCGCGCGTCTCTCTCTCTCAAACAATTCACTCAGGGATGCTCTCCCAGAGCCACAGCCATAATCAGGTCGGATCGTACCCGAGACCAGGCGCACCTGCAGGTGGTGTGATGCGCGAGGAGTGTGTAGGTTTAGGTCGGGTCGGATCCGCCAGATCTGCGTGGTCAAGCCGCGGACGAGGCAGGTGTGGGCTCAGTGAGGGACCTCACCCCTGTGCTTACGAGGCAGTAAAGCTATATCACAAAAACACTTTATACCATACCTGTGCCTTGAGATTCCACGATGTGGGACTAAAGGTTCCGCCCTTCCTTTGCACGTGCCCGCAGACTCTCGTATGCAATTGCCCAAGCTGATGGCTCTGTTGGCGCTCTGTGCTGGACTCACTCACCTTGCGACACTCGCGTGAGTATGCAGCACCTGTAGCCTGGGAGACCGAGTGCCTGGAGCTTCATTGGAGCTTCATCAGAGGTCATCCATGGCGGCAGGAGCTCAAACACTGTCATGCACAAAACTAGCCTCTCGGCCCAATCAGATCAGCTAGAGACCTTCGCCGTGGCACGGCGAAGGCGGTGGACGATGCTGCAGGCCGCAGGTTGGCCTAGGGGTGCGTGCCTAGGTCAACCTGTGGCCGGAGATGGTAGGTTGTTCGGGGGGTGATTATGGAGGTATGGAGTGGCAGTTGTGGGGTGGAGCGAGTTCCTGGTGGTGAGGCGGAGCTCTCGAGGTGGTTGGCGAGCCGTGTGGGGGGCTGGAATGGTGGAAGCGGCTCGCCGGAGGTCGGTCGGTGATGTGGAAGGTGAGGGTGGTCAGCGTCGGTCGAGGGGTAATCAGATGAGATAACAGGGGGAAAAGAGAGAGGAGAGGATGGAGAGGAGTTCTAACCTAATTGTAAGGCCGAAAGGGGACGGAAGGCGGACAGCAGTACCTGCTGTCACCGGAGAAGATGACGCCCAGTGGGGGAGAACGGCGGCGACGACGGGGCTAAGGCGGCATGCGCGGGTACTGCGCGACGCGGAGGGAAGTTAGGAAGCTAACTCTGCCACTGGTTTTGTGGCAGAGCGAAGAGGGAGGGGAGGGGGGCTCGCCGGAACTTGCTGGGACTTTTGGCCGGGCAGGAGGAGACGAATTGGGGGTGGACACTCGGCCAAATCAAGCTCCCCTTGAGCGGCCGGAGGTGTAGTTTCTTTTATAGATGCTGGGCCGGGTGTGCAGGGCGTGAAGGGCATGCCAGCATCTGAGGTTGGTCGCCGGAGATGGAAAGTGGTTAAGATACCCAAATCTCTCGTGCATTCGCACGAGAGATTGGGTTCACACCAGGGACTGTGATTGGCCTTAGATGGAAGGGAATTCCTCAGAGAATCTCCCTTCCATTTCTGGGAAGGAATCTCTGAGGGATTAGAGAGTAATCCCTCTCTGAACCTCGTCGGAGCTTGGTTCTGCCCTAACAATGGCGGAAGGACCGGATTGCAAAGGGGGCGAAAAACCTAAGGGCTCTCTGCAAAGATATTCAAAACATAGGGACCAAATTGTGCTTTGGGTGTATTAAATTGCAAAGTAGGTCAAGATGACCTCCCCTTAGGTCCAAATTTTGGTACAAACCTAATTTGGACCTAAGGAATCCAATGGTGAAGTTGGATTTTAGGTTTGACCTCGTTTGACTGGACATTTTGCATAAAAACCCAAATTAGGTTAATTGAAGAGCTTGGACCCTAATCTAGGTCAAACTAAGTTCCAAAGGCCAAATTAAATGTTCCAAACCCTAGAGGATGTTTTTACATGATTTTTAGAGGGTTTACTTGATTTTTATTCTGACCGAAACCTTGTTAATTTAAGCGGGTCTGTTTTAGGGTTACCAGGTGTCATTTAATTCCTAGATTGCACATAAACCCATTTCTGATTGACTCAACCCTCTTTTTATCTCATTTAGACCATTTGACCTATGTTTTGCCTCTGAGAAATCCCGTTTATGTACTGCAATGGTAAAATTGCAGTTTTACCCTTTATTTCATGTTTTCTTCTCAGAGCACTTGTGCCTTTAGTTAAGCCTTCTTCTAGGTTATGTAGGAGCTTTTATCTTATTTATTGGGTCAAAATGAGCTAGTTATGGCTCATGATGAGGCTCTCATCAGTACTAACTTGATATATCTCTTTTTTTGTGGTTATTTCGGGGAGAAGATTCAAAGAAAAGACAGCCGCACATCAAACACACTAGGGGTAGGTAATTTCTGATTACTTTCTCTCTTAAGCCCCTCATTCTAAAAAGGAGAAAAGAATAAAATCAATTTGGGCTACTTGCTTTACATTCTTAGCTAATTCATCAAGTTTCCTGATTTGATTTCAACAACAAAACTGATTTGTGCACCCATTTAAGGTAACTAGGGCTACCACGTTCTTGTTTGAGCCCTAGATACCACATTTGGAAAATTAAATTGGACAAAAATTAGAGTCAATTAAGGATTTCAATTTAGGGTTTTAGAGACACACTTTCATAAGCAAGAATCAACTCTCTAAAATGATGTGTGCCTAAGCCTTGTTTAAGTGATTTATTCAAGAAAACCCTAAAATTCAGGCTCTTAATCTCACTTGAATCCTAAAAGAAGGGACCTAAAACTTCTCAAAGGACAAATAAATGAAGTTGACCCACCTTGTTGGGTCAACCAACCTTGAAAATAGGTCACTTTTTGCACTCAATACATCTAAAGTTCAAGTGAAATCTTAAGCACCCTTGCTCTTTAATAAAACTGGCAGACTTAAGAGGTTAAGTCCCCATTCTGGTCTACCTGGAACATCAGTGACAAGAGAGATCAGGTGGGGGAAACCCTGTAACCCATGGGGGCACTCTACCGTGTAGGGGTCTTTGCGGGACTCTCCCTCTTTGGCTGCCTAGGTATTTCTCAGGTGGACAACTTTCTAACTAAGGGGTATCATCCGCCCCGAACCTCTATAGTCATCCAAATTTTTTGGGTGTCTTGATTGGGTCCATCACATTCTACTCTCATCCAGACCATTGGTGCAAATTCAGTAGGAGGTCCTTAAGACCATCCTTGAGGCCTCGTTTAGTCATTCACTCCAGTCGAGGTCAAGCCTCGAGTTCCATGTTTGTGCAGCAACCCCATCACATAGACATCTCCTTTGATTCATCTGAACCAAATTCTTCTTCATCCATCATAATGGCACAACCCGTAGAAGAAGAGAATAACCTTGAGAACCAACTTCAGTGCCTTAATGATTTATTCCAAGCCTTTGTGAATCCACCGCAGCATCCTATGATGTGAGATCATTACAATCCTGTTGCGGTAGCAATCGAACCTTAAGTCCAAATCATGGCTGGAGGTCCTGATTCTGAACTCAAGCCCAACATGATTCATGCTATTCCAAAATTTCATGGGCTCAATTTCGAGGATCCATTCCAAAACATAAAACAACTCAAGCATCTGGCCCAGACCTTCGGGTTAGATGTCCAAAATCAGGATATCTTTCTCATGAAGATGTTCTCCTTCTCTCTCATGGACAAAGCAGCTCACTGGTATCAGACTCAAATGCGTCCTATCAACACATGGGTTAAACTACAATCCGACCTTCTGAGAAAGTTCTTCCCAGTTGGTCGGACGAATGCTTTATGACACCAGATCACACACTTCACACAACAACCTAGAGAACCACTTCACGAATCATGGGATCATTTTCTGGATCTCATGTGGAAGTGCCCTCATCCTGAAGTTCCTAAATGGGAACAAGTCCAGTCTTTTTACCAGGGACTCCGTGAAGATATCCGTTTATTCGTCAATGCAACTCGCGGAGGAAATATCATGGGTCAACATGAAGACACTATGTAGGAGATTCTCAAGAATATGTGTGAGAACTCCATCAATAATGACTCCATGGGCTTATTCGATCGGATGAATGCCCGCGCATCAACGAAATCAAGGGGAGCACATGAGATGCAGGGCCTGTCCACATCTGTCGACTTGGAATTGATGGCCAGTCATTTGGACAAGGTCTCTATCATTGAGAAGAAGGTGGATAAGCTAACTAGACATCTGCATCGAGCCACCTCTACGCAAAACCCATTCGCACAGCCGCCCTCCGGGAGGGAAGCTGTGCATAACATCTATCACCGATCTTCTCAGGGGATGGACCTGTATCCACCCCTGTTCGACTCTAGGATCGAAGGATACTCCAATCCTGCATACTCTAGTTGGGGGAACTCTGAACCCATACACTCTGACTTTTCTAAGGTTCCTTAGACCTGCGAGGACCTCAATGCCATCCAGAATGACCCATTCTCGAATACCTAAAACCCTAGATGGTGGAATCATCCCAATTTCCTATGGATGGGAAATAATCAGAATCAAAAACCACCATATCAACCCCATCCACAAGCTCCTCGTCCATACCAGCCACCTCAGCCTCAGCCTCGACCCAACCCCACGTATCAAACTAGGCCAACTCAGACAAATCAGATAACTCTCATCCTTCAGACTATGGTTAACATTCAAAAGATGAATGTGGCTATGCAGAAACAACACAAAGATGAGATCACAGAGGTTCGCAATCAACTCTCCCAGATGGCAAATTCCCGCCAACCTGGCACACTCCCTTCTCAACCTCTGCCAAATCTGAATAACATGCCGAACCAGAGGTGCATTATGAACCCAAATTCGGGCCAAGCCCACATGATGTATCAGGCACCTTCTGCTCCATCACCTGACAAGATGGATGCTTCGACATCATATTTGGGATTTCAGCAGCTGCCGCCTATTTTACCGACACCAAACTAGAACCAGGCAGGAATAAATTCAGTAACAACCCGTAGTGGCAAAGCAACACAAGACCCACCTTACCTAAGCCACATTCAGCCTGGTAGTAGCCCAAACCATAGGATAGTTATCCAGGATACCCTATCCCTGATCAAGAACCTAGACCTATTCTAGAAGAACCAGCCAGGGTTCCATTTCCCGAGGCCTTAACCAAGGGAAAGAGGACAACCAAACCCATGGCACCTGAGGACCTGGTCAAGCTCTTTAAACAGGTCTAGATAAACATCCTCTTGATGGGTGAAATTCACCACGTACCGGCTTACGCACGATTTCTGAAAGATGTGTGTACATCTAAGTGTAAGCCGCCAACCAAAAGTGGGAGCCCAATCGTATTGTCAGAGCAAGCTAGCTCTGTAATTTTAAGCAAACTCCCACCTAAGGCAAAAGACCCTGGTACTCCCCTGATTTCCTGTACAATTGGTGATATCCAATTTGATAGAGCTTTATTGGATCTAGGAGCCTTCATAAACCTAATACCTACATCCCTACTCGATAATCTTGAGGAATCTGATCTCAAACCGGCAGAGGTGACATTATAGTTGGCAGATCGATCTATTAAGTCACCTAATGAGGATGTCATTGTTAGGGTTCGGGATTTCTATTTCCTGGTGGAATTTGTAGTCTTGGATATGGATGCTCCAGAAAACCCAAGGAACACACCAATCATATTAGGGAGACCCTTTCTGGCCACTTCTAGGGCCAACATAAATTGTGAAGAGGGCCAAATTGAACTAAAATTTGGAAACCAGACATTAAAGATCGACATCTTTAAGGCACAAGAAGGGATTAATTGCAGAGTTATAGAATAGATATGTGACATAAAGGCTGTGGTTGATGATCCATATATTGAGGAAAACCTGGCTACTTCTGATCAACCACAAGAGGATCAAAACCCACAATCAGAGTAGTCTGAACTTGACCTAGACACACCCATAACTCCTTCCCTTGCTCCTGACACACACCCTGAACCGTCCGCTACTGCTGATAACCCTGTTTTGGAACTTAAGCCTCTTCCCAAGCATCTGAAGTACATCTTTTTGGGTTCCAATATGACGTTTCCTGTGATTATCAATTCCAGACTCACACCTGCTCAAAAATCCCGTCTGATTACTGTTCTCTAGCAACATCGAAGAGCCATTGGATGGACTCTCGATGATCTGACTAGCATCAGCCCCTCTTACTATACACACCGCATCTATACTGAAGAGGGCACACGACCTTCCCGTGAAATGTAGAGACATCTGAATCCTAATCTACAGGAGGTTGTGAAAAAGGAGGTCATCAAGTGGTTAGATGCTGGGATCATCTACCCAATCTTCGACAGTCGGTGGGTGAGTCCAATCCAAGTTATGCCTAAGAAGGCAGGACTCACCGTGATCACGACTGAAACCAGAGAAATCATACCAACCCGTGTGGTGAATTCGTGGAGAGTCCGCATTGATTACAGAAGACTCAATTCCTCCATAAAGAAGGATCATTTCCCGCTACCATTTATTGATTAGATCCTCGAAAAACTAGCGGAAAATAAGTTCTACTTTTTGGATGGGTAGTCCGGTTATAACCAAGTGGCAATCCATTTTGAGGACCAAGAAAAGATCACTTTCACCTACCCCTTTGGGACGTACGCATTCCGAAGGATGCCGTTCGGTCTCTACAACGCACCCACTAATTTTCAGCGGTGTATGCTTGCCATATTCTCATATATGGTAGGTGATTATCTGGAAGTCTTCATGGATGACTTTTCAGTGTTTGGCGAATCATTTAATGATTTCCTCCTGCACTTGGTCTAGATCCTCAGGCGGTGCATTGATGTAAATCTGGTTCTTTCCTAGGAAAAGAGCCATTTCATGGTGCCTGAAGGAATTGTCCTAGGACATCTTATATCATAAAAAGGCATCCAAGTTGATCGAGCCAAGTTGAATCTGATTTCCAAACTCCCTATGCCTAGCTTGCTCAGGGACATCTGATCTTTCCTGGGGCACATTGGTTTCTACCATTGATTCATTCTTGATTTCTTAAAGATCGCACGCCCCCTGACTACTCCACATTCTAAGGATGTTCCTTTCGAAATCTCCAAGGAATGCACTCAAGCATTTGAAATCCTCCGTGATCGAGTTACCCAAGCTCCAATCCTACAGTCCCCTGATTGGTCTCAACCCTTTGAGATCATGTGAGATGCATCTGATTTCCCTGTAGGAGCGGTACTTGGGTAGAAAATTGACAGGAAACCTTTGGTTATCTACTATGCTAGCAAGACACTTGACAAGGCTCAGCGTAACTACACAGTTACTAAGGAAGAGTTGCTAGCCATAGTATTTGCCCTCTAAAAATTCAGATTGTATCTTCTGGGTTCCCGTGTTATCATTTACTCTGATTACACAGCTATGAGGCATCTCCTTGCGAAGAAGGATGAGAAACCTCGACTAATCCACTGGATCTTACTGTTGCAAGAATTTGACCTCGAGATTCGCGACAAGGTAGGAAAGCAGAATGTGGTAGCTGATCACTTGTCCCACCTTCCTTCTGATATTATCGACCCTTCCGAGCCTACTACGGAACATTTTCCTGATGAGCACCTCCTGACTATCAGTACAAGGCTTCCATGGTTTGCTGATCTAGTAAACTACCTATCATCACATTAGATCCCACCTGGTTGGCCGAAGGCCAAGAAGGACAAATTGATTTTCAATGCCAGATACAACTTCTGGGAAGACCCATATCTTTTCCACATCGGTGCTGATTAAATCATTCGATGATGCATCTTGGAAGCAAAAATTCAGGGCATCTTGTCCTTCTGCCATGACCAGGCATGTGGTGGACACTGATCTGGTCATAAAACCATAGCGAAAGTCCTCTAGTGTGGCTTTTATTGGCCCACGATTTTCAAAGACACATACAATCACTGTAGGGCATGCACTCGTTGTCAGACCTTAGGCAACATGAGCCACCATGATATGATGCCCTTACAGTCAATTCTCGTAAGCGAAATCTTTGACATCTGGGGGATTGATTTTATGGGACCCTTTCCTATTTCGGACGACTTCGAGTACATTCTACTTGCTGTTGACTACATGTCCAAATGGATCAAAGCCATTCCGACACAAACCAATGATCATAAGGTGGTTATCAAATTCATTCATCAAAACATCTTTTCTCGGTTCAGGATTCCACATGCTATAATCTCTGATGGAGGGACCCATTTCACCAATGCTTAGTTCAGGTTACTGATGACCAAGTACGAGGTGTCACACCGAATCTCTACTCCTTATCACCCCACAACTAATGGTCTAGCTGAGCTATCAAGTCAGGAGATCAAGAAAATCCTCTAACTTACTGTTCGACCTGATAGGAAAGATTGATCATCCTGACTTCTGGAAGTTTTGTGGACCTATAGGACCGCCCATAAAACCCAATTAGGTATGTTTCCCTTCAAATTAGTTTACGGAAAGGCATGTCACCTCCCCGTCGAATTGGAGCACAAATCCTATTAGGCAGTACGGAACTGCAATCTAGATCTTTCTAAGGCTAGAACCCACAGAAAGCTTCAAATGAGCAAGATCAATGAATTACGCCACGATGCGTATGCGAACTCGCAAATTTACAAAGAGCGGGTTAAGGCCTTTCACTACAAGCACATATCCAGAAAGATCTTTCACCCTTGTCGGAAAGTCCTACTCTTTGATGCTAAGCTCAAACTATTCAAAGGAAAACTAAGATCAAAATGGATCAGACCTTACCTCGTCCGACAAATCTTTGGAAATGGAGCCATCAAGATCAGTCCACTCAACCATGATTCAAAACCTTTCATCATGAACGATCAAAGACTCAAACCATTCATTGACCTTACCGATAAAAATTTGGCTGAGACATCCTTTACTCTCCATTCTCCCTGAGCTCATTACGCCCAGACAATGGCATTAAATTTAGTGCTTAATGGGAGGCAACCCGTCATTTTTCAAAAACCCGTACCCATTTAGTGCTTAATGGCATTTTCTTGACATTTATGCTGAATTCATATTACACTTTAGGGTTCATCCATTAGAACAACCAACCCCACCTTAGGTACCCGTACCCGAGCTTGAAATCATTCGCAACAGTCATCTCGACCCGTTCGCACACCCAGAACCTGTTCTAATGAATGATCTAAGTTGAACTTGAACCCACCTAATTTGCAATGGAGACATTGCAAATCGTAGGCATGGAGAGGTATAAAAGTGCAAAACACCGTGAAAATCATTTCACAAGAAAATGTTTCATAAAAAAAAATCACATATTCCAAAAATACCAAAAAAATGAAAAAAATTCTTGAAAAAGAACAAAAAAATAAGAGGAGAGAAAATTTTGAGGCCATACAAATCTTGAGGAGAGAAGTGAAAACTGTCAAAAAGGAGCAATAGTTGAAAAAGGAAAGAAATAGTCATTAGTAAGATATTAAGGAATTAACTGAGTTCTAGACCATATCAAGAAAAAGAATGAAAGGCAAAAAGTGCTAATAAAATATAGAAGAGATTAGTAGGAACGTTGATTTTAGGCCTCTTGGGCTGTAATCCTAGGCTAAAAAATTCAAGTACTCACTAAGATCTGGATAGTCCTCAAGAGGTTGGGGAAAAAGTGAAGCTTAAGTATTAGGACTAAGGCTTAGGGAGTATTCAGCCTAGTGAACTGACCTCTGATTTGCGAAACTCAGTAACCTAAGCACCCCAATCCACACACAGTCTGGTTCAGTACGCATAAGTATCAAAATCATGCAAATGCGTTTCAATTGTTCTGAAAAAGTTGCCTAGATTAGGAGCGGCCAATCAACACAAGTTGATTTGGATGAGTTCTTGGCACGGAGTGGCGAGAAATTTCCATCGAAGATGCGCAATAACATATCATCTCCTCGGTGCTTGTCTCCTAGGATATTTACATATCCTACCGGGGGCATGTAAGCACCTTATGCTGGTTCAGATGCCATGGGCGGCATTATCCTAAAATGTCGATTGCTAGGGTCTGGATTTAGCTATAGAATGCCATGGGTGGGATTATCTCGAAATCTTGAAAGTGAGGGTTTTGGAGGTTGCCATGGGTGGTGCTACCCTAAAGCATCGATTGCTAGGGACCCTTCAAGGATTAATGATGGGGACTAGGAATCCGATACAAACCATGTTTAGAAGCTAATCCAAATCTAGAAATAAAAAGAAAAGAGAGATAAAACTCTCCAAACAAAGAAAATTCCTCTGTCTCTCTCTTATAAAAACACACTGCAAACTAAACCAAGGCTAAAACATGTTACAAGCACAGATGCTTTAACCGCAGAG
This sequence comes from Thalassia testudinum, assembly GCA_037157565.1. Taxonomy (NCBI): domain Eukaryota; kingdom Viridiplantae; phylum Streptophyta; class Magnoliopsida; order Alismatales; family Hydrocharitaceae; genus Thalassia; species Thalassia testudinum. Next base: position 68,078,342 of record JAZHRO010000036.1, read on the forward strand.
TTCAACAAACCTTAAGATAGTTCCTGTGGGCCTTAAAAACCTTCATGGCAGACTGAGGCTAGAGCTAGTCAAGTCTGGATCTTGGTTGGTACTTGAGTACCTCTAGGCCTACTATCAGCATTCTAACCTAATCAATAGAAGAAAGCACACATCATAGTTTTGAGCATCAAAGGAATTCATGGTCTAGAATCAAAGTTAAAACCTTAAAATTTTGCTAAGGAACTAGCAAAAGCTAGGCATCGGGGTATGATGGGAACACCATCATGAGCCCTAACTAGCTCATTTTGACCCAATGAAGAGAATAAAAGCTCCTACATAACCAACTGAAGGTCCTTATTCACTACATAACCTTTCTGAGAGTAAAATAAGAAACTAGGGTTAAAATTGTAATTTTACCAATGTAGCACAACAATAGATTTTCTAAAGGGCTAAACAAAGATCAAATGATCATAATAAGATAATAAGTGGGTTGGATTAAACAGAAAAGGGTTTATGTGAGTTCTGTGAATTAAATGACTTCTTGAAACATTAAAATAGACCTACTTGATTAACCAAGGTTCTGGTCAAGATAAAAATCACTAAATCCTCTAAAAATCATATAAAAATATTCTCTATGGTTTTGAACCTTCAATTTGGCAATCGGAATCCATCTTGACCTAGAATGGGGTCTCAGACAGATATTTAACCAAAATTGGGTTTTTGCATAAATTTCCTAGTCAAACGTGGTCAAACCCAAAATCCAACTTCACCATTGGATTTCTTAGGTCCAAATTAGGTTTGTACCAAAATTTAGACCCAAGTTGAGTTTTCCTTGACCTAGTTTGCAAGAAGGTCAAGCATCATTACATTTGTACCCCGATCTTTCAAAAACCCCTACACACAGCCCCCTAGCTTCTTCATCATTTTTGCAATTAGGTCCCTCCACCATTATAGCGGAGGAATCCCACTTCAGTGAGCTTTGGAAAGAGAGTTCTCCTTGATTGTTCAGAGGATCTCCGAAATTAGAAGGGATATTCTCTGAGAAATCCCTCCAATCTGAACCCATCTTTGATCCCTAATTCTTTCCCAATCTCTCATGCGAATGCATGAGAGATATGGGTATCTCAATGGCATCCAACTCCAGTGAGCTTTCCTTGCTTGGGAAGCTTGCCTCCCAAGCTCTGATCGACCTTCAGAGCTCTATTTAAAGGAGCCAGACCCCTCCGATAACTCCACGCTCGAATTCGACCGCGAACACCCCTGATTCCTCACTTCTCCTGACGGCCGTAGGTTCCTAGATATCTGACGACCTCCCTTAATCCTCCTCATCATCCGATCACCATACCTATGGCAGATTCCTCCTCCTTGACTTCGTCCGCACCTCTCCGTATCCGCAGGCGCTTCCTTCTCTTCGTCCTCGCCGATCTCCACTCACCGGAGCCACTCTTTGTCTCCAGCATCGACCACACTAGACCCAATGCCTCTGCTCACCCCTATCGTCTCTTCACCTCCCAGATAAGTTGACCCTCCCCTCTACATTCTTCTCCACCCTTTAATCTTCAAAATTGACCACTATCGACCTTCGTCACCTACCATCCCTTCCATCTTCGACCACCAACTCCAACGAAGCTGCTTCACCTCCACAAGACATCCCAACCCTCGCCGACAAGCCCATAAGCTTCCCCTCATTTCACTGATCCTTTCCCCTCACTACAGTCACCACGCCACTCACTCACGCACCTCCCCAAACACACCCACAACTTCACACATAGTGCGCCCTAGGCATGCACGCACAGGCACTGTCGAGCCATACCAACACCATCAGCATCTTCGTTGTGCTCCGACGACCCTCTCTGAACATTTTGACATGGCTGCAAGGCTAATCTTGTGTTTTCAGGTTCATCACCCTTCCGCCATTTACGGGTGAGCTTGAAGCAAGCTTGCTGCAGCTCCAGCTATGCCAATCCCAGGTGCAGCTGTCCTAGGTGTGCAGAAGCCCCTCGTACACACACTCAGGCCCTCAATTAGAGTCGACGACCTCTGCTACTGCTACAATCATGAAGGCCATCTCTATAGGCGCATGCGAGGAAAGGGTAGGTCATTTAGTCCCACCTAGGAAGTGAAGACATGCCCACACCTACATAAGAGGAAAAAGTGACATAACTTTGTCACCTCAAATCCACGGGGTGAGGTCCCACTCACCTGACCTGGTCTCGTCTGCGCTCATGCCCTGCGGACCTGGCCTGACCTGACCCGACTACACACCTCGCCCACTATCACATGTTGATGGGCCTAGTCCCGAGTACGCACCCAACCCAAATACCCGACTATCTGTGAGGCTTTGGGAGAGCATATCCTAAGAGAGAGAGAGTGAGGAGAGTTGCTCGAAGGTAGGGGTAGGTTTTGCTACAGGTTCTTCAAGCCAACACTTAGCCATAGGCAGAAAGCTAAAGAAGGAAGAAGGTTGAAGAAGAAGGCAAAGCCAAGGTAGATGAAAAGCAAAGGCAGGATCTAAAGAAGAGGAGGCTAGAAGAAGAAGAAGAGAAAGAAAAGAAGAAATCACTTTAAGTCGTCCGATTAAGGAATTAGATGACAGATTCTAGCTTCCATTGCATATTTACATTGAATCAATTAGTGATATTGTAGGAGTATTTGGTGATCTACATCACCATTTCTCCCATATTTTTGCTACTATTGCAATTTCTTTCAAGTTTAAATTGTGATTTTGACTTCTAAATACCAATTTGGTCCCAGTGTTCGACCTCGGAAATCTTTTCAAGTAATAAAATTCTATCTGTTTGGAACACTATTTCAGTTGTACTACAATGCAACACTCAACTACCAATTCAACGTGAGGAACAGTGGGGTATCTAAGGTTGTCCAAGGAGGCAATATGTTGCAAAATCAAATCTCTTGCTCGGAAATGGAAATCAACTTTCTTTTTGGTATTTTTAAATTTATATTTTTTTATGTTTTGAAATAATGGAGAATACGCTAGTTGTTGGCAGGAAAGCAACTAGCACCAACAATCACTAAGCTAAAACCTAAGTTACAATTAATTCCTCTCGTTAAGCTCACCCTAGGCACATGGAGGCCTAGAGTAATTAGGGAGGAGTGAAGAGTGCTAGAGAGAGAAAACAAATGCGACAAAAGAATTATAAAGAAAGTAACTTGATTTAGTAAGGAAAATTGTTTACACGAGAACCCTAGTAGAGGAATGCTTTCTACTACTGGAAAAACTACAAAAATGGCAAAAACACAAATCCTCCTGTAATGATGGTGAAGATGAGAGGCTCCTTTCTCCAAGCTCAGTGGTTCCTAAGCTTGAAAAGGGGCTTTCCAACTCCTTCCTTGCAAAGCTCTGCCAAGATGATGTCCTCCAAGGCAAGCCCTAATGTGGGGCGTGCCCATCTTCTCCCAAGGGTGGACGTACACCACCCTTCCTCCTCCAATTTCCTCACCATCCTCCTAGTGGAATGCTCCTCCGCCTTGGCGTGGCACAAGAAGAAGAGAGAAGGGGAAGAAGGCACCAAGGGAGCGAGTAGGATGCCCCCTTATTCTTCTTCTCTCCTTCTTATTCTTGGTCGTGAGATGTAGGTGGATATAAGGTATAAAATATACTATTGGAGGATGGGGAAAATGGTGGTGGTTAAGGGTCTTTTTATAGAGTGGGATGGGGGGTATAGGTAGCTCTTGGAATGGATGGCTAAGATGGAGTTTGGAGTGGTGGTTATGGGATTTATGGTCATGGATTTTTGGCGCCATTCAAAGATATGTGGAGGGGGTTAGTTAAGGACATGGAGGCACCCCATGGTGGACATCCATGGTGGAGGGGGTGCCTCCATTTTGGTGCCAAAATGATGTTCCAGAAGAGGGGAATTTTGGAGGGAAAATGGAAGGTGGAGATGGGCTTTAGGCTTAGGTGTAGGGTGGAGATTGATGGATTTTGGAGGAAAAAAGGTGGCACCTATATGGAGGTGGTTATGGTGGTTTTGGCACCACCTTGTTGGTGTCTTTTGGTGGTGGTCATGGGGTAAAGAGGTGTGGTTGAGGTGGCACCAACACAAATAGCTTAGGTGGACTATAGGTAGGCTTAGTCGGTGGAGCTAGTTAGGTAGGGCTTTAGGGTGGTGGATGGCCAAGGGAGTTGGAGCTTAGGTAAGCTAGCTTAGCTTAGTAGTAGGGTAAAGGACAAGGCAATTGGAGCTGGCAGCTGCTGAAGAGGGTGGCATAGAGCTACTATAACTAACTTAGCTTGCTAGTTCTTTGCTAGCTGCTAAGCCAAGCTAAAGTAAGCTAGCTTCTACCAAAAGGAGCTAAGGTGAGCTGGGTCTGGTGCTCCTGGGGAGGAGCAAACTGGTTGAGGTAGCTAGGGTAACTTAGCCTAACTGAGTTGAGCTAAGCTGAGTCCCTAGGAGCTGGACTTGAGCTTCTTGAGCTAAGATGAAGTCATCTTCAACTAGTTGGAATTGAGTGGAGCTGGATGTAGCTGGTGTTGAGCTGAGGTGAATTCCAGTCAACTCAGCTGAGCTACCTATAGCTCCTAGTGAACTGATGGGAGCTGAGATGAGCTAAACTCAATTAAGTTGAGCTGGATCTGACCTAACTTGAGCTAAGGTGAACTAAGATGAGCTCTCTTGAGCTACCATTCTGATGAGATGAGTTGAATGCAGCTGGGATGAGATAACCCTAGTTCAAGTGAGCTGGATCAAGCTAAGTTCCGGCTGGTTTGAGCTTCTCCTTCACCAATTGCCTTCCTGAGTGCTAGGGTTCTAGGGATCTGACTCTCTATCTATCCCTAACACTCACAAAAATATATCAAAAAGACAATAAAAAGTAAAATGCATGCCTATCCTAATTTATGCCTAAATACAACCCAAAAACTCATTTGCAAAGCAAAATCCTAAGAGCTAGGTTTGGATTAATGCATAAGAGTGATGATAAACTAGCATTTATCAGGTTCCAGATGGATTCTCATCATAACTTTCTACATGTGTAAATGAAGCATTAAAGAAGATAAGTGGGTTAAAGAGTCATGATTTCCATGTTTACATGCAAATATTGTTCTGATTAGCAATTCTTGGAGTGCTTCCTCAACCAGTGGTTGACTCTGTGATGGAGATAAGTTAATTCTTCAAGGTTATATGTTCAAAGACATTGGATTCTTAATTGTCAGACTATTGGGACAAGCAAATTGTGATCACACTATGCAAGATAGAGTAGAGTTTACCTCCTGCATTTTTCGATGTCATGGTACATCTTATACTCCACTTAGTGGATGAACTAAGGATTGCTAGACTAGTTCAGTATAGGTGGATGTATCCAGTTGAGCACTTTTTGAAAAAATGAAAAACTACATCTTCAATAAGGCTAAGCCAGAATGTTCAATTGTCGAAGGGTATCTTGTAGAAGAATGCATAAACTTTTGTGCGATGTATATGAATGGTCCAGATAATTGATTCAATCAATTGGAAAGGAATGACGATGGACAAAACAGTGAAAATGTGGAAGATTGTTTTTCTATATTTGATATCCAAGAAAGGTCAATCATATGAACAGAATTTAAACCAATGGCTGAACATGATTGACGATTACCTCATATATATATATTAAAGCAGATTCTAGATTTTTACAATGAATTTCGATAATCTTCACATAGTTTTAGATGTGAAGAAGACTTCATTGACTGGTTTAGAACTTGTGTGCAAGAAATGAAACACAACAATAATCTGCAATGGATAGAAGATTTTGATGTAATGATGAACATACGTTTAAGTCATGCACATTATCACTCTGGATATATAATAAATGGGTTCAGATTTAGAGTGCAATCAATTGATGATTTGAAGTCAACCCAACATTCAGGCATTATTGTGAAATGTGATGGCATATAAACTGGTTGTGATGGTTACTATAGGAAAATTAAAGAGATTGTGGAAGTAAGCTATAGTCATGATCGCCGAGTTGTCTTATTTAAGTGTGACTGGTTTGATATTTTCAACAATAAATATGGTGTTAAAGTGGACAAAGAAACTGGTTTCATAAGTTTGAATAAGGATCGTACAATTCTTCAAGCATCTGAACCATTTACATTAGCTTGTCAAGTTGAACAAGTTTTTTACGTGCCTAATAATAGTAGAAATGGCTGGATAGTACCAATAAGAACAATGTCGCGTGATTATTATGATATACAACATGATAAGGATCCTGACTTTGATTCTGAAGCATACTAAGATGTGCTACAAGATGGAGAAATAGGTCATGGTGCAATGGATATTGATATTTGAGGTAAACGTTTTCAATTAAGATATTTTCTAGAGTTCAACTATTTCATTCTTAAAATTTTTTTCATATATTTTCTCCATTGAAAGTTTTCTTATTGTACTGGGTTGATCTTTTACTTGCTTTGGTATACTTCTTTCATCACAGTTGACTATATAAAAGTATGGCATCATCCTTTTATATTTGTAGCTCCACTCTTATTTCCTATAACCAAAGTTATGATATTTTTTTGAATGAATCATATAAGAGTAAGCTTTCTATTTTCAAGTTTGCACTTTCTACACATAGTGGCATGAAGTATAATCAAACTGAAATTATTCTATTGGAATAATCAAAGTGAAATTTTCTACATATAATGGCATTAAGTTGGAGTAAATAAATTGCTCACGTTCAGTAGCCTTGAAATTTGGAGCATTTAATAATACCTTCCATTTAGAAGATGTGTTTATTCACTTTATCAAAAGTTATCTTTTGATAAATATATTTGAGGATGTAATCATCTTTCTATTGTACTTTTTGTAATTAATAATTATTTTTACATCTGTAGATGGCACCTAAGAAGTTGATGGCATACAAAAAGCATCGTCTTGATATGTGCATTTATGACTCTTCATTTGAGCTAGATGACTCGGTCCAGGGGCACGAGGGTGGCATCGACACCCAGCCTGAGCCCAAACATGATCCTCAACCCCACTCACAGCATAACCATCAACTCCAGTTGCCATCCCACATGCCCAACCTTCAGACTTCGCCGCTACCTCAGACTCAACTTTGATCTCATACTCAACATGCCACGATCCCACTTCATACTCTTGCAAAATCTAGGCCTTAGCATAGACCTCAATAAAATATACATCCTCACTCTCAACTTCCACCTAGGCACGCATACCCTCAGCCCTTACACCCTCCCCAGAGCCAGTCCCACCCCCTACACCCACCCTAGAGCCATTCCCAGCAGTGGACACCAACTCAGTCCCTACACCCTCCCCAGAGCCAGTCCCACTAGCAAACACCTTCTTAGCCTCTACACCCTCCCCAAATCCAGTCCTAGAAGTGAACACCAACTTAGCCCCTACACCCTCCCCTGAGCTAGTCCCAATAGCGGACACCAACTCAGCCCGTACACCCTCCCCAAAGCCAATCCAAGTAGCAGACACAAGCTCAACCCCTACACCCTCCCTAGAGCTAGTCTCAGCAGAAAACATGAGCTCAGCCCCTACACCCTCCCCAAAGCCAATCCCAACAACGGACACCAGCTCAACCCCTACACCCTCCCTAGAGCTAGTCCCAGCAGCTGACACGAGCTCAACCCCTGCACCCTCCCCAAAGCCAATCTCAACAGTGGACACCAGCTCAGCCCCTATACCCTCCCTAGAGTCAGTCCTAACAGCAAACACGAGCTCAGCCCCTACACCCTCCCTAGAGCCAGTCCCAGCAGTAGACATGAGCTCAACCCCTACACCCTCCCCAGAGCCAGCCCAGTAACAAGCACAAACTCAGCCCCTACACCCTCCCTAGAGTCAGTCTTAGCAACGAACACCAGCTCAGCCCCTACACCCTACCCAGAGCCATTCTTGGTAGTGGACACCAGCTCAGCCCCTACACCCTCCCCAGAGTCGGTCCCAGTAGCGGACACCAGCTTATCCCCTACACCCTCCCTAAAGTCGATCCCAGCAGTAGGCACCATCTCAGTTCGTAGACCCTCCTCAGATCTAGTCACATAGCGAATCTCAGTAGAATAGTCAACCACAAAGTCAGTCATAGAGCCAACCTCAGGAGCAGAGTCAAGCTGGATTTGATGGTATATAAATTCTCTCATTAAATTTCTTTGATATTAATTCCTTATAACAATTTTATTTTGACTATTTGTTTACTGGAGGTATAAAATCAAAGCCAAGGGGTAAGACAAGGAATTTGGAATTGAGAAAATTAACTGAAGGGACTCGAATAACGGTTGAAGTAAATTATAGCAAAAGATGTTCATGTTACGCACCCTTTAATAGCAGGATCTCTACACTTGTGAGACTATTGATACCCCTGATGAGACACTCATCATGATCTCTAATTACCCCTAATTAACTAGTCTTCCTAGTTAATTAGCTAAGGTTATGAATATATAAGGGTTAATTATAGAATAAGGGATACTTAGTTAAGGACCTTAAAATAAGTTTAAAATGACATTTTATCATTCAATTAACATTATTAATAATTTAGATAATAATTGGACTCGAAATCCTATTAATTATTCTCTTAATTAATAATATAAGTAACTTAAATATAATGTATAACTAAGTATGTAATAACTTAAGTGATTTTACTTAATCTAATAAATTAGTCTAAAAAGGTCAAAAATGTAAATTCAAGGTGTAAACATAATATTTACCTTATTTAATAACATATATAAAAAGTTGAAAAAGATCTAAATTAAAATAAAATTTCAAAACATGGGTTCACATTTTAGTCCTTAATTTTCATTACAGTCGAGTCCTTGTTTCACACTTAGGTCCTTAAGTTTTATTACTTCTAGGCCCCTCATCGTCTTCTTCTTCTTCTCCAGCCAAATGAATGGCTAGCGGTAGAGAGTCATCCTACCACACGTCACCGCCCTGCCGACATCATTTCTCCTTGCCCAAGTTCTTGCAGCTTGCGCTCACCACCTCCACTTGATTCATCGGTCTGGATTAACCTGAAATCCTATTTTTCAGTGGGAGTTAACCTCACCTTCATCGGAGATGACGACGGAGGTTAAGCTCCTCGAGCTTCTTCTTCGGCCAGACCCCGCCCCTCTCTTCATCGCAAAATGCTATAAATACCCCCTCGCACCTCTGCTTTTAGCAAGTTGGCTCCCTTCCCTCTTCTAATACTGTAGCCGACCCAATAGGCTATTCTTCCAAACCTCCGGCGAACCCCCATTCCATCTTCCAACTTCCTCCGTCCATCTTAAGTAGCCGAGGAAATTCGTCGTGGTCTTCTACACCTCTGACAAAGGTGCCGACCCTAGGATTCCTCCGCTCCACCTCAAATTCGCCCACCGGAGCTCTTTCTTCAACCCTTTGATTTCGTCTTCCACCATGAGACTTCGGCGAAACCCTATTGACCCCTTCGTCCAGGTAACAGTAGACTAGGAGTAGGAGTAGGAGTAGGCTAGCTTAGTTAGTTTAGTTAGTTAGGTTAGAGTAATTGTAGAATTTAGCTACATCTCTTCCAGCTCCGGAGAGTTCCTTGAGCTCGCCAGAGACCTTAATTTTGTCTTTTAACTCACTGTTCACCTTCTTTTAACTTCCATGTTCATTTCTAATCCACTTAATAGATTAATTAGATCACCTAAATGCCTAATTCATATCTCACCTTCACCGACTACTTCACTATCCATGGTGACAGAAGTCGATCTAATTCCACCTTCACTAGGTTCTTTCATCACCTATCACCACTAATGAACCCTAATCGACATTATATTACCTATTACTATCATCTACAATTAAACGCCCAAATTTAATTTAAGTTTCTAAGTTTGCTGTCCATGGCGGCTCAGGAACATTTCAAATTATAAATTAAACATATATCTATGATTAATAACATTTGTTGACTTCATTTAACTTCTCAATCGAGTAGTTAAATCAAGTCCTGAGCTTAAACCAATCAAATTCTTAAGAAATGAACTTACTGTCAAATCTTTTATTTCAGTGAACAAATGAACAATTTAATGTGAAACAGAGGTTCCTTGTAACCTCAGAATCATTTTTGGATCAAAAATAGTTAATTTTGTTAATCTGTACATGCATTTTATATTTTCTGGACTCACCGGAGCTCCGGCGAGTCAAAGATGTGTTGCAGCCTCTTAAACTTGCTGTGAAGCTCTAGAACAATAAAATAAGGAATACTGATCAATTTTAAGAAATTTGTTTGAGGTTTCAAACATTGAAGCTTAAGATTTAACTTCATCTTCCCCAACTCCAGTGAGTTGGAGAAGTCTGTTATATGGGATCTCAGAAGCACTTAAGGAGCTTAGAAGCTTTAGTGCGATGCACTGAAGCTAATTTAACTTTCAAAACACTGTAACAAACACTGATTTACTCTGTCGAACAAACACTTATTTTAGTCCAGGCGATGAGCCTGAAACCCTAGGAATTAAGGATAGAACTCAAATCTGAAGATCTGAGTGAGTTCCAGATGATGAAGAGACTCCGATTGATGTGTTAATTTCTTAGGAAGAAGCTTTAAACAAAAAGTCAATTTTTGAGCTTCTATTGTCAAACCTGAGTTTGATAATGGTGTCTGAGCTTAAATTGAGGAATTGAGATGTGTAAGTTGTTTCTAGAATCTTATTTGATGATTTGAAATCAATTAGAGTAAGCTCAGATGATGTAATGTGTGAAAATTACGTTCCTGTCAATTTGGGTTACTCTTGAACCCAAACCTACAGAAGCACTATTCTATTGAAATTCAAACTTAAAACCTACCCAGATTGATTAGTTGAAACCCTTAGAATTAATCTAAATAGATTAGGAACACTTTAAAGTGTCTGTTGCATAAATTGATAACTGAAAATTAATCTCTAAAGTTTTCAAAGAAGAGAAAAGTTTCTCTGCAAGTTCTATAGGTCTCAAGAGCTTAAAATCCATCCTAACTGAAGCATACTTGTTTATATAATATGTATAGACCATCAAATAGATGAGATAAGTCCATCTGAGGACTTCCCTGAGTTAAAAACATTTCCAGGCTTGTTATAAAAACCAGTAGAACCCCTGATTTCATCCCTTAAATTGACGAACAAAACATCGATAAAACATTAAATTGACCCTAAAATTGTGTAGATTACCCTTAGAGCTTTCCAACGAACTTTAAATCATCCAATTTGGAGCTCTGGGTAGGAAGTTGTGATCGATTGAATTCGGGTCTAGAAGGGGTAGATTTGTCCCACCTCGGATATCCATGGGCGCGTGCATGGGTATAAACTTTTTCGTTCCTATGGCTATGCAGTCGTCAAGCGCAAGGCGCACTGGTTCCGACTATGATCTTATCTGATTTGAGGATTGTTCTGAGTGTGGGCATTGGCCTGCGGGTTTGTGCACCCTTAGGGGCGTGTGTGTGGATGTGAATATGTGCCCAGGGAGGGCGAGTGTGTGGCCTAGGAGGCCAGGTTGAGCCGATGTGACTCGAGACTGTGAACCGATTGAGAAATAAACCGGAACAAACCTAATTGAGATTAGGCGAGGATCGAGTAGGGTCTGGTCCCACCCTGGTCTCAGGGTGCTGTGTATCCTCGAAAGGACCTCGCTACAAATAACAAAACTTTTGGTTTAAAAAGTAAAAAAAACCCTATTCAGCTGAAAGCTTAAGGAAAGTGAAGCTGCTGAAGAAAGCTAAGTGCTGAAGGAGTGCAGACGCTAAGAAGTGTTAAGGAAAAGCTAAGAAACAAAGGAGAAAAACTAAGGGAAGAAGAGAAGGCAAGTGAAGGCAGGAACAACATAAGAAAGGAAAGGTAAAGAGAGCTTTAGAGAAGAAAATAAAAGACAGAGAAGAAATTAAAAGAGAGAAGAAGATTAGAGGCTGTAGAGAAATGAAAAATTAAATGAATTTTTGCATACTTACTTTTTGTTCTTAATTGTAAAAGGCATGTTTAATTGGATAATTTTCTAATTGCCTTAATGAATAAAATTGAAAAAATAGCATGTTTACTTGTTAATAAAGTACAACATTTTTAGTAAATATGTTTGCATATGGAATTTTGTATGTTCTTCATAGTTTGAATATTTAACAAAATTCATGTTTTTAAAATTAAACTAGTTTTACCTCCTAAACTTAAAGAGATAAAAGGAAATTAGTGAATTTGGAGAAAAATTATTATGCCTCCCAATGAACGACCTGGACTCAACCAGTAAAAATTTCTAAAATGTTAGGTTAATTCGACCCTATACTACACAATTGACACAACTTTGAGTTAACCTAAGTGATTTCTTCTACTCTTATTTAAGTGAAATTAAATTAATTACTGAGTTGGGTGAAAGGCACGCAACCATTTTAATGGTGCCTTTGCTAGGGAGGTAATATTTTGATTCACTAAAATTTAAAAAAGATTAATTATTTAATTTGGAGGTATTTTTGTAAATAGTTTTGTTTTTTTCTAACTTTTGTTTTAATTAGTGTGTTTTGTTTTGTTTTTGTTTTATTTTCTATCTTCTGTTTAGGTTTACTTTTGCAGGTAATCTCAGGAGAAGGTAGGATTTAGTTTTGTTGTTTTCATTTCTTTGTAGGTATTTCCTAATCTTTTGTTTGTTGCATTTAAAAAAAAGCAAAAAAAACAAAAATACATCTTTTCTGACTAGCAGCTGCATAATATAGGCATACACTCTTAGGAGTGCATTTCTTGCTAGTACTAGTACGATCTGACTTGGGAAATTTTTAAACTGCTCTTCTCGCATCAGCAGGAAAACACGTGAAAACCCACGTAGATCCCTATCTTTGAGAATTAAAAAGACCATATTTTTATTTGAAAAGATACAAAAAGTTGCCATTGTAGTTTAATTGATATATTTCTGAAAAAGGTTAACTAAAAAGAGGAAGTAAAATTGGTGACTTAAATCTGTTTGCAGAATGCATGCAGGTTTTTATATCGATATCGTCTGTTGCATGATATCACGCACACAGTGTGATCACTAGAGTCACACGAGTCTATTTTTCTATCTCTCCTCTTTGCACCTCTTAGGGCTTTGGCCGAAGATCGACAAGTCTGTCTCACTACTAGAGCCCTGGGGAGCCAGTAGTGAGCGGTCTCGATCCTATACCTTAGTCCTTTGAGCTTTAAGGTATGCACTTACGTAGTCACGAATTAGGACGTGTATTTTGATACTGTTACACTATTTGTTTGTGACAAATTACTTTGCGTACCTTAGGAATTTCTTCATTCCTTTGAAAGAAGAGCAAAACCCGTGTCTTTTGCGCTGTTTTGCGGGTTTTTTGTGCCACAGTTTTTTGTATCGGTGGTGTGCGTGTGCCTTTGCACATTTATTTTCCGTTTATGGATGGGAGGTGATCCTTGGATCCGCCTCTCGCACCACCGTTGATAGGTGATCCTAGGCCAGTTGCAGATAAGCAACCAATGGTTTTCCTATCTGATCCATCAACTTCTGTGGATCCCATGCAGAATCTTAATCCCGAGATCCCTTCTTCTTCTGGTCAGGGGGAGATGCCACCTTTTGATGTTCATGAGGCGCTCCTAAACCAGAACCTTAAGATGCTAGAGCAAACAGGACAAATCAATTTATTAACAGCAGCCTTAAATAATTTACAAACTTTGCAAACCCGTTCTTCACCTCGACCTGAGGCGGGTTTTGAAAATCATGATTTACCGATCAATCATCCAAGGCCTCTAGTTAGAGATTATTATAACCCATCTAATGCACAAGTAGAGCCTAATGTTAGGATTCCTATTGGGGAAAATGATCCAGAATTAAAGCCAAACATTATAAGTTTAATCCCCCACTTTCACGGATTTGCATCTGAGGATCCATTTCAACACATTGAAGATCTTAAAAATCTATCTCAAACTCTTGGTCCTCGAAATCAAAATAGGGAAATCCTACTAATGAAAATGTTCTCTTTTAGCCTTAAAGATAAAGCAGCTTATTGGTATAGAACTATAGCAAGACCAATCTCATGGCTGAACTCGAATCTGCATTTTTGAAGAAATTCTTTCCAATTGGTCGAACCAATGCTTTAAGGCGAGCTATTACTACTTTCAATCAAAATCAAGGAGAACCAATTCATGAAGCTTGGGAATGTTTTCATGAATTGCAAAGGAAATGCCCACATCATGACATCCCTCGTTGGCAACTCATGCATATCTTTTATTATGGTTTACAAGAGGGCATTCGCAATCTAGTCGATGCCTCTTGTGGAGGGAATTTTCTAAATCGTGATGCAAAATCCGCTTCAGAATTATTTCAAGGGATGGCGGAAAACTCGATCAACAATGCATCAATGTCGCAATTTTTGCGGGGCGTGAATACTAATCACCAAAATCTGCATAAGGGCATTCACGAGATCGGTAATCCGTCCAGTTCAAAGGATTTAGAGATTATTGCAGAAGAACTATACAAAGTAGACATCATAGTGAAGCATCTCGATGAGGTTAGAAACACAATGAAGAATCTTACGCCTCTACTTGCTACGAATCCCACGTATTTACCTGTTTCGCAAATTCTCGCGGGGAGGGAATTTGTGAATAATCTGGATTCTAGAGATCCATCTTCCTTGGGTTTTCTATCTACTCCTTCACCAACCCAAGGAGGGACCTTTGTCCAACAATCTTACCCACCCTTTTCCCCACCCTTTACTGTTGCAGAAAACACGCCATATCTTTTAGGTTACATGCTATCCAGGAGAACATTCGAAGACCAAACCTTTATTCAAATTCCTATAATCCTAGATGGAGAAGCCACCCAAATTTTTCTTGGGCTGATCCAAATCAAAATCAAACACCAAATTATCCGAATCAGACCCATTTTAACCCACCTCCATTGCCCCCTCAGCAATCAAATATAAGGCCTAGCCTGATGAGTATGCATAATTACTCTAGGACTAATAGAGATACATAACTAGATCAGATTTTAAGAGCTGTGTCAGAGAGTCAGCGACAAAATGCTGAAGCTCTCACAGAGGTCCACAGGTAATGTAATGTACAATTGGCTGATTTACGAAATCAGATCACGCTTTTGGCTGAATCTCATCAGCCAGGTACTCTTCCATCTCAACCAATTTCGAATCCTAGGAATCTCCAAATCCTAGGCTAAATCAAGGCTAAGTCCACTTCATTAATCAGGCCTTTGATTCTAATCATAACCCATCCTCTACATTACCTGAAAATAGCCCATCAAACCCGCATCAGCAACCTATTTTGTGCCGAAATAACCCACCTATTATTGAGAACCAAAACTGATTTTGCTGATCTTCTGAACTTGGTTGAAACATTTCTTTTGAATTGCCTTAGTCTTAAACGTTCTACATCTCAACCTAAATCAGATCTATTCTTCACATGAGTTTCACTCTAATCTTTCTGAGACTTTCCCGAGAATCTGATTTTGGATCTACAAGATCAATTCTAGGCAATTTTAGGAAAAATTTTGATTGGGTGGTTTAATCTGTTTTCTAATTTTTTGATCTAATTCTTTCATAACTCCTCTGTTTTTACAATATACCTATTCTTTTTAGGAGTTCTTTACTAGGATTTACGCCTAACTGAAGGCATAAAACTTAGCACCTATACATAGCTGTTTCCTAATTTCATCCTTTTTGATTTTCTTATACACTTTTAAAATTTCACTTCATATATTTTTCACCCGTCTTACAATGAGGACATTGTAAAATTTTGGCTTGGGGGTGTTGAAGTGAAATTTTCACTTTAAGTGTTTAAAAATAAAAATACATAAAAATCAAATATCCATGCAATTTTCAAAAAATTAAAAATTTTAAAAAATTCAAAAATTTCATAAAAATTTGAAAAATTTTTGAAAAAAATTTGAAAAAATCTTATATACATAAAAATAAAAATATATAAATACAAAAAATTAAAAAGAAAATTCATAAAAATAAGAAGAGGGGAATATTCATTTGTAATAAAGAAGAAAAGAAGAAGAATGTATATATTATAATTAAGAGCTTTAATTTTAGCTCAGAAGTTTAAAATGTATATAGTATATATATAAGTATTAAAGAGCATTCAATTCTTAATTAGATTTTACTTTAAACATTTTGTAAAAACACACTTTTGTGTTTAAAATTTTTAAAATAAGATTTTATTTGAATTTAGGAATCTTTTAAATCTTTTAAAGATTTGTTTTTCTATTCTTACCTTGAATTAAGAAACTAAGTGTGTTAAGATTTTTAAACTTAAGTTTTGGAATTGAATTATAACTTTTTAATCAATTAGATTAAGTAATCTTTTGCTTTTTGAAAATTTGATTTTATCATAAAGTTAAGTAAAAAGCTAGATATTCAGAGTTAATTAGATAGAGAGTTGGTAGAATTTTAATTTACAAAACTTACAAGCTAAAGATAAATAACTAGACTTGGTAAATTTTCTCTTGACGGATCCTATAGGAGGAAACTAAGAATTTGAAGAACCTAAGAGTAAAGGGTATTGTTGTCCAAGATCTGGTTTGAGAGCTAAGTAACCTAAACATCTAAAATTCACTCATATAGAATTATCTTGTTGACATCTAAGACTGCGAAAACACAGAGGTTAAGAGATCAATTCTGAATCCCCTTTAGTCCAAGGATTTCCGCGGGGCGGTTCTTGAAAGGGTGAAGGACATGCCACTCACCTAGAAAAAGGATTTGGAGAATAATGGTAGTAAGAAAAATGAGAAGGGGGGAAAAGAAAAGAAAAAGAAAAAGTAAATAAAAACACCCTTCAGTTAAGTGCCTCGCTAAAAATGGGTATTTATGTAGTTTTTCCATAAATAAATAAAAGCATCTCATTACAAATGGATGCTACCTTCCTTCCATCAAATAAAAAGAGCACCTCGCTACAAATGGGTGTTCTAACCTATAGAAAAAGAGAAAAAAAATATGGAGAAAAAAATATTAGGAATAAGAGACCCAGTGGTCCACCGGGGAGATATACACAAAAAGTGTTGACCTCGGGATAGAAAACTGGTGAGGATAAAGCAACCAAACCTGAGTAAGGCCATGCCAAAGGCTTGAATTGGAATAATTGGGATTGGAAAGTGATGTCTTAAAATCTGGATTTTTGCAACTTTGGATGTCTTTAGGACAATTCTCTTCACTAAGCACAGATGTTTTAAAATCATAGCTACTGAACCTTGGTATTGGGCAGTGAAGCCTAAGAAATTGGGTTTTGAAAATTTTAAGTTGAGACCTAAAGGTGAAGAATTGACAAAATCCTAAGTCTAGAAGTTAATCTTTAGTGTTGTAGGTTAGTAAATTAGAGTTTTACTACTCTAAGTTTGATTAATAATGAGTATCTGGTTAATTTGCTTAAACTTATATTGATAAAAATCAAATATCATAAACAAAAGATTAACTTAAATCTATTTGAGTTTTTGAGTTAAAATTTAACTCTCAATCCTTAAGTTTTGTTTTTCTTAAAACACTTTGTATTCTAATTTGAGTTAAGAATAGTTACAAAGATTAAGAGATTTTTTTGAAGAATTCTAATTCAAAATAAAATTCTTGTTTACAAATTGTTTTAAGTGTGTTTTGAAAATTTTATAAGTATAAGTCTAAGTAAGAAAATTTTCACACATGCGCTATACATTAATCATTTATATTAAACTTAAAAAAAATTTTCTGACCTAAGCTTTCCTCTACATAGTTACTATTAATAATTTAAACCCAAGTGCTTTAAATCATCAAAGTCTTAGTTAATTTTTCTTGGGACTAGCAAAACTTTGGCTTAGGGGTATGATGAGACACTCATCATGATCTCTAACTACCCGTAATTAACTAGTCTTCCTAGTTAATTAGCTAAGGTTATGAATATATAAGGGTTAATTATAGAATAAGGGATACTTAGTTAAGAACCTTAAAATAAGTTAAAAATGACATTTTATCATTCAATTAACATTATTAATAATTTAGATAATAATTGGACTCGAAATCCTATTAATTATTCTCTTAATTAATAAGATAAGTAACTTAAATATATTGTATACCTAAGTATGTAATAACTTAAGTGATTTTACTTAATCTAATAAATTAGTCTAAAAAGGTAAAAAATGTAAATTCAAGGTGTAAACATAATATTTACCTTATTTAATAACATATATAAAAATTTGAAAAAGATCTAAATTAAAATAAACCTTCAAAACATGGGTTCACATTTTAGTCCTTAATTTTCATTACAGTCGAGTCCTTATTTCTCACATAGGTCCTTAAGTTTTATTACTTCTAGGTCCCTCATCGTCTTCTTCTTCGTCTTCTTCTCCAGCCAAATAAATGGCTAGCGGCAGAGAGTCATCCTACCGCACGTCACCGCCCTGCCGACATCATTTCTCTTTGCCTAAGTTCTTGCAGCTTGCGCTCACCACCTCCACTTGATCCATCGGTCTGGATTAACCGAAAATCCTATTTTTTAGTGGGAGTTAACCTCACTGTCGTCGGAGACGACGACGGAGGTTAAGCTCCTCGAGCTTCTTCTTCAGCCAGACCCTGCCCCTCTCTTCGCCGCAAAATGCTATAAATACCCCCTCGCACCTCTGCTTTTAGCAAGTTGGCTCCCTTCCCTCTTCTAATACTGCAGCCGACCCAATAGGATATTCTTCCAAACCTCCGGCAAACCCCCATTCCATCTTCCAACTTCCTCCGTCCATATTAAGTAGTCGAGGAAATTCGCCGTGGTCTTCCGCACCTCTGACAAAGGTGACGACCCTAGGATTCCTTTGCTCCACCCCAAATTCGCCCGCCGGAGCTCTTTCTTCAACCCTCTGATTTCGTCGTTCGCCATGAGACTTCGGCGGAACCCTATTGACCCCTTCGTCTAGGTAACAGTAGACTAGGAGTAGGAGTAGGAGTAGGCTAGCTTAGTTAGTTAGTTTAGTTAGTTAGGTTAGAGTAATTGTAGAATTTAGCTTCATCTCTTCCAGCTCTGGTGAGTTCCTTGAGCTCGCCAGAGACCTTAATTTTGTCTTTTAACTCACTGTTCACCTTCTTTTAACTTCCATATTCATTTCTAATCCACTTAATAGATTAATTAGATCACCTAAATGCCTAATTCATATCTCACCTTCACCGACTACCTCACTGTCCATGGTGACAGAAGTCGATCTAATTCCACCTTCACTAGGTTCTTTCATCACCTATCACCACTAATGAACCCTAATCGACATTATATTACCTATTACTCTCACCTATAATTAAATGCCCAAATTTAATTTAAGTTTCTGAGTTTGATGTCCATGGCAGCTCAAGAACATTTCAAATTATAAATTAAACATATATTATGATTAATAACATTTGTTGACTTCATTTAACTTCTCAATCAACTAGTTAAATCAAGTCCTGAGCTTAAACCAATCAAATTCTTAAGAAACGAACTTACTATCAAATCTTTTATTTCAGTGAAAAAATGAAGAATTTAATGTGAAACAGAGGTTCCTTGTAACCTCAGAATCATTTTTGGATCAAAAATAGTTAATTTTGTTAATTTGTACATGCATTTTATATTTTCTGGACTCACCGGAGCTCTGGCAAGCTCCGGCGAGTCAAAGATGTGTTCCAGCCTCTTAAACTTGCTGTGAAGCTCCAGAACAATAAAATAAGGATTACTGATCAATTTTAAGAAATTTGTTTGAGGTTTCAAACACTGAAGCTTAAGATTTAACTTCATCTTCCCCAACTCCAGTGAGTTGGAGAAGTCTGTTATATCGGATCTGAGAAGCACTTAAGGAGCTCAGAAACTTCAGTGCGATGCACTGAAGCTAATTTAACTTTTAAAACACTATAACGAACAATGATTTACTTTGTCAAACAAACACTTATTTTAGTCCAGGCGGTGAGCCTAAAACCCTAGGAATTAAGGACAGAACTCAAATCTGAATATCTGAGTGAGTTCCAGATGATGAAGAGACTCTGATTGATGTGTTAATTTCTTAGGAAGAAGCTTTAAACAAAAAGTCAATTTTCGAGCTTCTATTGTCAAACCTGAGTTTGATAATGGTGTCTGAGCTTAAATTGAGGAATTGAGATGTGTAAGTTGTTTCTAGAATCTTATTTGATGATCTGAAATCAATTAGAGTAAGCTCAGATGATGTAATGTGTGAAAATTATGTTCCTATCAATTTGGGTTACTCTTGAACCCAAACCTACAGAAGCACTATTCTGTTGAAATTCAAACCTGAAACCTGCCCAGATTGATTAGTTAAAACCATTAGAATTAATCTAAATAGATTAGGAACACTTTAAAGTGTTTGTTGCATAAATTGATTACTGAAAATTAATCTCTAAAGTTTTCAAAGAAGAGAAAAGTTTCTCTGCAAGTTCTATAGGTCTCAAGAGCTTAAAATCCATCCTAACTGAAGCGAAATTGTTTATATAATATGTATAGACCTTCTAATAGATTAGATAAGTCCATCTGAGGACTTCCCTGAGTTAAAAACATTTCCAGGCTTCTTATAAAAACCTATAGAACCCCTGATTTCATCCATTAAATTGAAGAACAAAACATCAATAAGACATTAAATTGACCCTGAAATTGTGTAGATTACCCTTAGAGCTTTCCAACGAACTTTAAATCATCCAATTTAGAGCTCTGGGTAGGAAGTTGTGATCGATTGAATTCGGGTCTGGAAGGGGTAGCTTTGTCCCACCTCGGATATCCACGAGCATGCGCCCGAGTATAAAAATTTTTCATTCCTATGGCTATGCAGTCGTCAAGCGCAAGGTGCACCGTTTCCGATTCTGATATGATCTGATCTGAGATTGTTTTGAGTGTGGGCATTGGCCTGCGGGTTTGTGCGCCCTTGGGGGCGTGCGTGCGGATGTGAATATGTGCCCTGGGAGGGCGAGTGTGTGGCCTGGGAGGCCGGGTTGAGCCGATGTGGCTCGAGACTGTGAACCGATTGAGAAATAAACCGAAACAAACCTAACTGAGATTAGGCGAGGATCGAGTAGGGTCTGGTCCCACCCTGGTCTCAGGGTGCTATATATCCTCGAAAAGAACTCGCCGCAAATAACAAAACTTTTGGTTTAAAAAGTAAAAAAAACCTGTTCAGTTGAAAGCTTAAGGAAAGTGAAGCTGCTGAAGAAAGCTAAGTGCTGAAGGAGTGCAGACGCTAACAAGTGTTAAGGAAAAGCTAAGGAATAAAGGAGAAAAACTAAGGGAAGAAGAGAAGGCAGGTGAAGGCAGGAAAAACATAAGAAAGGAAAGGTAAAGAGAGCTTGAGAGAAGAAAATAAAAGGCAGAGAAGAAATTAAAAGAGAGAAGAAGATTAGAGGCTGTAGAGAAATGAAAAATTAAATGAATTCTTGCATACTTACTTTTTGTTCTTAATTGTAAAAGGCTTGTTTAATTGGATAATTTTCTAATTGCCTTAATGAATAAAATTGAAAAAATAGCATGTTTACTTGTTAATAAAGTACAACATTTTTAGTAAATATGTTTGGAAATGGAATTTTGTATGTTCTTCATAGTTTAAATATTTAACAAAATTCATGTTTTTAAAATTAAACTAGTTTTACCTCCTAAACTTAAAGAGATAAAAGGAAATTAGTGAATTTGGAGAAAAATTATTATGCCTCCTAGTGAACGACCTGGACTCAACCAGTAAAAATTTCTAAAATGTTAGGTTAATTTGACCCTATACTACACAATTGACACAACTTCGAGTTAACTTAAGTGATTTCTTCTACTCTTAATTAAGTGAAATTAACTTAATTACTGAGTTGAGTGAAAGGCACGCAACCACATGCTATTTTGATTGGAGGCAAGTGATGAAGGCATGCTTGCTGAATTAAAAATTGGGGTTTGGAGGACACACCATCGTAGCTCGCAAAATATGTCTATCAGATAAATTTATAACCAAAACTCGAAAAGTGAGTCCTTGGTCGAACATAAGGAGGCGAACATTTGGTTTTATAAAAATCCACACTTCACTTTATTTCTTTTTGGTCATTTTTATCTTTTCTAATTTTTTTGGTATTTTAATAGAGCAAGAGATCAGATCGACAATTGCTTATCTAGCTAATCTACTTGCGAAAATATAAGAGAGAGAGGGAAAAAAAGAGAAACATTCATCTATTTAGAAACGAATGTTTGTTCAACTATGAAAGTGGAAAATCTACACTACGAAAGTGTAAAAAGATAGAATAAGGTGAGAGAAACCCCCCTCGACGGTTGCTCGGAGGACGACTTGCTCTGACGTCACCTAGCGGAAGGTGGTGAGGAGCGGGACGAAGCTAGAGGATGGAGGGTGGGGCAGGACGGCATCGCAATGAGGATCTTCTTCCCGAAGGGTGGTGAGAGGACAGCCACGAGATGCTCCACGAATGGGGATGAGGGGTGGGAAAACTATTTGATTTTCTACTCTAGAGGAGCATCCTGGGCTTTGGACAAGCTCAATCTAGGGCCTTGAAGGTGGTGCGATGAAGAAAGGAAGAGATGAAGAAAAATGGGAGGGGTAGGGGTCCTTTTATAGTGGAGGAAAGAATCAAATTTGTATACAGGACATTTAGAGATGGTCATAAACGTCATTGAAGATCCACTCAAATGTCTCTGAAGACAGCCACGTGCCCACCCACAGTTGCGCTGGCACGCGCTCCGCACGCCCGTGTCGCATGCCTCCACGTGTGCACTCACGTGCATGCCTCCGCGCACGCTCGTGCACCCATGCTGCTATGCACGAGCAGTGGCGCGTGCGTGCGCGTGGGTGGCCTGGGTTCACCATATGGAGCAATCTGGGCCGTCCATCTTCTTTCTGTTGTAGGAGCTGCTACAGAGGTCGGATTAAGTCAATTTTCACGCAGTTGGGCTACGATCATTGACTCGAATCCACCCGTGCGGTCAGATTTTTCATTTGAAGCTCTGAATTACGTCACCTAGTCCCTTGGCCGTTGATCTTCCTCGGACTGCATATGGTGCTATGGGACTCCGATCAAGGCTATTTTGGAGGCATTGGACTCCGATTGTCTTCCTGATCAGATCCATATGGTCGGATCGTCAATCCGAGTCTCCAAAATAAATCTCATTCTCTCATGACCACAAAAAGGACATAATTAACCTAAAATATACACTACTCTAAATGCGGAATGATGCATGCCATGCAATATTTATAATATGGAATGCAAATCTAAGTTTAGGAACATGCATAAATAGGCATTTTAACTTAAACAAATGTGTTTACATCATACCCCCACGCCTATCTTTTGCTAGTCCCTAGCAAAATTAAACTACATGCTACGTATAAAATCAAAATTAGGATTATAACTCTTAGGCCTAAGTCGGATATTAACATTAGAAAATTTCAACTAAGGTCCTAAACTACGAAGACTCAACAGTACCTGGATATCTGCTAGTATGCAGACCGCCCAAGTCCTTGCCTTATTTGAAAAAGGAAGATACATTTCTTTTTTGATTTTCTTCTTTTCTAATTTTTTTGTACTTTTGGAGTTTGAGAGTTCTGAGATAACTTTTTACGATTGCCTGACCTGCCTAAGACTCGAAAAGGACTCTAAGTGCTAAGCATCTAGTTAAAAGTGTGAAAGACACCCTAGGAAGCTGTTAAAATGGACTTCAGGTTTCTACAACCCTAGGTGACCTTGCTCAGAGGTTTATTATTTCGAACGTTAGCTTTCTCCCTACTTTTGTTTAGGGGGTCAACACAAGGGCAAACCTAGTGTATATCTCCCTAGTTTATTCTACTTCCCCGCTTCTTCCCTAACTATTTTGGGAATTATTGTGCATTTTTGTGAGCTGAGCTCTAGACAACAGGCCAATGAGTTGTTACCCACGACAACTTGCTAGCCATGCTCGTGTGGTGAAGTGTGATTTTATTTGTTTTTTTTTCTCCTTTTTCAATATTTTTCTTTTCTTTCTTCTTTTTTTTCTTCTTTTTCTTTTTCTTTTAAGTAGGTGGCTTTTCTTATCTAAGATTTACCTAAAGGCAGTACGACGAAAATGGTCTTGTGGTTGGGCTCTAGATAACCAGCCGATGAGTTGTTACTACCGACAACTTGCCAACCATACCACCCTAGATAGTTCATTAGCTACCCAATTTCCGAAGAAACCACCAAAAGGTAAGTCAGTGCAAAATGTATGTAGATGCTTAGGCTTAAAGTCCCCTCAAATCAGAGGGCGGGTTGATAAGTTGTATACTTATCACCCCAATTTGTTTACTGAATTAAAATAAGATTGACTTGGCGAGGAGTCGAGACTAAGTCCACATTCGAGTGGACACCTAGGCTAACTAAGCCCAAAGACCTGAAGAGCCTAAGTGTTTTGGTCTTCTCATATCATTTCCTAAAGTTAATAACGCCTAAAAGCCTAAGTTCTCTTCCCCTAATTCTATTTTTTTTTATATTTTTGAATTTTCATTCTTTTTTTTTAAAAAAAAAAGTAACTAAAAGAAATTCTATGGAGTTAATAAAATGATTTCAAGATAAAGTATCCACCCCCTCATGCCTAAATGAGGCAATGTCTTCATTGTAAAAATAAAGGCATGAAAAGGGCGGAGTAAACAGAATATCACCTAAATTTCATGACAACCTGGTCAGCTTTGCAGAGAGAAGAGAGTATACACACGCGCTAAGTTTAATGCCTTTAGCTAGGCATAATATACATACAAAGAATAAATTGAGAATTCACAAGTGCAGGTCAGAATCAAAATAAAAATATTGATCCTCAGACTTGCCAACAGAATATGTCCACGGATATGGACCAAGTTATGGTGCAGACCCATGCCCTAAGGTCGAGTGGTTCTCAGGTTCTAGATGACAATCACCTAGAACCTAAGATTATTGTGTTTGCAGGGCCGGGCCTGCAGTTTTGTGGTGTGCAAACTAAGACCAAAGTGTCGGACAATGGGTAAAGATGGTTCAATAGGTTTAGATATCCTCTTAAAATTCATCTCAGAAAAATAATCAATTATTTCGAGCTTGGGTTGCACGTGAAAGATATCATAAGGGTTCTGGTAGAAAGTAGGTGGTTTCAGGTCAACAGGAACCCTTAGATCCAAAATCAAAGTTCCCTCAGAATTAGCTTCCCAACTTTTAATTCCAACTTCCTATCCTCTGAAATCAATGTTTTCGGGACCTCCAAATCGTTGTACACCCCATATAAAGTACCCAAGTCCAACAATTGTGACTAAATCAAGATTGACTTGGGTTTAGTGATCTCAAAAATATCATTATTCAATTATTTAAGGTGTGTTTGAGGAATAGGGCTACTGATGGAATCATCAACATTCGAATCATCCAAGTTAGCCCCAACATGATCATAATCTTCAATGATCGGGCTATCAAATAGTTCGTCATACTCCGTGAGCCCGATTGTCTCACTAGAATCCTCTTTCTTGAGTTGAAATGAGACTTCACCAAAAGATTCTTCACCCTCAGAATCAAAGAATTCATGATCCTCATTTATATATGTCTCAAAATCAATTGTCATTTCCTGGTTCAAAGAGACATATTTTTCCTCGCTCCCGGGCTCAGGGATCTCAGGTGAATTAATCGGTTCATCCTCAATGGGTTGCTCTAGCCCAACTTGGTCATCCCTGATTTTAGAAATGTATCCTCCCTGACAAATGCCTGAGTGGGTTCTGACATTGGATCTCCTAAAGGGGGTTCATCTTAAGAATCATCCCAAGATTTGACTAAGGCAACCACAAATTTCATCCTCAACCTCAATAATTTCCCAAGTAGAAACTCACCTAGGTCCCTATCCCTAACATTTTGGAGCAAATCCAATAGAGAACTATTAAGTTCATCAATCATTTTGATCATAGGCTCTAATTCTTCAGTGCATGGTGTTGGCTGAGCTTCTAAAGATTGGATGGTGTTCCTCAAGTTAGCCAACACCCTGTCCTAGATCTAGTTCACCTGAACCGATTGGTTCGGTTCAGGTTTGGGCAGGTTTGGGTTAAATCTAGGGGATTCAAGATGTCAAGGTTCTTGGGTCCCTTCCTGATAATAAGTTGTTTTAGGTTGTTCAAAGAATGGTGATGACCTATTTTCAATGGAATACTGGGGAGGGTAGGTGTTATAATCAGCATATCCTTCCTGATTGTAGATTAGGTTGGTTTTTTCATCAAAGGGTGGAGATCTATAATCTTTGTGGCTCTGGGAAGGATAGTAATCATAGTCTCGTTG
The DNA here is from genome assembly GCA_037157565.1 of Thalassia testudinum. Lineage (NCBI taxonomy): Eukaryota > Viridiplantae > Streptophyta > Magnoliopsida > Alismatales > Hydrocharitaceae > Thalassia > Thalassia testudinum. Next base: position 68,104,424 of record JAZHRO010000036.1, read on the forward strand.
TACGGGGTTAGACCCTGGACATTGAGGTTCGGATTTGTATCCCCAATCAAAGTTATCCTGGCTAGTGGATGGGTAATTACAAGACCAGTCGGGATAGTAATCAACTTGGGGATAAGTGGTGGTAGGAGGATAGGATTGGAAATGTGTGAAAGATGTGGAAGGATACATGGTGAAGGAGGGAAATCAAAAGAGAGAGAAGGAGCCCTGCAATGCAAGTAATCAACCTTGTCCTTAGATGGGTTAGCCTAAAGACCTACAGACTCCCAGGACCTGTCTTGAGATTATAAACAATTTGGTCTACTTTTATCCGGTCAATCCAACCAGTTAGGAGGGACTGGGGAGAAGGTTCTTACTTTGACTTACGCCTCCGGTTCTTAGTGTACCCCCCAACTGCAGTCGTTTGACGCTACCCCCCTAACTAGACGTCAAAAGGACCAGCAGAAGTAGATTAATCAAAAAAAATCTCAGTCTAAGCCTCGAAGAGCAAATCAATCCTTAAGGCCAACGTCTACTCAGTTTTAATTAGGCTTGGGATGATTGTGCTCTTTGAATATGATAGGCCTTTTAGATGGGTTGTGCCCTTAAAGATTAATTCAAATGTGTGTGCATGCACAACTAGGGTTGCAAACAAGGTTATTTGATGATGTGTCTTTTAGGGTTTAACCTTGTTTAGTAGCTTTTAGGGTTTAATCTTTAAGTTCGTTCAATCAGGATTTAGTAGAACACTCCAAGTTTTACAAGCATGGGTGATGATATATTCCTTTAGAAATAAAAAATAATGTGGAGTGCCTGGTTCAGCCCTAAGAATCAACCCTAAGTGGCAAGCTACTTGATGGATCGCTTTTATCTTAAGTGGTGTGGCCCAAACAGTTCAATCAATTGGCCTATTGTACCACTTAATTAAGGCACACAGAAATGTTTGACCTATTCATATTTCTACTCACTTATTTGTGTGTTGAGTTAAGTGTACTGGGTTCACAGGTCAGATTCCGATTAAGTGGTAGAGTCGATGTGATTGTGTGCCTTAGGGTGAGAAGTTGTGGGTGTTAAGTGTGTAGCTTTCAAAAAATCCCACAAGGGACGAGTTTTTTTTTTGTTTTTTTATATATGCGAGGATGAGATGAGTGGAGGTGGCAAACAAACAACCAAATCTATCCTAAGGTTTATCAAAAGCATCTAAGTTGATTTGGGTTTGAGTTATTAGTGTGGTGAAATGAACTAGTGCGTAGGGGTGGTGGGGATAGACTTACAAAACCTTCATTCGCACCTTTCTCCGATCTAACCATTTTGGCTTGCCTTGGAAGAGTACCTACAATACAGTAAGATCAGAGAAAAAGTGAGATAAAAGTTAGGTAAGGAAAAAAAAAAACATGGAAAAAAATCAAAGAGCGTTGCCTCCACGGCAATGGTGCCAAAATGATGAGGGTAGGCTTGCGAATTAAAAATTGGGGTTTGGAGGACCCGTTATCGTAGCACGCAAAACACATCTATTAGATTAAGTTATAACCGAAACTTGAAAAGTGAGTCCCAGGTCGAACACGAGGAGGCGAAGGCTTGATTTTATAAAAATCCGCACTTCACTTTATTTCTTTTTGGTCATTTTTATCATTTCTAATCTTTTTGGTATTTTAAAAGAGCAAGAGATCAGATCGACAATTGCTTATCTAGCTAATCTACTTGCGCAAATATAAGAGAGAGAGGGAGAAAGAGAGAAACAACCATCTATTTATAAACGAATGTTTGTTACACTACAAAAGAGGAAAATCTACACTACGAAAGCGTAAAAAGATAGAATGAGGTGAGAGAAATCCCCCTTGATGGTTGCTCAGAGGATGACTCGCTCTAACGTCACCTGGAGGAAGATGGTGAGGAGCGGGACGAATGGGGATGTAGCCGGAGGATGGAGGGCGGGGCAGGATGTCATCGCGGCGAGGATCTTCTTCCCGAAGGGCGGTGGGAGGACAGCCACGGGATGCTCCACTAATGGGGATGAGGGGTAGGAAAACTATTTGATTTTCTACTCTAAAGGAGCATCCCAGGCTTAGGACAGCTCTCTTTAGAGCGTTGGAGTTGGTGAGAGGAAGAAAGAAAGAGATGAAGAAAAATGGGAGGGGTAGGGGTCCTTTTATAGTGGAGAAAGAATCAAATTCGTATATAGGATATTTAGTGACGGTCATAAACGTCGCTGAAGATCCGTCGCAAACGCCGCTGAAGACAGCCCACATGCCCCCCACCGTTGCGCTAGCGCGTGCGTGCCTCTGCACGTGCACCCGCGTGCATGCCTCTGCACTGCTGTGCGCGTGCATGCGTGTGGGTGACTTAGGTTGCACCACGTGGCACGATCTAGGCCATCCATACTCTTTCTGTTGTAGGGGTTGCTACAGAGGTCGGATTGGGTCGATTTTCACACTGTTGGGTTGCGATCACCGACCCAAATCCATCTGCATGGTCGGATTTGTCATTTGAAGCTCCGAATTATGTCATCTAGTCCCTTGGCCATTGATCTTCCACAGACTGCATATGGTGCTACGAGACTTCGATCATGGCGATTTTGGAGGTGTTGGACTCTGATCATCATTCTGATCAGATCCGTATGGTCAGATCATCAATCCAAGGCTCCGAAATAAATCTCCTCTCCTGACCACAAAAAGGATGCAATTAACCTAAAATATACACAACTATTCTAAATGCAGAATGATGCATGCTACACAATATTTATAATATGAAATGCAAATCTAAGCCTAGGAACATTCATAAATAGGTATTTTAATCTAAATGGATGTGTCTACATCAGTAGGTCCCTCAGCAACATAAGGATTAGTTCATTCGTTAGCTAGGGGTATTAATATGATATTGTTGTTATGTCATTCATTTAGTTTACTTAAAATCCTTTATCTAATTATTCATTATAATATAATTGCAGGTGACATATGTTTGGGCAACAAATCCAATGATGACTGCATATATTCTCCAAGCAACAGAGAGGGGACTTCGTAGTTGGAGAGAAGAGCTTAAAAGCCAAGTAATAAGCATAGATATAGAATTCATAATAACACAATAACACAACTATTTACTTTTAGGTGTTGCTAACTTTTCTGTATATATAAATATTTCATTATTGGTAAGAATTATGAGGATGCAATGAGAGATGTGCCACCAGGAATACAAGCTGGTCATTGGGTGGAGTGCTGGGAATATTTTTTTTTTTGAAACAGTGAGGACTACTATCGTAGACCGATAGCAATCCGGAGGGTATTGTATTGCACATCAAAAAAGTATTACAAAAAAGTTGCCCAACTATGTGTGAGAGACTAAGCTTCATTTACAACATTCTCACATCTCACCGGTCTCCCCTAAAATAGCTTATCATTCCGCGCCCTCCACACACACCACAGAATAGCTGCCATAGCCCCCAAAGGTTGAACAGGATTGGTGAACCTCTGCCATATAATATCCCAGGGAGGAAGGGGTTCAAAGCACACCAACCTCCAGATTTTATCCGTGACCAAGCAAGAGGAGAAGAAGTGTGTTGCACTATCAGAGTGCAATCCACGAAGAGGGCAGGCATTCAGATCAATCCCCATTCTTCTGTGCCTAAGATCGCCAGTGATCAGCCCTTCCCGTCTACAAAGCCACAGGAAAATTTGGACCTTCAGAGGAATTCTCAGAAGCCAAATCTTTTTGTCGATAGGATCCCACAAAGAGTGCTGGGAATATTGGGATCAGGAAAACACGAAGGTAATTAATATTTTATATTAATTACTTATACTCTAAAAGCAAAATGATTAAGTACCAATTTCAATAATTTTCCATTATAGGAGCAAGCTAAGAAAAATAAAGCTAATAGGGCGGAAGCTTCGACTGCAACACACTACTTGGGACGAATGAGCATAGATACCTTGAGGGATAATTATGTAAGTACATTTTCACCAGCTTAATTGATGATATAAAAATTATTGATTATAATTTCTATTATAAAACTTACAAGTTAGGAGACTTAAATAAGAGAAGCTAAAATTTAGGATAACTTAATTTATAACTACATCTCAAATATGCAGTCAAATACCCATAATGCTGTACAACTTGATCATGTTTCGATCTATGAGAGAAGTCATAGCAAGTCTACTATTGATGGCCCCCATGTTTGGATTGATCCATAATATCAAGAGGGACATGTAAGCTCGTTGAAACAAGTAATGAATAACTTAGTGATAAACATATAGGAGTACTTAACATAAGCTCAACTATGTGTAGGGTCACCTGATGGAGTTGTTGCATCCTTCTAGTGATGATATGGATGAGCAATCAAAGACTGGCCCATTATAGCCTATGACTGCAGAGCAAGCATTTAGGACAGTTATGCCCCTTCAGCATGGTGGTTTTGTTCGTAGTGTTGGTGCGAGTGAGACTGTTATTAGTTGGTATGAAAGAAAGGGATCAGGGGGTTCAGAGAGGTTGCAACAGTTACAGACACAGGTGGATAGCTTTTAAGAGAAACTAAACGACGTTACCTCAAAGTTGGACATGACAAATGATATACTAGAATGATAGAAACATGAAGCACAACAACAACGGGAGCAGATGCAAGCACAGTTTCTGGCAATCTTAAGTGCATTGGGATGAGGTGGTGTAGATCATTCTTCTTTCACTTCCCACCTCATCCACCTGATGATGACTGCGGAGGTTCTAGAATAGGAGGCATAGAAACCATTACATAGTTGCCTGGATTTTTTTTTTATTTTCACATGTCTAGTTTTATGTATACATTTCAAAACATGTCATATATACATGTGTTTTATTTATGAATGAGTATCATGAATGTGGTGAATGATGGAATATATATATGAATGGTAGAATATATATTTGCATTTGTGGTATATGAATGTGGGAAATAATGATATGAGTATGTTTACATTTGTGGTATATGAATTTGGGAAATAATGATATGAGTATGTTTGCATTTGCGGTGAATGTGTGAGGCAGGTTAACATGTTTCTTTGTAAAGTATATCTGTTAACATGTATGAAAATAGATGCTGACGAGAAATGGTTGATCATTCTGCACAACCACCAATGGGACCATTGAAAACAACAGAGGCGGTGGTGTTGGAAGCTTTCACAGTGGTAGTAGCACCAATAGCAATAGTGGACTGTGGTTATTATTCTAAAATTGGCAATAAAGAGCTCAGGTATCAGATCTACCTACACTTTTTTCCTTCTTTCACCCTTTTTTGTTTAACTTTGATTTGTGGTGTTGTTCTTTTTTTAGCGGTTACCAATTTGATAAGAAAATTCTGATTTCTACACTGCTAATGGTAGTGCCTTAGATCAAAAAAGGAAAAAAACTAAGATGTTTCATTAACTGTAAGATTTTGGGGCCTAGCAGGTAGTATATATATTTGCTTATTTTCCATCTTTATTCCCAAAAGAGTCACCTTTCCAGATGCAGCAGCAGCAGAAGCAAATCCAGCAGTAGTAGGTACAAAGCAATTTCTGTACCTCATGTGTTGGCTATCATTTATTATTGTAAATCACATTTGTGTACCTTGTGAAAGGGAGGGGTGTGGTGGTGATGAAGCAGCAGCAACAGAGCACTGCCATATGATGCAGCAGCAGGAGGAGCCAAGATCTTTCTGCTCTTGGCAAAGTTGTAGCTTAACCACTTTGCCCTTTAGATTAAATGTGAAGGTTATCCTTTATTGTTACCCTTCATATTAGCTTTGCCCTTTAGCAGTGGAAATGCAGGATAACCCAGCCATAAAAAGGTTATCGCACATAATCTATCCATGTCACCAAACTGGGATTTATAGATTAGATGTGGACAATGTCAACTTATTGTTGAAGGGCTATTTTTGTTGGCCACATGACATGATATTGGCTACCTTTAGTTTGTGTTTGTTAGTATTTGTGAATGTTCATGTGCTAGTCTTTGTTTTCTGAATCATATCTCAGGCCAAAACATTAAGAAATTGGTCAACGATGGTTTTATCATCAAGAAGCCCAAGAAGATCCATTCTCGCTCCCGTGCAAGGAGGGCTTTGGAAGCAAAGAGGAAGGGGCGCCATACTGGCTATGGTGCGAGTCTAGCTTGTTTTGCTTGCCTTTTTTTCTTTCTAATTCTTCTTCTTATATGAAAATTTTTGTTTCATAGGTAAAAGAAGGGGTACTAGAGAGGTAAGACTTTTAACCAATGTTCTATGGATACGTGTACTAAGGTGCTTGCTGAGGAAGTATAGGGAGGCAAAGAAGATCGATAAGCACATGTATCATGATATGTACATGAATTTTTTTGCAATGTTCTATGAATTTTCTATGAATTTTTTTAACTGCTGCTTCTATGTCCAACTTTATGTTTGTAATGCTTCTCTTCCAGACATCCTAAACTGCAACTTTTTTTGCCTTTATATCTTCCTTGACCTATGCAACATATGTCCCATCCAACACAAATTAGCTTACTTTGTCCCTTTCAACATGAATAAGCTTGCTTTTCCTATTCTCTTGGAAATATGTAATTATATGCCAATCTCAAAGACGTGCCAATTTCTATCAAGTTTCAGTCCAGAGGGTATAACCCTAGCATTGTATGATTACAATGACACACTCTTTGTCACAATGGATATATTTGGAGCATGATGATAGGAGGCATTGTCATTCGTTGGACCTCTACAACAACTCCTTTCCTATTAGCTAGATAGGTTCTTGGGCAAAGTATCCAGAAGATCATTGAAGATGCTAATTGGATGATTGACAATCTTTTCTCGCCTGAGGATTATTGATGATGTGATTGAGACTCCTACTCCAAAGTTGTTTCTTGTCTTAGAGTTTGCCACAGCTAGCTAGGTATACACTAGTTCCTACATGTAACATGATGCAGAATGTTAGGGAACAATCTTAGAAGAATCTAGAAGAACAAGGGTAAAGGTAGAACAACACTATAAACTTGAGAAACAAGATTGAATCGGGTTCCCCTCAAGAGTGTTCAGTCTCAACCTTATCTTAATTTGGCCGTTGGGATGGATTCCATCCCAATTTATTAAAACATCTTCCTTCACCATTTCCTCTTAGGACAATCAGCACTAAGGGCATGCTTGGTACGTGGAATTGGGTCGTGTATTCCACATTTGGGCCATTGAAGGTTGCAATATTTTGGGTCAAAAATTTGCATCTTGTGCTAGCAAGAATTAGCTTATTCCCCTCTATACTTCCAATTTTTATACTTTTATTCCTTTACCCCTCCCACTCCAAGCACAATCATCTTATTAACCTATTTCCTCAGTTTGTTCTTGGCAAGAACCCAGCTGTTGCTTGCGCACAACCTCGTAGGGTTGCTGCAATGTTTGTTTCCTGCCGAGTTGCTAAAGAAATGGATGTTACTATCGGGGAAGAGGTTGGTTACAACATTAGGTTTGAAGACTACAGTAGTAGTAGAACCATTTTAAAGTAAGTTCACTTTATGTTTTCTAGACATTTGGAATCACATACGACAGTTTAATACTAACCATCGCAACATATGATTGTTGTGCTGCTATTTGTATGCACAGATACCTGACTGATGGTATGCTTCTAAGAAAGGCAATGGAAAACTTTGACGGAAAGAGTTGAAGGTTTTTTACCATATATCATGGTCTTACATCTTTTCATCTATTTGGTGTCTGTTTTAGGATGACTACTATGGCTTTGAATGAGCTTCACTTGGTTATGTTTCAAAATGTTAGCATCTTGTACTTTTGTTTACTTAGTTTAATTTATTGCACATGCCAACCATTGGTTTATTGAAAGAGGTAGTTGAAAATACCAGCAACCTTGATTCATCTGCTGAAATTTTGGTTTGCTTACTTTGCATTGTCCCTGGATGGTATGAGAAAAATGTGCAGGTACATTTCTTTAAATTTTGGTTTGTTAGTTTGGTTGTTGCTCGGTTTAATTGAATGTGTATATCATACTTTGTAGGTCCAACAACAAGTTCTTGAAGTAATTAGCCATATTGCATTGAATGTGAAAAGTTTCCAAAATGTTGTGTCATACTTTGTCTTTTAGGTTAGTTAGTAGTGACATGATTGACCTTTTCAAAAAAAAAAAGAAAGAAATGACATGCTTGGTTTTATATATGGCACTATGGCAGTTGTTTCTTTGCAATGTTTATTTTAGCTTCGATCTTTACTTTCCTTGAAAATCTTGTTTAATTTGACATTCAGGCGTAAGTGGGCGTGTGGAAGACATCAAAACATGGTCTCACGTGATGAAGTGCCTTACCAACTTCTCTAAAGTAGTTGATCCAGGCTTTGTATTTGAGAGAGTATGTTTGCCTTAATTTTATGCTCCTTTTAAAGATTTCATAGGAGCATGTTTCAGTTGATAGGTCGCACAAATGACTACACTGTCTATGACAAGCTTATTTGGTGTACTATAGCTATACAAAATCATGAAGGAGCACAAGAACCCTAAAGTCTTTAGTGAGGGAATTCTCTGGATGGTCTCAACAGTAGATGATTTTGGTATTCCACATTTAAAATTAAAGGTATATTGATGTCCCTACCACCATTAATTTTTCTCCTAAGTTTTATTCATCCGATTAAGTCCATGTTTATGTTATTCAAATTACTCTTCAGGATTTAATTGAGTTATGCAAGGAAACTAGTTTGTAATCCAATGCTACTGCTACATGCAATGGTACAATAAAGCTTATTGGCACCTTGCATAGATTTGTTGGTCCAGGTATTCTTTCTTTACTGGGTAAAGGAGTTAGGTAATGAATCATATAATGACACAAGTGTTAATGTTTTATGCTAATGTTTTATGCTAATGTTTTATGTAGATATAAAGAACTTTCTGAGTGATGTCAAACCTGCACTTCTTAGTGCCCTAGATACTAAATATGAGAAAATCCTTTTGTGGTATGATTCTTATGAAGTATGAAATGATTAAGTGCCTTTTCATAACATATTAAATTAATTTTTTTATTGTTGAAAGGGTGTGGCTGCTACTCCAAAGAAGATCGTAAAAGCTGCACTTGTTATATCTTCATCCTCTTCTGGATTTGATAGTCTTCCACATGAAGATATTAACGGGAAGATCACACTAGATCTCTTGAAAAATCTTGGAAGTTCATACTAGGTGTCGTAAATTTTACTAACTATAGCATTAATTCTTCTAATTTCATCAGGCTTGCATTTGTGATAACTCCAATCATATTTATCTATTTGAAACCGTAGGTACAATTGGAGAGCATTGAGTTGGTCAATAAAATAATAGAAGAAGCTAACAAATGGATTCAACCAGCTGGAACTGGTACTGTTTACTTTTGCCTTCAGTTGAATTTGTGGAGGCCCTTTCCTTCTCAATTATATTTCTAGACTTAATTAGATTTAAGGCCCTTTTATAGCTATGCGACTTGATAAAATGGTATGTTTTGCCCTTGCTTCCAGTAAATTTAGGGGTTTTTTTAGTTGTGTTGATAGTTTAGGCAAGTGCTCATCAAAGAGTCAGTCAAAGAACATGTCTATTAGCAATCATCGGTCACTGGTGATGTGTAAAATAGAAGCTTTGTACCATCTGCAATTCTATGTTTTGTAGCATTTTTTGAACTTCATATACCACACACTGTTTGCAGGGAGGAATAGCATAAGGAATAAAGACTTGTTCGGGTTAAATTAATTTGTTTGGTTGATGATTGGGGTTGCATCAATGAAGCAGTTTGAAATGATGTAAGAGGTAATTACGTTGGATGTTATATTTTGTCTCATGAAAGAGCATTAAATGTTCATGTCATTTCAAGGAATAAAATGATGGACTAAACTTATTTGATCTCTTGAGTGAAATAAAATTATTTCAGAATTGAGAAGCTTAGTCAGGAATTTCTTAATTCTGGTATAACTCATGCCAAATAATGAATAACCAAGTTATTCTAAACAAACATCCCCAAGTTTCTATTAACAGTTAAAATTGAAAGATGTGTACAAGTGTTATAATCATGCATAAGAGCATGTAGGAATGCACTTGGCACCTTTGTATCACACTATGGCATCATCAGGAACTGCTAGCCATTGGTCATTATGACCATAGATTTTCTAGTGTTGATGCAGATAGTTGTAGTTTCTCAGTTATTCTCTCATGAAGAAAATGGTGTGGTATCGCTTCTATGCATTTGCTGACCTACTCTACCGTGCGCCTCCTCTGTGATAATAATATCTTTGTTTAGTACCCAATTGCTTTCTCCAACCCAGGGAGGCCCAGAAAGCTACGGATGAAGAAAAGGCCCAGTTTGGTCATATTTATGGAGATCATCTTACATTATTGAATGTCTACCACACATACAAGTAGAACAGTAAGTTGCGATGCTTTTCTGGGCATATAAACTTGAAGCTAAATCGAAATTTTTCATACCAATGGAGCTAAAAAATGATCCCATCTTGTATGCATCGAAAATGAGCTAAGAAACAATTGCCCAATTCATTTTCCAACAGTAAAAGATGCATCCTAAGGCTAACAACGTCCATGTCTTTCTACCACAAAACCAATCTTCTAGTCCATCAGCTTGGTACATAGCATCCATGCATCATTCAAGCTCATACTCAGGCAGCAACTCACACACCCTTTTCTGCTCCACCAAAAGAAGTTTTGGTGCTATGTTTTCACAATTTTGGTCAGCTCATTGAATGTGCCAAAAGCTCAAAGACAACTCCTTAACATCTCTTGATTTCCTTGCACGTAGCCAATTCCTCCAGGTGTTGCAAACTTCAACATGAGATGTGTCAAGGATAGTTTGCACCTTAGAAACCCTAGGAAGTGGGCACCACGTATAACACTGAAAGGGACATCGCCCTTCATGACAAGAAGATCAACCATCTTTGTCAAGTCCTTTGAGGTCTCCCCCAATGTCAATGGAAGGATTATACGTCCTAGTACATTGATAGTCTCTTCCTGAGCATTGAATAGAACCCACCTGAATGGATGCAAGCCCTGGGTTCATAGGTCCATCTTCTTGAATCCCTCCTGGCTTATGATATTTGCCACACTGCCATAGCTGAGTAAAATCCTATCAACATGGAAGTTTCCAATGGTAGCCGAGAAAACAATTTGGTCATTATGAGGGACTGCAATTTTTGCAAGATCTTCATTAGTAAAATATACATTTGTCATATCATAAGGCAGTGGTAACATTGGAAGACGCTTAGATAATTCACATCCAACTAGGAATCTAGATAAGGCTCCACTTTCAGAAAGGTAATCATAGGATGACATTATACATATGTGCTTGTGAATGCATCAGAAATCGAGTTCAACTCTTTTTCATCAACTGCTCTGGACATGTTCTCTCTCTGATCAAAAGGATCTTCTATCTACAAGTAGAAAGCAAAAACATAAAAAAAGAAAATTAATAAATACACACACCCAAGAAAGCCATGTCATAGTGCAAGAAAACTAAATGACCTATTCTAAATGGAAGATAGGTAAGAGGTGGAATTACCATCAGTTTATGAGTCATCCATTCATGTTTTGAGTTAATGCTTTCCAGTTGCCCTGAGTATGTGCAGAATACATACTGAGATGCCTTACAGTCAGTGTAGGTATACTGAACAAAAGATATGTTAGGATATAGAAATGATCATAACCACTACTTTCGAGGATGTCTAATAAAGTCAGTAAGAGGTATTCAAACTTTTAACACCTGATTGGCAGTTCAAAGATAGTGATTATGGCATCAACAACCAAAACCTTAAACATTGTTGATTTACATGTAAGCAGTTTAGGATATAGACTTATCTAGAAGATATGTTGAGCCTTTAAAGAGAATGAAAGGACAGGTACCCTTTCAAAACAAGAAGTGAGAAGCTCAGAGATGCAAGATGTATTCCTAGTCTTGAAAATTGCTATTGCAGTAGCACATTTTTGCTCTATGTATCTCCAAGAACATGGAAGAATGATTCTGGATCTGAGGGTGAAATAAGACATCTTAGTATTCCTTTCTTATAAGTACTATTAAGGATCACTAATGCAAATTTGATAATTTTGTCTACTCACATATCATTCTAACAAGAAATTCTCATTCCCAAGAAACACTTTCAGCCTCAAAATCACACTGGGATATCGACAATTGTAAATGTGATAATATGATATGCATTATAAGAGACAAACATCAACCTCTCTCACTAGCAACATTACCCTTATACAAGGTCTTCAGTGGTGGTAGCCCACTTAGAATGAACTAGACATTATTTGACTGTAAAGGGCAATCAGGTAAGGATCGTTGAAGTAAACACTGAGCTTGTGAGTTGCACAATCTACTGAAGCTCTCTTCCTATTACCAGGTTGTTTATCTGCATCCTTCTAATTGCCTTGACCACAAACCTGTTACCAGGTTCTTTTATGCGAGTTTGTTTATCTTTTATGGGGTGATGGTACTTCCAAAATTGAAATCATCAAGATTTTGGCATTGCAACAGGGAGGATTTGACATGATCCATAGTGGAAGAGACAAGATTAAGACTCTGTAGCAGGTTTCTACGTTTTCTTCTAAATATTAATCCTTTATTACAGTTGATGGACTTGTGGATATGGAGGCTAATTTAGTAAATGAACTACTTTTTAATGAATAGAGTGCTTTCTCTTCTGTAATTTTTTTATTGGTTCTACATAGATGTTAATTAGTATTTTGAATCCTTGTAATTACTGCAAATAGGTCTAGTAGAAGCCATGGAATGAGAAACTCAAGAAGTCATTTTTCCAGACTCATAAATGACTCTAGCTGTGATGATCCAAAGCCAAGGAGTATGAAGTTCACCTTGTTTAGCATAAAAAAGGCCGCGGATAACTTCTCTCCCTCCCACAGGATTGGTCAAGGAGGTTTTGGAACAGTTTACAAAGGGGTGTTGGATGGTAAAGTTGTTGCTATCAAACGAGGGAAGAAGGTTTAAAGACCTCGCCATTGGAACTATTTGGCATCCTTCTCCTAATTATCCAACATTGAAATGCGAATCGCACAAAGCATTCAAAAGTTTATGGTGTATTTTGCAGAGCAAGTATAATAAGCATGTGGATTTGGAATTCCAGGGAGAAGTTTCAACTCTTGCATGCATCAAACATTTGAATTTGGTGAGGTTTATGGGTTATTTAGTGAGTAGGGAAGAAAGGATTATTATTGTAGAGTATGTACCTAACAGAACACTCCGAGAGCATCTAGATGGTAAGTTCTCCATGGCCAACAAAAATTTTGGATGGTTTATGGTAATTGCATGGCAAAGTCTTAAGTTTGGAAAAGATATTGTAGTATTTTCTTCTAGTTTTTGTTGCATCCTCCTTCCTTCCTTTTTTCAATCCTTTCTCAGAAAGGTATCAAGGCATGCACTTCAAGGGTACTAAACAAAGCTTGTAAAATATATGGTGTTCATTAATCCTGAAATCCCATACCTTATACTCATTTGTAAACTATCGGTGCTCATGGAAGACCTCTTTATCATGCTACATGTTTGGATATTGCAGTTGACGTTACTCATGTTGTCACATATCTCCACATGTATGCTGGTATGTTCAAAGTTTCTAAGCTACATTAATGTTGATGAGAAGGTGGAGTCTATGGCACACAATCACATCATTACTTTGTAAACTACTTGTTGATTGCTTTCATCTTTAAAACAGGTATTCTTTGTTTTAGTTGGAACAAATGGGAGCATTTGGAATGTCATAAACACAACACTTGGTATCTTTGCATTTGCACTAATATAACTAATTGTTCACTTGGTGATTATCCTTGGAGTCGGTAAATTGTTAGGCTTGGATAAGAAGCTACTTCTCATGGCATCAAATGCTAATGTTGGTGGACCTATTACTGCTTGTGGGATGGCAACAGTTAAAGGTTGAAGTTCTATGGTTGTTCCTGGGATCTTAGCAGGCATTTTTGGAATCCCAATAGCTACTTTTCTTGGCATTGGGTTTGGCTTTTTAGTTCTTAGATAAATACAAATGGTTCTTAGGTAGAGTAGCTCATGACAAATCGGATAAGGTAATTCTAGAACTACTCTTTCTATTGCACATGTTCTTTTTGGTGGAATTCCCTCATAGGCAAGTGACAATTTCTCATGGGACTTGATTGGTAAACTCAGGGATGAAAGTTGTGCCATGGCCATGTTGGGAACAAATGGCCATGTAGCATTGGAAATTGTAGACAAGACATTGACACATAATCTTCTTGTTAGACTATTCTGACTAATTCTTTAAGTTATTACCAAATATGCTTCGTTCTTCAATGTGTTTTACTGAAAACACTGTTTCTTCATTCATATTGTTTGATCAAGAAATTTTGTTCAATTTGTGCTTATTTTATTGTATTGATTATTTAGAATTGGAAAGTGCATAAAATCAGGATGTTACTATCTCAAGGCTAATTTCATTGACCTAACTTTTGGCATGTCATTCTTTGTAAAATATCACACTAGGATCAAGAAATCAATTTGGTTCATCATGGTTGACAACAGAAAATCCAGAACCTCTTCAAACTTGCAGATCCAAACACCATGGTAGTAGATGCTTTTGAATAAATGAGTATGTCTATTCCTTTCAATTGTCCAATTATGCAATAGTGGGTGGGGCATTGAGGATTTTCCAATCACCCAAGTATGGTGCGTGCCAAACACTAATGTAAGTTGAGTAAGTTAGGTCATTTTACAATTGCTCTTCTAGATAGTCTATTCCATATGTACAAAATGCAAACCTTGAAATTGTAAAACTGCCAAATTATTTAACTAAGTTTGAGTTATGATCGGAGCTAATCCTGGGGTTTACATGATACATCCATAGACATGTAACAAAGGGGGTTTTATAAAGTTTTGATTTATCGTGACTCTAAAGTGTAGCTAAACTATGCTAATGTCCAATAGATTTTACCAATTTTCCCCAAACAAAATGAGCAGCTTTTTATACTTGCAAATCATTCATAATTTCATCATGATACACACTCATTCTTTTTATAGCAAGGGCACTTGCATGTATAATGAGGCATGCTTCGAGACTAGGTTGCTTGCTAAGGATTGATTTGTGCACATTAATATTTTTGTTTTAAGAGACATTTTGTCACGGTTTATAAACCGTGACCAAAGAGAACATTTGGTGCCATTTGGTTAGTCGTGACCAGACATAACCTTTGGTCACGGTGGTTCCTTTGGTGATGGTTAAGAAACCGTGACCAAATTTAACCGTCACCAAAGGAACCCTTTTCTTCACAGCAAACTTTGGTCATGGTTATTAACGATGACCAAAGCTCTTTCTTTAGTTACGGTTCTACAACTGTGACGAAAAGTGTTTAGTCATAGTTTATAACCATGACCAAAACTGTTGAACCTAGCTAATAGTAGGGGCTTCAGTCATGGATTTCAGTGGCACCGTCACCAAAGCCTTTAGTCATGAATTTGGGTGGAACCATCACCAAAGACTCTTCCACCATGCAACTTTTGGTGTCGCTAATTGGTGACGGTTATAAACCATTTGGTCATGGTTTTTAACTATGACCAAAACCCTTCTTTGTTGTAGCTGGACCTCCTCCCGAACATGCACTAATGAGCGAGATGAGGAACAGAATGTGTAATGGACCCAATCAAGGTACCCAAAAATCTTTGGATGACTAAGGAGGTTCGAGGCAAATGACACCTTTTTATCAGAAAGTCACTCACCCAAGAAGTACTTGGGTAACCAGGAAGGGAGAGCCCCGCAATGACCCCTACACGGTAGAGCATCCCCTCGGGTTATAGGGTTTCCCCACCCGACCTTCCTTGTCATTGAGAATCCAAGTAGACCGAAATGAGCAACTTGACCCCTTAAGTCTACCAATTTTAGTCATGAATTATGGTGCTTTGAATTTCAGTTGAACATTAGAATTGATCGCAATTTGTGACATAATTGAAGGTTGGTTAACCCATAAGGTGGGTCAACTTCACCTAACCTGCCCTAAAGTTTAGGATGAGTTGGGTAATGAACCCAAAATCACCCTGAGTTGTTTACAAGCAAGTTATTAAGTCCCAACTTTTAAGGATTCAAGTGAATGTTATAGCTTTCTTTTTAGGGTCTTCTTGCTTAGATCAATTCAATCAAGGCTTCGGTGACACACAATGCGGGAAATCAATTCTCTTTTAATATCACGCAAGTGTGTTTTCCTCAAACCCTAAAATGGAAACCCTACTTTGGCTATTTTCCAAGTCCAATTCTTTCCAAGTGTGGCACCTAGGGCTCAATCAAGAAGGTAAATAGCCCTAGGCACCTTAAGCCCCTAGTAGGTGTAGAAATCTAGATGGGGATGTATAAATAAATCAAATCAAGCAATGTTGCATTTGCAGATCACGAATTTGATTTAAAACACCGTAGTATAGCGCAAAATATGACTCAACAAAACATTCCAATTAACGAGACGGTGAGTCCCGGTTGATCTTAAGGAAGCATTTAGAAAAGCAAAATTGATTTGATCTTTTTTGCTACTTGCTTATAATTGCACGTCGATTTCAAGCTTGCAAATGTACATCTCGTCAGTCGCATTGTTGACCCTAACGATGTGTGTGTGTCAAGTAAACAATAAAGGTGAACATGTGTGTATTAGTACGCACCATTCTAACTTTGCGATGGCTATTAATAGGAAAAGCGTCAACCATAAGGTCATTTATGTATTTAGGAACTGACATCTTGTTGCAATGTAATAGGCAATCAAATCAAGCAACTAATGATCATAGTAGAGATAGAAAAAATGGGTTCATTCATTCATAAATGTTGT
The DNA here is from genome assembly GCA_037157565.1 of Thalassia testudinum. Classification (NCBI taxonomy): domain Eukaryota; kingdom Viridiplantae; phylum Streptophyta; class Magnoliopsida; order Alismatales; family Hydrocharitaceae; genus Thalassia; species Thalassia testudinum. The sequence continues at coordinate 68,121,172 of JAZHRO010000036.1, forward strand.
CATTACAATTGATTTTCGAGGAAAGCTTGTACATGAATGACTAAAGTGATGATTCTAGCTAGCAGAAAAATGGATGCATGCACGTATTTACGGAAGATTACACATGCATCACTCAGGTAGAGGATGACTACACTACTAAGCAGTAAATTCAATGAGGAAATTAAACTATGACGAACACTTATCTACAAAAAATGAGGGCATTGGAGGTGGTCTCTAATGGCCTGTGGAGCCTGAGGTGGTAGGAAGGAGAAAGAAGGGCAGCCAATGGTGGGTAGGCCGACCCTTGGAGAGATGATGGAGAGTTTTCTCTATCCTTGGGCGTGGAGGTGGGAGTATTTATGGTGATGGTGCTCGTGGATGGAGGTGCACATGGAGCTAAAGGTGAATGGCTAAGTGGCTAGATGGCTAGCGCTGGTGCATGGCCATCCAAAAGGGTCTTTTCATAGACTCTTGAGTGGTCAAGGGAGTAGCTCTTCTAGAGAATTATAGAATTCTCTAGAAGTAGGCTTAGGTGGCAGTTAGAGAGGTAGAGAGTGGGTCCCCTTAGATCCACTTTCTAAGGAGGTAAGTTGTGGACTCCTTAAAGACTATTTTTAGTCTTCAAGGTGGCACCACCTTTGGAAGCCTCTAGAGAAATCTAGAGGTGGTGGCTATGTGTGTGTGTGTGCGTACCTAGGTGGGTGTGGTTAGGTGGTCTAGGTTGAGTCTTACAGGTCTAGGTGGTTGGGTTTAGGTAGGCTCCTAGAATTAGGGTTATGGACCCTAATACTAAAGTGAATGTTCAATTGAACTTATCACAAGTTCAATTGAGTAGATGTGTTTCAAATTGGGAGAGAAGATACCCAATTGGTCAGGCTTGAGTCAATTGGACTCTCACTAAGTCCAATTGGACTTGTGTTGGTTGAGATTTGAGCTCAATTGGACTCTGTGAGTCCAATTAACTGAGTGAAGTGTGATTGACTTGATCCAAGTCAATTGGGCTTAGTGAGAACCTAATTAGGTTCTTATGAGGGTCTTAGGATGGTGTACGAGGCTAGGGCACCTTAATTTAGGTTCCCTAGGGTGTAGAATTTGGTTTAGGGGCTTAGAAAATCAAGATCCAAGCTTGATTTCAAAAATAGGGATTGGAGAAGGGTTCCAGACATCTGATTTTACAATCAGACGACTTATACTTCAAAATTAGAAGTCTAGAACTCTAGTTTGGACGTCCAATGTTGAATAAGGGAGGAGTTTGAGTTCTGTCTTGGGATTCTGTAGAAATTGGACAACTGACACCTTGTTTGGACGTCCAATTTTCCAGCAAAATTGGGTTCTAGGCCTATAGGTGGTGTCTAAGGATTCTGGACATCCAGCAACCTACCTGGACATTCAGATATGGGTTGGAACGATGGTTTTGAGGTATCCTAGGCTAAAGTGACCTAATCTAAGGGTGGCTAGGGTTTAGGAGGGTCACTAGGGCTATCCTAGGGTTAAGAAAAGTCATATGTTCTTCATAATTTGACTCTACATTAAAATTCTACTTAGTGGAGTAGTATATCTCTCCCTACATTATTTCTTCCTCTTTATTCCAGGGCTTCTGCTCCAGCTCTACTATAGCTCTAGCTTCTTCCCTACTTCAGATTCAGCTTCAGGCCATCTCCTGCGCTTCTCATTGCCTACAATCTAGATAATGCACTAATCAGTACATTATACCATTATTTATGCATATCTAAATAAAGTAGAAAAGATGCAATGTATGATGTTTATGCCTGCATTACACTACACATGCTAATTTCTAACTTAATTCAGGTCATTTAAGTCCTATGATTGCTGCACAATCAGGTAACTCAAGTGATTAAGTCTAAGAAAGAATTCAAGTTCATTCTAATTGATTCTTCTTTTTAATTCCTTCCAGAAATAGGGGCTTAGGAAGAAGGAAACAAGTTTACCTGCCCCTGGAGTGTTGTCGTGCAGCTGATCTTCTCCCGTGTACCTTGTACAACCACAACAAATCAAATAAAATAAGTTAGAATTAGATCAGAATTGTAATCAGTGAAATGAAACTGCATGTTGCTCCCCGGCAAAAGTACTAAAATGTTTACATGAAATTGTCAATGTTTAAGATATATGCCGTAGAATAGTTGACAAAATCAAGCAAAACTCTTAAATTTATAAAACTCAAATTCAAAAGGGAGTCTGAGGTCGTTCGTAGGAAACAATTGTGCAATTTAATTCACCAATCACAATTTATCGAGAGAATATTGAAATCAATAAGATGCTCAAAATGATATTTTTATGTTTAAGATATACACAGTAGTATAGTTGAGAAAATCAAGCAAAACACTTAAATTTATAAAACTCAAATTCAAAAGGGAGTCTGAGGTCATTCGTAGGAAACAATTGTGCAATTTAATTCATCAATCACAATTTATCGAGAGAATATTGAAATCAATAAGATGCTCAAAATGATATTTCAATAAGAACTAGAAGAATAGTGCAAAAATATTAGGTTAAAATGGTGATTTGAATTACCAAATTAACCTTAAGTTTAAACTACAAATAATCAAATAAATGAACAGTAAACCACAATCATTAAGCCACATTAATGAAGTACTCAAATATTCCCACAGTAACCAGCAAAATCAATCCCAGACGATAGGGTAAGCTTCCAAATGCCTTATCAGAAGAGGCTCAAGGGCCTCGCAAGAGCTCAAGATGCTCTCTCTCAAGAGCCTTAGAAGAAGCATAGCAGTAATCGAATAGAGGCTCAAGGGCCTCTTCAGAAATCTCGCTAAATATAAAGAGCTGAGGAGGGGGCATGAATCTCGAGGTAGAGCAAAAGCCACCCCCTTTTCTTTGTGAATCTCTTTTTTCTTTCTTTCCTTCACAGCTCAGATGGATCGGACTCGAGTAACTGGGTAAACGGATCCACCACCCTGACCCTCGTGGCTTGAGCGCAGGCGAGGGCATGGACAGATGCGTGTGTTGGAGGCAAAGAGTCGAGGAGAGCTTTACGTATTATACACCTTCACCGCTTCAGTCTTCGTCGAAGTGGGACTAATCCCACAAGGCTTTCTTTGCGTGTGAGCTGCAGGAATTGAAGGCTCCAATTACGGGCAAAGGACTAGCTGGTAGCTTCAATTGGCTGTCTAGGAGACTTCCTGGAGCTGGGCCACAGCACCTGGGAGTATTAATGAGGAAGAACTCAGCTTGAAAACATCGGACGGAGCTGGAGAAGTTGGTGGCAGTGATGGAGCTTTGACGGCAACCTAAAACAAAGAATAAGACCTCTTGACCCTGTCAAAAGTGCTTAGGAGGGCCGCCTGAGTACGACAAATCTGTTGGTGGTGGTTGTGTGCAGTGAGACAGCATGTGGAGTTGGGGCAAAGTCGAGGAGGGTGTGTGGATGAAACGGAGTTCGGTGAGGTGATTGAGGGTGTAATCCCCTAAATTTCTTGAGGGGTTTTAGTGGACATGATGTGAACAAGGTTTTGGGAGTAGTGGTGAGTGATTTGGTTCGGTGTGGAGTGCGGAAGGTCACGTCGAAGGTATGCCGAGTGTGGGGAAGACAATGGCATTGAGGGTGTGTTGACGATCATAGCAAGAGAGAAAAGAGCTAGGAAGGCTTAAGGGAAGGAGAGGAAGAGAATAAGGGAAGTTGCTGATGAAGAGGAAGTAGAGGTGATGCCGGCTATGATTGGTTGGCACCGAAGACGAAGCATACTCTAGGAAGAGGGATAGCGACGTCTAAAGTGGGAGGGCATCTCTCGCAGGTGTGGAGACATGTGGACAATGGAGTGGAAGGACCTACTGCCTATAGTACGTGGCAGCAAGAGAAGAGGTCAGAGGAGGGTCGCCAAAGATGAGTTCAAAGTTGGCCGGAGAGAGAGGAAGAAGGGTTTTCTTGGGCCAAAATCATGCTAAGGAGCTCGGTTTCTCAAGAGGGACCTATTTAAAGGCCTCAGAAGGTGTTCTAAGCAAGGTAGGAGGCTTGGCGAATTCATAAACTTAAGGAAAAGGATCCCTGAGGTTGCGAGCATTTGCACGAAGATTCTAGAGCGAATCAAGGTCTAAGACCTGGTCTAATCAATAGAGGATCTCTCAAGAATTCTCCCTTCCAATTTTAGGAGGATTTGATTGAGAATTGAGCGAAAAAACCTCTCTCGAATCTCGATGAAGGAGCTCCATTAAAAAAAAATGGTAGTAGGGACCTTTTTGCAAAAATGATGATAAAGTTAGGGACCTGATCACAAATATTTTGAAAGTTGAGGGGCTAAATATAAGAAATAGAGTTTAAATGGATAAAAGCGCAAACTAGGTCAAGATGGACTCTGAATGAGCATAAATTTGGGTACCAACCTAATTTGAACCTAAGGAATCTAATGGAGAAGTCAAATTTCAGTTTTGACCAAGTTTGGCTGGGAAATTTATGTAAAAACCCAAATTAGGGCAGAATTTCGTTTGTGACTCTATTCAAGGTCAAAATGGGTTTAGATGGTCAAACAAAAGATACCAAACCATTCAGAATATTTTTCTATGGATTTTAGGAGGTTTATATGATTTTTATCCTAATTGAAACCACTTCAATTTAAGTGGGACTAAAATTAGGGTTTTATATGATGTTGCAGTTCTCGAAATGCGTAAAACCCCGTTTCTGTCTGCATGAACCCCCTTATTAGACTTTAATGCTCATTTGAAATTCAAATAACCCCTAACAAACCCCATGGTTATTCTGTGTTCATGATATGATATTAAAATTACAGAATTAACCCTAGTTTCTTATTCTCATCTCAAAATAGAATGATGTGAAGTTATAACCCTCAGATGGTTATGTAGGAGCATTTATCTTTCAATCCTGACTAAAAGTGGCTAGTTAGGACCTATGCTGGTATTCCCATCAACCATTTACAAGTTGGCGCCAACTCACCCCCTAAAAGCTCCCCTTATCACCACCATACACCTAAGACACCAAGCCACCTTAACCCTACACCTAACCCCCTTCTAGAAACCTAACTTGGCACCAACTTAACACACCCTTTCAACACCTTAACCACCCTATAACTACCACTTAATTTGGCGTCAAAAACAACTATACATCCCCCCATGTGGTGCCAACTAAACCTAGCCCTTCATCTTGTAACCACCACCACATGGAGCCATCCTAACCCTCCACAAGTGGTGCCACCATTAACCCAACCTAAAATTTCCACCAACCCCAATTAACACCACCTAACCATGCTTCCATACACCTCCTCATGTGCTGCCATTAAACCCCATCCCTCCATCTCCTAACCACCGCCATATACTCAATCCTAGCCTTAAAACACACCCAACCAACCCTTAACCCTAGTTCCTACCAAAAGATGGCACCAACCATCGAAATCCCCTTCATTTTGGTGCCATCATTCCTAGCCCTAGGATCCCTTAACCACCTTCCATGAGCCATCCTAACCATCTATCCCTTAACCATACCTACTCCCATGCCCATTCATTAAAAAGGCTACTAACTACCCACTTTAATCTTCACCTTTGGCTTCATCTTCCATACATACTACCACCTACATCCACCACACCCCACGACCAAGAGATGGAGAAGAAGAAGATTAAGGGGACACTCTGTCCCCTTGGTGCCTTCCTGGTGGCGTGACTTCTGTCTTTATTTATATTAGTTGTAGTATATGATAGAATAGTTACCAGCTTAATACAAGATTTTTTTACTCGGAGTAACAAGGTTTTCCCGAGATCGAACTCAGGGAGCAACTATGTTTCTAGAAGTATGCATAAGTTCTCAATTATGTTACAAAAATAAGAGGGAGAGAGAGAGAGTTTTGTTGGCTTCTTCTTCTCTCTTCTTTTTCTTTCTTTTCTTCCTCTCTTTACTTTCCTTGCTCTTCTTCAGTCTTGCCTTCTCTTTTCTCTTTTTCTTCTCTGTGGCAGTGGTGATCTTCCTCTTCTTTTCTTCTTTTCTTTCCTGCCTTTCTGGCAGCTGCAAAGGCTTCTACCTTCTTCTTTCTTCTTTTTTGTGCTCTAGCCGTTGGCCTTTCTTCCTCTTTCTTTGCTTGCGGCTGTGGTGATTCCGACGTCTGATGCATTGCTCAGATGACTTATCTGTGGCTTTGATACAGTGCCTTCCTTCTTCTTTCTTCAGTTACCTAGTGTGGCTAAGGCTTCTTCTTTTCTTCTTCTGTTTCTCTCCTTCCTTCCTTCTTCTTCAGCTGCCTCGAGCAGCTAAGGCTTCAGCCGCTTCTCTTCTCCCTCTTCTTCTTCTTTTCTTCCTACATGCTCACACAAAGGTCAGAGCAAAACCTACCCCTACCCCTTCCCCGTGTCTCTCTCTTTCTCAGAATTCTCTCTTAGGACTGCTCTCCCAGAGCCAGGTAATCGGGTGCGGGTATCGCACCTGGGACCAGGCCCACTGGCGTGCTGTGGTGGGCGAGGAGTGTGTGGTTCGGGTAGTCGGATCCGGCCCAGACCTGCGGGGCGTGAGCGCGGGCGATGGCGAGCGAGCGCGGGGCATGCTGCGCGCGGGTGAGAGGGACCTGACCCCTGTGTTCGAAGGCAGTAAGACCAATGCACTTTTGCAATTTAAGTGTGGGCGCTTGGCCACACACTTACGAGGTGGGACTAAAGTCCCACCTCCCGATTTTGTGCCCGCAGGAGAGGAGTCCGCGGCCAATTGAAGCTGCTGTGAGGCTTGCGAACCAAATCGCAAGCCTGGATGCCTTCAAGGAGACTGCCCGCACAACCTGGAACGTGCGCCTGGGCTGGGGAAGACCTAGAGTTGTAGGTGGAGCTGCTGCAGTAGGTCAACAATGGCGGCGAGAGGGTGCGAACCTGAAATCACAGTGACAGCCTCTCGGTCAAGTCAGAACACGTGGAAAACTTCGTTGGAGTGTGGCGAAGCCTGTGCGATGGTCAGCAAGGTGCGGGAGTGCATGTAGAGGTCAACCTAGGTCAGACTATCGGCGGAAAGATGGGTTTGTTCGGGGGATGGTTGGGTGGTGCTTGGCAGTGAATAGAGAGGGGGGATTGGTGGAGTGGAGTGTGGGGGAGCTTCTGGGCTGGTCAGCGAGGGGTGAAGAGGTCTGTGGACGTGGGATGGACTCGTCGGAGAGGGTGATCGGAGATGGGGAAGATGGGTTTGGATAGTGGCAGTTAGGTGGTAGAAATGACAAATTGGAAGAGGGAAAATACAAGAGAGAGAGCAGAGACTATTTACCTATTTACTTGACGAAGGGAGAGGGAGGAGCATCCGGCTCGTGCCTGCCGGAGCTAGAGACGAAGATGCCTTGGAGGAGGGTTTCGGCGACGAGGAAGCAGTCGGAGGGCGCCAGCAGGTACAGCCTAGCGCAAAAGACAGGGCGGAGTAAACCCTGCTGCAGGTAGGGCAGTAGAGCGAAGAGGAGGAGGCAGAGAAGATCACTGGAAGCTTCGGGCTCTCTGACCGGAGGTGGAAGGGATAAAGAGGAGGTGTTTCTCCGTCAAAGAAAGCTTGAAGGAGTCAGTAAGGTCTGCCTCTCCTTATAAAGGGCTTGGCGTGGAGAGAGGGACGAGGTGGCGTCATGCCAGCCTCACCGGAGTATGGCCGGAAGGGATACCCATGCCTTCTGTGCATTCTCACGGAAGGCATGGTTGATGGCAGAGGTCGTGCATGGGTCCCTGCGACAGAGGACGTCGTAGGGAACCCCCCTTCTATTCTAGAGGACGACAGCCTTGCCCTGCGTGGCGCCATCCTCCATGCAAGGTCGCCGGAGGCATGGCACTGCATAGAAGTGGCATGGAGGACCATTCTGCAAAGAATGATGAGAAGTTGGGGGCCTAAATGCAAAGGTTTCAAAAGATAATTGTCAAAAAGTAAATAAAGAGGACCAAATTGTAAAGTCGGTCAAGGAGGTCTTTTCTTAGGCTCAAGTTTTTATAGCAGACCAATTTGAACCTAAGGATTTTAATGGTGAATTTTAATTCTAGGTTGGACCATGTTTGGCTGGCCAATTTGCGCAAAAACCCAAATTAAGTCATTAATTGGGCATGGTTCTCATTTTAGGTAAAAATAGGTTCCAAAGGCCAAATTGATGGTTCTAAACCCTAGAGAATATTTTTCTATAATTTTTAGAGGGTTTAGTTGATTTTTATCCTGCCTCAAACCTCATGAATTGAAGTGGATTTATTTTTAGGGTTAGAGAATGTCATTTAATTCCTAGAAGTTACTATAACCCTTTTCAGATCAGATCATCCCACTTCCCTCATTGTTAAGCTTGTTTGACCTGTGTTTGGACCCTTAATTACCTTTTTCGCAAATTGCATTTGTAAAATTACAGTTTTACCCCTGATGATTTATTTTATTCTTTAACTCTGAATTCTCTGAGTTAAGCCTCTCTTTGGGTTTTGTAGGAGCTTTTTCACACATATTTGGATTAGATTGTACTAGTTAGGGTTCATGATGAGGTTCTCATCATTCCCCCATGCCTAGCTTTTGCTATTCCCTTAGAAAAATTTTAAGGTTTCAACCCTTATTCTAGACCATGAAGTTCTTAATGATTTCAGATAAGTTCTTTTTCTTTTGCAACCTAGATTAGGTCAGAATGCCAACCATAGGCCTAAAAGGTACTCCAGTACCAACCAAGATCCAGATCTATCTAGCCTCAGCCTCAGTCCTTAACAAAGGTTTTTAAGGCCTATAAGAACTAACCTAAGGCTTATTGGACTTTGTGGTTAAAGCGCCCGTGATTGAGATAATTTTATCCTTGGCTCAGTTCGCAGTGCATTTTGTAAGAAAGAGAGGTAGAAGATTTATTTGTTTGGAGAGTTTTCTCTCTCTTTTTCCTTTTAGTTCTAGCTTAGGATTGGCTTTTCAACACGGTCTGTATCAGATTCCTTGTCCCCATCATCAATCCTCAAAGGTTCCTGGCAGTCGATGCTTCGAGATAGCACCGCCCATGGTAAACCCCAGAACCCTAGCTGTTGAGATTTTGAGATAATCCCATCCATGGTTTTCCGTGACCGAATTCAGACCCTGGCAATTGACATTTCGTGATAATGCCATCCATGGAATCTGAACCAGCAGAGTGCTTACATGCCCCCAGTAAGATATGTAAATATCCTAACAGACAAGCACCGAGGAGATGAAATTTTGTTACGCATCTTCGAGGAGGATTTCCCACCTCTCCGCGCTGGGAACTCGTCCAAGTCAACTTGTGTTGATCGGCCGCTCCTACTCTAGGTGTTATTTTCAGAATTTTTGCAACGCTTTTGCATGATTTTAATTTTTATGCTTACTAAACCAAGCTATGTGTGAAGTTAGGGTGCTTAGGTTACTAAGTCCCGTAAACCAAAAGTTAGTTAACGAGGCCAAATACTCCCTAAGCCTTGGACCTAATACTTAAGCTTTTCATTTTCCTCAACCTCTTGAGGAATGTCTAGATCTTAATGTTGGTGCTAGAGCACCACGATCATTTGTTTTGATGATAACAAAACACGTGTTATTTAACATTTGCACTTGGAGTCGTAGATTTCAGGTCAATTGCAAATGTAGACGTGTTTAGATGGAATTCGAGCTCGCATCCAGGATGGATTGGAGGAGCTTGATGGAGAACAGAGGGGATTCGCGAGGAGCGATAGATTGAAGATGGAAGGACAAGAAGAATAGAATTCCATTTTATTCCTTTCATGTACGTTTGTTGTTATTTTCTTGCTCTTTATTTCCTTAGAAAATTATGTTAAATAGCCTCAAAGTACCCTAACAGTAGTCCTAGGAACACCGGCACAACCCTAGGATACTTAGAAAACCAATATAGGGTTCAAACATAGTTTCCAGACGTCTAATTCCAAAATCAGATGTTTGATAAAGTGTTTTAAGACGTCTGACTGTTGATTCAGACGTCTGATAACTATTAGGCTGGACATAGTTAGTCTGTCTGATGAAATGAGATGTCCAGACCTTAGACCAGACGTCTTAGGAGATGTTTGATGACTTTGCCAGACGTCCAATTAGTGGACTATTGGCTGGCTTAGCGAACAGTCAAGAATGTGACCGTTAGAGCCTTATCAGACGTCCATAGGAATTTCCAGACGTCAGATAATTGACCGTTTTGCCTCGGCTGACCCAAAATCTCTTCTCAGAGATTTTCTAGCCGTTGCAACGTTTGGAAATCCATTCCCACAGAAAAAGTAGGTTTCCAGATGTCCAGACATAGTGCCAGACGTCCTATATGTTGTCTGATGGACTTGCACAAGAACCCTGTTTAGATCTGATTCAAGTCAGGAAGGAATCCGCCCAAAATTAGACGTCTGACCTTGAAATCAGACGTCTTAAAGTGAACTTCCAGATGTCTAATGCCAGAATTAGACGTGTAATAAGCCTGTCAGAACAATGATTGTTCTTGATTTCGGGTTGATTCTCTTGGGCTTTGCACCCAACGGCTACAGAACCTTTCCTAAGCCTTCCAAAGCCTTCCTAAGGCCTCTATAAATAGAGGGGAACCTTTGCAACACAAAGATTCACCAAGATACACAAGAAACACTTTGTAATACACTTTCCACTCTCTTGTGTCCTAGCTAGCTCTTGCTCTCCAAGCTCAAGCTCCATTCTCTTGAGAGCATCAAGCTGTTGCGCACCCGCTCTCCCGCCGTTGTTCACGAGAGCGACGTTGCGCCGTCGCGTGGCACACGCATCCACGTCGTCGACGCACTCCTTTCAAAGGGAAGCATCCTATTTCCTATAGAAGTTTAGGTTAAATATTACTTTGTTGGCTCTATAGGATTACTTGTTTTATCTTTGTTATTTGATTCGGTATTCACTTTGTGAATTCTCATCTCCTTCGCGAGACAAAATCCTTCTCGTGAAGAGAAGGGGTTGAGGTACGCTACCCTCGTCTAAGTAGCGTGGTTGTAATTGAGGTTGAATCACCCTCATTTTAAAGTGATTCGGTTTAGTGGATTTTGATCAACTTGGTTGATCGGAAAATCCTAACTCGAGAGGGTTAGGTGGTGGTTTTCACCCGATTTGGGTTTCCACCTAAAAATACTTTGTGTACTTTGTGTGATTGTACTTTGTGTGATTGTTTATATTTCAATTCCGCATTTTTTTTATGTTACGCTGATCTCACCCCCTCTAAGTAGGGTCGAAACTTCACTTAATGGGTACTAAGAGTCTATCCAAGAATGCCTAAAGTTCGCGTTCTTACTAATCTCACTGTGCACTTTCCATTTCTTTTCCTGAATGAGGTCTAGAACTTAGGTTAATTCCTTAATTTCTTACTAACGACTATCACTTTTTTCTTTCATTTTGTGCTCCTTTTCATTTTGTTTCTTCTTCTCCTCCTCCTTTGTACAGTTCACAAAATTTCTTTCC